>OZ038423.1:19275995-20722648 GCA_964036155.1 Diploscapter coronatus | reverse complement strand
AATTTTCTAGACTTGTTAACCATGAACTCATTGTCTGGGTTTAATAGCCACTTCTGAGTCATTTGATCACTTCCCGAATACTCAAGTCTTATCAATGGAAGTGTATCTCTTGAAGAAGACAATATTGATGACCCCTGATCCAAATCGATTCGCTAACAGTTCCCCTCACTAGCGATATCGAAATTCTTTACTTTTTGCTTTCTATTTTTGGAACTCTCGATTAGACTAGCAAAAATGGGCAAATAATGAAATAGCGTGTGGATAAAAGAGAAAGGTAAAAAAATCGAATTATCTGTTTCACACATTGTGCCCCGTTTCCTCGTAAAGATGAAAGGAAACGAATGTTTTGAGACATGGAATGCGCACTCCCTGCCAATCACTTCCCTGTCGTGGTCTCGCGACGGACGGCGTCTCCTGACTGCAGCTGCAGACAACAACCTCATGGTCTGGGACGTGCTCACTGCCACCAAGATTCACTCCATCAAATACCATCACATGATCACTTTTGCCATGTTCAATCCAAGGTCGGCTAGTCAATTCAATCAGATTTCGTCGTTCGAGCTTAGATATTTTCTTTCGATGAATACGTTTTGAAAATTATGAGAGAAGAATAGAATTACATGAATTTTTTAAGTGAAATAAGCGTTGCAATTTTTCGTCAAAATTAGTGGGATAATTCATGTCTGAATGCGTAAACAGTTTCTTATGCGATAAATAATGTTTACTCTCGAAAATACCGAAAGATCACGAAGAATAAAGTTCAGAAACGACAAACACGCCCTGGTTCTGCAGTTGAATAGCAGCCCTCCACTGCTGCAAATCTTCGAGAATCCACCATATCAGAAGGTAATTGAAGTCTAAGAAAAAACGCGCACTCATAAATACCGAATGGCTAGAGATGTATGGGAGTAGACAAGGACAACAATAACTTCAAAATAATCAACTCAATTTGGTTTTCATTTTGAAAGCAAGTATTCAGTATCCTACCACATACATATTCCTCATGTGATCTCATGAGCTTTTTTCTTATGCGTGCGCCCTTTCCAATAATCCCGTTGTTTACTTGAATTCTTCTATTTTGCAGGCGATTGTGTGCGACGTGCCTCTGCTGTCGAACGAGGACACCGTGCAGTGCGTGTCCTATGACAGAAAGGGCAGGTACATCATCACGGGCACGAACAAGGGAAAGCTGATTATCTACGATGCAAAGACGCTCAAAATGGTCAATTGGGTCAAGCAGAACAGCACTCAGAGTGTAGGCTCTCTTACTTATTGATAACGGTCGAACCTAGACAAGGCTTTAGCCAGATGTCCCGTTCGTACTCACTTAAGCTTAAATGATACACTAAAACCATGTTGTGATCCCCTTGTATTAATTTTCTATAGAAAATGTTGATTTTACTTACCCCCTTCTCTATAATTTCCTATTTTGACTGAAAGCTTGTCTAATTCTGATAATTATTTCTTCAAGAAAATTCTCTTTCAGATCAAGCAGATTTTCGTGCCTATGAAATGCAATTCTGTACTGACAAACACTGGGGTGAGTTTTCATTTCATTCCCTTTTTGTCATAGGAAGAAGAACTCGATAAGCAATTTTCATATAGAGAAAAAAAGGAAGAAAAGAAAGTAATTGAGTAGTCATCCCCAGTCCTCAAGTAGAATGCAGGGGCGAGGCGAATGCATTCTTTCAAAATTTTTCGATTTAACAAGGCTTTTTATTTTTGTGTCAATTATGATGCTATGAGGTAAGACGATCTATTGAAGAACCTTATTGGCGATATTGAAAGATTCTTCTAATATGGGATGTTAGAAAAATTACGACAGAGAATTATCAAAGATTGACACATTGGTCAAAAACTCACTAATCAGGTCCAAGTAATTACTAGACTGATAATTGATGGTGCTGACTTGTGAAAATATAAAACTTAAAAGAAATTCGAAAAATAAAAAATAAAAAAATGCATTCCGCCCCTCGCACTCTACTTAGACTTGAGCAACTGTACAATGGTCCTCTTCCTAAGGAATTGCCCTTCTTCTTTATCCCTTCTCTCTATGAGTTGTAATTATTAAGTGTTTTAGCTCAGAAGCAGGTTTTTTTTCCAAAAATTTCAAACTTATTTCCATAGCAATACAAAAATAACTGAGAAATTTGAGGATCGGGTGATTCGCTCGTACAATTTCGACGACCTCATTAATCTCTCCAAATGCGGAAAGGGCACGATGGTCGAGGCTAAGTACAAAGTCCAGGATATGGTCAACAAGGTGGGATTTTATGAAGTGTTATTTGTTGTAAACCAACAATAACTTTAGACGAAATAAAAGAAACGTGCCCCTTTTATTTCGTCCCTAGTCGGTCATTCACAATATCAACGATTGAAAATTTGATAAACTGAGTTCATATCTTCCAAATACTTCATTGTATCCTTTAACTTTGCAGGCAGCTTGGCGCGCAGTCTGCACAGACAGTGATGGATACTACATTTGCGGAGCCACGACCAAGTCCCATTCCCTCTATGTCTGGGACGGCAGTTCGGGAGCTCTCATCAAGATATTACATGGAACTAAGGTACGTATGTTTATGCACAATTTATGTGAGAATTGGAAATTTCATGAGATTTTTGGAAAACATTTTCAAGGTACAGGGCAAAAGAATTATTGAAATGCCGAGTCAAACACGACCAATAGCTGCTGACAAGCGAGAAGAAATAGGGGAAAGAAAAGAGACTGCGAAATGTTAGCAAGTCGGGGAGGACAGAATTTTTCATTGCTCTAATTGGATGATTAGATTAGAAAATAAACTAAATATTTAGACACAAGACTTTGAGAAATAATACGAAAGAACTACCCACCCTAACTTCTCCCCCAACTAGTATATTCTTTTGATAGTCTGTATCTCGATATCTCTTAATTTTCAAATAACGAAGCGAGACACTTACTTTTATTAAAGAAAAATAGAAAAATAATTAGATTCAACTAGACATTCATCATCATCCTTACATATTTTAATTCCAGGGTGAAACGCTGAACGATGTGCAGTGGCACCCAACTAGACCTGTCATTCTTTCCATCGCTGCAGGAATCATCTCTGTTTGGACTCAGGTACCTTTTCAGTTTTGTTAAAGCACACTCCAAATTTTTTTCGAACAACTTATTATGTCGAGGAGCGCAATTGTTGAGTGACGAAACATTCTCTTTCTCTAAGTTATAGCTTTCGTTGATTCGAGTATTTCTCGGGAACTTCAAAATAACGAAGTTCTTGAGCGACTGTTCTCGTCCAGATGAACAAGGCTATGTTTAATTAAAAACTTGCTCTTCCTGAAAACGGCTCTCCTTTCATTTTCGCCGTATCAATTTGTATATCGAGAGGAATACATTTCAGGCTCACGTGGAGAACTGGTCTGCCTTTGCACCTGATTTCACAGAACTCGACGAGAACGTGAAGTACGTGGAGAAGGAGGGGGAATTCGATCTGCAAGACGAGGACGCCGATCAAGAGGAGAAGAAGCAGGATCAGGTATTAGGGAAGGAGGAAGAAATAGTCGAATAAGGGATTCAGGATTTGGACGTGGAGATCGATGTGGTGCATTTGAAGCCCGAAGAGATGATGTGCAGCTCGGATGAGGTTGGAATTGAATCGGCATGAACGAATTTTAAGGAACAAGTTTCAGGAAGACGCAGGCGACATTCTACCAGACGTGACACTCAAAACTGGTCCCCTCTGGTTCCTCCCAATTGCTCCTGACATAGAGGTGCAGCCCGAGACTAATTACGGTATGATTTCTTCTATCTGATTCGACAATCAGACCTTTTTTAATTTACACATCCACTTTCTCGATATTATTAACGAAATTTTTCTTTCTATTTTTATCAGCGACACTTCGTACTGTTCCTTAACGACAGAAAGATCCTTCATTTGTTTCATGCTATTTCTTTCGTCACCTAGAAATGGTGTACAGAAAAGAGGCGGAAAGATCTTCTAAATTTAAGATATGGCGCAGTGTGAATGAGAAATTGGCTTGAATATGTTGGTCAAATGAATAGGAGATTATTAAGCGGCTTTCTCTAAAGCACAGATCTAATAAATTGATGAAGCGAAGTTAGATCTTTAATTTAGCGAAGTCTCGATTTCATTTCTTTCAGACAATCATCACGGCCACAGCCACGGTCGCAGTCACCATTCCTCCTCGATCAAATCAGAGCCAGGCCAGTCATTCGACGATGAGGAACGCAAACCCGGGTCGTCCAAACTGCTGCAACCGCCAAAGGCAAAGAAGCCAAAGACCACTTAAGTGTTATGATGGTATGTTCTCAGGAATAAATAGCTTAACAAATTACGAATCGAACTCTGATCTCACAGGAAGAAAAATAAATATACACAGTTGTCTTATCTTTTCTGTTTTACATCTAATGTAAGTACTTACATGCCTCTATTTTGTGAACTCGCGTTGCAACGAAAGATTGAAAAACTATTTCTACCAATTGTAAACTGTAATTCTTTTAAAATGCGAATCTGTTATTTATTCTTCTCTGATTCCGATTAAATAAACATAATTCATAAATAATGTGTCTGGAAGAGATAATTATTAGAGGCCTGAAATAATCTGAAGGAAAACGTTTTACTTCATTTAAGTGTTTGCAGTGATTAATGATACAAACCAATTATTTCTAAAGGTCAATTATCAGTGCAGATAAGGTTTAAATTGAAAAAAATTTTTATTTTACTCGTAAACGATCACATTGGCTGAGAGTTTATTAGTTGTTGACTCTTAAATTGGCCTATTTTTCATCGTAGGGGTATTTCATGACGTTTATCACGGATCTGAAGTCAGAAAGTCCCCATATTCGATCGTCCGAGCAGAAAATGATGAAAACCGTTTTTACACAGAAAGGAAAGTGCGATTACGAATTAGCATGCATTATTTCTCGATGAGATTAAACGATTTTCGGGTTTTTCTACTTGAGCACTCGAATGTGAGCACTTTCTGATTTTAGCTCCCTGATCAGTGTCATAAAATACCCCTTTGGTGAATAAAATCAGTCAATTTGAGAGTTAGAACCTAAAAAAACTCCTGTTCAGGGTTAATTATTCTCAAATCATAAAATCATTAACTATTTCTGCCATTGTTTCTCAAGCTGTGAAAAGTAGATGTCGGTGTCCCTTCTCACACTCGACATGTGCTTTTCTGGAGGGTTCATTTTCTCTTGATCGGCTGCAGGTCTGACGGAAATTAGACGGAGCTAAGATATGTGAACATTCGATACTGCTTCTTCATTGACGTAAGAGTTACCCGTGTAAATAGCCTTTTAGCTTCACTTTTCCATACTTCAATAGTGCAAAATAAGGTAATCAATGCTACTGGACCATGTCTAAAATGACGCATTATTTTCTAACTAAAGATTTCAAAATAATTACATCAAGATGCAGTAGTTATGAATAGTTGCTGCGATATTGAGGGCAAAGGGAGAAAGGTCGAAATTGTCAGAGGCAGCAGATGCTGTCGAGAAGAAGTTGAAAAACGACACTGTGTTTATGATTGATTTTAGACTCTGGAATAATTTTAATATGGCTACAGTGAAAAGAAAGGACAGATTACATTACAAACTCTAATATTCTCGGCTATTTGAAATCTTTCAGCCAATGAATATTCCTTTCGGCCCTTCCTTAGATTCGTGCTTTCGTGCAACTTCCAATAGTTGTATTTCTCGATGAGAACATTCCCCGCTGAAGCAATAACATTCATGATCAACAATGATATGTGAAGAGATAACGTCGATTTAGCTAAATAACCACTATCCCTATTGATTAAATGATATAAGTTACCTGTATGGTAGTAGAGTGAAAAATGCACACCTAACAGAATTAATATAATTATCAGAGTAATTGAAATATACAGACGCAATCGTTGCTCGTAGTCTTTTAAGAAATACAACGAACAGCATCTTTCGACGATTATGGCTGGGAGAAACAAGCAGACTGAAAGAAGTAATTTGAAAGTTCATATTCAAGCGAAAACAATTCTTTTACCGACGACATAACAACAACATCGAATTTCTGAACACACCAGAAACGCTAAAATATATCAACAAATGAAAAATATGAGTTTAAAAATACCATATGACTCTTCTAGTTCGTAAAATATTAGGAATATCATAATCGATCGAACAGTCAGTTGCACATAAACTTCACATCCAATAAAACAGAAGATGTTCTTTAGATTTACATGAAATGGATGGGTGATGACCATCAAATAAAATAGGAAGCTTAGCAAGAGGAACCTATAAAATTATGTTCTTAGATAATTAATTTCGAAAAAAACTTACGTCATACAGATTATTGTAAACTCGAAATAAGATAATACGCAATAAATAGTCCAAGTTCCGTCAGATTTTGATTGTGTACTGTTGAAATACATGTGATAGTGCATGATGTCGCTCTAAAGAATTAAATATTGAATATGGAAATGCATTCAGAATGTTTTGATGTGAAATGTCAAATATAAAAAAAAAATTAAAGTGAAAAATAAGAAAACTTGTTTTTCAGCCGATGATTCAATTTGTATATAAAAATAAGTCATTATGCTATTTTAATTGTGCGACACGAATATTCTAAAATGAAAGATAAAAATCGTTGCCTTTATTTTTATCGACAAAATTTATGTTTTCTTCAAACGACTTCAATATTTATAAAAAAAAACAAGAACTCATTAAGCGACTTTAATTATGCGCCGCGAATATATTATTGTCTGGAAATAGCTAATATTATTGCATAACTGATCACTTTGGAGAAGAGTTGCTTATTTTTAGTAGATCATCGCGAGAATAATTTTTTTAATATAAATTCTCGGAAGGAAAGCAGCAATGATCATTTCTATCTGCCACGGGACATTTTAATACTCTTTGTAGTTTAATTAAAAAAGTTCTAGCAAAAGCCATTTACGAAATTGAAAATGATGGCTAGATAATATCCCTCAGATAATAAAGTTGTTTCTCATTAACTTCAGAAGTTATGATGAAAATGCTAGAGTTGCAAGTTTATTTCACTCACTTTATTAGGATTCATTGCCTCTGTCAACCAATTCATTGTTGTGCAGATATTTTGGTGATTCTTGATGAAATGTGAAGAGATCTAAATTGGATGAAACATTGAAGCTATTTAATGAATTTCAGGAAAAACGCAAATTACACCATCAGATTAAAGTCGAGATGCATGTAATTTGAACACTCATGGGAATGGGATCAATTCAATAAAATAAACGATGAAGGCTTCGCTGAGCAAGTTTCCCTGTCATACAAAATGTTCTAATAAGAAAGAATAAACAGTACAATTGGCGAGATGAGAGAAACAGAACGAAAAATGCGAGAACAGAAGAAACAGACAAATCAAAAAATTTATCGAGCTGCTGTTAACGTCTCAGCAAGCCACCACATGCTTAGCTCAGCTCAGAAGTCATCACGCTTCTCTTATTTCCTTCTTTCATTATCCTCGGATTCGCCCTCTGGCATCCATCCCCCCTTCTTCTATTTTCCTTCTCCTTTATTCTCTGCTTTTCCTCTTTTAGCCTCCACATTTCATTTTGAACACTCGTGAAGCACTTCAAAATGCAATACACACAGGGCTATTATTTACATGCTCTTCGTGCATCTGCAAAATATGCCATTTTTCAAAATATTTTATATTGATAGCTTTGTACAAGTCTTCGATTATGCAACAACAGAGATAGTGGATTTTCTGGGAGTGACAGTAACAATCGAACGAGGAATATCGTCGGGCTGCTTCACATATAAATCTCGGATTGCTACGCGGATTCCTGCGCAGAAGAAAATCATTGACCAAGCACTGAATACGAATACTGCAAAGGGGTAATTCGATTAGTGACTGATTGCTAGGAGGCTTACTGATATCTATAAAAATCTGCTTGATGCACGTGCAGACCCAAAAAACGTAATTATCAAGCAAATAATTGCATAAATGGTAGAATGGGGCCTGAATTTAATAAGATCAAATTTATCACGACGATTTTAATTGTTTTCGCAATAAATAGTAAGCCAACCTCGACTGCAGCCAAGAGCAGGGTGCTGAGAGAATTAATCATTCCCACGAGCATCAAATTCACTTCAGCCTTTCCCATCGCCTGCCCCATGCTTCGTTTAAATCTCGACAATTTGCAGTAGGTTGTCATGGAGGAAGCGAATATGACAATGCCACAGCACGAGCCGACGATCATGGTCAGATAGGTGACAGAGTTCCACGGGTTGGGCAGCAGCTTCACATAGGTCAATGTCAATCCTCCCATGGGATAGCGCGCAAGCAGAGCCTGTGTGGGCAGGAGATACCACGTCGTGGGGATAGGCAATATGAATACAGATGCCACGATCGGCAGGAAGTTGCGTTCCCAGATCTAAAGAATAGGTCAATGATTGAATGAACGACTGAATAGAGCAGATTTCTTACATCCTCATAACGTGAGGGGAACATAACAGCAGTCATTCGATTGACCGACAACACAGTTGCGATATAAAATTGGGAATGTCTCGAGTATGTCATCACGAATTGCAGAGGAGCCAGGGCATACGATGCGTGGCCATATTTATCGAGCAGTTCGTGACAAAAGTATCCGATTGCAATAAATCGAGTAGTTGTCATATCTAAAAGGCAATAATATCGTTAGTCGTGTGAAGATAAATCGCTAATTTTATCAGAGTTTAGTAAGGAATCTTACAAGAGGGATTTCAGAAATGCCTCCCGTATCTTTGTCTTGTTTTTCACCCTGGAGGTATCTCGGTGCGTAAATAATGACCCTGACTAGGCGAGTTTTTCAGGTGTTTTAACTTCCAAATTGGTTGATTTTTCACCATAGGGTATTTCGCGGTGTTGATTACGAATCTGAAGTCAGAAAGTGTCTGATTGGAGCCGTTCGTGCAGGAAATCCCAAAAACAGTTTGCGTAATGCAAAAATTGCATGCAAAATTAAAGCTTTAAATTAGCATACATTATTCCTCCATGGAATAAGCCAGTTTTCGGATTCTCTTGCCCTAGCGGCTCCAATCCCCGGCACTTTGTGACTTCGAATTTACTATCTTTATACCAAAATATTTCTATGGAGGAAAAATGATATAAAAGTAAGGAGAACGCTTCTGAAATTTCCCTTGTTAGCTATTTTGTTGAAACTTTTACCGCGACACCAGTGTTTATGAATAAAGCAATGCACAATATTCTTATTTCGGGAGAACAAAACTTATATCTTTTTTTTTTCAAGATACGTGTTACTTTGGGATCGATTTCGTATTTTTTTAATTTTCAACTTTGTTTTCTCGTTACTCCAACACACTTACGCACCCCAAATCCACATGACCGTTATAATGATCGACATGATTGCATAGAGCCGATAGAAAGCGATTCGCAATGTCGAATACCGCTTCGCTCGGAGTATGACGTAAATTATGTGAACATACAGGACGATTGTCGGCAAACCGTAGCTAAAATTCTGTCGTTGTAGGAATTGTCATCGCGTTCTCGTATAATTACTTACACTAGAGGAATGTAGAAATAAAGCTCTTTAGATAGGAAGTATTTAGGATCATCACACTCGGTTCCATTAGACGAGGCTGCCAAATTCTTGAGGTGTTCGTTGGCAGACATTGTCGAATCTGTAATCAACAAACGTTAGCTTAATATCTTGGCGACCTATAATTCATTTATCAGCTACAAGAGCATTGCAGACGGAATAAAATAATTCTCAAGCCCAAAAAAGCGCGAGAAAATTCAAAAATCGTATGATCAGCTGAAAAAATTCACAAGGCGTTTCACGCAGACAAGTTTATGAAAACATTATTCATAAAATGACCACTATGGTAAGGAGCGAATGAGCAATCGAGTTTCATGAATTAGGAAATCAGGAACAAAATTTGAAATCGAATAGAAATTCTAATCTTTGGGGGTTTTCATTTTAAAATCAAAGGCGAAAACAAAAATTTGTGACATTTCAGATGAGCGCAAAAATAGACGCTTTTAAAGGAAAAGCTATGTGTACTTTTTGAAATTTTTGGAATAAGTCGAGCGAACAGACTGCAATTTTCTATGACAAATTGGCTCCAGACTCAAATTAAATCCCTTCACAAATTTCAGTGAGGTATATGCAAAGCAGAAACGTAAGAACTAATTTCAAAATGTCACATTTTAACTAACAGACAAACGAAAAAAATAAAAATCATTATCAACAGGAAGAAAAATGCTCAATGCCGTATCGGTATGAAAAAATAATTTTGGTAACAAAGAGTAGATATCTAAATTTTAGCGTGCAAGATAGGTTAGCTTTTAAATGCATTTTCAACGGTTAATCATGATACTCGTGACAGATCAAGACCAGGGGTAATTAGGCCATTATGTGAAAAAGTGGGGGCTCGCCATTTCAACAGAAAATACCACAAGAATCGGTCATAAAAGTGGAGGATGAGTTTTACAAAATCGAACACTGAAAATGAATGCTTACTATACACGAAATAATTATCTTATAATCGATATTTCGAGGGTATTCCAAATGTAGAAATTTCGCAACGTCGTAACGTAAATACGTTACAACTCATTCGTTTCATTTGAAAATGCCACAACTTTTATAATGTTGCTAATTGCTGTAGATTTTAAATCCTTATAAAAAGTTGCGACATCCCAAGTGAAAGTTGTGACATATTCACGTTGTAACGTTGCGACATTTTAGTTGCCATATTTCGAGGCTTAAATATTCTAAAATTAAAAGGTCCAAAGGTTTGAAATGTTGTTAAACCGCGAGAGCGAGTGGATGGATTACCTCTTCTATATGTGAAATATGAAAATTGGTGCTGATAAAAATACCGATAAAGTTCCCGATCTAATTCAACTAAATTAGTACTGATATAATTTGTGCGACTAAAAATTCCTTTTTTACGGGAAAGCAGATAGAAGAAAGATCGAGATTGCATGCACACATTTCTATGGCCAAGTGCCATTACATAAACACTTTTACGACTTGAGGAAATGAAAGTATTGTAGAAAATTCTAAATGAGTGCAAATGTAAAATGCAATGAATTTTACTTTATGGAGGCAGGTATCGGAGAGTATGTGACACGCAATAAATGTCCTCGCATAAGCAATTACAAAATATTCTATCTGCGTCTATTTTCTATGAGATTAGAAAAAAAATTACGGTCAGAGGGAAACACAAAGCATAAAAACCTGGTAATTGCGCAAATTATGATCAACAGCGACAGTCGTGCTTTTCGCAGAAGCATAAGGAAATTGACTGCTTCTTTCGGTTTTAAAATCTTTATCTTCAAGATGATCAACCGAAGATTGCTCGAAGGGATTCTGATGACTTTTCTACACATGTGACAATAAATAGGCAGATGGAAATAACCCAACTTCCGTAATCACACACCCATCAGCAAATATTCTCACATTATTCGTTTTTCGGGCTTGCGCCCTTGAGAGTTTCAACTTCTACAGTAAGACATCGCGATAGAAAAGCAAAGGCAATCTTCATCCAAAATTAGCGAATATCGATAGATTGATGTTCGTGATATCTTTACCATTTGCAACCTTTCACTGACTCTTCCATCAGCAGTCTAAATGCAGCTGCTTCATGCTCTATTGATTTCGATGCTGATGATTCGATTTTCTGGCTGCCACGAAAGTTCAAGTGTTCAAACAAAAGATATTCCATTTTCATTCTTCTTCAGTAATGTTTCCAGGAAAAACAACTCAACCGAGTACTGATTCGCAGCTTTCGAGTGTCACAAATGGGACTTCTACTAATTTGATGAGGTGATCTTCAATCCTCAATCTCTCAACAAAGGCATAAAAATGATACCTCGATGAGTAAATTGAAACTAAACTGATTTAGCACTCTGACGAACAACGGTGTAAACAGAAATACTGACTCTGGAAGTTCTGAAAATCAAGCCAGAACGATTCTGATTTCAAATACAGCGGCGAGCAAAACAAATAACAAATGAATTATACTTGTGCGATCGAATAAAACAAAAAAGGGGACGCAAATCGAATAGTCGATTCAAGAAAGCATTCAAACTGGGATAAGTTGACCTACGTTCCTGCAGCTCGCGAAATTTAGCTATTTTCGAGATTGCCCCGAATGCGAGGCAGGCAAGAATGAAAAACCGCATCCCCTGTCCTCTCCAATATCAAACATGCACATTCAAGCAACCAGGCAGTCGACGAGCGTGAATTCATGTCAAAATTTAATCGAACAAAAACGAGCAAAATAAAAACGAGAAAGGCTCGAATTGAAAGGAATTTCCGCCGTAAATTGCCACTTTGCTGTCGCATCTGCGACAATCATCAGCTTGTCTTTTGCCTCAAAATTTCATCGGCAAAAAGTCAATTCGGGACCAGAATTCACGCTCTCACGGCTACAAGAGGGCCTCAAAGCGATTTCTTTTCGAAATGCGACTGTAAATGAATCCGAAAATGGCTCTAATTTCCGCGGATACAAATTCGAGAAAATCCCACCAAATCTCACTATTCCTCGTGTTCGCCTAAAACATTTTGCAACCTTTAGGCAATAATAAAAAATGTCCATGAGAATGTGAAAGGATATGTTCTCAATAATAGACCTTGATGAGAATAGAAGAATTCGGAAAACGAGCATAGTTCTAGAAGACATTTTGCAGAAGGCAAGACTAAATCCACGAATCCGCAAGGGAAAGGAAATCGGCTTCCTCGTCACTGTCGGAGTCATTGGCGTCCTGCTTCTAGTTATTGCTGCTCTACTTGCCACTCTGCTCACCATCCGAATGAAACGTGAAACTTACAAACAAATGTTTATCGGACGAAGTTTAAAAATCGAACGATTAACTGAAAGTTACAAATGAAGTTGATTTGGAAAGGTGATAAAATATCTAAGCTTAAAGAAAAAACAATCGTCGGATGCTAGATGAAGTCTGAACTCTTAACTTGATATCCAGCGTTTCTATCGTCTCTGAATTCGAACTCAACTCGATTACGAATTCGAGTTAAGCTTGAATTCAACTCATAAGAATAAAATCTGAGTCGGTTTCGAACTTATTCGAATTTCTTGTGTCAAGAGGCATTGCCTAATTGTCTACTGCTTGAATTTGCTCCAAGTTCAATGTGACACCGATAGCGTCGATTTTCAGAAATTAATCACGAGAAAGTGACGGACGAAAAGAAATCAAAAATTACAACAAAAATGATTGACAAAAAACGCGAATTCAACCGTCTCGATATTTGAGCAAGTGTTTCCAAATGGTTTCCGCGAGGATAGTGTTGAAAATAGAGTCAGTAAAGCTGGTCCTAAAATTGCAGCAACTTGCCGAAAATCACTGCTTCATTTGTATTTCCCTCGGGCTATTTTTCGAGTGACGCGATTTCCTAAAATTGTCTCATGTTTCTCCAAATTTGTATACATTATCTTCGATCTCATTCCTCATCAGCGTTTCTCCTCATTACTCTCTCCACATTCGTCCCCCTTTGGTCTGATTTCTTGAATTGTCCGCCGATTCGTCGGTTTGTGCTCTCGAATGAAATCGCTCGAAAATGGCGGAGAATTGGGCAAAACTCTCGCGTCCTCCGCTAAATAGACTATCCCTTTTTGAAGGCCTGTGGCGTTCAATGCTCTCGACGATGGCGACCACCTTCTGCCACAACAACAGCAATCGGGAAGACGAGCAGCAAAATAAGGCACTCGCACTGACGAGGACAGAGGCGGCGGAGGTGCACGGCAAGGCGACAGTCGGGGGAGTGCACGTCATCTACGAAGAGGAGGACGATGCCAATTCGAGGGATTCAGGTTTGCCAGCCAGACTTGGGTTTATTATTGTTTTTTTTTTAATTGGACCATCGCATTGCAGTTGCGATGAAAAAGTTCCAAGTCTGTTGTTAACACCTTCAAAAGAAATGATCTACATATAATTTGTACACGTTGACAACAGACTTGTCATTATTGTAGAACGGAAAAATATGGCAATTAACGCGTTTTTTTAAAGGAATTTCTCTGTCCGACCCATTCGAGATCCTGGATGTACAGCCGGTGCCTGACGAGTCCGTGCTTCCTGCTCCGGAGCCGGCCTCTCACAAACCAGATGAAGTTGTGCCGTTGCAGGAGACGAAGGAAGAGGAAGAAGAAGAAGAGAAAAGATTGGTTGGTTTCTGATTGTGGGAAATGATGGAGAAGATCATACGATTTTTCAGACTGCTGCAGGGCTGACGAGTCCAGTTGGAAAGGAGAAGGAAGGCGAGCTGCCAGAGGCAAAGGGAGAGCTGGAGACGACTCGGGACGAGTACATCACTAGCAAGGAGGACTCGTTTGTGGTTTGTGCTGGGGCATTCGTGTCTGTTACAGAAGAGCTCACATGCAGTCATTCTCAGTTGAAGAATAGCAGAATTTTTAATGTGCAGTATCGCCGTCGAGGACGGGGGCAACCTTGCCTGGAGAAAACAAGCTCCTTTGTAAATTGCTAAAGAATATTCACAAATGAGCCTCGTGTTTGCTTACATGTCGATCGGAGAACGATTTCTCTCCCGGTAGATTTGTTCGTTTTTGACAATAGAATTATGCACCATTCATCAAATGAAGTCACAATGAACAACAAACGGCAGTCACTGTTTCAGACTCACCAGTTCGCATTGGAAGTGGTCGAGCGGCCACAGATTCATTCGACTGCCTTCAAAAGCATTTCGCACTCGGTGCTTGCCAGTCTGGTTAGTGGAAAGATTGCTTCAAATCCACAGGTTGATGTGTTTGCAGATGCGCGAATTGGGGGCAGAGGAGTTCAAAAAGCACTTTGTGCTGATCGACTGTAGATATCCTTACGAATATCACGGAGTCCACATCAAGGTACGTTCGGATAAGGGATAGAAATTTCGAAATCGGAAAACTGGTCGAAACTCTTTGGAAAATTGGCCAGTTCACCTCTCACTCATTTGGCAACCCATTCGCTTTCTCTTACAAATATAATTTCGTCTTGAAATTGCGCGAACATGCAAGGCGATCGTGGGTAAATTGGGATAATTAATATTCAAATAAAAACACCCTAAATTGTTCCTCGACATCTTACTAAATAGGGATTCTAAACTCATTCTCGATGGAGTTAAAAGGTAAACTTGCTGATTTGCAGACAGCCGTAAATCTGTATCATCAGGAAGAGAAGGACGAATTAGTGGCTCGCCTGACTGCCTTCTTCTTTCCAGAAGATCCACTCGAGGCACAGGCCATGAAGCGCCGCATCCCCATCTTCTACTGCGAATACAGCTCCAAGAGAGGACCGAGGACGTAAGTTTCTTTTTCTTATTTCTCCGCTTTTTTCTCTATATTTCCTACTCGTCCTGTCCGCCTATAAATATAACCGTATATGTAAACCGTATGTAAATATAAGAAGCTGAATTTTGTTTTTCTCATTCGAAGAGAACTTTTTCCTACATTTTTTAACGTATAGAACCTCATTGCATGTTTGATCTAAATCACCAACTTTCATCAGCTGAAGCAATGATTTGTGCATATTCAGCGCCCACTTGCTGCGTGACATCGACCGTCGCATCAACGAGGGTTTCTACCCGTACGTCGACTACCCGCAGCTGTGTCTGCTGGACCGAGGATTCAAGCCTCTCTTCGAAAGTCCACACAACTTCAAGGTTGGGAAAGGTTCATTCGAGATGAAATAAGGAAGTGAGAAGTTAGGAGAGGATGAAGCTTATCCAACTGAAGATGCAAATTAACTTCCTTTCTCTGTAAAATTTGCCATTTCTTTCAATTAAATGCAAATTAAGCTCACTCTTCTAAAAACTAAATAAATCATTGGAATTTCAGGATATCTGTGCGACTTCGAATGGGGGTCCGATTCCAGAGAAGTACGTGACTGAACACTCGATGGAGCACATCGAGGCAAAGAAGGAACACAAGACCATGGTCAAGGTAAATGAAGATGAAGAGAATTATGGTCGATGAAAGGAAAAGGCTTCACCTCAAAAAATATTTCATTGCAACATGCAGGAAACTGATGATTGATTACAGGACATCATAAAATTGATTGGCCTATGTCTACTTATTCATTGATTTCAGACCCAATCCCTGATGAGATCCAGCTCGTCTCAGTGCTCGACCTCGCGTCACGAGATCGTCAAACGCTACTGCAAACGGCTGCCCAGACGCAACATCACTACACCAATTAGTGGCAGGGTAATTCAAAGATACTCGACATTACAATGTCATATTGCTGAAAAAGTTCTTTGTCATTAACCTATCCATTTTCTCTCGAGTTCTATCAAAAGCAGTAATTTTGACAATTATTAGCGAGCAATAACTATCGTGCTTGCCGCTGGAAAAAGCGTGTTCCAATGAGATGAGAAATGTGTGTTATCTCTCCTTTCGCTCGTTATTGGGGCAAAAGAAGAAAAGGGAAACACTCATTTCGCATTGGAGCGCGCTCTTTCCAGCGCTGAATTCTAACGGCGAGCACGACACGAGTATTTTTTCAAAACTGGAAAGAATAGGAAAGTTTTTCGAGATGAAAATGATAAATAGAATATTTCAGCCGCTTTTGAGCTCGAAAAGGCTCTCGTCGGACAGCAGCAACGCGGACGAATCGCACGAACATCTCTTCAGAAAGAGGTGACATCGAAACAAATTTGTCGACTTCTGTCAAACATGGAATCATTTCCGAATTTTTACTTACTTTACAAAAGATTAAGAAAGCAAATAGTAGAGGATATTTGATTTCCAATTATGCAATTTGAAACATGCTCGTTTCTCAGAATGCGTTTTGCAATAAGTCAGCATTGAATGAAATAAAAAATTTGAGATCGAAAATCCATCATTGAAAAAGTAACAATTACTTTATTTGCAGGGCACTGACTACAACTGATGACACTCTGGAGGATTCGAATGCGGAGAGCCCTCCACCGGCCAAAATGGATATGGTAAGCCAGATTTGGAAACGATTGAAAATTCAATGAAATGAATAACTTGCTGAAAATTAAACCTATATCTTCCGATTTAAAATGTCGCCTGTTGAAATTGCGGCTGCGTAAACTTTCCTTTTTGCGCTATTCCTCGCATTTTTTCTCCTTTTTTCTGCTTTTGGAAGAAGTCTACTCAGCCACAAACCGCTATCAAGATTAATTTCTTTCACAGCTCTGCACGTTTTTCAACTGGGATTATTAAATTTTATCTCCTTAATTGATTGAAAATTTTGACGAATGAATTGACTTTTCAAATTCCAGACCCGCAGATGGCTGCGCTTCGACATCTCGAGCGCCGACAACTCGGTTGAGGAGGAGTTCACCAAGTTTGCCTAAATTCCTTCCATTCCCCCACAAAGCCCCACTTCTTCAACCAAATTGCCCAGCAATCAGTCTCCTGGGTCTGGGAATAGTTCTTCTCAAATTCTTCTATAAAATGTCTCCGAATCCGAGAGAGCCTCCCCAATCTTTAATCTGTATATGAATATTCCATTTTATTAGAAAAAAAAAACTTTTAAAGCAAAATTTTCCATTTTTCCTGTGGAATATTGTATATATGAGAATATACACTACTGACTTGAGTTTCAAGATCTCGACATGAATTAAACGATTTTTAAGATCTTCTTTTCATTTTGATTTAGCAAACATTTAAGGAAAACGTCATGTATGATTTTTTTCTTTATCATTTCTTTCAAAAGTTGCCCATTATTTAGAGTTCTTTTATATTGGTTATTCGATAGATTTTCACAGAAGTCATGACTTTAGTTTATCACTTCTTAAAAAAAACCTTCCTGTATCATATAATTCAATTTCTCTCCTACTTGAAATTTCGAACTATGAAGTTTATCATTTTGTGCATTTTTATTTTAGGTTGCTTTTCTTCATAATTCGAAAACCACATTTTATCAAAGTGAATATTCGACTTGCAGTGAAATGCACCGTAGAGCAGGACTATACCACATACAAGATGGTAATTACATGGTGTAAAAATTTTTCTGCAGATCAAATATTTTACTCATTTTCTCTCATTCCTTCTGAAAATACGGGAAATTTGTTAGTCGGTAATTTTTTCCTCGAGTTTTTCCTTGTCAGAAAAGGGTATATTATCTGTATTTTCTATTGATTGTTTTAGGTTGAAGTTACTCGAATTTTAGATGAGCTTGTGATTACTGCAAACGATGACTAAATACCTGACTCCACCTCACAAGCTGATCAAAATCTCGACTTTCAGATAAAGCGATATTCTCTTCTCTTTGTCTTCAAACTCGTATTTCGATAAACAATGGCGAGAAAGTGAGGACTGTAGTGAGAGTACTTGATAGTTATTCAATTCCGTACATTGCGGTTAAAATACTTTCTAGGAGAAATCTCTAAAACGATGAAGCCCATGGACTAAATATTTTCAGATCAACTAGAGAACCCAGTTTCCCAACTATTATCCACTCAGCACAGCCAATTAGATGCGATGGATTATTACATTTTTTAAATTTCATAATTGCTTGCAATTTACAATATTCGGTTATTGACTATTGGAATGGAGAGATATTTCGATTATCTGACAATAAACCAAAATGGATTGAAGTGGGGGAAATTGGAAAAACACGAAATGGTTTTGCAATTGCATCACTAAATGAGAATTGATATTATTAGAGGACAGAAGTAGATTTTGAAAGCAATTATTATTATCTAAAATATTTAGTGATGATATATTAAAATCCTGTCTATTCCGATCCCTCAGCTCCAGTTGATAATCGAATTTCTCTAATTGCTGATATGAATTGTGCAAGAGAATACCATTCGTTTGTTGCCGCGAACGGGAAATTGTATACAATTAGAGGGTATTGAATGATAGCCACGTCTAACATGATCGGCACTCGGTTGATGAGGAACTGAGCAGGAAGAGTGCAATTTTCGTTATGTGAATATCGAAACCATTTTTTATTTATTTTCCGATTCTTATTATTTGTTTAGCTTATATTACTCGATATACGTGAAGATAATCAAAATGGCAAAGTTTAATGATTCTTCAAGCCCTGTAAGTTAAGGCTCAATTTTTCATTTGATATTTTAAATACGTTTACAGCATATCGTTAAATCTACTGTCTGTCCACCTGAACTTATTCAACTAGTGGATGCAGACAATCAACCTATGACAGAAACGAGGTAGAATGCAAACGATATAACGGGGCATTCTGAAACGTGAAATTGCATGGGACGAACAATTTGACGCTCTAAATCCACGGAAAATATAAATAAATAAATAATCATTTAATGCCTTTCAGGGAAAATCGTGAATATCCTTGGTTTAAAAAGCCTCTTTTTCTATTAGTTCTATTATGCACACTTCTTTTGATCGGTGTTGCTATTCTAGCTCTTCAAAGCCGGCAGGATAAAACTTTATTCTATCGTAGGAAAATATTTTGTTGTATTCTCAAAAGTTAACTTTAGTATTTAGTATCTTATAAAAACAGCGAAGGAAGAATTTGTCTGTTTGGTCCGCATACTAATTCTGTTGAGCAGCTTGCGAAATTCCATAATTGGTATTGGCCACATGAAGTAGCAACTATACAGAACAAAGTAAATTACTTGTTCAGTATTTTGAGTAATTTCTTAGAATTTAGATTTTTGGAATTAACGGCGAAAAAAAATCATTTGAAATATATGACTTGAATACACCACAAATTTCAGAAGGTCTTGTCAACAAATTCATGGATGATCGATTCAAAGAATTTTACAGGTCCAGATCCTCCTGAATGGCGTGATGAGGCATCTGTCGCTTATTTCAAAGACAAATTGTATTATTTGGGTGGAAAGGATCCTATAATAAGGAAAGATACGAATCGAGTTGATGTAAGAAAATCGAAGGAAAGTCCACGGAATAATTCATTCAGATTTTAATAGATGGAAAATGGCAAACAGGACCTGCTTTTCCCCTTCCAATTATATGGGCTCAAACAACAACATGCGATGAAATTTTATACGGTTACATTATAGCATATTCATTATTATAATTATGGATATTCAGTTATTGATGGCGATGGAAATAGAAAGATATATCGATTATCAGACGATGAACGGGAATGGATTGAAGTTGGAGAGATTTCAAAAGGACGAATTTCATTCGGAATTGCATCGTTAAATGGGAAAATTTACATAGCTGGAGGATTTGAGTCTTTGATTTTGTATGATAAATAATATATCATTATATATTTAGTGATGATGCATTAAAATCCTGTCTGTGTTTCGATCCCTCAACTCCAGGTGATAGTCGAGTTTCTCAAATCGCTGATATGAATTATGCAAGACATGATCATTCGCTCATTGTCACTAACAGGAAATTGTTTGCAATAGGAGGGTGAGCTGAGATTTTGCATATCTTTATACGAAATATTTGTTAACTTAGACATCAAGACTCATATGAAATTTTTTGTAATTCAATCGAGGAATACGATCCACAAACAAATCAATGGCGTGAAATCGGAGAAGTTAACATAAAATAAAGCTTGATTATAATAATCTCAAATTTCATATGGAAATTTTATTCAATAAAATGTGAAATAATAATCTACTTTCAATGCACATGATACAGGCAACTCTCGAAAACACCCTAAAGTGATGAGGGATAATTGCAACTGAAATAAATATCTTTTAATCAGGGCTGTACGAAATGAATTTCGAAGTGTCTGGAAGTTCAATTTTTTCGAACTTCAGACAGCCCTGATCCTGTCATTTACTCTCCATTATTTGCGACAATTTCATGCCAGAAAATTCAATTTCGTTTAAAATGCGGTCGAATAAATTCAACAAATCAATAAATAGTCGATAGCATATCGAAAATTGATCAACTTATGTTAACACACACCTCGAAAATATCCTCTCTGGCCGGTTATTCCGAAAAAATCAAAAACTTTCTTCAGAATATAGCAGATTAAGGGAAATAATTAATTTTTGCTTCCTAGAGTACCGTGCTACCACTTTACCATGCTACTATATGAGTCCATGGTATACCATCCAGATTATGCTCGAATGGTATGGATATTGTAGGATTTTTCTCAAGATTTTTAAACTTCTGGTTAGAGATATAAAATTGTGAAGGAAATATTATGGCGGGTAGATCGTAGAGCAATCTTGACTTGTCTTCCCTAAATCTGTGCATTCTTAGGTACCCGGTAAAGTGACCGACGTCATCATTTCGTCTACTTCTGTCGTGCTTGCTTAATGATCTTTCAAGTCTGCCCATCATAGCATGTTTATGAAGTTTAAAACCTTAATTTTTTCCCAATCTAGGTCCTGTTCAATTCTATGTCATTCTGACTTGCTAGACTACAATCATAAATATGACGATAATTTTAACCCAAAGGCTTTTTCTGACGTGATCACGACACACCTCCAAAATCACCTGTATAATCAATGAAGAGAGATAGTGCATGAAAAGATTCAGAAAATAGCGAGTAAGTGATCCAAAGATCCACTTGTCAAATTCTTTATCCTTCTCATTCAGTTCTCAATTCTCGTCTTCCATAAATGGTCAATTCTTATTCACTTAATTTTTAGCTTCAATCTGTATATTCCGAGTCACAACTTAATATTTCATTTAAATAGGGTTACTTTCACTTCTAAATCATTAATTGGAGACTTTCTCATTCAGTCAATACTCTTTCACTATTTCCATTTTGAAATAATACTATGCTAATTGTTTAGGCCTCTTAACAAAGATGTTGGCCAATTTACCAGTTGAAATGATATTGTTGATCTGCCAATATCCCGAATTCAAAGATCTGGGACAATTGGCCTGGACTAGCAGTCGAATGATGCGAATAATCAAGAGATATCTACCGATGGCGCTTGAGAGGAAAATTTTATTCTATCGTAGGAAAATATTTTTTATACGAGTGAAAATTAATTTGAATATTTAGTGCTTTATAGAACTGGCAAAATTTGGGAAGGAAAAATTTGTCTGCTTGATTCGCATACTATTTCTGTTGAGCAGATTGCAAAATTTACTCATTTATGGCCATGGGAAGTTGCAACCACAAAAGATAAGGTAGATTAGGTAATTTTATTTGGAATTGCCAATTTTGTAAATTTTAGATTTTTTCGTTGAATCCTGCTAACAAATGGTTTGAAATATATGACTTGGATACTCGACAGATTTCAAGAGGTCTTGTCAACAAATCCATGAATGATCGATTCAAAGAATTTTACAGGTCCAAATCCTTCTGAATGGCGTGATCATGCATCTGTGGCTTATTTCAAAGACAAATTGTATTATTTGGGTGGATACATTCCTGGAAGCGGAAGAACGACAGATCGAATTGATGTAAGAAGATCGAATTAAAATCTATTAAATAATTTATTCAGGTTTTAATGGATGGACAATGGCAAACAGGACTTGCTTTTCCTTTTCCAATTAGACTTGTTCAAACAATAAGATGCGATGAAATTTTATACGGTTACATTATAGCATATTCATTATCATTATTGTAATTATGGATATTCAGTTATTGATGGACTTGATCGTAGAAAGATATATCGATTATCAGATGATGAGCGGGAATGGATTGAAATTGGAGAGATTCCAGAAAAACGATATTTCTTTGGAGTTGCATCGTTAAATGGAAAAATTTACATAACTGGAGGAAAGAAGTCGTTAATTTTGTATGATAAATAATGCATCATTATATATTTAGTAATCCTAATATATTCAAATCCTGTCTGTGTTTCGATCCCTCAGCTCCAGATGGCAGTCGAATTTCTAAAATCGCTGATATGAATTATGCAAGAAAGCAACATTCGCTCATTGTCACTAACGGGAAATTGTATGCAATCGGAGGGTGAGCTGAGATTTTGCGTATTTTTATATAAAATATTTGTTAATTTAGATTTCAAGAACGTTTGAATGTAAATTTTTGTAATTCAATTGAGGAATACGATCCACAAACGAATGAATGGCGTGAAGTCGGAAGATTAACATAAAATAAAGCTTGATTATAATAATCTCAAATTTCATATGGAAATTTTATTCAATAAAATGTGAAATAATAATTTAATTTCGATGAGTATGATACAAACAACTCTCGAAGACATCCGAAAGTAACGAGGGATAATTGTAACTGAAATAACTACTCTTTAAAACATTGTATTTCAAAAATTCTGCAACCAAATCCAATATTTATTTTATAGTAATTTCCCCTCAAAATATATAACAGAACTAGTTAATCGATTTCTTGTGAACAGTTGTTGTTGACATCCCGCACTCGGTTTGATTACATACCCCATGAATGCATTTTTACTCAGGCATGTTATACGTAATTTTGAAACCCTTATACAGGGGCACAATCGTATTGTTTTATTGTTTTATTGTTAATTTTTTTTTTATTTTTGAAATCTCCATAGTCGATTTGTATAATTGGTATGTGAATTTTTAATGAAAATTGAAATTTGAAAAAAAAAATAAAAGGGTGACTACAGAATTATATAGTAGAGGTAACAAAAACTTATGAATTTGTAAAATTCGAAAAAAAGATAAATTTGAATACAAAATGATAGAGAGATCGATAGTTTTTTTAAATGATTTTCATTACCCAGCTTGATAACTCGCCAGATAGACTGACAAACTGGTCGTAAGCTGCACACGTCAATTCTTCTGCGAACATTCACAAAACCATGAAGCAGAAGTTGTATTTCGTGCCATCGATTCTGTCTCGAAGTGCTGCTTCATGCTTGAATCAAAGCAGAACAGAACCTAACCTTTGCTCCTTACGAATGAAGAACGTTGCAGATTGAAGAGACTCGACAATGGGTTCCCTGCTGCAGTGGAGTCCTTTGCTGGCTGCCTTTATGTGTCTGCTTCTGCCTCTGCAGCCCCTCTTTGCCCAGGTTACTGACGACACTTCAGAAGAAGATGATAACGACGATGACGACACGGTTCAAAATCCCCAATGCCTGCCCAAACCATACAGGTCAGTAGGAGGCAAATCCATCAAAGGCCGCATGAAGATCAGCTTTGTTCCAAGTTTTAACTTCAGCTAGTTTAAAATCAAAGACGGAGTACAGCTTTTTGAGTATTGAAGACCTGCAAAAGGAATCTTCATCATTTCATTGATTGATATGAATAATTCCTTTAGCATTAATTAATTTTAGTGGCCCCGAAGCTGCCAAGAAGGTGCAGTTCGTCTTCGTTCTGGATCAAACGAAAACCTCCAGAAAGGTAAAATTGAATTGCAGCATCGTTGAAAGGTGATGAGCAAGACTGTTGGAACTCAGAATCGAATACACGAATACGAGTCCGAGTCCCATTTTAAAAAATTTTAGAGTTGGAGTCCCAATTTTTCGAGTCTGAATCCTCCGATTTTTCGCACTTCCAACAGTCCTGCTGTTGATGAATGCTGGATTTATAGGCGAAGAGGATTCGCTACCTGTACAAGGCGATTGGCTGCGAAGTGCCTGTGCACGGCGACTATCAGCTGGCCGTTGCCAGAATCAGCCCTGATGACGTGCAGATCGGCGACTTCGTCAGCAGCGACCAGTTTGCAGAGGAACTTTTCAGCGAATCGGACTTCGGTGAGTCAACGATTCCAGGAGAGAAACACCCGCTGATTATTAGATAGATGCCAGAGAATCGATCCTTTTCTAGTGAAAAGTTGATGCCAAGCTAAATTTCATACGATTTATGAAAGAGCAAAAGAGTCCTTGAAATTGTACAAAAGATGAGCTGATTTGAGGCGATTCTTCCGGTCAAACGACCTGCCAGAAATTCCACCTGACACTCAACAAACTGAAGGAGAAGGTTCAGGAGAAGGCTGACAGTCACGTGCACTTGGTGATGAGTTCTGAAGGAGAGCAGAATGATGGTTGGTTTTGGCTGGGAGGGAAGGGAAGAATCAGTAATTGATTAATGCAGTTTGGAAAAAAAACGAAACAACTAATTTCATTTTGAATTTGATAAAATGACGCAATGCTTATTTTTCCAAATTGCCACTGGTTGGCTGATTGAGTGATTGCAGACTGCTCCCTGCACAAGGCCTTCCTAGACTTCTTCCGCTCCTCTGCCAATCGTGAATTCCTCCACTTCGATGGCATTCTCATCAGCAACTCCACACGAGGCAGCAGCAATGGAATGAGGGTGAAGATCGACTCCTACGACAGGATAAATCCGAATCGTGAGTCGATGTACAACTGTTTTTAAGACGCATTCTTTGAATAACCTGAACAAACTATTAAGAGCGGCCGGACAACTGCAAAAGTGTCTCGGATCCGAACCAAACTTATATGGTGGATACACCCATGGGTCCTAATCACAAAAATTAGGTTTTTAGATCCCGCCCCCAAAAGTGGGCGGAGCTAGGTGGGGGTCAAAGTTGGGTGTTTTCACGATTTGGCACCCCTCAGGGGGTATAAAGAAAACTTTTTTGCTATGAAAGATTTTCGAAAATTTTAAAAAGCATAGAGTAGCCCATGTAATTGTGCACCTTCTGGTATATAGATTTTCGAGCAACAACCACCTGCTGGGTCAGAAAGGGGTCCTTATGTCAAAAATGGCGGTATGCTGATGCCCCATTTTTTGCATAAAATCGATTTTCCTGAAAAGTTTAAGGCGAGTTCCAAAAATCTAATGCTATATTCAGATTCTACGTATCAAATTACCCTAAAATCAGCCCTAAAAAGCATGAATTAGGCGGGACATTTTAGAAAAAAAATCAATCAAATAGGCGTGGCCTGAGGGTCGAATTTTATAAAACTGATCAGAAAAATTCAAACGATACACCAATTGATAGCCCTTGAAAAACTAAGCAACTTTTGTGAAGACACTACATGGTTATCTATTATGGTATGGGAGTGGTACCTCAAAAACCAAAATTTAATGTCAGTTTTCAAGAAAATGATACGAGAATATTTCCATAGGCAGTCTACCAAAATTCGAGCTCAAATTGAAGCTAGAGACATCTATTGTTTATTCCCACTCAATTTGGAGTCGAACGATACCAAACATGGTATGGTATCAAATGGTAGCGACCCATATGGTCAAGTTACCATTTGGTAACCAATATCGATCATGTTATATACCAAACGAAAGCCCTTATCGACCTGCATAATATGCTGAAAACCACTTGAAAAACAGATTAGTGTAACGCTTTTTATGGTCATTTGAAAATACCCCATTTTTGGTCTTTTTCGATAGGTGGTTATAGTCAATTAAAATGATGGTATAATGAAACCACTTTCTGACATTGATAGAAATGGACTCGAATATTACTCTCCAGTCAACTTCGAGTCGATTGATACCCATTTTGGTATAGTATCACTCGGGTACCATATGGGTGGTATGCCATGGACCCATATGATAGCATGGTAAAGTGATAGCACGGTACTCTAGGAAGCAAAAATGAAGTATTGCTCTCCAACTACTATATTCCGAAAAGATCTTTCAATTTGGTTTTATTTTACAAAAGTTATGAATTTTTGAATATTTTTGTCATTTTCGGGTGTCTGACCCATTCAAACCTCCATATCACGCAAACCATAATAGAAAACCATGTAGTGTCTTCACAAAAGTTGCTTAGTTTTTCAAGGGCTATCGATTGGTATATCGTTTGAATTTTTCTGATCAGTTTTGTAAAATTCGACCCTCAGGCCACGCCTATTTGATTGATTTTTTTTCTAAAATGTCCCGCCTAATTCATGCTTTTTAGGGCTGATTTTAGGGTAATTTGATACGTAGAATCCGAATATAGCATCAGATTTTTGGAACTCCTCCTAAACTTCTTCAGGAAAATCGATTTTATGCAAAAAATGCATATTTTGAAACTGCCATTTTTAACACTTTTGACTTTGGGACCCCCTCCCATACCCAGCAAGTGGCTGACCCCCTAAACCATTATATTTTTAGAAAGTACATTCCATGACCATGTTCATCCTTTTTAAATTTTTCGAAAATCTTTCATAGCAAAAAAGTTTTCTTTATACCCCCTGAGGGGTGCCAAATCGTGAAAACACCCAACTTTGACCCCCACCTAGCTCCGCCCACTTTTGGGGGCGGGATCTAAAAACCTAATTTTTGTGATTAGGACCCATGGGTGTATCCACCATATAAGTTTGGTTCGGATCCGAGACACTTTTGCAGTTGTCCGACCTTTGTTCAGGTTACTCAAAGAACGCGTCTTAATGAAGCAGAAAGATTACAGCACGAGGAATGGCCGAGAATGTAGTGTGAATAATGACTTGAAATTCTCTTGGTCATTCATTCTATATCATGTTTTGATGCAATGAGTTTTATACTGTTGAATGCTTCCAAAAGTTAAGTGCAGAACTTCACTCAATAATTTCAATTTCAGGTGCGAGTCTGGTCGAGTTCAAACACGTGACGGACGGGAAGAATGCTCGCGAATTGCGCAAGCAGTATCAGCCCTGGTTGAATTTTCTCCAAAATTTATGTCAGATTCTGTATGTTTCAGGATAAACAGTGCATTGGCTTTGAAGCACGAAAAGGAGGACTTCGATGGAGACGTGACTATGAAAATTCGCAATCGAACCGCAGTGCAGTCGTCGTCCACTCAGACTGCCACAACAGGTGAGCTAATTCGAACAGGGAGGTGAAAATGACAGTTCTGCTGAGTGTGAGTGGTTGTGCATATTCATCCAAGAATTCTCACCAGGCCTGTTGGGATTCGGACTCGCTAGTGAGTTCGAGTCTCACTTTATAAAAAATACAAAGTCCGAGTTCCAATTTTTTTTGGAAATTTCAACAGCCCTGATTCTCACTTTCCACTTTCATTTTTGGATATTCTTCATGTAGACCTAGAAATTTATTGAAGGAAATAGAAATCATTGTAAAATAATGAGGCATGATAAAAATTGGAATCACCATTGTCCTTCATTTGACAATTAAAAAGCATAAAATTCTGAGGCTTCATAGAAATCATAAGTCTTTCATTGATTGGATATATTCAGAAATGGAGTTGGAAATCGTGTATATGGAAAATGAGACGACTTCGCCGCCCGTAGGCAATGTCAATTCATCGACAGGTACTGCTCCAATCCATTTAGCTTTGAGTTGAAGTCATGAGACAAATTTCCTCTTTTAAGAATGAACAACTCGTTCTACTTACTTTCTTTCGAAAATATTTCTAAACGTATTCTAAATAGATGGCTTACCACTTCTGTTCACCATTCTCTCCATTTCATCCGATGCAAGTGTGGTATCGAATCAATCCACTTCTGAATTGGCGACATTACCTGAGATAGAGACAAGTAGTGAGACTTCCAGTCCAGAGCAGCTGACAGAAGAAATAGAAGATGTGCTGACTACAGAGGTGAGTGGAATTTTCAATAAGCCAGAATGAACAAGAAAGGGGATATGCAAAGTGAATATGATTACAGAAAACGACAAGCAGCGGGAATGAACAGACAACGACAACAGAAGAGGAAAACAACGATGTGCTTGTCGACAAGGGAGGGTTGGCAGCGAGTAAAAGTAAGTCGAACAGTTAGTAATTATTAGAGGAAGAAATAATTGGTAAGATATCAAATGCAAAGATACAATTTCCGCGGAAATTCTACGAAGATAAATTTGCAATTCTTCCCAACAATATTTTTCGAAAATGAGACTTCAGACTGGCTGCAACGGAACTGGGCGATTCTGCTCGTCATTCTACTTATTCTCCTGATCATTCTGGCCATCCTCTGCATTCTCTGCTTTCTGATTTGCCGCAAAAGGAAAGACAAGGACAAATATGTGAGTTGGGAAAATTACTGTTTTTAGCAAAGCGGAAAGTGATTGCAAATTTTCATTCATTCCTTCATAGTCAGCGATGCTCACGAATGCACAAAGCTAGTGCATTTTATTTAGGGCCCACAAACACATTACTCAAGTTTATTGTATTAGAGTAAAAGCTAAATATATAAGTTGGTATCGATGTAACTTAGATAGTAGAACCATTGAAAAAATTTCCCTGGTCCATTTGGAGGGCGGTC
This sequence comes from Diploscapter coronatus, assembly GCA_964036155.1. NCBI lineage: Eukaryota > Metazoa > Nematoda > Chromadorea > Rhabditida > Rhabditidae > Diploscapter > Diploscapter coronatus. The sequence continues at coordinate 20,693,704 of OZ038423.1, read as the reverse complement.
TCTATTGACATGCGCTCATTTCAAAACGTTGGATAGATAATTCGACATGATTAACGATTGAATCATTTTAAACCGACAAATTTCCAAAGGAAAAGGAAAAGCCATCGAATAGTCAGCTGCCTGTCGGCAGTGCAGAGTTGGGCACGGCAGAAGCAGCCAAAAGGGAATCAAAACTTGAGAAGGAGGAGAGTGAATCGAAGGTAGGAATGCAGAACTACACAAAAGAGCAGAGAAGTGACAAACGAATTGCAGAGTACTGCTGGAGTCGTGGTTGCAGGAGACAAGTCGAAGTCGGTCAATAGGAAGGTCGTTGATCCGACGACCACGCCCATCGAGAGGAAATACACGCCCATGAAAGTGTCCAGCAGAGAGCCTACCGAAAAGGAGCTGAGACGACAACCGCATAAAGTTGGGAATTCATATTGCGCTTTAGAGAATGCTAGGATAGTGAAGTTTCATCGAATCTATGACGGTATCTTTAAAGATTGCAAAACTGAATCTTCAACTTTCTTCTACAAGAAACTATATAAGATATGATTTCTAACTGCAACATAATTCGAAATAGCCCCCTTTCATTCCATCTAACTTTTCTCTTTAATTTCAGTCGTACGAAGAAGCCTGGGGACCAGAAGAAAAGCCCGATGAACTGAAATTCGAGATTGACTGACAAATGCAGAAACGATGATACAGATGATGCAGTCAACCAATTAGCCGATCAGTCAGCTACAATTATGAATCTAATTGTACAATGCTCAAACCTGCTTATTACTACTGAATATTCGAACGATAAACTATTATATTGAATTTGGTTGAAAGGTAGAAGTAGTATATAATAGGCGTTTCTGGCGCACTTTCCGTCCCTCCACTCTACATCGTCGTTTTTTCACATCTCTTCAATTTAGTATTTTTGTAAAGTGTGTCTGTTCAGGCTTATTTCTCGGGACCTGAAAATCGTATCCTTACATATGATACACCGTTTTGTAGGTAATTCCATATCGGTGTGCAACGTAACTTTTCCGACGATTTTTGACCTAATTTTTGGGTACTTTTGGCCCAAAAACTATAACATGCTAATTTTGATAACGAAATTTGCAAATCGTTTGAGAGGTCATTACCGACAGTATTCGCTATTTCGCTGATGAGCTCTCTTCTCCTTCCTCTCTCTACTATCTTATCTAAGTTAAATGTATGTGAAAATTGGTGGATGTGAGAGTTCATTACTGCTACTACCCCAATGAAAGGCGGTCGGATGCTTGAGTCTGGAAACAGATTTCACAATGGAACTGAATCTTGAGAGATATGATAAAATGCTGTTGCTAAATTATGTTAAATTAGCTACTATCTTATCTAAATTAATAAATGCGAAAAGTGATGGCACATTGATAGCCCATTACTGCTTCCGCAACAATGAAATGCAGTCCGAGTTTCGGAATGGGAACTTGACCTTACAATGAGATTGAGACTGACATGGAGAGAAATGGAAACTTCCAATTGCAATTGCTGACTGATACTAAATTTGCATATTAGAAGAGTTTTGAAAATGCATAAAAAGTAGATAATTGGTAATGAATAGGTCATTAATACTAGGGTTGGAGTGGAATGAGATGGATTATTTTCTGACAATTTTCAATAAAAGTACGACTACTCTATTCTGTCACTGTCACTCTTCTTCTATACCTGTCGCTGTCGCTGTTCTGTTTTCTGTAACTGTCACTGTCACTGTATCTGTACTGCTTTGTAATCTATTTCTGCTTTATTCGGCATTAGCCGGCTGCCGAAAACAGTCGGCCTACACTATCTTTTTTATCTACTTTATTCGTATTTTTGCAAAGTGTGTTTGTTTGTCATTTGTGCACGGTTATATCTAGAGATGTGGTCATCCAATTGAGATGGAGTTTGCACCAAAAGATGTACAATTTTCCCGCGGTGTGCAACGTATAGGTTTTGTTTGGGTTTGATCAGATGATTGGGGGATTATCCTTATTAGAAATGATTTCTCCTTTAGTGAGTCGATTTGTTTGCATTTTTATGGATGAAAAGGAGCTTGAAATTTTTGAAGAATTTTAGAAAATGATACAAATTAGCGGGATGCTCAGGAGCAGGGCCGTCCAGAAGTTCTGTTTCTGTTCTATTTGTTTGTTTTCTGTAGATTTTTGGCCATTTCTGTTTCTGCTTTTCGAAATTTTGAAAATCATTCTGTTTGTTTTCCGAAATTCTAAAAACCCATTCCTGGACGGCCCTGCTCAAGAGGGGATAGCTATGAAATTAAAAATTTTGATAGTGAGCGAGTATGAACATGAAAATGAGAAATGCAACAAATAAAATGTATGTTAATTTTAAAGAAAAACTGTTTTAGTGCCGGAGTTGTTGTGATATTGGTGCTGTTTTGATTTGATATTGTCTTTGGCTTTGGTATTGTTTTGTTTTGCACTTTTGCGAAGCAAAAGTCCTAGACGAAGGGAGGCCGCGAAGCGGCCGACCGAAGTCTAGTGTCATATTATTAGCTTTATGTTTTGTCAGTTTTTTGGTGAGTAGTGAATTTTTTTCGAAGATAGTTCTTACAAATCCCATACAAAACTGTTATTTTTCATAGTTAAGGGCGACCCTCGGAAAAAAATTCGTAAGATTCTTATAAAAGGTCGGGTCGGGATGAAACTTGGTAGATATTAGGAGGATATATGATGGAATAAGTGTGTAAATTTTGAGTCGGATTAGTTCACTCTATGGCGTCAGATTAATTTAAATAAAAAGGGTATCCATAATTATGAAACACCTGAAACAACGTCTCGAGCGAAATTACAAATTGTAAACAGCGAGCATGGGGAATTTTTTTCTTGAATGTGAATATTTAGTCCATTTAATTATTCTTATATAGATTTTCAATGTTCTTGAATGTTGCAAGTTACCAAACCCCTAAATCGAGGGGGTATCCATAATTATGAAACGGACTATATTATGAAATTTGATGCTATTACGAAAAAAATTTTATGGATCACCTCATAACATTCCTATTTAATAGCACACTCAAATGTCGTTAACAGATAAGAATAGGCACTCAAATGACTTTAAACAGGAGATAAGAAAAAAAAAAAGTATAGTGTCAGGACAATAAGCCAGGATAATAAAAAAAAAAGTATTTTGTGAGCAATCGAAAACCTTCGAGTCGCCCTTTTTCCTGATATAAATAAGGTTTATCAGTTCCTTTTTCTTCAGTCTTGGTTCCAGTCCTACTTCTGCATTATCGTTTTTATATTAAATCTTCGTGAAAGACTCCTAATGTCTGCATCCTCCTCCGCCTTCGGCAATAGTAGACAAAAGTAGGATATTTAAAAGAATTTAATATTTTTCTTCCGGTCTAAGAATAATTTCATCATTAAAAATATTTTCAATTTTATTGGTATTGCCTGAGTAAGAGTTTGAGGAAATCAATTTTTCATCATTATTATTTTGATAATTTTTATTTATTTTACTCTTAATTTCTAAATAACCATCTAATTTATAACTCCTATTTTATACTTCTTACACAAAAACTCTTGAGGAAGAGAATATTCAAAAGCTGAATCGTTGGATCTTAGTTGTAAGATGAAAATAGCCATTTATTAATTTAAAAAAGTTTCATGATTATTTTCCTCTAAAGTAGAATGTATGAGATAATTTCTTATGGTTGTCAACCAATTTTCCTCTCATTTCAATGATGTTCGACAAGATAGGCTATACTTGCGTGAAGCCATTATTGAAATAACATTTTTATTTAGTTTTTCAGAATGCTGAAAAGAAGGAGAGAGGAAAGCGATTCATTATCTCCAATATGGGAGTGCCGATATTTCGAACTTCAAAAAGAAAAAGAGAAAGAAATAAAGGAACTTCGAGAAGAAAAAGAGAAAGAACTAATGAGACTTCAAGAAGAAAAAAACGAAAAACTAATGCAACTTCAAAGTAAAAAAGACAAAGAACTAAGGCAACTTCAAAGTGAAAAAGACAAAGAACTACGAGAGCAAACCACTAAATTGGTAGTGGAAAATCAACGTTTGGAAGATAGCTTGGTTAGTAATTTGAATAATTTTTTGAATAAAATTTAAAAATTTTAATAGGCACTGAGTAAAAAATTATTAGAAGTCATAAAAGGCATAAATTTAAGCTCCTATAGCTTTTCAACAGTTATATAGACTTGCTTAGTTTAATTGAGTTTAGTGATTTTTTGATTTTATACTTTTCGATAACTAATTGAGTGGAATTTAAATATAGTCATATATAATAGCTTTTGAAACCAGGTATATTTGTATATCCTTTTATTTACAATTTTGCAGAAGAATGCTAATGCTGAAACTATGAAAGCTCGTGGACGTCTCGAACCCCGTACTGCCATCGAGCATTGTGAGCTCGTGAAATTGCCTTGTATGAGAATTCAGCCCAACTGCAGCCGGTCTCAAAAGTGGGAACATGTTTGGAACCATACGAAGTTTTCACAATATCGGTGGGAAGCTGAAAATGCACCCAGATTGAAGCATCGAGCAAAAAAAGCACAAGAATTTGGAACAATCATTAATGAAATTTACTCTCATCAAAATGCTGGTATCCACTCACTTAATGGAAACTCAATTGCAATTCCGAATACCTTCTCTGAAGATTATAGGCACGTCATACGTGCCGTTTGTAACTTCATTCCTGTTCGCTATGAAGATCAATAAATCATTTTTATAAGAGTAATAATGTTAATTTTTCTCATAATTTTATGCTGAAAATCATACCAAAAATTGATATCAGTTCATAAGATTCTAAATTTCTTCACTTCAGGACTTGAATTATTCCCTATTGTCTACTCTAAGACGCTTGCTTAATTAAGAAAGTATATGCAAGCATGCCTCAAATAGTAAGGTGGTCATACAATCTTCTGACTAGAGGAGATCTAAAATCATCACCCAATATTACTTTTACAAGAGTTCCTCTAAAAATTTTTATATTTAATTCATTTGCAAGATTTGTAATGTCGTAATTTGTCAATGCTTTTAACGTTTTAATAAACATTTATAAATATAAAAATCGCTGAAAAACGACGATGAAGAGAGTGGGGGCGCAAACTGCACCAGAAAATGGCTATTTGATAAAGTCCTGGTTTTAGCGATATATGGTATGTGGATTGGGTCAATATTGCTCAAAATATAGGGGGTGAAGGGTGTGCTAGAAGGTGGATACTTGATAGAAGTAGGAATATATGGCGGCAAAATGGGGAAATTAGGACATTTATGTAGGGTTTTGAAGGAGGGGTAAAAGGGGTGCGCCAGAAACGCCTATTATATACTACTGTAGAGGTTCAGGTTTTGAATTACAAAATTTTATAAGCTTCATTTAATACCTTCAAAGCTTCATAATTCGATTGAAAGAAGAGCTTATCGTTCACTTCTCGGACTATATCAGCTCCGTCTTGATCTCACTAAGATTTTTCGAGAATTTATATTGAATCATCAAATTCACTGAATCTAACTAAACAAAATCCAGCAATGAGACAGCGAATAGTTCAAGTAAATGGTTCAATACAAAAATAGACAAACAAGGAATTGAACGAACCGAAATATGCCTTATATTTTTATTTTTACGAATTGGTTCTCTATTCACAGAATCTTTCGGTTATACATTTCCTTGGACAATCGAATTTTGCAAGTTAATGCAAGAAAGATCAAACCAAGTATCAAAATTGAAAGAAAAAATGACATTTCATTCAGTTGTATAGGGAAAAGTCACGATATTTTTTTCTAAAATTTAATATTGCAAGCTAAGTCTGAATTTGCTTTGGATAAATTTAGAATCGTATTTTACTCATTTGATCTTCGTATTTTCTGTAAATCTAAAACTTGCTAGTAAATATTCTTTGTCCACATAAAACATTCGAATTTAATTTTACGATGCGCAATATTTATTTACATTTGTATTTTTATAATTGAACTACGAATTGCGTGGAGGCGAAATGGAATGGATAAACGAGAGGGATGGAAAGAGGGAAAGTGAACATGTGGGCTGGCCTGTGGCTGTGGACTGTCTGCTGGTGTCACGTCAGACGCCGACCTGATTCGCCCTCTGCTCTTTTCGTCTGATCGCGTTTACTCTCACAAGAGAATTGAACTCTTTTTACGTAAATAATCCAGCTATAACTGGTGATGGGAGTATTGTGTTCGATTTTCAACTCTCATTAAATCTAGTCTGTCAAATTTCGCCTCTAACTTTTCTAGTTAAATATCTATAGTTGGAAAAGTGTTATGATGCTATCCAATGTTTTTTTTTATATCAATACAATCAAATTCGATTACTATTATTTTGATCATCATTTTCGAACTTAGTGATTAGTAGTTGTATAAAGTTTATATAATGGACGGACAAAATATTTTTTGTTTTTACATATCTCTTTGTTTACACTCATGCTATTTATCTAAAGCTTTATTATTCTCCTATTATTACCATTGCAATCGAGTATCTTGCCGTTCAGAACTACATTACTTTTTCATTGGGATAACTTTTCATTCAGCTCTTACTTGGCCTTCTTTTTCCGATGTCATTGCCCCTGCCCGAGTACTGCAAACAATGTCTTGATGCTGTATCTGTTCTTCATTCACGTAGTCCTTCTCCTCCCTTCTTCCTTCCTTCAGCTGATATAGCCAGTTTTTTGTTTGACTCTTTCGATTCCTTTGCTCAGCTTATCACTCTTTATCTTCATCCCTGTCAATTGCTCATTGCAACCCATCATTTATCTCTGGGAACAAGCATTTCATTGACATTGCAAATAGTCGTTCAATGGTAGCTCATGATCACTATTACTTTTATTCATCGCTAATTTTGTGGACGAATTTATCGTTCTTTAAAAGTAGACGATAATTCGTCTTCCACTGATTCTATTGCCATATTTTGCTTTTGTGAAAATTGATTTTCCGAGTCACCAAAGACATCTTGATCTTACTTCCGGATATATCGAATCTGGTCGAATTCAGTGTCCTTCGCTTTTTCATGCAGCAATATCGAATTTCCGGGCTTTTCGTATCTTCCGTTTGTGTCTCGCAAGGATGTGTATTTTGTATTTCTGTAGTTGCTTGGGAATGAGAAAAAGCATCGAATGACCACTTGAGCTGCGAGACGAAAGAGACGTTGAGGTGCAGTCAACAAGGCTACAGGGCTGCAGGCCGCGAGGCAGTCAAGTTTCAGACGGACTGTTTGTTTCTGCTTCTGCGCCTGTCTGCATTGCGTAAAGATGTCCGCAGGCGTAATGTTGTTTCTTCATCAGCAGCATGTTTTTGTCGATTGCTCCTCGAATCTTTCATCGTTCATCTCCCATCTCATCTCTCATTCTTCCACTCGATTACGTTGCGAGATGCCTTCAAATTTGCCAAGAAAAACTAGCCAATCACTATTTTCACGACTAATTGCGTAATTTGTAAGGCATGAAGCGTCAAATCGAGTGGTCTCCCAAGGTTTAGCTATAAGTGGCAACAGACAGGTAGGCAGACAGGCGAAATAATTGTCATAGAGTCTACCTGTCCATACATAGCATAGTTTTTCTTCGTCTAATAGAAGTGACCCGAATAGTTTGCAAGGCGAAGTGAATTTCTTTCTTTCTATAACCTCCAAACCAGAGAAAGCAACTCGTGTACATTTGATGATCTTCCATTTGACCACAATTATGAGATGAGAGTGCTGAACGACGATTGTTCATTCGAATTCAAGTTGACTCTGCTCGCATTCTCCTCTAACTTGTTCGAAGCAGGATTGTCCGTCCTCATTTCCCCTTTTTCAGCCCATTTCGACTCTAAGCAGCTTATCATTAGCGAGTATCTTCACATCAACAGCAATTCGTGTTCAAATAAACCGTGCAGTTATTTTGTATCAGCTTGTTTCCTCTCTCTACTCTCTGCTTGTCTGCATCCTTTTCTATCTATGCTCTCGTTCCAAAGTGCAATCTTTTCCCATCCAAACTGACCCATTTACAGTACACACGCAGGTTTACATACAAAAGCCGTACAAAGCTGTTAAGAATGAATGTGTTGTGCTGCTTGTTTGTACGGAACTAGTGTGTGAATACTATATTCGTAGTTTTGCTCTGTTCATAATACTTTCATCGCGAACTTCCTACAAATTAGTCTCATAGGAATTTGCGCTACTTTTTCGTAAATAGGTACATTAGGTATTTGTTTAGAGAGAATATCTTACTTGTAGATATCCATTAAAACCGTCAGCTTTACATTTATTCCATATCTGCAATTAAAACTCGTTGCTGATCAATTCAAATGATTCGATTATCGTAAACATGCCAGGAATGCGAGAATATACACTTCGATTTCTATTTTGACTTCGACTTTGAGAATTTTCAAACCCAAAATTCGTACACTCCGAGACATGCATTATTAAATTCGCGATCAGTTTAATTCTAGTGATCTCATCAGCATGTGCTTCGTCTAGAAAAGAAAAACAAGGAATATTTTTCATGTTAAAGATCAGAACTAGGAATGACGACCGTAAGAAATTATATGCGAACTATTTCCTAAATATTTTACAACTAGTTTATATCTCTAGCTTACTATTGGCAAGAATTTTCTCTTACACACGACTATTTCATAACTAATATCTTTGAGAGTACCTTTCCCTTAAAATTAGTTGTTTAACGAAGTTTCTTCCTAAGAGTTCCAAAGTTTTAACTTAATAAAATTTTAAAAATGAACATGAAATAGATGGCATTTTTATCGATTTAAAAAGAAAAGTTTAGAAATAATACTTAAGTCCCATTGAAATTCATAATTTTATTCGTCTCCACTAATCAAGAGTGAGCGTTGATCAGGCTGTATTGGATAAGATAATATTTATATTTGTTATACAGAACTATGGCGAATTTGAGTCAGATTGCTTCTGCAACCAATTGCCCATAATATCTTCTTCGCATTTTTATCTTTAGTCAAAAATTTATAAGAAAAAACTTTTACCCTGTTTGCAATGGCGCCATAACATAATATAACTTGGTTTGTTCGATCTATCACCGCCATATTTCTTTCGCCTAACTCAAACTTTCCACAGCTCTGACGTTATGTAAAGTTATTAAAATCTAATCCGGATCTAATTTGAATAATTACTGAAGTTTTGAGGAAGGTAATTGCATGTAAAAGAACTCTCTTAACTACTTCATACTTCCTTACATGATTAGGAGCTGATTAAGTTTTAGATACCAAGTCGTGCCGGCCCTTGCTTGACCTTAATCCTAGAGTAGGTAGTGTTCGATAGTCGATTAGTAGTCGTGTTTCCTCCCTTACTTGCATTCCTCCGTGAATCAGCTTCTCGCTTCTGCTTCTGCATCTCGATTTCGGTTGATCTTGTCCGCCAACAGCCCAGGGAGGGCCAGGAATGCGCGATGCATTCGAATGGTCTGGCCAGCCTAAGGAAGGAGAGGATAAGCTTCATCCTTTCATCCGATCTTATCCTCTATCCTCTGCCTCTCTGTCTTCTTTGTATATCTCATCTTCCTTTCGGCATTTGAACCGGTTTCTTTTTCTCTCCTCATTTCATAAGCTATTTCACGTGTTAGCAAGTTAGCAAAATAACAAAGCGTCAGACTCAACATCAGACTTTCTTCTCCTCCTTCTACAAGTCGCTGATGGCAGCATTTCCATTCCATTTTTGCCTGTAATAGTTGATCTTCTCTTCTCTGTCCTGTCTTCACTTGTCCATTTGCCATTCAAAGCAGTCGAGGCCTCTCCCGTCGTCTTCTGTTTTCTGCCACCCCATTCATTCAGTCATTAATTACAATCAACGCTGCTTATTTTTATCGATTCGTAAACTTTTTCTCCGATGGCAGCAGCGTTACGATTATTCAGTGACACCGTAAATTTTCTTCGAGAAAACTTTCATTCACATTTTTCTCAATGAACGAAAAACGTTTCTTTGAAATACATTAAAATAACTGTCATCATCATGTGATAAAGTTATGCCTTCCAAAACATTTTCGAATTATCTGTAGCCAATTTTTCTGTATATAGTTGGGGGGAGTGATTTTTGATCTGAGCGATTTTTCTTTCATACCTCTTCTAGTCATCTTCATTTTACTAACTGAAAACTATAAGAGACTTATCTTATCTATTCAAAGGTCACTAAAATCAACATTTCTGAATCGAGTTGATATTTACAAGTTTTTTTTCCTATCCGATCTGCTGTGATCCTTTAGTCAAAAATGAACTCTCTAATTTGTCATTTGACTGTAAATATTTCTCTCTGTCAAGCAGCCATCGTCATCAGCATTTTTCGATGTACATATTGATGCATTGCTTGTGGATGGCAATGCCTGGATGTGGTTAGGGCAGAAGCAGGCATAATGCTGAGGGGAAAAGCATAATCGAATGAGGCGACTGTAAGAGTGCCAGTCTTCTCCCAATACCCTGCCTTCCAAAGCCCACTCATCTCGAAATTTGAAATCATTTCAATCTCTTGTCAACCTCTAGCCCACACTTCATTTCATTTCATTTCATTTCACTATCATTTCCTCATTTCGTGTTTCTCGATTACTTCACACCTTTTTCCCTCTGTTCGATTTCCGTTTCTGTCTCTCTGCCCGCTTCTTTTCATTAAGTTTCGTCTCCTTAGGGCGCCGCCTTCTTCTCACGTCTCGGCGATTTTTCCAACTATTTGGCTTATTCAATAAATCTTCGGTTTCACACGGAACATTTTCCATTATTGTTGTATTTTCCTTGAAAAAGGCTGGATAATCGACTTATTTCATCGTGAATCATGTTAATGTGTAGGCAGTTGCTGATTGGGTTGTGAGCATGGAGCCCCCCTCCCGGCCTTTGCCTCTTTCCTTATTTGGCGTTCTGCTTGCGTTCTGCCCTTTTCTCGTCTCAAATGAGCTGTTTGTTAATGCACTTTCCTTTCCTTACAATCTACTCTGTTCCGTTCAACAATTGCTCATTCACCGATGCAAAATTTCTTTACATCTATAAATTTGTTCGCGTGAAAATTTCCAATTTTGAAAAAAAGCTATTTCCATTTACAAAAATGTTCCCCCTAATTTTGAATGAACAACATGTGTGAAGTTTTATTCTTTTCTGCTTTATTTGTATTTCGAGATATTTGATTTTTCTAAAACCGTCCTCGAAACTTTCACATGATGTGTAAGGACATTTCTTTTGTAAATTGCAAAAAACTCGGGAATTAATGAAAGATTATTTTTGGAAACCATGTTTGCCCTTACTCGCTTCTCGCACTCGCCCCGATACGATCGCCATATTTCCGTAGATACGCGACGGGCGACGCGTTCAATCATTTAGACGCTCCGTGTTTTTCTTTGAAAAACAAAAGTTATGTAGATAAAATTCCTGTGTTTGATAGGAATCTGCCAGTCGGGAGATCGAATTTCAGATTGAAGTGCTGCTTTGTGTCTATAATTTCTTTAATCTCGAAAATATTTCTAAACCCTCGAATTTCCTCGTTCGCTGTTTCTGCCTTTGAATTGCATGGGTCTGTGTTGGCACTTCTCGGTCATTGTCTCTTTCTTTTCTATCGCCTTTTTTGTTGCATTGCATTCACAATTGATGGTCGCATTCCTTTCATCTTTCGATATCAGTAGCACGCTTGTGATAACAGAAGGAGTGATGGTGGTTGCCAAATCACGCAGCGGAAAAAATGCAAAATAGAAAAGGCGGTCATAAGTCTCTTTACATGAATACAGAATGCAGCAGAGGTTGCAAATCTGTCGATTGACATGACATGGAATGTAAATGTTGAATGCAAAGCGCAGACAAGCGCAAGAGAATCGAATCTCATTGACCCTGTCCTGCCCTGCCCTTGGGATCGACCGAGGACTTTGTTGCTAATCGCCTTACGCCATTCAATTACTACGCCCCAATCACGCGTGAAAATCGATGTCGCGCGCGCGCATTCTGCAGGTTGATTTTGACGTCGTCAGCCATCTTTTTGCCTTCAGCATCGACTTTTCTTTCCATTATCAAATTGAATCAATCGGAGCGCTGCCATCGAGAAAAAACAAGGGCCATATTTCTGGAATGGGCTAATCGCATTAGTTTTGTTGATTTTGATGGCTGTCACTGTTTGACTGCTGTTGTTCGTTTTCTTGCAGGCATTTTTTCGCTCTTACCCCCGATGATGCGCGCATTTTCTCGCATCTCTGGGCTGCTCTGTGTCAGCTTCTGCTCCTCTGCTTTGATTGTTTGTCTGTGTTGGCTCGAAGGATGAGCAGCTACAGATTCACTCACTCAGTCAGATCGCAGTCAGTCAGTAAGAAGACGAAGAGTCTCTATGCTGTAAACAATGATCTTCTTCATTCTGCATTCGTGTCTATCTTGTATCTGTATTTTGTATGTAGTGCTGTGCATTTCAACAGTAGTGCACGTTCCTTTTTCCCCTCAGATAGATTCTATGATTCATTTCTCCTTTCTCACCTTTCCATATTCTTCTCCTTCCCATTTTCTTCTATACAACACATTTGGCTCAGTTTCGTCCCACGTCCTTCCATTTCCGGTAGATCAATTGCACTTTTCTCGTTTATTTATTTTTGAATTGTTAGCTAACTTCATCAGTATCATTCTGCCATTCATATCTTCTGTAGCGCTTATCAGTCAGTCATTTATTTCCTCTGTCACTCTCTTTCTGTCTCTGTCATTTTACAACTTTTCTCTCTTTGGCATCCGTCCTTCATTTGTACGATTCCCCTTCTCTCTTTCTCTCTCTCTCTCCTTCCTTCCCACCTTCCATTCTACTTTTCTACTCCTTATTGCATTACGACTTTACACGTTCATTCGCAACTTTTTCTGCATTATTTCGTGCGCTTTGAAATGCAAAATGCAGAATGATATGGGCAATTCCTGGTAGATTAGATCGATTTCCCTTTAGTTTCAGTGGCATTCAGCACTTTCCCTTCTTCTCCCTCCCACCCTCTCGCTTGTCTTCCTGTCTCTATCTCTGGATCTGTAATCGAGATTAGTGAAAGCGCTCCAGCTTTTAGGGGCGATAATCGAAGCCTCTAGCCATTTTTGCGTGGAATCCAGTCTTTTTGTGAATTTCTACGATCATCTGTCGGATCAAGTGAATACGCTGCTTCTTTTAGAAAAAAATCCCTTCCCAATCTCGATTTCCCTCAATATGTTCACATCCTCGATTTATCGACTGCAAGTTTTTTCGACCTCGACCGCCAGAGTGACGGAATGAATATAATGACCCGCTGAGGTTGTCGATTCTTCCTTCCCTCCCTTCACCTCTTGAAGAGGAGTCACAATTGTTATTTTCTTATTCTCCTCTTCCTTTTTCTCACCCTTCAGTTTTTGCAGAGTTTCGGTTTTTCCTCATTTTAACCTATGCATTTTAGCAAACATTCTTGACACAAAATCTTCCCGCTTCTACCTGTTACTTCGGTACAAGATCCTTTTTCAAAGCACAGAACATTTACATTAGCTCAGTGGATTTTCGAATCTTTACCTACCGTATTTTACATTATGTTCTTTTTCCTATCGATTACTCTCTCTACAACATTGTTGAATATCGACCCTTTTGTAACGCAATTCGATCCTTTCAGATTTGTTTTCATCTTTTTCCTCCGTATTTCTTATTTATCCTTCAGTTCTCTCTACAAACTCGTATTTTTATTTATCGATCATCTTTGTCTACTTACTATGTACATAGAAAATCGTTACAGTTTGATACACAACTGTCATAACTTTGCGGCTAAAGAAGTTTAAAAATCACGGAAAATAAAATTATTGTATTGTTCTCGTGACTGTTTGGCAGGATAGTTACGATTATCACTTTCTTCCACAACTGAACCGAAACGTACCTGCGAAAATCGTTGATTTAGTAATGAAACGTGGAGAAAATTGGTTTCAATAATTTGCTACCTAATTTATCGTTATTCGGTTCAGTTACTAATAGGTTATTTGAGTTCGGTCGAAACAATTTCGCGCAATACGTTTTGGCTTCTTCCGTAATTCACTATCTTATCATCGTCAGCAGTAAAAGATACTTTTTTTTTATAGACAATCAGAAAGAGTCTTGTAAATTTTGCAAACGCAGGTTTATTGTACATAAGCACTGACTCATGTTTTTAACAAACGGCACGCGAAAGTGGAGGTGAGCAAAAAATCGATAACCGTAATTCTTCTGATACTGACTTTTCTAATTTTAATTTTTAATTCTTTTCGAAGTTTCGTAAGCATCAAGAAATGACATGCTCATATGATTTTTGGCGCCCTATAGCGGAAATGCATAGATAAAGGGCGTTGTTTTTCGTTGTTAAAGAAGATGATATTGTGCACGACGTGATCTGTTCATCGGTATCAGTTTCTCAGCTCGTTCTCACCTCACCCCCTCCTCCGCTACGATCTCCGCCTGTCCTCTGCGTTTCTGCATCTCCGTTTCTTGCCTCTAACTTCCAACTGGTCGGTTCTTCAGCTCTAATGCCAACAGCAAATATTCTCTGCGAGCTGTGAGAAAGCAAGGCAAGGAGTGGAGATTGAGTGCACGTAACTGGCAGAATGCAGAAGACAGGCATAAGGTAGAAGGGCAGAGACGCGGTTGTCAGGCTGGCAGCTCATGCAAGTTTGACAAGAAGCATGCAAACAGTACATATTGTCATACTTGTAAGGCATTCCCTTATCACCATTATCCAAACAAATTTATCGATCTACGCATTAGTAATTTGGCTATCTTCATATGCACTCTTTTAGGCACAGTATATTCTCTAAACTTATCATATTTTGAAGTCATATTGCCAAATAATTTTGATATATCTGCACTTTTGTAGAGCATATTGTATAGAAAATGTGTTTGTCGCCTGCCACTTATTTTTTCATTTTATTATTCCGCCATTTTTGATAATTTTACATTGATTGATTTAATAACCAAATGTATATCAGTTCAAAACGTATTCCTAGTTTATAGAATATGATCTTCTCGCGTTATTTTTTTTCAATTTATCATTATCGATACTCCTGAATTTTACTAAATCTTACAACTACTTTTATGAATAACCAGATGTTTTCCTTCTCATGACTTCTAAGAACCATCTTACCATATATTAGTAATGATGAAGCGAGGGATGAGTCTGTATAGTCATCATTCATATGAGAAAGGCATATCTGATGGTCTGACAGTAAAAAACTCTGAGAAGTAAGAGGTAGTAATCAAGTGGGAAGGTCAAATTGGGTCAGATTCGCTGATTCTTATATCAGTCAGCTAAATATCCACTATCCACTTTATCTACTTTTATCTTGCGACAATTTATCGATTGCAGAATATTTTTTATCAATCACTTCACTTATGGCAATCCATAATGCTTCTAGCCTTTATTTTTCATGTCATTCTCCAGAACACTGAACGTTTACACCGTTAATGGGAACAGAATCATTGTTTCTTTAGCATTGTTCCTTTTCGGGAATATTTATATTCAACAATATTTTCGCTTATTTTCTTATTATTAAGCACTTTCGATAGGATAATCCAGAAAAGCCCTTGAAACGATGAAACGATCATGCTTGTTCTCGATCGAATGCGACTTTCATCTTCCTTTCTCTTTTTCTTCGCAATTCTCACTTTTCCTTTCGCTCGCATTCATCTCGGATTCAGATCCGAACATCCGAACGCACGTTTTTCTTTCAGCAGTTTTCCTTTTTTCTGCTTCTGTTTCGCTGTCCGTGGTCATTCCCGCTTATCTCTGATTCTGCTTCCAGACAAGTCATTTTCTCGTATTTCAATCATCTATCCGCCAAATTTGATTCTAATCGTTCGTTCCGTTTATGCCAGCTTTACGGCATTCCAACCCATTTCATTTTCATTTTATTTCATTCCATTTCACTTTTTATCCAATTCACATTTTAATTGTTCGCTCTAAACTCATCCCCAACCTCGATAATTTTTCCTAATTGGCCTCAATCTGAATAAATTTTCAATCTTTCTCACGCTGACATAAAATGAGTTAGATGCGTAGAATATGATTATTTACGATAGATAGAATAGAGAACCAAGTGCTTCCAAAAAGCTATATAAAAATGACCACGCATTGATAATGCATTGATATGCGAATGAATAGCGGCTGCAAACTTGTTCACTTCACGAATCTACTCGCTCTTCCTCCAGCATCTTTTTGAGTTCTTGTTCATTCCCTATCAATCCAGCTTCAATGTAATAGCTTCCTTTCCATGGTATTCGATCAATTATGTTACCCTTCAAATGAGCTTGCGTAATTCTTTATTTCGGAAATGCGAGAATTTATCAAAATGAATAAATGAATTCTAACGAACTAAATCTAATTCTTTCCTCGATTCGAATATAATTTTTTTTCATCTCAAATATTAAACATTCATCTCATGCTTACTGTATTTTCTGAATGGCTGTAAAAATGCTTATTGACTTTAATGTTTTTCTTTACTTGAATATCTCGGTTTTAGTCAATGAGATTCCTACACTGATCATGCAGGATAGTATTCGTTTTGTTTTCATATCACGTCTTCTCGTTTTATTGCGTGTATCGCGAAATCTCGGATTGACAATTCAATATCGAAGGCTAATGATGTTTGTTTCAGGCCAATTAAAATGGACTGGATTTGGTCGTGGAAGGACTC
Organism: Diploscapter coronatus; assembly: GCA_964036155.1. Classification (NCBI taxonomy): domain Eukaryota; kingdom Metazoa; phylum Nematoda; class Chromadorea; order Rhabditida; family Rhabditidae; genus Diploscapter; species Diploscapter coronatus. The sequence goes on along the minus strand of OZ038423.1, from coordinate 20,677,115 downwards.
GATATTCTATGGAATGTGCTCCTGTGGAGGGGGCGGAGTCGAGCCTACCATGCACGAGAAGTGCGAGGCTCCACTCAGACTCAAATCATACAGGTTCGAGTTTTTATAACCATTTTCAACGACTGCCATTGATTTGCAAAAATCGCGGTGGGAATGAATGAATGAAATGCGAAGAGTTCCGCTACAATTGATTTCTTGTGAATATCATTTATAATTTTAAAATTTGAGGATCTAAGATTCACTAAGTTATTGAGTAAACCATACATATGGATTACAGCTTTAAAGAGTTTATATTTCCAATTGAACAAAACGCCGTTGCTCAAGCTTTATATTTTTAAAATCGCTACTTCCATGGTTAGCTACCGTGGAAATTTCAGGCAAATTTAGATGCCCTTTGTCAAAAACAAGGAGTCATCTTCGAAGTTTGCGATTTCTAATTTCGCAAAAATCAAACAAGAGCTGATTTTGTACAAGAGAAGCGAGACTTTCCGAATCCCAAAATGAACACGTTTTCGCAAACTTCAAGCTGCCTGCAGGTTTTTGCAGGGGCAAACTATGCGCTGATTTTTGGCACAGAACCGTTTCAGAAGGTTTATCGTCGATCTAGACTATGCCTTTTATGCTTTCGCAGTATAAACATGATTTGCTTCCTATTTTGGGAGCCCCCATACTACCACTTTTTGTACTCTATCGCGATTTTGCGAGAGGCAGAGTTTGCGCTCTCTACTTGTAATCCATATTTATAGCGCACTCGATATAGTAATGAATGAAAGTTCGTTATACCAAAGTTGAGTCTATGTCATGCCTGCTCTCTTACTTTCTATCGGCTGTTCTCCAGCTTCTGATCATAAAATCTAGCGTTTTTCATTTTAGTTTGTTCATAAAAAGTGACATTTATTCCATCTCAAACCCCATTTTGATTTCTAATATAACTTTTGCTCGTTTCTCTGTTTCAAAAATAATCTACTTTTGTTGATAAATTTTGTCATAATATTTGTGTCATTTTACTTTACTAATTCCATGAATTTCACAGTTTGCAAATTACGTTATGGCGAAATGTAAATTAAAAATTAGTAAGAATGTAAGATTGAAGGAAAAAAACGTTGGTATGATTCAGATCGTGATTAGTCAAATCTATTTTTTCACAAATTACAAGATCCATCTTTCTTGTATCTAAACTTGAATTTGTGATTCTCTCAAGAAGTGAATAAGTAATTTCAATGTTTATCATTTTGTTTCATTCATTTTTGCGAATTGCCGAATCTCAGAAACATGGAAGAATACGCAGAAGACACGGGCATCCATAAAATCCCAGCTGATCATTATCTTATGCAATTCATTATGTTCTCATTTGCATCATCGTTATTATGCATCTCCCACGTGACTAATTTCCGAGAATCATTCTTCAAGCGCTCATCTCGACTTGATGTTTTGCAGAACTACAAAGGAATAAAAATAATGTAAAATATTAAATATTATTGTTCTATTCCCTTTTCCTGCTATCAAACACATCCCCGAAAGTTTCTTATCTAGAGTTTTGTGTGGATCAGAAGTGAAATTTCTCCAAATTTTTCGTTTGCCCAGTCTATTTTCACAAAGTCAACAGGCGACAGGGCAGTTTAGCTGTCTCATTGTTGGGAAAGGAACGTGCGCAGATCAAATCATTACTGTTAACTGAATGAATGGGTGACTAATCCGAGAAGGAGTTTCCTAGATGCTATTTTCGAAAAATTTAGAAAATAACAAGAAAGTCTATTTTGGTCAAATTTTAAAAATCTCGTAAAAGTGGCCATTTTAAGCAACTATTTGGCAGATTTACGACCATGCAATTCGTTTGATAACAGCATAAAACAATGCCTTCTGTCATGAATTACATCAATTGCCGAAGGCTATTCACACACACACATACACACTTGTGGCATTTTGAGATTCAAGTCATAAAATTTGTCGTGAAAGGAAATTTCAAGATGCAATTAAATAGCATTGCAAATGCAAAATAGGTCTATTTCAATAAATATCACGATCATTCTTCATAAATTCAGTAATTGTTTCGTTATATCATGGTGAGCAATTCTTTCGCAAGCATTTCATCACTTTCCTTGAATCGTTTCCACGCACTTTGTTTGTGCTGCGGATTTTGACAGTAGCGCTTTGCGATTATCTGATTAGGCACCTGACGTGTGGATGGAAAACCGACGATCAAAACACTACCCGTTTGGAATTCGAGAATTCCCTCAATTCCTCTGCTTTTTCCGTCCGATTAGTGCAATGACCAGAAGGGGGAGCCATTCGACTGCAGATGCGGAGATAAAAATCTGCTGTTCTGCTGCTTTTGAGGAGAAGACGCGAAGAGAAATGCCAGTGTCCATCAGAATGCATGGCAGGGCTAATCTTCCTTCCTTCATTCTCGACTTCTGCCATAGCATCTAAATCTGAAATGGGCGTGGCCTGGCAATTGCCACTTCGCTGCGCATTGCGCATTTGTTCCCTCGTGAGTCACTCTGCCACAAGAGTGGGAGAGGGGCGTGGCTTGGGCCGGCCGTTTTGAGACCATCCCCAACTCTTCCCTGCCTAGTGCCAGACCCAGTCCCCTAACAACCCAACGGATTGCGATCCACGAGATTCGTTCATCCAGTGTCTAGACAATTGCCTAATTGCTGATCGGCCATTCAGTCATCCAGCTATTCCTTCCCTTCTCCATCCCCATTCCGACCAATTTACTCCTCCTCATCTCCCCTTCCCAAGTCATTTCCCGATTCCTGATCACACTCCTGCAACATATCCTCGTTCATTCGCCATGGAGAGCTGCCCCAATTCGCCTATGCTATCCAATCAAATTCCAACTAAAGGAATATTCCGAAGGCAGAGCAGAATCAGCAGGAAATCTGCCAAGCATTTTATGGCTAAGATCGAGCAGAAGAAATTTCTAGCGAGGTAAAAAAGCGGCTGATAGTTCTCCTTTGATTTCATAGAATATTTTCCTAATTGGAATGTCAATTTCCCCCACAGCCTGTTCGTCTTTTGTCTGTTTCTACCTCTAAAAATCTCGTCACTTCTTCATTTTTCTCATCAGCTGATTCATTTTTGTTTAGTTCTTTGCCGAAAAGACGCATTTCCCCTCCATTTTGACAATAATTCGCCTGTTTCATTTGTTTTCAACTTTATTTTTGAGCGCTACTTTAGCCAATAAGTGATTAGTGATCGAGAGTGGATGATTTATTACAGCTTGATTGAACTCTTTCGAAACGAGTTGTGGAATGGTGATTGGTGACAAGTCAGAGAATAAGAATGTCGCAGCTTGTGAGCGGGAGTCTTCCCTCGCCTCATCTGCTTTATCCTTCCATATCTCATTTTCCCTCTATGAGTAATTCTTACACCATTCCTCATTCAACTTGCGAGCTTCCCTTCCAGCTGCAGATTAAAAATGAAGTGTCTAAGGGAAGTCGGAGGAAAGCAGGGCATAAAATGTGTTGAACTTTTGAATGAGAATCTCACATTGTGATGCAATTTCTGACTTTCTGCGAATCGTTCGAGTGTAATCCAATTTGATAGCGAATTCAAATGAATCGTGAGAATTACGATTTTCGAGGTCCAAAGCGAGAGGAAATTTAAAAAATAGTCACTTCGTTTCTTTCGCTCCAAACATAATCATGTTTGCCAATTTTCACCCTTTCGAAAGTCTTTTGTGGCTGAAAAACTTTCATTTGAATGGATTGGATAATATTGGAGAGCAAAACATTTCATAGACAGAATAGTAGAATAATAGATTGATTAAATTGAATTCTAAAAATGCATTTAATGGGATTCCCAATCTCTTTTTTTGCGTTTCCATATATCCTCCTCCTTTTTCTTCCTGGGTGAGTGCCATTCTGCTTCCCCTTTTATCCATCTTTATCTTTATCCCCTTCGATTCTCAAATCCGCGTGCCAATCGAGATTTCCTCCCAGCCTCCCCATCTCTGTCCTTCGACCACCACCCAAATTTAACGTCATTTCACGAGGATGTACAAATCTGCCAAGGAGCGAAGAAGTATAAAACTGAGAAATCTACGGCAAGTGTAGGAATAGCTGCAGGGAATTATCAAATCAGCAGAAACTTCCTCGAACGCAACATAATTTTGTACGGCTCACGAAATTCGTATAGCGAACGAGGATTTTGCAGGAACATGCAAAATGACAAAACCGAATGGATTTTAGCGAGTAACAAAGAACAGAAACGATTGCGAAATATTTTACACAACTTGAAAAAGTTGGCAGACAATTTTGACATGACAATGCAAGTAGTGTTTGATCGGACATTTGTTCATCGAAAGGATGAATGCAATCATTAAATGATAGTGGTTTGGATCTTACACTTCAAGTAGAGCTTGTAATGTGTTATCTTATCATGATTAATGTCTCGCGGATGATAAACTCTCTGCTAATATCCCAGATCCCTTCTTACCCATCTGCTGGCTGCAAGCTGCTTATTTTTCCTAAAATACTCATTTAGACGAGATGCAATTTCTCACATTAGGCCACTAGTGAAGCGGCGTTGTAAAACCCAAATGACAGTATCTGCGAGAAAAATTTCACATGAGTGACCCTTTTTTGATATTTCAAATTTGTACTAAATTAATAGTCTTACAAGCGTCTAATTTTAGAATATAACCTATAATTTGGAAATGTTTTTAAATTTTCACAAGTGTCAATTATGTAAAGAGCATGAGAAAGTGATATCTTCCTTCAAAATGTTAAGCCTCGTATTAGGTCATCTTGGCTTTTCAAGCGCTTATATGGGGTTCCACGATCCATTTAAGTTATGAGTAGATTCTTTTCTAACTCACTTCATTGTAATCATCATCGCAGTATTTTCACTCTTGCCATTGCTTTTTGTTAGTCATTTTCCGCTTGCTTTTTTCTCCTTTATTCATTCATTTAGTACCATTTTCCCTGCTCGTAGAATTCAAGAATTCGCCGAGCCTAAGCCCGTCATCCCGTTAGCACATTGCACATTTTATGTTTTCCTATGCCGAGCAGTGCGATTCCTCATTTCCTGCACCTAACGGCCTTCCTATCTTCCTACTAATACGTTACTATTCCTCAACTCTTTGCATCGCCGACTATAGTTCAAGTAAAACATTGTTCCCTTGAGTTTTACAATGCAAAATTTCATTATTTGACCATAATTTTTACATCTATTGGCTTAGCAGAGTAAGTAATCTGTTCTTTGATTTTTTCATGTTCATTCATTATTTTTTGTGGCTAATACCTAGCAAAATCGAGGTAAGCACGCGGGCGGCAAGAGGCAGAAATTCCTCGGGTAAACTTTTGCTTCGCCTGCCTTTGACAGTAATGAATGAGTGAACAACGAACAGCCTTATTTCTGTATTTCTGTAATGCGCCTAAGTACACTTACAGCCGATGCAGCATTATTGAAAACAAACATGCCCTTTCACTACTTTCACAGACAAATCGGGCGGATAAACATCTATTTGCAAATATCCTAGAATAGCTAGATTTTTACAGGCATGTTGGAAGCGAAAAATTGTAACTTCGATTCTAAATTGAATCTTCACGAAGTTCAGATTGAAATGAAAATGAAACTCCAATAGTCCTGTTTTCTTCATGCTCACTTGAGGATTGTCGTGAAGTGTTTTTGGCTTTGAACTCTCTATGATAACCTCTTTCCTTGTATGGAAGAGATTTGATTCGATTTCCCGCTGATTGACCCTTATGCACGCTTTTATACTCTCAGCATTCTTATTCCGACTTATCGTAATTATGTTCGCTCCGAGAATCCCGTCCAGATCGAATGAGAATGATCCTTGTGACTGCGGCCTTTCAGACAGCTGAATGTATTGCCGAACGGTAATTGGCTGCGGTTCAGAGTCAGCAGTCTCTTGTGCCTCTCTTCTCGTAACCTTCCTTCCGTCCTAGTTCATCCTCATCTTTCATCGGATTTTCACAATCCTTCAAAATCCCCAAGTCTCCGAACTCCACAAAAAGTCGAAAGTCCTTCGGTTTTGATTCCTCGAGGTCATTTCCTCATTCCGCTCAATTTGCATGCAAATTCTATCTTTGCAACAACAATTTTTGATTTCCGCCATGTAAATTGCATTGCAAATTAATGAAGGACATGTTATTTTCTCGAGATCATTCGTTTTTCTTTCTAAAAAATCTCCAACCCACCAATCATCTTTAATATCTTTTTGTAAATAGAAGTTTTGTTAAATTCAGATAACCTTGCTCAAAGACTCTTTCTCTAAACTAGTAACTCAAGCAGGAATTGCAATTTAATGGACTGTGTGTGTCTGTCAAAGTCCAAGTTCATTGCGGCAATTTCTATTTGCAAAATAACATTATCCTTGAAATGATCTGCCTTGGCCTATGCGGAGATTTGACATTGTGAGATTGAAATCGAATGAAAGAAAGAGAGAGAGGGCTCACACTGGGAACAGTGGAAGCGCTTCCACTCGTTCGTGAATCCGGACACAGGTTGCCATCCAAAGTATTTGAATTGCCAACCTGGTTGCAAAGAGTTCGAAACTCGAATTCTGATTTTGGCATTTCTAATGTTTCTTTTCATCCCTAACGCACAAAAACGGATAATATATTTTTAATATTTTCTCCTCTGCAATTAGTCTCCAAATCTTGGATCATCTTGCACTATGCAGATTCGACATTTGTGCATGTGACTCTGTCCGCATTATTCCATGCAAATCAACCCCCTCTGTTAATGAAATTTGCCCTCTTTGCTCTTTCCGTTTGCCTGTCAGTTCTGCTTATGCGAGGATAACACCCTCTTAGACCTATATTATTTTAGATTGACCTTTCGTCTTGTCGCCTTTCAAATTCCATGTATCATTTAAGGATATCACGAGTTCAAAAATGAAATTAAGCAAAAATTCAACGAATCATCAAAAATTGCGAGGAAAACGAATAATGACTGAAGTGAAGCTATTCAGCAGAGCTGCTCAGAATTTATGCTGCTGCAGATTTTGGTGTTTCATTCGATTTGACTTTCGTTTTCTGCCTCAGCTTTGAACTTTTCTATAATTTTATTCGGTTTTTCTAAGTTCTCCTCTTAAACTTATCAATTTTCCCATAAATTCCCGGCTAGTTTGGTAGACTCCTATCCCAAACCACAACTTCCCCTCCTGTTTTTGTTCATAACCCGTACATCAGAAATTGTCAGGAGCAATTTCTATCGAAAGGCATTTGGCTTATTTGATGTGAATGAAGCGAAGCAGATATTCGAAAGAAGGGACGGCTATGCATGCGTGCCGAGTTAGAGATACCGGGAAATGAGAGCGGGGCATCAGGCATCTAGCTGCTCACTGCCCTTCCTCTTTCACTCCGCCATCAATCCTCTTGTTTTCCTCCATTCATTCAACTTTTCCTCTTCTGGAATTGTCTGTTTCGTTCTCTTTCTCAATCTTCGCTAATTATACTCGCTTTGATGCTCGAGGCAAAATTTCCGTTACATTGAAGGGAAGCAGAGAAGAGTCGAGGCTCAAAGAGAGTGCCGCTCTTTGGGACTTGTGACTTGTCACTGTGAAATTTGGCGCATTGCATTTCAAAGTGGAAAACGAATTGCAGAGGAAAAAATCGGCCCAATTTCTCCTTTCTGCACTTGTGCGCAATGCGTAAACTGTTCAATTCGCAAATTTTGTATCATGTGTTTTCTTGAAAAATAAACCGCATGTTGTGGTTGTAAATGACTGAGAAATTGCCCTGATTGATGTGCTCATCGCGCATGTTTTAGTGCCAGCTCTTGTCTGTACTCTGCTCTGCTCTGCTCCTTCATTCCATTACAGCCGTGCCAATCCCAATGTTCGGCTGTCTTTACCTCGATCCATCTTGTCTCCAGCTTCATCCTGCTGGTCTCCTGGTCCCTTCCTCCGGCTATCTCTCTCTCTCTCTCTAATTCTCTTCCACTCCTCTTCCCCTCGTTTGTCTCATTATCCTGCCATTTTTCACCCTGCCGCCTAATTGTTTCACCGCCTTTGCAAATCTGCCACCATTCCTGTCAGTTTTATTGCTCTTTGCATATTCATTCATTCATTCTCTGCTCAATTCGAGAGCCATCTCAGCAAAATAATTTGTTGAATTTCAGACGCAATTCGGTTTGTTCTGATTTGTACGGCGACCTCGAGAAAATGCGCGAATCTGGTCTCTTCACAACTGCCGTTCCATACAACCCGGAGAAGGTATAATTTATGAAACAGTAGTTTAAAATATCGTAATTTTTTTTTCAAATTTTAACTTCATTACACTGCAAATTGCATATGAAGGGTAGATGTTGATTATTGTACTGTAATTTGTCATGCATCTAATCGAACTACAACAGCGGACAAAGAACCTCGACTATCCCTGTTTCGAGATTTATTTTCTGCTCACAAGGAAAGCTCACCTAATATCATATCAATTATTGGCTAATTTTTCGCCGAAAGGAGTGTTTCCACGTTCTGCTCACGAAATCGAAATTGAATTGTCGATCTCGAAATTTTTAACTTAAATGAAAAATGAAATTAACAAACAGTGTTCTTTGGAGAAATCAGAGCGAATTGATCGGAATTCTTTTCTTTCGGCTAAATAGCGCGACCATCCCCATTCACTTGTTCAATGCTTCAATGATAGACGATGATTCGCATTTCGCTTTTGTCGCATTTTACGATCCATAAAATGGCCAAATATGGTCGAAATGCAAACTGCGCGCCTCGAGCAATTTCATATTCATCGAAGTTTGATGAAGCCTGCAATAAACCTTCCCGACTCTGCATATTCATACATATTGCTGCGAAGCAATTCGATATGCATTTTACGGAAAAAATGAATATGTCAGTTTCATTCGGCTGTTAATATTCAGGAAACTGCATATTTCTTTCAAATGATTTGTTCGTTTTCAGGCGAACGACTTCCTGTCTCTGCTCGAAGCGATTCAAAGTCGACGTCTCAACGACCAACGTGCCGAACTGCCGATGCCTGCGGACATTCATGTTAGTCAACCTATTCCTACTTCCTTTTCAATCGAGTCTATGTACGTCCAGAGCAAATGCTTTTATATGATGATTTTGCTATTTTTACGAAATTGAAGAACTTTTGGTATTAGTCTCCATTTTATATCTCTTCTATTTCACTTTATCTTCATGATTGCCCGCTTACAAATAGTGATCCATCATCTTGAAACGTGCACACTCGCGCAAACACATGTATGTTCCGTATGCAATTCGCATATATTTGACACATCGACTTTGTTGCATCAAACATGTCAGATATCAAAGTGCTACTTTTAAAGATAAGAATTCTGCGAATCGACTTATCATTCCTACAAATCTTTTTCAAATTACATTGTTCATTGATGATGATCTAAGTGTTGTTGACTTAGTATCACTTAGGAGCGCGTTGATTGTCTTTATGCTTAGTGTTGAAAATGCCTGAAATAGCAAAAAAGTCGTATGGAGAGAAAATGGGAAATGAAGTGAGGGCGAGAAATTGAGAGAGAAAGTCTGAGAAAGGCTGAAAGACTGCGTGATGTGATTTGAACTAGGACTTAGGACTACCCACCCAGTCAAGTGACTCTTTTCTGATTGTTCTTGTTCTGCTTCTGTTCAGTTTGTTTAAGCCTGTGTCGAATTAGTGTAGTTGACAGTGTTCATCATCTCTTCTGCGATGCAGATGCACAACACATTTTCTCCTTCTCTGCATTTGTTTGTGAGGGATTTCAGGTCTGGTTTAATTGGATTTCTCCTTGTTGACAGTGTCCTCTCCATTCGCTCCCATGCTCGTTTGCATCTACAAATCTACAGTCTCAACTGCGTTTCTCCGAGTTATTCAATTAGGCCTGTGTCCGACATTCTAATCCGCGCTATCCGAAGTCTCTTATTCCCTTTCTCCTTATTCTTCCCTTCGTTCTTCATTCATTCTGCATATTGTATGGTTTACAGAGTTGTGCATGGTATCCTCTCTTTCCTTATTCTATTTACCAGATTAGGACATTTATCTAGAGAGTTGTTCTAACAGATGGCACAGACCTATTCAATACTCCTCCTTTCAATAGAGATGAGTTACTGTTCCCGCATCGATTTTTTGTGGTTTTCTGCATACAAATATGCATTTGATAAGCAAACTGACACAAGCATTCCCCTTCTTTTCTTTGTTTCTTTCTTTCATCTTTTCTTCCAGTTCTTATCATCGAATTTATCAAATTGACACCTTCTCGCTCGACAGCTTTTCTCGCTTTCCACAAGCCGTTCCAAACCTTGTTTTGCATTAAATTATCCAGATCTTGATTGATTTCTTCTAAATGGATATCTTATACCTAGAGACCGCAAATGCTAAAATTTTAATATGTCAAAATTTGCTAATTTTGCGCAAACAACCAAGTTGAAAGTCTCTTTTTGATTAGTGTATTTGAAGGACCTCAAATATTTCGGCAAACTCCCACCTCACCGTCATAAAATTTGAGAAATCACTTGCGCGCTCTACTTGTATCAATCAATTCTTCGCTATGCCTTATGAAACAGCTATCAATAATAGGCTACTTCTGTTGCATCTAAAATTATTCTGTTTCGTATTTTAAACATTTCAAGATTTCAAAATTTAAAAATTTCCTCTTCCTTTACATCTTGACTCCGTGAATCACTCAAATTGTTGTATTCTCGATCACTTTTCGTCTTATTTCTTTGATTTTCTGCTTCTGCTCAATTTTACTATCAAAAAAGCAGCGCATTAGTGTAGCAAATAGCAAATGAAGAATATCGGATTTCCCCTGCGCTTCCTCGTTTTTCTGCCTTTTTCTTATTTCGTCTTTCGAAAGAAAGGAATATTACTTTAAAGCTGTCGCCACTCCAGTTCTCTCTTTGCTATTATTTATCTGTGGGTCTATTTTGAAGGCTTTGAATAGGAATTTTCAATTTTGGTATTCCTGCATCGATACTATATTCTGTGTGTCATATCCAATCTCCAAAATTCAATTGGGTTTTCATTTTCCCTTGCGTCAAAACATCCGTCTGTTTTCATTCTCGTCATTCGTATTTCCAATTCCATTTCAATCAGAGGATTTCCCGTGCATTTGTTCATGTGTTCTTCCAATCAGTTAGTCAGTCTCCCGACCTGTTTGTGTCATTCTGCCTCTGTCTATGTCTCTAGGACTGGGGACTGTTCTTGTTCGTTCTGCTCAGTTCGACCTCAGTCTCAGTTCAGGTCGGTTCAATTCGTCACTCCTTTCCATTAACACTTCTCTCTTTTCAATTGCTTTGTGTTAGCAGCAGCTCCTTCTGTTTTCATCTTGTCTTGTTTTCCTGCACCTTTACCATAACGTGATTCGAATTTCGTGCTACATTTTGGAATTATGCGTTTTACTCGACAAAACGTCAAGAAAGTAGCCACGCCCGTTGTGAAGGGAGTGAGAGAATGGAGATATGTGTTGTTTCTAGATAATGGAGATAATGCAACGATCCTCTCATGTCTGTCTCTGCCCACAGCCTGTCGATGGTGATAGCCTCCCTCCAGCTGTTAATTGCAACGGGTTCTCGTCCGTATCTCCATCTATTTCTGCCTGCCTGCCTGACTGTCTCTTTGCCTTGTGACAATCTATCTGCTGCTGCTGCTGCCGCCAGATAATGCCCTCTTTCTGTTATGTAAACCCCCCTCGATTCAGTCATTTCCATTGTCACATATTCTGTCAGAGTTATTTCATATCTTCATCTGTATTTCCGTTTCCTGTGCATTCGTCCTTCACAATCTCCCCACTCCTTCCTCCCTTACTTCCCTTTTTTCTCATTTCAAGTGCACAATATTCGATCCCCAAGCAGAGCCTCAGAGGCACAGGTGCGAGATTGAATTGTGAATTCGATTGTCCTTACTCCAATTTCGATTTCCTCCAATTCGCTCGCAATTATTCCCCAAAAACTGCCTAGTTGTTTTCGTTTATGAGACGAGGACGTTCGTTGAAATTTTCGCATATTCCTTGAAAGATCTTGAAATAGTAATCTATGAAACTGAAAAGGAATATAAACTGTACTAGTAACGTATCTAGCACAAAATTATTGGGTAAACTAGTTCGAGCATGCTGATACCGAAAATCAAGTTAAAAATATCAAGCGTGCATCTTGTCTCCATGTTTTGGAGCTGAAGTTTTCCTTCTTTCTTCACGTTGCAAACATTGGAAGGTGAAAAATTAGCGTGCATTAATTCGACCTTTGGCAATGCAATTATTTACTGTAGGAAAAACTTTAATAGGAAAACTCTAGCGCCAAATTCTGGAACCAAAGTGCATGGACAAGGTTTATTTAACTTGATTTTTAGTATCAACATGCCCGAATTGACTTACCTGCAATTTTGGACTAGATCCATTACCTTTTCTTAATATATTATTAACAATTTACATATTTCTTCTAAATTAGAAAAAAGTATAATGATGAATTGAATTAACTTCAAACTCAATGCTATCTTCATTTTTCTCTTCTATAGCTTTGGAGTCTTACTTCATAAATCTCGGTTTGGAAGTTGATTTGATTTCTCAATGTGTCATTCTTAATGAGATAGCCTTTCTATCATCAGGTGGGCATTTTGATGCGTCTTGGAACCCCCTCAAAATCCTCCCATCCTCCTGTGTGTGTGTGTTTGTCTGAGATGTTTTGCACGTTCATATGTGCATCATTTTGCAAGTAGCAGTTGCCTGTGGGTGACCAGCTTTTCCTCAGCTTCCTCCCCCTCCTCTCCTTGCCATGTTTCTAGTTTTACTTCCCCGCTTCTTCTCATTTCCACCTACACACACCTTTTCATTTTTTCATTTCATTTCATTTCACATTTCAATAGCCCCTTCTTCATTCTCACTCCTCATTTCACACTTATTTTTCAACTACTCGACCACTTTGTATATTTCACTTTTCACTTGACTACTTTATAATTTATTTAATCTTTGACTGTTCTAGAAGCCATAATTCCTGTGAAATTTCACTAATGGAACATTTTCACTCCGTTCGAAAGTCTTCTATCCATTTTTCTGATTATCGATCTATTGCTCATTTTAGACGGAAAAGAAGAAGAGTTGCATTTTATTGTTCTTTTCTCTTTTTGCCATTGAATAGGGCTCCTTCTGGTTATGCAAATCAATCGATGAGTAGGCATTTTCAAACTTTCTGCCACAATTCAATCTACAATCATCTGCATCTGTCGTAACTTTCTCGAATTCTCCTCTTGATTCTCCATTTCCTTTCGTAAAATTCGACATAAAACTCATAATGACTATCCTGCAAAACTTTATTTCCTTTTGATTCACTCTTCGCAATACTGCATTGGCATAGATTCGTTGAATAGATAACTCAAAACAGTCATCACGCAAGATGGAGTTTTTGTTAACTTTCTGAAAACCAATCTGTTTTGAAGTGAATCGCATTGTGCAGTCCTAATTATACCCACATCTCGTGTTTCTTCTTCGCTTTCTACGTTGTTTCTTCCCTTCTTCCCCTCATTTGCACAGTCGTTTGGCAGGAATTCCCTTTGATCTCCAATCGCGTCTCATGGTCACCCCTCCCCTCTCCCTTCTCTCCTTGTGATTATCTCATCCTTCATTTCAAATATCCATCAAATCGTCGATTCACTCGAAACCTTGAAACAACTTCCAATAATCTGGATATATTGGGTTAGCCGAAGAAAATTTTCTACCTTCTGAAAACACTCATTCAAAATTCTCTCTATACACGAAGACGAAACATTGTGTATTGTTCTTTTTTCTTTAAAAAGAAAATAAAATTAATTTCCAAGTTTATAGTTGAATTTAATTCAATGGTTTTTCCCTAACCCGATAATCTGAAAAATAAAACAGCAAATAGAACAGTATTGGTTAAGACGAACGCGCGCGCAATTCGTTCGCATTATTCCGTTTTTATTCAGCGTGCATTTAGGAAAATGGGTTGAATCGACTATTTCAGTCCTATTCTTTTTCTAATATAAACTCAGCGTTTTTGTCGATTTCCTTTCCAACTTTCCAATTTGGTTCCTCTTTTTCAGTCTCATTCCTTCATTTGCAACCTTGATGTGTTTCTCCTCGCTCTTCATTTATTCATTCAGTCTTTCAACCTGATTCTGATTACCTCAAATCACATTCCCATTTGCTGCAAGAATTATTACCTGAATTTCGCGAGATCTACTGTCTCCTGCTTCAACTTCTTCCCATTCAATTGACCTTCACATCTCCACACACACATCCTCTCTTCCTGTCCTCTGTCTGTCAGCACCCCATTCTCATTTCGAATTTCAGTGGCTATTTACTTTTTCTTTTCGATTAAGTAGCTGCGTTTATGTCTTCTCTCTGGATAAGTGTTGTCTGCGTAGTGAGTGATAATTTGAAACGACTATGACTTTATGCTTTTATATTTATTGGTCTGACGCAGAGGTGCACGAAAATCTGATTTGAAAGTTTTCGAAAGTTGAAATTTGCATCAAAAATGATCAAATAATACCAAAATCAGCGAGGAAACGAATTTTGGGGCAGATAAAATATTTTTGCGAAGCTAGAATTTTGAATGTACAAATGTTTCTTAAAAATCCTGATTCATGTTTTTTTGTCCTCTTATCGATGATTTTTATCGTTAGCCAATCCCTTTGAATGACAAACAGCTCAGTGTCCATTGTCCATTTCAGCAAAAAAAAATCAGCATCATTCCACATATTTGCTAGGTTTGCATCACTGCCTCATACACACATACGCATTCATGTATTTGTACACCTTTACTTCCTTTCTCAATCTGTTTCTCTTCTCCTCCTCCTCTCCACTCTCATTCACTCGGTCCACTTTCGTCCACTCTCATTTCTCACAGTTACAACTTCTTTCTAATTCCTACTTCCATGCATCATTTTGCCGCTTCCGAATTCCACCCCCATTCCGTCAGCCTTCCTCTCTCCATTCCGTCGAATACTAATCTATCCTCGTCCGCAGTTTATGGCAGTCTGCCCTATTCCAGATCTTCTCGTTGGCGTCGCGCCATGCGATTCATCGACGCGTCGTCCGCATCGGAAGAGGACGACGATTCGAATGGAGCTAGATTCTCGAAGCAGCGACTGACCGGGGCTGAAGCCGTCGCCAGGAAAAGAAGAGTCGTGCCTCTCGTTACCTCTCTTAGCACGATCGAAGAGCCTGGAATTCAGCGAGAGGAGGATCTGCCTCGATCATTCGCGAATGGAAGAGATCGGGTGGAGCCGAGCTGCAGCAGGCAGATGAGCAGAACTGGCAGCTTGGATACCGTGAATGAGAATGGCAAGGTGATGGGGCTGCACGGACTCGAGCAGTACGCTGAAGAGCCGTTCGTGAGGCTGAGAAGACAGAACAACGCAAGCAGAGCGCCGAGGATGAGAAGGTCTTGCATCGCGCTCAGCAAGGACGACGAGTTCAAAGTGATGGTGGCATCGAAACTGATGGACGCGATGGAGAACATGCGGAACGCAGAGATCGGGCAATCGGGACAGAGACCACCGACGGAGGCGCAGAAGAGGGCCTGGAGAATGTCGATGGAGAATGTGAGTGTGCAGCAGAGACGACTCAGCAGGACTCCCGTCGATTTGATTAGCCAATTTCTGGGCAGCAAGAAGTTGGACAGAACTGATGTCAGTAGTCCTGTACTCATCTCTTCCACATGCAACTACGTCGCCCTCAAAGATATTCCGAGGGTAAAAATTGTCAAAATTTCGTATGAAAATGCATTTGCTCTGGACAACAATAGCGTTGAAAATGAAGTTCTAAATCTAAATTTACTCATTTCAGACGAGCAATGGCTCTAAGAAGAAGGAAAACAACCAGTTGACCCGCGATATTATGAAAGAGGTAGGGCTTGTTAAGCTTATTGGCATTGAAACTGAATCTAAAAATTAGCATGCATGTGTTTTTCACATTATTTCTTGTCAGAGATAACGAGGATAGTGTTGAAGTTAGAGGATGTGGAAAACATTAGGTCACGCAGGCTGCAACAAAACGCGCATTTTTGAAAATATCAAGAACTCATTGGATGACCCAATAGTCTGTCGAAATCTAAAAAAAAATACCTTCACTTTTGAGAGTATTTAAACTTTTCAACATGCCCTCATTTCATATTCATGCTAAAACACACAAATACAAGCAGTTTTTCAAACGTTCCACTCGAACTCTCGAACCGTTCCTTTACCTAGTCCTTTCTTTGCCTATTCATTACTAATGCTTGTTACCTTTCTTGACTTACTTCCAAACCTCACAAGTATTTTGTATGAAAGCGCGCGACGGTTTGTGTGATGTGAAGGGAGGGAATTGCGTACCAATCTGTTTGTAGTTCAATACAATGACTCTTCACAGGAAAGCACATGCTTGAGGGAAACTGACAAATATGACTAAACACATGAAATGGAGGGATGTGCTGATAGAAGTAGACATGAAAAGTGTCTTTTCAGATATTGTCCCGATCCGGCCCGTATCCTCAAATTGTGCTACCTTCGAACGGATTCTGGATGGACGGAGTCTCGCAAGTCTCCATGCATCTCGATGATGAAGTATGGAGGAGATAAAAGTGAAGATTTAATGAGACTTCGAACTTTAGGTCCTAAGCCCATCTTCAATGAATAGTTGTGCCAGATTCAAATTGGAAACTGACGAAACAATTCATAGCTATCGACGATTCTTCTTTGGAAGGGTAAAAATAAATCGCTCGCTATTAATGAAAAACTGAATATCAACGATACTGAAATTATGATACTCATGATCTGATTACGAGTTTACTCATGCGTAATCGGTTTTTTTGCAACAAACAATGATTATTTTTTCATGCAAAAACTTAAAGCGAAATACAAAAAAGTAATAATTATAGGAGCATCACGACTTCTTCGCTATGGACCCCTTAGTCGGTCCTCTGGTTCTGTCGGTTCGGACCGAGGTCATTTCTTCACAAGACCATTTCCGCATCATGTTGAGGACCAAGAAAGGCACCATTCATGAAATCGTCTCTGCTACAGGTGCAAAATCATTCTTCTATATATTCTCTGCAAGACTGACATTTTAGCCCTGGCCGATCGCCCCTCGGCATCTCGAATGGCTAAATTGCTGTGTGACGAAGTGACCACAGAGACATTCACTCCTGTTGCTTTTCCCGGAGGAAGCGAATTGGTCGTGCAGTGAGTTCTCAATTAAGCAATTTTTAAACCGCACCAATGAAATGATTAGGTTGCTCGAAAAGTTTTTTTTTCACATTTAAAGCTTCTAATTTTCATAAAATCAAATTTCTTTTAATTCTCAACATAATAGAATTATGTAAACGTTAATAACTTCATCAAAGTTAATATATATTATAAGCAATGTTCTGATCTGCATCGATGTGAATGAGTGGGGAAATAAAATAGAAGTGCAAACATAGACTTACCAAGCAGAACTTCGCAATAAAACTTTACTTGGATGAAGATCAACTATTTCTTTGTACTTTCACATTCGGTTATTTATTCTCTAAATTCTCAGGTACGACGAACATGTACTCACCAACACGTACAAATTCGGCGTCGTCTATCAGAAAGGAGGCCAACTGTGCGAAGAAGAGCTGTTTGGAAATGCACACGGAAGTCCTGCATTTGAAGAGTTCCTCAACGTCATTGGAGAGAGGATTCAGTTGAATGGATTCCAGGTTTGATCGAGAAATGGCATATGAATTGGAGCGATAAAAGAGAACTCTCTCAGGGCTACCGGGGAGGACTAGACACCTCACACGGACAAACAGGCCAGCATGCGGTTTACACAGAATTCCGAGGCAGAGAAGTCATGTTCCACGTCTCGACTCTGCTGCCTTTCACACTCGGAGACGCACAGCAGCTGCAGAGGAAGCGGCACATCGGAAACGACATCGTCGCTATTGTATTCCAGGTAAATCAGTTGAAATTTTCGAAGATTTAAATAGACAAAAACCCTTTATTCAGCCTAACGATTTTTGTTTAGGAAGCCAATACTCCGTTTGCCCCCGACATGATCGCCAGTAATTTCCTGCATGCCTATGTTGTAGTGCAGCCCATTGACCCACTGACTGACAGAGTTCGATACAAGGTGAACTTCACACTTTTCGTTATTTTAGAATGTTCATATTCTCAATTTTTTAGGTGTCTGTGGCGGCTCGCGACGACGTGCCCTTCTTCGGCCCCACTCTGCCCGCTCCTTCGATCTTCAAACGAGGACAAGACTTCCGCAATTTCCTGCTCACCAAACTGATCAACGCAGAGAATGCCGCTTACAAGAGCGCTAAATTCGCTAAACTAGCGGTACAAATAAGAATCTTGAAGAGGATGATGAAAACGAAATATTCTTCTAGGAAAGAACAAGAGCTTCTCTGCTGGACGGTCTATATGCGAATTTGCGTGAACGAGCCGAATTCTACGGCTCTCCTCTGCTGCAGTCTACAGACTCACTCAACAGCACTGGATCTCATTCGCAAGGTGGAGGGGGCATCCTCAGTCAGATGAAAAAGGCCATCATTGGACGGTACGATTTCTTCATCTATTGCAATTCTAGTCTGAAGTTTTCAAAGTCATAGATTAGATTTGAGAAGATCTTTCAAATCTAAATGAAAAATAATATAATCATTGAATGTCGTCTAAACCTTCATCCATTAATTTTTTGAAGCTAACGGTATTTATTCATGATTTGCGTTTCAGCAGCCGTTCTGTGTCCCAGGATGTGCAGATCCCATATCGGACAACTCCTTCGCTCAATTTGACAAACTCAAAGAGTACAAATCCGCCAAAGCGACTCAATTCGACGTCCGAACGAGAACATTCATCGACTTCCTCCAGTGGATCCGGGTCGATTCGAAGGAACAGTCCGACTGGAGATGCTCACAGGTAAATTTGATAAAATTGACATTATCCAACAAAAAAAGATCGAAGAATCTCTGCGTAATTATACATGAATTTTTAAAGTATAACCTTTGAAATTTTAGTGATTTAACCGAAGAGGACACCGTTCATTGTGCCTCGCCTGTCCGAGGTGGAGTGCAGAGAAGAATTGTCGGCAGAAATTTGAGCATGAAGAACCCCGAGAAACGGTAATCATCAATTCATTTTTTATCAATTGCCATTTTTAAACAAAGATAATTTAGACATGACTGGGAAATATCGTCAGTCGACAATGATTCTCCAGACAATGAACACGATTCCGATACTGGAATGGTAATAAATATTCTCAAGAAGAATCAGTAGTTCTCATGTGTGTAATGTGTAGGAATCAATGTCATCCACGGACCACGCAGCCTCGACCCGTTTGTCCTGCACGTTCTGCTCGGACGACTGCGCCGACTCGAAGAGACTCGACTATCTCATTCAGGATGTCGACAGACTGCAGCTGGAGAAGACCGATCTGCTCAGGCAGAATGTCACTTGCAAAACCGACATCAAAAAACTCAAAGAAAGGTACTATCTTGACATTCAAAATCAATACAGATTAAATAACTGGCAAATTGGCATTTTGATATGATGCATTGCACATTTTGCAGTTCAAAAATTACGTTTCAACTATTTAGTCTCAATTGCTCAAATTATCCCCTAACAGTCTGATGAAGGTTATCATAAATTCAATTATCTTTCAGACAAAGCTGCCTGTCAGAAGAGTTGGAGCGAGCGAATGAAGAAATAGCTCGTTTGAGAAAGTTGCTGAAGCGGCCCGCAACCACGGCAGAACAGGCTGCAGTGCATCAGATGCTCGAACGGAGCTACTCGGACGTGTCCGTATAATTGGGCATCTAAATCTGGAGAAGCAGCAATAATTCAACAGAGTTGCCTCCTCTCCAGAATATCATCTTCACAAATTCTCTCATTCAATTCATAATTTCTAGTCGCTTTAATCTAACACAACCCGATTTCTTGTGATGCTTCAAATCGATTATGCATTACTCATCGACTTTGAGACCCCAATCTCAATTCAATTTATTATTGTTATTTTGTCAAAGATTTATTAGTCTATGATACAAAATATCGCAATGTGCATTTACCTCGCAACTCTTTCATTACCTGAATCTTCTCCTCTTCTTTTCATCAATCGTTTAGCTCTGCTCCTCAATTAGTATTCTTCATACTCATATTTCAGTTGTCTGAAATAGTTCATTCTGCAGTTCAAATTGATCATCCACTCCGATTTCCAGGGTACTCTATCTTTTTCCCATAATCGCTGATATTTTGTCAGTGGTTTTCAGCAAGAATAATTTCTCTAACACTTTCTTCGACCAAACTTTATAAACTTACGACATATCATATTTTCTTAGCGCTGATGAATCTTCAAATGGAACAAATCTATATGTTTGTATGTATTGATGGAAACTCTAAATAATGGAACACATGAATGCCTTTCAAATAGCTAATTCGAGTGATCAAATATCGATTATCGTCTTCTTTTTACTACATTCTATCTAACAACTTGGTAGTGAGCTTGCAAATTGTCTATCTTCAAAGAATCCTATAATATTGCTATGGAATATGGACATATTATTATTATTGATTTTGACTATTGATAAAATAAATACAAATATTTTGATGCTTTATGGTTCAGTTTGTTAGTCGATTAGACAAAAAAATCAAAGAAAAATAGATAATTGTTGAAGGAGTGAGTAGAAGAAGGCAGAAGGGCGATTGTTATCTGTTGTGTTGATTTTCTGCGATGCCAGACTGATTGTGAAGAGTCGGTGGAAACTGGGCAGAGAGGGCATAACTTGCAATATTTATCGACATATCTTCATTACACTCCACAAAGCCCAGTTCGCACCAATTTTTGCACTTATCCATATATTTTGACCTTTTATTTATTTAATTCAGACGATATTTTTATTAGTAGATCATAAATTATAAAATCGAATTTATTATTATTCGAAATGCTTAATTTGTTGCATTACAGTGTTGCAATACATTTGTTGCAAAATATGAATTCTTCAGAGCCTTGAGATTGCATTCGTGTCGATTTAGAGAATTCTCCATGAATCATTAAACGTCTTTTTCATCTCAATAATACGAACGTCGAACATAAATCATCTTTTTCCCCCATACATTTTAGTCTTGTTTGAATGATTGATGTTTCGAATCAGTAAAATATCGCTTATCACTTTACAATTATCTCGCCTAAAGTTTCTTTGATCTGATATTGAACGTGCGTTTTGACGTTAATACAAACAGGTTTTGGTTATCTCTATAAATCATTCAATCTTTGATTCCATGTTCTTCGAGACTCCTTTAAATTTCTAAGAGTATTTTCAATCATTAGAAGGAAAAAAATGATTTTCTTTGTTGATGATAGTTTTTCATTTCAATTCGGATCAAAAAATTTGTGCTATAGTTTACTCAATCATCTGAAAAATCTTATTCAGAAGCCAAATGATCCAACATCTGACTGTGGGGTTTCTCGTTTCTCTTGCAGCAACATATATCTATAGCACTTTGTAGGTGTTAAAAGTTGTTGGCGTTTTTAATTATGGCTGTAAAACAATCCTAGATTATCGCTAGACGTAAATAAAACTGTTTACAACCATCGACCAGGGCTCTGCAAACAGATCGAAGGCACTCGTAAGTCGTTTCAGAAAACTCTTATCATTTGAGAAGTGATAAATTTCAGAACACGGCTCTGAAGATCTAGAACTTGTAGAAGAGGAAAGCATTGTCTTCGTTACTTCTGGACTATGTTATTTCTTAGAACGGCCTGCTGATGTCAAAGGTCCGCATAAACACTATATCATTATATCATCTACCTCCTCCTCGCGTTTTTTTATCTCTTCATACTCTCTCGCTGAGATCCTCTCAAAAATGCGCGATCAAAGTTCGTCGTAATTCCAAGTTATGCCGCTAATAATATTCGTTATCCTTCTTTTTCTTTCCAAAGTATGGTAGCCGTTATCTTTTTAAAAATTTGCATTATGCTTTTTTCTCCTTTTGCCTTGCACACATTTTACGCTCTTTATAGGAGGGTAAATGGCGTAGTGATAAAGCATAGAAAATTGCAAAATGAACCTCTTTTCAGGACAAATATTGCTCGTTGATCTGAAGAAAGAGCCGGTTAAAGCCGTTCCATTGAAAATTAAGGGAATCGCTGAACCGGTATGTGCTCTAAGCCGTTTGATTTGTATGAAAAATCTTACTTTTCACTTTAAAAACTACTCATTCAAAATATTCTTATCATGAATATTTAACGAATTTCGTATGTTTTGGGCTGGTCAGAAAGTTTTTGTAGAATCTGATTTGCAAAAAATCTAAACCTCGTAAGTTCTGATACCGTAATACAAAAATCATTTGTCTAGGATGCTATCGTATTAGGTAACAATATTGATCATATCATTTGATTGCAGTGTTACGAATTCTTGTAAAATTCACGAAAGTATGTAATCATGAATGGAAAGAGCTTTCTGATCGACACAATATATTCACTAAAACCATTTATTTAGTTTGCAGATTGTAAAGAAAAGTTTGATCTACATCATAGTCTAGTACTAAAAAGTTGCATTTTCAATTCAGTTTCAATTTCAGCGCGACTTCCATCCCCATGGAATCTCACATTGGCGCCTTTCGAACGGCAAAATCCGTCTATTCATCATCTCGCACTCCTGCAGAGAGACGTTCAGACATGCCATTCTGCTGTTCGATTACGACGCAGCACAGTCCACACTCACACTCGTCAGGAATATCACCAGCGACAAATTCACCAGGTTGGAAGATGCGATTCTCTTGTCAAAATTTGCTATTTTAATGTTAGACCAAATGACCTGATCGCTGTTGGAGATGAGCAGTTTGTTTTCACAAACGACGGCTATTTCTCGTCCGAATTGGGCAATAAGCTCGAATTTCTGCTTGGCCTGAAATGGGGCTCGATCATGTATTTCGACGGAAAGGATGCCCACGTTCTGTCGCCAACCGGAAATGGTCCGAATGGCATCACAACAACGAAGGACAAGAAATATCTCATTGTTGCATATTGGTCCGAGGAAGTCATCAGGGCCTTTAAATTGGCAAAGGTTTGAAACTTCACTTATTTACTACTTAATAAATTCAATTCAGACCTAAAAGAGATCTTGATAATTTAGTCTTTCGTCATAATTTTTAAATTTAAAGCTCACTTAATTACCCGCGTGAAAATTTAGAAAGGAATGTTAACTATCATTCAAAATTCCAGGACTTCAAATCGATCACGGAAGTATCGACAGTTCCTTTGCTGACTGGCGTCGATAATCTCTACATCGATTCAAAGAATAACGTTTGGACGGTAATGCTAACCAGACGAAGAATTTGAAAAAAAAAAAATCTTAATTTCTAGGGTGCCCATCCAGTCTTGCATATTGCACTCGATGCCTTCGGTGATGCAAATAATCCAGGGAGATCACCTTCTCAGGTAAAAATGCAGAATCACTTTTATCGGTACTAATAATCAAACCCTTTGCATATTTTCTGTCGATTCTTTTCATCAGTTTTTTCTACACAATTCACAAACACCGGCGATAAAAATGCGACATTTCATTTTGAGAATAAATCAAAAAGAAACTATTAGAAAGAAATTCTAGGTGCTGTGTATTTCATTCAACAAGGACTTCACTTCGTGGAAAGTGTCGGAGCCGTTTGCGGACGACGGCCAGCTGATGTCTGCCAGTGCGGCTGCAATAGAGCACAATGGACATCTCCTCATTGGATCTGTCATTCAGGAACTGGTTCACTGCAAAATCAACGACAAGGGCATTTATCAATTCTAAATCTCAAAGTTGATAGAGCTTTTGATACTTCGTTTATTGTAGAAATCTCACAAATTATAAATATCATCAAACAGAATTGATAGATCGTGATGATCTTAGACTAAATTGTTGCCTAATACTTTCTTATTCTAAATTGCTCAAAGTCGAAATTTCCTAACACTCATTGTTTTTCGAAAACTGTAAAGTTTACTTTAGATATTTAGCATTTAATTTAACTATCCATTACACGAGTACAAATAAAGTGATTTGATCAGAGGTACAAGTTGTTTTTTTTCTTTCGAAATCGAAGTTCTGGATATGAAACCTAGACAATTGAACTGGTTATGCTGTAAGGATTTCAAATCTGTTTACATTTTTCACATCAATGATTCTATCAAAGGTTGTGCATTGCGTACTTTATGCAACTTGCAATTATCAAACGGGATGAACATTTGCACCAATCGGTTTTTCGTGCTTCTTTCTAAGATGTTTAAGGAGGTCCGAAATTTGATAATCGCTTTGGGAATTTTATGAGGGAGGATCAGAAAGCTCAAGGAGCCCGAAAAAAATATTCCAAATTGATAATCTTCAGTTTTTAGGCCCCAATTTGACAGGTTTATGAAATGCTTCGGGTCTTGGTCAAAGAAGCAAAATTGTTATTTGAGAAATTTGACCTAAGGTTACTTAACATAACTTTAAAAAACAAATCCATGGAAATGCAATGCAAGACCATAAAGTACGAAAAATTCTTAAGAAAGTTTACTTCAAAAATTTGACTTAATTTGTGCCTTCTAGATTTGATCAAAAGATCAATGTTTCATCCTATGATTCTATTCTAATTTTTTTATTGGTCTTTGCCTTCTCGTTCAACGAATGTTCCAGTCAAAGTGCGTTCCTTTGAGCGAACATCTCGAGTGAAAAGCAGACAAACAGTCCGTCGATCAGCACTGACTATTGGCTAATTTAACAACGTTTTCATTGCTTTTCTCAATTATTTTATTGGCCAAAGACTAAAATTTCACCCGATTCATTCAGGAGACCAGCTAACTCAATGAGCTTCGACATGAATTTGCCGAATTCGAAATCAGTTGCACTTTTTTTTTATTCTATAAAAGCTGGGCATAGAATCTGAATGTCGTATCACAATCCACAGGGTGGTCCACAAATTTTCTAATCTAGTTTCGTTGAATAAGTCTCTTCAGAAGCATTATTTCGGAAAATAAACCAATTACCTCTAACTAATTTTTACGATTTTATGAAGTTTTTTTTCTTATATAACACTGCCATAATTATCACGTATGAAATAAAGATTTTTGAATCATATTCCTTTATTGAATAATGTGCAGACATTCATAGATAAAAGATTCAACTGTTAAAATTGCCTTCTATTATATATAGAGACCAAATGTTTTTTTCAAAATAGGTTGAATTTGGTAACTTTGATATCAGAATGATTATAAAGATTGACGAGTTCAAAATTTTTTAGATTTTCAAAAACGATCCATCCTATCAAAAGTTATGCTACTAGAGTTTCAACGTCGTTCATGCCTTCAGAAGGCCTTTTTCGAAAAACCAACGACGCCATCATTTCGGGCGTATTTTATTACCCTAATTGGTGTCTTGGCTTCATAAAATTATCAACTAATTAACGGAATAACTAACGATAATTGAAATGGCAGAAAATTTCATGCGTTCTTTCTCTCCTTCGAAAGGGGGAGACTTGGCCTCTCTAAGTATGTTACTTGAACATTTATGTATCGATGCATATAATGAATATAAGTTGTTTATGAGGTTATTAACTTTCTTTTAATTCATATGGCACTTATAGTCAGCATTTGTTAGCGAATAATTATGCCTATTTTCAAAAATTTTAAACAGACTCGTTACGAAATTGATAAAAAAAAAGAAATATAACTGCGTTTAAGGCTCTTCGAACACTGATAAGACATCATTATTGATCAATTTTACCAGCAGACTGGAAATAGGGCGATTCAACTCTTAATTTTTTGTATACTAAGAATTATCTATATTATTAAAGCATATTGCATGAAATTATTATGAGAATCAGAAGTGTGAACTCTATCTTCCTATATGCTCATGCCTGAAATAAAGAGCTAATTGATAGGAGACGAAATACATATTACAGCGCTCCTCATACTTTTCAATTGCATTGGCCCAAAAATTTAATCTGTTCATACAAATTATGCAATACTTTACTTTTCATTATTTTAGCTGCATGATCAATTCTATCCTAGTCTTTTTTTAAATATTTATATTTTCCATTCTATTATCTATGAATCAGTGCTGCTTATCGGGGAGAAATTTAACTATAACTAGAGCACAAGCATATTTTCGAAAATCATGATGGACTCATGAAACCTATACCATATGAAAGACCTCGTCGTGCAGATTCTGAACCTGATTAGATTTTTGAAAATAGCTCATTCCACGTAAAGTTACGATCTTTTGACGCAGTCTGTGTTTG
Organism: Diploscapter coronatus; assembly: GCA_964036155.1. NCBI lineage: Eukaryota > Metazoa > Nematoda > Chromadorea > Rhabditida > Rhabditidae > Diploscapter > Diploscapter coronatus. The sequence goes on along the minus strand of OZ038423.1, from coordinate 20,650,956 downwards.
TCCCTCGTTTGCTAACAAATCCACTGTTGGGCATGACTCCCTTTCCCGCTTGCAAAAGACAGGAGGAATGCCTTACTTGGCATTACTTTTATTTTTGACAATCCCTAAATGTTTTCAAAGGTTTTTCTTACTTTTCTGACTTGAACAAGGAACCTGTGGATGAGAATGATAATTCATGACAGTTGGATTAGCAATAGAACGCGTTTGCAGGCCTCAGCACTGACTAATAACGACTAAACTTTGAAATGAACTGCCAAATGTTGCAAGAAGTTCAAGTGAAAACCCTTTTCAAATTAACCCACACGGTCTTTTCTTCTGTTTCTCCTTCTAATGCAAAGTGGGCGGGGCTTGCGCTCTCTATCTATAAATCAGTGCTTTTGATTTCTCACATTTCTAGTACAATGCCCTATGCTTAATCTGACGCTTCGCTATAGTTTATGAGGACGCTTTTTAGCACTTTCAATCATTTTCCAGGGGAAGCTGTTCAATTCTCTCGTAATTATTGATAGAGAATTGAAGTGATAAGAGATAATGCAAAGTTTATAGAAACGAAGCAATAAACTGGGGATTATTTTATCGATTTCGTGAGAAAGCGATGAACCTCTTTCATTTGGCAAGAGGCTGGTGGTGATTCGAAATACTAAAACTCGTATTTAGCTATCGTAAAAACAATCAAATTCAGTTCGATATGAAAAAATGGCTCTCATTCATAATATCGTTTTCCTGAGCTGTCTATGCTCAGTGGATCAGAATTCTCATTGCCGTAACTTCCTTCATTCGAAAAAATACCACATCAATCGGAAAAGAACCCTCTCATTAACAGTTTCTTTGTCCTACGCTCTGGCTCGTTCTAATTTCAATTCGATCAACTTTAAGAACGAATTCTGTTTTAGGTAGCACTATGGATCCCGGCGAGACTCTCGAGAGTCCGAGGGGAGTGTACAAAATCGTCAAGATGCTTGGCAGAGGGGGGTTCGGCGAAGTTTACCTCACTAGTTACACGGCTGAGGGTGCCTCGAACTCTGAGCAGGTAGCCTTGAAGAAGATTGCTCTTCACGGAATGGACGAGAAGAAGAAGGAGGAATGCAAGAAGGAGGCAAAGGTAATGGAGAGAATCTCCAAGTCGCCCACAAACCAGCACATCGTCAAATACCTCGACTCATTCATGATTACCGAGGTCAACTCGCCAAGACATGGAAACCTATATATCGCGATGGACTATTGCTCTCATGGAGATCTGAGCAGCAAAATCAAGACGAATGTCAGCTCGGGAGAAAAGTTTGACCCGGAAACCGTCTACGACTACATCTATCAAATCGCGGATGGCATCAACGAACTCCATGTCAAACACAAAGTCGCTCATCGCGACCTCAAACCCGTCAATATCCTAATCGCCTGGGAAAACGAAAAAGAGGTCCTCAAGATCTCTGATTTCGGTTTGGTAAAAGAGATCGACTCCCTGAGTAGTATTCAGAGCCATTCGAAATGGTGTGGTACGGAGCTCTACATGTCTCCAGAGCAACGTGGTAACATCAAGTGCCGATTCCCCGTCGTCGATATCTGGGCGATCGGTATCATTTTCTACGAGCTGTGCATCGCCCCGAAGAGATTAAGGGATGAGATGGAAGATCTTCGGGAAAAAGTCAAGAATGATCAACGAGTAACTCTACCAAATCAATATTTAGCAGCGGTAAATTTTTACCTAGTTTTAAACATAAAATCTGATCATTGCCGCACCTTTCTTGCATTTTATGATAAAAGTACAAAATAAAAGTAGGAATAGTCAAAGTCCCGCTTGATGCCGTTACAAAAATCTATAACTTTGAAAAAATCCTAAAATAAACACATCTTTTAGGATACAACATGGCTAAATAAGATGATTGCCAACGACCCAAATAAACGAATGAGTGCGCTTCAGGTCCGCGACGAAGCGAGAGGTAAGCCATTCTAATAAAAGAAACTGCGACGTGGTTTCCACTTAATTTTATTATAATTCGATGAGATATTTTAAAAGCTTCAAAAATTCCGTGAAAATTCTTGCCAAACCATTTAATGCAAAATCGGATTCCTCATTTTGCAACTCTAATGATTCTATTGCATATTCACAAAACATCGCTTTCGAGCTATAACAAATTTTATAAAGCAAATGCGAAATGAGTACGTGAAGTTTTTCGATAAATATATCGATTCTTAAAAACAAAACCTTGTTTTCACTAGAAAATTACCCAAACTTATGAAATATTGAGTATCCCGCTTCTGAATCGCAGTTTTAGATTTTTCTTCACATTCTACTTCGATATTCGATGCGTTTAGATTTATCTTTTATTGAAAAAAAGAAAAGAGGGCGACTCAAGAATTTCAAACCATCAATGGCATTTGAAGATTCCGAGTTGCCAAAATTAAAAACAAAAATATAATTCAATCTTGACACTTCATTGATCACCGCCCTTCAGTATTGCACGAGGCACACAGATGAAATCACATGAAATTCTATTAAATACTCATTTTTCTCAATGATTTTCTATCTGATATACCTGTTTTACATAACTTTGTTGAAAAAGGCCAACTATTTATCACCCTACTCCAATTTTATGCACATCTAATACCTTTCTCAACATTTTCTAATCCTAATATGCACCTTTTCTCATTATTTAAATTTCTGGAATAGCTTGGAAACGAAAGGTTCATTTTGTTGAGAATCGTCACATTGTTGAGAAACGCGTGTTTGCAAATTCTCTCTTGAACTAGCCGAAAAATTTATTTTATCGACGATATGGCAAAATTCCATCGTGATGGCTCTTTTAAATTTATTTTTCGATATTCTATAACAAAAAAGGCTGCAGAAAATTTTTTTGCAACAATGAAACATTTGACTCCTATATGAATTAGTCTTTCAAAGAAATTTATCATATCTTAATGCAGTTTGATTGCTGATAGTAAAATTCCTCCCAAAATATTTGAAATTCGATTCACCCTATCATCCACGCACCATAATGGCAAGTATATAAAATCATTTGAATTTTTTTTTTATATCAAATCGTTGATTCAAAATCACCGCTTATGATTGTCGCTTTATCGAATGTCATTTGCGAAGTTGATAGGGTTGGTTGATAAATTAGTTATGTTTTCAGATCAAAATAATCGGAACCAATCAAATAACGGGGAGGAAATTTTGTTTTACTGTAAGAATTAATGTTGAAAGCTAAGTAAGAGACTTTGAAACGATTCGTAATAATTTAGTTTGTTATCGAAATAATACTAATAATAAAACTGAAGGAAGAATAGGCTTGTTCAATTCATATACCTGCTTAATAGAAGAGATTGCAAAATTCGACAATTTGTATTGGCCATTTCAAGTAGCAATTACACAAAATAAAGTGAATTCTTATGTTCGTTATTTTGAATAATTTCCTAAGCTTCAGATTTTTGGCATTATGACATTTTTTGACAACTCATTTGAAATATATGACTTGAATACTCGACAAATTTCAAGAGGTCTTATCAACAAACCCATAAATGATCGATTCAAAGACTTTTACAGGTCCAGATCCTCCTGAATGGCGTCATTTTGCATCTGTGGTTTATTTCAAAGACAAATTATATTATTTGGGTGGAGAGTACCCTAAAACATATCAAGAGACAAGTCGAGTTGATGTAAGAAGATCGAATGAAAGCCCATGAAAGAATTTATTCAGGTGTTAATAGACGGAAAATGGGAAACAGGACCTGCTTTTCCTCTTCCAATTAAATGTGTTCAAACAATAACATGCGATGGAGTTTTATACGGTCATATTATAGCATATTCATTATTGTAATTATGGATATTCAGTTATTGATAAATATGGTAATAACAAAATATATCGGTTATCAGACAATGAACGGAAATGGATTGAAATTGGAGAAATTCCAGAAATGCAAGGTTATTCCGGAATTGCATCGTTAAATGGAAGAATTCACATAACTGGAGGATTGGGGTCGTTAATTTTGTATGATAAATAATGCATCATTATATATTTAGTGATAATAATGATGATAGTGTATTAAAATCCTGTTTGTGTTTCGACCCCTCAGCTCCAGCTAACAATCGAATTTCTCGAATCGCTGATATGAATTATGCAAGAGAGGATCATTCGCTTATTGTCGCTAACGGGAAATTGTATACAATCGGAGGGTGAGTTGAGATTTAGCATATTCTTATACGAAATATTTGTTAACTTAGATTTCAAAACGTTCCCAATGCAACCTACTGTAATTCAATCGAGGAATACGATCCACAAACGAATAAATGGAAAATCGTTAGAGAAGTAAGCTAATATAAGTATTATTAGTTAGAAATTATTAAATTTTCACCTATTTGAAATGACACTTTTTACTTAGAGTGCACAAGTGGGTTTTTCGTTTGTGAAACAGATCCATGGCACTCCATTCAAAATAACGATTAGGGTTTATGGATCATATAGAAGTTTACCGTTTTTCATAAAAAATCATCCTAAGGAAAAATATCGGCCCCGGAAATCACTTCAGATTTTCAACTTTTACAAACATTTTTTCGTCAATTGAATTTGCGATCATGCTTTTTGAATATATCCAAACGATTGAAAATTGTCCAAAATCGTCATTTCTCGTTCATTAGAGAAAGAGCGCGACAGGATCTCCTCATGCATGATTCTTGTCTACAAATTATCACAAGGCTTCAATCCATCGTAAACCGTTGAGGCTTTAATGAAGGTGATCCAAAATGTCGTTTCTTTTGCATTAAAAATAAATAACTCATTACTAAAATGGAGATGATACTTTCAGAAAAGAATTGAAATCTCATTGATTAAGAGACATTCCATGAATAAACGGAACAACTGTCAAAGGGGGTCCGGACAACTGCAAAAGTGTCTCGGATCCGAACCAAACTTATATGGTGGATACATCCATGGACCCTATTCACAAAAATGGGGAGATCAGGTCCCGCCCCTAAAAGTGGGCGGAGCTAGGTTGGGGTCAAAGTTGGATGTTTTGGCGATTTGGCACCCATCATGGGGTACAAAGAAAATTTGTTTGTTATAAAAGATTTTCGAAAAATTTAAAAAGGATAAATATGGCCATGGAATGTACTTTCTAAAATATATAGACTTTAGGGGATCAACCACTTGCTGGGTGCTGGAGGGGGTCTTAAAGTCAAAAAGTGCCAAAAGTGCAGTTTCAAAAACACGCATTTTTTGCACAAAATCGACCATAACTCGGAGATTTGTTGCTTGCCGACAAAATTTTATTTCATATTTAGATTCTCCAGGTAAAATTACACTAATATCAGTCCTAAAATCGATAGGTTAGGTATGACCCTACACTTCACCATCGCACCAAAGTTGGCGACCCAAATATCGAAATTTCAATTTTGAGAGTTAAACCCCACAACATGTATACCATTCGATAGAGCTCATCAAACTGAACAACTTTTGTGAAGACACCACGTGGTTATCTATTATGGTATGTGTGGTATGGAGATTTGAATGGGTCAGACCCACGAAAATGACAAAAATCTTCAAAAACTCATAACTTTTGTAAAATCAAACGAATTCGAAAAATCTTCTCGGGATATAGCAGATTAAGGGCAATACTTCATTTTTGCCTTCTAGAGTACCGTGCTATCACTTTATCATGTTATCATATGGATCCATGGTATACCACTCATATGGTACCCGAGTAGCACTATACCAAAATAGATATCAATCGACTCGAAATTGACTGGAGAGTAATATTCGAGTCCATTCCTATCAATTTCAGCAAGTGGTTTAATTATACCATCATTGTAATTGGCTATAGCCACCTGCTGAAAATGACCAAAAATGGCGTATCTTCAAATGACCATAAAAGGCGATAGACTAATCTGTTTTTCAAATGGTTTTCAGAATATTATTCAGTTCGATAAGGGTTTTCGTTTGGTATATAACATGATGAGTATTGGTTACCAAATGGTAACTTGACCATATGGGTCGCTACCATTTGGTACCATACCATGTTTGGTATTGTTCGACTCCAAATTGAATGGGAATAAATAAAAGATGTCTCTAGCTTCAATTTGAGCCCAAATTTTGAAAAACTACCTATGAAAATAGTCTCGTATAATTTTCTTGAAAATTGACATTAAGTTTTGGTTTTTGAGGTACCACTTCCATACCATAATAGATAGCCATGAGGTATCTTCACAAAAGTTGATCAGTTTGATGAGCTCTATCAATTGGTATATATGTTGTGGGGTCTAACCCTCAAAATTGAAATTTCGATATTTGGGTCGCCAATTTTGGTGCGATAGTAATGTTATAGGTGTCCCCCTTATTTGGACCTAATTTTTGGTGTATAAGATGCAGAATCACCAGGAGAATCCGAATATGAAATCAAATTTTACCAACAAATAACAAAATTTTCGAGTTATGGGCGATTTTCTGCAAAAAATGTATATTTTTGAAACCGTCATTTTTGACACTTTTGACTCTGGGATTCCCTTCAGCCTCAAAAAAATGGTTGACTCCCTAAAGTCTATATATTTTTGGAAAGTACATCCCATGGCCATGTTGATCTCTTTTAAATTTTTCGAAAATCTTTTATAACAAACAAATTTTCTTTGTACCCCTTGAGGGGTGTCAAATCGCAAAAACACCCAACTTTGACCCCCACCTAGCTCCGCCCACTTTTGGGGGCGGGACCTAACTTTCCGATTTTTATGATTAGGGTCCATGGGTGTATCCACCATATAAGTTTGGTTCGGATCCGGGATACTTTTGCAATTGTCCGGACCCTTGTTAGTTATTTATGGAATGTCTCTTAAGAATGCAATATCATCCGAGACGATAACCCGGCAAGCATTAGGACGCATAAGTCAGCTTGGCGATTTGTATGATGCGAGCACAGATTGCTTTTGCGGAAATGGACTATTCACTGACAATTTACCAAAATCAACAATTATACTTACTGAAATTGGAAATCATCAATCGGGATGTGTCTATCAAGATTCGTTCAGGGAAAAATTCCAAAAACTCGAGGTTGAAGACGAACTTCAGGTAAACATATGAGACGTTATTCGTAAAAATCTTTTTCATAGTGAGGGGTGGTACCCAAGAAGTCGACTCCCAAATTTCGAGCTGATATTTTGTATCTGGGGGTTTTCGACTACTCTGATGACGAATATGATGGTTAAAACCCGATCCGACCACTTGTTCCGCTTATTCCGGAAGGTTCGCATCCGGTCGTTTCAGAAAATTAGATTTTCGTTATTCTGCATGGGAACCATTCAAGTTTGGTATCAAAATGATCGCAGAGACCATCTGAACACGATTCTGTAAAGACCTCATCGAAATGGCACCGAATAAGGAAGTTATGATAAACATAGTGAAACATATGGAAAATGTCATATCGATGTTTCGCTTCTTTTAATTTTTTAACTTTTTAAAAGTGCCGGATTCCGTGAGTTATTTATACTGGGAAGTAGCCCAGGTCTTCTAGTTTCTAAAACACTTGACCGTTTTCCTATAGACTGCCCGCTAGAGAAGAAATGTCACTTCTTCGAAGAGTTGTCATGACTCATTTTTGCCTAGTTTGACTTAAAAAATTCATAACTTCTATAATTCTAAACCAAATTCGATCATTCTTTTTTTGTTTGATTACTATTGATATTCAGTTTATCAGACACTAAAAGATAATTTTTTTGAATATCAATTTCTGCAGAAATACGCACTTTTCGCGTCTTGATTGCGGACTTTTCAACTCGTACTACGTTTACGCGTAAATGATGTTGGAAAAATTCGTCCTTCCAGTATGTTGCGTAGAATGACATGGTGAACAACTTTGTTTCAGAACCGATCTCAGATTCACATTTGTTTGAGCTCTAGAATTTTTTTAAGTTCAACGGCTAACTATTGCAAAGTGCCTTTAGGGCAGTAAATTTCAAAAATTCATATCTCTTTGCGTATGCACATTCTAGAATAAGTTCTGGATACAATTTGTTCAATTTGAAGAGCTCTACAAGATTTTATTGAAAATTCCAACTTTAACTCACATTACCCTTGTAAACACAGTACGGGTATATAGAGTAACTTAGGCTAATTTCTCCCGCCAAAATTAATTTCTAAAAATTTTCTTTATATTTAGAATTTATTCTCCTGCTCAAGATCTACAAAATAAAAAAGAATCATTCAACTTGGTTCAGAAATAAGGAAGCTATGAATTTTTGAAATTTACTGCTCTAAAGGCACTTTGCAATAATTGGTCGTTTAACTTCAAAAAATTCTGGAGCTTATACGATAACGAATTCAAGATCAATTCTGAAACAAATTTGCTCACCATGTCATTCTACACAAAATACTGGAAGGACGAATTTTTCCAACGTCGTTTACGTGTAAACCCAGGACAGGTTGAAAAGTACGTAATCAAGACGCGAAAAGTATGCATTTCTGCAGAAATTGGTATTCGAAAAAAATTCTTATTTTATTGCTTAATAATCTATGGATTAAATTCTATCGAATAAAAAAAGAATTATCGTATTTGGTTTAGAATTATGGAAGTTATGAATTTTTTAAGTCAAACTAGGCAAAAATGAGTCATGACAACTCTTCGAAGAAGTGACATTTCTTCTCTAGCGGGCAGTCTATAGGAAAACGGTCAAGTGTTCCAGAAACTAGAAGACCTGGGCTACTTCCCAGTATAAATAACTCACGGAATCCGGCACTTTTAAAAAGTTAAAAAATTAAAAGAAGCGAAACATCGATATGACATTTTCCATATGTTTCACTATGTTTATCATAACTTCCTTATTCGGTGCCATTTCGATGAGGTCTTTACAGAATCGTGTTCAGATGGTCTCTGCGATCATTTTGATACCAAAGCTGAATTTTTCTCATGCAGAATAACGAAAATAGAATTTTTCGGAACTACCGAATACGGACCTTCCGGAACATGGGGAACAAGTGGTCGGATCGGGTTTTAACCATCATATTCGTCATCAGAGTAGTCGAAAACCCCCAGATACAAAATATCAGCTCGAAATTTGGGAGTCGACTTCTTGGGTACCACCCCCCTATGAAAAACTCGATTTTTACGAATAACGTGTCATATAACATCATAATTTGACTTACTTATAGTATTGTTGCAATTGTTTTTGATAGACAGAAAACTTTACATTATAATAGGATCCAAAATCTAATTAAAATACGCAGGTGTCATTCCTTGCTGGTGGAGTTAAAGTCGGTGGCCACGGACGATTTCTCAATGAAAGTTCAGATTCGCTACGCAAAGCGAGTGCATCTTCAGTGTACAAAATAACAACCGTGGTTAGATAATTTGAATTCTGAAGACCTTTTAATAACAATATGTTCAGCATGAATCAGTCAACGTCAACCACCAAACAGTTGTCTCTTTGATTTCGCCGGATGCAATCACCAATGCGTCAAATGCTACGCATTTCGTGAAGGAGATTCAATGGGGCGCTATAGCAATAGCTACTCTAAAATATACCATGAAAGAAAATGATGACGAAAATAGAATGACTATTGTAAGGGATGTACTAAAGGTAAGTTGGATACCTTCTACTATGCACCAGAAAGTGTTCTAAATCCTAAGGGGATAAAAATAATACGGAATCGTCATCCTGTAATCTCAGATATTTTTCTCAGTTTGGCATTTAAAATTTTGTGTTATTAAGCAATATTATTTTGATGAATAATTTATCATCACAGCTTTAATCAAAATTCACTAGCTTAAATTACAGTCACGAGTAGCTGCAATTAAAATTAATGGGGATGTCGAAGAAGAAATCATAGATTCCACTCATGTTGAACCAATTAAACTTGAATTTGAGTTTCTTATCGATTCACTTCCAAACGGCGATGACAGACCACAGACATATGAGCAGGGAATCGCTTTCATGAAAACTCTTCGATCACAGATCGCCAACACAAATGGTGGCAAAGGTGTGCCAATTCAGTATACATTGATGCCTTTATCTTCTATCAAGCAGTATCTCGGCCCCATTGAATCACCAATGAATCGTTCTATAACACCAATAAACGTAGACGCGATACACAACATAGTCCGAATCTTTGATGAACTTCACGAAAGTGAACGCAAACTCAATGACATTTGCGATGAATTTGAAAAGCATTCGTACTGTGTCATGGATGATGCCTTATTGTCTGTTTTTAAACAGAGAAATGATGTGCGAAATGCTCGAATAAATATTAAGAAGCAATTATTTGACACGATTCCTGGAATTCGGAATGGAACTTTAGAAATGAATGAGATCCAGGACATTATACAAGACTTCAACAATTCTCAGATCACTCGTTGGAAGATCGATAATTTCATTGCATCCCTAAAATCGCATCGCGAGAAGATCAAATATGCAATTCTATTGAAAAATCTTGGAGTGATTTATGTAGGCAGAGGAATGCAGTTGGAAGATCTAAGAATGACCAAAAATATTGGCGAATTTTACGTATTTTTTTTTCATTGGAAAACAGATAAATTAAGGATGGCTAATAAGGAATTATTTTACGCCCAGGCTCAAGAGCACAAGATACCTTGTATTCTTGTTGATGTTGATGTGCAACCAGGAATAGTCGCGAAAGAAGGACTGCCGGATGGGAATCGTATCTGTCACTATGTCAATAATGAATACGCTGTCACCGACGTATTAGACGAGTGTATGAAATTTCGACGGAAATGTCGCTTCCGGTGCACCGAAGAAAGAACGCCTCTAACTTCGAAACCAAATAATCGTGTCAATGTGTCGCTGATTTGCCCGCAGTCACTACGTGGTCCATATTGCAAAAGAGACGAAGAGCATGAATGGTACTGCATCAATTGTGAAAAAATACTGCAATATGATTTCGATGGTCACTTTCTATGCAACTGTGGCCGCGCTTCTATTTACACATTTGAGTTTAAATGCTCTGACCCTAAACATGGGACCGATTTCACGAAGTTCGACGAGTCACGATTGAAGATCCTTGCAGATAAAATTCGACACGAGAAAGAAATCAACATACTCATATTAGGAGAGACGGGTGTCGGCAAGAGCACCTGGATAAATGGATTTGCAAATTACCTAGCTTATTCATCGCTCAAAGAAGCTGAACGTGGCGAGCAAATCTATCTCGTCCCATACCAATTTACGATCACCAATGCACAATACGAACAAAAGTTCATTCAAGTAGGGCAATCCGAAAACGAATCTTTCGAGGTTGGTCAATCGTCAACCCAGGCTCCTCAGTGCTATGTGTTCAATGTCGGAAAGAAAGTTATCAGACTCATTGACACGCCAGGCATAGGTGACATCCGTGGTACCAATTTCGACGATGAGAATTTCGCCGCTATCGTTCGATATATATCCTACTTTTCCGAGTTACATGGCATTTGTATATTGTTAAAACCGAACAACGCTAAACTGAGCATTTTGTTTCGATACCTCATTAATGAGGTCTTAACTCATTTCCATGTGAAGGCCAGCGCAAATATCGCATTTTGCTTCACAAATTCTCGTGGCACGTTTTACCGCCCTGGCGATACGCTGTCTGTATTGAAAGTTCATCTTGAAAACCTACGCCGAGGAAATGACCAAATTCAAATTGCAACAAGCAGAGAAACGCTATACTGTATGGATAATGAAGCGTTTATATTCCTATGTCTGTTACATGCCGGTGAGCGATTCAGCGATACGGAACGAGCCAATTACGAAGCGAGTTGGAAGAAATCCGTTGAAGAAACGTTTCGCTTATTGGCTCATTTTGAAAACGACGTCCAGGCTTATGACGTTAGAAATATATTGACATTGGTCGGAGCACGTTCAATCATTTTGACACTTGCTAAACCATTGGCTGATATCGGAAAAAACATTCAGGACAATATCGCTGTAATAAAGAACGATTCAGAGAAGCTCAAGCAAATAGATCTAAAAAATTTAAGCCTGGAAGGCAAACTGAATATACCTCAGGTTGGTATTAGAGTAACGCCACTTGAACATCCTCGAACTGTGTGCACCGCAATGGAGTGCGTTGAAACAAAACGAATGCCGGGAATGACTGGCATAACTAAGACGATTTATAAAACTGTATGCCATGATAAATGTCGATTAGCTGATGTAACGCCGGAACAACTTCCAAATCCAAAATTGCAAAAATGCTCGATTTTTAATAAAAATACATTGCTATGCAGAAAAGACGGTTGTGGTCATTTGTGGTCGGTACATATACACATATTGTACGCTCAAGAACCAGTCATTGAAATGGTCGAGGATCCTGATATTAGACGAGCTCTGCAGGAACAACAAAGTGAAAAGCAAATGCTAGAAATTCTCATCAAAAGTCGTGAAGATCGTGTCGAAAAATATCTAAGCGAGCAGGAAATCATCGATAAAATCAGTGTAAAATTCGGCGCATTCCTCAAAGCTAACAGTATTTTGGTTTATAACGATGTTATCGAAGAATATCTTAAGTTTAGCATCAAAGAAGTGGAGAATCGAGCCAACAATACTAATGATCCTGATACGATCAGACAGGTCATGAGATTGAGAGAACAATTGGACCAATATAAAGAAGCAAGAAGAGTATTGGATAAGCGATTGGAGAACAAGGAAGAAAAGCTAATCAAGAGTGGTGATATCAAAACGATGCAGGAACAACTCATCACACTTCCCTTAACTGGCGGAATCATCAAACAACTGTTCGATGCAAATAAGAATGACAAGGAGAACAATTTTCGATTCAACGAGACGATTTTCCACAGCTCACGAAATCTTCGCGGTTCTTTGCACCACCCTTACATTCCTCCTCCTGGTTTTGATAGCGACAATGGATTATTGAGGACTTGGGACGCATCACAAATTGACCAGTCTAATCAACCAGGCCCTTCTAGAGTTCGACATTCAAAATTTAATTCTCGCTTTCAAACTACACAAATGTAATCTTATGTTTTGGCATAGAATATGGTTCTTACGATCAGCTGACATCTCTATTAATTATTGAATTTTGATAATAATGAAATAATATATTAAGGAAGTTTAACTAAAGTATTATATGGCTTCAAACTTACAAATTTTTCATGTAACTTAATTTGCCTCATTCTAAGAATATCATATTTTGCTACAAATTAACGATATTTGATGATACAAAATTTTTAGTTCATATTTATTCGTCAATTGCAATAAATCAATAAAGTTCTATAATCTTCACATATGAGACGTTATTTATAAAAATCGAGTATGGGGTGGTACCCAAGAAATCGACCCTCAATATTCGAGCTAATATTTTGTCCCTGGAGGTTTTCGACTACGCTGATGACGAATATGACGGTTAAAACCCGATCCGACCACTTGTTCCCCATGTTCCGGAAGGTCCGTATTCGGTAGTTCCAGAAAATTCTATTTTCGTTATTCGGCATCTAAAAATTCGAGTTTGATATCAAAATGCTCTCCGAGACCAGCTGAGCACGATTCTGAAAATATCTCGTCGAAATGGCACTGAATAAAGAACTTATTGTGAAAATAGCAAAACAAATGGAAAATGTCATATCGATTTTTCATTTTTTTATTTTTTAACAATGTCAGTAAGAACCAAAGTCGGTATAAACAGGGGTCTGCAAATCGGGCTGATTTTCATAGAATTTGTTCAGTCTTTACACTGATCGTCATGGTGTGGTTTGTTTTTCATAAAAAATTATCGTATGCAAGATTAAGGTAGCTTAAAGTTTGACAGATCCAACCTTGGGAAGGAAATCATAGCTTCCTTATTTCAGAACCAAATCGAGTGGGGTTTTCACCAAAGCTGTCTAAAATTCGGAAAAATCAAACTTTAACTGTGAAGAATTTTCGCGATCGAACTTGAGCTGAGCTGAATTTCCAGACAGTTCGAAGTTCAGTTCAGCTCGTACAACCCTGATTAAAAGGAATATTTATTTCAGTTACAATTATTCCTCATAACTTTGAATGTCTTCGAGAGTTGTCTGTATCATGTACATTGAAACCAAATTATTATTTAACATTTCATTGAACAAAATTTCTATATGAAATCTGAGATTATTATAACCAAGCTTTATTTTATTCTATTTTTCCGACTTCTCGCCATTTATTCGTTTGTGGATCGTATTCCTCTATTTTACTGCATAAAACCAATTTCTTATTCGAAAATGTTATTCTAAATTCATATAAATTACTACAGAATTTTGAATATATTAACTCACCCTCCAATTGCATATATTCTTTCATTTGCGGTAACAAGAGAATGATGGTATCTTGCATAATTCATATCTGCGATTCGAGAAATTCGACTGCCAACTGGAGCTGAGGGATCGAAACATAGACAGGATTTTGATACATCATCATCAGCATCACTAAATATATAGTGATGTATTATTTATCATACAAAATTAACAACTTCCGTCCTCCAATTATATAAATTCTTCCATTTAAAGATACAACTTCGAATAAACCTTGTATTTCTGGAATCTTTCCAATTTCAATCCATTTCCGCTCATCGTCTGATAATCGATATATCTTATTACGATTATGTCTATCAATACCTGAATATTCATGATTACAATAATGAATTATGCTATAATGTGACCGTATAAAATTCCATTGCATGTTATTGTTTGAGCACCACTAATTGGAAGAGGAAATGCAGGTCCTGTTTGCCATTTTCCATCTATTAAAACCTGAATTAATTATTCCATGGACTTTTCATTCGACCTTCTTACATCAACTCGATTCGTATGTTCCCATGTTTCAGGATCCTGTCCACCCAAATAATACAATTTGTCTTTGAAATAAGCCACAGATGCACCATTACGCCCTTCAGGAGGATCGAGGCCTGTAAAATTCTCTGAATCGATCATTCATGGGTTTGTTGATAAGACCTCTTGAAATTTGTCGAGTATTCAAGTGAAAAATTTCAAATGTTTTTTCGAATGGGTCAATTGCAAAAATCTGCAAAACAAGAAATTATTCAAAATAACGAACATAGGAATTTACTTTATTCTGTGTAGTTGCTACTTCATATGATCCATAATAATTGCGGAATTTTATAATCCTTTCTACTGAGCAGGTAAATGAATCGAATAAACATATTTTTCCTTCCTTTTTATTATTATTTGGATAACAAACTAAATTATTACGACTCGTTCCAAAGTCTCTTATTTAGCTTTCAATAATTTCTTACGATAGAATAAAATTTTATGTGAATTATTGAATGAATTGTCTCCACCAATTTCCAAATTAGGTTCTCTGATCTGCCATTTATTCGTTCGTGGATCGTATTCCTCGATTGAATTACAAAAATTTTCACATAAATGTTCTCGAAATCTAAATTAACAAATATTTCGTATAAAGATACACAAAATCTCAGCTCACCCTCCGATTGCAAACAATTTTTCATTAGCGACAATGAGCGAATGATGATGTCTTGCATGATTCATATCAGCGATTTGAGAAAGTCGACTATTAGCTGGAGCTGAGGGATCGAAACACAGACAGGATTTTAATGCATCACTACTAAATATACAATGATACATTATTTATCATATAAAATTAATAACTTGTCTCCTCCAGCTATGTAAATTCTTCCATTTAACGATGCAACTCCAAAAGAAACTCGTGTTTCTGGAATCTTTCCAATTTTAACCCACTCTCGTTCATCATCTGATAATCGATGTATCATATTATTATCCCATCCATCAATAACTGAATATTCATAATTACAATAATGAATATGCTATAATGTGACCGTATAAAATCTCATCGCATATTATTGTTTGAGCATCTTCAATGGGAAGAGGAAATGTAGGTCCTGTTTGCCAGCTTCCATCTATTAAAACCTGAATAGATTATTTCATGGATTTTCATTCGATCTTCTTACATCAACTCGATTAGTCCATTTATATGTTTTAGGATCCTTTCCACCCAAATAATACAATTTGTCTTTGAAATAAGCCACAGATGCACCAAAACGCCATTCGGGAGGATCTGGACCTGTAAAATTCTTTAAATCGATCATTCATGAATTTGTTGATAAGACCTTCTGAAATATTCCGAGTATCCAAGTCATATATTTCAAATGATTTATATCTGCTATTAACTCCAAAAATCTGAAATCCAAGAAATTATTAAAAATAACGAACATAAGAATTTACTTTATTCTGTGTAGTAACTACTTGATATGATGCATAATAATTGTTAAATTTTGCAATCTTTTCTACTGAGCAGGTATATGAATTGAACAGACCTATGCTTCCTTCACGTTTACCATTATTTTGATATTGAACTAAATTATTACGAATCGTTTGAAAGTTTTTTAGATTTCAACATAATTTCTTACGATAGAATAAAATTTTATGCAAAGTAATTTTTCCAACTTCTCGCCATTTATTTGATTGTGGATCGTATTCCTCAATTGAATTACAGAAATTTACATGTAACTCTTGAAATCTAAGTTAACAAATATTTCGTATAAAGATATGCAAAATCTCAACTCACCCTCCGATTGCAAACAATTTTTCATTAGCGACAATGAGCGAATGATGATGTCTTGCATGATTCATATCAGCGATTTGAGAAAGTCGACTATTAGCTGGAGCTGAGGGATCGAAACACCAACAGGATTTTAATGGCCAATTATTACTAAATATGTAATGATAAATTATTTATCATACAAAATTAACGACTATCGTCCTCCAGCTATGTAAATTTTTCCATTTAACGATGCAACTCCGAAAGAAATTCCTTCTTCTGGAATCTCTCCAATTTCAATCCATTTTCGTTCATCGTGTGATAATCGATATATCTTTTTATTTTTCCACCCACCAATAACTGAATATCCATAATTGCAATAATGAATATGCTATAATGTGACCGTATAAAATTCCATCGCATGTTATTGTTTGAGCATGACTAATTGGATAAGGAAAAGCAGGTCCTGTTTCCCATTTTCCATCTATTTTATCTATCAAAACCTGAATTAATTATTTCATAGACCTTCATTCGACCTTCTTACATCAACGCGATTCGTTTTTTGATATATTTTAGGATCCCATCCACCCAAATAATAAAATTTTTCTGTGAAATAAGCCACAGATGCTAATTCACGCCATTCAGGAGGATCTGGACCTGTAAAATTCTTTAAATCGATCATTCATGAATTTGTTGATAAGACCTCTTGAAATTTGTCGAGTATCCAAGTCATATATTTCAAATAATCTCTTTCCGCCGTTAACTCCAAAAATCTGAAATCCAAGAAATTATTAAAAATAACGAACATAAGAATTTACTTTATTCTGTGTAGTAACTACTTGATATGGTTCATAATTATTGTGGAATTTTGCAATCTCTTCAACTGAGCAGGCAAATGAATTGAACAAGCTTATTTTTCCTTCCTCTTTACCATTATTTTGATAACAAACTAAATTATTACGAATCGTTTGAAAGTTTTTTAGATTTCAACATAATTTCTTACGATAGAATAAAATTTTATGCAAAGTAATTTCTCCGACTTCACACCATTCATTCGTTTGTGGATCGTATTCCTCGATTGAATTACAGAAATTTACATGTAACTCTTGAAATCTAAGTTAACAAATATTTCGTATAAAGATATGCAAAATCTCAACTCACCCTCCGATTGCATACAATTTCTCGTTAGTGACAATAAACGAATGAGCATGTCTTGCATAATTCATATTAGCAATTGGAGAAATTCGACTATCAACTGGAGCTGAGGGGTCGAAACATAGACAGGATTTGAATGTATCAACATGACTAAATATACAATGATACATTATTTATCATATAAAATTAATAACTTGTCTCCTCCAGCTATGTAAATTCTTCCATTTAACGATGCAACTCCAAAAGAAACTCGTGTTTCTGGAATCTTTCCGACTTCAATCCATTTTCGTTCATCGTTGGATAATCGATATATCTTTCGGCTATCTTTTCCATCAATAACTGAATTATCCATAATTACAATAATGAATATGCTATAATGTGACCGTATAAAATTTCATCGCATGTTATTGTTTGAGCTTGTTCAATTGGAAGAAGAAAAGCAGGTCCTGTTTGCCAGCTTCCATCTATTAAAACCTGAATAGATTATTTCATGGACTTTCATTCGATCTTCTTACATCAACTCGATTCGTATCTGTCCATGTTTTAGGATCCCATCCACCCAAATAATATAATTTGTCTTTGAAATAAGCCACAGATGCTAATTCACGCCATTCAGGAGGATCTGGACCTGTAAAATTCTTTAAATCGATCATTCATGAATTTTTGATAAAACCTCTTGAAATTTGTCGAGCGTTCAAGTCATATATTTCAAATGACTTTCTTTTGTTGTTAATACCAAAAATCTGAAGTTCAAGAAATTATTCAAAATAAAGAACATAAGAATTTACTTTATTCTGTGTCGTTGCTACTTCATATGGTGCATCATAACAATAGAATTTTGCAATCTTTTCGGCTGAGCAGGTATATGAATTGAACAAACATATTCTTCCTTCTTCGTTTTCCCAATTTCTTCGATAATAAACTAAATTATTACGAATCGTTTCAAAGTTTCTTACTCAGTTTTCAGCATGATTTCTTACGATAAAATGAAATTTTCTCCCTGCTACTTGATTGGTTTCGATTATTTTGATCTGAAAACATAACTAATGTATCAACCAACCCTGCCAACTTCGCAAATGACATTAGACAATGCAACGATCATAAGCGCTGACTTTGAATTAATGATTTGATATAGAAAGATGTTAAATGATTTTATATATTTACCATTATGATGCGTGGGTGATGGAGTGCATAGAATTTCAAATGTTGTGAGAGGTTTTTTTTTATCAGCGATCAAATTATATTAAGATACGATAAATTTTTTTGAAAGATTAACTCATATAGGAGTAAATTTTTCATTGCTTCAAAAGATTTTCTGCAGTTCAGTTTGTTTAATTGATAAGATATCGAAAAATAAATTTTCCGGTTAGTTCAGGGCGAATTTCCAGATGCGCGTTCCTTAACAAAGTGATAATTCTCAACAAAATGAACCTTTCATTTCCAAGTTATTCCAGAAGTCTAAATAATGAGAAAAGTGCATATTAGGGTTAGAAAATGTTAAGAAAGTTATTAGATGTGCATAAAATTGGAGTAGGGTGAAGAATAGTTGACTTTTTTCAGCACAATTATGTAAAACAGGTACAGTGGAGAGCAGAAGTTTGTCACATTTTGCATATTGGTCGTAAAAGATTTGCTATACGGGTGACACCCGAAGGTATCGGGTCCAAAAATTTATCACGAGTTTCCAAGGATATGTACTTGATATCTGCCAAGTTTTATCACCATTGGATACAAGATTATGGAGTTATGGAATTTTTTTTCGAAGAACGTCCTTAACTATAGAAAATAGCAGTAATTGACAATGTTTATCATCTGAAGACGTGGCGCCATGAGGCACCAAATGAAATAATCGATAAAAAACGCCACGGGAATGAATTCTCTGATATTTTCTGCGTATTTTACTTTAATATTCACTTTTCGGTCGCCTCTTATCAAAAGTTATGGATGGTTGAATAATATTCTCGGAAAATATCTCAAATTTATATAGGAAAAGGGCTAATTTCAATGGAAAAACATTTCATCCTTCTGAAGCGTTTCAGGTTATTTTTATATCCTTGTAAATCTCTAAGCTAGATACGTAGAAAATATCAGAGAATTCATTTCTTTAACTCTTTTCTCGGTTACTTCATTTGGTGCTTCATGGCGCCACGTCTTCAGATGATAACACGTCAATTACTGCTATTTTCTATAGTTAAGGACGTTCTTCGAAAAAAATTCGTAACTCCATAACCTTGAATCCAATAATGATGAAACTCGGCAGATATCAAGTACATATCCATGGAAACTCGTTATAAATTTTTGGATCCGATATCTTCGGGTATCACTCGTATAGCAGGTCTTTTAAAACCACTATGCAAAATGTGACAAACTTTTGCACATATGAATTTAACAAATATGCTCGGTTTTTAGCAAGGATACAGTATTTTCGGTCAATATTTTCTATACTCATAAGTGGTAACCTAATACACATCTCAGCTAAATAGCATCCGATTTGGTGCATGTTAAGAAAAATGGCAAACATTTTTTTAAAATGTGATAAACTTTTGCTCACCACTGTATATTAGATAGGAAATTACTGAGAAAAATGAGTATTTAATAGAATTTCACGTGATTTCATCTGCGTGCCAGTGCAATACTGAAGGGCGGTGATCAATGAAGTGTCAAAATTCAATTCTATTTTTGTAAGTTTTATCTTTAATTTTTGCAACTCGAAATCTTCAAATGCCATTGATGCTTTGAAATTCCCGAGTTGCTCCCTCTTCTTCTTTTTTCAATAAAAGATAAATCCATAACACACATTGAATATCGAAGTAGAATGTGAAGAAAAACCTAAAAGAATATGCAACTTTGAAGTAGGATACTCAGTATTTCATAAGTTTGGATAATTTTCTAGCGAAAACAAATTTTGTTGAGGAACGATGCACTTTGTTGAGAAACGCCACGTACTCACTTCGCATTTGTTTTAGAAAATTTGTCATAACCCGAAAGCGATGTTTCGTGAATACGTAATAAAATCATTAAAGTTGCGGATGAGGAGTCCAATTTTGCATGAAACGATTTGGCAAGAATTTTCGCGGAACCTTTGAAGATTTCAATTTTTCATCGAATTATAATAAAATTAAGTGGAAACCACGTCGTAGTCTCTTTTATTAGAATATCTTACTTCTGGCTTCGTCGCGGACCTGTTCCGCACTCATTCGTTTGTCTGGGTTCTTGGCAATCATCCTATTCAGCCACGTTGTATCCTAAAAGATGTGTTTATTTTAGCATTTTTTTTTCAAGGTTATAGATTTTATAACGGCACCAAGTGAGACTTTGATTATTTCTACTTTTATTTTGTACACTTTTATCATACGATACAAGAAAGTTGCAGCGATGCTTAAATTTTATGTTTAAAACTAGGTAAAAATTTACCGCTGCTGAATATCGACTTGGAGGCAGATATACTCGTTCACCATACTCGACTCTTCTTCGAAGATCAGCCATCTCACCATTTCCTAATCTCTTCGGGGCGATGCACAGCTCGTAGAAGATGATGCCGATCGCCCAGATATCGACGGGGGATTGATACCTGCCGGAACGCTGCTCTGGAGCCATGTAGAGCGGAGTGCCGCACCATTTCGAATGACTCTGAGTCTTATTCAAGGAGTCGATGACTTTTGCCAGACCGAAATCGGAGATCTTGAGAACTTCTTTTTCGTTTTCCCAGGCGATTAGGATGTTGGCGGGTTTGAGGTCGCGATGAACGATATCGTGTTTATGGAGTTCGCTGATGCCATCCGCGATTTGATAGATGTAATCGTAAACGATTCTCGGGTCGAACTCTTTTCCCAATTCGATATTTGCTTTGATTTTGCTCCTTAGATCTCCGCGGGAACAGTAGTTCATCGCGATAAATAGATTGCCATGGCTTGGCGATTTCGTTCCAGCAAGCCATAAAATAAATTTGCCAGTGACAACCTTTCCTATGAACGAGTCGAGATGCTTGACGATGTGCTGGTTTGTGGACGACTTGGAGATTTTCTCCATCAGCTTTCCCTCCATCTTGCATTCCTCCTTCTTTTCGCCCATTCCGTGAAGAGTGATCTCTTTCACGGCTACCTGCCCAGAGTTCGAGGCATTCTTAGCCGTGTAATCAGTGAGATAAACGTCGCCGAACGCCCCATTACCAAGCTTCTTGACGATTTTGTACACTCCTCCATCGTTCGGATTTATGACAGTATCGTCGGGATCCATAGTGCTACCTAAAATAGAATTTGTTCTTAAAGTTGATTGAATTGAAATTAGAGAACGGATCAGAACGTAGAACAAAGAAATAATTAATAGGAGGGTTCCTTTCCAATTGGTGTGGCATTTTTCGAATGAAGGAAGTTACGGAAATGAGAGAATTCTGATCCACTGAGCATGGACAGCTCAGGAAAACGATATTATGAATGAGAGCCATTTTTTCATATCGAACTGAATTTGATTGTTTTTACGATAGCTAAATACGAGTTTTAGTATTTCGAATCACCACCAGCCTCTTGCCAAATGAAAGAGGTTCATCGCTTTCTCACGAAATCGATAAAATAATCCCCAGTTTATTGCTTCGTTTCTATAAACTTTGCATTATCTCTTATCACTTCAATTCTCTATCAATAATTACGAGAGAATTGAACAGCTTCCCCTGGAAAATGATTGAAAGTGCTAAAAAGCGTCCTCATAAACTATAGCGAAGCGTCAGATTAAGCATAGGGCATTGTACTAGAAATGTGAGAAATCAAAAGCACTGATTTATAGATAGAGAGCGCAAGCCCCGCCCACTTTGCATTAGAAGGAGAAACAGAAGAAAAGACCGTGTGGGTTAATTTGAAAAGGGTTTTCACTTGAACTTCTTGCAACATTTGGCAGTTCATTTCAAAGTTTAGTCGTTATTAGTCAGTGCTGAGGCCTGCAAACGCGTTCTATTGCTAATCCAACTGTCATGAATTATCATTCTCATCCACAGGTTCCTTGTTCAAGTCAGAAAAGTAAGAAAAACCTTTGAAAACATTTAGGGATTGTCAAAAATAAAAGTAATGCCAAGTAAGGCATTCCTCCTGTCTTTTGCAAGTGGAAAAGGGAGCCACACTCAACGGTGGATTTGTTAGCAAACGAGGGACAAATACAGACCGCGTCAAATGATCGTAATTTTGCGTGGAATTGACCGTTTTTAAAAACCTAAACAGATTCAGAATCTGCGCGACGAGGTATTTCAGGTGGCATAGGTTCTATGAGTCCATCATGAAGTTCGACAATATGCCTGCACTCTAGCTATAGTTAAATTTCTCCCCCAATAAGCAGTATTGATTCAGAGACAATCTAGTGGAAAATGTTAATATTCAAAAAAGAAAAACTAGGATAGAAGTGATCACACAGCTAAGATTATGAAAGATAAAGTATTGCATAATTTGTATTAACAGATAAAATTGTCGAGTCAATACAATTGAAAAGTATGAGGAGCGCTGTATATGTATTTCGTCTCCTATCAATTAGCTCTTTATTTCAGGCATGAGCATATAGAAAGATAGGGTTCGCACTTCTAATTCTCATGATAGTTTCATGCAATATGCTTTAATAATATAGATGAGTCTTAGTATATAAAAAAATTAAAAGCTGAATCGACTATTTGCAGTCTGCTGGTAAAATTGATCAATAATAATGTCTTATCAGTGTTAGAAGAGCCTTGGACGCAGTTATATTCCTTATCGATTTCGTAACGAGCCTGTTTAGTGTTTGAAAAAGAGACAATTATCCGCTGACAAATACTAATTATAAGTGTCATACTCAGCGAAACTTGTGCCTATCCGAGTCGATCCGGACGGATGTCGGCAGTTTGGTCCGAGTGGATCGGCATGCCGCTCCACCCGGATAGGCACAAGTTTCGCTGAGTATGGTTTAGAAAAAAAAAATCATAGCTTCACAAATAATACTTATATTCATTTATATACATCGATAAATAAATATTCAAGTAACACACTTCTTTACTCATTGATCTTATCAATTCGCAATAATACTTCTAAAACTCTCACCTTCAATATGCTTATCGATCAGTTTCTCAAAGATGTATCATTTAAGAATGAATGCAGGGATGTTCGCCGTGCGAAAAAAATCGCACCGCACCGCAACTTTTGCCCCCTCACACCGCACCGCATCGCAAACATCCCTGAATGAATGTCAGCAAAAACCAAAGTCTTAACAAAGGGGTATAAACAGGGGTTCGTCGATTTGGTTGATTTTCACATATATTGTTCAGTTTTTCGCGCTGATTCTCGTGGTGCTATTCGATTTTCATAAAACTTATCGTATGCATGATTACGGTAACCTAAAGTTTTGACAGATCCGACCTCGGGAAAAAAATTCATAACTTTCTTATTTGTGGACCAAATCAAATTGGGTTTTCAGCATTGGATAGCCCATGAAAAACTCTGCAAATAATGTAACCATGACGAGTCACAACAACCACCTGCTTTGGTGGGAAAATTAAAAATCCGAAATTTTGACTTTAACTCACCTCAGTTTTCGATTTTTTTCAACCAAACAGAAGTTCGACCGAAAGCGAAATATTAGCTCATGAGAAAGAGGATTCAATTCTGCACAAGATATGACCAATTTTGATAAAAATAAGCGTGATCGAAACCACGAAAAATACGTCCGAACGCGTAAAATCATGATGATTATTGCATAACATGAGCTTTGATTCCCAACAACTTTCTTATTTCTGAACTAAATTAAATGATTATTTTTTTATTTTGTAGATCTTGAATAGGAAAATAAAGAAAATTTTTAGAAATTCATTTTGGCGCGAAAAATTACCCTAAGTTACCCTATATACCCGTACTGTCTTTACAAGTGTAATGTGAGTTAATGTTGGAGTTTCTCATGAAATCTTGTAGAGCTCTTCAAGTTGATCAGCTTTTGTTCCAGAACTTATTCTAGAACGTGCACACACAGGGAGACATGAATTTTTGAAAATAGTGCATAAAAAGGCATGCTGAATTTGGCCATCATACTTCAAAAAATTTTGAAGCTCAAATGGTAATGAATTCGAAGTCAGTCCTGGAACAAAAGTTGTTCACCATATCCATCTACACAACATACTGGAAGGAAGAATTTTTACAACGCCATTTACGCGTAAACGTAGTACGAGTATATAGGGTAGCTTCGGATAATTTTTTTCCCGCCAAAACTAATTTCTAAAAATTTTCTTTTTATTTTTACTTTATTCTCTTCGATAAAATCTATAAAATAAAAAAATAGTCATTCAATTTGGCTCAGAAATAAGGAAGTTATGAATTTTTTCCCGAGGTCGGATCTGTCAAAACTTCAAGCTACCGTAATCCTGCATGCGGTCATTTTTATGAAAAACGAACTACACCGTGATGATCAGCGTGAAAAACTGAACAAAATATGTGAAAATCAATCAAATCTGAAGACCGCTGGTCCGCACCTCTTCCTTGAGATTTTAGTTTTTACTGACATTCACTCTTAAGACCTGTTCATAACGAGATAAATGGCAAGGACGAAAAATTTGACTCCACTTGCAGCCTTTTGTGACACTGATAAGACGGGAACTGCTTCATTTGCCTCGTTTTTCAAATCAGCATTTTTTACTTTTGAAGTTTAAATTGTTGAAAATTTATTTTTACAATTTCTAAAATCCATCATAAAATATTCAGGTGCTGATGAAAATACTGCTATATTTTGGTATAATATCCATCCTAGTGACTCCCTGCTTCGGGTTATCGGAACTCATCTGGGGTGAGTAAAGTTTCGAATATAAAGGATGAAGGTAAAAAATCCAGAGAGAATAAAAGAGGTTTGGTTTTCTTCATATATTCTATGTAGTGCAAACGATCAACTTCTCTACTGCAAAATCACTGACGATAAGCCTTATCAGGAGCTTTTTAAGGGATCAGGCTATGCGAAGTATGTCGAATTATTTTACTAAAATAACTCTTGAAAATTTAGACATCGTTACGAGTACATTAAAGGCTTACAAAAGCATTTTTTCTCAAATAGTTCAATTGTCGAATATAACGCGAAGAATCAGTCCGTGATAAAGCCATCAATAAATTCTTTCACATATAAAGAAATAGAATATTATATTGGTAAGATCGATCTAACCAACACGTACAATTTGAAGTTCTGTAAAATTAAATATTGTTTAGATCTTAAGTATTATCAAAAGGATTCCAATGCGAATAGTAAAAATCAAATGTGCATCTACAAATTTGACGAAAAGAACCGAAGCGAACAAGCTTTGAATTTCCGAAATTGTCCCTGGAAAAAAGGAACTTGCACCTATTCGGATAGGGAGATCAGAGGTCGTAATGGAGAAAGGATCAATTGGACTAGAGTTGGATATACATATGAGACGTTATTCGTAAAAATCGAGCTTTCTATAAAGGGGGGTGGTACCCAAGAAGTTGACCCTTGAGTTTCGAGTTCATTTATTATCGCTGGGGGTTTTCGACCACGCTGATTACGAATATGATGGTTAAAACCCGATCCGACCACTTGTTCCACATGTTCCGGAAGGTCCGTATTCGGTAGTTCCGAAAAATTCTATTTTCGTTATTTTGCATGGGAAAAATTCAAATTTGGTATCAAAATGCTCGAAGAGACCAGCTGAACACGATTCTGGAAAGACCTCGTCGAAATGACACCGAATAAGGAAGTTATGAAAGTAGTGAAACATGTGGAAAATGTCATATTAAGTTTTCGCTTGTTTTAATTTTTAATTCTTTAAAAACCCCAGGTTCCGTGAGTTATTTATACTGGGAAGTAGCCCAGGCCTTCTAGTTTCTGGAACACTTGACCGTTTTTCTATAGACTGCCCGCTAAAGAAGAAATGCCACTCCTTCGAAGAGTTGTCATGGCTCATTTTTGCTTAATTTGATTTTAAAAATTCACAACTTCCATAGTTTCCATCCAAATTGAATGATTATTTTTTTGTTTGACAGATGCTTATCTCTAGTTTATCAAGTATCAAAGAACAAATTTTTTGAATACCAGTTTCTGCAGAAGTGCGCACTTTTCGCGTCTTGATTACGTACTTTTCAACCTGTCCTGGGTTTACACGTAAACGACGTTGGAAAAATTCGTCCTTCCAGTATTTTGTGTAGAATGACATGGTGAGCAAATTTGTTTCAGAATTGATCTTGAATTCGTTATCGTATAAGCTCCAGAATTTTTTGAAGTTAAACGACCAATTATTGCAAAGTGCCTTTAGAGCAGTAAATTTCAAAAATTCATAGCTTCCTTATTTCTGAACCAAGTTGAATGATTCTTTTTTATTTTGTAGATCTTGAGCAGGAGAATAAATTCTAAATATAAAGAAAATTTTTAGAAATTAATTTTGGCGGGAGAAATTAGCCTAAGTTACTCTATATACCCGTACTGTGTTTACAAGGGTAATGTGAGTTAAAGTTGGAATTTTCAATAAAATCTTGTAGAGCTCTTCAAATTGAACAAATTGTATCCAGAACTTATTCTAGAATGTGCATACGCAAAGAGATATGAATTTTTGAAATTTACTGCCCTAAAGGCACTTTGCAATAGTTAGCCGTTGAACTTAAAAAAATTCTAGAGCTCAAACAAATGTGAATCTGAGATCGGTTCTGAAACAAAGTTGTTCACCATGTCATTCTACGCAACATACTGGAAGGACGAATTTTTCCAACATCATTTACGCGTAAACGTAGTACGAGTTGAAAAGTCCGCAATCAAGACGCGAAAAGTGCGTATTTCTGCAGAAATTGATATTCAAAAAAATTATCTTTTAGTGTCTGATAAACTGAATATCAATAGTAATCAAACAAAAAAAGAATGATCGAATTTGGTTTAGAATTATAGAAGTTATGAATTTTTTAAGTCAAACTAGGCAAAAATGAGTCATGACAACTCTTCGAAGAAGTGACATTTCTTCTCTAGCGGGCAGTCTATAGGAAAACGGTCAAGTGTTTTAGAAACTAGAAGACCTGGGCTACTTCCCAGTATAAATAACTCACGGAACCTGGGGTTTTTAAAGAATTAAAAATTAAAAGAAGCGAAAAATCGATATGATATTTACCATATGTTTCACTATGTTCGTCATAACTTCCTTATTTAGTGTCATTTCGACGAGGTCTTTCCAGAATCGTGTTCAGTTGGTCTCTACGAGCATTTTGATACCAAACTTGAATGGTTCCCATGCAGAATAACGAAAATCTAATTTTCTGAAACGACCGGATGCGGACCTTCCGGAATAAGCGGAACAAGTGGTCGGATCGGGTTTTAACCATCATATTCGTAATCAGCGTGGTCGAAAACCCCCAGGGACGAAAAATCAACCCGAAATTTGAGGGTCAACTTCTTGGGTACCACCCCCTTCTATAAAAACTCGATCTTTATAAATAACGTCTCATATATAAACTAAAACAAAGCAAATCAACTCTTCAATGGCAAATATTATAGATCTTAGACGAGAATGGTACTGAAATAAGTGGAATAAGCTATGGCTGCAAAAACAATCAACTGTGCTGTGGTTTAGAATGTTGCGACATGATAAATGCAGGCGTAACTGCTTGGTGGTAACAATATGATAGTTGTAAACGTCCATCAAGTACTTTCAGGCAATTCATTCTCGCGTCTTGCCTCGTGATAATAATATACGGGGTTTCAGCAATAGTGAAGAAACCTTCTACGTACATTGTTAGGATAATTTGGGATATTATCTTATCACCAGAGGTTGAAGCGATTCAATTTATCAAACAATTTATTTCAATGCAATTTTAGAAGAGAAATGTTATCGATATCAAGCTGAAATCTGTGTTTTACAAATTAATGAAAAGGAAGAATAACCCACAAAATACAGGGAATATGTGGAACGGGATAGAATCAAAAATGACCCTGAAGGTATCCTCCTCAGAGGGCTAGGGAATCTTGCACTATTTAAGTCTATGCGAATTGATTTGAGCCCTTACTAGGGAAGCATCTGACCTCGTCCTCTCGATATGAAAAACGGATACCACCATCGTGTTCTTCATGAAATTCTGATTCGAAATATGTAAAAATTAGCTGCCATCGAGTACGAAATTTGCATATTAGGACCCGTTGAAAAGTTAGCACGAACTTCATTGCTCTCTTAAGCCGGTTTTGAGGGAGAGAAGACATGAGCAGCGCGGCACAGTGATAGTGAAATGAAGATGAGAAAGAAGGGATGCTATGCCCTATGTTATCGTATTTTTACGTTTTCAAGAATTGATACCCCGAATACTTTTGCAAAAATTATTCCGTCATATTTTTTTTGCATAAATTAGCATGATGTAATGGTGTAACGTCTCGATTTATTAATTTTTACAAAGAAAAACCATTTGAATCAATGCGAAAAATAATAATGCAGGAAAATGATGATAATTTAATAACGACATATTATATATAATAAGTCGAGGCATTACATCACTACATTATACTAATTTATGCAAAAATATTATGGAATAAGTTTTACAAAAGTATTCGGGGTATCAATTCTTGAAAAAGTAAAAATACGATAACATAGAGCACAGCATTTCTTTCATTCTCACTCCCATCTCACTACCACTGCATCGCGCTGCTCATGTCCTCTTCCCCTCAAAATCGGCCTAGATGAGCACTGACGTTCGCGCTAATTTTTCGACGGGTCCTAACATGTTAATTTCGTACTCGATGGCAGCTAATTTTTACATATTTCGAATCAGAATTTCATGAAGAACACGATGGTGGTATCCGTTTTTCATATCGAGAGGACGAGGTCAGATGCTTCCCTAGTGAGCAATACCTGCTCGAACGCAAACGACTCGGGAATTGCATTTCAACAGAGGGAGGAGTATCCCATAGGACTTTCATTATTCGTTGATGATATGAAAAAATGCAGGTTAATAACGAGGAATATCAATGAAAACCTCACCTACGCGCATTCTTTCTCAAATTTTGCTATTATTATGCAGATAATGAATATTTCCGTGTAATAACAATGAAAAATAAAGTATTTTTGCAGAGGCTTGGCGAAAAATTCTCCGACGCCGACAATGAACTGAAATTACTCGTTGACAAGGCCAAACAATACACGGTAAATATTTTAGGTTTCCGATGTAATTTTATCATTCGAAACTTTCCTCATTGAAAAATGCATATTTTTCCTGCTCAACGATAATCTCTTAAGCTTTTTTTTTTAGAAATCAGGAAGAGCTTCTGCTGATGAAATTAGAAAATTGCTAGAGTTAATGAATAAAGTGAAGAACAAGCTGACAGAGGCCAAAGACATTATACCTATGTTCAACGATAATTTATTCAATCTATACCGGGTGTTTCAAGTTTATCTCCCTATTTTATTTTTTGAATAACTTTTTTATTTTCCATCCAAATTGAGTACGGTTTTTTGCATTGTACTCTCCCTACGTTATAGTTTTATTTGGTATAGTTCTCGAGTCGAAACCAATTACCCATACCCATGAAACCACCTGTCTTTTGAAGGCTAATTTTGACAATAAATCAAGCTCTGGGTGTAAGACTGGACCATTTTTGATGCGATTTGCTCCATATGATACAAAAACATGCCAAAATTAATTTCTTACCAGGTTTGGTAAGATACCAAACACCTTTACCTGAAATTTGATCAAAATATGCTAATCTGAGTGGTAAAACGCAGTCAAATGGTCCAGTCTTACACCCAGAGCTTGATTTATTGTCAAAATTAGCCTTCAAAAGACAGGTGGTTTCATGGGTATGGGTAATTGGTTTCGACTCGAGAACTATACCAAATAAAACTATAACGTAGGGAGAGTACAATGCAAAAAACCGTACTCAATTTGGATGGAAAATAAAAAAGTTATTCAAAAAATAAAATAGGGAAATAAACTTGAAACACCCGATATACAGTGGTGGTCATGTGTCTTGGAACTTTTGATTTTTTCTTTTTAAATTTTAACTAATACAAATATATCTTTAAAACTTTATTTATTCTGAAACTGCGTTAAAAATGACACATTTAGTATACATTTTTAAAGTAGGAACGAGGAAAAATAATTTTTTTTAAATATTTTTTTAAAGAATACCCGTCCAAGAGTCTTGGAACTTTAACATGACACTATTTAAAAGGTTTATAAATAACTTAGGAACGAAATTATGATAATAAAAGTTGATAAAATAATAAGATTAGCTCAATAGCGAGTAGAAAACCCCTAGACTTGATGACTTCTTCACATCTGTTGGGCATTGAAGCCATCAGAAGATCGATCGTGCGCTGGTCTGTCTTGTACCATTCCCGGGACAGAATGGCGAACTTTTCGTCAGCATTTCGAGCTCGAATGCCCTTAACTCGCCTCTCCAGATCGTCCCACAAATATTCTATCGGATTCAAGTCAAGGATTGAGAAGTTCATGGAAGGACGTTCACTTTGTTCGCCTTGAACCACTTCTGCACTATGACAGATCTGTGTTTGGGATCATTATCCTGCTGGAATATCCATCCAGTGGGGATTTTTTTTCTTGGAAAAAGGAAGCATGTGCTTCTCCAGTATCCCCTTGTACATATTGACGTCCATTCGTCCATCAATACGCACAAGGGGACCGACGTCAGATATACTGAAACATCCCCATACAGTGACAAATCCACAACCGTGCTTGACGGTGGGCATTTGGTATTTGGGGTCGAATCTGGTACCTACCAGACGTTGAATCCACCGTTTCTTACCATTTCCAAACATATTAAACTTGAATTCGCCGTTTCAAAGAATTTTAGACCACTGCGCCGTGACCAGTCCTTATGCGACTTCGCCCAATTTTTTCGTTCGGTCAATTATTTTTTGGAGATAAACAGCTTACGAACCCCAACTCTACCATTCAAACCCTCCTTACCCAAGCAACGTTTTATAGTGGTGGTAGAAATTTTATCGTCAAGAATTGGAGAAATTTCGGTAAAAATTTGGGAAGCAGTAAGGCGAGAATTGGAACGAGAGGTTCTAATAATCATTTTGTTGACGTGCTTACTGGTCTTGAGGGGTCCACCAGTCTTGGGATGGTTCTGCAGGAATCGGCAGTGTTGTGTGTCATCAAATCAGCGAGAAAATAGCTGCCTGGAGACGTGGAAATTAGCAGCTGCGTCGGTGAAACTGTATCCGGCCTTGACGTGCTTGACAATCCTCTCCTTCAACTCGACAGTGTAATATTTGCGACAAACCATCGGAAATCGATCAAATCTACACAGATCAATAAAAATATTCAATAAATACGACAAAAAATAAGATAATAACGATGAAAAAACAAAAATAGTAAAAGTTCCAAGACTCTTGGACGATCCGATTCTAATTTTACGAAATTTACACAGCTACGGTGTAAATAGCGCGCAATTTCGATATGCCGTTTTGAAGCCCATAGAAATAGCTTTCATCTGAAAAAAAAATTTTAATTTAAAAATTTCATTGGAGGAATATTTTTCGAAAAAACTGAAAGTTCCAAGACACATGACCACCACTGTATACACTGCTGCTCATAAGTTTGAGTACCCCCCTATATTTTCAGGTTTCACTATGAAGACGTAATCAAGGAAAACTCTCGATATGATTATCAGTTAGGGCATGTTGAAAACCCCAGTATACAAAATTTCAGAAAAATTCGTTAACGATTTATTGATTTTTTTTTTTTTTTAAATAATCGATTTTTATGCCTGCTCATAAGTTTGAGCACCCTCTGCAAAAACCCATAAAAATTGGTTATCACAACAAATTAAGAGTGAATGTCAGGAAAAACCAAAGTCTTAGCAAAGGGGTGTTTCCAGGGGTTCGTAGATCTGGCTGATTTCCATCTATATTGTTCAGTTTTTCACGCTGATTCTCGTGGTGCTATTCGATTTTCATAAAACTTATCGTATGCAGGATTACGGTAGCTCGAATGTTTTTCAGACCCGACCTCGGGAAAAAAATTCATAACTTTCTTATTTGTGGACCAAATTGAATGATTATTTTTTTATTTTATAGATTTTATCGAAGAGAATAAATTAAAAATAAAAAGAAAATTTTTAGAAATTCATTTTGGCGGGAAAAATTACCCTAAGTTACCCTATATACCCGTACTGCATTTACAAGGGTAATGTGAGTTAACATCGGACTTTTACATGAAATCTTGTAGAGCTCTTCAAGTTGATCAACTTTTGTTCCAGAACTTATTCTAGGATGTGCACACACAGGGAGATATGATCTTTTGAAATTTACTGTCCAAACGGCACTTTGCAATAATTGGTCATCAGGGTTGCTGACGGGCCCAATTTTTCGGACCCGGACCCGCATAAAACTTGGCATTATTTTCAAATTTTTCAAACAAAAAACGTAATTTTAAAAGTATTTGTTATTGAAATGCAATCATTTCAGCTTATAGAATATTCCTGAGTCTATTTGATATTGATTTCTTTATCCCCTCTCATCAGAATAATTTAATCGGATCAGATGATTAGAGATCAATGATAGTTTTTGAATCAACGAACTTATTGAAAAAGGCATAAGTTTTACTTGCAAAGAGTCGGCATCAGGGCTGTTGCGGAATCGAATTTTTTAAAAATTTGGAATAGGAAGTTTCGATGCCAAAAATCGCCGGAAGTTTCCGTTTTTCGGAATCGGAACCGGATTTTTTTTTCTTAATTTAACTAAATCGAAGGATTATGCCCAAAAATTCTTAGCTAATGCTCTATTATAATTTTAACGAAATTTAAAGTCTTATATTCTCAATGAAGAGTGATCATTTTTATTTGAATGCCCTCTTCATTATTTAGCCCGCCGCAGGCGAAGATGAATAAAATTCATTTCTCTAATAATTTTTTCATAGGAAAATCAGCTTATTGGACTAAATTTCTCCTATAAATAACTAATTTTGTCTTGAAACTTTCTTTATACACAATAGCGAAAGGCATAATTGCTAGTTGCATTGATAATCTCTAATATATTCCCTTATTGAAATGCTAGTAGAAGATTTTTAAAAATAATTTTTGGAGAGTTAAGAAAATTTTAAAGAAATACCAAATGGTGCGCTAGAATTTCATTGCAAAATTGAAGGCAGGATGCTATTTTCGTGCTAAAAATTTGCAGAAAATTGACTATTTTTCTACTTTTAATACCGGAATTCCGGTCATTTTGACCGGTATCGGTGTCGGAGTAGGAACTTCCGCAACAGCCCTGATCGGCATCATCAGATTTCCTCATAAAAATCATAAATATGTTTTTTCGCGAATCTTATAGTTTTATTCAGAATTGAATGAGCCTTCAAATAAGCCTATTTCCAGCAGGTATCCCAAGACATCGATAGGGTCAAAATCGCGAAAAACTGCAGTCGGTCAGAGTCGCACTTTCGGAAATTTAATTTTTGGCCCTAGCAGGTGGTCGTAGTTACATTATTTGTAGAGTTTTTCACGGGCTATTCAATGCTGAAAACCCCGTTCGATTTGGTCCACAAATAAGAAAGTTATGAATTTTTTTCCCGAGGTCGGGTCTGAAAAACATTCGAGCTACCGTAATCCTGCATACGATAAGTTTTATGAAAATCGAATAGCACCACGAGAATCAGCGTGAAAAACTGAACAATATAGATGGAAATCAGCCAGATCTACGAACCCCTGGAAACACCCCTTTGCTAAGACTTTGGTTTTTCCTGACATTCACTCTTAATTTGTTGTGATAACCAATTTTTATGGGTTTTTGCAGAGGGTGCTCAAACTTATGAGCAGGCATAAAAATCGATTATTTAAAAAAAAAAAAAATCAATAAATCGTTAACGAATTTTTCTGAAATTTTGTATACTGGGGTTTTCAACATGCCCTAACTGATAATCATATCGAGAGTTTTCCTTGATTACGTCTTCATAGTGAAACCTGAAAATATAGGGGGGGTACTCAAACTTATGAGCAGCAGTGTATATGACACGTTATTCGTAAAAATCGAGTATGGGGTGGTACCCAAGAAGCTGGCCCTCAAATTTTGAGCTGATTTGTTGTTCCTGGGGGTTTTCGACTACGCTGATGACGAATCTGACGGTTAAAACCCGATCCGACCACTTGTTCCCCATGTTCCGGAAGGTCCGTATTCGGTAGTTCCGAAAAATTCTATTTTCGTTATTCTGCATGAGAAAAATTCAGCTTTGGTATCAAAATGATCGCAGAGACCATCTGAACACGATTCTGTAAAGACCTCATCGAAATGACACTAAATAAGGAAGTTATGACGAACATAGTGAAACATATGGAAAATGTCATATCGATGTTTCGCTTCTTTTAATTTTTTAACTTTTTAAAAGTGCCGGATTCCGTGAGTTATTTATACTGGGAAGTAGCCCAGGTCTTCTAGTTTCTGAAACACTTGACCGTTTTCCTATAGACTGCCCGCTAGCGAAGAAATGTCACTTCTTCGAAGAGTTGTCATGACTCACTTTTGCTTAGTTTGATTTGAAAAATTCATAACTTCCATAATTCTAAACCAAATTCGGTAATTCTTTTTTTATTCGATAGAATTTAATCCCTAGATTATTAGGCAATAAAATAAGAATTTTTTTCGAATACCAATTTCTGCAGAAAGAGTCCGTAGCGTTGTCCACCAAAAATAATTAGCTGAGGCGTTGTCCATCAAAATCTTTGGTGGACAACGCTGCACTTTGGTGGACAACGCACGCCCTCCTGCAGAAATGCATACTTTTCGCGTCTTGATTACGTACTTTTCAACCTGTCCTGGGTTTACACGTAAACGACGTTGGAAAAATTCGTCCTTCCAGTATTTTGTGTAGAATGACATGGTGAGCAAATTTGTTTCAGAATTGATCTTGAATTCGTTATCGTATAAGCTCCAGAATTTTTTGAAGTTAAACGACCAATTATTGCAAAGTGCCTTTAGAGCAGTAAATTTCAAAAATTCATAGCTTCCTTATTTCTGAACCAAGTTGAATGATTCTTTTTTATTTTGTAGATCTTGAGCAGGAGAATAAATTCTAAATATAAAGAAAATTTTTAGAAATTAATTTTGGCGGGAGAAATTAGCCTAAGTTACTCTATATACCCGTACTGTGTTTACAAGGGTAATGTGAGTTAAAGTTGGAATTTTCAATAAAATCTTGTAGAGCTCTTCAAATTGAACAAATTGTATCCAGAACTTATTCTAGAATGTGCATACGCAAAGAGATATGAATTTTTGAAATTTACTGCCCTAAAGGCACTTTGCAATAGTTAGCCGTTGAACTTAAAAAAATTCTAGAGCTCAAACAAATGTGAATCTGAGATCGGTTCTGAAACAAAGTTGTTCACCATGTCCATCTACGCAACATACTGGAAGGGCGAATTTTTCCAACGCCATTTACGCGTAAACCCATGATAGGTTTAAAAATACGCAACCATGACGCGAAAAGTGCGCATTTCTGCAGAAATCAATATTCGAAAAAATTCTTATTTTATTGCTTAATAATCTATGGATTAAATTCTATCGAATAAAAAAAGAATTACCGAATTTGGTTTAGAATTATGGAAGTTATGAATTTTTCAAATCAAACTAAGCAAAAGTGAGTCATGACAACTCTTCGAAGAAGTGACATTTCTTCGCTAGCGGGCAGTCTATAGGAAAACGGTCAAGTGTTTTAGAAACTAGAAGACCTGGGCTACTTCCCAGTATAAATAACTCACGGAACCTGGGGTTTTTAAAGAATTAAAAATTAAAAGAAGCGAAAAATCGATATGATATTTACCATATGTTTCACTATGTTCGTCATAACTTCCTTATTCGGTGCCATTTCGATGAGGTCTTTACAGAATCGTGTTCAGATGGTCTCTGCGATCATTTTGATACCAAACTTGAATGGTTCCCATGCAGAATAACGAAAATCTAATTTTCTGAAACGACCGGATGCGGACCTTCCGGAATAAGCGGAACAAGTGGTCGGATCGGGTTTTAACCATCATATTCGTAATCAGCGTGGTCGAAAACCCCCAGGGACGAAAAATCAGCTCGAAATTTGAGGATCAACTTTTTGGGTACCACCCCCCTTTATAAAAAAAACTCGATTTTTACGAATAACGTCTCATATAATTTTCAGGCTTATGCAGTTTCCGGACTTTAATTCGATGAAAATTACTGTCTTGACGTTGCTTTCTAAATTCGCCGCCACTTCGCCTCAGCTTCCTCACGGTCTCGCAAGTACCCTGTTCGAATTCGTTTTCTTCTTCTGTGTGAACTGTCAGAAGTATTCGTTTTCGGTTATCGATCAGTTTACTGCGCCTGAGAAAGAGCAGCTCAAGAATGATATGTTTATCGCCATTCCGCATCTCGAAAGCAACCTCAAGGACACGTTCGACAAACTCAATGAGGAAAGCGTCGCAGAATTCCGCTGTGTCCGATCGGGTCTGCAGTTCCTGCAGGAGAACATCGTATTTCAGCTGAAAAATCAGGAGCTGAACGCGAGAATGGTCGATCTACTGCGATCTAAATCTGTTCAGGAGATCAACGGTCGACTGGATTTTTGGAAGGAGAAGTGCGTGTGGGATCCGAACGAACATCTCGACCTGCGATTCATTCCTTCATCACACAATTGGTGGCTCGAGGAGCAGCGAAAAGCATCGAGGGATGAATACGGCTCTAACGCAATGGAGGGTGTTCTTTATTAACCAAACTATGCCACTATTTGGGTGAGGGACATTCCCCCCACTTTAAAGCAACCACTTTTCCGCCACTATGCTTTATCGTTCAATGAGTTTAAGGAGAGTAGGGGGAAACGTCCCTCACCCGTCGTTATTCATTAAAATTTTCGATGAATAACGATACTTTTCACTATATCGGCATTCACCAAACTATGTCTTTATTACCTTATATATCTACAGTGTTAGCCAAAAGTATTGATCCATCCGAATTTTTACGATAAAATAGGTGAAATTGCATTGATTTCAAAAATTCTTTTTTTCAGAATGTACTACTGGAAGAGTGGAATACGGTAATATACAATTTACCCTAGAGCATTTGCATTTTTGGCGCGAAATTATTGAATTAAAATTTTGGCCTGGACAAAAGTATTGATCCATTTCGGTGTTTGGCTAATTAGACCAATTAGCATGAAGATAATTATTTTATTTTTTGATATATGATAGGTATGAACATTGTCTAATTACTGGCCAAGTTTCGTCTCCATTCGATCAGAAGTAAGGAATCTCGAAAACTTTTTCAATGGCATCCTCTTAACTATAGAAATAGCCTATTTTGACGTGATGGCTTCAGAATAAAGTGGTGCCGTCCAACGATGGATGAAAGTTCGCGGATAAAAGTTACGTAATCTGATTCTCTGACATTTATAGCCTTTATAAACGCAGAAGCTGGATAAGCTAGAAAAAATCTTATGAAAAATTACATAGAGTGGAAAATCGAATAGCGATTTTATGACAAAAATTGACAAAATTCCATAGTAAACAGGAAGAATTTTCCATTAATGATATCGGGAGATCTATAACTTTTTGCAAAAATATTTTACAGAAAAGAATAAAGGATTAATATATGCAGAAGATATCAGAGAATCAGATTACATAACTTTTATCCGCGAACTTTTGTCCAGGCCAAAATTTTAATTCAATAATTTCGCGCCAAAAATGCAAATGCTCTAGGGTAAATTGTATATTACCGTATTCCACTCTTCCAGTAGTACATTCTGAAAAAAAGAATTTTTGAAATCAATGCAATTTTACCTATTTTATCGTAAAAAAATTCGGATGGATCAATACTTTTGGCCAACACTATTTTTAAAACGCAAAATCCTTTAAACTCTTATGAAACGGTCTAAAAATTTTATAAATAAGTAGTATATGTAGGGACCGCCATCCCTTTCTCTTTTCATTAGATACAGTTGTTGATCATTTTATTTTATTCAAATTTACTCGGTTACTAGTCAGTAAATTTCTAACATTTGAAAGGGGGACTATACAATTCGATCCTCTTCTTTCACGTGGTGATATTAATTTTTTTTTTCAAAGTCCTCAATTACGTGTCAAATATGGTGCAAACCGTGAAAAATCACAAAAATGGCTGTAAACACCAAAAATAAGGAGAAAAAGAATTTTATTTCATGTACCCACCACATTTTCCTTCCTCTATAAAGTGGGCCGGTCTGTACATGTACCCACTCCGCTGAAAATGTTAGTGGGTACGTGAAATAGAACGGTGGGTACATATAACGGAACAAAGGGGGTACGTGTAATGACCGTCAAAAATTTATAATTGTCGAGCTAATGCAATTGAAAAGTATGAAGAACGCTGTATGTATACTTTTTTTCTTATCAATTTAGCTATTTATTTCATGCATGGGCATATAGAAAGATAAGGTTCGCACATTTCCAACCTCCATAATAATCTTACATAAAAGACTTATAATATGCAAAAACTAAAAGGTCGCGTTGGGCACTTATAAATTTGTTGGTAGGACTTATCAGCGATGATATCTTATCAGTGTTAGAAGAGCCCTACTATAAGTTTATGAAATATCAAATCGATAAGTTAAAACGGTCATGAGATTCGGAAATTAGGAAACGTAAGCATTTGAATGACTTAAGCATTTACAATATGACAACAGTTTTTAGCTAATTGATAAAGTTAATGAGGAGCACTGAAATGTTAAATGTTCACAACCAAACTAGAAAGAAGATAATAAAAAAATAAAATCAATAAAATTATTAATACTTTCGACGTTTCTTTGAAAGATCAGGTTTATGTTAGCTGTTGAAATATACCAGATGTTTAGAGAAAGTTGTGAACAATGAAACAGGTAAAATTAATGATATACAGTACGACCAAAATTTCTGAATAGTCCATTCTTGAAAAATGTCTCAATAATTCATTTTCAATGAAATTATTTAAGATGAAATATTAGTAGTTTCATGCCTGGTTATACTTAATATATGCACCAAATTTCAACCAAATCTGTTCATCCCGTTTATGAAGCATGCATGTCTGGATAATGAGTAATGCAAGATTTTTGTTCCTAGTGCAAATCAAAATAAACTTACAATAGCGAGCAAACATTTGAAACCAAACTTGAATCTTCAAATTGGTGGCGTAGCAATTCTATTGAGCCAATCTGGCTGAAATTTTGAGGATCTTAGTAAATAAATATTCTAAAAATCTAGCTAATTTCGCTTTTATCAGTTTCAGAAAAATTCTTATATCAGCATTTCAAATTTTCAGTTTAGTTCTAAACTTTTGCCTGACGCTATATTTGATCAACTAATTGAACTAAAAATTACAACCTTTGCAAAAAATATGAATTTTTATAAACATAATTCTAATCTAATAAATAATTGTAGGGTGACAGAAAAATTCCAAATATATTTTTCAGCTATGAACGGCATTAACTTCTAGCAATAAATCTACCGAGAAAAATTAACGTTTTACCGTAACTAAATATAAACTTATATCAATTTCCGGTAAATTTTCAGAAAAAAAAATATTAATAAATTTTAGTGTTTTCAAAAAGCGTTGATGTCATCCCAAAAATTTTCATGAGACGATGGATTTTTCAGGAGGAGATTCGGAAAAATCGCTTCGTAAACATCGTAGTTTGGATAAATTTTACTCACCAATCTTTTTCCTGAATTTTTCTAATTTTGTGCTATTTCGTTCTCTCTGACATCAAATTTCTTCGTGAGAGAAATCAAGCATTTTCTCACCAAATTTGACATTTCCAAGTTCCTCTCAAAGTTTCAATGATTATGTCGGCGTAATCGCATGCGATCGGAAATGAATTGACAAATATTTTGCGAAATTTATTGGCAAAAAGCGATTTAAAAAGTTGTCATTTTATAACCTAGTAGATAAAGCATAAAAATTCTCATGTCAAACTTATAAATGAAAAAAAAACTAGGACGATGATTCATAGATCAATTTGTAAATGGCAATTTTTAAAAATATTCAAATTAAAAATATATGAGCACAATAACAAGTGAAATTTGTGTCTTGTGGATTATCTGTTTTTGACATGGCACAAAGTACAATTCCCAAATTATTTGCTTTACTTTAACAAAATCAATTGCACAAAAATAAATTGGTCAATCGCAAGCAAATTAAAGGGCAAGAGAAAGATAAGAAAAGTTTGCCAGTGATAAGAGAATCTGGTGAAATAGCAATAGGAAAAGAAACAAAATTATAAATAAAAAAACGGCATTTCTGCACAAAATATTTAGTTTGGCCTAAAGGTTTGTTAAAATGATAAATAATTTTCAAATAGTATCAGGGATGAAATAAAATGAAAATTTCAAAATCAATTGGAATGGTAAGGACAAAAAATAAACGAAATTTCATTAGAAATTTTATCCCATCACTGATATGTCCAAGTCATACTTTAGCAGGAAAGTGGGTAAAACCATACATTTTCATGCATGTCTCACCGAGTAAAATAAAAATGTAATTGAAAGTTTCTCGAAATAGTCCTTTCAGAGAAACTTATTCAACGAAAATATGTTAAAATTCGTGGACCATCCTGTATAGATCAATTTCAGCTACCTCCAGTATTCAGAAAGCTTCATCTACAATGCATTTTCTTCAGTATTCAGTCTTCTTGTTGTCTATCGTCTGTACTGTTTTCCCTCTGGTAATTCCTACGCTTCAGCATGGTCTTGTTGCCAGGGATGTTCACAATCTTCCATCTATGCAGAAATATGCTAATCTAGATAAATCTGTCGACAATAAACGGTAGCTTCATCGACATTTTGAAGGCATTTTTATCAGAAATTTTTAGACATAACTCTAAACGTATCAACAACCGAGTCAAAAGATGGTTCCCTTGAGGAAGTGGCTACGGTTGCGGAAATCGAGTCGGATTTGGCTGTATTGCCGGAAACTCGGGTGGCGGATGGGGGTGGGGATTCGGGAAATAAACCGCAATTATCTCTAATTTTATGAAGGCTTTTTTTCTTATATAGCACTGCCGTAATTACACATGTATGAAATAAAAATTTTTGAATCACATTTCTTTTATTGATTAATGTGCAGATTAATTCATAGATAAAATATTTAACTGTTTAAAGTACCTTCTACTATATAGTTCTGTAGTCATCCTTTTTTCTTTAATTTCAATTTTCATTAAAAATTTTCATACCAATTATACAAATCGACTATGGAGATTTTAAAAAAATGGTTGACATTAGCATAACATCACACAGCGTCGTTTTTCCATGAAGAACTGCATAATTGTCACTCTTGAGTAACATTAGGAAACATCGTCGATACTGAAGCCAGCCGGTGGGTAGAGCAAGTGGGTAACCCCAGATATCTATACATATTCTGAATCTTCATATCATCCCTATTGCAATGATGTGTCATTTATTGGAATCAGTCTACTCGTGAAAGTTTTTTGTACCTTCGAAGACAGCTTTTTCAAAACGAAAAAATCGATAAGCTCCGTTCACTTTAGAGAGCGGGGCGAAATGACCCCATTTTGTGATCAAAGTTCGAGGGGGCATCCACTCATATGGTTCATATTCGAATTGAAAAACTTGCACTAATGCAATTTTTTGTTCGGGTTCTATAAATAGTGCGTCTTAATGGAGTTAGACAAATCATTGTTTTTTATCTTCGACATAAGATAATTCAATTTTACAAATCTCTATATAAATAAAAGGAACTTTTCTTCCTGTCTATTCTCCATCAATGCAACAAAAATCACGAACTTATTTCGTGAATATGACTAAAAAGCGATCGTTCTTTGCAACCATTTTTATTTTCTTTACTCATTTTGTTTGTTCTGAGGATACGATTTTTTGCTTTGATCTTTTTAAATCTTAGATGAAATCGATCGTACTTTTTTCAGAGAATCAGATTATGCTCTAAAACCTGAAGACGGTTTCAATCTATTTGAAGTTTATGACAAGTTAATAGTCAAGATTGTTGTTTGAAATAAAAATTCGATATTCAAAAATAAACCATCTCATTTCTCCGCTCTTGCCGTTTACTAATCTTTTTTTTAAGATTACATTTCAATTTCTGAAAGAATATATACTTTCCTGTGAATAAAACATAATGATTACTAGTTCTGTTGATCACCATATCAAGCTCTTTCTAGTTTTCTTCTTCAAAGTAATAAATGAAATTTAGCAGCAAAATTTGATCATGATAATTTCGCTGATGATCGTTCTCATGACAATTACTGAAGTAATTTATGGTTGCTTAACGACTCCTGATATGGATTTACCTCCATTGTCTACCTCATCAGGTTCGTGGATATGAATTATCACTTATTAGCAACTCTCAAAAACTGATTATTCGAATATCAGCGTGCAGAATTTGCAGCGATTCATTCTTTATTTTCTCGCGAGAATAGTGCGCAAAGTAAGAAGAATTAGAGCAGTGGCTGCCTTTTCCAAATTATCACCGTTTTCAAATATCAGTTTCTTTGCGAGTCAACGATATAATTTCGATATTCAAGTGCTAGGTGTAGCAATTTCTTACACAATTC
Source organism: Diploscapter coronatus (assembly GCA_964036155.1). NCBI lineage: Eukaryota > Metazoa > Nematoda > Chromadorea > Rhabditida > Rhabditidae > Diploscapter > Diploscapter coronatus. Next base: position 20,607,837 of record OZ038423.1, on the reverse strand, counting down.
TATGTGGTGAAGATCACTAAATTATGAGTTAACTTTAAGCTCAAAAACTCTAATGCTAACTCGGAGCTATTTAATTTCTGATTCACGACCTGAGCACCTTCCGACAGAATAATTTCTAAGAACTTCATTGACCCAGTTTGATAGCAATCCTCTTCTTCGTGAACCATTTCCTGAAAAAAGAATATTTCTAAAGTTCAGAATTGTAATTTTAGTTTGAGGATTGGCTCAATTAGTATTAATAGTGAACATAACGATAGGCAACTTCGTATGCAGAAAAACGATATCACCACGCAACAGTGAACTAAAATTAACGAACAATATCAAAATGCTAAAATAATTCACTGTAAGCATGCATAAAGGATAATCAATTATGAAGAAATAGCGTAGGATAAGGATAAATAAGCTTTGACGTGTAGCCTCTATTGGACACATTAGCTAGCATAGGCGTTTTTTTTTGCAAATGTCATCCTTATTTTATCTTTCAAACGTCGAAGCACGCGACCCAAAGATGTGATTCTTACGCGTAGATCTTTATTCTATCAAATTTCGATGTTGAATATTTACCTATTTTTGATGCTGCTAAAATATCCAAATTCTTGCGTACGTCGCCAGATTTGGAAGATGATGAAATTACCACTCCGATGAGTTTCTCAACTTTGGGTATCAATTTAAAAGATGGAAAAGAATAGATTTTCATAAATGAATTATTAAATTAACTGCAACCTTGCATATTATTCTAAAATTACTTCCCATAATATAAAGCCATTCTAACGATTTAATGACATTTCAGATACCACGGTAACGGAGACATTCTCCACTAGCCTATCAACGATGTCAACGTCGCCAGTAATTTAAACTTCATATTTCAAACATAATGAAATATTTAGAATCTCTGCTTTGGACCTTGTATAGCTGGCGGTTGCCCTCCCGGGTTCACTTGCATAGCTGGAAATTTGTGTTGCTCTTGAGTTTATATAAACTAATTAGTAATGAATGAATAGTTATAGCGTTTTTTTGTTATTATTCTCTATATCTGCAAAATTTGCAGGCTTATTCCTAATGCGCAAGATTTTCGGTTATTCAGCGTGATCACATTAAGAAAAGACGTTATTTCTCTTCATCCATTATCAGTCATTTTCTGCATCGTAGATTTATCGGTTATTTTAACAACACATTCATTTATAATTATTAAGATAACACTATAACCGCATAATAAGTAATTCCATTGGTTTTAACAAAATTCGTATATTTGTAAATTAAAAATCTCGTTAAGAGTGGAGAGTGTCAGTAAGAACCAAAGCCGGTTGGACCAGGAGTCCTCAGATTTGGCTGATTTTCACATATTTAGTACACCTTTTCACGCTGACCATCATGGTGTGGTTTGTTTTTCATAAAAATTATCGTATGCAAGATTACGATAGCTTAAAGTTTCGACAGATCCGACCTCGGGAAAGAAATCATAGTTTCCTTATTTATGGACCAAATCGAACGTGGTTTTCAGCATTGGATAGCCCATGGAAAACTCTACAAATGGTGTAACTACAATTACTTGCTACCATTAATAATTTTCTGTCAAAATTAATTTCTAAAAATTTTCTTATTACTTTTACTTTATTCTCCTACTCAAAATCTACAAAATAAATAATTTGAAATTTGGTTAAAAAATAAACAAGTTATGAATTTTTCCCGAGGTCGGATCTGTCAAAACTTTAAGCTACCGTAATCCTGCATACAATAATTTTTATGAAAAACAGATAGCATCACGAGAATCAGCGTGAAAAACTGAACAAACCCTGTGAAAATCAGCCAAATCTACGGACCCCTGTTTGTGCCCCTTTGTTAAGACTTTGGCTTTTGCTGACATTCACTCTTAAGCGATGATAGGAATGTGTTACACGTTCATGAACAAGGCATTTCAAGTTTGGTGTTCTCTGCGAAATACTATGATTCCCGTTTCGTAATTCATCTGCAGTTTGAATTTCAAGAAAGTAAAGCATGAATGCCCAGCTTCACTTGTCAATACTCGTCCCGAAAATAAAATCAATTTGATTTGACTTCTCTGAAGAGTGTTAAGCAACTTTATTAGTGAACCCATAGCTTTCGATTCGTTTTCATTTCAACTTTGTGATAAAAATAAACATTTATTACTTGTACAGTTTTCATTTGAAAAGTGGAATATCAGATAAGAAGGGTAATCAAGGGCATGCCATGCCAGTCCGTTCGTCCGTTTCGCAGAAATACTCATTTCTATAGCTGCACTAAATATTGAATATGATTTTAGCAAATTTTTTAATAGGGTGCGTGATAGTTTCTGAACTATTTTCATGTGCTTTTAATAATCAAAAATGCTATTTCTTTAAGACTTTAAACGAATCTAATATCGGGTCAAATCTCCCGAATCTGATCATACATATTTTCTCTTGCCTTTTATTTTCTAATTATTTTTTAACTAAAATATTTCATACCGTAAAACCTGTAACAGATGCCTTGGAGTTTATAAGTTTCAATCTCTTAAACATAAAAAAAAGGTTCTATTAGAGAATTTACGGCATTTCTATTTTCAGATTAAACTTAATCTTACAAAACCGTCGCCCCATTGTCCAGTTCCATATACCTAAAATATTCATTATAAAATGTGCATTTGGGTTTTTATTAATTTCTACATTTTATTCGTTTTTCTTTAATCTAAGTCAACTTCAAAATCTCTTTTATAAGTAGAGAAGTCGAGTACATTTTAGGAAATAGATGATCACGGTAATTCATCAAAATAACATTACAAACTCTCAACAAGACAAAATAATTTTTAGATTTTCGAAAGTGATCCACTCGGTATAAATGAATTCATTTTTGTGCAGCGATATATTTTATAAAAGGTAAACATTTAAATGGATTAAAAATATTACTCACAGCGCCACAATCCTCTCCAGCAGTGTTAGCTGAAGGAACTTAGTAAAGCGCATCGGAAAATTGAAGAACTGATTTTCATAAACGCACTACTATAAAATATGCAGATTTGGTATTGCGATATTTGTGCATTTTTGAAAATCAAATTCTTCTTCCGTTGCAATTAACTAAATTTCTTACTTGGCTCCCTAAATATAATTAATAATTACTCACTAATTGATTGAAAATTCGTTATATCTTATTCTTTGTTATAGGTATTCGAGGCCTGGATTTATGAGTGGTCATGACTTGTGCTGATGCATGCAAATGTTCGAGATTCATCGCGATCGCCATAGGAGAATCGCGATCAAGCCTTAGCATTCGCGGCTTCAGCACGAGCCATGCTCACTGTTCCAATCCAGATCTCTAAGAGTCGAGGGTACTCTTGCTACAGATTTTTGATTCAATTATCCAATTAAAACCATGGTTACAGAGAAACTTTTTTTACTTACCCGGGGTACCAAAGGGGACACGCATATTCCACACCATTACTGTCTTCTAGACGCATTCCCTAAATTTTTATAGATAAAAATACAGAGCGATGAAAAATATGAACATAGATATCCCTGAACTAATCATAGTAGACAACCTGGAAACGTAGAACGATAAACCATAGAAGCATACGAAATAATATGGTAGAAGATGCTCTGGCCTACCCTCCCCTTCTCTAACTCTTTACTATTTTTGTATGTTTCTATCGTCCTACTTTCAAAATTGCCTATAAGTAGAATGACGACTCACAGTAGGATCAGCTGCGATCTTGTGTATATCAATAGGAAAGCCGGGGCTACCGCCAAGCATAGTCCCTGAAAAAGAGGAAAATCAGTAGATGATTTTAATTATCCTGTTTAGCTTTTAATAAAATTTAGTAAGAAATTTTGGCCAATTTCGACATAATCTGGATGAATTTTACGTTAAATTACATCTTTTAATAAATAGTAGGCAGAATTTATTATTCGAATAATTTGGGAAGGCTACAACAAAAAGGTTCGCTCTACAAAGATGGTCATAGCTTTACTTAGGATAGATCGTTTTGGAGATCTAAAAAGTTTTCAGATCAGCATGACTTCGATGATCAGACTGATACCAAATTTAAACGTTAAAATCAATATTGAAAATTGATTCGGCCTCTCTAACCATTAGCTTCCTTTGTGAGTACAGTCTTATTAATGCCGCAAGATGAAAAAACACACAATTTAGAAGTCGAATGTTCCAAATTAGTTTATACATTAATAAATTCTCATGGAATTCCTTACCATAATTCCATAAATCCAGGCCTTGCTGTACGCTGTACAGCCTCGGTAGATGACACATTGAGGAGGGGGAGCACAATCCTATGCATCCCATATTTGCCGTGTCCCAATCGACCCTAGCAGCACCAAAATACTATAAAATCCTTGTTATTCACAAAATGAAATTAAAACGAAAATGATATTCAACGGTCACCTGATAGCATTTGCCGCTAATAAAAGTCCAGCCAGTAGGACATTGTGCCTCTGAAATTGTTGAATTTAGATTTGAAAACGTTTTTTGCTTGAAGAAGAAGGCATTTTCCTTTATTCTTTAATCACAATGAATTATCATTGAGGAAGAGTAAGATGATGCTATTTTTTGAAAAACGATTTGGTCGTTTATTCATGCAAATTTGATGTTGATAATTAAGTTTGGCTAAAAAGAAGTGATAACGCTTTCTTCGTAATTCACGCACTATTCCTACAAATTTGGTGTATGAATTTGAATCGAATTTAATTAATGAATATGCTCTCGGAACATACAGTAGTTTTTTTTTTCTAGAAAACAAAGTGATTCCTCCGAAAAAGATCCATGAAATTTATGGACTCGGGCAATAGATTTCCTCTTGAATTGCTAATAAAATGGTTGGCTTGAAAAGTTGTTAAGACTTACGACATTCAGCTAATGGAGCTGAATTTGCGAAACAGGGATCGGTTGTTGTAGATGTCGATGTGGACGTGCTTGTAGATGTCGATGTAGACGTGCTTGTAGACGTCGATGTGGATGTGCTTGTAGACGTCGATGTGGATGTACTTGTAGACGTCGATGTAGACGTGCTTGTAGATGTCGATGTAGACGTACTTGTAGACGTCGATGTGGACATGCTTGTAGACGAGGATAATGTGGAAGTCAGAGTACTAAAATCCATGGCTGGCGTTGTTTCCGTCATCTCGGTGGAAAGCATTGTAGACGTGGAGGAAGGCATTATTGTTGTAGCATCGTCTCCTAAAATGCTGACAAGACAAATGTCAATTGATCTAAAGATTACCTGGTACTGTTCGAAAGCACGGATCAACAACGGCGAACAGAACGTGGAACAGAAAGAAGCTGACTCCTGACATTGTGTTGAACGGAAGAAATTCGGAAGCGATAAAATCAAACGCAATATGAAAGAGGGCAGTGGAATTTGCCTGATGGTGAGAGATATCACCTGATGGCAGCTTTTATAATGATAAAAGTAGCCATGATTAGAGATGGACAATCATCTAGAAATCGACAAAGTAGCGTTGACGCAGACAGTTTATCCATGTATCGCCATTTTCAGCAGTCGCTTTTCCTTCTAATTGAATTCCTTTAGAGGTAATTTCTCAGGATCTCTCTTTTAGCAATGCTATTCTATTTCAGCGCCAAAGATATTCTCTAACCCACGCTATTTCTGAGATCTCATATCAACAGACCGAATTCAACTCGGGTTCTAGGGAAGGGAAGGGGGCGGTGCTTTGAAGAGGCGGCGCAGCGGTTGGCTGTCTATGGACTGGAATTAGGCAATCATAGGAGAGGCGCTGGGCAGGGGAAGGAAAGGAAGATTTGGTAAAGGGAGATGCTCGAAAAGGAAAAGTGAAAACGGATAAACGAGGAAAAGGCGAAGTTAGATGAAGAAATTGCCAGCCGATATCAATCGGTTGGATATTTTATCGTGGATACAATGGATAACTGAGTACGCAACTACCTATGAGAATAGCAGATTTGATATTCTCCATCGCAACGGAGTCGAGTTGCCAGTGCCCTTTGCTCAAGGGGGTGTTGTGAACGCATCGTACGCACCTTTCTTCGCAGCATGCATTGTGGATTCCATTATTCAACCTCGACTCATGGTGGACTGCTGCACCCCTCTTCGTAACAGAATTTTTTAACTTTGATATGCACATTTGTGCGTATTTTAAATGAAAAACGCTGAAACACGTAGTAGACAATCGACAGCGTAGTTTCAGAGTCTGATATGGAGATTTTTGGAGGATCTTTAATTAATTCTCGAGATACCGGAGTCTCATATACAAAACTCGCGATTTTTAAGAGTTTTAAGGCGAGTTTCCAGCTACAAAGTTTGAGGAAGAAATTCAGTATATCATGCATAAACAATTTTCCATGATTATCAATTAGTAATCCGGTCAGATATGTCAAAAAAATGATCGAAAATTTCTAATCTATAATCTTGGCATTTTTATTTATATTATGCTTTGTACCCATCTTAACAAGAGAAGGGTAAATTTTCAATATTCCACTATTCTATTCTAACTAACCCTGCCAAAAGATAACGAAAAGATGCCTTTCATGTTTATAAGAATATTTACAGGAGGTTATAAATCAATCATTGCCTTTTTAGAAAGGATTTCTTTTTTAATTGGCTGCCTTTCCTGGCAAAGAAGGCATCCCTTTCGTTATTCATCTTTCGCTTTCCAATTCTCTCTTCAAATTCTTATCACCTTTCTGTCATTATCCTTTTCCCTAAACCTCTCACCAAGTTAGCCGATCAATAATCGCAAGCCAAAACACAGGCGATTGAAGAGAGAAGAAAGGCTGATATTCTCTTCTAATCAGGAGAATTACATTTTTGTCGGAAACTTTGAAATGTAGCAAAATGAATATGTCTCAGTGTTCAAACCACCAATCTGAGTGGATCGGCAGTTATGGATTGTCGGTTCGTGTAAGATAGTATACAGATCCGCATTCGCTCACACTGATTTACAATAGAATTTCTCTGCGGATCCGCATATTGCCTAATATGAATCAATAGGTTAAATGTTGAAGTTGCATCATTGTATTAGAAATTATCGTAGATTTTGCAGTAATTGCATTCAACGCCGCTTCGCCACATCCTACGAAATAGCGTGAAGAAAAGATCCCCTTCCCGGACTATCCTAGCCATATGGCGAAATAACGAAAAATCCAAAGGGCTGATTTTGCAGCTTTATAAAAGGTGCGACATTTTCAAATGAAAATTACATGGTCATATTGTGATGTTGCGATATTTTCAAGTTGCCGTTGCATCACTGCGGAAGGGCTGCATGCCGTTCCACTTTCGAATTTGATGGGCTGATAACCCTTCAAAAAGGCACGAAGTCATCCTTCCTTATGCCTCTGCCTTTATCAGAAAAAAGAAAGATAATGATGATGGATTTGGGATCAGATTGAAGGAAGAGAGAAAATAAGATTGAGACAGTTATATGACACACCTTCGTAAAAATCAAGTTTTTTTTTTTATAAAGGGAGTGGCACCCAAAAAGTCGACCCTCAGTTTTCGAGCTGATTTTTCGTCCCTGGGGGTTTTCGACTACGCTAATTACGAATCTGACGGTTAAAACCCGATCCGACCACTTGTTCCGGAAAGTCCGCATCCGGTAGTTTCGGAAAATTCTATTTTCGTTATTCTGCATGGGAAAAATTCAACTTCGGTAGCAAAATGCTCGCAGAGACCAGCTGAGTACGACTCTGAAAAGATCTCGTCGAAATGACATTGAATAAAGAACTTATTGCGAAAATAACAAAACATGGAAAATATCATATCGATTTTTCGTTTTTTTTTTTTTTTTAAGAATGAATGTCAGTAAGAGCCAAAGTTGGTATAAACAGCGGTCTGCAAATCGAGCTGATTTTCATACATATTGTTCAGTTTTTCACGCTGATGATCATGGTGTGATTTGTTTTTCATAAAAATGGTTGTATGCAGGATTACGGTAGCTTAAAGTTTTGACAGATCCGACTTCGGGAAAAAATTCATAACTTGTTTATTTTTGAACCAAATTTCATAATTATTTATTTTGTAGATCTTAAGTAGGAGAATAGATTCAAAATATAAATAAAATTTTCAGAAATTAAATTTTTGGCGGGAAATGATTGATGGTAACAGGTAGTCGTAGTTACATTATTTGTAGAGTTTTTCAGGGGCTATCCAATGCTGAAAATCTCACTCGATTTGGCTCAAAAATAAGAAAGTTATTCAAAAAATAAAATAGAGAGATAAACTTAAAATCAGGATACGTGAAAGAGGGAAAAAGGACAAAAACGGTTTAGGATTACGGTTATCAGTTTTTTTTCTATTCGATTTTTTTCAAAATAAAATTTTTCATTTCTATTAGCAACAAATTACGATATATTGGTCCCATTTTAATTTCGTGCAATTACGATGCACAGGCCAATGAAGTTGTTTCCGATTGTCAATGACTATGATGATGTGATAATCATAAAATCAATGTTTTGTCCTACACAATGCGCTATTATTAGTGAAGTTTGTTGATAATACAGTGGAACACAATACCAGCAAATATTTTTCTCCGTTGAAATAACGAACTTTCATTTAATTCGATTAGATCTGATGAGTTAACTGATCATTTATAATCCAAAGTATTTTTCCATCAAATTAAAAAAATAAAAATATTTATTTGACATCTCAGATCGGTGACAAATTTCTAGAAGCGCACAAAATGACGCGCAATGTCACACTGACCAACTGCGCGAAGTCTTCTGACTGGTCTATGGTTTTGTGATTTCGACTCGCCTTTACCCATTTTTCTCTCAATTACCGACAAAATCAGGAGTAACGGGTCGAATTCGTCCAATACACGGATTATTTGGTTATCAGGTGACAGATTTCTCGTTCCGATTCGACACGCTGAACGAAATAAACACGACTTCCTTCTGTAATTATTTACCAATTAGTTAACGAAACAAACACAGGACTTGTCTAGAATTTCGCGACTCTACAGATATAAAAGGGTGGAAGACAATGCTCGAACCAAGTTCTGCAAATCACATAATCAGACAGTTTATTCGGACTACTTTTACCTAGATATTATCTAATTTAAATTCAAATACAAACATGAGACTGTTGGCAGTTATCCTCGTATCTTTGGCTATTGTTGCTCTCGCCTTCGCTACTGAGAGGTATGACGAAATTATTGCCAATGACCGATTGCTTGAGACGAAGTAAATTATGCTGACTTTCTCGCTATTATGTCATGTCCAAGAAATGAGGTAGATGACTATTTGTAAATATGCAGTGCACATTTCGCATATTCGAATTTGTGTGCATCGCTTATTTCGTCTCAAGTTGTCGGTCATTGACAGTCGATTTGCTCACCGGCAATCATTATTTCAGTCATACTGGACCTGGAAGTGACTCACACGCCCGAGCGAAGCGCTGGGGATATGGTATGGGGTACGGAGGCGGTTGGGGAATGGGGTTAGTTACTTTTAAACTGGTTTTGAAATATCCATAAGTGATAATCGAAAAATATGCAAAACCACGGATTTACTCGCACATCATAATTTATTTAATTGCAAATTATATGACATCTTTCAGCATGTACAGACCATGGGGAATGGGAATGTATGGCATGGGGTTAGTTAGTTATCTTATATATCTAATTTTAAAAAATATATTCATAAATGATAATTGGAAAAAATATGTAACACATGTATTTATCTCACATCGTAATTTTTATTTAACTCTAAATAATATAACATCTTTCAGCATGTACAGACCATGGGGAATGGGATATGGGATGTGGGGCCGATAATCTATACGTTATTCGAAGTAATCTACTCGCACTAGCAATCACATTATGCCCATATCTACTACTTCGCATCTTTAACATCGACCAACTTTATCATTCCACTTACCGATGTAAATAAATTATGAAATTGCTTAGTTCGGCGTTTATTTTTATGCAATATAATACAATAATATCATAATTTAAAAAAAGAAAAGATTATATTTATTACATACCAAAGAGCAATTCATGTCAAGCGAGAAAATACGTTTATTTAGCCGGAACCATTTTGCAAACGAAGGGCCGAAGTTGAGAACAAGATCTGATTGCCCAAACACCATTGTTGTCAATAACTAAATCGGCAAATTACTTTCCAAATAATGTTTATTTAAACTACCTGCACACCCATCGATGGGGTTGTTTCCATCGAAATTCGAGAACAAATTTGGACTGTCAGAAGTCGAAGCTTTCGTTTTCATGCCGACCCACAGATAGTTTGCCGTGTTGCTATCATGAATCAACTCTTAATTTAGACATGCAGCCTTGAAAATTATCTGGAATCTGGAATTTTACTCTTGATGTACTCGTTTTCGGTATTATCTGCTATGACGACCAAGTGCGCGTTTAATGTCTGGCAGTAGGTCTAAATTTAGCACTTTACTAATAGGAAAAATATGTCATCAACCTCAGCGTCTTCCCAACTTTTTCGGGTTTCGAAAAGTTTGTACATTGACCCTCGTGTAGTATTCCAATCGCTGTGTGCCATCATTTGAAGATTGTTCATCTAAACACGCATTGTTCGGAATGGTTTTTTTCCGATCTGTGTTAATGTTCATTGTAGTTTTCAAATGAACATAAAATCAAATGTGAAATGATGAATAAGACTGTCAAAATTTCAAAATTGAAAATCGCGATTATAACGATGCTCTTCGATTCTTCGGAAAGTTTATTCCAGACACCTATAGTTTTTCGATGAATAGAAATCTAGATATTTTAGTTACAACGAAATGAATTTTACGTTTTAGTTTATCAAAATAAAATTACTTGTTGTTCTACTTTGGCGATCCTTTCTAAGAGTGCGCTCATCTGCGTCGTCATTCTCGCCTGGCAAGTAGCCAGCTGCTCTTCGAGAAACATGTACTTTTGCATTTCTGGAGTTAGCGGAAAGTATTCGGGATTGCGCTAAATTCGACAGATGTGACTAAATATCAATGACGATTTTCCGACCCCAATATTTTCAGTTTAAATCTCGAATTGCCTCAATTTAGACTCATTGCAATCTCCATATAAAGATTAATTATCGTAGTGAGTTTCACAAAATTTGGGTAAACTATTTCAGGATTACTATAATTTATTCCCAAAGTATGCTCTCGCAGGTTTTGCAAATAAGAACTTTCATCTTGTAAAATGCAAAAGATGGATATAAAAAGTGATAAATTTCATATGTAATTTATCATAAGAGTATGAAGAATCATTTTTATCACAATTCTGATATATTCAAATTATGATGACGTTGTCTGGATTCAGAATTCAACGATGTTAAGCTCTGCTGGATATCACTCAAATGTCACCTCTTATCAGTGACAAGATTATCGTAGAAATAATATAAAAGGTGGATAATAATCTGCTTATGTCAAGCTTCAAAATGATACTCCATTTAAATCATTTTTAGATTAATATATTCGATCCAAACTACTGAAGTTTGAAAATTGTCATTGATATTTGTACGCATCCTATATTATTAGATAAAGAATTTCAAATATTCTTACAAATTGTGTCGTCGTAAGGATAGGTAGCAGAAGTAGGGATAGAATTCGGCACATGATCACTGCAAATTTTTAAAAATCGGAGAAAATGATGATTAAATGTGATCTAACTTGTTGATGCGACTGAAAGTGAAGCCATAAATCAGCGATATTTAGTACTCGCCGAGTAGAGGTGATAAATAACACCAGTCAAGCCAATCAGTAACGTGATGTATTGGAGTAAGGATCCTCGCAACTCAATTCGGCTGAATCATGCTGCAAAACCAGTTTTACCACTTCAGCGTTGTCATTTTGTCATTGACCTTACCCGCTTAATTGCTACGTATCGATCACAATTCGAAGGTTTACTTGTATCATCCATGTCATGTCAACTCATGTTCTATTTACTTCAAAATGCATCAACTCGTCCTTGAAATTGATTTTCTTATTTTTCATGAGGTAGAAATTAACTTGCAATTGCCAATGTAAGAATTCGGTGTAGTTAGGTATTCTTGAATAATAATAATTCTATGAAATATAGATAGGGTTCGTCAGAAATTCTGTTGATTTCTTAGTTCGTTTCTATGTTCTCAAAGAGTAGTTTTCCAATGGCAAAGTAATTTTTTCTAGCCTAATTATGATTTTGGCTATTCTATTACAACTCCAATTTTGCGGTAAACTCATTCGCTATAAATAAAAATCTGAAAATAATTATGGCTCATACTCTAACATTAGTTCTCACGATTTCCTGACAGTATATGGTTTCTATTCATGCTTAAAATGAATGTTTGCATAGTTTCGACAATTTATTCTACATTTAATTCTGCTAATGCCTTTCATGCAACAAAACCCAGTTATATTTCATTTCATGTTCACATCTTAGACGCATATTTCTCATCAACGGTCGGTTTGCTGCTGGCCTGGCTCAATTGCACCCAGGCGTTCGAGATAACCACTTTGCCCGTTTCCTTCACCTGAAATCATCGATTGACTTTTGCATTGTATGCTTGTTATCTGCCTTTGTCTGGAAGTGAATCTTATTGTCGCCAGAATTCCACATCTCAGTGACGAGAGTTTGACCGGGAAGAACAGGTGAGGAGAAGCGAACCTGAAGAAAAAGGATATTTTGAATTCAAATTGAACGCTGACTTTCATAGCCTTGAATCGTGTCGCATCGTTGTCCGCCCAAGCCTTGATGACATGTCGAGTTGCAAAGCCAAGCGAACACAGTCCATGGAGAATTGGCTCTGAAATTAAGATATTGGCTACAGATTATTATCCAAAAATGAATAACCTTTGAATCCGGACATCTTAGCGAAGTTAGGATCGACGTGGAGTGGATTGAGATCGCCAGATCCCATTCGATAGAGAGCAGCCTAAAGCGATCTTTGGATTTAACTGAAGATTCATGCTCTATTGCCTGATCAACGCTGGTCTTCTCCTCCATGACTGCGTCGGGATCTCTCTTCGGCGTGTCTTCCACTTTCTTCTCATGAGGCGAAGTTTTGGCGCCCCCGAATTTACCCGATCCGACCTGAATAAACATTTTTATGCCACTACTTTCTCGAGAATTAAACCTGGAAAGTGGAGATTTGTTGCATTGAGAGTTTCTTGCCAGATCTGTCATCGTACGTTGTCACGTTAGAGAGGAATAGAGCTCCAGATCCCTTGTCCAGAATATCGACAACTCTGGACTCTGATCTCAGTTTCGCATCCGCTGGAAGTGGCTCATACACTTCGATGTACTGCAAATAAATCAATTAGTCCGGGCAAACTAATTGTATCATTCTTAACGATCCATAAATGTAGATATAACAAGAAGTGTTAGATATGGAATCTATGTGTTTCAAATAAATTACCTGTTCGCCATGCAAGATTCGAGTTAGATCGAATTCAATTCCTGGCCAGCTCATAAGACCTGCAGCTGCCAGGCCTGGCGCGACGACAAACGTCGGGAACACGGTGAAATTCTCATGACTCTCATAAATGTAATGGATGTCGTCCTTAGCATGAGCGCCAACTTGAACAAATATTGATTTCAAATTATTTTGCTGAAAGAGAGAACTTACTTCCCAATGCATAGATAATGGCGTCTCGTGAATTGTATTCGAAATATTCCGAATCAGGGACGTGGGCTTTCGCCTTTTCTACATCCATATTTAGATTTAGTCAATGAAAATTTAGGATTGACCACTCAGCAAAGGAATATCAGCAGAAATATGGGAATATTTTATTTTGATTCAAGAAAGACGTTGATAAGAAGACATGCAGGCACAGGCTATATCGTAGCCTACACTCTTCATTATTTGCTACTATTTTGGTTGTAAAATGTCAATACATTTGATTCAGAAATCGATTCATAATTTATTCTCGTATTTATTTAATTCGAAACGTATTTAGTATTTATAAATTTAGAAAATATGTAGAATCATGACTCAGATCACAGTAAGAAGATTGATAGGATTGTATTGTAGGATTAGGAAGTATATGAGCACATAAAGTGAACGCTAATCAATAACGCAAAAAAAATTAAATTGAATGCACGAGAAGAAAATAATCATAATTCCCAAATGTTCAGTTGTTAAATTAAAAATATCTAGCATCATAATAACATCACAACTATGCATATAATATGTATTTAAATTATACGGCACTTTCGATCTGATATTGCGCTTCCAGCTTGCTCCGAATATTCGTGCAAATCATGTTCAATGGATTTGAAACGGAATTTTCTGCTTCCAAAATATGACTCAGTATTGCATACGCTGAAAAAAAATTAATTTTAGACTAACAAATCGTTGGAAATGGGAAAAAAAACTAAAACTTATTTACCTTGATTTTCATATAAAGTGCGAAGACCGATCTCCGTTGCAGCAATCGTTCCAATACAAATTGCGGCCTAAACCACCGTTTTAATGCAGATCTGTGTTATTCCAAACCTTGTATCGAATTCTCCTGCAATAATCGGCATGCAGTGGGTCTGTGACAGTGAGCATTTCGAGCAGAATCGGCACAGCTCCTTGATTGCACAAGGCTTCTTCATATCGTCGAGCTGCTAGTCGCGACAGAATTGTCACTATCTGCAAATATGCTAAATTAAAAAGGTCATATTCTTTGAAAGGGGGTACCTGTTCCTGCACGAAAATTGTTGAGCTATCCCTTTGATGATATGCATTTATGAGACGGATGATGGCATTATTTCTGAAACATAACATAAGGAATAGTTTTCTTACAAAGTATACTTGTAAAGAATATCAACTGCGATAGCGTCCTGTAGCGAGGCATTCGATAGAGCCGCAGAAACTAGTAGCAGAGATTCTCCCGTATTACAAATGTCAATTAAATCTAGGAATCGAAGATTGAAGGGAAAAATCCAAATAAATACCTAATAATCTGATGAGAATGGCTTCGACGTGATTAAGTTGCACGAACGAATGTTGTGGATTGGTCAATTGGGTGAGCAATCCAGCTGCCTCGATGGCACAGGGAGTCGAGGAGGAGTTCAGCTGTTGTAGAACTGTTTCCAGACCTCCCAGCTATAATAACTCCTATGAGTACAGTTGATAGGAAGAAGTGCTTACAGCTAACAATGACAAACACCCCTTCGCGACTCCACACAGCACAGCCATGGCTCGTAGGATTAATCTTGTGGTTTCTGAAGGGGTTGCAGGTTGACTTATCAATTTCACTAACGAAGTCAGGGTGCCTGCCTAAAATAAATATTCCTGAAATAGGTATAAATAGGTTAATGGTGGTCAAAAGTTTGAAAAAAAAACTCTTAAAAGAATTCAGTTCCATAAGGGAGTATGTTTACAAGAATTCATTAAAATTTATTGGGAAAACTTGAAGGTGCCTGGCTACATTCATAATCACGATTGTCTCAAACTTTTGCCTCTACTATATTAATTGAAAATTAAAAAGCCGAATATTTTTAACCTGAATGGCTTCTAGCGACAATTCATCCCCAAACAATGACAAATGAATCAGATGTTCCAATGCAATCACAACCAATCTGTCTCTATTCCCGCAATCTCGCAGATATCGAGCGATTATCTGAAAATTTATTTACTGTTTTATTTTATCCAAGATTTGGTGGCTACCTTTCCAAACAATTGCAGAACCTGCTCGATCATTTTTCTCAGCACAATTGTGAAATAGTTTGTCGTCTTTATCGGCTGATTAGCGCTGTTTGCTTCTCTGTAATTTTTAGAGAATATTTTTCTTCGTCCAAACATATGGCCTACTTTTGTAGATTACTGATTTGCATTTTGACAACGTTGATGTCATATTTGGGAAGTTGTTGAGCACAGGGTGAGTTTTCGACGAGCTGAATGAAAACGGAAGCCTTTGTGAGGAGATCTCTTGCAGTGGCGGGAATGGAAGGTGTCGCTAGCAGAGTGTAGATTGAAGAGGATGTTCGAAGTACATGATCCATTGTGCCTAGTTGTTTTAGATGAGAATTATAAAATCATTAAATTTTATGAATTTCAACTGTGGATGAGCGAGAAAAATTAGCATACATAGCGTTTGTGGTTCCTAGTTGTACCATTTCGCCATTATGTTAAGTTGAGATTATCAAGAAAACTCACTAGCCATCCTCGCATAACTCGGCAGGATATTCGTCTCGTATTGCTGTTGATAGGCAGAAGCTGCTGGATGTGATACAAGAGTTCCGTCGTCTTTGTCGTCTCGAGAGGAGCAAAATGAAAACTGCGACGTATAGGCTATATCACCTAAACTGCATAAATGATTTTGAAAGAAAATGGCAAGAATAAACCTGAGCACTGCCCAGAATCGACGCTGACGGAGGAGCTGTCAGAGTTCATGCTCTGTGGAGAGCTTGGAGAATGATTTATCGAGGAGTTTAAAGGAGCTGATTCTGTCGCTGCTTTCGATGCAGATATTGAGGGAGTTGTTGCGCTGAAATTTGTAGTGTTCACTAAAATTCGGCAATTTGGAGTTCTTTTGAGAGAATAAGCTGATTCTCATCATGAAACGCGTCTATTTTTCAAAACCCACATGGGAATAATTTTGAGACTCTAAAAACGAGCATTTTTTTCTCAAATCTAAGAAAAGAGCGCGGAAATTTTCTAACTTGCAAGTCTTTTCCTGTGGAATGTCTGCCTTCTCGATATCCTCGTGATTGACTGCAATCGAATGCCGGAGATTATTCGATTTCCGTGCAATTGGAGTGGAAGTTGATGAGGAAGGAATGGACGGATCCACTACACAACGAGTTGAGCCGTTTCGCTCGATGCGAATGCGTAACTGAACGGAACGAATAGAATAAAAATGACAAGTTGATCCTTAGAACAAAGCAGAAGCATTTTATTTTGAACGATAGCATCAGTTGCTGATTATGAAAGCTGGACGGTATAATTTAGACATTATCAGTAAGTGTGAACATTTTATCTAGTCGACTTATAGTACACGAATGGCTTTGTTCATACCTGATCGTAAGAAGGTGGCTTCTTATGAAGAACCACAGTTGGCTCGCTGCTAACAGAAAGTCGTGCTGAGTCGAGTGACGAATGAACGAGTCGTTGGAGTGGGTGTGAGTGAGTGGAGGATGAAGCGGAGGGAGGTCGGTAGCCGGGCAGTCGGGGAGGAGGGCAGCCGGTGGAGTGCGAAGAATGGCAGGATGAGGATAGGGATGGAGTTGGTTGATGATGAGGACAGGGACGGACTGGGGGCGGTGCGCAAGGCTGAATAACGGAATATAACACATCGACTAGGACTGGAAAAGCATAAACATCGAAAGACAGGCACATCTGGCTGCAATTTGCGGGCACTTTTCCCAGACACCGGATTCCATTGTACAGAGTTATAAAATGTAAGGAGAACGGGGAAATTTCGAGGACTAATGTTAACACAACGACACTGACTCATTTCCTGAGGAGCTCATATGCTGTGGTTTGAAGTTGGCATATTGTGTAAAAAAAATATGTTAAATTTTACCTGCGGAGTGTGAGAACAACACTCGTCTTCACCATTCAGGAATAGTGTCGACGAATTGTCCGGTCCTAAAAGTGAGAAAATTGGAAAATGTGTGGAAAAAGAATGTGAACGTACCCGTCTTTATACTGACATCGCAATTAGAGAACGAAGATGTAAAGCTATTCTCTTTGAATCTGCAAGCCTCGAGCAAATCGAGCGTGGACAGAGATGGTCGATCGGTATAAATGAATCGTCCACTCTCTATAAATTTCTATCGTCATTATGACTCATCTATTGTTCTACCTTTGTCCTGCCGTTCCGCGTCCGATCGAAATTTGCCAATTCGTCTTTGAGGCCGAGTTGGCGAATTCAGAGCGTTTAGTGAGGCAGACAGAGAGCTGCATCTAAATCATACCAATTGTGGATTTGATAAATCTTTCATAAATTAAATTATTCTGCCTCACTATTAAAAAAGAAGTTAAAATAAGTTGGTCCTCACGATAGTGATGAGCTCACAAGGAGAGCTCCCATATATCATATCGCTGTTTGCATAATTTTTCACCAATAAGAAGCTTGCTTACAGCATGAGAAAATTGCTTGAAGATTTGAAATTAGAAATTATCATCGGTTGTTTCTCTACTCAATTTCTAAGGCTAGTTAGGACATTTTTGCACTTTTCGACTTTAAATTTGTTATTAGGGCATCGGAAAACCTAATTTGATAAAAAAAATTTAACTAGAAGCGATATATAACATTAGGTGAGCTCGGTGTAAGTTTCGATCAACGTTAAATTTGACATGTTTGGTTCGAAAACTTTCATGCAACCAATCTGGCTGCTAATTTATACTTTACACACACGTTTAGTAATTGATCAAGAAACTAAAATCTTATTCTAGTTTCAGTGATTTTTCACCACAGTAAAATATATTACAAATTAACCTCTTGACAAAAACAGGCCTGCTATTGCTCATTTTAATGTTTTTGATGCAGAGCGACCGCGTCCGTTTGTTAGTGTTCGATCTGAGTCGAAGTGGAAATATGCACCTTCTATTGGACGACATTGGAAAAAATTAAGACACAGTAGGTAGTTAATGAATTTTGATAGATTACGGAAGAATTGTGGAGGGAATTGGAATGAAAAATCGACGGAAAGGAGGACAAAGCTGTCCGAATTGAGGATTGGAGACTGGAGGAATGGAGCTGGAAACGAGAAGGGAGGGAGAGCTTGATTTGAACAAACAAATGCAAAGAGACGGGGTGAAAGATTAGAAGCTATTCGGACAAAGAAGAGAGAAATGAACGCATACGGTTACTGCTACTAAACTCCCGAATAATGCAGGCATAATGAGATACTGATGAACATAATTTTGCCTTTCGAAATAGATATCTTTCGATGATAAACACGACCGAATTCGTATCACTTCCTGGCAAATCTGATTGGTGAGCCAACTATATGCAACAAAATCAATTAATCTTTTTAGCAGATATCAAAAACATTTAATCAACTTCTAGGATTTCTAGCAAAATAAGTGAGAGCCGGCAATGAAAACAACGAAATTCGTTGGGTGTGAGCCTGGAAGAAGTCGGATTGAAAAAGACGCAAACTCGAATCAGATGAAGGAAAATTAATGTCTGCAGGACTGGTTAGAGTTGGGGAGCAGATTTGATAGAGACACTAGAGACACAGCGACAGACTGGGAGAGGGCAGAAATTTTACACTGTAATCGAGATTAGAGCAGTTGATGATCAGGCCAGAGGTAACGGGATAAAAGGGTGAATGAAGAGGATAAAACAACAGACGAGCAAGGATTGAAATGCGATATGGCATACTGAGCGCGGTCGTTTGCTTCTATATTGGAAATTAGGCTTGTGAAAATTCTTCTCAAATAGAACAATGGAAAAAGCTCACTTGAAACTGTTCGAATTCTTCGTCGATTTTTCTATTGAAGGAAGTTCAGCTTTGCTCTGCTCTGGATCGTGGCAAACTTGTGTTTGCGTGTGTGGCTCATTTAGTAACGATTTAGCGAATAGAATCGTCTGAAACCCGTATTTTTATCACGGAAATTTTAGAGATGAAATAACCTGGCATTCGTGCTCCACTCGCAAACTCAATTCAGATAACCATTGACGCTGGCATGGCTCTAGAGTAGTTCGTTCAGGATGCTAAATAGCCAGATAAATAGTATGATAATCAAAGGCTGTGGTCTTTGCCAACTGATAATAATCCTTCCATAGAAAAATAGTACACATTTTTAAAGTATTCCTCTCCATCAAAAACAGTTAGAACCAGAATTTTTCAGAGAACTGTTTATAAATTTTCGAAAAAGTAACGAATATTTCTCTTACAAGGGAAGAGTTCGAATTGTGATAAACGAATCACGTCCATATTTCACCCATAAGGGTAAAACATGGATGAGATTAGTCTCTCGAAATCTTTTGTCAAAATAGTCATTATTAAATTTTGAGATTGAATGGATTGAATGGGAAATTCGGCATACTGGCTAGTTTTATTTCAAACTTCCCACCTTATGTTTATCATCAAGAAAGTCATCGCTCTCCTCAAGAGCATCCCAGTGTCTGACAAGTCGATTGACAGCCATCGACTGTTGCTGTGCACAATTCGACAGTCGACTGTCAGTGGCTATTGCATCATCATCTGCAAGCAGTTCACTTAGGAAGAAGGCAATGATAATAAATGCGGTCAATGTCAGAAATCGGCTAGTGATAAGGACAATTGGAAATTGAAACGGAGAACGGAGGAAGGACGAGAAAATAAAAAAAAAAATCATTAAGACCTGAATGCGTAGCCTGTGAATTGCGCGACTCGATTCATTGGATTCGTTTAGTCAGTTAATCAGATTAGTTGATCGGAGTTGCTGAGAATTAGATCAAAATCCTCTCAGTTCACGGTGATCTGTTTGCTCGCCTTCCTTCTGAAGATCGAGCCAGTTCTCTTCTCATATTCATATGTGTGAAAGACGTAAATTTAATGAATTAAATATATGGACAAGAGTGGCATTTCGGAAACGGAATATTTTATGCTCTACACATACATTTGTCATAGGAGCTAAAGATTATACCGAACAGAAATGAAGTCTAAGTTCATTGAATTGAATTGAAATGAAATGAACAATAGAGAAGGGCTATTGTTATTCTTACAGTAGGTGATTAATTGGGTGAAACTGATAGGGACTGATAATTAACAGAATGGAATGGGAATTAGATTGTTGTTTTAGCGAAAATGAGATGGGTGAATATGCGAACGATTGGACAAATGTGTAAAAAGAAGGAGAGAAAGAGGAACAAAGAATTAGAGATGATTCGATACGAGAAGAAGAAGTTAGGGATAGAAAAGGCAAGAAGGAAGGGGGAATCAATCATTCGAATCTGAATCTGATGAAGGCAAGCAGATCAACAGATTAGAGATACACCAAATAAGGAGTGGGGAGGAATGGAGTGACAATGATGCAAATACAGGAGAGATATAGAGGAAGATGGAATGAGAAGCTGGGGCAGTGATGCAGAAGACGACAGGGGATTTGATAAGGATTGTTATTTCAGAACTGCCTTGGTACTATAAAAGAAGCATATCAATTTTTACTGTGATTTACAAGCTGATCTCCATAAATCAAATGCGATCATTTTGGTCAGGTTTATAAAAATACTGTGATGATTACAAGTTTAGAATGATAGTGATTGTGAGTATATAGCTTGGTAAACAATTACTGTGAGCCAACTTCAATAAGACTGCGAGAATTAACAGTTTAGAAAGATGAATGTATATAAAATTTCATTCAAACTGATTCACAATAATTGAGCACGTAAGGATATATCCATAATCGTGATTGTTCTAAACTGTTCACCACTGCTGTATGTGAACGATATTATATGATTGCAAAAGTTCACCATAGAATTTGATTTCTAGAACGTAAGACTTGAAGTATAAAAATCAAAGCAATACGCTCTAATGCAAGTGCAGGGTGCGCCATAAATACCAACGACTAAATTTTTAAAGTTGTGAAAGTCGGTATTTGTTATCCAAAATTATAGAAATTTTTGTATTTATTTATAGAACTGGATTCAAACTAGATGATCCTATTCGAAAATTTCAGATATAATACCATTTTTGTATGATTTTCGCTTCATTTTCCAAGATTATTTCGGAAATTTTAAATGTCCATTAGATTAAAAATGTATGAAACTTTGCAGTTATGATAAATGAACCATAGAGAAACCAATTCTATAAAAAAATGGATCATACACTACCAGAACTAATGTCATAGTCACTTGAAAGTTGTCATTGATATTTAAGACGCAGCCTGTATATAATCATTAGAAGCTAAAGGACATTGTAACGGTCTTTGTTGGCTCATAATGTGACCGGAGGGATAATTCTAAAGATGAGAGGGCAGAACAACGGGTGAATGACTGACTGAATGCTGATTGCTCTGTTCTGAAAGCACGTAGAACGTGGGTACTTGACAACAGATCAACGGAATAGACTAACAGACAAGCGGAGCAGCAAGCAGTTAACAAGAAGGCAGGTGAAGAGCACACAAATACAGATGACGGAAACGGATATGAACACGGAAATCGGCGTACAATACTTGAGGCTGGATATGATTGCTGAAAGTTCACCTGTATTTGAGACTACAGAAATGACGCAATTCGATTATCATTTCTGGAAATTCTTTCAATGCAAGGGATGACATAGAATTTAGACAATGTTAATGAAAAATGAATTGTTGACAGAAACCTCCAATGACCAACTGTAGACCGCGCTATCATACATAAATGAATGGAATGCTGCATAACTGATTGTTCAATGAAGCTACTCATAAAAACACTTTACACTATTTTCAAAGAAAAAAAGTGTTCAAACTAAACAATGGGTGATAAGGAATGATTACAATGCAGAGAAACATGATGGCTCATGCATGAAATAGTCGTAATATAATTTGTCGAGGCCATTAGATGGAGGCAATGAAAAATAGACATGGATGGGGGATGGAATCAGCCGGCTGACTTCTCACTGCTCAGAGCTCTGCCAGCAATCCCTTTCCTTTCTCTAGCTTCTTCCAATCAATCACTCCCCCCTCCAATCTGCAGTCATCCAGTCATCTTTATCACCTTCTATCTTCCATTCATCCATTTATCACTTATCAGCCATATTCAACACTTCAACACTTCACGATTCCCTGACTCTGTCTGATTGTGAAGCCTGTGGCTCGTTGAGCAAATTGGTTTCCCCCACTTGTCACTTTTCACACTTTCGTCTGTAAGCTTGACTGAAAGAAGCGCAGCGGGAAGCAATGAAGATATTTAGAGTTAGGCTCACAATGAAGATTTTAAAGGCTACCCCTTCCTGTTCGGCTGTTTCTTCCCAATAGGACAACTTCTATGTATAGATGACAAATATGAGGTTAGAACATTTTGACGCGCGATGTTTCGGGCAGGAAGATATGAAAACCGTTTGACACAGTGGAGAAATAACATACGAAAGTGAAATTACAAATTAGCATACACGATCTCTACAGTTCAAAACAGTTTTCCTGTTCGAACGGCAGTATGTGAGCACATTCCGACTTCAGATTCTTCATTTACGCATCGAAACACTCGTGTTGGGAAAAAATCAAACAGAATTGGACGCGGACGCATATAAAAAGTTTTCTTATCGAGTGGAAAAGGTATTGTGGAATTGACAAAAGGCAAGCAGATAAATTGTATGGTTGAACTCGATGAAAAACCAATTTTTGTCCTCACCAATTTGTGATATTTGGCTGAAGAAAAGCATTCATCAATTGAAAAGAAGAAGAACTTTGTCAGAATATACGCTTTATTGTGCTATTAAAATGTATCGAACTGTTGAGCAATTTCCATTGCATCTGTTCACCCAGTCACTCACTTAGTCAGTCGCCCAGTCATCCAGGCTATGCTTCTGCGGAACTTACGTTCCCGCTATTTTCCGTCTGCGTTGTGGTGTTCGTCGCCGGCGATGAGCGGTTTTCATTATCAGATGAAGTGTCCTGAAGCATCAGAAATCAAATTCTTTCATTTATCTCAAGCGAGGATCATCACTTTCCTCCATTATTTAGGTAAAGATATAGCCTTTAGCTCGTTTAGAATGAAATATTTCCGACATTATCGTTATCTAGGTGAAGATCAACCTTTTGCTTAGTGATTTATAAGTTGGACGTGAGATGCTCTTCAATTTATGTCAAGATCAAACATTTCTAACCTTTGATAACTATTAGGATATTCTAATATTTATTGAAAATTAAGATTTTTCCCCATTTTAACCCACCTCGTAGTTAATGTCAATCATGTAGTAGGTGATGATGAGCAGAGAGCTTTGCGCGACGATGATCCAGATGATTGGGGCCTCTCTGAAACGAAGCGATAAGAGTGTCCTCAAGCCTCTTTGAATGTTCGAACAGTTTTTTCCCTCTTCTTTAACAGTACTAATTTCAAGAAGTCCCTCTGACAATCCAAAATTTTGGCTCACAACTCACTTGCCGAAATGGAAGGTTTGTTTGTGGACCTGAAGTTGCTTGTCTGTGCGAACGGTGTCCTTCTGGATGATGGTCGGTCGACGCGAGCACTGAGTCAGTTGACTGCTGAAATTGAACAAGTTGTGACAGTATAAGAAGAGAAGATGTGGATTGTCATTGTTGAAAGTTGAAAAATGTACTTTCAACTTTACTTTGCTTCAAAGGTTATTCTCATGGAACTTCAAGTTCGAATAAAAGAGCTATTTGAACTTGCAAATATCATTTGACAAAGTGTGCAATGACTGAATGGTTTTTACCATTTGACGGGGTGATTTCTGTCAAATGATGGACTATTTCCCATGGAAAAAAAAACTTCTTTTTAAACACTATTTCGCATAGCCTGAGGTTTCCAAGTTGCCTTTTAAATGTCATTTGCATGTTTCGCCGTCATTATAAAGTCACTCTTATCAAATGAAATTATGTATAGTTGAAATTGAAGTCAAATTGCAAGATACTCGATGAAGATCAGCTTGACAAGCTTACCTGTTGGTATTCAGACTGCAGATACCGTAGGTGAGAAGGCAGGTGAAGACAAGCAGGGTTGGTGGGAAAGAGGCTGAAAACAAAAGAGTTAATGAAATTGAGATTGAAATAATCTTGATTTTAATGCAGATTTTTTTTATTATCTTTGTTTTTATGTTTTTTCCGAAACATGATATTGAGCAATTAAAACAATATACTTGGGCAAATTTTTAGACTCAAATTGTACAAAGGTTTGATATTGATTGATACTGATGTTTCGCAGAATGGTTTTTCTGCTCATGCACTTTGCATCGCATCGTTTTTCTCTGCTTTTTCGTCCATCGATTTACCGAACATTGCAAGTCGATCAGTTGACAACTGGAGGTTAGTAGCAATGAGAAGTGTTTGTCGTTGTTCTATTATTCTATTCATTTCATCAGCTTCAATGTCGATGCATCCTAATTTTATACCGCTCATCTGCTGGAGATGCCATACACAATTTTCCGTATTGTTTTTGCCTTTTCGTATAAAGGCAAATAAATATCCATAACCCTATGAGAGAGTTAGACTTCATCGAGATTCTTGAAACGAGTTAAGAGGTTTAAGAAAGTGGCATGATAAAAGTTCAACTAAAAAGGAACGTTAACAGTGTGTGCACAATGGATCTTGCCCAAAATTGGTAGAAAAGTCAATTCGAGTACGCTGATAGAGAATATAATGTCGAAAAGTGCCCACCATGCTCCTGTTTTCAATGTTTTCCATCAGAGTTTACTTCTTTCTTTATTTGTAAAAATTCAAATGCAAAATTAGCTTACATCGCAAAACAATAACTAACATTGTTATTATTCGTTGTAGCATCGGTGAGTCCAAGGAGAAAACTTCGACGCCAATTCCTGGAATCAGAACACATGGTGGGCACTTTTCAACGTGATATTCGCTATCAGTGTACTCGAATTGAGTTTCCTATCAATTTTGAGCAAAATCTGTTGTACACACACACTGTTCACGTTCTTTGTAAAGCCTGAATCTTTTCGTTGGACACTACTAAATCCCTCTAAATATGCTCTATAAAATTGCATTCACCTAGAGAGATATGTGTATCGCAGCACTAGCATTATGCAAGCTGTGCGACTAAAAGTGCAACTAAAAATGCTGGTCAGTTCGCTTTAGGATGCCTTATTAGTAGTGCA
Organism: Diploscapter coronatus; assembly: GCA_964036155.1. Lineage (NCBI taxonomy): Eukaryota > Metazoa > Nematoda > Chromadorea > Rhabditida > Rhabditidae > Diploscapter > Diploscapter coronatus. The sequence continues at coordinate 20,582,227 of OZ038423.1, read as the reverse complement.
CTGGGCGTTCTGCACTACAGTAAGCAGCAAATGTATGAGTTGTTTACACCTCTGGAGCAGCCTTTCAACATGTTTTTTATCTGGTAGTCTGGTCATCCTGTGGCTCTGATGCGATGTGATGGCCGTGCCATCCTTCCCCTTGCTCTTCATTCCCCTCCCCGCGCCACTCTCATTTGCACTTCTGCACCTTCTGACTAAAGAGCAACAAGGCTTCGTCTTATAGTCGAAACTCGACGTTTTACGATATACTGCCTCAGTAAGCAAATTTTCGATTCGCAAATTGTAGTGTGTCGACTTCCTGCAATCAGTAATGAATTTTGAGCACAAGGTTTAGATTGCCAAATAGTGCTGCTTGTTTTCAAAATTTCACTCGTCAACATTAAATTCGAGATGTTTCCACAAATATTCGATTTACTCGACCAAACTACTCTAATCAGGTACTTCGTCCAAATACACACAGACTGTCTGTCTGTTGATACTTTCATCTCGTACATTTACAACTCAAACAATCGACTTTCTATTTTCGAGCAAAACCCCCGAGTTCACAAATTTGTTTACTACAAAAGGGCAGATGGTTTTTGATTGCCTACTACTGCCAGCTTGTGATATTTTTACTTGTGCAAGAAATTAAAATTGCTCGTACACAGCTTCCTGCTGGTACTCGCAACAGGTCTGAATTAGCTATTATAAAGATGTATAGTCATTTTAATGATGCGGGACATAAATAAGCGAGAGGGGAGTGAAACTTTTTTGATCCCGAAAATGCAGTTAGTACTCTTAAACTCGGATTTAGTACTTTTAATCTCACGCCCTCGTATATGTTATCGAATCTTATTTTGAGAATGAAACATTTGGACATAAAATTCATTCTATCGAGTTTTTTTTTTACAATCTCAACAAGTTTTATTTCCGTACTTCAACAAACAAATGTGCTCCACTACTTCAATCAGTACACTTTTCAAAGATCATCATTCCGGTCAGTCCGAGCCTGGATATGTTCCACTCCCTGTCGTCTAGCGGCGAGCATGTGTGATAAGCTAGGAGATTTACCAATTTGCCTGACTTGTCCATATTTCCCCTTCTATTCTCCCGTTTCCCCCTGTTGTGTTCTATTTTTCCCCGTTTCTCCATCTTTGCGCATCTCTATGTCATTCTCTTTTCTCTCGATGTTCCCTCTCTTCCTCGTACCAGGCTGCACGCGTCTATGCACTGGCTGGTCAGCCAGCCCTACACCCGCAGTGTCTCTCCCTTCTCTCCCCTAGCTTGCATTCCCTCCTTTCATCTCCCTCAGGCATTCTCTCTCCCCTTCTTTCTTCCCCTCTGCTTCTTTTCCCCTCTTCTCGTTCTCTCCCTCTCCTCGCTCCGTTTCCCTTCCTTTCAATTCCCCTTCCCTTCCCTTCCCTTCCCCTCTCCTATGTCCATCTCGTTCTCATTCGTGGTCTCTGCAAAAAGCTTGCTCCTCGTTCTATTTCTGCATTTCTACCGGAGCAGCTTCAACTCAGCAACATTTGCATTGCATTCTATAATTAGATGCACATTCTCAATGTTCCTGTCTAATTGCTAGTCTCCCCTCCCCTTTCTCCTTTGCCATTTGCATCATTTGCCTATGTCTCCATATCTCGGATGAATCAGTTCAGTCTCTTCATTTGTAATAGCTCATCTCTGTGCCTCAATATCGATCTATCAGCCACTTAATTCACAATTCCTTTCTGTATTCAACTTATTGTGAACTGTCGATTACTCGATGAAAATGATTTTTTACATGCGCAAAAATAAAAAAGTGCACTCAGAAGTATACATTATTTTAAGAACTTTGCTAAAGAAGGAATAAAGAAAGGAAGAGAGAAAAAGAAAGAACGAGTGAAGCAATGAGCAAATTTGATATGCATATTTCCTCATTTTCGTGCGTATAGAAGACGTGTTATTCTTCATTTTGATCAAATAATCGGAAGTCCACAATATCAAGTCTGTCATTGTGGTTGTCACTCGTCCTTGAGCAGCCCCCTTCGTCTCTGCAGTTCTCTGGTGGCAATGACAATCTTCTTCCACTCACGCTCTCACTCTTGCATTCTGACAAATCAGTTCCCTTGTCACTAATCACTAAATCGCAGGCAAATCAATCGAATCAGTTCATGGCACGTGTCTGATTATTTCAACAAACAATCCATCCAATTTCGGTTACTTCGTCTTTTCTAACGACTATTTTTGCCATACTCTCAAAATAAACCATTCCGCAACATATTCGCGGACCCGACATGTTGTTTATCAAAATCAGATGATTCTCTTCTCACAACTACTCGAGTATTTCAAATTTTCTTCAATTTTACCCATTTTTAGATTATGACTAACCTTCATTTAGATAAAAACGACTTTTTTATTTTCAAATGCATAATCTCTGTCATAAACTTTCGATAAATTCTTCTTATCAAAGATTAAGAAATTTATCATTGAGTACATCGGCTAATGTAATTCTGCTGAATTGTATCCCCATACGATCTTCGCTGAGTTATTTTCTTCTGAAAAATTATGCTTTGAATTAATGTGCAAAGTTTAGATATTTTGAAGAAGGTGATTTATTGTGCAGGGCTAAGAGTAGAAATCATTACAAGATTGCATGCATATGGAAAATTCCATGTGTGCAAGCGAATGTTGCAATGTCAAACTTGAGACTAATTAATTTTCTCGACCAATATTGACATCTTTCAAATCTAATGAGATTTTCGTCAAGTTTTCTATATTGAAAAAGTTCGGAATTTTTAACCGTATCTTTTTGCTAATACAACGCTGATCTTCATAAGTTGCAAATTGCAAAAATGAAAAACAGCAGCCTATTTTAACAAATCGAAAGCAAAGAGTCATTAGTTCGCTAGAGTCATGCTTGCTCTCAAGTCTTTGCGTGCTACAGTGCTTGAAGAGACAGATGTTAGTTTTAATTCTTGGCTTTTCTTCAAATTTCCCCTAGGGGATTGATTTGTAGATTTTAGATCAGATACCGAATCGATGCGTTCTGCACGCGCACAGCTCCTCTGTCCTTGCTCTTTGGATCTTCTTTTTCACCTTCGCTTTCGAATCTCCACTCCTCTCTCAATTCTCGTTCTCATTTCGAGTCTATCTCTGCACCTCTGGACAGTCTCAACCTCTCAAGCAGTCTCCTTCTTTCTCTTCTCTTACCGTCCTTCGTCTTTCTCTTCGCTTCTTTTCTTCTTCGGGCTGTTTCATTTTTGCGATGTATTTTTCGTTGGTCGAGAGTGAAATGACCGTTTTTTTCCACTACACTACTTTTTCGGAAAGGGATCGAATTTTATCCGGTCAAAATGAGCGATATCTGCTCGTCTTTTTGCCAACTTTCCTACTAACTCTGCTAACTTTCTTTCGAATCTACCTAGTTGAGTGTGGATGGGTAAACAGAAACCTGAGTGCGTGTGTACAGGTGCACTATCGACGTGGGGGACTGTAGGACCGTCCACTGAGATACTGCGCATTGCGAAGAAGTACCAGTAATTGTGGTTGTTTCCCTTTGCAGCTATCAATAATCGCCTCTGCATCTCTTCGTCTTTTTGCTTCTGCTGCATCCCCTTTCCATCGCCATCCCAGTTCCACCCTTTCAATCCATTCTCTTCGATTTCTTCAATTCGATTCCATCCCTCATCCGCATGCATCGCGCAGCTTCTTCCCCTCTCCATTCTTCCCAAACTTGGTCAATTTCCTCCCCTCTTCTCTTTTTCCCGTCTTCCCGTCTTCTTCCCCTTCAACTGCTTCTGCTGCTTGCATCGTTTTGCTTATCGCCAGCGTCGCACCATTCTTTCCATGTTCATTTTCTCAATAAATCAGCCAAGAAGCTGAACAAAAAACGAAACAATGGAGAAAAAACGAAGGTTCGCGAAGTCTGAAACTTGCAAGATGCTCGTGATTCCCGTAACTTTTCGAGAATCGAGTAACTCATTGACTCGCGCTTCATCGGAATCCTTCTCTTTTTTTGCATTTCTATCGGTCACTCACTCGCGTGCCCCTTCGTTTTCACTTTCTCCTATTCCGACGACCGTCCATTTCGTACCATGGACTCGACCTTGTTTCTCTCCCCCATTCCTACTCCGTCTCCCTAGCCCCCAGCCCTCTGTCCCCATACCAAACATTGCCCTCTTTTGTTGCTGGCCTGCTGGCCGTGTGCCGTTCAACCTGATTTGGGTTTGACTCGATTCATCTTTATTCTTTGCATTGAAGTAATTCGTGTCAGTTCGTGTTTTTTTTTCTTTTTCTATATTTCAGATTGTTAACTCATTTACTTGATACTTTAGACAGCCTTCGTAGCAGTCAAATGAACGGTGGAGTGAAGGTGGAAGATGATCTGTCTGAATGCACAAGCCCCCCTCTGCTGCACGGCCAAAACACTGCCAGTCCGACTGAGGATAAGTTGAAGGAGGAAAATGAACGAGAAGAGGGAGCCACTCTCTCGCCCCCCAACACATGGACTGAAGAGGAACAAACCATGACTGAGAAGGTCGACTCCACACAGGTACACGATTTTTGAGCTCTAAAAAGCTTGATCTTCACGACGGAAATGGATTTTTGCAAAATTTGATTTACTTCAAATGAAACTATTATTATGCAGAATGTCCATGAGACCGTAAAAAAAAACTCACGCATTTCTTTGTTTATGGATTTCTTTCTTCTGATTTTCAGATTTTGAGCAAAATATTATCGGTTTCAGGAAGCTGACAACCGGCTATTGTTCATTGTTAATCTGTCAATGCCATCGGGCAAAATCGTCAACGCACAGATTCACAACGACAACATCAATGAAGAGGTTTGCTCTAATGCTTGTGAGGATCAGCTTTATTCTACCGACTTCAGCTGCTATCCCCCGGCAAATGCTTCTTCTCTCTGCTCGAATCCAAAGGCCAGTCATTTTTGCTGTCGGCAGCCGCTGTTTCATCCACCAAGCAGCAGATCTTCTGTCGCCTCAATTGGTAAGCCAATTCCCTTCCTCCCCGTCTCTCCATCCTGTTTCCTTCACTTCATCAACAAGTCAACAAGTGCAGAATGCATTGCTCTCATTTCCAGTAGTAGCCACACGACTGACCATAAATAGAGAACGCAGATAAAGGAGAGAGCAGAGAGGAAAAGAGAGATCGTGGGAATGGACATGACAAGAGAGCACGCAACCGGGGGAGGGGACAGAGGAGCTGACAAAGAGGCGAGAGAGTGCGAGAGATGAAAGAGGTGCGGAGAAGGCAGAACAGCAGCACAGACAGCACCCCTCTAGCACAGTAAGACACGAATGCAAGGGGAGAGGGCTAAAATAGAAATGCACTTTGAGAGGAAAAGGCTCGCTATACGAATATAGAGAAGAGGAACGGAGACAGGGAAGGGGGAACATTAAGCTGACCATATCAGGAAAAAGGGGATGAGCAGATAAAGGGGACAGAGATGGATGGAGATGCCATGATGCGGAGGGGTACAATTGCGGATAGGGGATGGATTAGAGCAGATTTGCCTGATCCCCTGAAGCTTATCCTGCCACGCTCTAATCACAGTAATGCAAATGTAGTCATTTTATGACGAGTCTTAAGCAACCCCTTTCACTCGACGTACTTCACAATTCAACTAGCGGCTGCTGCTAAATTCTAGCGGTCTTGAAGACTTTTGACCGAAGATGTGAGAAAATAGCATTTGTTTGTAGGCATTTTGGATTAGCAGATGGTCAGTCGGCTTTTCCCTCTTTCCTCTTTGTTTCCATTGGACAAAGACAAGTTGTCTTTGTTGTGCACAAATCTGCGATCTGCTTCAATTTGTAATCTCCAATCAGGCCAAAATCAATCGCCAATCTAATCTATCTGGTTGCAGGTCGTGTCTGCCCACAGCGTGCGAATTGCTGTGTGAATTCGAGCAGCAACAGACTCGTCTGACTGCGTTCGCCCTGCGGCCTGCCTTCGGTCCGGCTGTCCCATTCTACCCCGTCACATTCACCACCAAGCACTCCTCTTCCTGTGCTCTCAGTCACATCGATAAAGCGTAAGTTGTTTTCATGTCAACTATTTTTTGTCACTATCAAATCTAGTGAGATTCGCTTTATTGAGCGTTTCGTTTTTAAGATCAATAGGCCTGATATTATTTTTTCAGTATATCAAATTGCACAGTGGGGAACTTGAGTTGCAAATTTTGTGATATCGAAATCGTCGAACCTATTCGAAAATTACATTCCCATTCATTTTTTAAATATTATTTCCTTCATCTTCGAAAGCTTCGAAGTTTATCCCATACAGTTATGGTCATAACTGGAGTGCATGAAACGAATAGGCTAGGATATTAAAATATCACCATCTGTTTTTTTTTTCGATATATTCTTCCATGCCAAAATGTCGTGACGTTACAATTTCTAAGTTTAAATGATGAAATGATTCTCTCAAAGTTCATATTAGAATTTTTCCCCATTTAAATTTAAATCGTCTGTTACGGACATGGTTTGTATATCTGGTGATCTTCATTTAGCATCAGAATTGTGTAGGGATTGTCTCTCACAGTTCATCTCTTTCCTTTCTTTCTCTCCGGTTGTTATTTGGTGTGGTCAAAGCGGGGAGAGAGGTGTACGCAGTGGCGCAAGAACACATTGCAAGGCGCAATGCAAAGGGAAGGCAAGGGACTGGCACTACCACCAATGTCACTAGCAGAGAAAAGAAAGGAAGGAAGGAAGAGGGAAGGGGAGAGAGAATGCGGCGCGGAAGGAACGCACACCAACCGAATACTGAACGGAACGGGAAAGAATAATATCAGGATACCCACTAAGCCTAGCTGTCCATCTTCATCACTTCACCAGTCATCCTTTGTCTGGCTGGCTTTTTATCCAGCCACTCTTTTGACTCTTCAGTAGTCTTTGAGCTTCAATACTTCAGTAAATCAAAGATGAGCGAATGAAGTATGCGTTACTTTCAGATCGATACCATATCTGGGACTATTGCCCACTGACTTGATCGGCAAATCTCTTCTGGCCTTTGTCTACTATGCAGATGTGCATGTCGTCATAAAGGCTCATTTAGACTGTAGGTTTTTCTTGTCTTTTCGAATTATGATGATTCCTTTCATTTTCACCAAATTTTCATAATCACAATTTTGTATAAGTCATAAATTATTCAGAACAAATGATATAAGAAAAGAAAGAATCGGTAACTGTTGCAAACTGTAACGGTGACAAGTGCAAGATGTTTTATTTGATCACCTATGAAAATATGCATTTTAGTGCACCAATCTCGAGGAAGTCGAATCGTGAAGAGCGTGGCCCCTCTGCGATTGGTGGCCCATAACGGTGCCATTCTGCAGTCACAAACTGAATGGCACGCTTATGTGAATCCGTGGAGCAAGAAGATCGAGTTGGTCGTCGCCAGACATAAGATTCTTGGCGTTCCTATCGGAGGTATTTGGTTTGCCGACAATAAAGAGAAACTGTGTAATGTTTCAGATTCAAACGTTTTGGCAACTCCAACAGACGGTCATACAGTCAACGTTCTGCCGAGTGTCATGGCGAAGACCTTCGAGGAGGAATTGAGAGCGATTATGAACAAGGTAATATATTTGATTTTTTCCAAGTTATTTTAACGAATTAATATATTTCTCGCGATTACATGTATGACTCGATCAGATCTCATCTTCTCCCCTTCCCTCCCTTCCCTCCCTTCCCTTCCCTTCTTCCTTCTGCAACCCCTTCCTTTCCCTTCTCGTTATGTGTCGTACCAGCTCGATCTGCCCTGTGCCGGTCATCTTCTTCTGCCTTCCCCTGCCTTTTGTATTCCTCTCCCCTCCTACTCATATCACTTACCTGAATCTCTCCCTTCCATTTATGGGTATCATCATCTTCATATTTTCAGACTTTTGCATTTTAATCACAACCTTTCTAAAGCAATAACACTCGGAATAGTCTTCAATCATCTTCTTCATTAATGCTTTCAAGAATAGCATTAACCTATAATCAGACCTAGTGAGCACTTTCGTCAGATGAAAATAAACTATAGAGGGTAAGTCTCGCACGAGCGAATTGATAGTTATGATACCAGGTCGCATTATGAAAATTTGTATCAATTACGAGCTAGAGAGTGAAATTTGTCAAGAAAATATCCTGAGGGTAGGTCGCGAAGGCCTTCTGACGATTGTCCTCCCTGGGTCTGTCTATAATAAGCGCATCTTCCCTGAATGAATCTCAATACTTCTAATTAGGTTGATGCAGATTTTAAGTTTAGAGATTAATGTTTCACGGTATATTGTTGTTTTGATAGTGTAGCTCTCAACTTGTCAACCCCATATTTGTTCTGCCTCAAGATGGTGTACTTCCGTGTATTCTCTCTCTCTCTCTCTTTCTCTCTTGATCATCTTCTTTTTCTCTATTAATATCTCTATTCTCGCACTCGAATCTGTTCATCTTATTGACTAGATCATTTTGCCCTTTACAAGTGGCCTATGCCTAAGTTCTATTATTTCAGCCAGTTACATCATCCCACTCATCCGCCGGCAGTCATTCCCTGCCCCAATCAGCCATCCCCCAACCCGATCAGTTCCCCTCGTTCGGTTGTGTCCGACCTCCCGTCCTTCCTCCAGGCATGACTCCCTCCGCGGCCGCAGTTCTGGCTGCTGCCCCTCTCGATCTCGCCTCCTACATCGACAAACTCGTCGAGAGCCTAGTCATGCACGGCAATAGCAGGTAGCGTTAATTTATCTCGGATTTCGCCTCATAACAATTTCCAGTCAAACAAGTCGACTTCCATCTCTGCCTTCATCGGCTCTGATGCAGTCGGTTCCTCCCTCGTCAACCCCCAGTGAAGTTGCGACTGTCAGCAATGGAAAAGTAAGAATTTGATTCATCATTCCTTCCTGTGCAATAGCGAAATTGATAGACTTCCAACAACAAAAGATGAAATATTTTTCTGGCGTTATGCAATATCGTTTTCTTTCAGAATCAGCCTGAATTGCCTTTGTCCTACAACCAAATCAACTGTCTGGAGAACGTGCATCGGTTGCTAAAATCTCAGTCACAATCTGATACGCCGAACCGGACAGACAGGACGAAGGAAAACAGGTGCATTCTTTTTTCAAAATGTTCTCTTTCAAATTTATGAAAAGTTCTGGAGCGTTGCGTAATGTCATTTCGCGCATTCGTATTTCCATTTCTATTTACGTCGTCATAATTCGATTACTGCATAGAATCGCGCTTTCTCTCTTCTGTCCTGGAATCCATTGGAAGAATCTGCTCTCGTTCGAAGTAAATAAATTGTCTCCTCCAACACATAGATTTCTCTGTCTGTCTGGCCGGTCAGTAGTGGTCACTCTCAGTTGTGTCGGTTTCGCTGCTGCTTCGCCCCGTGCTGCCCTCTTCCTGTCTCTGCATCTCTCCCTGACTGGCACAACCTTGCTTCTCTGTCTCTCCTCCCTTCCTCTGCCCGGGGGATTCCCCTCGACTTGTTTATCTCTCGTCTCCTTGCGCCTTAAAGTGCATTCCATGTTTCGATGCATAGGCAGACAGAGGGGCGTGGCCTCCTTATCATCTGCCTCCAAGAATTGCCACGCTTGCAAAGATACACGATTATGGACAGGAACGGGGAATGAAATAGTGAAATAGGCGGAGCTTGAAAAGGGGAGAGAGAAAAGAAAGGACGAGAGGAGTAAAGGGGTGAAGGGAGGCGAATGGTACCACGAAGAAGGCCGCAAGCAGCAGCAACATGGAGAAGACTTGCGGTGCAAGGAACGCGATGGTAGTGCCTGAATGCAAGCATAGGAAAGGGGAAGGGATAGAGAACGGGTGAGGAGATAGGAAACAGGGCTAGGCGTTGGGACTCGGCGGGATTGCTGCCCCACGAGCTGTCGGGTCGGACGTGAGTCTGTTAGAACAACCATTTATTATCCTGACAGTTCGTCTTATTCTTACTAGTGCATAATATGACGTGAAGGTTAGCTTGTTTTTCCTACATTTCAATTTCTCAAGACGGGGCTACATGCATACATATTTTGAACTTTTTGCTGAGTTGGTAGTTGAATATGATGATGGTAGAATGTTTCATGGCTGTGTCATTACTAGATTTCATTCGGACTTGAAGAAAGAATGCTCACCTTATTTCGATGCCAGATAACATATGCAAAGCTTTATTTGAATTCGTCACTCATGGAGATGTAAAAATTCGAAGTTTTCCAAACCTTATCACTACTATTCTTTGTAATATACCTTTAGAATTGCGCGAAAGATTATGGGAAATAGAATTTGTCTTTTCCAATGGGTTTCAAATTCATAGATCAAAAGAATTATGATAGCGAGAATATGATGCAACGTTCTAAATCTGCAGATTTCTAATGTTCTAAATGGGGATAATCACTTGCAACAATTCGTTTTCTCAAATCTGCTGTGTCCTGGATTGACTGCCCGATTTCCCGCTTAGCCATTGCGCTCATTCTCCTACTCTCCCTCTCCCTCTCTCTCTTTCTCCTTCCATTCTCAAAGAGTACAACCAGCCTCTGACCTATTGGTGCCAGCCGCAGGGAGTGGACAGAGACAGACAGACAGACTAGGGAGATAGAGAAGACGACCTTGCGCAACACCGCAACAGACACCGAGAGTATAAACAAACTTAGTGAGTGAAGAGTGAACTGAACGAACGAACGAACAAACGTGTCGGATTGAGAGATGGAAAGGGGTGGAAGGGGAAGAGAGATTGCACAAAGATAGACGGGGAGCGTGAGAATGGGAATGCACGTTGAAGCGCAATGAAATAAATATGCACCCAGCAAACAACAACTATTCAACTAGACAAGACTCATAAATATTTACCATTCAAATAAAAAATATTCGGGAAAACCATGAAATTCTTTCAGACAGCCGCAAGCCAAAGTCCCGCTGACGAGGGAGACTCTTCTGCAGCACACCAAGAAATGGGAAGAGGAATACAGGGATACGTGGAATAGGTACTGAGAATCCACCAAACATCACCATCATCAAGAGGAATGTTCAGGAGGTTGAAGCGGCTATCGGAAGATATGTGTCAACTACCCGGTGCCCCTCCAGCCAAGCAAATGCGACAGTCCTGCTCCTCGACTCCACCAAATCCCCACTCGTCCCACACACATACGAGAAGGAATCCCATCAACACTGCTCCTGCACCCGCCAACAACTATCAGGTATTCATTCGATTTTCTTCCCATCATTTGTTGTATTCCTGAAAGGTCTAGAGATTTACGATTTGAGAATTTTCTATTTCAAAATCGTGGCTCAAGGAATCATCCTGTCATCAGGGGCTATGGATTTAAAGACTCGGAAATTAGGGATAGAACACACAAATCTCGTGGATATTTTATGACTTATTCTATATTCCCAAGTTTCAGATCACGGTCATTCCGCTGAGCGACGATGCAGGCGAGCAGAAAGTCCGAAGACAGTCACATCCAACAGAGAAACAACCCTCAACCACACGGCAGTCTGCATTCTCTGCATTCACAGCTGTGCCGCCGAAGACCGTCCCACTTCGCGAGCTGCCCGCCCCAATTCGACTGTCCATCCAGGACACGCCTTCTGTCATCAGAAACCCCACCGACCCTCTTGGTCCGCCACTCAATCTGCAGGTACATATTAAAGCTTCGCAAAAAACACTGCAATTTTGGCCTCATGTTTCAAGAAAAGCTGATCTTCATCAGCCAGAATATATTTGTCAGCTCTTTAGTGTCGTAGGAAATTGCTCATGCTACATTTGTTCTCGAGCAGTGAAAATTAACCGTACTTGCTATCGTACTTTCCTAATTTATTCAATTTCAGGATCAATCCCGCATGCTGTGGGCGGCCGAGTCAGATCGCCTCCTCGCAGCGGCAGCAGCTCTACAGTTGCCTCAACAGAAATCATGCTAGTCATTTTCGCGTTCGTCTCGATTAGTTTCCCTGTTCCTTGACAGATTCCTTGTGCAATATTACCTCTCCTCTAGTTGACCAGCCATCCACTGCCCTGGAGTTCCTGTAGAGAGTCCCCACCCTCAATCTGCTCCACTCTCCATTTGCATCCATCCACTCATCCACAATCCATCACATTCTCCTCCATTCTGTGGCTCTTCCTGCATTCCTTCTTCCAATCAACAGTTCGCTTTTCCAATCATGTCATTTCTTCATCTATATATCCTTATCTTTACTCAACAAAATATCTTAACCCAGCCACTTTCTGCCCTTTTCCTTGGTCTACTTCAAATTGCATGCTCCTTCCGACGTCTTTCATTCATTCTCTTCCTCTTCTCCTCTATTCTCTCCCTCCCATATTCTGATTCGTTTTTCCCGTTTTCTGCCCGGCTTTCTGTTCCCCTTCCGGTTATTTCAATAGACAAATTTGTTCATTCGAATTCGAAAAAATAGTACACTATCTATCATCTATTCGTCTCTTTCGTAACTTTCGCATTATTGTATGTACAATTTGATATCTATTCGCTATTTTTCGTAATTATGGTTATCGACTATTGTATCATTTTCTCGAGTCCAAATGATCACTGCCCTGGCCTAAAGTGCAATCCTTCATCGAGTCATCCCTTTGAAGGCATATCCATTCCTTTCTTCTTCATTTGCTCTTTGGCTGAACTGTTTTTGCGCATTCCTTTTGTAACTTATTCCTTCGCAATAGTCACAGTTGTGCAAGAATGTCGGGTTCTTGGGAAATTCATCCAGCTTTGAATTGCGAAGATAGAATGAGAAAATGGATGATCTATCCAAGAAGCCAATTTTTTAAAACACTTTTTCCTTTAAAGAATATCTACCGTTTCCGGTTTTGTCCCGGTCACTGCTCTCCCCCGTCAACGTCTTTCAGCATCGGAATCGTCCGAACGGAACGAAATTCGGAGTGTAAATTGCCAGCTGATCTACTTTAAAGCTCATTTATGCTTCGACAGTCAGCTGACAATTATGCTCCAAAATTCGTTCCTAGTAAACGACGCCATGCACCAGTGTCCATCAAATTGATTCATTTGTCAAAATTGATGTGTGCATTTTCGTCCTATTGTATATTTTCTATCTAAATATTTTATCTAGGTTTTTTGTTTCGTTTAACTTCAAATACCCATTTCACTTGACTATTTATGTTTATAATTTATTCTGTTATCTGCTTAACGTATAATCCATCTGCCCTCGTGCTTTCACTGTTTTTATTCTCTCACTGCCCTTCTGTTTTCTTTCACTCTTCGACTTTTGATTCTCTAAATGCTATTTTACCACCGTTTTTAGTTATCTCTTCATCTTTTTCATCATACATATTTTATCTTATTATGGGTCACATCAACGATAATTTTATTTATTCATTTCTTGTAATACTTTTCTCATTTTATTGAACAAAACGTATTATTTATCGTTTTCATTTACCCATTTCGTTATTTTAGATATGAATTTATTTTATCTATGATTTTACAAGTCTCATTCGCTCTTTCAATGTTTATAATATGGACATTTCATGTTATCTCGTTTTTTGACATTTGAATAAATTTTTTCGAGAGATATAAGGTTGATTAGATGAACATTGAAAATAGACTGAAATAGACTGAAAATTAGACGAACATAAGCAACTGATGCGTAACAATTTGACTAAAATCTTAGTTATTCTCATAGACCATCTTCAGTGATCAAAGCAAATTTGCATATCATCACTTCAAATTGCCTCATATTTGTATTGAAAATATATTACACGAACTAATATTGCATGTGTTGTTCGGTTAACCAACTATTTGCCAGCAATTTTATGATTATGAAATATCGATATAGAAATGTTGCATATCGAAACAAAAATTTATCTCCTGAACACGTTTTCATGTGAATACACAATTGTTCTAGGCGATTTCATCATAAATAGAACTTTCCGTTTCATCAAACATTTGCGAACATTAGAAATTGCCCGTTATTGACCTTATGAAATTTCGATTTTTTTCCTTCTATAAGGGGTATTGTTGACCTGACACTGCTATGAATCACTGAATTACATTTACTGCTGAACTGGATGCTGATAAACTTTTAAATTATATATTGAGAGGGCGACAATTTATCAATTACTTCGAGAAGTTATCGATAATCAATGCACTCCCTTCTATTTGACCAGTTTGTTCTTTTCTTTCCCCCTCTCATTTAGAGAACGCAGTCTGTTCCTCAAATTCCACCCGATCGGGAAAAATATGATGTCAAGATATTCTCGACGATGTAACTTAGATATTGGCGAAATAAACAAAGGCTGTAGGTACTTTGTTACCAAACGCTATTTCTCCCCTTTTTCCTCTTATCCTACGCTGTTTCTGCTTTGGTAACAAAGTGCTCGCTTTTGGCAACAAAATACTAATTGCAACTCTTTAACAATGTACTCACTCGCGGTAACAAAGTACCTACGGCCAAAAAAATGATTCCAGAAAAGTAGCAAATTTCCGACTCCGAAATAAATACAATTTTGCATCACAAAATCGCGATGTGCTCGCGTGTGCTCCAACCATTTTCGTTGGCCTTTGGTACACACCCGTTTCGTGGGGTCTATCGTCGATTTAGTTCGAATTTTCGATGGCATACAGCATTTGAAGGGGACTTGCTTCCTAGCTTGGGGGTCCCCGCACTACCACTTTTTGTATTCTACCGCGATTTTGCAAGGGGATGAAGCTTACGTCCGCGCTCGCGCTTTCTACTCTCATTTCTTTTTGTCTCTCTGCACTCTTTTTACCGCGGAATATATTTCATTCATGTTCCATCAGTCCTCAGTCCTTACGGCCTTATTTTCTTCCTGATTAGACCTTGGCCTTCGTCCATCTGCAACCTTGTTGTGGCGTTGTGCATCGTTCCTAATCGCGCAAATGTTGATCGTTGTTTCGGCAATTGAGCGCGACCATTGCTCATTTTCGTTCACTCTTTTGCACTTTTTTTTTTCGATTTTTACTCCGATTTCCCTTTTTCGGGAATAAACGTGGGACGTTTCGAAAGCATAAGGCTCATAAGGCCATGATTTCTCGCTTTTGTTCACTTTTCGATTTCTATCGACTAGCGGATGTTTCAGGAATGCGGCAGGATATGGCTGACCTGTTGCGCGTTCTGCTGCTCTCTGCCCTCGTTTCAGCCAGTCTTTCCAAGATCCATCGACTAGTTCTGCGGGTTCGTTCATGGACTGTTTAAAATTTATTTTTGTGTTCCAGGGGGACACGAGGAGGAATGTTATTCTGAGCAGTTTCGGCTACGCAGTAGAGGGCACTCTCGACGTGGCCATTCAGAATTTCTCGGTGCCCGACTCGATTCGCGAGAAACTCGATTCCAGTGAAGATGCAGAAAAAGCGGTTGGTTTTTGAGAAAATTTAGCTTTTCGTAAAATTCATCAACACTACCATCACAATTAACAAATTTGATGCTGGAAAGGGGAAAAACTGGTGAATTCTGGGGTACTTGAATTTATAAATTCCTGGCCATCGTCACTGGTTGAATTTGTCATTGTCTATTGGATGAAGAAACACAGGAGCTGAGAACTGGAAAGAAATAATAAGAAAAAAACCGATGACAAATCCACTCGGTGACGGCGATCAAGCAGTAACTAATTTAAGTGACCGAGTTCTGTAAGTGATGGTGTTTTGTTGTTCATATACGTATATGAAAGGGGGAAATTCCGGTGTTTTCCTGATTATCAACGTCTTGCAGGGCACTATCGGTTTCTCGCTGTCTCGAGGAATTTCCATTTCTGCCGGAGTCGGCAACAATCCATACATTTGCCAGCTGCAGGTTCGACTTTTCCTCTTTTGCAGAAGTTATTTATTTTCTGTTTATTCAGCAAACGGATCAAGGTTTCGATGCGTTGTTTTTCTTCGTCGATTTGCCCAACAAGCGACTCAACATCTTTCGATCGGGTCTCGGCCAGAAAATTCGTCTCTGCTCTTCTCACCAGGAGTAAAATTCTAGTTGACTTTTCCTCAAAAAAGCTAAAATCAGATGCTCAATCGGTTCTTCTATTCGGAATGCTTCAAACTCATCTCCAACTGCTGTGATAGTACGTTTTTCTTCATTTTGTTTTAAATAAAATACGACGAAAATTATTTTCAGCCAGACAAGAGCCAGCAATCAAATTCCTTCATGGACACAATCAAGAGGTGGTTCACTGGCGGATCGAGTCTCATCCCTTACGAGGACTTCATTCCGCTCTCTCAAAACGACAACCTCTATTCTGCAAATGTGAATGATTTTGATCGAAATTGGTGTATTTTCATTTTTCAGATTTCCGTTAGGTTTCCAGCTGAGCTGACGGGCAAATACTATCTGATCTATCACAACTGCTTCAAGTATAAGGAACATGGATACAGGTAGTTGATTATTGTTGTTGTAGTAGTTGTTTAACAAAAGTTACTAAAATTCGTCATTCTGTAAATGGTAGAGACTTTTTGTTAAAGTAACGAAATTTTCTTCTGAGAAAAATAAGAGAAACTTCATTATTTGACGAAAAATCACTCACGATCTCTCTCCACCATTTAAAACCTACCGAAGTTAGCCAGCAAATTTGTCTCTCCCAGAATATGCAGTATGCTAAATTAAAGAAAAGTAATCGTCTCGATCTTGCATTATTTTATTTCTGTTAGAATTGTAATTCATGCTAAGATTTCAGTGATCGAGTCGGAGTGGACGCGTCGATTTTCATGTTGGAGACGAATGCGGACTCGTTCCTATCCGCGGGCGACATTCCCAAGCCCAGGGTCTATTTGTATCTGTCCATGGCCTTCCTCGTCGCTGCCATCATCTGGTCCTACAAACTATGCATTTCGCCGTATGTTCCTGCTATTTTTATTACTCTGTATCACATTTACTTCAGCCGTTCATCTCGTTTTCGAGTCCATTACGTAATGACAGCCCTAGTCTTTCTCAAAGCGACGTCCCTCTTCTTCCACGGAGGTAATTTTCTTATCAATTTGCAGATTTCTAAAATTTTCAACATTTTACAAGTCATAATTTTTATCTTCATTAAAAAAGCTAAAATGCAAGTGATAACGTGAAAAAACTCGGAAATGAACGTGGATGTGGTGATGTATAGATTTGTCGTTGAGAAATAAAAGAAAAATGGGAAAAGTTCGTTTGACTGAAATAACTATCGTAAGTTTTCAAATACCTGAATTTCAGTCAGTCTCTCTTTCATCTGCTAATTTCTCAATTACTTTGCCTATTTGCAGTGAATTACTACTTCGTGAGCAAGTACGGTCACCAACGTGAGATCTGGGCCTTCGTCTTCTACGTGACTCATCTGTGAGTCGTTTTCCTTGCTTTCGACTTCCCTATTTGCGCCTTTTCAGCCTCAAAGGCGCCCTTCTGTTTGGCTCAATCATTCTCATTGGAACTGGCTACACTTTCTTCAAGAATTTCCTCACAGAAAGGGATCGACGCGTTATGCTCATCGTACTGCCTTTACAGGTTAATAATTCGTCTTATTCAATTATGAAAACTCACCAATATTTACAGGTTTAGACTCACTGTAGTTCCCACACTCCGCATCATTACCCTCTTATAGTTTCGACCCTTTTTGAAAAATATGGGAAAAGAGGAAAAGGGTGGAAGTAGTGTAGGAAGTAAATTGCAGGGGTTAAATTTTCAAAATTCCAAAATAAATCGTATTTTTCTTCAACTTTATGATATTTTTAGGTTCTGGATAACATAGCACTTGTGATCCTTGAGGAAGGCGAATTGGGTTCGAAGGATCATCAGCTCTTCCTCGAACTGTTCATTTTCATCGACATTCTCTGCTGCGCTTTCGTGTTCTTCCCCATTATTTGGTTAGTCTTTCTGAAAGTTAATTAGTACTGATTTACAAAACAAATCCATTTTCATCTTTCATTTTTATGATCCAATTTGCAGGTCAATGCAGTATCTGTCACAAGGGGCAGCGAGTGATGGCAAGGCAGCCTTCAATCTGCAGAAACTGCAACTGTTCCGTCAATTCTACGTGGTCACCATATTCTACATCTACTTCACCAGAATCAGCAAATATCTTTTGCAGGTTTGAATTTTGAAACGATATTTGGTGGGCGTATCTTTGAGAATGTCCAAATTTGAAGTCTATTTCGCATTGTTCATTCGAAAGAGATACAAACTCAAAAGTTTCTTTATTTAGAATCTATCCCGAAAAATAGATTCGAAACCGACTTTTTAGTCTTTTCTTTATTTTTCAGTACTCTGTTCCATTTGACTTGGACTGGGTGATCGTGTGCCTGATCGAGGTCTCGACTCTGTTCTACTTCTACTGGGCAGGCAGTCGCTTCCAGCCCCAGCCCAGCAACCCCTACCTCCGACTCGAGCAGGACGAGAGGGATGTCGGTGACGACGATGATATGGCGTGAGTAACTTATTTTTATTCGTTTAGTAAGTATGAAATTGTTATTTACCAAGCCTGAACAGATCATATTTAAATTTTATAGAGAATGGGAAAAGAATGCTAAAAGTAGTCGAAATGACGGAA
This sequence comes from Diploscapter coronatus, assembly GCA_964036155.1. NCBI lineage: Eukaryota > Metazoa > Nematoda > Chromadorea > Rhabditida > Rhabditidae > Diploscapter > Diploscapter coronatus. Next base: position 20,563,790 of record OZ038423.1, on the reverse strand, counting down.
ATGATATTGCTTGGAAAATTATTTTCCTCCAGACTTGTTCTAGATATTTGCAAACTATTTTCGAAATTTCTCATTTCTAACGCCAGTCATTAGTTTTTATGACATGACTCACCATTCAGTCAACCAATGACTATGTGTGTAGGATGGAAATGGTTAGGAATTGAGTGAAATCGTTTCTAGAAGAATTACACATTTTCACTACTCATTATAGTGTTGATATCTTTTTTCCAAAAATGAACGATTTTATCTTTTTTCAGACTGACTCGAAATGGCCTGTTGGAAGTTGTCGTGAGCCGCAGCGATCGAGTCAACAATTCTTCAGATTCCTCGGATTCTGACAACGAGAAGATCGGAAGGAAGCGGGTGGATGGACTGGAAAAGACACTTCTATAAAGTATCAAATAAAAAATCAACTATATTGGTGCATTACGCAGCGAGTGCCTTCTAACTTTTGAGGGTAGGTATTTTTAATCAAAGCTTCATCCATTTTCGCAAAAAATGGAGTACATACTTTTAAATACAGGTTCATATATTTGCCAACTAATTTTTTATTCTGAAAGTATGTACTCATAACTCGGTGACAACACTTTATATTTCGAACTGTAAGTACTCAATTCTTTCTGTAAAAAAACGGGGGCAAACACGGTTATAACCAATTGTAAGTTTCACCTTTCTCGTCTTATTTGTTTCATTTCATTGTTCTGACTTCTTGGAAAATTCCTTCAGCTCAAACGAAGTAATTTTGATATATAGAAAAAATAAATGAATTTTCCAAGATACCCATTGTTCTGTTTCGTTAAACCTAATGCAGTTAGTCGTCATTTTTCCCTATTTCGTTGGCATTTTTCACGAGTAATAAACAGATAGTCGATCATTTTTCAACTATTTTGACTATTCCGAGTTTTCAACTCCGACCATATCTTTATTCATTATTACTTTTAATTTAGGGTCTAATCACTTGTTGATTCAGGTTAAAATCTACTCGAATCGATGCAATATAGCGAAGTAAGCTATTTTCATTATCCTACTCGAAAGTTAGTATGCGAAATATAAAGAAGCCATAGGACTTGTTTTTACTTTTCTGCATACTATATCATAGGTTCAAATAGCATTTTTAGATGCCCATCTAGAAAAATAAGACTTTAAAAATTTCAAGGAAATTTTTCATATTTTGGACAAGTGCTTAATGTTCTTTTCACAAAAAGTGCCATTTTCAGGTATCAGATGCAGCAGATCGGAGTAGCTATCGATCGAGCGACGACGGAACGGGCTCCTCCCCTGCCGTGGATGAGCTCACAAGGGTCAACAAGAAGATCGAACATTATAGGGAGAAACTGAAGGAGATCAATTTGGAGAGGGAAAGTCAGTCATTCATTCAGAAGCAGAAATGAGTGAAGAATTGCAGGCGATGTTGAGAATTTCCTGTCCATGTCCAGACAGGCAGAGACGCACAAAGGGGCTGACAACCCGCAACTCGCCCGAATTCGACAGACTTTCGAGAAGAAAAACAAACGGCACGCACACGACACCGAGGGAATTCAGGTTGGAAAATAGATCATTACAAAATTGAAAGGGAAGTTCGTTTTGTAAATCTTGAATTTTTGACGTCCTGATGCTCTCTGTTGCCCCACAGACTATTGTGAATATTGAATTTAAAAAAAAATTTAATTCAAGCATTATGTGAAACAGACATCGGACAGTAATTTTGAGAAAAAACCTGCATTTTCCATGAAATGAAATATTTCAGAAGAAATTAGCTGAATGCGAAGCTCGTCTGGTCCAACTGCGCCATCAGAATGCAAACGGAGGACTGCTAGACTCGAATCAGGCCAAAGGATCCAGCGTCATCAGCTCTGTCTCTCATGGATTGTGGTGAGGATTTGCTCTTACCTTCCAACAGATATTTTTGTTTAAATTCACTTACCAGAAAAAAAAAACAAATTTGATATTAGTATTTAGAAGAATATTGATGTAATTATTTTTCTTCTTCGATATTCCTTTTAATTTCAGGAAGACGGGCGCGAATCTGAAGGGCCGTGCAGATGCAGTGATGGCTGCTCCTATTGAGTTGGCACAAAAACTGCGAAATACTCTCGGGTCGTCGGATGATGTCAATCGGGGTGAGCAGATTTATCATTTATTCATTTCATTCAAATCAACAAACAAGTCACGATTCATGATTCGATTACTTATACAAGTAGAATAGGGCGGCGATTAGAACTGTGAGAATGGAAAATGCAGAGAGGGTGTGGGAGGCTGCGTTACAGTAGTCGCTCTGAAGCATATTAATAGCGTTTTAAAACTCGAATTTTACTTTGACTGAGTTTAAATGCCAAAATGACCTTGGCATTTTTACCTAATGTATAAAGTCGATTAATTTTTGAGCCTAGCATTTACCTGACAACAGCATTTGTGAATGTGGATTCCATCACTCTGATACGTGTCCCAGCATTGATTATTCTGAAAATTATTTAAAAATGATTTATTTTTTCTTTATTTTGCATACCGAGCAAATTAAGCCATTATCACAGCTCATGGTAGTTTTCAGCGGCAAATTGTTCTGATCGACTTCGTCTGTTCTAAACAAAAATTCCTTGAATGATTAGATCTTCACTATTTTTCCTAAAAATCAATAAACTAATATAACTTACCTCACGCAATAATTCTGCCCATTTGGATTAAAGCACGGAGACTTACCGTAACCGCTAAAGCTCATTCCTATTTTTAATTAGTTAAATTTTCATAATTTTTCAAATCTTTACCGCTATAACACTGAAGACAGTAAACTGTCGTGACAAAGAAAGATAGAACAATTAGAGACGAATACATCGCTCTGTGCTAGGAATTGATGCGAAATTTCTGCCAAACTTTTATGGAAGAACTTGAAGTGGAAAAGACAGCTCTATCGAGTATTTGAATAGTTTAGCCCCTCCTCTGATTTTCCATTTCTTCCCTCCTTCAACTCTTCAACTCTTAATCCGCTCTGCCAATATTTCTCTTCTTCACAGCACCAAATTCGATATGATTCACGCAAACCCAAATATGAATAATTGAGGGTGGAGGGATGAGAAATGCGGGCTGAATCAATCAGACGCGCACTGAATGTTTCGTCATTATCAATGATACCCTTAATTCGTAATCGAGAAAATATTCATCTGAACGGAAATTTCAAAATCCACTAATTTTAGAGAATAGCATTTCGCAATTTCCTAAATCATAACCTAATTTGGATATTTCAACTCATTGTTTAGTAATTTGAAAGTTGTGCAATTTTAACTTCAGACCTGGGGGAACACGGAAATTCCACATTCTATGCGACTTCCGATGCCGAGCTCGACAGCGCCCTGCTACAGCCGCCCTCCATCAAAAGCAAGGCCTCCACTCTGCCTCCTGGCTCTAAACTCTTCGCTCCACAACAGGACGGCGACAAAAACACCAATGCCTCGGTAAGTTGAAATGTTCGAAAAATATTCTCTTGATAAGGAAAAGATTCTGAGAGATCAAAAATGCTCCATTTCTATTCATTATTAACCAAATTTTGATAAGAAAATCGCATGTATCAACTGTTTGTGTTAATGAGACTATGGTAATCAAGGAAAACTCGAAATCCGGGTTTTCGATCTACTATCTCATATTTACGATAAAAGCGCTCATTCTTCCTTTTTCTTGAAATTTTGTCGTCAATTTTAGCGCATTAGTGTAAAATTAAAACCTCCTTGCTGCGATTTGTTGTGATACAAATCATCATGTCACAAGTTGTGTGGTGCGCCAATGCATATTTTGTACGGATTGAGGAACCTTCTCAGAAACAAGACAGTGGATAATTTTTGTCAACTTCATAATTGAAGGTTCGGAGTTGTCATTAGACCGATAAAACCAGCCTGATCTATTGCATTACCATATTGATTTTCAGAACAATTAGTTTCTAAATAATTTGCTCACCAGCCATAATTTAAAGAAATGTTTAAATACAGGCTCTGAATGACACTTCGTACCACTCAGTCGTGAACAACAGCAGCAGCAACGATGTTTCGTTCGAATTGAGTGAATTGAATGCTGTCAAAACGGCCATGGGTAGACTCGAAGAGAGGCTGGACAGGCTCAATGTAAGAAGACATAGAATTAGGGACGAGTGGTACAATTTTCGTTAAAACTCGTAAAGGATTTTTCTTTTTTATTAGTCATTCAGCCATTTCGAAGAATTCCTTTTACGGCTTATGTGAGACACAATTCTGCATATGTTCCAAAAAGATTTTTGAAATGGATCGACTGGCCATTTTATAGAAAATTCGAACGAAAATTCAAAATTTCTGTAAGATCTTTTCTTATAAAGTCACCAGTTGAACCTTTTCAGAAGAAATCTTTTCGGGCAGGTGCAGAATTGCGTCTCGTATATGATGCAGGCATAGCTTTTCGAAATGGTTGAATGGATGATTTTTGAATATTCTAGTGAATTTTTTAATGAAAATTATACCGCTCGTTCTTGCATAGAATAATTACAAAATATGACGGAATCTTCAGAAACATGTCGAGAGTGAACTCCTTTACTACTCCAAGGCTTTGGAAGAGGAAAGATTCAGAAGCTCGGTTCGCTTTTATTTGCTTTTCAGAGGTGTTGTAATTATAATACTTCAGAAGCTGGAGGCCCTATTGAATGAGACAATCGACTTGCATCAGGGAGAATTCCAGGTTAATTTATCTTTCCTTCAACAAGTTCATCATTTTCAACTTCAGGCCCTAAAACTGGAACAGAGCAGCATGGCGAATCGACTCGATTACCAATACAACGAGCGATTCCTGATTGTGGATGACAGAGTTGGGGCCATTCACAATGATCTGCAGAGGTAGGAAGAAATTGTTATATCGTCATTTTTCAAACATTAGGGACTAACTAAAAAGAGCCTACGATTTGTGCCTCGCAAAAGGGGCGTGGCTTGGCGGTCTCTACAATAACTGCAAGGTCTAATATCTAATCATTTTTAGGAACATGAAACGTATAATCAAAGGGCAATTATTAGATCTTGTAGTTTTTTTTTTTCGAAATGTTTCTATTTTTCAATCATTGATAGGACGTAATGTTTATGAACAAGTTTACAGGATCGAAAACACTCTGCAAGAAGCGAACCAGAGATATTCGTTGGATGAACATCGATGGGGAGCTGCTGCACTTTCCGCAGTCAATATTCTAGTAAGCAAATTTTTATTTGGAATTTATTGAAAATATCTTCAGGTGGAATTGCTCAAAATGGTCCTACTTATACTGGGCACTGCACTGGACGTGCTTCGACCATTCACTGGGACTAGGTATTATATTTTGATTTTATCATTTCTTGTGCCTTCATAAATATTCAATTATGAAGACATAATTTATGCAATATTATTCTTGCGAGTTTTGGACTAAGGGAGCCTTTGTTCCTTGCATTTAATCAACTATAGGCTCATCGAATAAGGAAAATGCTTGCATTTCAAGCTAGTCGTTTTTAAATTTATAACTCGTTCTAAACGATATCCTCTTATGTTTCTAGAAAATTATTAAAATTCGAAATTTGAGGAATAAGGCAGGCATTCTGCTGCTGGGCATGATCGTGCTGGCTGTGTTCCTCAACAACATTTCCTCGATCATGTCCGTCTTCTCCCGGACAAACTCCACAGTCACTTAGTCAGGCAACCCATCCATAGCCTTTTTCCTATTCTATTTTTTAGTATCTTCCGTTTCCTCAATTCTTATTTGACTTCATGTTATCTTTAAAATTGTTGTACAAATGCAGAACTATCTGCTTCAAAAGCACAATTTTCAACTTGTCCCTTCCAAAAATGACTCGACAATGACATTGTAATGTGTTATCTGATTGACAGGGTTACTCTCGCTGAATTCATTCTAGAACATTCTATGATTTATTTATCCTTTGCATAAGTTCCTTCTCCCAGTCGATTGCATCATCTTTCAACTATTTTCCCTGTATCTGAGCTTAATTCTCCTATGGTAGACTTGCAGATTTATTCTGAGATTCGTCGGATTTTTACGATAATTTAGCCATTTTTCGACTTAATATTGTCGTACTGTAAGACTAATATTTTTGAATAGTTTACGAAATCCTACAGTTTGGCAATATGGCTCTATTCACCTATTGTTATTCGAAAATTCCTCTTTCATTGATAGCGGGTGGATGTTTCCTACAATTCCTATTCCTCCAATTCTTATGCTAATCTTTCTTTTCCTTTCTCTGTTCAGATTTAGTCATACACTTGCAATGACACTTCCCTGTGCCACAATTCTCAGCGAAAACCCTTTCCTCGATTAACCGTGGATCAGTCCTCCATCAATGTGAAGAGTTCTCGAGTAGCCTTGCATAGATCCTCAGGTAATCGCTGATAACCTACCGACCATAAGAGTTATTTGGAGTTGATCGCCGATTTTTCTAGGGCTCTTCAATTTCTGGGAACGATTCCCGATAGTTCACTTTGGTGTAGGACTTATCCACGATTAATCGAGGAAAGGGTTTTCGCTGAGTTCTCATTCTTATTCCATTGATTTATTGTTTATTCTTGACTAAGCCTATCCTATTTTACCTTCTTTTTATAGCATATTTAGTAAAATTCGAGAGATTTCCTATATCTTTAACTCATTCATTCTGAGCTGATTGTGTCAGATTAATTTTGTTTGGAGTTCATAAAGACGTGCCTCTTGTATGCTGATTTGTATTAGTTTAGCTTATCAATAAGGTATCAGCCTTTGAATATCTATGAATTGCTCCTTTCCGTTAGCTTCGTTTATGTTTTGTCATTCAGATGTTAGCACTTCGTGTGTGTTTGACTCGCTTCTCGACTTCCGTCAAAAGACTCGACAGATATACTCGCGAGTCCCTCAGACAGCGCATTCACGAGAAGGAGCTTAAGGAGAAGCTGAAGACACCGCAGCAACCAGGTCAGACATTAGACCTCCCGTATTAATCGTTAGTTGTCCACCGTCGTCGGTTTTTCTCAGCTCTCCCCTACTTCCCTGTTTCCTCGCCAAAATAACCGGCGACATACACGCTTCCATCCCCTTTCCGAGGATTTCACTCGAAAAGAGAAAGAACACCTTTTCTTCCTGGATTTACACCGTGCACTCTTTTCCCTCTCTCTCCTTTCCATTCTATCCCCTCCCAGCTGCTGCTGTTGCTGAAGGTAAGGGGGGAGAAAAGACGAGTAAAGCCAAGGCGTAAAAGCAGGCTCTGCCTCTTTGAGAGAGAAGAACGAATTGCAATGTATACCGCTAGGATTAATATATTTTGAGGAATTATCTGACTTTGAATATTTCAGATAAATATCCAGATGCGATTCCCATTCGACCCACCAGCCACTTGATCAAAGCGCTCGGATTCACTGCAGCTGTAAGTAACCATTTTATACATAATACATAGAATTGGAATAGTTGATCTTTTCTCATAAAAATTCACATTCAGACTGGTTTGACGTGCTTCACGTTTGCCATTTGGAAGGACCTGGGTCGGCAGCAGGAAAAGTTTACCTCGTTTTTCTATCCAAAGTACGAATTTGAAAAATTCACTGTGTTAGTCATGTGCTTCATGGCTTTATGCTTGTTTATGATCGTCTTTAGGGCCGGTACTAATGGCGAGAAGATAATGTTCGAAAAGCGTGAGCTAACGGATGGTGAAAAGACAACTGCAGCTCTGGTCTTGAGTAAACTGAAAACATTTTCCTACTCAATAAGATCTCATTTCAGTGAACGCAGTCGTATTTGGAATGTGGCGATTTCGCAAATTGCAGCCTGCCATGTGGCGATATTTCACAAACAGCTATGCATCCAGTAGTTTTTTTTTTTCTAATTTATCCGATTTTATAATCAAAATCATGCAGGAATTATAGTTTTCGTAAATTATTTTCTCTATATTATAACTCTCATTTATTTGAAAGTCCTAGTCTTCACTTATTTGTTTTCAGAATCCCTATGCTCTCCGATGCTTTTGTCCGTCTTTTCACACAACAACTTTATCCACCTGGCCCTGAACATGTACGTTCTCTACTCCTTCACAGGCATCGTCATCGACAAATTCCTCGGGGCCGATCAGGTTTGTTCGTTTGTTTCTTCTAGGTGATTTCTGGATTTCCGCTGTTTCAGTTCTGGGCAGTGTATCTGACCGCAGGAGTTGTGTCTTCGATGGCCAGTTTGTGTCACAAGGCTATCACGAAGAATCCTGTCAGGGCACTTGGAGCTGTAAGTGATTTTTTCAAAATAAAAAGATTAACCCATAATTGAAATGAAGAAAATTAGCGTTTTATTTATAGGGATTTCTTATTTCAAGTTCATTCGCGTTAAAGTGTATGAAATAAGTTAAGTTTTGTTGTTAGTTTTTATCCAATCAATATATTCTATTATATTATCCAGTCACAAATTAGTATTTAATCAATTTTTCGAAATATATGGTTTGCAGAGCGGCGCCATTCTGGGCATTCTGGCATATACCTGCATGCGCGTCCCCGATGCCCGTCTCAAGATCATCTTCGTTCCGTTCTTCGACTTCTCTGCTCAGTCTGCAGTCATCGGACTCCTTCTCTTCGATATTGCCGGATTGCTCTTCAGGTTGAAATCTCAAAGTACATTAATTTGGTTGCATTTATTCCTCTTCAGATTCAAAATGTTCGACCATGCAGCTCATTTGGGCGGAACTCTCTTTGGAATGTAAGTTTTCTTTCATACAATAATTTTAGTAAAATCCTGAGGTAAATTCCTGCACATCCATGTTCCTTAACGACAGAGAACTCTTTTCCTCTCCATTTTCTTAGCACAATTTCTAGCGGTGGAAAGAGCAATAACATGAAAGTGGGGGGAAACAATTTTTCTGCCACTGAGAAAAAGGGAATCTTAAGATAATTTATCTAAACTTTGATTTAGTCTATTTGCTTTCAGTTTCTACGCAGCAATAGGTCACAAGCTGATATGGGAGGAGTACGGCTATTACGTGGAACAGACCTACAGATCCATCACCAAACGGTAAACTCCGTCTATTCTAGTGTTTTCCGTGTTTCTTTTGTTGACATATTGAATCTTCCTCTCAACGGGTAAATACTTACTTTATTAGGGAATAAAACTTTAGACTCTAAAACACCTTTAACACTTGAACACAAGGCAACAGAATTTTCGGCGAAAATAGAACAGCAAAAAGAAAAAGTCAAAAGCTTAAAATAAAATACAAGATCATTTGAAAGCGTAGGATAGCTATCAGTTGTAGATTTTTAAAAATCAAAATTTTCCTCAAATAACTCCTAAATTAAAAATCGCTGATAGAAAATAAAATATGTGGAACAAGTGATTATGAATTTTCGTCAATGAATTGCAAATTTGGAAAGAGAATAGGCTCTGCGTACAAACGAATGTAAAGCCGAATACTAGCCCTAGAGATTTTGTACGGGAAGTTTCTTGAATAAATTCTTACAAAAATGCTTAGAACACTTTAAAGATTGAATTACCTTGAAATGGGATAAATAAATTCAAAAGAAGAACAATGATTTTGTTGAATCGCGCAAGCTCGCCTCGAGGAGGAACGTTTAGGGGCACTTTTCTCCTAACATTTGATTGAACACATTTTGATTGTTCGGTTAAAGAATATGGCATAAAAAGGATTGCTATCGAGAGGAGAACGAGGAAATTGCATAAACTAATCAAACACAAAATAAGTGAAAACACATGTCTTTAAATTCGTAAATAAATATGCAGATTTAAAAGAGGAATAAATAAGACGAAACGGGAAGAATGCCTATAATTATTGACGAATTACCTGTTCTCGCCCGCTTGATCTCTGCTTATGTGGAGAGTTCCTGCAGCGGCTGTGTCGTTTCATCGGTGGCTTTCGCCTTTTCCTCGCGAGCTCTGTTCGATCTTTCAGCTTCCAATCGACGGTAGACCTGAAAATGTGAAATCTGTTGAAGATGTCGTTGAACGAGATTATCAAAAGTCAAGTTTACACTACACCTAATGTTTATTGATAATTGAAAATAACGCGATTTACCCCCATCGTTATCTTCCACCTCGTGATATTTTCTCTTCTCTTTCCTGTCTTATTGTTAGTCTCTCATCTCTAACTCTAACTGCGTTGCGGTTATTAAAACTTTGTAAAGAAAAATGAATAAGTGATTTAATGAAGAAACTATAAAGGCTACATTTGAATATTTTCTTGTCAATCAATAAATTTCAAACTTACAGGTTTGAAGAAGATGACGAGTCCCAGCACAAGCAGAGAAGCGATCACAGAGAACACCTGCAAAAGCGAATGTTTCGTTGGAACTGTAAAGAAATGTCTAGATTACCATAACAGAAATAGTGTTGTCGTAAGGCGTGTTCTGCTGATCTTCCTTGCCGACTCTGCATACTTCGATGGATGCCTTGGAAGGATGCAGAGGACGCACCATTATCTTCATCACCAATATCAGCAGGATGCTTTGCACCTGGAAGAAATTGGGAGATACAAGAAAATAAAAAAAGACAACCTGTCCGCAAAGAACCACCAGACTGGTCGACGTTGCTTCGGAAACGGGGTAGGTGCATTCGGATGCGAGTTCCAGACCAACCTGCAGATTTAGTTAATCCCTTTCGAGATTTTAAAGAAAAAAAACTGATTGGATCAATTTTTTAAATTTTCTTATCGACGCTAAAACTATTCCCATCATTTTGATAAACATTTGCGATATTAGGAAATGTGGTAACGTCGCATCTTAGCGAAATGATAGGTAGAGATAGGAGGGTGTAGGCATACTCTCATCCTTATATACTGCCTCTTCAAGCTGCGAGGTTGCGATATTTGCGAATTTCCAAATGTTCAAGTATTTGAGCTATTTTCAAAAATGTGTCAAACTTACCGGATAACTGGCCAATCCAAAGACACCGAAGAGGAAGCAGATGACAGCGATGAAGATGCTGAGTCCGTCATGGAGAGTCAATTGCAGGAAAATCAGACCGAAGACTACGGCCATACCCATCGCGATCTTCAGAATCTCCTCGTACAGTTTCGTCTTGTCAACGACAATCCCTAGAAATTTCATAAATTAGTCTAAGGAACGAAATCATAATCTAACCGCTTGTGAATGCTCCTACGACTCCACCGATGATCATCAGAGCTGCACACAGACCAGCGAATTTGTTACCGTAGCCGGACGGGCACAACAGCTCCTGAGAATGTAAAACTTGAGCAAATCTCATGAAATTATAGAAGAAAATGTCTGAATGCGGCAAAATAAAGCATACCGTAATGATGGAATACAGACAATTGAACATGCCGATTCCGCCTCCGAGAACCACGAACAGAATCAGGTATTGCTTGTTTCGCATGCACGACATCAGGCCTGAAATTTAGCTTATTGTTAAAGGGTGTAGGCACCGAGATTTGGCTTAAGCCCTGCTTAGGTCTGTTCTTGAATGCTTGAGGAATGTAATATCGAATTTGTACCTGGAAGGAAGTCCATCTGTGGCTTGGCAGCAGAATACGAAGGAGGGATTTTGGGTTCACTTCTGGTCACTCCGAAGGTGACGAGAAGCATAGCAGTGACGCAGGGAATGGCGGTGAAAAGGTTGAGCAGAGGAATGTAGCTGGCCTGGGTAACGAGTTGGGGGGAAATCACATTCGCCATCAGAACTCCTGAATTCAAAAAGGAATCATACTCGACAAGTGCCATGGATTTAAACAAATTGATCTATGCTGACCTGTTCATCTGTTCATTTTTAGAAGTGATGAAGTAGGAATAATTTAAAAAAAAAAGACGGAAAAGAAATTTAGTCAGTTGAATTTCAGCATGTCTTATTCATTTTCTTTGTGGACTAAATTACAGCATTTTTTTATCAAATCGTACCAAGCGGATTGCTCATCACTCCAATTGTTGTGGCGAGAGCGCGTTGTGTCTCGGGGAACCATGAGCCGGCAACTTTGGTTGGCCTAAAATATTCTTGACAATAAAAATGTCTTGATGAAAACAGTTTAGAAATATCAGTTGATGAGAACAAAGAAACATCTTCTCTATCTTTTCATTGCATGAACTTGCAATTATTCTTGAAAGCGACTTACATGAACATGATGAAGGGGTACGCACACGCGGCGATGGCCTGTCCGACAACGCCGATCGGGAGTCGCAAGTGCTCGGGAATGAAGGGCGCAGAGGAGAGCAGTCGAATCAGGGCGCCCACTCCGTTCGTCCAGCCAGCAATCAGCATCGAGGAGCGCAAGCCAAATAGACTGCCTAGGAACATCGCGAGAAGGCCCACGGGGATAGTCACTGCCATGAAGATCATCGAGAACCTGCATAATCGATAAAAATAAAGAGAATAGTTAAGACCAAGATATTTTTATTGAAATTGAAAACAGCAATTATTTCATCTTTCTGAAAACGTTATATGCTTCCGATTCCTGTAAGATTAACCAGACAATTAGTCGTTATTTGGAAAATTCATCAAACTTTGTTCTGAACTGGGGAATGCAGAAAACGAACAAAAGTTTGATATATTTTCAAAATTGGTGCTTATGGTTTTGGTGAATTATATACCGAAAACAATACTAAAATAGTTTGAAAGAAATGAGCTAACCAAGAAGCGCTGTTCTTTCCATAAAAGAGATTGCAGAAGGGGGAGACAGAAGCGAACCCGATCCAGGACATGGAATTCGAGTTGTTCAGCAGAGCCACCACGATCAGCATCAGCCAGCGACGGGAATATACTCTGAAAAGAAAGATTTTTTTTTCCATTATTCATGAAAGATGTCGAGAATTCGACATTCTTCAATTCCCATTGTTCTAACTACACTCTAGTTTTGCTGCATCCCCAAAATAATCGAATAATTTAGGATAGTTTTCAACTATACTAGCTTTAAAACCCACTTCAACTGCATAGGCTCCAGATCAGCATCTCCATTAGTCAAATCCTGCAATTCGCTTATTCGTCATTTCTCCATGACTCACTTATTTCCCAACCTTCGCAGCTCCGATGTCCTTCAGCTGAATCTGCACCTTGACCTTCTTCTCGTCCTCGTCAGGTTTCGGAGTCATTTCCACCTAAATTCACAGAGAATTCATTAAAGTCGTAAAAATGAGACAAACTATCAATTATTTGATAAAAAAAACAGAAATAGAGCAGAGAAAAGGAGCGAGGTTTGAAAGGCGAAAGGGGAAGAAGGGAGACGGCAATTGCAGGGCATAGAAATCGAGTTAGAAATGGGAGGTGGGAAAGGGAAGGAAGAAAGAGAACGAAATCTGCCAAAAGCCCGAATCGATGCTGAAAAGTAGACAAAAACGAGAAAAAGATGAAAAGAGATCATTTTTCAATGTAGATAAATATCGTTGGCGCATCAAACACTGCACGAAAATCACATGAAACGGACGAATTATTTGAGCGATTTATTTCTAGTCAAAAATCAAAAACAACAAATCTAACAAACTAAACGTGAAAATGTAGAGTCATTCAGATTTTGACATCGACCATTTTCCCCCGAGATTTGACGAGGAGTCGCACGAAAAGCTGCCTGCGAAAGAGCGTGTGCAGATGTTGGTTGACTCGCTCCCCGATTTGGGCCATTCGGTGACCGCCCTGAATTTTATGTAATCATGATTATAAGTTAAAATCATAAACAGTATTGCATTTTCATGATAACATGGATTTTTCGCAATGACGGAATGGCATAACGTGAAATTAGATGACAGAATGTTGGAACGCAATAGAAACTGACTGGAAAGGGGGTTTCGTCGTTTCCTCTTCACGTCTAATAAAATGGTCGTCAATCGCGGTACGTCATTTTATCACGACATTTACGAACTGCCCATTTCCATTGAACGTAAAAATTAAATAATAATAATAAATCTACCGGTCCCATGAGATGTTTGGCATCTTTTTCCTTGTCCAAATGCACCTCGGCCACGACCTGCAGCACCTCTCCTTCTTCAATCCACTCATTTATTTTAATTTTCGCCTGAAAGTACATGGCATTTCCACAATGAAAGAAAGTTATTTATCCATTGGGTTCGTCAATAATTTCGTACAAATTTTCATAATTTATAACGCTCTCTATCTTTGTTATGAGATCGATGATTTAGAATTAGATCCAATAAAGTATCGGTAAAATTTCTGCATAATCACAAGAGTGCCACGTGCTTTCAATAAGTTTCAAGGAAGGAACTTTTTAAAATCCTCTATGTTCGCCACGAAATTATAGAAAAGCCTAATAAAAAGGAAATTTATGCAAATTTTTCATTAAGAATATTGCTTAGCAAATTATAACTCACCAGATAAGGAACTTCTCCATAAACAATGTCGAGCATAGCAGCTCGGATGCTGTCGCAGCAGATATCTTTCGGGTCCCTAGTCGTAACTTCTTGAGAGCCTGTTCTCCACTCCCCGTCTTCCGAGATCTTCTTCAAATAATCTCGCAATGGCTCGACTCCTTCACCCGTTAGTGATGAAACTGAAAATACAGCACTTTTGAAACTTAAAATGAGAAACACTCGGTAAGAGTACTTTTCGTGAAAGTAAAGAGAATATAGAAGAGTTGGCCTTTGATTTGACCACTTGAACGAAAATGAGTAATCCATTGTTTTGTTAGTTACACTTTCTCGTAAAATATATTCGAGCCAAAAATCTATTTTTTTTCCTGAGATTTCTGAAGTTCATTAAAAATATATATATGAATATTTCTTAACTTAACAAAATTTTTAAATCCGCAAAAATGCATACCAAAAAATACAGCTTGAAAATGAGGCCATCCACGAATGTTGATGAACAATCGCTTTGTGTCCATGTAATTGACTTTGTGCGTTGGTTTCGATATCAAATCTCTGGAAATTTGGACATCTCTTCGAGGATAGACAAAATACCAACCTGTATCGGGTCTGCCATCGCTCGTCTTGATTCTCGATGCCCTCGTTATGCAGAGGCATTTCCACATTCGTATTGGCCCCAAGTCTTCCGATCTGGAAAATTAGACATTTTTAAAAATTGCCAAAATAGATCGGATATACTGGAATCAGCGTTGGGCGGAAAATGCATTTTTATATTTCGGAAATAGAAATTTCCACCCAAAACTAATTGCAATGTAAACAAGGTTAATGATGATATGTGCAAAAATCCGTAAATTTAAATAGAAAAACTATTGAAAATAACTAATTATCATCATAAGTCACAGTTTAACGATGACATACCGTAGTAGCAGCTGTTTTGATGCGAGCATCTCCCACAGTTCCATTGGTGAGAATCCTAGTCAATTCGAGCAGCTCGGTCCTATCATTGACCAGATCGATTTTGTTCATAACTAGAGAGGAGGGCACGTGTCGATGCCTATGCAGCATGTGCATTACGCGATGATGGATATAGTCGCCGGGAGCTGTAGCATCCTGGAAAATGACGATATTGGAAAATTAGTGGTCATGAATCAAATTGAAACGGCGATCATTTTATATAATCAGCCAAGATCTATGAATTTCATAGTTTTCAAAAGAAAACGAAGTTCAGCCTAGTTACAAATAATATTTAGAATCTAATGAAACGGGAGTAAATGCGTGCATGATAGACCTGCTTATTAAGTGTAAAACTTCATTCTTGTTTACCTAGTCTATTGAGTCTTACATTTTCATAATACTAACCTGAACGACGAGAACATGTTGTGCCCTCTCGATGGCCCTTTCGGGATCGCAGAGCACAGCATCGTCATCCTTCTTCTTCATCACGTCCTTCACGTGGCCTCTGCCCACAGTCCCCGGGCTGTCGATTATTCGCAGCTGCACATTCTCCTCTGTGATGAACACGTCCATATTCTGAAAGATTCAACTTGAAAATATATTCATTGTTTACGATTTAGTTTCGACTAAGAAAAAACACGCATTTCCTAAGTTGTTTTCTTAATTCCATTTTTAGCTTCAACTCTGAGACTCTTAGACAACATTAAAATATTATTAACTAGTCTGATGACTAAAGTGAAAAAACAGTAAAAATAAATTTAGAATGAAAAATGATTTTCTAACTCTGGTAGTTGTATCCATTTTGCAGCTAACAGCGCATGCAGCGGCCTTGGTGAGCTGATTGCAGAGGAGCGACTTGCCCATGTTTGGAGCCCCGACTACGGCCACTGAAAGGGTTTTCTTCTTCTTGGATGTGGCTGTTTCTGCAGGTCGCGTCCGCAGCGTCGAGGCATAACGAATTGCTACAAAATGGCAACGAAGGCACAATTTCATCTGGAAAATAAAATGACCATTAAATTCCAGAAAACAGTCTGTTCAAAATATCAATATCGCAAACAACGACAATGATGACGAAATAATTCCAATTAAAATAATTATTATCCATTAGTTTATTTTGTCATGAACCAAGAATCATATAGAATTACTGCAAATGTATAGGTTTCATTTCGATCCGATAATTAGACAATAGTTTGGTAGATGGCAACAATGATAAAGCAAAGTTTACGATAGGAAAAGGGACGGGTAATCTCGAAAAAGAAATCAGTGATATAGTGTTAAGCGATGGCAAGAGGGGGTTTGCACTAGAGAGCTGTACCTAGTTGTGAAATAACTACTCTAGAATTTAGAACAATTAGCACATAAGTTCCTGCAAATCGTGAGAGCGTTAGTGCAAATTCAATAGATCTCTAGTCCTCAACGAAACAATCTATTAAATTTGTACAAAATTAATAATAAGGCCTGAAAAATACTCGCGCTTCAGCAAAGCAAATCATGAGGAAATGACTATGAATAGGATAATTCTGTACCATTAGATATTAGACAGTTATAAGGCAGAATAGAAGTAGAACAATTGAGCAATTATCGTTGTAATCATTTCTAAGAAAAACAAGAACTTTATAAAAGTGTCTGCACAACGAAGCAAAGAACCCATTGAACGAAGAAGAAAATCATAAGAGGCTGAGCGGATCCCGTTGAAATATCAAACGTGAAAAGGAAAATGTTCACGAAACAAAGAGAAGAGTAGATATGTACAACACCAGAAGAGTGACATGGCTAGAATCGACTATCTAACGGAAGAGGAGGTGTTCACACAGTCACTTCAATATCATTTTCATTTATCGGGCTCATTTCATAAATCTGAGCCTTCTAAAAATTGAAGATCACTTAAATGTTTAATTGAGCACGCTTCAGAGTAGGTTTATGAAGCAAGTTTGATAAAAAAAAGAGGCTACGCACTCGCGTGAAATCCCACGATAAAACATGCATGGAGAGAAACCTGTATGTGCCAATTAGAACGAGGACTTTGGAGAGCCATAGACATTGACCCAGCCATTGGAGGAGCCGACTGCGATCGCACAGCGAATTTTGTGCATCGACACTGCAGAAATGCCGCTCAGAGGACGGAATTTCTCCATTTCGTCGTGCTTGATCACAGCAATGCACTCTGCACTTGTCTGTTGACGCTGACGCAGATCGTACAGTTTCACCTGAAGCAATAAAATATCCAAATTAAAGTTTTCCAAGAAATTATGAGAATCAAGCATTATTGAGATCGCTGTTTACATCATTTCGTTTAGAAGATTATGATAAATAAATAAATAATAAATGATTGAGTTTACCTGTGAATCTCCAACGATGCAGGCCAGCAGACACCCATTTTCGTGCACAGACATTTGTCTGATTGTGCCTTCGCGAGGCTGTTGATTGTCATTTACATTCATCGTGAACAGAGGCTCCTGAAACAGTAAAGAGAAAATTCGAAAAAGCGCAGTAAAACAATTCAGAATTTTTGAAATAACGAGCCTCAATGTTTTTCATTCAAATGAGTAAGGAAATGTCAGACTTAAAATGCTCATTGCTCAAAAAGCAGACTTCTTGTATAGTTAGCCAGAAAGCACCATTTGTAAAATTGACCAGACTTTTGTCTTTCCCTACACTATCTAATCCTAAAGTCGGGTGAATTATACAGGAAGCCCAACGTGTAAACTGTAACAAAGAATATGAAGAAGAACAACGCTCACATCGAATTGTCTAGGATCCCAAATGGAAACGACTCCACAGTCAGTAGCGCCCACGAGCAGAGCCCTCTCCTTGTCTGTGTTCGAGGTTCGCACAGACAGACCGACGACTGGACTCTTGAGGTCAAATGAGAGACGGGTGATGCGGGAATCCGAGGGGGAGATGCGGCTGTCGTGAATGTGCAGGGAGCCATCACCGAAACCTACAAGAAAGATAATTTTATAAAGTTTTTTTGGCTTTTTAATTTCAAAATTTGTGTTAGAAATTTAGGTGTCTAAAAAGTTCATGCTGATCTTCACTTCTTTATCAACACTATTTCGTCGTAAAACCGTATGAACTATCTAAGTAGGATTCATGAGTTGCATATGCTTTCCAAGAGGCCGATATAGAAATTAGTGCCAGAACAAAGAAAAAAACTCAATTAATATATTTTCTATGAGTGAATTGTGCAAAATCATTGATTCTAAAGAAAGATCGTGTTGAAAAAAGGCCTGATTCAAGTGTTTAAAACCAAAAACATACCTATAGCCATAACGTAGTGATGTTCGTCCTCCCATCCGAGTGCAGTGACAGCGGATTTCTTCTTGCTCACATTTATGTCATAGAGATCCTTCTCGTAGTGCGCATCCCACATTCGGACTACATCCACATTTCCTGCACACAGCAAACGGCCCGTTTCTTGGGACCAACTGAAATGACGAGAATTAGAAGAGCCCATCCTCAAATTTGTATTTCTTCGGTGATACAAAAACTTGGCTGTTAGTACTTTTGTTCCGAAGCGAGAGAAAGGAAAAATAGAGTAAGGGAGAAAAATCACGTTTGAGACAAAAGTACTCGCAGCGCAAAAATTTCATTTATCTCGTAACCATATTCTTTATTGTTCATTTCTTATATCCAATGCTAGAATCTAGGCAATTATATGGTTTACTTGCATCAACATGGCTCGACTCTAGCTCGTTGCGTCATTGTGACCGATTTCTTTCTATACGCTGTGAGAGGAAGCGAAAGTGTTTGCAATTCTGAGAGTTGGCAGACAAGCAGACGAATTTCGCACAATTTGTCAGACGAGTATTTTACTCGAACCTCTTTCAAAGTTCTTTCAAATCATTTCGCCTTTTGTTCTTTTCTTGTAAATTTTATATTTTTAGATGAACGACTTTCTCAAACTATCGATATTATTCCTACTTTGCTATCGCATAGATTCCTACAAAATCCTGGTAGTTTCAAATGTCTTCGGTCATTCGCATCAAAAATTTATGGGCAAAATCGCAGATACGCTAACTGAAGCAGGCTAGATTTTTGTATATTTATATTTGAAATGTCTTCGAAAAAAACATCGAATAGCATAAATTCGATAATGCACAAAGCACATGACACATTGTGGTCTTTAATCCATAAAAAAAGACAAATTTTAAGCCTGCTAAAAATGAGAGGAATTTAACCCAACGAAATGAAAATGGTAAACGTTCCTTCAACTATTTTCACATTGATAAAAGTGCGTTCAAAAGTTAGCCTAAACTACAAATATCACGTTTTCACTAACATCAGCTATTTTTCTCAGGTCATGACGTGACTATTCTCCTTCCCATTGCAAATACTGAAGGTCTTCATAAACTCGGGTTTTCCGAGACGAAAAAGGTTAGAAAGATTTAAATTATTCAGAAATGTTTGAATTTAGAAAATTCTGCTTCCTGTGAATGAATCAACTGAGGCTATCGCGAAACACGTTCGAGATACGGGAAAGGATATTTGGACAATCAAACCTGATCCGAGATTGCTAATTGATGTAAATTCAGAAAAATAGACAAATATGGAACAATTTTTTTAGAAGGCCGGAATGGTTGGGAATATGTTTGTTTCGATGTGTGAAGGTATACAACTTTTCTTGAAGATGCTACAATTTTTTTTTTTTAATTTAGACCTCTTCCTGAAAGAAGATCTCTTGAATCAACTAAAATCGGAAAATTTTGATGTCGGAATCATAGAGCCTTTTGAACAGTGTGGAACTGGTACATTTTAGTTTTTCATCTTAATTTAGAAAAGATATAACTTTCAGCCTTAATGGAAGAAATAAAAATAAAGGCCATGATACTAGCGATGTCATCGATAAATTTTGAGGCTACATCTCAAGCTATAGGTATTCCACAGGCTCTAAGCTGGGTTCCAGGTTTGAAACTTTAATTGAAAATACTTGTTATGATGATAGATTGTAGCTCTATCATCCGAAGCTTCTGATAAAATGAATATTTTCGAGCGATTGTTGAACATTTTGCACCGTTTTGGTAGTCTCTACATGTTTTCCCTTTGGGGAAATATGGAATTCGAAATGCTGAAAAAATATCGCCCAAAAATGAGAGATTGGAGGGTATGTCTATATTTTTCTTTAAAACTAATTTTTTTGTGTAAATTTCAGGAAATTCTGCCAGAAGCTTCAATAGTGTTCACAAACTCTAACCCGTTTCTGGATTTCTCCCGTCCTTCTCTGCAAAAAGTGATAGATATTGGAGGACTGACTGTCGAGATAAACGAAAAGGAGGTGAAACTGGAGAAGGTTGATTTTTGCATTATTTCAATTTTTTACTTACTTTTTCTCAGGAATGGGACAAGATTTTGGGTGAAAGGAAATCGACAATTTTGGTGTCGTTTGGGTCTCTAATGTTGTCGAAAGACATGCCCGATGATATGAAGTTTGAGTTTTCATCAAATTTAGGAAAAGTGAAAATTCAGGAAAATATTATTGTCGGTGTTTGAATCACTTCCGGATATAACTTTCGTTTGGAAATACGAAGAGAAAGATTCGCAAATTGCATCGCATTTGAAGAATGTCCATGTTTCACCCTGGGTGCCTCAAAGCGCCTTATTATGTGAGTGAATCTTCCAAAGTCTCTAACTATCAAAAATTCCAGCTGACCCAAGACTAAAGCTGTTTATAACTCATGGAGGTTTGGGCAGTATTACCGAGGTCGCTTACATGGGGAAGCCGATCATTGCGGTAAGTGGATTCAAGGAGTAAAGTTAAAACTCGGGATATGCCAAACTTAGATTCCTATGTTTGCGGACCAGACTCGAAATGCACGAATGCTGCAAAGACAGGGCGCTGCCGTTGTGCTTCACAAAGACGATCTCTATAACGCTGGTGCTATCAAAAACGCTATAAAAACTATTTTGTCCGATCAAAGGTATATTTCGCTTGCTTTCAAGAGAAAAATAATACCTTTAGTTATTCCGAAAATGCAAGGAGAATTTCCGAACTTGTGAAAAATCCACCAGTTCAGCCAAAAGATTTGGTCGTGAAATATACGGAATTCGTGGCCAGGTAAAGGAAAACCCTATAAATCGAATCACGAGATGACATCCAAAATCTCCCTTCCAATCCACAAACTTCAGATTTGGCAAACTACCCCAATTAGACCCTTATGGCCGGCATTTGAATTTCTTCCAGTACTACCTCATTGATGTGCTATCTCTAGTTCTTGGAGTTGTATTTGGTATCCTATTGACGGGTTATTTGATCATTCGGAAATTGATCAGAATGGTTTTCGTAGCTAGCAAGGTGAAGAACGAATAAAGTATGATTTTCGAAAAGCCGAATTTCGTCGTTGAAAATTCGGAAAAAAAAGTTTTGTAAAAATACTTACTCATAAATGGTAGTGTTTTCTGGCGAGTAGGACTGTCTGAACTGGTCGTTGAGAGGGAGGGAAGCAGAGACCAGATTGGGAACGCCCTCGAATTCCTGCGAGTGGATGCTGAATTGCGGGTCCCACACCCGCACGATGCCGTTCTGGCTGCCGCACATCAGCATCTCTTTCGAACGACTGTTTATCAGAATCAGGCTCGTTGTTTGGTCCTGCAAAATTAAATGAAAATAAACCGAATAAAATTATCATCGCATTTTTTCATTAAGAATTTTTGATTTGTTAAAAATCCTGTGCAGTTTTAAAATGAAGAGTAATGAATGGTAGAAGAACTGCGTAAACTTTCAATAAATAAGTGTCCAAATTTATGAAGAAATCATTTACTTACAGTGGTGAATGGACTATCAGCGGCGCATTTGAAGTGTCTTGCAATTTCAGTCTTCTGACTGTCATTCCTGATCATGTAGACCTGTTCGCCATCACAGGCATAGATGTACTTCCTGAGCAGGGACATCGCCAGAGTCAGTTTGCCGGTCTTGCTGGGCGGAATGCGGGCAGCGACCAACTGACTGTCGCAGGGCTGCAAATAATCATCGGGATTAATTATAAAGAAAGATATCGATCAATGCCTCCCTCGTATGAATGTACGAGGGGTTATACGATGCCACAACATTACCATTTTTCATAAAAGACAAGGAGCTAGAGGCGCGAGTAATGTGTCCGCGTCCGACTACTTGATGAAAATGAGAAACATTGAATTTTTGAATCTCCAAAACAACTCGAATAAATGATGCACCTTCCTTCCATCGAACTCGCTCTCGGCGAGCTGTTTCTGAGCCTCCTCCATGTGCTCGGCCCAGTCAGTCATATTGGTCTGTGTGATCGCTCTGTCGTCCGTCAGATTGTCTGCATCCGTCAAATTTCCCTGAAATCCATGATGATTATTATTTGGAAAAAAACGTTGGCTATTCAATCAATCTCTTATCTATTATAAACAGGATGTACAAATGCAGACCTCAGTGAAATGAATTTTTATATTTTTGAAATTAAACGAGCATCTCCGCAAAAGCCTATGAAAAGGGTCATTCAAACTTTAATCATGTATAATTTTTGTCCAAAAAATTCTACACTAAAATTGAATTAGCAACTTACATGAATGAGATGTAGAATGGGCGCAGCGAAGACCTTGCTGCACCAGTCGACGAAGTGCGTCTTGACGATCGGCTGCAGTTGCTCGCGCTTCTTCGTCTCTGCTGTCGATGCCGTCGCTGCTGTCGAGAACTGCCCTTTCATCATCTGCAACACACTCTCTTCCTTTCCTTTCATAACTACGGTAATCTTACATTCCTCTTGGGAGTGAATGGCTGTTGCACCACGCGTCTTCTTATATTGTCGATGCTTGTGTCTTTTGCGGCTGAAGATCATGTTTATGAAACGCTCTTGGATTACCTTTTCGAGATTCCTAACCTTGATTTGGTATAAAATTTCAATATATATATAAACCCTTTCAGAAATTCGAATTTTAAAACGGAAATAAGGAGGTAAGAAATAAAAAGGAATTTCCATGCGAGGTTGATTTCCGAATAACAATTCAAAGAACTCACCCTTTGACGAATTCCTGCTGTGAATTGACGGTTTGACAGGGTGAGTTCTCGAGCTGCTGCCGCCACTGGAGGGAGCAGGGGAGGGCACTCGAGGAGAGGCGTGATCAATCATGTCTCTGTCCGTCGGACTGCCCTCCATCGGACCCAATGGACTTCCCACTATGAACCGAACTTCGCCTGAATAAAGCTACGTTTTTATGTATAACGACTTTTCTCCTTACTGTTGCCGCCAGCAGCCTCCTCAGTCTCTATCGGATCATCGTCCACTTCACTCGACTGATACTTTTCGTCTATGTAATTAGACAGATTCACCTGAAATGTATAAGCATTTATTGAAAATTCCATCTTCATTCTTCTCAAACATCTAAAACTCGAGGGTAAAAGAAAATGTAAATACACCAACCGAAATTTTGGAGGCAAGCTTCTTCTTCTCAGAGATCGCATGTGCCTCTACCTTCTTGACGAGTGCCTGTGCCATTCGAGCGATCTCAACTCATGGGATAACCTAGTTATTGGGAAACGAGTACCTTGTTGATTGGATCGAGCGAGAGTCGCAGCAGCGAGAGCCAGGTTCTTTCGAGCGGCTCTGTGAATGTTCTCTTCTCCAGTGCCTCAATTTGAGCTATGGCGCGATTTCTACAAAATAAAATTACACTGATTTTTACTGAATTAAGTCCCGAATAAACCTGAATGAAATGTCAGAAGGATCAGAGTTGACGATGTTGAATTCGCTGTCCACGTACAAAGAACCGCTGCGGCGAATCGGCTGAAAATGTCATAGTCTAATAAATGCGGCAAGTTTGATGAAAGAAACAATTCCAGAAATGATGTCAAAATTCACCTCTTCGGCATAGTATCCATTTACAGAATGCGAATTCCGCATCTTCCTGTAAGAAGACTGCCTTTCGATGTTCATTCCAAACGCACTCGGACTGAAATTATTCTGCATTGGTTAAGTTTTTTTTTTTTTAAATCTACAAAATGAAACTATCTAAATTCTCTTCAGTTTATTACTTTTTATATAACTAAAAATACTTTACCTCCTCTCATTTCCATTGAGCAGTCTTCCATTTTTATCGGTGACAGTCATCGCGTCGTCTGCCTTCTCGATCTCTCTGTCATCGTCTTCCAGATCTAAACAAAATTCGAAATTCGCAACAAACTACAATCAAATTTCTACCGATTCCAAGTTTATCCATCAGATTGAGGATCATCTTCGCGAAACGATCTTCGAATTCGAGAATGTACCACTGAAAATGAAATTGAATTAGTTTTGTCGAAGAGAAAATAGTACTTGAAGGGCAACGACCAATTCCTCCCTGACCAGAGCAGCGCCGTCGCGAGTGCATTTACAGATTTCATCCGACACTTGCTGATCGATCTGAAAAATATTTTTTAAAAATACCGAATTTGACAAACTAGAAATAAATAGATTGATAGACTAAAGCAAGAATTGCTATCCATAACATTAACTAGAAACTGCGTGTGAAATCGCCGTATGACGAGAAATTATGATTTATAATAAAGAAAAAACTCACGTAAAAAGCATGCTCGTTGTATTCAGACTTGTTGCGCACAAGACATCCCAAGGCATAGATCGCAGCAGCTCGCACTTCGGGAGAGACATTTTTCAGCTCCTTGAATACCTAAAAACGATTCATTGCCAATGCGACAGAATGAATTATCAGTATTCAGAATTCCGTTTTTTTTATTTTGAAGGGGTTAAATTTGCAAATTCAAGCATTACTTAATTGTTTCTTACCTTGGAATACGAGTCCAGCCTGACGGCCTGCCATCGCGCATCGTCGTACTCTGCCCAGAGTCGACCTATCCCAATCAGCAGCCATACTTTCAACAAGCGGAATTGATGAGCCTCAAATTCGCTCATTCGTTAAATAAATAATTCATTGACTCTTCTTTACCTCGGGCCCAGTCAGCAACCCTATTGCGGAATTGATGAAGCCTCGATCCGTGAAATTCTTTTGCGCTTCTCTGGAAATAATACGTATATGTGTAGAACGATGTTAATTTCCAAAATGTTGTCTCTAGAATAGAAAAAAAACCAAATGCAGAAACTTTGAGATGAAATTAGCCATTAAACTCGGAATCAATAAATATCGCATACTTTGTATTGTTGAGTATGGCGATGATGAATGCAGGGACGACCTTCTGTCTGGGAGGAGTTTCGTGATCCTCAAGATAGTTTGCGAAATAGAGAAATCTGAAGTGGAATGGTAAGAAAATTGAAGTAGAACTGGATTAACCTGAGCTGTTCTGTTTTGGCAGTCCTCTGTGGAGTACCTTGGGGGGCGTCCTCTCCATTCTCCTTGAACAGCTCCGTCTGATAGTTCGGCTCCACTGCCAGTATCTAAAGCAAAGAACTATCTATCATCTTTAATCAATTAATAATAATATTTAGAAATGCACTAGTAGTCAATTTGGAAGCGAAATAATAAGAATAAAGAATGAAAGAGCTCATATGCCTTCCAAATGTAGGATGTTTTTCTACAAGAGTGTGATATTCCTTACTTTAGCCCAAATGAACGACAACCAGGGACGCAGCTCCTTTGTGTTGCTCTGCAGAAGTTTGAGAACATAGGGAAAAATGCCGACAGACAGAGAGAAGTCGATGGCCCACTGACCGAGGTCCAGAAATTTGGCGAGCAGCTCGAGGGCTCGCAGACGATGAGCCTAAAAATATTTTTAAAAATAGCCGAAAAAGTATAATCATGAAGAAAGAAATGTGAATGAAAAATAAGAATGCCAAAAATTAAAATTGTACCTGACTGAGAAGGACTTGGAGAACGATAGGCAATTGCTGAGGAGGCTTGTTCCGGTCGACTCCGTAATCCAACCAGATCTAAACATGTTCAATTGTTATAGAAAGATAAAGCACCTTGTCGTTTCGCTCATTTTATCTCCACAATACTATTTTCTCGAAAGTTACGATACTTTAGAAGCTATGTCGTCGTTATTTAGCTATCGGATAAATTTGTTGATGGGAAGAATTTCCAAGTATAAAGATGCTTACCTCGAACGCATTAAGCTGCTCAATGAAGAACCAACTGTGCTGCTGCTCTGTAGGCGTGTTGTAATTGAAATCGATCAGGTACGACACTAAAATACCATTACTTTTCCTCGTATTTTCTCAAAAATATGCATGATCTGGGGATTTTTAATCGAAGTAAAACTGACATTCATGCGAGCTGCGATAGAAATGGTCCCGTCCAACAGAGAGATAGTCCTTGTCCTTGGCTGACTGCAGATTGGCCAAGTACTTGAGTGTCAGATCGAGAGTGTATTCCCAGGATTCCCACAGTGGATGGTCGCTCGTGGAGGGCAGGGAAGGAGACGAAACAACGTCTGAGGAGTTCAAGTTTTGAAATAGAAATATCCACGTAAAAGATTTTCACAAGTCATAAATTATGAAACAATTGAACTCACTGCATCCATGAGCACTCATCACTTTCTCGGCCAACAAAAAACTGCGGAACAGGGAGGCCAACAGAAGGTCCTGGAAAACGTTTAAAAATTGTAAGGAAGAAGAAACGTAACTGCTCTATTTTACGTTCCTCTCAAGCCATAAAATTCAATGTAAAGAAAACGTTCTTATGTTTTTCTTTCGATACCATTTGAAAAAATAACCTGTCTGAAAAGCTTGTGGAAGTCGTCTCTGGGCAGAGAATTCCAAGCGATCGTGTCCGTGATGGCTGTGAAGATCCAGTTGAGCTCTCCCATCACAGACCGTCTGTCCACTGCCTGACCCGGAATCTCGTCCAGAATTGTGTCCGAGAACTGCTTCTTTCTGCCCGTCTTGATCAAGTACCTGCAATCATAAATTTAGTGAATTTCAAGATTACAGATGCACTATGCATACCACAGAACGCTGGTCTGAATGGGCGAAGTGAGACAAGCAGTGAAGAGGTCTGCAGGCAGATCGGGATTTGTGGGGAGGAATTCGTCTGCACGGCAGGCACCCAATTGGATACAGTCCTGGATTATTTTCAGTAAAAATTCAGCTTTAATTTCACGCCCTGATAAGCCTTATCTTTTGGAAGAAAACAGTTCTTTTCTCTGCACACAATTAAGGATAAAAGCAGAACGCTTCCAAAGGATAAAGCATATAAGGCGTGCGAGGTCGTAAGTTCTGAAAGTTTTATGGGAAGCATCTTGCTTTTCACCCAACAAATATAAAATAAATCAAGTCAGGTAATGAATAAAATAAATCACCTTGAATCTAGGCCGTTTCTTGTCGAAGTTGAGTTTCTCCGCCTGTTCGTCCTGTGTCATGTGGGAAGTGATAGGAGGCAGAGGCAGGTTGCCTCGCTCTTGGAAATCGTCGAATTCCTTCTGCCATTCTCTGAAAATAATAGTCAATCAAATAAAAAAGATAAAATGATCAAAAAATATACCTGACATGATCATCAGCAAATCGATTGAATGAATTGACGATGACCTCTGCAGCCGAGCAGTCCCACACATAGATGGAAGGGGAGCTCATCCATGCTTGCAGGTCGTATATCGACAAAGGTATGTACTGAAAATTACAAAGATGATTCATTAAAAAAACATGATGAATATGAATTTCAGTTTGCATGATACGTGATTGGACCTAGAAGGCAATTGAAATCTGCAATTTCGCAATCTTGAATGCGAAAAGAAATGAGAACAGGCCTTTTCCTATTTTCCTATTCCATCATATTTCGCTCTTAAACTATTACTCTAAATCGTGAAATTCCAATTCATCCAGACAAAAATTGTGGAAAACTCAAGTAAGTACGAGATAATAATTCTCTTTATATTCTACCACTGCAAAATCGATACCAAAAATGTCACGCATAAAAAATAAAAAATGTATCGGAAAATTTTGATAAGTAAGTAGCTGCGACAATTGAAAGCATTCGATAAGTTTTTTTTTCTAAAAATGCGAGGAAAAAGCGCTGGTTCGGTTTACCAATAAAACACGATGAATCATCAATATTTACCTACTTGCATATTTCGATGCTCGCTTTTATCTCTTCATCATTCTTATATATATATATTTTCTGACCAAGTCGGGTTTTCTCTGTCTACTCAGATTCTATTCTTCTAAATAGTCTAGGCTATCTACCTGAGTGAATGACTTGTTGAAGACCCAAATCTCCCCGTTCTGAGTGGGTCTAGGCACTCCATGCCCGTTGTAGTGGAAGAGCACTCTGTCCTCCTTCGAGTTGCGGCGCATCGATGTGCACAGCGACTTCACGTCGTCGATCGTCGGATCGATCAGGTGCTTATACCTGAAGTTTGCCACATAATTAAGGTATTTCAGCCTCTTTCATACACCAATAATGCATGTCTTAAAATTACGCCTTGCAACTGTGAAAAATAAAGATTTACTAGATTAAAATGATTGGGAATTGGAAAATAATTAGGAAGTGACAGAATTTTCTGCAGGCTTATTGGAGGATCGCAACATTGGCGATTCGTTCCAATGGGTTGGATCCAACAAGCCTGGTTTTCTGCGTTCTTTCTATAATGAAAACAAAACTCCATATTTCCTAGAAAACTCGTCGGCATTTCTAAATTATTCTGTTTTCAACTACCCGACTCCTGTTATTTCCAAAAAGCAAAAAAATTATCAGTCAAAGCGGCGACCCTTTCGCAAGTTCAGGCAAAAGCTACCAATCTTGCAATAAAACCTATTTTATTTATCTTTTCGTTATTATGCACACATACATTTGCATTTATTGTTCTTTCTGAACTCTTGTTTGTTTTCGATATGGCTTATGACTGTGTGTTATGCCATCTTATTGTTGGTTTAGACAAAAGATAACTTTTCATGGTTTCAAAGTGAACTATATATTTTGACATTTACCAAACTTGCGTTACTGTAACCAAAAGTGATTTTTAGTAATTCTCTATTCTTAGCAAATATATATTTTTAGAATGACCTGGCCCTGGGCTGCCATTTCTCGTAGGCCTTCTGCAGAGCTTGAGTGATTTTGGTAGCAGCCTTGTTGGGGCTGCAGCTGAACGGGTCGAACCACATCTCGAGCTTGGCTCGCGGATTCGGTTTGGGACCGGAGTCGGGCGGATCCACTCCAATGTGCAGACACATCACCAAGGCCACTGACACTGTCTTCATTCGATCTTTTGAATATCGCTTCCTAAACACGAAGATATATTCATAATTCTCATCCATTTTTTCCTTTGCAAATTCTTTTAAAATTATTCTGGAAAATGAGAATCGCCATCGAGGAAATGCTACAATGTTACAAAATTATGGCATGATAACATAGCTTGCAAAAATAGGAGACGTTAGGATTACGGTAGGAACTTTGCATTTTTGCACGCTATTTTCCTGCTCTAATGTTATAAAGTATTCGAGTTGCCTCGATAATCCTCATTGATGGGTTTAGAAAATTATCGTTATCGAGTCTGTTCATTCTGATATGAAAATGTCACGAACTTTCGATACGGTAAAAGGAGAGACGAACAAGCTCATCAGAAGAAAACTTGTAAATGCTTTCTATTGTGCCAATTTAATTTCTTGTCTACTCAGGTTTAAAACGTGAATTTTTTGCTCAAATAACGAAGATGATATAGTGATAATTCGATTCGATGATAAATATTAGATGTTTCAAATCAACCATTTCTATGTATAGCAATAATCGTCTACTGATACAATACGATAAGCATCTTTGCTCTGGTCTTATCAAGAATGAACAAGAACTTATCAGATTTCTCAAAACTCGATCCGCAGAAAGTGGCATATCGTTTCGAGAGAAAAATACGCGCTCTTTTCCTCTTAATACGACAACCTTTTCTGCAGGTCGATTTGGAGTCGTTTTGGGAAATCTGGAACTTGTGCTCAGACACAAAGACATGTAATCTTAATCTAGCAGAAAATGATTTTATCTAAAAAAAAAAAAAGTATTTCAAGCTCCATGAATAATAATGACAAAGCCTCAGAAAATACCCACCAGGCGTCTTTCTGCTGAAGCTCCTCTCGCATTCCAACGATCTCGTCGACATGTCTATTCTCTTGGAAGAACCTTGTCACGACGTTAGTCTGCTTCTGGAAGCATAATCATAGAATCTTGTATTTTCATTAACCCTGCTATTTATCTTCCGAATTAGTTAATCAAAATTATCTAAATAAGTTTGGAATGCATTTGATGTACAAATCGATTTATACAATTTGCATCAAAATATCACTTCAAGTGCTGATGAACTTATAAAAAAAATAATAATTAAATTTACAATGAGAATTCTAGTTTATAGATATAAAATAAAAACTCCAACCTCCAGTAAAGTTATGCCGTGATTACTGTGATCGTGTTTGTCCGTTTCATTTTCATTGAGTGGAATATCCATTGTTCAACTCTTTTGCTTCTGCTCTTTCATTAGAAATCTCTATCTGAAATTTTCTATTTTTCTATAATAGCAACTATTAATTCTATTAAA
Organism: Diploscapter coronatus; assembly: GCA_964036155.1. NCBI lineage: Eukaryota > Metazoa > Nematoda > Chromadorea > Rhabditida > Rhabditidae > Diploscapter > Diploscapter coronatus. The sequence continues at coordinate 20,533,159 of OZ038423.1, read as the reverse complement.
TTGGCAAGTTCTAAAGTAATAGATAAGACTAGTAAGCCGTTGCAAATACAAGTCGCACAAGCCCACGTGAGTGGGCGGAGCTAACACGAGTGCGATCAATTCCTCCCATTATTGAAACCCGCGCCGATTCCCCTCACTTGTTTTCTCAAGAAAGAGCCTTCCCAAAAATACGAGTGATGGGAATTGACTTGCAGCTTTTTCGAAAAGTCACACCCGCACCCGCGGGTCTTTATTTGCAAGTCTGCACACAGCTAACACAGTATACCGAGGGTATTTGAAATGTGATAGATATTGGAATTCTGATTGAAAACAGGATGAATCTTGAAAATTCTTGTCATCATTCGATTCCTGAAAGTATTTTACTTTACTCTGGATAGAATGTGAAACTCAAAATACAACATATCGAACGAGTATACCCGAAAAGCTCCATGTTACAGTAAGAAATTGCGAGATAAGCGTACTATCCTTCCAAATCGAGAGCCGGAGATTTCCCTTTCCATGCATAACTCTGCGTTTCTGCTTACTCAAACAAGAGAAAATGAGTTCAAAAAGGGAATTTCCAAACTAGTAATTTGGAAGGAAAGCTCGTGCGATTTAGAAACAAGAATAAAAAGCTTGATCACTTGAGAAATCTACAATATCACAGAATGCTTGCACTCAAATTTAGAAACGTATATGATGGCACAAGAAACTTGATGCTCATTTTCAAATGAGTTGACAAGTTCCAAGCGAGTCAATAGAGCACTTGACAAAATAATCAACTTTACTGGTGGGCGGATTAGTGAGTAGAAATTCAAAAAATGAAGAAAATAAAAGTTAAGAACATTGCATTATATCTATCTCATCTCCGAATGCTCATCAAATGGATGCATTTTCATTTTTTCATACTTTCCATCTAACTGATTTAGAAATTTAGGCTATATTTCTATGGAAAAAATGCAACGTTCCAGTTTTGTATCACACTGAGTTTGGAAGAGTGAGTGTTAGAAGACACTATCGAGTGAGACAGTAGAATTTCACGATGGAAAGAACGCGCTCCAATCATAAATGATTTTTCTCTTCTTTCACTTGTTCTATGGAAGTAAGAAAAGATGAAGGTGCGTTTTTAGGGTAAGCATGCCCATTTTCAGCGCTGAATTCTATTGGCTCACTCGATACAATGTCTTTGAAAAAGTAAACAAACAGTACTGTAGTTAGATTTAGTGGCAAAGTGTAGAAAAATGCAAATCGAAATGAGGCGCGAGTATTTTTGTCCCAAGAAAATAAATCAGCACTTTTGTCCAAAACGAGAGTTAGTGAAGAAGAAGAAAGAAAAATAGTGTTTGGGACAAAAGTACTCACATGCTAAAAATGATATAGTGAACTACCGATGCGATTCGGACGAAGCCGAATTGAAAACGGGAGGGAGGCTGATGGTGATGAAGGCAGGGGAGGACAATAACAGACGGGCAGATTCGGGACTGGCTTCTGAGGATGAAGAAGTAGTGGAAGAGGATGAATACGGCAGAGAAGACTCCATCGAAACTGCGTGCGAAGTGGAATTGCGATGAATGGAGGGATCCAGAATCGTGATCAACTGAAATTTCATCAATCAATATATCAAACAGAAGCGCTACTTTAGAAATATTTGATAGGAATCGATCATTTTGAATGGGAAGAAGCATAAAATAATAAGAAAGCTGACGACTTTTCTATGAAATTCGGAAAAAAAACAGAAATCAGTTGCTTGAAAAACTCACGATATGCTTCTTCTGCCAGATGCGGAACTCGATCAGATGGTAGCAAATCGTGCAGGCGAACCAGGCGACGTAAACAGCGGAGAGAAACAAGGCCACCATCGAGAACGCTGCCATTTCTGAAGGAGGCAAATTCAAATGAATGATTGATGAAGTTTTCCATGACTTTAATGCACATTTTAAGAGTTTCAGTCTTTCTAATGAAACCATCATTTTGGCTGATTCTGAATCTAGATAAATCCCGGTGAAAAGGCAACGAGAGGTGAGAGTAGAGGAAAATAGTATTAGCTATTCAACGGAATAAATCTAGAGAAATAGATGTCTGGGGCATTGACATGGAGGAGAGGGATGCATCGAAATTCCAAAAATCTAAACAACGCTGAATGAAAAGTGTATACCTAGAATGGGTGCATCAGAATCGTCGCTCAACTCGTTGCTGGAATCCATCTGCCTGACCTTCTCAAAGGCAACCACTGCAGAGCGAATGCACAACAGAACTGAACCGACTGCCAAGGGGGTGATGGCGATGGCACAGATCTGCAAGTAGAGGGAAAATCAATGAATTGCCGACACAAGAAGAGATTGCCAGATTTGAAAATGTCTGTTGAATGTCTAGTGCGAGAAACATTGTCTTTCGAATTTTGCTATAACTATTACCACATCAGGGAGCAGACTGCGTTCCTCCTTGTAAGATTCCCCGAAGATGACTTCCTTGGCATAGGTGAAGAACGACTGCTTCTTCCTGCAAAATGAAGAATTCCTCAAGATGAGTGAAATCCCGACTTTTTGAAGACGAATCCGGCCTTGCAGACGTCACAGGCAACAGTGCGAGAGGTGTTCAGCCAATGCTCCATGCAGCTCTTGTGGTAGAGTCCGGTCGCGCCCCTGGAATTTGGCATTTCAAATTCGAAGTTTCCAATGACGACAAGACTCAAATTGTGAAATTGTAAAGGGTACGTTGGATAGAAAGTTTCGGCGTATAACAGATGAAGTTTTGGGATTTTTCTTAGAAATTTTGGTGATAGATTCCTTACCGACAGTTGCAGTAGTTGATGAGTGGCTCGCCTCCAGGCCCTGAGCCGAAATACGGAATGGACTTCTCGCCAGACAGGCAGAATCGACACACCGCTGGGCATGTCGTGTCTAGGCACTTGGCGTCGGTTGCAGTCATCGTCTCCACCACTCTTCGCCGAGTCCCTGAACACCAGTCAAATATTTAATTGCAACAGAAAAACAAAAATTCAAGCGAAGCACTGCATGATGGTTTCGATGGGGGAAAATCCGCTAACCACGCGAAGTGAGAGAGAGACGCGACCGAGAGAAGCGAAAGAATTCGGAGAAAAATGAGCCATTTCGAACGGTTAGCGATGGGGCAGATTTACGGACACCTTTGCTCCTAAAATCGGGCGAGCGAAAACCCCGCCCACTATCGATGCGAAGCGAGAGTATTTAGCGAAAGGAAAAGTTTTCTCACCCTTTCGCACTCGGTACTGTATTCTTGGGCAATAGTCGCATAATTGCAGCGGTCTTTTCTTTCTATAATGTTTCCTGTTTCAACAATGTCGCTCCATTTTTCGTTTTTTTCGTGATTTTTATTTTTGGGCATTTTTCTCGGATTTTCGATTTTCGCGAAAAATGATTTGCAATCGATACAAAGAATTTTTTTTTAAATAAAAAATTTTTCTTTGTACCTTCAATGCGATGTCAGAAGGCCACGCCCAGAGTAGCGAAAAAGCGTATTCTACGCTTGCAGAAGGAGGCAGGGCAAAACCGCCCCCATTTTTGTGAATGGGAGCCAGGGCCCTATCAACCCATATGAGCCATATTGCGATAGAAGGACATGTGCATAAATACCAAGCCTCTTTGAACGTTATTCGAGCCCTATAAATAATGCGTCTTAAATGATGAGCCGTGTTTAGGAATCGATTTTAGTCTGATAAAAATTGCAAAGCATCAATTTAGTAGTTTCATTCTCCTTTCTTCAATGATCAATTTCAAAATCATTAATTGCAGACTTTCTCATTCAATCAATACTCATTTACTGTTTCCATTTTGAAATAATACTATGGCGATTGTTTAGGTCTCTTAACAAAGATGTTAAACAATCTACCAGTCGAAATTATATTGTTGATCTGCGAATATCCCGAATTCAAAGAGCTGATACAATTGGCCCGGGCTAACAATCGAATGATGCAAATAATAAAGAAACATCTGCTGATAGTGCTCAAAGGGAAAATCTTATTCTATCGTAAGAAATTATGTTGAAAACTAAGTAAGAGTCTTTGAAACGATTCGTAATAATTTAGTCACTTATCGAAATAATGGTAAAGATGAAGGAAGAATAGGTTTGTTCAATTCATATACCTGCTCAGTTGAAGAGATTGCAAAATTTCACAATAATTATGAACCATATCAAATAGCAACTACACAGAATGAAGTAAATTTACTATGTTCGTTATTTTCAATAATTTCTTAGATTTCAGATTTTTGGAATTGATAACAAAGAGAAATTATTTGAAATATATGACTTGAATACTCGACAAATTTCAAGAGGTCTTATCAACAAATTCACGAATGATTGATTCAAAGAATTTTACAGGTCCAGATCCTCTTGAATGGCGTAAATTTGCATCTGTGGCTTATTTCAAGGACAAATTGTATTATTTGGGTGGATACTATACTAAAACATGGACAGATACGAATCGCGTTGATGTAAGAAGATCGAATGAAGGTCTATGAAATAATTAATTCAGGTTTTAATAGATGGAAAATGGCAAGCAGGACCTGCTTTTCCTTTTCCAATTAGTCGTGTTAAAACAACAACATGCGATGGAATTTTATACGGTCACATTATAGCATATTCATTATTGTAATTATGGATATTCAGTTATTGATGGTTATGAAAGTAGGAAGATATATCGATTATCAGACGATGAACGGGAATGGATTGAAGTAGGAGAGATTCCAGAAAGACTAGGCTTATTCGGAGTTGCATCGCTAAATGGAAAAATTTACATAACTGGAGGACGGAAGTTGTTGATTTTGTATGATAAATAATGTATTATACCCTGTGCCGCAGCCTTTGTTTTGGGCTAGTGCACGTATATTAGATTTTATCGATGTCTAGTTCTCTATGACACAGTAGCGGTGGAGTGCTAATTTTTGATGGATAATTTACCCCCCCCTCAAATGAGGAAGATCCGCGAAAAAATGTTCAAATTTGCATCATGCCTTGGGGAGTTATCGATTTTTGAAGAAAACCAAAACGGTATCCGTGGACACGAAATTGTGTACCGTGTACCATCTGGCATTTGCGTTCTAAAAATGCTAGAACGGTGCGGTTTTTTTTTTTTATTTAATAGATCTGTACAAATTGTGGCCGCGCGCCTATAATCCAGAATTTTCGGTGCATACCTCGCCCCCGGGGCAAGCTTCTGATGCAAGACCATTTTTGCAATTTGGACAAAATCATTTAATTAAATAAATATATTTGTATTGTTTTTTGCTGTTCGCAATCCATTCAGATATAACAAAGAAACATGGCGGGACAATATTACACAGTTTTTGGATTCAGAATCCCGACGTCGACGTGAAGATTCTGAAGCCAAAAATCAGCTGGCCATCAAAGGCGGTCGGCGGGGATTTATATTCGTTTTTAGCAATGCGTGACATTTTGAACATAAAAATCGATGAAAACTCATTCCGATTGGTTTCAAAAGCTGATTTTGGTTCAGAAATTGCCGAGTTACGGTATTTTGAAAGTTCAATTATCTCAATTTTGATACCAAGTTAATGAAGAGATGAATAGTTTCGCGAAGCTTTGATGTTTAAAATCCAAATGTGTTCATTTATTCTGCCCAATGTATTTGATTTCCTTCGGAAACTGACGAAATGAATGACAATTACTACTTCTGGGGGAATAGTTGATATTCTATAAATTGTTGTAATTCCCTTAACATCGTTCTATATGATATCAGAAGCGACGAAGCCGGGACAATAAATCTCAGACTTCTGTAATAGTCGTGAAAAGTGAGCACGCAGTATATCAGTACATCTCCATTAGCCACATTGCCAGAAACCCCAGAATAATTACGCGTGGTCCTCCTTACATAGGTAATTACGCGGCCTTGATCATTCGACTGTCGCTCTTGAAGTGAAATTGGCTTGAGCCAGTATCGTGCTCCAATGCCATTGATTATTTTGCTGATTAGACAACAATTACTTCAAGTTATCTTGAATTCGATGCCATAATTGGATTGTAAAAACATCTAATTTTCTGCAATTTAAAAGAAGAAAGATACATCGTATGCGCCAGCCAGTTTTCTGCAGTTATTGCGTACAATTCTAAAGTTTTACAAATGTTATCATTTATTTTGGTTTAGAAAGTTCACTATTATTATTAAAGGTAAAAATACTGATGCTAGATTACATAAAATCATGTAAGTGCGCATTCAGTTATATCATATACATAGAAGACCACGAATTAAACATTATTAATCGTTGAACAATGAATGCGCTTTATGGATCTCATATATGAACAGGCTGTCGGCGGAGATTTTATTTCATTTTATTGGCCGCGTAATTACCTATGTAAGGAGGACCACGCGTAATTATTCTGGGGTTTCTGGCAATGTGGCTAATGGAGATATACTGATATACTGCGTGCTCACTTTTCACTATTACAGAGGTCCGAGATTTATTGTCCCGGCTTCGTCGCTTCTGATATCATATAGAACAATGTTAAGGTAATTACAACAATTTATAGAATATCAATTATTCCCCCAGAAGTAGTATCATTATATATTTAGTTATCCCAATACATTGAAATCCTGTCTGTGTTTTGATTCCTCAGCTCCAGTTGACAGTCGAATTTCTCGAATCGCAAATATGAATTATGCAAAATCTTATCATTCGCTCATTGCCGCTAACGGAAAATTGTATGCAATCGGAGGGTAAGCTGAGATTTTGGATATCTTTATACAAAATATTTGTTAACTTAGATTTCAAAAACTGAAATTTGAAGATTTTTGTAATTCAATCGAGGAATACGATCCACAAACGAATAAATGGCGTGAAGTCGGAAAAATAGAATAAAATAAAGCTTGGTTATAATAATCTCAGATTTCATATAGAAATTTGATTCAATAAAGTATGAAATAATAATTTTAATGCACATAATACAGATAACTCTTGAAGACATCCAAAAGTAACGAGGGAAAATTGCAACTGAAATAAATATTCCTTTAATCAGGGTTGTACGAACTGAACTGAATTTCGAACTGTCTGGAAGTTCAGTTTAGTTCAAGCTCGATTTTTTCGAACTTCAGATAGACCTGATCCTGTCGTTTACTCTCCATTATTCGCGACAATTTCATTACCAGAAAATTCAATTTGTTTTAAATGCGGTCGAATAAATCCAAGAAAAACAATAAATAATTGATAGCATATCGAAAATTGATCAACTTATGTTAACACACACCTCGAAAATATCCTCTCTGGCCGGTTATTCCGAAAAAATCAAAAACTTTCTTCAGAATATAGCAGATTAAGGGAAATAATTAATTTTTGCTTCCTAGAGTACCGTGCTACCACTTTACCATGCTACTATATGAGTCCATAGTATACCATCCAGATTATGCTCGAATGGTATGGATATTGTAGGATTTTTCTCAAAATTTTTAATTTCTGGTTAGAGATATAAAATTGTGAAGGAAATATTATAGTGGGTAGATCATAAAGCAATCTTGACTTAAGTCCTCCCTAGATCTGTGCGTTCTTAAGCACCCGGTAAAGTGACCGACATCATAATTTCATCTACTTCTGTCATGCATGCTTGATGATCTTTCAAATCTGATCATCATGATATAAGTTTATGAAGTTCAGAGCTTTACTTTTTCCCCTAATCCAGATCCCGTTCAATTCTACGTCATTCGGACTTTCTAGACTACGAGCATAAATGTGAAGACAATTTTAACCCACAGGCTTTTTGAAAGTGGTCACGACACACCTCCAAAATCATCTGTATAATCAATGAAGAGGAAATAGTGCATGAAAGATACAGAAAATATCGAGTAAGTGGCCCAAAGATTCACTTGTCAAATTCATTATCCTCTCATTCAGTTCTCAATTCTCGTCTTCCATGAATAGTCAATTCTTCTTCACTTAATTTTTAGCTTCAATTTATATATTTCCGATACGGGATCTCAACTTGATATGTCGCCTAAATAGGGTTACTTTCACTTCTAAATCATTAATTGGAGACTTTCTCATTCAGTCAATACTCTTCTACTATTTCCATTTTGAAATAACACTATGGCGATTGTTTAGGTCTCTCAACAAAGATGCTAGCCAATTTACCAGTCGAAATGATATTGTTGATTTGCGAATATCCCGAATTCAAAGACTTGGGACAATTGGCCTGGACTAATAAACGGATGATGCGAATAATCAAGAGATATCTGCCGATGGCACTCGAGAGGAACATTTTATTCTACCGTAGGAAAATATTTCTTGTATGAACGGAAATTAATTTTAGTATTTAGTGCATTATGAAAACAACGACGGTATTAACGAAGGAAGAATTTGTCTGTTTGATTCGCATACTAATTCTGTTGAGCAGATTGCCAAATTTACTAATTTATGGCCATGGGAAGTTGTGACCACAAAAGATAAGGTAGATTAGTTTATTGGTCCCCTGTATTAGGCACCGGCACCGGCTATTTTTCTTATTTCTCTCCTTTGCCTATATTTTCTAACTTTAAAATCCGGTGCCTAATACAGGGGGCCTATTTTATTTGGCATTACCAATTTTGTAAATTTTAGATTTTTTCGTTGAATTTTGCTAACAAATGGTTTGAAATATATGACTTGGATACTCGACAAATTTCAAGAGGTCTTATCAAAAATCCATGAATAATCCAACTCAGAGTTTTGTAGGCCTAGACCCTCCTGAATGGCGTAAATGTGCATCTGTGGCGTATTTCAAAGACAAATTGTATTATTTGGGTGGATACATTCCTAGAAGCAGAAGAACAACAGATCGAGTTGATGTAGGAAAATCGAATGAAAATCCGTGAAATAATTTATTCAGGTTTTAATGGATGGACAATGGCAAACAGGGCCTACTTTTCCGTTTCTAATTTATCTTGTTCAAACAATAACATGCGATGGAATTTTATACGGTTACATTATAGCATATTCATCATTATTGTAATTATGGATATTCAGTTATTGATGGTGGCGAAAGTAGAAAGATATATCGATTATCAGACGCTGAGTGGGAATGGATTGAACTTGGAGAGATTCCCGAAAAACGAGATTTTTTCGGAATTGCATCGCTGAATGGAAAAATTTACATAGCTGGAGGAGAGAAGTTGTTATTTTGTATGATAAATAATTTATCATTATATATTTAGGGATGATAATGATGTATTCAAATCCTGTCTGTGTTTCGACCCCTCAGCTCTAGTTGACAGTCGAATTTCTCAAATCGCTGATATAAATTATGGAAGAAAGAATCATTCTCTTGTTCCTGCAAATGGAAAATTGTATGCAATCGGGGGGTGAGCTGAGATTTTGCATATCTTTATACGAAATTTTTGTTAATTTAGATATCAAGAACGTTTGAATGTAAATTTTTGTGATTCAATCGAGGAATACGATCCACAAACGAATGAATGGCGAGAAGTCGGAAACATTGACATCAAATAAAACTTGATTACAATAATCTCAGATTTTGTATAGAAATTGTATTCAATAAAATGTGAAATAATAATTTGATTTCTTTTAAATGCAGTCAAATAAATTCAAGAAAAAAAATTGATAGCATATGGTAAATTAATCAACTTATGTTAACACACACCTCGAAAATATCCTCTCTGGCCGGTTATTCCGAAAAAATCAAAAACTTTCTTCAGAATATAGCAGATTAAGGGAAATACTTCATTTTTGCTTCCTAGAGTACCGTGCTACCACTTTACCATGCTACTATATGAGTCCATGGTATACCATCCAGATTATGCTCGAATGGTATGGATATTGTAGGATTTTTCTCAAAATTTTTAATTTCTGGTTAGAGATATAAAATTGTGAAGGAAATATTATAGTGGGTAGATCATAAAGCAATCTTGACTTAAGTCCTCCCTAGATCTGTGCGTTCTTAAGCACCCGGTAAAGTAACCCCGACATCATCGTTTCATCTACTTCTGTGATGCCTGCTTAATGATCTTTCAAATCTGATCACCATAACATAAGTTTATGAAGTTCAGAGCTTTACTTTTTCCCCTAATCCAGATCCCGTTCAATTCTACGTCATTCGGACTTTCTAGACTACGAGCATAAATGTGAAGACAATTTTAACCCACAGGCTTTTTGAAAGTGGTCACGACACACCTCCAAAATCACCTGTATAATCAATGAAGAGGAAATAGTGCATGAAAAGATTCAGAAAATAGCGAGTAAGTGATCCAAAGATCCACTTGTCAAATTCATTATCCTCTCATTCAGTTCTCAATTCTCGTCTTCCATGAATGATCATTTTTCTTTTTCTTCCTCACTTATTTTTAGCTTAAATTTGTATATTCCGAGTCACAACTTAATATTTCATTTAAATAGAGTTACTTTCGCTTCTAAATCATGAATTGTAAATTTTCTCATTCAGTCGATACTCTTCTACTATTTCCATTTTGAAATAACACTATGGCGATTGTTTAGGTCTCTCAACAAAGATGCTAGCCAATTTACCAGTCGAAATGATATTGTTGATCTGCGAATATCCCGAATTCAAAGATCTGGGACAATTGGCCTGGACTAACTATCGAATGATGCAAATAATCAAGAGATATCTGCCGATGGCACTCGAGAGGAACATTTTATTTTATCGTAAGAAAATATTTCTTATATGAACGGAAATTAATTTTAGTATTTAGTGCATTATGAAAACAACGACGGTATTAACGAAGGAAGAATTTGTCTGTTTGATTCGCATACTAATTCTGTTGAGCAGATTGCCAAATTTACTAATTTATGGCCATGGGAAGTTGTGACCACAAAAGATAAGGTAGATTAGTTTATTGGTCCCCTGTATTAGGCACCGGCACCGGCTATTTTTCTTATTTCTCTCCTTTGCCTATACTTTCTAATTTTAAAATCCGGTGCCTAATACAGGGGGCCTATTTTATTTGGCATTACCAATTTTGTAAATTTTAGATTGTTTCGTTGAATTCTGCTAACAAATGGTTTGAAATATATGACTTGGATACTCGACAAATTTCAAGAGGTCTTGTCAACAAATCCATGAATGATCGATTCAAAGAATTTTACAGGTCCAAATCCTTCTGAATGGCGTGATCATGCATCTGTGGCTTACTTCAAAGACAAATTATATTATTTGGGTGGATACATTCCTGGAAGCGGAAGAACGACAGATCGAGTTGATGTAGGAAGATCGAACGAAAGTCCATAAAATAATTAATTCAGGTTTTAATAGATGGACAATGGGAAACAGGACCTGCTTTTCCTCTTCCAATTAGACTTGCTCAAACAATAACATGCGATGGAATTTTATACGGTTACATTATAGCATATTCATTATCATTATTGTAATTATGGATATTCAGTTATTGATGGATGGGGAAGTCGGAAGATATATCGATTATCAGACGACGAGCGAACATGGATTGAAATGGGAGAGATTCCAGAAAGACGAGATTTTTCCGGAATTGCATCGCTGAATGGAAGAATTTACATAACTGGAGGAGAGAAGTCATTGATTTTGTATGATAAATAATGTATTATTATATATTTAGGAATGATAATGATGTATTCAAATCCTGTCTGTGTTTCGACCCCTCAGCTCCAGTTGACAGTCGAATTTCTCGAATCGCTGATATGGGTCATTCAAGATATGATCATTCACTCATTATCGTTAACGGGAAATTGTATGCAATCGGAGGGTGAGCTGAGATTTTGCATACCTTTATACCAAATATTTGTTAATTTAGATATCAAGAACGTTTGAATGTAAATTTTTGTGATTCAATTGAGGAATACGATCCACAAACGAATGAATGGCGAGAAGTTGGAAAATTTAATATCTAAATCTTCAATTTTAATACATTTTTTCGTCATTTTCATATGGTTTTAATAAAAAGTATCTTATCCAATTTCGTGCATTCTAACTTGATGCACATGATACAGACAACTCTCGAAGACATCCAAAAGTAATGAGGAGTAATCGTAACTGAAATAAATATTCCTATTAATCAGGGTTGTACGAACTGAACTGGACTTCGAATTGCCTGGAAATTCAATTCAGTTAAAGGTCGATCTTTTCGAACTTCAGACAGCCCTGGTGAAAACCCCACTCGATTTGGTTCAGAAATAAGAACGTTATGAATTTTCTCACGAATTCGGATCTATCAAAACTTGAAGCTACAGTAATCGATTTTCGAAAAACAGATAGCATCACGAGAATCAGCGTGAAAAACTGAACAAGATATATGAAAATCAGCTCGGTTTGCGGACCCCTGTTTATACCCTTTGCTAAAACTTTGGTCTTTGCTGACATTCACTCTTAAAGGAAGCCTTATAAGATGTTGCAAATAAAACATTTCTATGCCCTTTCGTGATTATTATTGATGCATTTATTGAAAATTAATTGACTTATCAATTTCAATTTCGTTAATTACTCGAATAAATTTTATTTTATTTAAAAATAATAATTTCCTTCTCATTGTCCTTTGCCTCTTTTTTCCTTCTCGCTCTTTTTGCCTCTTTGCTCTTCACGCTCTTTTCGCTCAGCAGCACGCAATGGGAAGAGACGAGAGTAGTAGCGAAAAAGGTTAGAGTAAATTCACTCCTATGCACCTCTGCCAGGCCATGGTTGCAATCAATACTCTTCTTCTATTTTTATTTTTAAATAATACTATGGTGATTGTTTAGGTCACTTAACAAAGATGTTAGCCAATTTACCAGTCGAAATAATATTGTTGATCTGCCAATATCCCGAGCTCAAAGAGCTGAAAGAATTGGCCTGGACTAACAGTCGAATGATGCGCATAATCAAGAAATATCTGCCGAAAGCGCTCGAGTGGGGAATTTTATTCTATCGTAGGATAATATCCTGCTGTATTCTCGAAAGTTAACCTTAGTATTTAGTGCATTATGAAAACGGCGAAATTTGTGAAAAAAGAATTTGTCTGTTCGATTCGCATACTAATTCTGTTAAGCAGATTGCGAAATTTGCTAGAAATCTATGGCCATCGGACGTTGCGACCACAAAAGATAAGGTAGATTATTTTATTCGGCATTGCCAATTTTGTAAATTTTAGATTTTTGCAATTGGTTGGCATAATAAATCAGTTGAAATCTTTGACTTGAATACTCGACAAATCAATAGAGGTAACATTACAAAAGCCAATATATTGGTTTAGTTTTATTGCATTCTTTACAGGACCAGATCATCCTGAATGGCGTGAATTAGCATCTGTGGCTTATTTCAAAGGCAAATTGTATTGTTTGGGTGGAGAGGAGTATCCAGCATGGGTATTGACAGATACGAAGCAAGTTGATGTAAGAAGATCGAATGAAAGTCCATGAAATAATTTATTCAGGTTTTAATAGATGGAGAATGGCAAACAGGACCTACTTTTCCTCTTCCAATTAATCATTTTCTAGCAATAACATGCGATGGAATTTTATACGGTCACATTATAGCATATTCATTATTGTAATTATGGATATTCAGTTATTTGCAAACTCCGTCTAATAAACATATATAAGAAGATATATCGACTATCAGATGATGAACAGGAATGGATTGAAATCGAAGAGTTTCCAGAAGGACGAGATTTATTCGGAGTTGCATCGTTAAATGGAAGAATTTACATAACTGGGGGAACTCAAGCATGGAAGTCATTAATTTTGTATGATAAATAATGTATCATTATCTATTTAGTGGTGGCGATGTATTCAAATCCTGTCTGTGTTTCGATCCCTCAGCTCCAGTTGGTAGACGAATTTCTCGAATCGCTGATATGAATTATGAAAGATACAATCATTCATTCGTTGTCACTAACGGGAAATTGTATGCAATCGGAGGGTGAGCTGAGATTTCGCATATCTTTATATGAAATATTTGTTAACTTAGATATCAAGTAACTTTCGGACAAAATTTCTGTAATTCAATCGAGGAATACGATCCACAAACGAATAAATGGCGAGGAGTTGGAAGAATTAACTTATTCAATAATCCGTATACAATTTTGTTCTACTGTAAGAGATAAGAATAAATTTAACGGAATGAAAGATTCATTAACTTATTATAATTTAGATTTATATCTAAATAATAATGGTGAAGAGGAGGGAAGGATATGTTTGTTCAATTCATCTACCTGCTTAGTAAAAGAGATTGCAAGATTCCGCGATTGTTATCTGCCATTTGAAGTAGCAACTACACAGAATAAAGTGAATTCTTATGTTCGTTATTTTGAATAACTTCCTGGTTTCAGATTTTTGGAATTAATCCATTTGAAAAGTCATTCGAAATATATGGCTTGAATACTCAACAAATTTTAGAAGGTTTCTTTTTAACATAAATTTATGAATGATCGATTCAAAGAATTTACAGGTCCAAATCCCCCTAAATGGCGTGAATATGCATCTGTGGCTTATTACGAAGGAAAATTATATCATTTGGGTGGAAGGGATCCTGAAACAGGGGAAAATACAAATCGAGTTGATGTAAGAAGATCGAGTGAAAGTCCATGAAATAATTTATTCAGGTTTTAATAGATGAAAAATGGAAAACAGGACCTGCTTTTCCTCATCCAATTGATTGTGCTCAAACAATAATATGCGATGAAATTTTCTACGGTCACATTATAGCATATTCATTATTTTAATTATGAATATTCAGTTATTGATGGATGGGGTAGTAAAAAGATATATCGATTATCAGACGATGAACGGAAAGGGATTGAAATCGGAGAGATTCCAGAAAGACGACGCTATTTCGGAGTTGCATCGCTAGATGGAAGAATTTATATAACTGGAGGAGAGAAGTCATTAATTTTATATGATAAATAATGTAGCATTATATATTTAGTTATTCTAATATATTCAAATCCTGTCTGTGTTTCGACCCCTCAGCCCCAGTTGGTAGACGAATTTCTCAAATCGCAGAGATGAATTACCTTAGATGTTGTCATTCGCTTGTTGTTACGAATGGGAAATTGTATGCAATCGGAGGGTGAGCTGAGATTTTACATATCTTTATACCAAATATTTGCTAGTTTAGATTTCAAAAAACTTTACGGAAAAATTTCTGTAACTCAATCGAGGAATACGATCCACAAACGAATGAATGGCGAGAAGTGGGAATATTGAGAAACTTGCCTGCGACTAGCGAAAGTGCTGAAAATAAAACGCGCACTAATCGTACTAACAAGGGTAACTGCCTTCTCAGCTGAATGCATATTCGAATAACCGAATTTATATACGCGATTATAATACAGTGGTAAGATTTTCTCTCTGAAATAAAGCAGCCTTTAGTTCGATATCCGATCTCTACTTGTTATTTATATTCAAATTGGAGAAAACTTTGTATCAGGTATTAGTTGTAAATTGAAACGACTTTCACGTTTGGAGTATTTGCCAGTCGTCGACAATAAAATAAAGTTTGTTGATATGATTATCATTAATTTATCTAAAATTATCCTTTCAATAAAAATCATGAAGTAATAATTATTCAATGCCCATGATACAGACAACAAGACATTCAAAAGTAATGAGGAGTAATCGTAACTGAAATAAATATTCCTATTAATCAGGGTTGTACGAACTGAGCTGGACTTCGAACTGCCTGGAAATTCAGTTCAGTTCAAGTTCGATTTTTTCGAACTTCAGACAGCCCTGATCCTGTGATTTACTCTCTATTATTCGTGACAATGCCATTACCAGCAAATCTATTTTATTTTAAATGTTGTTGAATAAATTCAAGAAAAACTAAATAATTGATAGCATACCGAAAATTGATCAACTTATGTTAACACACCTCAAAAATATGCACTCTGGCCAGTTATTCCGGAAAAATCGAAAATCTTTTCGGGATATAGCAGATTAAGGGAAATAATTAATTTTTGCTTCCTAGAGTACCATACTACCACTTTACCTTGGTACCATATGAGTCCATGGTATACCATCCAGATTATGCTCGAATGGTATGGATATTGTAGGATTTTTCTCAAAACTTTTAATTTCTGGTTAGAGATATAAAATTGTGAAGGAAATATTATAGTGGGTAGATCATAGAGCAATCTTGACTTAAGTCCTCCCTAGGTCTGTGCGTTCTTAAGCACCCGGTAAAGTGACCGACATCATAATTTCATCTACTTCTGTCATGCATGCTTGATGATCTTTCAAATCTGATCATCATAACATAAGTTTATGAAGTTCAGAACTTTAATTATTTCCCCAATCTAGATCCCATTCAATTCTAGTTCATTCACTTTTTAGATAGATTACAATCATAAGTGTGAAGACAATTTCAACCCAAAGGCTTTTTGAAAGTGGTCACGACATGCCTCCAAAATCACCTGCATAATCAATGAAGAAATAGTGCATGAAAAGATACAGAAAATACCGAGTAAGTGATCCAAAGATCCACTTGTTAAGTTCTTTATCCTTCTCATTCAGTTCCCAATTCTCGTCTATTATCAATGGTTATTTCTTCCTTTTCTTCCTCACTTATTTTTAGTTTCAATTTGCATATTTCCAACACGGAATTTCAACTTGATATATCGCCTAAATAGGGTTATTTCTACTTCTAAATCATTTTAAGAAGGAAAATTCTGTCTACTTTTTCAATATTCATTTCTCCTCAAGTTATCATGTTCCGATTTGAACATCAGATTTGGGTGAAAATTATGATTCATTGCTCTATTTCAAATCTTGTTTTTCATACTTGCCTTTCTACAACTATTTATTCTAAACAAATCTCTCAAGCGACTATAATCTCTTCTATTTCCTATCTTTAAATCGGTTTTTAGTCTGATCAAAATGGAGAAGCATCGATTTAGTGGTTTCATTCTTCTTTCTTCAATGATCAATTTCAAACTCGTTAATTGCGGATTTCCTCATTCAATCACTATTCTTTTACTATTTTCATTTTAAAATAACACTATGGTGATTGTTTAGGTCTCTTAACAAAGATGCTAGCCAATTTACCAGTCGAAATGATATTGTTGATTTGCGAATATCCCGAATTCAAAGACTTGGGACAATTGGCCTGGACTAATAAACGGATGATGCGAATAATCAAGAGATATCTGCCGATGGCACTCGAGAGGAACATTTTATTCTACCGTAGGAAAATATTTCTTGTATGAACGGAAATTAATTTTAGTATTTAGTGCATTATGAAAACAACGACGGTATTAACGAAGGAAGAATTTGTCTGTTTGATTCGCATACTAATTCTGTTGAGCAGATTGCCAAATTTACTAATTTATGGCCATGGGAAGTTGTGACCACAAAAGATAAGGTAGATTAGTTTATTGGTCCCCTGTATTAGGCACCGGCACCGGCTATTTTTCTTATTTCTCTCCTTTGCCTATATTTTCTAACTTTAAAATCCGGTGCCTAATACAGGGGGCCTATTTTATTTGGCATTACCAATTTTGTAAATTTTAGATTTTTTCGTTGAATTTTGCTAACAAATGGTTTGAAATATATGACTTGGATACTCGACAAATTTCAAGAGGTCTTATCAAAAATCCATGAATAATCCAACTCAGAGTTTTGTAGGCCTAGACCCTCCTGAATGGCGTAAATGTGCATCTGTGGCGTATTTCAAAGACAAATTGTATTATTTGGGTGGATACATTCCTAGAAGCAGAAGAACAACAGATCGAGTTGATGTAGGAAAATCGAATGAAAATCCGTGAAATAATTTATTCAGGTTTTAATGGATGGACAATGGCAAACAGGGCCTACTTTTCCGTTTCTAATTTATCTTGTTCAAACAATAACATGCGATGGAATTTTATACGGTTACATTATAGCATATTCATCATTATTGTAATTATGGATATTCAGTTATTGATGGTGGCGAAAGTAGAAAGATATATCGATTATCAGACGCTGAGTGGGAATGGATTGAACTTGGAGAGATTCCCGAAAAACGAGATTTTTTCGGAATTGCATCGCTAAATGGAAGAATTTACATAACTGGAGGGAGGAAGTCGTTAATTTTGTATGATAAATAATGTATCATTATATATTTAGTAACGGTGTTGTATTAAACTCCTGTCTGTGTTTCGACCCCTCAGCTCTAGTTGACAATCGAATTTCTCAAATCGCTGATATAAATTATGGAAGAAAGAATCATTCTCTTGTTCCTGCAAATGGAAAATTGTATGCAATCGGGGGGTGAGCTGAGATTTTGCATATCTTTATACGAAATTTTTGTTAATTTAGATATCAAGAAAGGTTCGAGAGAGATTTTTGTGATTCAATCGAGGAATACGATCCACAAACGAATGAATGGCGAGAAGTCGGAAACATTGACATCAAATAAAACTTGATTACAATAATCTCAGATTTTGTATAGAAATTGTATTCAATAAAATGTGAAATAATAATTTGATTTCTTTTAAATGCAGTCAAATAAATTCAAGAAAAAAAATTGATAGCATATGGTAAATTAATCAACTTATGTTAACACACACCTCGAAAATATCCGCTCTGGCCGGTTATTCCGAAAAAATCAAAAAATTTCTTCAGAATATAGCAGATTAAGGGAAATACTTCATTTTTGCTTCCTAGAGTACCGTGCTACCACTTTACCATGCTACTATATGAGTCCATGGTATACCATCCAGATTATGCTCGAATGGTATGGATATTGTAGGATTTTTCTCAAAATTTTTAATTTCTGGTTAGAGATATAAAATTGTGAAGGAAATATTATAGTGGGTAGGTCATAGAGCAATCTTGAACTAAATCCTTCCTATAGCTGTGCGTTCTTAAGCACCCGGTAAAGTGACCGACATCATCATTTCATCTACTTCTGTCGTGTCTGCTTAATGATCTTTCAAGTCTGCCCATCATAGCATTTTTATGAAGTTCAGAATTTTAATTTTTTCTCAAATCTAGATTCCGCTCAAATCTACCCATTCACACCTGCTAGATAGACTACGATCATAAGCGTGAAGATGATTTTAACCCAAAGGCTTTTTGAAAGTGGTCACGACACACCTCCAAAAATCACCTGTATAATCAATGAAAAGGAAATAGTTCATGGAAAGATTCAGAAAGTAGCGAGTAAGTGGTCCAAAGATTCACTTGTCAAATTCATTATCCTCTCATTCAGTTCTCAATTCTCGTCTTCCATGAATAGTCAATTCTTCTTCACTTAATTTTTAGCTTCAATTTGTATATTTCCGACACGGAATCTCAAATTGATACGTAGCCTAAATAGGATTACATTCACTTTTAAATTATTAATTGCAGACTTTCTCATTCAACCAATACTCTTTTACTATTTCCATTTTGAAATAATACGATGGTGATTGTTTAGGCCTCTTAACGAAGATGCTAGCCAATTTACCAGTCGAAATGATATTGTTGATCTGCCAATATCCCGAATTCAAAGACCTGGGACAATTGGCCTGGGCTAGCAATCGAATGATGCGAATAATCAAGAGATATCTGCCGATAGTGCTCGAGATAGAGCTCGAGAGGAAAATTTTATTCTATCGTAGGAATATTTCTTGTATAATTGAAAATTAATTCTAGTATTTAGTGCACTATAAAAAAGGGGACATTGTGGAAGGAAGAATTTGTCTGTTTGATTCGCATACCAATTCTGTTGAGCAGATTGCAAATTTTACTAGTTATTTATTCATATGTAAAGTAGCAACTACGAAAGACAAGGTAAATTAGTTTATTTGGCATTGTCAATTTTGTAAATTTTAGATTTTTGCATTGCACTCTTTTAAAGAGTCGTTTGAAATTTTTGACCTGAATACACGACAAATCACTAGAGGTAACATTACAAAAGCCAATAGATAGGTTTAATTTTATTGCATTCTTTGCAGGGCCAGATCCTCCTGAACGGCGTAATGGTGCATCCATCGCTTATTTTAAAGACAAATTGTATTATTTGGGTGGAAGGGATCCTAGCTCATTTTTGCAATATTCGAATCGCGTTGATGTAAGAAGATCAAATGAAAATCCATAAAATAATTTATTCAGGTTTTAATAGATGGAAAATGGCAAACAGGACCTGCCTTTCCTCATCCAATTAGTTCGGTTCAAACAATAACATGCGACGGAATTTTATACGGTCACATTATAGCATATTCATTATTGTAATTATGGATATTCAGTTATTGACGGATATACTAGTAATAAGATATATCGATTATCAGACGATGAACGGGAATGGATTGAAATTGGAGAGATTCCAAGAAGACGAGATTTTTTCGGAGTCGCATCGTTGAATGGAAAAATTTACATAACTGGAGGAGAGAAGTCGTTAATTTTGTATGATAAATAATGTATCATTATATATTTAGCTATTCGAATATATTAAAATCCTGCCTGTGTTTCGACCCCTCAGCTCCAGTTGACAGTCGAATTTCTCTAATCGCTGATATGAATTATGCAAGACATTTTCATTCACTCATTATCGCTAACGGGAAATTGTATGCAATCGGAGGGTGAGCTGAGATTTTGCATATTTTTACACGAAATATTTGTTAATTTAGATTTCAAAAAAGGAGTCGTGGAAATTTTTGTAATTCAATCGAGGAATACGATCCACAAACGAATGAATGGCGAGAAGTCGGAAAAATAGAATAAAATAAAGCTTGGTTATAATAATCTCAGATTTCATATAGAAATTTGATTCAATAAAATGAAATAATAATTTAATTTCAATGCACATGATACAGATAACTCTCGAAGATATCCAATCGAGACGTTGAAAAATCGATCTTAGGATAGGAAAATAGAAGAAATGATTGTCGTTTAAGAGATTTGTTTAGAAAAATGATTGTAGGAAGACAAGTATGAAAGATAAGATGGGGTGACCGTTCATAAAAAAGGATCCGGAACACTTTTGCAGTTGTCCGGACCTCCTTTGACAGTTGTTCTGTTTATTCGTGGAATGGCTCTTAACAAATTGCGCTAAGATCTAAGGCAGGTCAATTAAGTTGCCATACTTGGTTGCCTAATCGCTCCGTTGCGTCATCTCTCTGTCTCTGCTGCATCTTCGTTGTCTATTTCCACTCGTCTGAAGCGATTCACATTGTTCGGATCCACATATCTGCAAGCGATTGTTCCTATTTTCTTCTCATAAAATATTTTTAAATCGCAATCACAAAAAATAATTTTGGGCGGCAAATGGCATTGAAGAGTTCCTCTCACAGTATTATTTCGCGTGATTTGTTATTCCCAAGTTGCATTTCAAGTTTCTTTTTTTTCAATTACCGTATTTCATAATGCATTCCATCCTCCGTGTCAGTCGGGAGTGGCACAAACCATAGTCCCCAGCCGAAGATCTTCTTCAAATTGGCAGCCCTGCCCATGTTGTAATCAGCCATATTGTCGAATCTGCAGTCATTCGGTCATTTACTATCCAGAAAATCTTTGTTGTATCAACAATTATTTCGCCTAGTTTTTACCGAAATTATCTAAAATTTTATAACTAAAATGCTGTCAAATTCTTTTAAAAGTTTTATCACCTGAGAATAGCAGGTTTTGCCTGCTCGCAGGTTGTTTCGTTCAGCTCGACTAGTTCCCAGTGAAACCTGAGCAACTCGCCGAGAGGATAATAACTGCAAATTGCAAATTGAACATTGAAAATCAGAAGCTGAAAACCCAAAAATTGCGAAGGGGATTCCGACGAGAATGATGGCTGCAAATTTGCCTGCCTCCTTATCCCATTCCTGGTTGGTGAAATAACGGACCACTCCCTCGAAAGATGTCAAAAGGAACCTGCAAAAGTAGAGATGGAAGATGATCTTCGCGTATAGATTTCCCTACCAAATGACTGTAATAGTGCTGTAGAAGATATAGAGCAGGAAATATTTGTAGTTGGACTGAAAGACTAAGAATGAAAGGGAAAATATTTGGGATTGTAAGAGCGAACCTGGGAAACGCATCGATTGATCCATGGGCCTAAATATTGTCACTTTTTCGAATTGATAGATGCTGGATGTCAAACAGCTCATAAACATGTCAATGGATAGTAACTAAATGACCAACTGACGGAGTCTATAGTTAGAAGTTGAGAAGTTGGAAAGTTAGAAAGATAGATCGGAATAGTATGAAAAAGAAAGGGACCGTCAGTTCATCAAATAGCAGTTTTAATCGTAATAAATTTTATCAAAAAATTCATCAAACAAGTAATGAAAAAATTGTCTGACATTTCGTGAATTTCTTAATTTTCTTGAAACTCAATAACTGAATGATCGAAAGTATGCTCACAATGATGATCGAATTTGACGACACATCTGTCGCAGGACGAGCAGTGCCGACAACGGTCCGGCTTCACGTGTTTGCATTCGTAACAATATCTGCAACAACGACTATTGCAATCGCTCAGAATTAGATATGTCATCATCTGATAGAAAATCAATGAATATGATGATGAAGATCAGCTTTACTTCCTTTTACTTCAACTATTTTCGATTTTAAACAGGCCGTAGGTTTTAGAAGATTGTAGAATAACAATACTAGAAAAATCGCTGCCTCAATAAATCCCTACGGTCTTTTTAAAACCTACGACTCTACGTTCTATTTTTGGCTAACTTTATCCTTCCGACGTGATCGCATTCAGCCACGACGATGTCCATTGCGTTGCAGAATCGCTCAAGGATTTTGATTTGCTGCTCGATCTGAAAATTTAGAACTTTGAAAATTATTTTTCAGCGTTTCTATGATGATTTTCTCGTGAAGATGAGCTTTTATTCTTGAAATTTTGTGAATTCGATTCACACTCATGCGTTTCAAGATGAATTCTACCTGTTCCCTCGTGGATTTCTCGAGAATTATCTGTCCATTTTCAATCGGAGTGCAGGCTCGAAGGGCGGCGTCTGTTTCTTCATCAACCTCAAAACACAACGATGAAGGTCAGATTGTTTTTAATCCAACAGGGAATTTTCAAAGATTACGAAATTTTCTGCGGCTAATAAGATCTGCAACCAGAAAAAAGAAAGGATCAAACTTTCACTATGCAAATATTGCCATTCACTTCGCATATCCTGTCTTGTCCACTTCGTTACTCACTTTTTATTATAGTAAAAGCGAAAAGTATTAGAAGGACGAAATGATCAAAAGTGAATTGTAAACCAATGATCAATTTATTGCTTTTTATAGTAAATCTACTATATTGTATGAATATAATAATAAATAGACATGGAATTATTTTATGTTGCGTTCATGAAAATACGATGTCTCATTGTCAAGGTAAATTGTGACAATATCTTTGGAAAAAAAAACCTCGTCATTCCTATTATTCCAATATTTAATTGTATATTGTCATGATAATAGTTTAAAGAACAACCTTGTAATCGTAAGGAACCCTTGCAACGTCAACAATTCGCGTGACCGCCAGACTCCAAACTGACAACAGAATCAGAGTGAAATACACGCACAAATAGATGGCTGCCTGAATGGAAAGCAAGAGATTTACTTTGAATGAATGATCAATGATTACTTGAATGGAATACTGCACATAGTGACCGACAATGATGCAGACGTAGATGTAGATACTGAAAGAGACCCTTGTTATTGAATTCTAGAGAGGAATGGAACATCAGGCAGTTTTTAAATGGCGTAACACGAAATGACGAAACGCTTCTTAGTATTTTATAAAACACAAAAGTGACAGAGCACAATAGAAATTGAGGTAATTGTGGATGAAAAGCAAGCATTTTGTCATTTTGCGTTACGCTATTCCGTTAATACCGGGATGTATTCTAATGGGCTTTGCATCTTCATAAATCTTATATCGAAATTCGTGATGCCTAATGATGATTTATCTTCCAAAAGTCTCACATCGTTATGATATTTAGCACTTTTAGGAATAGAAAACTCATATTTTAAAATTGAATGATCTTGTCAATCTCACGAGCTTCATAAAACGGGTAATTTGTATTATTGATTGGAGAGAACGTGAATATTTAAAACTACGCTATTCATTTCTCTTCTACGCGATTCATTATTTCGCTCTAAATTTGATTTCTAATTGCTGAATGAATATCGACTTTCTCTCCGATCAACAATAACAAATAGCTACGAGCCATCGAAAAAGTAGCCACCGTTGAAAAAATAGCACTAGAAAGTGAATTTCTTCCATATGCTATTTCGCTCATAGTGACTATTTTACAAATTCTTATATCGTGTTTGCTGATCGACGATAATTGCCTGATGAAGAGTAGAATGAACTGGCAGATGACGAGCAGATTGAGGAAGGTGACGAAGAAGATGTCGAAATGGGGTCGGTCTTTGCGCAGTTGCCTCACTTTCTGATAGATAGTGCTGTACCAGGACATCCGTCTCGCGTTAATGCCGTCGCCTTTTGTTCCATGCGATATTTCAATAACGTGTATGCTAATTTGTCTATTTCACAATTCTCCAATTCTCATTTGGAAACGTGTGTGCAGAAACAAGTGTGGATTGCATGAAGAAAGTGGGTGGACGAGTGAAGGCCGGGCCAAGGGGGGAAGTGCGACTATTCAAACAAATCAGCAACAGACATTCATCTCATAGACATCCAACTAACCGCCAGGCAGCTTTCTCTGCTTTCAATTCCATTCCTCTCCTCCTGTCCGCCTATCCATCTACACAACTTCGTTTCATTTCCATAGCCATGCTCACGTCTGTCCTCATTTTCATCCTTGGTCCCCATTTATCAGTTTTTATCCAGGTGATCTTCAACATTCATGCCTGATTTGATCGTTCATTTTAGCCAGTCCTGTCTCAGTTCTACTGCGCAGAACAACTTCAATCATGTTGGCAACCAGTTGCGCAGGTTGATGACAAAATGAGTGAAGCTTCTAAAATTAAACATTCAGATAGAACAGCAGATAGCCGAATTACAGACTGCTGCATTCTCGCTTTGCATTTCAAGAACTGAGTAAGATAAGACGGTCTTTATTTTCAGGCCAGATATATAACGAAATCGAATTTTGAAAGTTGAATTTGGAACTAATTGAATTTTCTATCTTGCTCCTAATTGAAATTATACAAATAGTGCATTATCAAGTCCATGCATTGTATCGAACAGACGATCTAGAATAATAATTGAACTTCCGAAGTTAAAATCAACTTTAGATGCCGAGCCGAGAGAACTGCTTTCGACAAATGTTTCTTCTCGACCCTGAGAGCTTCCAATGCAATTCCTACAGCGTCTATTGATGGTTTTCTATCTCATAGCTTTCATCAAGAGTAAAAATTTCAGAATCACTGCGTCCCTTCTCCGACGTCTTCGTTCATTTCCGTTCATCTCTGGATTCCTGTTTTCTTCGTTCTCCTTTTGCATCAGAGCGCTCTTTCTTCGCTCCTCTTCTTGTGGACGGTACGTCATTCTGATCGCAACTCTTGCATTTATCCATCAGATGATGCTCTGTATCTTCGAACGATCTACACTTCGGAATTGTCGTCTCGTCTCTGGTCTTTGCCAGAACTCAATTCACCTCGACCTTCTCTCGATGCTCTCGCAATTTGTCATGTCGATGTTAGTTCGTTTATTGTTCTAGAAAAAAATGGGAATTTTGTTTAGAATTTCAAAAGTCATCTATTTGGCAGCGGAAACATTCATACACAGATGTAAGTTGATACGGTGAATGAATTATTCTGAAAAATTCTCCATGTGATAGACCAGTCAACAACACCAGTTCATGCTTGCTGCAGGAGTCAGAGCTGCTCTGCTATCGCGACACTTTGGATCGTAATCCCGACTACTTGCAGCTCATTTATTCCAGGGATTTCTCTCTTCGCACCTGCCTCAGGAAGTCCTGCTCTATTCTCTTTGAATACCATTTTCCTTCTTCTAATCTTACAGCCTCCGCTCGACGTCTGTCTGCAAGAATCGCGATCACTCGCGACTGCGCTCCTGCATCTGCCAGGCAAAAGCCGAATTGGAAGAGTCTGTGCAAATGGCGATGATCAGCTGCGTGCAGAAAGAGAAGAGGACGAATGATGAAATTGGATTGCAAAGTAACGATAGTTTGAATATTGTGCAAATTTTTGGACCATCGAGAAGCCTATTTCTCGTGCAGGGCTTCCCTAATTATTTCGTTCATTTATTTGAAAATGGTAGAGATGGAGATGCTACCTGCTTAGTTTTCACTTTGTGATGGCTGCATTCTTTAGGAGAATTTTTGAAATCGTGAGAGAAGAAGAGCTAAAGATAAATGGAGATTCACACACGTATTTTCAGGAGATCAACCCCAGCCTCAATCTCAGCCAGTTACACACATTCACGTTCTGCCCACGCAGCAGTCTTTGCCTGCTTCAAACAATACTTCAACCGGTTCTAAATGATTCATTGCTTTCTATTTTCAGAATTCAAAGAAACAAGTCTTTTCAGGTCAAATCATCAATGGTCAATGTCGTTGCTCCTGTCCAGAAAATTCAGCCACTCCTTCATTCCCAATGGTTAGCTAGGTTTCGAAATGGTAGAATGATTGCGTAACATACTCCATAGTTAGGAATAAGGGAGAGATTGAGGATAGAGATGATTATTTGAAAAAAAAGTAAAATTTTATAATTTCGTCATTACGTAATTTTATTGGTTCAGTTAGCCACTATTGGCGCATAATGCTAAACAATTCTTAATTGTGCCATGACAACTAATGCATAAAGAAGCGAAAAACAGTGCCATTAAAGTTCTCAAGGCTGTTAACCTGACCGTGTCTTCGCTATTTTATTGTTAGTTTATACAACACTGCCGTTATGACGCAATCACAAGATATCAAGAAAAAATGCATATTTCCAAAATACAGGAGCTAGATGAACAATGCACAAAATAGTTATGAAAAGTTGCTTCGTCATTAGAATGAAAATTCTCGCTAACATAAGCAGACTAATAGCTGCACGATTACAATTAATATATTTCTTTGAATTATGAACATATAATATGAAGATCATGCAGATCAAATCGATGAAGATCAATCTTTCAGAATGCTCCCAGATTCATGATGCCTTCAGACGCGAATTCTAATGTTTCATGGGAAAACAACTCTTCTCTGCAGAATATCAGTGAAAGCTTCTCATTCACCTAATGAAACTCATAGATGAATAGCATGTATTGAACATATTTAGAATCAGATTGTATATATTGCAGAATAAATAAAGATTCTATTATTGTCTTGTTACGGAGAAATTCTGTAAACGGAAAATATCGCTCTTCTGAGCAGTTTCTTATACAGAATTTTTATAAGGAAATAGTATTATGAATTTCTTATTATAGTGAGTCATGATAAATGCGAAAAATTACTAAATAAGTTTCGAAAGGATCATAGAAATCCTCACTTTTCAATCACCAATGCACATTTTGCATGGACTGGGGAATTTCCTCAAAACAAAACAATATTTGAATTTTATATTTTCGAGAAATAAAAAACCATGCTTCTGTCACTTTGTGGTATTTATAGACATGCGTGTCTTCCTTCAATTCGGAGAAGAATATGTAGTTTAGATTTGATCTTCATCAAACACGTTCAATTGGAAAAGGAAATGGTGACATTGAAAGAATTATTTCGACATAAATTTCGAATCAATTTGGAAATAGGAAAAAATATTTAAATTTAATTTAAAATTTAAAAATGATTAAAGTTTGACCTAACGATATAACCGAAAAAGAACGTCGTTACTTATGTTATTGTTCGTTTCCTATGTAGTGTCGCGAATATTTCATTATTTTCTGTATGTGTTTTCAATTATACCTTTCCGCGATCATTGTAGGAAAGTTTGAGGAAAATTCAACGTGAGAAAGGAAAAATGTCGGAGAAAAAAGGGGAATTATGCAAATGATTCGGGCAGGGGAGAGCGGAATCGAGTGATTTCTTGTCTCGCGGTTTCGCGTTGCGTCATTTCGACTGTCAGATTCACTGTACTGCCAGTTTGCATCGTTGTTTCAGTCGCACTTTCTGGATGAATTCAACACCTCCTCGATATCATTATTATTCCACCCACGTTTCGCGTTTAAAATATCGTTAATTTCTGGAACCAATTGTCAAATTCATCATCTGCAGTACTTTGCGAGTTTGCGAGTAGGAGAAGTTCTATTCCAACTTTATTTTATTCCTAATTATATGTATCCAACAATCCCTCCATTCTGGATACTCTCCATAAAATATCGGTTTCTTGATTAGGTGGCAAGGTATCTAGCATTTTGCTTGGTATCTCTTTTTCAGTTGTAGCCCTATTCCAGTCTTCGGACAACCACCTGTTTTCGAAAATTCCAATGCTAAGCTTAAAAATCAAGCATTACAAAAGTGATGGAATCGAGTGAAAAGTGGCATCATTCGATAGGGAATTTAATCTTGGGCAACTTTTGTGAAAGTAGCACCAAAAATTTCCACCCTGAAAGCTTTTGCGAAAAAACTTTTGGGCTTGATCGCATTATCGTACTCAATTCAGCTATGAACACCCGCTACAAGTTGTGAACGAACCACCATTCTATTTGCTCGACCATGCCGTCATACTCTTCTTCTCTCTATTCCTTTTCTAAATCTTCTCCACGTGTCGCGCTGTTCCTCTTCGCGTCTCTCTCTCCATTCTTTCTCCCTTCCTCCCCTCTTTTTCACACCTTCGTTTAAGCAAAGAATGATTTTTGAGAGTACTCATTTCTTGGACCAAAACTGATCAGGTTTTTTACGTTGCACATCAGGACGAAAAGACCTTTCCAAGCATGTATAACATTTTGGGTCTATGATGCTTTGTACTCTAGGACTAAGGGTGCACGGACAAACAGACAGCAAGAATATTAAAAAGTAAAATAAATGTTTTTTTTTCAAAAGTAGTCTCAGCACAGATCTTTAGTGATTTTCTAAAGTTGAGTTCGACTCTAGACTTTTTTCTTTCTGAAATGATTTCAACTCCGATTTTTGATGTTTTCGAAATAACCAACTCAGATCAAAACCTTCTATTCTAAATAAATTTTTGTCTATTCAAATTGCTTCTAAAATTCAACACAGATTTTGGTTGATTTCATACCAAATTTACTCCACGATTTACTTACAAATTTTAAATTTCTGATGAAGGATTTGAATATCCGCAGAAGGTGTAGTCCTTACAAAATATTTGAATATTTGGAGAAAAATTAACTTTTGAGGTATTATAGTTTCTGCAAAAATAATTTCGCATAATTTTAAGGAAAGCAGAACCTGAACACCGCTTACATCATCTCTTCCATTAGCCAGGGGAAACCATTTTTGGGTAAAGGTACTCATTTTCGAACCAAATTTCACCGGGTTTTTTACATTGCACATCTAGGCAAAATTATCTTTCTACTATATCCATATATGATTTGTGAGGTTGATTTTGCTTAGTTTCTGAGCATTAAGCGTGCACAGACAAACAGACAGACACACTTTAGAAAAATACTAAGAGAGTAAGATTGTCATTTCAGGAAGAAGATGGTTGTACGAAGACTGAGATGAGGTTATGATTAAAAGAGATACCGAGCAAAACGCAAGATATCTGGCTACCTAATACCGAAAATCTCATAATTTTTTAATGAAGAATACCCAAAATAAAGGGGGCATTCTGTTGAAGACATTAGTTTATACACCCAGTATTTCTTGAAAATTAAACCCCAATCATAAATTGAAGTACACGAAGTTAAGTCGACGGTGAGAAGGTTCGAATTAGCGGGAATTTAATCATACTGGTTTGCTGTATAAAATCAGCTTTCAATCGTATGAAAGCTGATCTTCATTGAATAAACTGCAACTCCGCCTAATTGACCTGATCGTTCTCGAATTCGCCCGAATTGGGGGCATCTCTGCAGCCTTTCTGCCTTTCGACTCCCCCTGCTACTCTTCCACTCACCGACAGTCGACCTCTGCTGTGCATTGCCGATCGCCTATTTTGCCGTTACACACTTCTATCTGCCCATCCTTTTCCCCTACTCTCCATGTCGCATTTTCATTCTCATCTACGATTCCCAATTCCTCGACTCTGCCATTCCCCTATTCTACAATTCTGCGTGATTTTTGTTGGTTCCCCCCTGTCCTTCGTCCTCGTCTTCCCTTCCCGTTATTTTCCCTTTCTTTCTTCTTTAAAACTCGTTTCATTACCATTCTCTTTTCGACCTTAACTCACAAATTTACCCGCTCTTTCCACCGTTTTCTCCTTCTTTCCCACGATTTCGATGTCCTATTACCATGCCCAGTTCTTTCGCTCTTTCACTTCTTAACATTTATCACAAACTGAATCAGTTTTTCCTGATATGATATACAAGAAAGTGTGATGCAATCATGTGCTAATGGCGAAGAACTAGGCAGCACATGTTTTACTTTTTCCGAATTTTTTGATCTATCCGATGTCAATGATAAGATGTGATTTAGAATGAATCGAATAGGCGAAAAGATTCGACAGAAATTGGGGATAAAGAAGGATTTGATCCGAGAGCTGCTGGCAGAATGTCTCGGCACCTTCTTCTTGGTTGTAAGTCCTTCTCAGGATCCTCCCAATTGCATAATCAAGTTGTAATTCAGTTCATCGGTAATTCTGCCAACGTACAGGCTGCGGCAGCACCAGGAGGAAACAGCACTTCGTGCCATATTGCATGGGGAATTGGCTTTATGTTCGCCGTTTTCATGGCCAATTCCGTGTCAGGAGCTCATCTCAATCCAGCCATCTCCCTCGCACAATTCGTGCTCGGAAACTTCCCAGGTATTCATTTTTTCAGAAAAAAAAACTAAGAAGAATTACATAAGGTGACTTTAAATGTTGCCAATTTAACTCGGATACTAAAGTTGGATAAACTTATTTTTCCTTATTTTGTTCTTCAGATCATTTGCAATATTTTCATCTATGAGGGAACCTTATAATATTGACTTTTTCCAAGAAATGACATAAATTATGATTTAAACAAAATAAATCGGAATGGGAGGGTAATTACAAAACTTTTTTGATTTTTCTCAGTTTAACAAAATGTGGACTGTAACCAAAATTAAATTTATCGCAAGCGCGATGATAAATGTTCTTTTCTTTCCAGAGAATGAACAGTTCCAGATATGTTTCGGGGGAAATGAAACTCCCGAAAAATGTTTCCGATGACTAGAGTCATGATTTCACGTTTAGAACATCAATCGAGTTATCTAGAAGACTATTTGAAAGAAAAAACGTACATAAATTTCGAACACCTCTTATTTAGACATCTTTCCTTCCCATAATGACTTTACGATTTCAAAAACTTCGTGAAGATCAAAACATAAGAGATGTAAATATTTTTCTTGCCCATTTCACCGAAAAAACAATCATGTTGAACCTGATTAAACTTGCATATATGCCTGTTGTGCTGATACCTAAATTGTAGGGTATCAATTTAGTTAATAAATACGTGCTGTTTTAACCTTTTCCAGGGTTAATTTTTTTTAGAAAAAATGTATACCTTATATTCCTGAATTATTTTAACTATCTTTTTCATTGAACGTGTCTAGGAATATTCCCGGCAATCCTATCGGATAAATGTTTTTCTTCAAAAATTTACTATGAAACTAGAAAAAGAAGATTTCGAGTTATTTTTAAAGGGGCCTATTCGGACAAGAAAAAGAGTCAAAATGCTTGAGGATATCGATAAAATGAAAGTCAAAACGATAAAAAAAAATTTAATTCTCAATTTCAGTATGGAAAGTAGTGCCATACACAATTGCTCAACTGATCGGTGCTTACTTGGGTGCAGCTGTCACTTACTTTGGGCATCATGGTTTTCAAAATATTTGCAAGGCATATCATGGAATTCAAATTTAGACGATCTCTGGAGAATTGACGGAGGCAACAGACAAGTCGGAGGTCCTCAGGACACTGCCGGACTCTTCACTTCTTTCCCTCCTGCTCACATGTCTGTTTGGGGCAGCTTGCTCGATCAGGCAATCAATATTCGAAAAAGGAAATTTGATAAAATTAGAATTTTAGATAATTGGCACTGCCATGCTGTCTGGATTGATCTGCGTTGTTACCGACAAGAGAAATCGCATTCCTAGCCAATATGCTCCAGTCATCATTGGCTCTATCATGACTTTGGTACGTTGATATAGGATTAGTGTTTTAACAAGCAATATTAATTTGCAGGTTGCTATGACCTATGGTAAGAATTACTTATGAACTAAAATAACTATACTAATTGTTATACCATGTCTCGACCAAAATTCGCTAGCTAGATACAAGTTTAAAAATGCATTCGATTATAACTTTTCTGAAACAAGTAATTTTTTATCTGTGACATGACGAAGTATCTAAATCTTCATGAAGTCTTTGTTCAAATCTCATGTTTTCAGGTGCTAACGTTGCATTTGCCATCAATCCAGCCCGCGATCTCGGCCCTCGTCTCTTCCTCCTCACTGCTGGATATGGATTGGAGACCTTCAAGTAAGGGGTTTCACTTCAATTATGCACTTTCCTTTCCGCTACAACCAATTTGCCATTCAATCTGTCAATTTTCGTCGTTTTCTAATACTCTTCATCACGAGGATTCACTCCCCGATCTTTTCAAATTTCGGAATTCTTTCGCGGTTTTTTCCAATCTACTTGCGATGAAGAATCGCGCATTTGGCGGAAGAATATGACAGAGAGCAAAATGAAAAGATGAGAGTGAAGAAGAGCGGTTTACCACCAGATGACAGACTGACAGGACGAGAAATCAAGTGACATAGTGAGTCTTACTACCTGTCGGTTTATCACAAAACAACTTGCATTATTTTCGTCTTTCCCAGAATCGAAACCAAATGCGATAGTGAATGATATGTTGCGCAGAGAAAACGAAGGTTAACAGGAATACATGAAAGCAACCGATTCTGATTCTGATCAAAGAGATGATTCACGCTCAGAATAGTTGAAATCGTGCCAACAAAACCAAAGACCCGATCGTCCTTTAGTACAAAACATGTTGTTTATAAATTGAGATAATTGACTTTATGATTGAACAAACTATCATTGATTTGATTATTGTGGACGTCCAATAACTTGTTGAAAATGAAAGATGAAGCATTTTCATATGCGCAAAAATGAACACACATGCATTACAGGCATGCGCATTGTTTCACTGATTCTTTTCTCTGCGCTCTGGCGAAAATGCGTAGGACAATGCGCATGTCTTTAATCCACGCTTAAGTAGTTTTATACATGTAAAATAGCGTTAGTTTTCATTTCCATCAAACAATTGGACTTCGACAATATTTGATACGATGATACAGATTAATTTCAGCTGGAGGGGTGGCTGGATGTGGTGGGTTGGAATTGGTGAGTTCGCTGTAATTTCATTAAAATACTGTATCCACGACTCCTTTTAGTTGGTCCATACATCGGAGCTCTTCTGGGCGCGTGGATCTACAAGATCTTCGTCGGCCTGCATGGAGATCATGACTCGTACGATATCGATAGACCCAAGGGCCAGGGCCATTCAGTAAGTGTGCCTGTTGGAGGCTATCAGACTAACGGTCATCATACTAACGGCCATCACGCGCCCTCTTCTTATGACCATTCCACTCCGATGCAGAGATTCAACCGATAAATCCTATCACTATGTTTGAATAATTGGAATAACATTCTTCTGAATGCAATTACCTCCAATCAGTTAGATCATAAACTCTAACGACTTCCTGCCTGTATTCGCCATTTCATTTACAACCCATTTCATCACTATGATCAGCCATATTATTTGGCATGTATAATTAGTTCATCTCATGTATCATTATGCACAAGTTACTATGTTTAGTTATTCCTTTTCGAAATGCATTCTAATAGTTACGAGCTCAGATCATGATAAATAAATGCGTTTTGAATGAATATTTTGTTCGATTTTCGTTGATGGTTGATGATGCTGGTCAATAGTTTAGTCTTTACATTCAAAATTCGTAAGGCTATATAGGTTTTATTTTGACAACTAGAAATTTCCAATCCTTTAAAAAGTTCCGCACAATTTACTGTGCATTATCGAACCAAATTATTTTGATAAATTATTGGCCATCGCAATTACTTCGTCGTGGAAAAGCGGCAATAAGTAACTAATTCACCACAATATTCGATGCAATTTACCAACAGCACGTCAATACTCCAGCAATTTCCCAGCTTAATGAGGCATAATGCATTTGTTGTTTATCACTCTCAGTCACTAAAATAAATTCGATTGACTCGATTTTAATTTGATATGAATTTTCGAATTATTCATCAATTTCAGACAGACATATTTCGAAACTCTGAGGGGGTCTTGATTGGATACGAGAATACACTGACCAGGTATGATCGCCATTTTCACACAACTCATTGATTCTAGTTTGGCTACTACTACTTTCGAGTAGCACTTTCGCCTTTACTTTTTCCATATTTCGGCAATTTTTCACTCAAAATTAATGTTTCTTGGTCTTTCTTAAGAAATTGATTTAAAATTTATTTTACGGGACAGAAAATATGACTTCGTCCAGTTAACAAAAAAATAACACTAAAGTTGAGAGGAGAGTTAAGTTGTCTCTTCGCCTTCTCAAAACTTTTCGTCGATTTTTTCTGCATAGTTTAAAGTTAACTAGACAAGTTCTTGTTTAAAAAGTGTTTGGATCAAA
This sequence comes from Diploscapter coronatus, assembly GCA_964036155.1. Lineage (NCBI taxonomy): Eukaryota > Metazoa > Nematoda > Chromadorea > Rhabditida > Rhabditidae > Diploscapter > Diploscapter coronatus. Next base: position 20,498,625 of record OZ038423.1, on the reverse strand, counting down.
ATGACATTTCAGATCGCAAAAATATCCGGCCATGTCTCAGGTGGACTATATCAAAGATATCAGATGGTAGGGAGATGAGAAGAAAATTGAATAGGCAAATTTAACTACTCAAAATCTTGAATTTATGAACTAATGATCATGTTTTTCCTAAGTAAAAACGAATTCTCGTTCATAATTATTTGTATTAAAATTTTTTCGAAATTTTAAATAATAAATAAACGAATAAATAGAAAATTAAACCGAGAAGAAAAATGATTTACCTGTATTTGAGGGAGTGAAGATCGAATTAGGAAAATATGGGAGTTAAATTGAAAAAATGAGGGAATCAGGATTCGGTGAAAATATGGCCGGCCAGACGGTGTACGCGGTCGAGCAGAGCACGCAGATTTGCCTTCGAAATGTGCTGAAAACAGCATTCACAATCGTATAATGTAGAAAGAAAACATCAATTTCGACCAGCCATTGATAAGGTGTAAAAGTGTGAAAGGTTCGAACGATGAGGCTATAATTATGAGCCACCTTTCATTTTAATTGAAAGAGAAAATATGTAAAATCTGACTAACCAGAGGCAAGTTGAGTGCCGACTCAGCTAGCAGATTGGCAACCTCGACGACTCCCTGACTGTCCTCTGCTGCATCGAACACAGTCATCAGCTTGTCCAGCATCGAACGATAGATTCTGTCACGAAGACTCGCCAGCTGCTCTCGTCTTTCTTCCTACAAGTTCAGATTATTATCTTCGTATAGAAAGCGCATTAATTGATCCAGAATCTGGGAGGTGCATAGCGGTGTGTGGCTATATTTATTGGCTAGATAAGAGAAATAGGATGCGAACAGAAGACTAGCCTAAAATCACTATCTCTCCCTATTTTCGACCTCCCAGATATCCGACTAGATGATAATAAATAATCAATTATATATGAGTTAATGAATAATCGTTGAAAATCAAACATTCCATGAAGGAAATGCGTAAAGTTTTCGAACTGGCTTTTCCTATATTCTTAGCTTGAATCTTTATAAATGAATGACCAACCTCCTGTCTGCCCGCAGCAACGTTCTTCCATCCTCTGTGTCTGATGAATTTGATGAGCACATCAGCAGTTTTCTGCAATCATTTCAATTTTTCTCTTCCATTCAATCTTCCACCCACCTCCTTCTGCACATCCAGTCTGGCCCGGACTCTCTGCTTCCTCTCCTCCTTCCCTTCGTTTCTGTCGTTCTCGATCGACTGCATTTGTGCCTTTGCCTCCAACACTTTCTGCATGTAGTTCTCGTATGCATCCAGAGCTTCCTGAATTTTTCAATTATCAATCGTCACTATTCTTGACTTCGATAAAATAAATGCCGAAAATGGCCTATAAGAAAGGAAAATAATAGTCATCTTTGAAGAATAAAATTGTCAATTTATCAAAGAAGAAATCAATACCAAATAGATGGAGTGATTCTGAAATTCACTGAGCGCCCTCTGAGTCTCAGGTACTTCCGACGATTGCAGAAAGTCGGGAATGGCTCGCGCAGAGCATTCAGTCACGATGTGCTTCACCAGATCCACAGAATTCGACACTGAAATATGGAATGTGAAAATGATCATGAATATGAAATTGTTAACGGAGGTTAATCGGAATTTTGGTTGGCTTATTATGGGTTGATGCTATTAAATAATAACGTTTCTCGTTGGCTTTAGTTATTATTTCGTAGAAATTCAGACCTCAATCACTAAATATGAAATGGACTACTTACAGAGGAATCTGCGAATGAGCGTGTTCGCCAGAACGAGTGCCTCATCGAAGGTCTCCTCGTCGTACAGCAGCCATTTCCACTTGTCCACGGCTTCTGTAGCTTGTATCTGAAAGCAAGAAAAATAACCTTGAAAAATCTAAAAGAAAGAATGAGGTATGACAAGCATTTTGAAAGTGAGAGATGAAAGGATCTTATAGAGTAATTCAGAGTTTGATCGGAAAGAAATTGCAACTCCTCTTCATCTCACATATTGTGAAAAATGAACAAACGCAATGAATGCTTCAAAAATCATTAAATTATTGATCTACAAGATTTAAAAGAAACGATAGAATGTGACCTCCGAATTGTTGATTCCGTCAATAGCCGATTGAGCGACTCCTCTCGAAAGGACGTTCTTGTTGAAGGACGCGTCTTCTGATGCACGCAGGAACTGGGCACGGTCGTCCGCAGAACGCATTTCTCAAAAAAATAACCATAAATAAATGAAGAAGTCTTTTCCAACCATTCATAGTGTCCTTGAGGCATTTGGCAGCCAACTCGGTGGAGAGAAAGGAAGCGAAGAAGGGAATGAGACGGAACAGGGAACGCTTGCGAAGGTACTCGATGTACTCCATCAGAATCTGACTGCAGCACGGGTCCTGAAATATCGCGATTTGTCACGCTTCTTAAAAATAAGTATTTTTACATCATTTTTATCCAGTTTGACATAGCAGATGATGGCGAGAGCAGCCCTGAGTCTGACCGTTTCCTCCTCTCCTTTCCTCCCACTCGCCCATTCTAGTACTTGTCTCCATTGCTCGTTCAGCAACAGATTCGTGATTTTGTAATACGGAGATAAATCTGCCTGAAAATTAAAATATGTATTGCCGCTTGTGAAGAAGTAGATACTGCATCATTTTTGCAACTCTATTTTGCATACATCCCGTCTTTCTTTTCCTTCGCTATTTCCTTTCTCCTCGCTCGTTTTCTTTTCGCCTCTCCGGAAAAGCGAAGAGAAATAGAGGGGCGAGGCATGGGAAGGTAAGTTGCAAAGTGAATGCAGTGTCTACCTTCCTAAAAGCGGCAATAAATGAAAAAAAAGAAATATTTGCAATGCATGAACCAAAATATTCTTACCCCAGCAGCCAAGGAGAAGATCGACTCGACAGAATTCGGACATTCATTGGGAAGATCGACTCCGATGTAGTTGAAGAATCTAGAGGAATAACTTTAATTTAGAGTTTTGAGTGGAAGACGTGAACTTACTTTGCGAGCACAGCTCCATTCGCAATCGCCCAGAGTCTGTCGTCTGTGCGAGTCGCCAAACTCAGCAGAGGATCTGTGAAGCCGCACACTGCAGAACGGAGCATTCGGGAATGCACATCGTCCTGAAAAATAACGAAATTTTTCCGAACATAAGCAATTCTGAATTTATTTATCAATATCTAATTTTGATGTGACGGTATACTTGTGATATGAGAAGATTTGTAACATGTGCTGCTCACTTCTTTTCCATGTGTTACACATCTTCTAACATGTCAGAAATGTTCTTGCTTTCTGTTTTGTTACAGCTCTTCGCAATTGTGTTACAAATGTTCCTACGTCGAATTCGGGGAATACTGGCTATGACAAATTCTAATTCGAATCATCCAAAACCTCTTAAAAGTTCAAAGCATACCGAAGGGATGAGGCGTTTGAAAGTGGAATGCAGAAGAACTAGATTGTGCACGCAGAGGGAGAATGTGGACTCGTCATTGCGGGGAGACAAGGCTGGATCGAATGCGAGAGAGTATATGTTGAGCAGCAGACACAGGGAAGAGGCTCCCTTCTTGCGAGCCAGTTCAGATGCCTGAATGAGAAAATGACAAGTGAAGAGATAAAAATGCGATAACCTCATCAACCTGTCCGCTCCTGACGAGCGAGAAGAGAATGGCGATCAGTTTCTCGGTGTTCTCCTGATCCTCTTCGGCAGCCTCGCAGTCCAAATCGATGCCCAATTTTCCTCTATGCGTCGCAGAAGCCAGTGAGCGAGCTGTGCCGGACCTGGAAAATAATCTTGTTTTCATTACTTATAGATTCGACTTTTCTGGAAAGATCTGAGTTCGAGAATCTAGTAAAATTGTTAAAGGGAAAGGAAGCGGCAAAAATATGTTCAATAGGCAATTTTCCCTACCTGATGTCCTTGACATGCTCCATCTCCTTGTACTGTCTTTTGAGATCGGCAAATCCCCTCTTCTCCTGCTCTGCCCCTGCCTGCGTCCATCTCCACAAAGTCTGAAGAGAAAAGTGTCTGAAATAAAAAGGAGGTAAATCTTACATAAATCTGCCGAAAATTCTGATCCTCGACGATGAGATCGCGAAGATACGAGGGATTCTGAAAGATGATGGATTGGCAGCCTCGTGATTCTCAACAGCCTACATTATACCCAGCAAATTCGTTCTCGATTTGCGTGAGCATGACGAAGAAGGAATAGGTGCGCAGCTCGCCATTCACATTCTGGATTGCTGTCTTGAGACCCGCCGGGGCTGAAGTGGCTGTGGGCTCGAGACGGTTCAGAGCAAGCAGACCGGCCTCCAATGGCTGAAGAATGCATGATGATTTTGAACTAATCGAAGAGAATGCAAAATAAGCCACTTTGATGGTTAATAAAACAATTTGTGCATCAACACTCAGCGCTTGCAGCAAAGACCGAGACCGAACGTGTCAAGTCGGTTCCGGCTTTGACTGTGAATGCTAAAACTAGGCTTGGGAACCTGTACTTTCCGACTGCTTCCTTGGAAACCTCTGTGCCAGATTACTTTTAATTCAATCAAAAACTAACCGAGTAAAGATTTTCCCAGATGCTCTCGTTCTCGGTCTTCACAAAATCCAGCAAGGCATCGTGGAAGTCCTCGTTCAATGCATCCGCAACTGAAAAATTATACTTCAATCAAATTACTTGAAAAATTATTCCAGAAAAGTGAAAGAAAAGGATCTTTAAAATTAGGAAGATTCGACATATTTCGAACATTTCGGGGCATGACTTGAAAAACTGACTGTTCTCTACGAACTGCTGATTCCTATTGCCCTCCATGACATACGTCTCGTCCATTTGATCGAACTGAAAATTAAAAAAAATAGATTTGGAAAAAAAATCGAGAAGAAAATAAAAATCGAATAGAAATTCAAACGACATCGAACCTGTGTGGAAATGGCGCACGCTTGCAATCTTCGCAAAGTGGCTTTTTCTCTTCGTCGTATTTTCGATTTTCTTTTTGATTTTTATTTATTTTTTATCTTTTTCTAATTTTGTGATTCAGAAAGAAGCGTGCAATCATGGCCATGGCAGCGAGAGGCAGAAACACAAAATTACCCCCAGAGGTTTGCTTCAAATCATAGCAATATTTTTTAAAAATTATTCGTGTTTTTCAGGTGAATCGAATTTTGTTCGTGAAGAATCTGCCCTACAAAATCACGGCAGAGGAAATGTACGACATCTTCGGCAAATTCGGCGCCATTCATCAGATCAGAGTGTGAGTTTTAAAAATGTTCATTTTTGGGTTGCAGAATGTTCGGAGAAAGTACATTCTTACGAAGATAAAATACTGATTGTTTCATTCGATGCGCACATTTATGATGATTACATGCGTACGTATGCGATTCTCGCTGTTCAAGTTTTAAGTTTCCGAGGAATTCTTTTTCGATTCGGACTTCAGAACCGTGTTCAGTGTGGTCGAGTCCTTTCGATAATATCGCTCGATTTGAGAATTTTGCCCGTTTTCGCGATTTTTGAAATGAGCTAGCTCATACAGGGCCGTTTTTAAAATTCCAAGGATATTGTCGAAAACCCGGCAGCTAATCCAGTATTTCCATGAACATTCTCGGTATTCTCAGAAATCGAGCGGCAGTAAAAATCAGCGCTATTTCTCCCTTTTCTTCATCTCTGCGAACACTATTTCGTTTCCTCTACTCCCTGTGCATTTTTAAGCACCATTACAGCTCATTTCGCTCTTCCCAGTGTGGAAATTAGGTGAATCTAATTGAGAAGTGCACTATTTTGTGAAACATTTCGATAATCTGTCAACCTTTCAGCGGCAATACGAGTGAGACTCGCGGCACGGCCTTCGTCATTTACGAGGACATCTTCGACGCCAAGAATGCTTGCGAACATCTGTCTGGTTTCAACGTCAGCAATCGGTATGTTTTCATTACTCTTCCTACTTTTGCGTTTTCCAAAATTCGAGTAAAAGTAACTATGGATCTAAACGACAGAAAACTAGATCTAGACAAAACTTAAGCCAACTCCTTTGGTGCGGATCCTCTTAATCCAAACTGTTCCACTGAAATTTTATTGTGAAGCTCCTTATGTATCAGTTTTTTTTGATAGAACAATTTCTGCTTTGTAAACCTCCCTCCCCTATATTTTACTCTCTATCTGAAGGTCTGTCTAGATCTGCAGGCTATTCTTGACGTAGTTATTATTTTCTACGATTAGTTGAACGATAAATTGTTTAATTAATGTTCCCTTGGGAAGATACTTCTTCAATGCTCATTCACAAATTTATTATTCTTTCAGATATTTGGTGGTTCTGTACTATCAGGCAACTAAGGCGTACAGGAGGATGGACACGGAAAAGGCTCGTGACAGACTGGAGGATGTGAAGGAGCGGTATGGAATTGGGGGTGATCTGGAGAAGGAAAAAGAGAAGATGGGCCTGACTACGCCGAGGAGAAACTAATTATTTTGAACACGGTTGTTTTATTCCTGTCTTGCATATTGAATATCCGAAAACCGTCTATCCGATACTAATTCCAAGACGATGTTCGATGGTGAAATGGGAATATTTTTTTGTTTTATATTTTCCACGGTATCTCATTCGTTTGTTCACTGATAATAAACTATTCTTTTTTCTGTATATCTGTATTACGAAAAATCGATGTGCGTTTTGTCGTGGCATCTGTGCGTATCTGTGTGCCTTTCCGTCCCTCCCCTCTACGTCCTGCATTTAGTCGGCTATTCACCTCTAGTTGCTTCGATCATTGGCCCCGTCGATATTCAGCAAATTGCCTTATCTTCATATTTTCATCATAATTTTCAATATTTTGCTTCTCACCATTAGCCTGAATCTTATCTGATCCAATCGCCATTCAAATTATTCACGTATTTTTATTTTCGTGATTTTGTGCCTCTTTTCAATTGATGAGATTTCAGACAATGACGGAGCTGTCTCAGCACGCGATCCCTGCCGTCGACATGATCAACGCGACGTCCAGGCTCCAGCTCGAAGCCGCTGAGGTCAGCTTTCCAATCTTTAAGCCAAAATAAAGCTGATAATCGTACAAATTATCTTTATGATGAAGGACGGTGATTGAAAGCTTGCTGACCTAAGTTGCAGTCATTTTTTCCTTTCTAAAAATTACAAATCTGCTCCTTCTCTCATCTTTTCTATCCTATTTTCCAGGTCCGTTCCAACAAGCCGAACTGGGGCTCCTATCTGCGTTCTCAAATGATTCCTCAGGACGACTACAACTTCATCACTGCTTATGAAGCGGCTAGAGTATTGAATTTCTTCGTTCACTCCAAACAAATAGTGGTTTAGACGAAGGAAGAGAGAGATAAAGTTCTGGCGCAGTACGATGCGAGCGGACAGGCAGTTCGGACGATTGTCAACCTCATCACGAACGTGGCCAAGGACCAGAATGTCAGATACGTCCTCACTCTTCTCGATGATATGCTACAGGTTCGCGATTGTTAAATTATTTTTGAAGTAGTAGGTCTATTTCTACAAAAAAATCCTGGTAGAAATTATATCCTTTTGTTTTTGCCTAGTTTATTTAACATTCTTTTCAAGATTCTGAATATCAATTTTTCGCAAATCATTCCAAATGAAATGAAAATATTTCATGGTTCTCTAAAAATTATGACAGTTTATCTTTTCATCGCTGTTTCAGGAGGACAAAGCCCGTGTCGAGATATTCCATAACACGGCTCATCGCCTGAAGAAGACAGTCTGGTCGTGGTTCCTGACGACTCTCCAGAGACAGGACCCTTTCATTGTCAACCAGGCAGGCTAATAAGCTAATTTGTTATTTTCTTTTCCATTGCATGGTTTTTAGATGAGCTCGATCATCGCCAAATTGGCCTGTTTCGGTTCGACCCAAATGGAGGGCGCTGAATTGAACTACTACTTCTCTTTCCTCAAGGAACAGCTCAAAAATGCATCGGTACGTACATTCCTTATTCTATTCTTTCCTGCATTTTTCTCATGCTAAAGCAGTCTACAGTATTTGTTTCACCGTAATCTAAATCACATGGTCAGAATACGAAGCAAATTTTGTTTGGCTAAAAGAATTGAAACGACTGCATGCCTTCTTACTATTTTTGCTTTAAAATGTTTTATAATTAATTCCAGTCGAACGAATACATGAACACGACGGCTCGCTGTCTGCAGATGATGCTGAGAGTGGATGACTACAGGTTGCACATACAGTAATCCACTCATCGATAATGTAGCTAAATTGCAGAATTGCATTTGTGAACACAGAGGGCATTCAAGCGATCATTGCAGCACTGAACGGGAAGACCAACTTCCAGCTGCAATACCAGCTCATATTCGCCATTTGGTGCTTGTCCTTCAACGCGGACATCGCTCGCAAAATGCCCTCTCTGGGAGTCATTCAGGCGCTCGGCGACATTCTCTCTGAGTCTTCCAAGGAGAAAGTGCGTTCATTTTGGCAAATTTTATTGAGTACAGTTACAATTTTGTGTGCTCTGCATAATAATTTACCAGATTCTAGGGCTAGAAAGTGTAAGGAAAAGAAAAACGGGTGAATTATTGTCTATGAACGATAACTTGGAATAAAGTAAAAGGGATGCGTTTATTAGTCCCCCTCCTGTGAGCCACGGATCTCTTCGATTTGATGACTCTTTTTTGTCGACTTTCTTGTTTTCTTCTTTTTCGCATTCTTAAGGATAATTATAGATAATTAAGCGATAGAGAGAAACAATCTTGAAATAACGTGAGGACGTGCACTATAGTTAGAGATAGGCGAGGGAAGGAGAGCAGGGAGAAATAGTGTGGGAAAAGATAGCTCACGTCATTCTGTTATTACTCAGTTGCCCTAGGGAACGATAATTGACAGATTTTCATGGCGTAATCCTGCTGCTAATTTCGATACAAATACAAAGAAAAATGAAAAAATAAAAAAAATTCCGAAATGAATAAATGCCGTCTGTGCGCACAGTTCGAGACTCAAAGGAGGGAGAAAGAAGCGCGTCCTTTTTACTTCATTTCAAGTGATCGTTCATCGACAGTATACAAATCGTGGTCATGATGAACTGGTACTTTATACAGGAAGCCAAGTCTGTCTTTAAGTTTGAAATTGAATGGAAAGTAGATATTCTGATAAATATTGGCTTTTTCTAAAGAATAGCTATTTAGGTGATTCGCATCATCCTGGCCACGTTCAGCAATATTCTGAACAAAGTGGAGGAGAGGGAGGTGAAGAGAGAAGCCGCTCTGCAGATGGTGCAGTGCAAGACGCTCAAGACTCTAGAGTTGATGGATGCCAAGAAATACGATGATGCTGATTTGGAGGTGTGAAAGAGAATCGGTCAAAATATTCTGTTCGATTTTCAGGAAGACGTGAAATTCCTGACAGAAGAGCTCATGTCTTCTGTGCACGATCTCAGTTCTTTCGATGAATACTACAGCGAGGTGCGCAATTCAGCCAATTGCTTATGCAATTTCTTATTTTGCAGGTCCGATCTGGCCGTCTGCAGTGGTCGCCCGTGCACAAATCTGACAAGTTCTGGAGGGAAAATGCACCCAGATTCAACGAGAAACCTTTCGATATTGTCAAGTAAGTTGAAGTGAAAGAAAATTATTGAACCATACAATAAGTTCTTGAAATTTTGGCAAGTTCGAATCCTCTAACTTTAGTGCTATTCCTGCAATATATGACAGTAAAAATATAGTGAAGGCGCGTATCCTAATTTTTGAATTCCAACAAGTTTTATTGAATGACCCAATAGAATAATAGGCTAATGAAATGTTAAAACTGAGTTTAATCTTTACTTTTCAAAACGGGATGGTATAAAACACAACTAATTCAGAATTCTGATTCGATTGCTGGAGACGAGCCACGACCCCCTAATTCAGTGTGTCGCTGCACACGACATTGGCGAGTACGTCAGGCACTATCCCAGAGGAAAGACGTGAGAAATGAACATTTCAACAGTAAAGAGGTTGAATATTCCAGAGTGATTGAGCAGTACAACGGGAAGCAAGCAGTGATGAAGTTGCTGACTGCGGATGATCCCAATGTCAGATACCACGCCCTTCTCGCCGTTCAGAAACTCATGGTAAGATTTCAAAATTGTCCTAGAAGTTTATTTCCCAGAATCATCGAATCAATCAAATATCCCAATATTTCAGGTTCACAATTACCAATTCCTGGGCAAGCAACTCGAAGCCGAAACTCGCAATGAGCCTGTCGCTGCCAAATAAAAAATCTCCTACTCATAAACGCTGAATCGAGAAAGATTAAGGATATTCTTAAATGATTGGTACTAAAAATCCGCTTTTTCGAATCAGTCATGAAAATAGAAAAGTTTTACCAATTTTATGAAATATTTTACCGTTGAGTGCGAAATGACAATTCAAGTGATGTGCGAATTCGCAAGGCCTCCCTTCTTTATCCTCAACTTCTCCTTTTTTAGTTTCGTATCTAGCAAACTAGTTCTAGCAGATAATCTATTCAACTCGACAATTAGACATTCCGAAATTCTATTTAATTGATATATGCAGAATCGTTGTGATACGAAAAATGATTGAATAAAATCGTCTTTTATAGCTTTTCTTCTGGAATAACAACATTTTATTTGAGGAAAAAATAATCAAAACAAAACAAAAAGACGAAGTGGGTGAGGATTAGACTTAACGACGACGGTGCATGGAGCGCTTGACCTTCGGCTTCGGCGGCAGGATGATTCCGTCATACTGAAACAAATAGAAATTATGAAAAAGTAAATTTATCCATGGAAAATGTTGAAGAAATCTATTTTGCTGGTGAATACAATTGCTGTTTGGTCGCTTGATGGGAATAAAGCAAGCGATATTTATATGCTCCAGAAAGAGAACAGGCGTCTATTTTGTCTATGAACAACGTTTCAATTTACTAATCATTGAAAGAGAATTGTAAAATATCGTGCATGTACGTTTGCCAACTAGTACTTCTCTACACATTCATCGAGAATTGAACATGTCGAGTGTAGAATTAAATCAGGAAAGACGAATATCTACCTTCTGTTGGAACCATTTGACAGACTCGTCGCGATTGACGCGGTGAGAGGGACCGACGCGTCCAGGAGATCTTCTCTTCTTGGCCACACGGCGTCCGGCCCTGTCCAGCACCACGTAGAAGTCCATTCCGTAGATGCCGATGCCTGGGTCGTACTTGATGCCCAAATCGATGTGCTCCTGCAAGACGAACAAATTAACTAATGAAGAATCATAAATGGTGGTTTTCGAGTTTATCTAGACTATTTTAGGAAAATCTTCAAATAAAGCTGACGGAATAGTTCATCATTTATCACGTTTTCATTGATTCTTGCGTACTTTTATTATTAAAATTTTGGGAACATTTTTTTAATCCCAAAATTTCAAACGGACAGTCTAAAAATGACGGGATGGTGAGACAATCTTTTCCCACGCTATTTCTCCCCTCTGCCTATCTTCAACTATAGGTCACATTTTATATTCCCATCTCGTAATTTCAAGGTTACCCAAACAGGTATTTCAACATTCATACCTGGATGCCGAATCCGAAGTTACCAGTAGCGGAGAAGTTCTCCTTGTAGAGCTCGTATTCCTTGACCTTGAGACCCTTCTCGAGAATCTCCTCAGCCTTGGGGCCTCTGACGGTGCAGTGGACGGCGATCTTTTCGTTACGACGGATGCCGAACGAGCGGACAGTGTAACGGGCCTTCGAGAACACGGGCGTCTGACCCGTCAATTGCTCGAGCACCTGCAAACATTAAAGATATTGCTTTTCGAGCAACAAATCAAATTGAAGATTCTATCAATCATAAATATGCCAAAGTGCAGAACGTATCCATCTCAGCAAAATCGAGAATTCCGGTATTTAAAGAAATCAAGCTCCCTATTTTTAATTTAAATTTCCACAAAATCTCAAAGATAATGTGTACCTTAGCAGCTCTGGTGAGCCTGTCTCCGGACTCGCCCACGCAGATGTTGAGGCAGAGCTTCTGGATCTTCAGCTCCCTCATCACGTTCTTCGCCTTCTTCTCGCGCACCTCGGCCAGCTTCTCAGCGTCACCCATGGTCTGAGAACTATTTTTTTTAATTATTTGAACTGGAAAATCAACGAATCGAAAAATCAATGATCGAAAATTTGAAGAAAAAACATCAAGGATTTGTAGAAGCTAAGAAGAATTTTGAGAAGACGGGATTGTAACAGATCTAATTAGATGGATAATTAGCTCGTCTAATTATCGCAGAGCAATAAAATATGAAGAGAAAATGGGAATCAATTAAATTCGAGTGATCGATTTTTGCCAAGTTAAAAACGGGCGTAGTTGGAAAATATCGAGAAAATCAGTACCGAAATCCCTAGATCAAGGCTATAATTGCTCAGCCTAATTATCTAGAGCTAATTAAATGGTAATTAACAAGCAAAATTAGCATTTTTACCAACAACTGGCCTAAAAATCGCTAGACGAGCAACACGGTAGCTGAACGCTCGTCACACTGGCGACGCATAAATGCAGTGCGAAGTGAAAGGAGGAATTTCCCTCGGTTCTAAGATTCTTTTTTCATTCTCCCGGATTTTTTCAGTAACTTTTTCATCTTTTTTCATTTTCAGATGATCGTTTCGAGTCTGCGTCGCCTGTCAACAGCCCGAGGCAGCAGATTCCGAGTGGTGGAGGTCGGAGCTAGGGACGGGTTGCAGAATGAAAAGGTTGGAAAATTCACTTCTTCGAAAAAGTTTTAAAGTTTTCAGCAGTTCGTGCCGACTGCAGTCAAAATAGAGCTTATTGAACGATTGGAGAAATCTGGATTGAAGGTGAAAAATCTAAAAGAAAACAGCTTAAATCCGAAACTTACAGACAATCGAAGCGACGAGTTTCGTGTCCCCGAAGTGGGTTCCGCAAATGGCCGACCACAAGGAAATCATGTCCCAGCTGCAGCAGAAACCTGGCGTTTCCTACCCTGTTCTCTGCCCCAATATGGCCGGGTTCAAGAATATCGTATGTTCTTGCTAAATATTTGGAAAAGTAATAAATTCAGGTTGACCAAGGAAATGTTCGAGAAATCGCCGTATTTGGAGCTGCTTCTGACTCGTTTTCAAAGTAAGAAGCTGCGTTTTCTCGAAATTCGGGTTTTATTTCAGAAAGAACGTGAATGCTGATGTGGAGACGAGTTTGAAGAGTCTGGAGCAGGTCACCGAAGCTGCCAAACAAAAGAATATTCGAGTTCGAGGGTTGGTTTGCTCAACAAACTACGATAAATTACCCTCTTCAGGTATGTTTCATGCGTAATAGGATGTCCGTATGAGGGTCCGATCGATCCAAATCGAGTTGCAAAAGTCTCGGAGCGACTGCTCGCTGCTGGATGCTATGAAAGTTAGTTTTTTTTATCACTATTTGAACTGAACCATATAACTTACGAAACTATTTTTTCTCAAAATGACGCGAATATATTTTAGTTTCTCTCGGCGACACGATTGGAGTGGGCAATGCAGGCACAGTTAGAAAAATGCTGGACACTGTGCTCGCTTCGGTTTCTGCAGATAAACTGGCCGTGCATTTCCACGACACTTACGGACAGGCACTCGCCAATGTCCTCGTTGCTATCGAGGTTGTTCTGCATTTTTTAAAGTAAAAACTTGAATATTTCCAGAGAGGCATAACAACGGCAGACAGTTCGATCGCAGGACTAGGCGGATGTCCTTATGCGAAAGGAGCCACTGGAAATCTAGCCACAGAGGATCTCGTCTACATGCTGCAAGGACTCAAATTCGATACAGTACAATTTTAATTCATGAAATTTGTTTATTTAGAAATAAGGTTGAACATATCTTTCTCAGTCTCTTTCTAAGACAAATTATAGAGAAAATAAGATATAAAACTTTGCCTCTCCCTCAGACTTGGAGAATTTCGAACTGTTAACCGCGTGAAAAGAGATCGTATTTCTTACCGAGAAACGGAAAGAAGACATGCTATGTTTCTCTATCGATAAGATACGCCATCTTGTTTTATGCGGTTTGAAGTTTTCCGAGTCTGCTCTTCCTGCTATCAGTTACTGCTCAACAATTTATCTGCCTGATCAATATATTTCAGGGCATTTCACTGAATGAATTGATCGACACATCAGCGTGGATTTGCGAGCAGATGGGCAGGTCGAATGCTTCCCGAGTGGCACTCGCAATGCTGGCTAAGAGGAAATAGGAACTGATCGAATCTCATAAGCAGAGCTTCAACCAACGCATTCAGGAACGGAGTTTTTTTTTGTAGTAAATCGATCGATTTTTTTTATTAGTATGTTAGTACTGTATTATCTTCACGAATGAGATGGAATGGAATTTAAAAATAGGAAACGTGATAACATTCCATCTCATTTTGATCATATCTATTCTACTGTGCCATAATGCTAGGGTTCTGTTCAACATGACCACAATGGGTATAAAATTTTTGTTTGCAATTTCATTTCAGTCAAATCGGCTCAACTGGAAATAACTTTATGAGATAAAGAAGGGAAAAATTCAGAGTTAGACAACAAACAAATTTATTTTAACAAAACAATAGTTGGGGGGATAGAGGTTTACTGAGCTTCCTGCTGCTCTTTGAGCTGCAGGAGGAGGGCCTTCTTGTCCACAACACGCTTCTTCCTCTCGTCGTACGTCAGACGCTTGGCGTTGTGCCTGAAACATCGGAATCAAATTGAATTTCGGATTTTATAATTTAATTTTTCATTTCTCGGCAATCAATAACTTTGGGATATTCTTGGAAATTTTCGAGAAACAGGAATATTTTTAAAGAAGTTTTGGATGTTTCAATTTGCTTTAAAAATTAAATTTGTACCTCTTGGGCTTGCCGGCCTTCTTGGGTTTCTTGGGCTGAGCATCTGGGTTGGCGCGGATGGCGGCGTGCGCGTTCTTGTACATCTGCAATATCAATGTAGTCTATATGTTCAATGTTCAAGTCATAGACGACGTACACCCTCGAGTCCATCAGCCCCGATTCCAGCGTTGACGAACTTGCTGAACTGTCTCTTGTAGGCATCCTCGTCCTCCTCCTGCAGAGCCTTCATGTAGTCGGTCACGTGCTTGCCGAAGATTCTCTCCCTGTGCGCCTCGGCCTTGTACTCCTTGGACTCGCTGTCGTAGCCGAAGAAGCGGTTCTCACTCAAAATCACAAAATTAGCAAATTGAATACTTTTGACATAAATGCAGATCGTTTATGAAGAATACAAAATCTTGTTTTTTTATCAAGAGTTTCAAAAAAATTAGATTTTGAAGTATTTGAAGAAATCAGTCTCCTCTCATAATTTTGAGCAAAGTAGAATACATTATTTTCTTGTGATGCATACCTGTGAGGCACCTCGATGCCACCATCAGCAGCACCCTTCATGACGGCGAACACCTTGGCACCCGTGGTGGTGCGCACGAGACCCACATCCAGGACGGCCTTGAAGGGCGAGCGATCGCCCTCCGACTCCACAGTGTAGTACTCGCCGTTCACCTAGAGTCGAGATATTTGACGGACGAGTGAAAAGAAGCAGACCTCCTCCTGTCCCTTGAACGTGGAGTCGAGGTTGAGCTTCTTGAGATGGCGACGGGCCAGCAGCAGACCAGTGGCGTACGCGGCAGCGTAGTTGGTCAGACCAACCTGAATAAGGCAATTTGTATGCGCTCAAGGAAATCTGAATAACCTTGATGCCGTAACGAGGCAGCTCGTGAGCATAGGCAGAAGTCACGACCATATCACCCTCGATCTTCGAGTAGGCAATCTGCAAAATGTTAGTTTTTATCCTTTTTTACGCGTCTTGAGAAAATTAGAATAGGTAAAACTTCTAACAGAAGCTCCCAAGCTTTATTTTACAACATCCCCTTTAGGGCGGGACGAAATTTAGGATGCGAGAGAGCATCTCTCTTTCGCTGCTCAGTGTGCGATCTCTGCTCTTTCTCTAAATTTCGTTTCGTAGCGAAGACGAAACGAAACAGACGAGCGAGAAAGAGTAGAGATCACGTGTTGAGCAGAGAAAGAGAGATGCTCTCGCGCTCAAAATTTCGTCCAGCCCCGATCCCCCCCCTTGTTTTCAATTATGGAGGGTCCCCTATTAGAGATTTTATGAGCTCCAACTGATTTAAAAATTCCGCCAAGTATTTTTCCGTTTACGTACCTGGGCAATGATGTCCTTGTTGGTGAATCTGACGATGAGTCGGTACTTGGGGGTGTTATACTTGTTCTTGTCCTGGACGGTCAGTCTCTTGCGAGCATAGTAGTCCGTCTTACCCTGACGTCTCCTCTTTAGCTTCACCTGGTAGCGCTTGAAGTACGCTTTGTTCTTGACCACTTTCACCAGAACCATTCTACCCTAAAAGAACCTTCTTTTTAAATAAATAAAAAAAGACCAGTGAAAACGGAAAACGACGAATAGTATAGTTCAAAAGTGGTCAGTAGTTTAGTAATTAGGCCAATTAACGGAGATAGTTAGAAAAAAATAGCCAAGTTGGGGGCTTGGAAGAGAATCAATGGAGAATGAAAGTGGCTTTTGACCGATCGACAGAAATCAATATTAGGCAAGAATTGTCATTAAACTGTGCTGAGCAAGTGTCCTAGTTACCTGGCATGATAATTAAAAAGTAATTAACTGATAATTAAGAAAATCAATGGTCGAAAATGGAAATAAATCGAACAAGCAATTTTTCAAGGCTGAAGACGGGCTTAATCGATGAAATTTTAGGAAAATAATTACTAGCATCGCTCAAACGTGCCTCTAATTAACTCGCCTAATTATCCGAGGATAATCAAGTGCTAATTCGAGCAGAAAATTATAGCAAAACTGCAATATTTTTAGGCCCAACGACGCACAATTTCTAATGAGAACGGAGTAAACGCAGTGCATCTCTATTCAGTTCTCTCTTCGGATTTTTGATGATTTTTCTCTCGAATTTCATGACTTTTTTCCTCGGATTTTGCTGAATTTTTATTTTCTGAGCCTTCCATTAAAATTATCACCATTATCAAGCCACACCCTATCGCTGACACAGCATTATGCGGCTAACATAATGGTTTCGGCGAGGAGAAATTCGCGAAACTGCTTGGAGATGCACTCAGCGAGAGAAACACGCGACCGAGAGAGGCGAAAGAGTTCGGAGAAAAATGAGCCATTTCGAACGGTTAGCGATGGAGTAGATTTACGAGCGCTTTT
The DNA here is from genome assembly GCA_964036155.1 of Diploscapter coronatus. NCBI lineage: Eukaryota > Metazoa > Nematoda > Chromadorea > Rhabditida > Rhabditidae > Diploscapter > Diploscapter coronatus. Next base: position 20,481,469 of record OZ038423.1, on the reverse strand, counting down.
CTCCTAAAATTGAGCGAGTTGCTCTTTTATTTCGTAACGACAATTTCGAAATTTGTTTATTTTCAGGGCCTCGAACTTGTTCTGCTGATTGGATCTGGATCTCGGGCGACTTCTTAATCTCGAGTCGCAATGTCGTTTGCCGGATTTATGGACTTTGCCCGGAAAGACGTCAATCTGCTGGAGAGCTCCCCGACTGCCTTCCTCAGGAAACTCCACGCTGATTTCATCTGCAAGTACGAGAAGGACAGGGATTCTTACGTAAGCGTTTGTCAAACTATTTGATTCTTCTGGGGGAATATTTCCTTCAATCAACATGAAAATACATCACCAAGTGAAGTATTTTCTTGGTTAGCAATGTTTTTTTCTGACTCGCTATAATTATCCCTCGCCTGCCTCCGTCTCATTGTAGCTCTCACTCAGTTTTAGAGTGATCCTTCTATAAACTGAACCACAACTACGAGGTGCTCTTTTTCTACAAAGAAAACCCGCCTGTGTTGCCTTGAAGCAAAAAGAATGTATTTCCAGGAATATGCGATGTCAGAATCGCTTCGGTTGAGTGGAATCTATTGGTGTTTGAGTGCGATGGACATTATGCAGGAGGTGAAGAAATGAGTTTTCTTTCCTATTTTATTGTTTTTAGCTGGACCGAATGAATCGAGACGAGATAATGAAGTACGTGAAAGAGTGCAGGCGAGAGGATGGAGGATATGGGCCTGCAGAGCAGCACGACAGTCATCTGCTGCACACGCTCTGTGCTGTACAGGTTGAAATTTTGACAAGCATTGGTGGTCATCCAACAAGGTATTTGAACTGCTTATTCTATTATTATTATTTTAAATTATCACTATTTCTGACCAGGAATAATGTGAGGAAAACACGTATGCTAATTTGAACTCGCAAATACTTATTGGATGACACAATATTTGACGCTTATTGCTTGACTCTTTCAGATCGCAATAATCCTGGATCGACTAGAGTGCATCGATGCCGAGGGCATTGTCCAGTTCGTCAAGAATCTGCAGAAACCCGATGGAAGCTTCACTGGGGATTCTTCCAACGAGGTGCTCATTGTTTTATGGCGATTAGCTTATTCTGATTGAAAAATTTACAGTTTTAGATTTCTTGGTGCAGAAATAGACCTGCACGTAGATGCCTTTCCTCCTTTTCTTTAAAATTTTTGTTTATCGAAACGCTTCTCTCAATTTTATCTTGCGTTAATGCAATGAACATGAAATTTCTCGTTATCGCTAGTTATAACTAACGATGTAGCTCATAGACATTTACATTCAGCAACGATTTATCTTCATTCAGATCGACACGCGCTTCACGTTCGTCGCCCTGGCGACGCTCTATTTGCTGGGCAGATTGAACGAAATCGACGCGCAGAAGGCTGTGGAGTTCGTGCTCAAGTGCTACAACAGCGATGGGGGGTTCGGAACGAGACCGGGCTCAGAGAGCCATTCGGGACAGGTTAGATAGAGAAGATTTTAACTAGAAAATGAAAGGAAGGAAATTCTCTGAAGGTATATTGCTGTGTGGGAAGTCTGTGCATTCTGGACAGATTGGAAAGCATCGACAGGAACAAAACTGCTGCTTGGTTGGCACAGAGACAGTGCACTAGCGGAGGGCTCAACGGTTAGTTTTTTGTTGTTTTGTCGTTTTAAGAAAATTGGTGGTGAAACGATGTATAATCAAGAGTTAGTCATTACGAGTTTTGGAAATACAGCTATCTAAATAATATTTACCCATATGCTGTCATGTCTAGAGAAATTATTAATCAGGAGATTCTTTCCAGATATTTGGAAAGTTTTCAGAACTCCGCTTATTTTTGAAGTTACGATAGTTTGAAATTTGTTCAATTTTGATAATTTTCACAAAACATACAAGTTTGACAAAGCCCATTCAAATCTATCAATATTTGCTCCTAAATTTCGATAACTTTAGGCCGACCAGAGAAGCTGCCCGATGTGTGTTATTCGTGGTGGGTGCTGTCTTCTCTCGCCATGCTGAAACGACTCCACTGGATTGACGAGGTGCATTTATTTATTCAAATCACTTGTTGCGGTAGAAAACCGAATCATCGAGTTAGGTGTAGTATTTCGTGATAAAGATGTTGAACATTTCTCAAGTATTTTCTTTCCAAATCGATTTTCTCGAAAATAATAAGGTTTAGTGGAAAGGGTGTGCCTATATTATCAAATGAATCGCCATTTATATTCAAATAGCAAGTAGTTCTTTAAGGAGAAGATGAAGCGTTTCATCTACGCGTGTCAGGACTCGGAAACAGGTGGCTTTGCGGATCGTCCCGAGGATGTGTCGGACCCCTTCCACACAGTGTTCGGCATCGCTGCCCTGTCTCTGTTCAACCACCCCGAACTCTCGTCTGTCGACGCTGTTTTCTGCATGACGAAGAAGTGCCTGGGTGATAAGTCGCTGTGTTAATTGAAACGGATAATTGGAAGAAAACATCACTTATAATTTATTCAGTTGTATATATGAAAATTTTACGGAATTTGTACAATTGTAATTTTTCAAGGATAAATTTTTAAATTAATATATTCTGTAGAAGTTATAGATTACTGTAGCGTTATTCTCCGTTCTACTAACAAGCAAAGTATCAAACATGGTTAGCGAATCGTCCTTCAAGAAAAGCGATGAGAGCGGCAGGATAAAAGGAGCATTTAGGGCAAAAGTTAGCAAAGGAATCGACACATCTGTGAGCTGCTGCAGGCAATCGGGAGGAAAGTTAGGGAGAGAATAATTAGAAGGAGGATGGAAAGGGGTTAATTAGAATGGAGAAATGAGAAAGGAGGGAATTGCGACTGCAGAATTGGAGACAGACAGAGGAAGACAATGCTGCATTGCAATGGATGAAATGAAGAGATGTGACATGCAGTTATGAGAAGGAGAGAGAAGATTGACCCTTGCTTTTGGCAGGTAGATATGATCAAAAACACATGCTAAGTGTCGATGTGTTGGTATAATCAGATTAGGAATGTTCACAGTAAATTATTACTTTTCATCAGATATAAACATAACCTAACAATACCTACGCGCAGACCTAAAATGTGTAAGAATCGTCGAAGCGAAACTTGAAAGACAATCTGATAGAGCTAAACTTCCTATTGTATTCTGCACACATGAGTGCATTTTAGGGATTTATTCCATTAGAAATTAGGAACCTATAACTATTAAATTTAGTAATTATCCTGCTAAAAATGATTCAACATTTCATATTCTTGTGAAGATCATCAACATAATTATTCCAAATTATTGCGTAACTTTCAAAAGATTGTTTGGAAACTTGACGCACCAAGTCAGATTGAATAATTTATTCAATTTATTTTACTCCATTCACACATTGGACAGGTTAGATGAGCAACGGTAATTATGTCTAATGGGTGTTGGCTGCATTGACATTCTCTCTCCTTGGCATGCATACCGTATAAGGCACTGGACAAGAAAGTGGGAGGAGTCAATCTCAGTCAGTCAGTCAGTCCTTGTTTGGGAATAGAAGAGGGCATTTGAAGTGAAATGATGTCTATGGACTGGCACACAGGGCAGACAGCAGTTTCATCTGCCTCTTCCTTTGCCTGTGTCTCGGCTTCTGCCTCGGCAGCCTACCTCCCTTTGTCTTCTATGTCAATGGCCTCCAATAATCACATTTACAATGGATATTCAACACCTACCGGGTCAATTACTCCACTCACTTCGCCGTTCTATCCATCTGTTTTGGATTGGTAAATTAATAATTGTTTTATAAGTGTTTTCAAGCTCAAATATTGCAAATTTCAGGCAGTGTCTTTTCCTCTATTCAAACTTTTGGAAAGGGCCTTCCTTGAGAGAGCAAGTGGGGAAAAAGCACGCTGCCGAAATTTCATAATCATAATATTGTGATGAACAAATTGAATTAGGGATGCAATGATCAAATCATCGAAAGTTCATCAATGAGTTTGAAGCGGATAGAAATTATACCGAAAAAACTGATGAAACTAAATTACAGTGGCTCAACAATACATATGACAGAAGTTCCGATGAAACGGCGAAATCGTCGCTACAAAACTCCTTCTCCACAACTTCTGCGAATGCGGAGAAGTGCTGCAAATGAGCGGGAGAGGAAACGCATGAACACGCTCAACAATGCCTATGAAGAGGTATCCAACAGTCATAAATGCATATTTGATATTCAGTATTCCTTATCCAATCTCAGTGTTTTTGTTTCTTCTCCTCCATCCTTCACGCTCTCCCCTCATACCGTTTCCATCTTCAAGGTCTCTCTCCATCCCCACTCTCATTTCAAACATCTTGTCGTTATGCTGGTTCCAAACCTGCCACTGCCCGTATGCTGCCTGATTTCAGCCTCGAAAACGCGCTTATTTCATCGCCAAATTTTATGTTTGTGCTACAGTGGATTAATGAGCAGAGCAGATAATTGATGCGTACTGTAGGCTAATACGCTCAGAATTTCGAAAGTTAGATGTACTTCATTGTTCAATGCAATCAAACATGTCATCTCTCATACGAGTTTATTATATTTCAGTTGCGCACCGTCCTTCCCGATTTGGATTCCGGCAAAAAGCTCTCCAAATACGAAACACTGCAAATGGCACAGAAGTACATCGAATGTCTGAGTGAAATCCTCCAGAAATCTTCCACTCAGAATCATAAGCGACAAGTTCGACAATGACTTTTTGCAATATTTGATTTACTGTCTGTCATTTTACAGGTCTTTTTCTATCTCAAACATTCCAGTTCTGATTTACGTGTAAAACTGTCTTTGTGCATATTCCTCTCATTCGATTTTGCCAAATAAATGAATTTTTATGAGACTTATTTTTAGTACTCGTTCCGTTTAAATTTGCTCGATTTTGAATGGCAAATGATGATGAAAAACGATTCAAGGAGAGATGATTTGGAGATAGGAAAGGAGCAAGAGCATAAAAAAATGAGTTAATGGACTGGGACATGACAGGGGTGGAGGGGAATAGCTGCAAAGGGGCTGAGGGAAAGGGAAGGTCAAAATGACTATGAATGGTCGTGTGCGGGAGTGAGCGGAGATCTACAGATAAGGCAAATACAAGCCAAGAAAATTGAGAATGAGACTCATTTGAAGGAATCTGTGATTTTTAGATCATGAATAAAAGTGACCAATATTCAGAAGAACGAACAATTGATACTTCATTATCATTTTTCAGAAATTTAGATCTTCATTAACATTTAGGGAACATTTTTGTCAGATGAAAAAGGCAGCGTGTCTTTCCCCTACTTGCTCTCTCAAGAAGACCCTTCCCAAAAAATGTGAGTGGGGGAAAATACACCGTGTAGGTTGAAAGGACACTTTGCCCGAAAAAATATACGAGATGTAGAACGGAATCATAGGCTATGAAGTCATCACTCATGGAGAGATTTTTTTTTTAAATTTCAAGTAGATGTAAAAATTGAAGAGAATATTAGAGGGTAAGTCGTGAATCTCATCTGATCGTCTTCTTCGAGATCTATTCACTGATAAATTTAATCACATTGATACCACCATCGCATTATTCATGCATCCAATATATGCTGGTTCGTATTCTAAATTTAGCGGATATGGTATTTGATCTGTCTTGTACTTCATGTCTTGGATGATTGATTGCAATCCGGTAACATTCTTCATCAAAGGCATTCAATAATGCCTGACAATACTTTGATAGCTACCATAAATGGGAAAGGTCGTAGAAGGTCAAACGGCAAACGAGAAAGGAGCGGAAAGGGGACACAACGAATTAGGAACAATTATCACCTGAAGGCAAGTCGAAGAGGGAGGGAATGAATGACGCAATAAAGCGGCGGGAGGTGGAATCAAAGGGCCAGCAACACAGGTGCAGAGGCCGAAGACATTCCAGTCATTAACTGAGACTATCATCCATACGAATATGTATTCATTAATTCTTTATCACAAATCAACAATTCAATTATTCTATTGAATGAAGGGAGATGTTTCTGAATTCAGAACATTCAACGTCAAATTGAACAAAGACACCGCTCGATTTTAGCAAAGTCTTCAGGAAAAATGATTGAACAAGAAAAAGAGTATTGTGCATTGCATTGAGAAGATGAAAAATGACTTCGCCTTGAAGAACAAATTTGGCGGCAAAATTCATAAAACACAGATGCATAGAAAATGAGTAAAAAATGAGACAAATTCGAAAATCATAATGCGCACCGTTTAAGGAAAGACCGCTAAATAAGAGTCAGAGCATAGAAAATTAGATAGACGTTAGAAATAAAATTAGATACATAGAATAAAATAAATGAATCATAGAAATATTTGTGAGAGGATGTTTTCAGCAATGATCAAAGATGTCTGGACAGGCAATAGATATTAAATGGGAATGACTATAAAGCAAATAATAAAATAATCTAAAATAATAAATGAATTTGTTCGACAATAGAGGACAGGTAAAAGTAGAATGAGCAAGAAGAAAGAGCATGGAGAAGAGCAGTGCAGAGCACGATGAAATGGAAAAGGAAAGGGAAGTCCTATTTACACACAACAAGTCGAATTGAAGCTACTCATTAGAAAGGTCGAAAATGGCAATTTCATTGAGGAAATGGAAACTTGAAGGAAATGAAGATTTGCAAATCTATTGCAGATAAAATGAAATCGAGATTGTTGTAACCAGAAGATGGACACCATGGAGTCTTACTTATTCAGGCAGTTCACTGATTGAATGCAGTGAAATATTGCAGTGCTTTACCAATTGCTCAGACCTGGCCGATTCAGAGTCATAAAATAGATCTGGCATGAGCCGCCACCCTTTGCAGATGAGAAGAATACCTGCAAATTTGGGAATTATTCTTACTGACGATCAAGTTATCCAAAAATTGAGAAAAGAATGTTTAGAATTTCGGAATTGATAATTTAGTACAGATTATGTTCACTAGATGAAAAAGCGATAAAGTAAAGAAAACCTATACCTTGTCATTTCTCTCGCACAAGAACTTGAGCCGTTGCGCCTTTTTGTGCATGAACACTCCATCCAAATGGCCCGTATCCACGCATCGGATCTCGATCGCCTTGTGACCCCATCCCATTATTTGACCCGTTGAAATATAAGCTGAAAAAGCAAAAATAAAAAAGAAATGAAATTTGATGACATACCGACAGAAGAAGGTGCTTCGCCCCATTGCAAGACGACATTTTTTGCCATCTTTCCGTAAGTGTTCACATAAACGCCTTCATTATCATAGCAGAGCAGCAACTGCATTCCGTTTGTATTGGGAAGAACAACGATGCAGTGAGGGACGATATTATGCGACGTCTAAAAGATAAATTATAGTTTAGTCGAGAAGAAAAGTTGCTACGTTCTGTGGAGTGTAAATATCGTAAATGGCAGCAGAATCGAGGTCGATCGCGTGGAAACCGTGTTGCGAACCGTAGAGCACTTTCAGACGGGCATTCTCTTCCACTGTCAGGTCCACGATAAGAGGCAAGTGGCTCAATGAACCGAACGACTAAATTTCAAATTTAATCGAAGTATGGAATATCTTGAAATTGCAACTATTTACTACATTTAGTACGACACGAGTTAAATCTCGTGATATCTCTTAATTCGAAGAACATAAGTAAAAGTCTAATTGGCTGATGTTTACATTGTGCCTCATCTAGTAGATGCAACAAATGGCAAAAATAGCGAGTTATTACCTTGAAGCTCATGAATTTATGGTAGGGTTTAGGCGCCCAGGCGTAAATTTCGATGCTGTTTTCGAGTCCAACAACCAGGAATTTTATTCGTTCGTATCGAACAATCTTGAAGTGGACTGCACCCATTAAGTCGCCAACATTCACCCAGCCGTTCCTCTTCTCTGCCGCTTGTCCATTACCCGATCCCTAATTATATTATTTATTTATTTTTTGTAAATTCAAAAGCTCACTTCTGTTCGAAGAATTTTCTGTTTCAGCCAGCTCAGGTAATAAACTCTGATTCTCCTTTTCCTTCCAGAAATAGTAACGAGAATGTTCTGTCCTTCCAGCACTGTCATTTGGTCGAATCGACGTCGGTTGATTAGTTGATAGACTGTAAAGACATGGTTGATGAAAAGATAGATGCGCAGGTTATGGCAAAAGTCGGTGTCGATATAAACTCGATCAGACATAGGTTTGAAGCTGTAATTTACAAAACACAGATCAAGACATGATAAAACTATAAAAGGCAGAGATGTGAAAAATTAAACAATCGTTCATAGGCTCACAATTTCTCGCTTTATGTGCTCAATTTGCCGTAGACTTTTCGTACCCTATAAAGAATAATGTACCTTTTCCCTGTCCACTTCTGTCGAGCAGCATGAGTCCAGAATCAGTTCCAATGAGCAAATTCACTCCCCACAGCGCTGCACACAAAATGTCTCCACTGAACTTCTTCTTATACTTTCTAATTTCCGGTGCATCAGATTCGCTATGCGTCGTTTGAGAGTTCGGGTTCACGTTCACCTGAACATGTTCATCATAGTTTCAACTGGAACAGTTGCCAGATAAATTAGGTGTAGTGGTTGAAATGTTCTTTGTATTTTTTTTAAATCGGTGCAATTCCTAGATCATACATTGACAAAAATAATCTTTTTCTATCAAAACTGATTAGTCCATAGTTGCATAAATTTCAAAGAAGTAATTCAGTTCTGTGAACAAGTGGTAATTTCTTACTTGAATTTGACTGTCATGAGCAGCTCTGCCCGGCCTGTTGACTGTGCCTCCGCTCGCTCCATTCGAGCTAACTCCTCCCATCGCACCGAAATATCCGACGAACGATTTCTCCCTCTCCCTCAGGGACTGGGAAGGATTCCTCATGCCATTCGAGCCTGGCTGCTAAATGAGGATAGTTTGCATAGATCGAGAAGAAAAGCTGGGGGTGGAGTGGTTGATAGAAGAATGGATTATCAAAAAGAAGAAACATCACAATATCAATTGTTTACGTTGTCTAAAACGACAATAACTTACGTAGAAACTGCCAAATAATGAAGCAATCTGACGATTTTTTAAATAAAGCTGATATTTTTAAAAGAAATTCTGAATGAAATGAATAAAAAGAAATATTCACCTCTTCATCTCGATCGTCGCTAACTTGACGGACTTCGGAGAAGTTTCTTCGAGGTTCCTGAGGATGGGGCAGTAAATCAGGCATTGCCAGGCTTCTGAAAAGCAAAAATTATTATTTTTTAGATTTGGAGCTTGGAAAATTAGTCAGTGAAAGAATAACAATGATGTGCAATTTACAGTAGTCTAAATGCCCAATTCTATTTCGATCAGATAGAAATAAAGTAAAATTCCGCTTTGTTCAAAACGTGAAAATATGCATGTATGGATTATTACTCTGAAGCCCTATTCCATTTTGATTTTCTTCAACATGACAACTTCACAACTCAAATTAATCACCAAATAAACTAATAAATTACAATTTTCATCTGAATAAAAAGTTTACCTGTGAGCCGATTGAGCAGGAGCGAGAGGAATGGGTCCTGAGGCGACGCGCCTGGGTTGCTGCTGTTGTTGCGACACGACAAGCTCCTCGTCTTCGCTCTCAGAGCTGCTCTCTCCGGCAAATGCAAACTCTGCCTGTCCCTTGCCGTTGTGAGAGGACTGCAAGGGCAAGATATTAGTCACATAAACATGTGGCTGCTTCTATACTCACCTCGTGGTCATTAGTCATTTGATTGGAAGAGGAGTGAGAATGCAATCGAGTATCCTCCGAGGACAGGCCATCTGTGGGGGTCGGGGGAAGGGGCTTGTTCGGCCCTCGCAGTGTTCCATTTAGTGAATCCTGGAAGAATATTCTCTTTCGAAATCAATAAATGAAGGAGTTGCTACAAACAATTTTTACGATTTTTAATTTGTATAAATTCAAATTGGAAACAAATCAAAACTATTTGCTGAAACTAAGGCTGAGAAGTATAATTTTGTTAAAATTCATTGTTAAAGATTTTTTTAAAAATCATCCGTTCAACTATTTAGAAAATTCGTTCTACAACATATGTACGACGCAATTCTGCATATCTCAAAAAGAATTTCTCGAAAAGACCGCCTAGTGATTTTATAGAAAATTCTAACGAAAATTTTCTTATAAAATCATTTAATCGACCGACGCATTAAAAATCCTTTTGAAATAGCCGTAGAATTACATTTCTCATCCGAGGAAAAAGATCATTTTTAAAATGGTTGAACGGAGGAATCAAAGAAATTCGAACGAGAATTTTTTAAATGAGACTTGTACCGATTAGCTCTGACCGGGAATGTATCCCTATTTTTCCATAATTACCGAAATTAGATAACTCACACTATCAGAAACGATATTAGCGATGGAGGCGTCTCGTGGAGGAGGTGCAGGGGGAGGAGGAGAGACAGAGACAGAGTGAGCTGAATGGGCTGAGTGAGTGGATTCGATGGAAACGGGCACTGGGACGGGGACGACCGAGGATCCCATGCGGGATAGTTCACAGGCCAATGCATCCAGATCCTACACAATTAGAAGATGAGTGATTGATTGGTTTGGTTGGCAATAAATGTGCTGGATAAGTATCTTTCACTAGTGTTTAGTATGTACTACTCCGTAGATCCGAGATATCATGATGAATCATGTCTTCAGAATTCTATTTTCCTAGGAATCTTTTCCAATTTCGAAATTTTCAATTGTGCACAAAAGATGAATCTGTAAAAAAAAAACGATGCCAAAATTCGTTATATCTCGAGTGTCTTTTATTGTTTCAGTTATCGCTATTTGCATTTTTCCGAGTGAAAATCGTCTCACCTCAGGCCTGGCATGTTGTGGCTGATGCAGCGATGGTTCACTCAGTTTCCTCATCGGACTAGCGGACAGATTCGCAGACACCCTCGCGACAGGCATTCCCCCTGCCCTGTGTCCACTCCTGTCCCTCTCCCTGCCAGCGGCAGCAGCAGCAGCAGCTCTTTCCTCCCTTTCGTTTCTTCGTCTCCTCTCATAATTGGCCAGATCAGCCAGGTGTGGTGCGGCGGGGTGTGACTGTGGAGGACTCTTCTGGTGGTGGCTGTTGGGCCTCTGCCTCCTGTCCTGAGGCCGTCTCTGCGCTGCCTGTGCAGCTCGCATCTTCACTTCCTCTTCTCGTTTCGGATCCACCATGTAACTGAAAATAAACAAATAAATTGTGAATTGAAGTTGAAATTCATGGAAATTGTCGTTTCAACTATTCAAATTATTTGACAACTCTCATTAAATATTGTCGGTTGCAAACCGCTGAAAACGAGCCAAAATTGGCTCAGCGTGAAGGAGCGAAAGGAGTACGAATGCGTGATTATCGCCGAGTTTCTTCATTTTCATTTGTTTTATTCACTTTACTTATTTATTTGTTATTCTAATCTTAGGCATGATAGTCTGAAGCTTCCGAAATCGAAGAACTCGCGAGGGTAATTATTAATTCGACTGCTGAATTCAAAATCGTTTCTCCACGATTTTTCATTGTTGGCAGTATTCGTTCGACGTGCCATTGGTTTCAGGAGCTTCCGATTATCTCGCCTGACATTTGGATAACAAAAATAAATTGAGTAAAACAAATGAAAACGAAGAAACTCGACGATAATCGCGCATTCGTGCACCTTTCTCCCTCGCTCTCTCTCACTGCATCAATTCTAGCTCGTTTTCAATGGTTTGCAGTCGACAATGTAAACAAATTGGTAAAGAATCATGTTCGATAAATGTCCCTAGTATTTTCGACCGACATGTCATCGTCAATATTCTAAATTTTAGCGGAGATTAGGGAAGATAAAGAGGAGTTTTATTTTTTAAAATATGCATTATTATCATGACATGATAGTACCAAATACTAAATCGTACGTAACTAAGGAAGCTCTAGAAAATATTACCGATTATAAGCGCCCCCATGCATGATTCCAGAAGGCGGAGACATGGCCCCCGAAGGACCTCCCATTCCAGGCGATCTGTGCATTTGGGGTGCAACTCTCCTCGGCTGCTGAGCCCCTGCCTGCTCGAACGCTCCTCGGTTGTTCTCTTGAATTCGCTGGAATCCCTTTCTCAGAGTGTTGTCTGCAGGAATCATTGAGGGTGCGTCTGAAAAGAAAGATTTGAATCAACACGTCAATAATGTTGATAATAGTTACACACTTATAACTCTGCCACATATCATTTATGATTCTTTCCTCCTCATTTTATGGCCTACCAAAGAAAACGTTCATTGATGGGAAAGGAATTGGTCCCAGGTTTCTAAAAAAAAAAACCGCACTCAAGGAGCGAAGTGAGTGCGAGTTTAATTTTTTTCTCACCAAATTTAAAATAAAATGAAATGAATAAACGATCAAAATAGTTGAAATCTCAAACCACTTGATAGTTTTCATTAATGTAAATTTCACTCAAAATTCCCCTCCAGTGATATTTTATCTTTCAAAAATCTCTACCATCATGAGGTCCGCCTGCGTGTCTGCCCGTGGACTCGTCATCATCACTGCCCGAATACTCGTACTCCCCTTCATCCTTCTTGTTGATCCTTCTGTGCCTGTCGATGTGGTCCTTGATCGCAATTCGGATGGTTTTCTCAGGCAACTGGTCCTTTATGAACGGATGCCTCAATAAGCCATCTGTGAATGGACGCTGATGATAGTCTTTCACAAGAACAGTTTCTGGAAACTCAATCATTAATTTGTCCCTTTCTACTAATCTTCTTACCAATAAATCCTTCGAATTTCTTGGACCACTTCTTGTTCTTTTTGAGTCTGGGTGGTGGGTTTCGGGGAATTAAGAATAGAGCTCGCCTGAAATACAAAAATAGATGTTTGATAACAATGAAGTGAGATCGAGCTTCTTCCAAAATTACTCTTCATTATATCCGAGATTAACGTTCGAAAAGGGACGAGGAAGAGGTACCTGCGAACTTAACCATTAGTGTCTGCATCTCTGCACTCTGCCACATTTTATTTCCCAAACAAGGGTCGATACGTTCCCCTTTCAATGCAAACGACGTTCATCTCGGACATAATGGAGAATAGCTTTTTCCTATCTTTATTTTCGAGTCTTTCAAAACGATCTTCAATTGAATTATTAAAAACTCACATAGGATGCATGTCACACAAGGGAGGATGTCCTTCGGCCATTTCGAGACTCGTGATGCCTGAAACAGCGTTTATCATATCAATTATTCATGTATTCCTTCTTTCAGCTAACCTAGCGACCACAAATCTGACCGAGAGTCGTAGGTCGCTTCGGGATTCTCGTCACAGGCTATCACTTCCGGAGCCATCCTGAAAATATAAAGTATAAATTAGTTCAGAACATGAGGAAGATTTTTTTGTTGAAATAGTAGAATCATAAATAGAAAGAAGATACATTTTCTTATCAGATATCATTTAAAAAAAAAAACTCACCAATAAGGAGTTCCAATGAAAGTATTCCTTCTTCCAACAGTCTTGTCGAGTTGAGCAGACACTCCAAAATCGACGAGTTTCACTTCTGCAGTGTCCGTCAGAAGCACATTCTGTCCTTTGATATCACGATGAATTACCTTGTTGGAGTGAAGATGATAGAGACCCTGAAAAGTAATGATTCTGTATAAAAATTTGCTAAAATACAAAATGTCCTGCTCTATGAAATCATCGCTGACACGATTTGAAGGCTTGTAAATTTCACGAGTTTTTATGCGTTTTCAGAAACTCGTATATCTGCATACCTTCTACCAGTTGCTACCGATCAGTTAACCAATGGTAGTGAAAAAATCAGGCGATACCAGCGCGTACTGCGATCGGCAGTTATTTTTGGAAAAAAAACCAATTGATATAAAATATGCAGAGTAGATATAAATCCCAATGCTATTGTTCCCAAATAAATTGCGATATGAAGGCGACTGATGTTTAGGAAATAAGAGCTAAAACCGCACCCTAAGAATCTCTCTGCAGATGTAGGCGATCCATTCCTCTTTGATATATCCTCCCTTGCTGCTCTTGACCAAATCGGTCACAGATCCACTTCCACAGAACTCCATCACGAGCCACAATTGATCGTGCTTGCCTGTGGAGGAGGGCAGTTTCTTGATGAATGCACCGTAGTAGGTCGCGATGTTTCGGTGATGCGAGTACTGGAAGAAATTTTATAAAAATAAAAATAATCTTCTAAAACTCCAACCTTCTTGAGCATGTTGATCTCCTGCTTGATTTCCTCTTCCTCATCATCGTTTATGTTCATGATTTTGATCGCGGCCAATTGAGCAGTTTTGACGTGCTTGCCCTGAAAAATTAGTTGCTTGCATTTAAATCTGATAGAATAATGTTTCTAATTGATTGTGAACTATCTAAATTCGACGCGTTTGAAAATGGAATACTGGAAAATGCTTGAATTAGGGGAAACTGATCACAAAATAAAGTGAACATTAGCTGAGCAATTGATACAAGAAGCCTATCCAATGCATATTTTCAAACATGCGTCTTTTCTGAGCACGCTCTCAACATCTTTCCACCGAATACAGGTCAAAGACGTTTAAATTTTTAAATTAGTTGTGAAATTACTTTCTCCGTCTCTGACTTGACCTAACAATAAAACACCAGTAATCAGTGACATAAAAGTTCGCAAATTACTGCAGTAAAATTAAGAATGTGTATGTTCGACTCACTTTCTTTATTGGGAAGTTATTGAACGTAAAATTGAAAAAAAAAAACAAAAAACTATACCTTGTACACCTGTCCGTACGTACCATTGCCGACCACTTCAATCAGATCGAATATCCCAGATGGATCCTGCAATTGATTTGAAATTCTAAGAATTCAACATTCTTATTTCAATTCGTTTTAACCATCCTCCTTCTCGAATTCATTTTGTTGCAAAATTTTAAAATGACAAAAGCTGTAAGTTGATTATCTGCTTACCCTCAAGGCATTCAGGTCCACATCGTCCAGTGAAGCCATTCCTCGTCTTTCTCCTCCAGCTCTCGACTGACCGCCTGCCTGACTGCTTGTTGTCCTTTGCCTTTGCACTGGCTGTGGACGGTCTAATCCTGCAACAGGTGGAAAATGAAAATGAAAATGACAATGACAATCACAGTGACAAAACATAAATGCAGAGACCCGAGTGGAAAGGAATGAGAATGAGTGACCGAGGGAAAACAGAAACAGACAATGAAAGAGAAGAAATAGGCAGATGGAGAAAAGTGAAACACAAGGCCAAATATAAAATGGGGAGGGCTGGAGGCTAAGGGAGGAATATCGAGGGGTGATGATCGAGGTGGGAGGAGGAGGAAATAAAGGAAAGAATTATGGCGGTTAGATGGAATGGAATGAATGCGAACTGCGGGCGGGCGGGCAGGCAGATGCAGGGACACAGAGGGACTTTTGGAGTCAACGAGTCAGTCAACTACTACTGACTGACTGCCCGACTGCTGAATTGCAAACCGACAAGTTTGGGGAGTGAAAGAAGCGGGAAGAGTAGGAATGAGAGGGTCGAGGCGGGAAGACACAGGAAGAAGGGAGGATGTGGATGCATCGGCCTCTAGCAGCCAAGAAGCAATGCAGCAATTCCCCCAGCGGTCATTCTTCTCCCTTTCCCTCCATTTGCCTTGTCTCCCCCCCTCTTAACATTCGCCGAGATTCTCCGCTTCATTCTTCAGCATTTCACAGCGTAAACTCGTACTTGAAAGGCCAACGAGAGGAAGAAGCCAATTGCAAAGCGCCTCATACGTAATTTGACGCGCAGCACGCAGCGGAATTCATATTTCATTTGTTGTGGATGGAGCAGGGAAAGTTGTGAAACACATGTTATCCTGTTGGGTGGATTGAGAGATTGCGAGTGAAAGGCGAAAGCGAGAGGAAGGAGGGAAAGTAAGTGAGCATTTGAGGGAAGGGGGGAGAGACAAGTGAGCGTGACTCGGACTCGGTCGAACTATCGATTTACAATTAGGACACAAATCACCCACGCACGAGGAATGACAGGGTAAATAAGTGTATCGATCACTGGATGTGTGGATGTGAGCGCGTGTTGAAATAAATCAAGTGTAATGCAAGATTTAGTGAAGTACTCCAAAAATTGGAGGTCGGAGATGAGAGATAAATTAAGAGGGGGAGAAGGAGAGAAGCAGCTAGAGAAATCTGCTGAAATTTTGTACTTTCGTACAAAAAAACTCTACACGAGAAGCAAAAGCAATTGGGTGACATGTTGACTGTTGACATGCGGTGTAAATCATCTCTGAATCGAGGATTTAGGCAGAGGCAGAGGCAAAGGCAAAGGGGAGCAGTCTGATTGCAGATTGTAGATGCAACCTGCTGCTGTTCGATCGATGTCTCCATTTCCTGAGGAAGCAGTCCTTCCTTTTTTCTTCCTAGTTTTTGTATCATCGGCTGCTGCTGCTTCACTTCACTCCTTCGTTCCTCAGCCACTTGGTCACACAGCCCTCTTCTACCTCAGCGCCCCACTGCCTGCCCTAAGTCAGCTTCAGCCTCTCTTCTTGCCGAGTACCCACCTTGTGCCTGTCCTCTTCTTGTCTCTCCCCCTACTTACTTTCCTATCCCATTCTCCCATTACCCTTCAGCCTGCCTGTGCCTGTGTCTGCGTCCTCACGCGCAATTCAAAGCTTTGTTGTGAAAATTGAGATCCGACACAAAAAGTAAAAAACGCGACGCCGCAGTGCAGCAGAAACAGAAGGGAAAGGCTCATTGAACAGAAACAGACACGGGGCAAGAAGGGAAGGAGGGGCACAGACTGGATTGTTAGAGCCGAATGACTGAATGCGAGGAGATCGGGAAGATGAGTGCAGAGAATGCCGAATGATACGGATGGAATCGATTGGTGCATAGATGCAAGAATGGTGGATGAAAATAATGATGTAAAAAGGGACAAGTGGGAGGCAAAATGAGTGAGAAGAGGAGAAACGAGAGGCCAAGAAGCAGAATGCATGCAGCCGGAAATGATGCAGATAATGCGGATGGACAGCTGAACGACTGAATCATAAACAAGCAGAGGGAGGAATCGATTATCGATTGATTTGCAGCAGATAATTAGCTGGGAAGGAAGGGTATTTGAAATAGGCGAACAGGGAACAGCGAAAGGGAAGATGCATTGCGAATGTGAATGTGAATGTGAATCTGAATCAGAACTGATCAGATAGGGAAGTATCAGAGGGAAGGGGGAATGAAGAGAGGGAGCAGAGATAAAGAGGACAGTCAGAAGGGGAGAGAGAGCTGAACGAGAGAGAGAGTGAGGGAGAGAGAAAAGGAAAGAGATGTGGACGACACTTAACAAATACGACACAAATCGATATCTAGATGACCGACAAAAACGAGGAGAAATGAAAGGAAAATGGAAATGGAAAATGAAAATGGAGAATTTAGACAAAGAAGCTAAAAAAAATCGATAAAACTGGAAGAAAATTAGTCGATCAGTTCGAATTAGGGTAGATAGTGACACTAAGGTATGATAACTATGCGCTATCTAAGAAAATTATCCCGAAATTCAATAATAGAAAATGATCTAATGAGAAATTTTATAACTAATTTCCATTAGAATGAAAATAAAAATCGATAAAATACATTAGGGATTAGTTAGCTCTTAGAAATTCGGCATTCTATTTTGTTTTTGTTCCATCCTAACCAACATCTAGCATGCATAGATACAACCCTCCGACTAATTGCAAAATGGGTATTGATCGAGCACCGCTAGCTGAAGGAGAAGGAAAAGGGGAAGGAAGGGGAAAGGACGAAACGATGAAGAAGAAGAAATAAGGAAGGAAGAAAGACGAAGGATAAAAGAAAAGCCAGCTGGAAGCAATAGACTGACAGATGCAAAGTGGGTAGAGACGCAGAGGGGATTGGGAATTTTATTCCTTCTTCTTCTTCGTGGATTCGGTGGAGATGGATACCTCTTGCTGGCTATCATCAGCACTACTCCGACTGACACAGACACTACTACTCTGACACTCTAATACTACACAAATTCTAGATGCTAGATGCTGAAGAACGAGTTGAACGTTTCGAATGAACACTCTTTGTTCTATTTCTCTCAAAAAGCCATAAAATAGGTAAATAAAACTGGGTAATTGATTGGCGAAATTAAAAGAACACCAATATCGTACACATAGATTGTGGAATGGAGGAGAAGCATAAATAGAGAAGAATGGAGGGCTGCTTGGCTAGCGTATGCGCGCGCATGCCGCATGCAGTCGCATGCAACCGCAAGGCAGCAACTCCCCATTCCCTCTCCGCAATGTTTGTAGAGAGTGACGTAGAGAGGCAGAAATTGGAAGGTGGAAGATGCAGAGGGGAAGACTCGAAATGCTGAATGCGCATTCTGAATGAAGCAATGAAATGAAAGAGGAGGAAAACATGCGCGTGAAAAGATGAGATGCTTCTGCGAGATGGATGAAATAGCGCAATGGCGAAGAATGAATGAGACGAAATCACAAGGGGGGATACCCGTCAATACAGACAGTCAAAATTACCTAGAAATCAGCAAATACAACTTGAATTACCCCTAAAAGGATGAATAATTGATCAAACAGAAAAAAAACATAAACAAATAGATATGAGTTGATATGATAATGTGATAACAGACAAAGGTTTTAGAGATACAAGTAGGCTTAACCCGAGGAATAATTATATTTACTAACGAGATCGATTTTTAAAATAAAATTTTGAAAGGACCACAGTCGCTTGATTTTATCTTTTTAAAGTTAGGCCCTTGCAAAAAGTTTCGAAAAGATTCGATTTCGAATATTTTTGGAGTTTCAAATATGTCACTATAAAATGTTTGGATATCTCTGATTTGATAGATCTCCGATTGTGATATGTTTTGTTTTGTTTTAAATTTTCGATATTTTGATGATCAATTTCTGTTTAGCATCCTTTCGCAGGTCGCATGAGAAGACGATCTGCGGAAGATCTGTCGACGAAGCCTTTTGTTGAGTAGAACGTAAAAGACCCAGTTGCCTGAGCAGTTGATGTACGGACAGATGACCGAGAACATTTGTAGAATGGGGAAGAACGGAATTTGATCCTTAATTACCAATCCGATGAGGAAATCAGAAAATATTTGAATGATACCACGATATGCTTGGTCATCGACATATTAGGCAGCAGAAAACAGAACCTAGAATATCTTAAATTAACTTTAGGGTTTAAAGTCCCTAAAAAATTGAAAATTGTACAATGCTAGAGTAATGAAGCTGAATATGTAATTTTAAAAGAAAATCGGAACGATATTTCGTCTAGTTACTAGAAAAAACCATTTTCTAAATAAGATATAATTTACGAGGTTTAAAATTATTATAGAAGAAAACTACCAAAATGGGCTCCAGCATGTGAAATGAAATAGCGTGACACTCATGATGCTAACTGTCACCTGGAAAAGTCTACGAATTATCGCAAATCTAATCTGTCAATCCAAACAAACCTTCTGTACGAGATGAGTTTTCGTAGTCTCCGAAATCGGCGTATTTATGTATCGTTGTTTGAGTATTCGTATTAGGGCGATGTAACAGAATGCGATTACGAAGGCCGGAATACAATATGACTGAATCATGGTAATATAAAACAACGATGACAATTAGAAATTTGCCTGTAAAAATGAGTAGACAACGAATATTTCTAGAAGATTATCTGGTAGAGGGCTGATGCAGCTGAAAAATCGAAATTTCATACACAAAAAATGATAAAATTGAATCATACGTGGTGACGTTCTGCGGCATGGGGATGATTTCGACTTGAACTCTACTTAAAAATGGAAGCAATGAAAGAACGAATAGAGCCGCGATCAGCAAATAAATCGAAGAAACGATTCGACCATTCAATCGACAGGTGTGAGCAACGGATTGTCGAACGACACAGTAACTGCAAGAATATCGTCGTTATGAGAAAAAATTGTCCACAAATCCGCAAATATTAGATTGGTAACAGGGGCGTGCGGAAATTTCCGTACCGTTGTCCGATTCCGAAAATCTCAAAATCCATTTCCGCATACCTCTGGTTGCTAGTTGATAAGAAAATTCTGTCACATTTAATAATAATCTTCAAATCCGATTCCAATGAAGCAATGCTATTGCCAAGCATACGCATAAAATAAAGAATATCAACCCCAATTTCATAAAGATTTACCCTTTATCTGTTGGATAAAATGTAAATTTCAGAATATGGGATACGACCAAATTTCTTTACTAGCCTCTTATATCCCGAATAAAAAGTATTTAGCCATAAGGTGAAACATGAAGATCAGCTTATATTTGGAAAAATTATATTTTCTATTTAATCACAAATTTGTGATGATCTAAGAATGGATTCAGGATAAAATTTAGAGTAATCAAATAATAACTGACCGTTCAATAGCTAGGGCCGTGAGAATATGAACACTGAGCAACTTGTTGATGGATTCAATGCAATAGTACAGTTTACAGGCAAATTCACCGAGTAACCATTGACCATAGAAGAGATACGGAATGAGCATTGGAATGAGTATCTAGATCAAGACCATACAGTGGCGGAAAAGTTTGGGACCAAACGCCTATTTTATCACGAAACGTAGAACGGATTTTTCATGAACGAATAATGCTACTTTTAGCACACATTATTAAAGACACTGTGGGTTAGAGATTTGCAGTTTCTCAGGAATATCCGAACATGACAAATCGTTTTACATTTCACATTAATAATAATGTTCGGTTTCGAAAATTTTTCACTCCACTGTATAAGTTTCAAATGACGATTAAATAATACTGTAACTAGCAAATCATTGAGAGTCAGTAGCAGTAGATATCGTTGTACAACCATTCCTGACCAAGCTCCACGACCGTATAAACTTCGAAGTTCTCGTTGCATTCTATAAAGTTAGCGTCGTTTCACAGAAAAGAACAAGTTATTCTTCAAAACTCTGATTACTATGATTTAGGAATGTAACTTCAGCAAGCTTACGATATGATCCTGTGAAGGACAAAAAGATTTCCGACAAGTCCATTGACGAAGAGAGCGACAACCAGTACGATCATTAAAGTTATCTCTGTTGGGTAGGCATAATATCCAAATAGATTCGTTACGTTTACGGTTGATGTGTTTCTAAAATTATTTACTTTGTATTTGACAGTATTCATTTGAAGTTATTTTGAGGAATAAATCATGCAGCTTACGCATTTTCTATGCAAATATATGTAGCCTAAATTTATCTATCACAAGTCTCACGAATGGAATGAGAAATTTTTAAGCAGGTTTTTGTTTCTGAAAATGAATGACTATTTTAGGCAGATATTGCATCTCACATGACTTACGTATCGCGACTACAAAAGCATCAAGCTTCGCATAAAATTGAATATACTACGGAAAGAACACAGCGTTCCATTGTTACTTTGTCCAATTTGACACAACCACTCGTTGGTTTTTTGCCAAATGATCTGGCAGAAAGTCGTTTCTCAAAGTTTAGAGACTAACGAAACATTCGCACGCGAGTGTTGAAATAGCCTAGATTCTTGTTGTTGAAACGCCTATGTGACATTCAAACAAAAACCTTTAAAATTTGTATATGCATATCCAAAATTTTGCGAAAATAGAAAAAAGAAATGATGTTATCATAGGTTATTTGTTAAAGATCTTAAAATCTTTACAACTCGAATTATGAAAAATCGGACTCAATATGAGTGCCTACCGATTCGGATGCTCCTGTATGACTATTCGTTCGAACTGTTCGTAGGAGCTGATTTCGATTAAAAACGCATTGCTTGAATTGATCGATCGCATGACGAAGCCTGAATGAGGATTTTGGAAGGCCGATGGGAGGAAAGGCAAAGGGTAGGAGGCGAGAAGAAATCAAATAAGAGAAGGGGAAGGCTGAATAATTGGCAATAACGAGAGGGCGAAATGAAAGCAGAGGCATGAACGATTGAAGCTGGGCAGCACGACGCGAGACACAAAGCAACCAGAAGACAACACCACGCCTACACTCGTCAAACTATCGGTCAATGGTAAAAAACAATGGATTAAAAATTAATGGATCTAAACTTTTTACAGTAAATTTCGATTTCCAGTTTGCCAGGAAATGAAAGATTCGAGATGAGTGTAAGTTTTTTTACTAATCAGAAAAGGTTAGAACTTCGTACAAAATGTATAGATATCGTTGATATTATAACATATGATAAACTTGCACATCGAGAGGAAATAAAAGGAAGCCGCTGCTAGAAAACGAAACGACGCATAAAGGGTGCGAGGAAATGAAATACAGTATGAAGATAGAGGATGGACAGAGAAGAAGAAATAGGTAAGTTGCAGGAGAAATGCCGCGGAATGACTGATGCAGACGGGAAGGGCAGAGGCAGAAGAAGGGAAGGAGCAAGGAGGCTGGGGTTGAGGGGGATAAATGTGCATAAGGTAACCTAAGGCGGGGAAAACTATGTGGGAGTTGAAGAAATCGAAATAAGGAGACGGGAAAATGGCAAAATTCTGAAAGATTAAAAATGATGATAATCTCATTAGTGACAGTCTTCAGGGGTTGAAAATCAAAGTGAAGTGAAATACCAACGCTTCTGTTGTGCTCTGACAGCGGAATGAGAATAGTGCAGACCAATTGACTAATTGCAATTGCAATTGCATATCTTCCCCATTCACATCAGGACTCGATCCATCGTTCCCTTCCCCTCTTCACATTATTTCTGCCAGCCTTTTGCTATTTGGTCATTTTCCCATTTTCGATATATGTATTCACATTTCGAGGTTTTCGATATTAGGAATTCTGGTGCCGAATATAAAGAATTCGAGACCAAATTTCAATACGGGTGGGAATAACTGCTGAGAAAAGTGCGGAGCAATATTGAACCATTTGATACGCTTCACTGATTCCGACTCGATTCGCTCCCTAATTCGATTCAAGACCGCATATCCCTCTATGATATCTCCACGAAATTTAATAATATTTTTGATTAGTTGGTTTGTTTTGCATCATACCGTCTTTTCAGTCTATTTACAGATACAAGTCGGTAATCACATGAAGAATGCCTCACTTGTAGCTGCCTCTGGCAACGATTCCTTCCCTCTATCCTCTTTCTGCACGGTCTTTAACTGCTTGACTGTGCCGTGCTATGCGTGCCTTGGCAAAGAATGAACTCAAATAAACGAGACGAGTGACAAAGAGATGAAAATATTGCTGGAAAATGGAGATCTGAGAGAATCAAACAGAAAGAATTAGGGGAAAACGAGCAAAGAGAGAGACAGTCTGTGTGGAATCGAATCGACAGAGCATCAGAGCAGTTGGGTGGCAGCAGAAGGAAAGCAGCGCAAAATGCTCCAGAATGCCAAGCCTTACAAGGGAGGACATTTCGAGGTGAGATATGGAGATTTCAAATAATTTATAGTTGACTTTTAGGAAATAGGATCTGAGGAATCTCAAACAGTTGAGCATTACGAACGAAGAGTTCACGGAACAGACTTCTCTGAGGTTTGATTTTGCCTAGAAGTGAACCTAATTCTGGCGGAAATGTTTAAAAAGAGAATGTTAAAAAATTTCAAAAAAAACTAGAAGAATAAATTCAATTTAGATTTTTGCTGATAAACCATAATTTGCAGTCGTCATTCACAATAACTCCCTATCAATTATCTGATAATGAAATAATGATAAGCACACGTCGTTTAAAGAAAATCCTGTTTTTTGGAGCTACAAGTTCCATTACCAGTTGTCATTTTAGCCTCAACAGCAACGTGAACAGCACCAATATACCGAGAGAAGAGTCTATGGAAGGTAAATTGTCTATGCTAAAACTTTCTAAAGTAAAAAAGTGATCATGCGAATAATTTTTAGAGATGAAAATGGAGACATTGTCGTGAAAATAGAGAAAAATGTAAGTCTTTTCAGTAATTGCGTAAATCTTTAAACCTCATTGTTCACCTTTCATTATTTAATCCCATCTAAATCTGCAGACGGTTTCTATCAAATGAAAAGATTGCATATACAAAGATTTTTTTAAGATTAATGTACATTAAGTTTCGTTATCTCAGTATAAAATATTTATCAATCAATGCGGTATTTTTCTGCCTGCTATTTTTCTTCCGATCTTCTTCAGTTAGTGACTGGGTTTTGTGTTTGTTTCTCGAGTTTTTTTCTCCCCTCTACACTTTTTCCTCCTTCAACCCTCGCGAACTGACTAGTCATACTGTTTCAGCCAAGCAAACATCTTCATAGTACTGCGCATTCCAACGCGAAGAAAAAAGCTAAGCCATTTCCAAAAATAGACGACAATATTTTGGCATTTCTTTCGAAAGAAAAATAAAATTAAAGAAGATATGATAAAATGTTGGCGAATTTAGCCGAGCGAGCCAGTCATTCCTGCTTCCCCTGTCGAACCCGTGTATCCGGTAGATGGAAACAGTCTCCTCAAGCCAATCAAACCAGTTCAACCTCTGACAATTCCTCGTGTTGAACTTCACTCATCCCCCTCTCCTCGTCGTCTTTACGACCACGTTTCTCCAGTTTCATCCCATTCTGCTCGATCCCCTCGATCAGCTCCTGTATCTCCGAGAAGCGATAGCAGCGCTATATCCACAAGTCCAGGATCAATGCCATTGAAGAAGGTATAAATAGAGAGCCCAAGTGTCTCGCTTTAAAAGGAGAGAAAGAACACACGCAATTTTCCGACGTTCCAATTATCGTCAATTGTCCCGTTAATTAGTCGATAATTTTATGAAAATAAGACATCGATTAGGGTAATCAATGATATCATTTAGTACCATTTTGAAGAGGTTTCACGCCAAATTAGGATAATTAGTGTAAACGCAGTGCAGATTACGGTAAAAATGGCCATAACTTTTGACAGGATGAACCGTTTTTGAAAATCTAAAAAGTTTTGAGCTATTCACGACCTCGGTCATCACACTGATATCAAATTTACTAAATTCGACCTATTTTGAAAAATCATTTGGCCTCTCTAGGTATAAATTAAAAAATATTCATGAAATCAGATGTTTACGAACGAAATTCTGTTTAATTTTACATGAAACGTGACTGAAAGTTCCTTCATCACTCAAATATGTGCGAGTTCGAAGTAGAAGACAATTTGTACTCAAAGTATCTATATAATTAAAAAAAAAATCTAGGTGACGAAGAAGTCACGATGGGTTTCGATCTACGATAATCGTCCAGTTTCTCCTTATACACAAACCGTTGGATTTGAGCCAGCGTTCCCATCGCCTAATCGTTACAGCAGGTTATCATCAGTTTGAAAATATGATATCCTTTCTAATCAATCCACACTTTAGTGGCGCTTCTTCGCGAGCTTCATCGCTTTCTCCACTCCAACTTCAGAACAACAACACTGACCCTTACGAATGTTCTTATCTGGTGCTGAATCCTTTATATCGAGACTAATTTGCTTTGTCACTCAACTTTGTTAAATTTGTTTGCATTTTATGAAAGATATTCATAATGTACAGGAAGAATAAAGTTGTGCAGTTTCTCATATTGAAGATCAAACATCTCTGTTGTGATATAATTGGATTTATCAGTTTATCTACACTTCACTTATTTGCTCATTTACATTTGTACACTTGCTTAAACTTGAATTTTCAATAAATTCCGCATTTTCTAATTTACCTCTCACTGGATAGCTCTTGAAGATTGAAAGCGGTTAGGATTACAAATAACAAAGAGAGCAGCTTTGAGTTTGTCAATCATATAACGATGATTGATTAGTGACATGCAGACTGCATGATGTTAAAAGCTAATCAAGAATCACACAATATCAATTAGATTAGCTAGAATTATCGAATTGATACATTTCATTTTACAAATTTATTAAGCAAAAATGCATATAGTTTTGCATGATAGCGATGACACCGAATGAGCTGTTGAACAATTATTCCACTTTCATTAAACTAAATACTAATCAGCAAGTTGAATACATCGACTGAAGCGTTTTACATCGTCAAATTAATACAGATCGGTCTGTACAAATTACTGCTGAGTACACGTAAAGAGATGAAACCGGGTAGATGAATGAGATCAACGGAGGAAGAGTTTGAATGTGAAAATATTGGATTAAGTTAGAGTGGGTAAAGCAGATAAGCTGATAAAAGATGAAGAATGCAAAGGCAGAGGATATGGAATGAGCAATGCAGAAAAGTATGAGTCCATAATCTTTGTTTCAATTATCAGACATCAGCCTGTACGCAGGATTTCAAAGGGAACCGCCGTACTGTTGGTGTTGAATAAGATGCGTGTGAAACTCCGTTCGAAGTTATCTGTGTAGATCCGTTCTAAAGTTGATCTTCATTCAATTTGTCGCTGATTGAGAAATATACTACATTTCGTCGAATTGCAGCTGGCGACATTGTTTCGGGGCTTTTACTTCGCACAGAAATTATGCACTGATCCAAGTGGGATTGCAACATATCACAGACTTTCAGAGAATCTGACAGCATTGAATCGTAGACCTAAAGTTACATATATGTCAGAAATGCTACTCGAAAGAATAAATAATCGATTTTTATATTGGAGATGTGCAGAAGAATTCGGCCGATTTTTGAGCGAAAAGCGACAAGAAGAATTAAAAAATAGTTTCGACTTTTTTACACTAAATATTTTGCACATCTGTGTTCTTTCGAGCAATATCGAATTTTCAAAATAACTTACTTCAGGCTCAAATATGCAGTTTTTGAGTTGAGTATTGTGGTCCTTTTCAATAATTTTAGCATGTTTAGGAATACTTCTAGCAACAATGGGTTGCTCATCCGCGATCGCTTGCAGGGCTTCTACCAAAATCGAGGGGTCTTCTTCACACAACACATCCATAGATTGTGACTATAGAATTTCATAAAATTCAGTTGTTCTTCAACCGAGATTAATACCTTTGTATAGTCATTGAATCCCTTTTGCGACTTTTTACTTTTCTTCCGATCTGATGAAGGTAAAGTGCTCGCTTTCTTATCCTTCTTTTTCGAATCGGTTCGAGTCATTTTAGGATCCTAAAATGGAACATCATCAAAGGAAGTTACGAATAAAAAATTGTATTATTATTATTAGAAGTAGAAGTGAAAAAGCGGGAAAAGCTGCCAGCAGAGCTTCTAAGAAGGAGATCAATTGGAGGGCGACAAAGGGAGGAATCAACACACCAACACACAGGCAGGGCAGCTAACATTATCATGAAATTGAATCCCCCGAGGGCAGGGATGACGAGAGAGATGCAAACTTGGCAGGGCAGGGGGAGGAGAGGAAGGGATACAGACGACAAAGCTGCGCACAACTCGAAAAGGCGAGAAGAAGTCGGAAGACGAGACAAAGAAAATGCGAGACAAAGACCTGCAATAATGATAGAGGCAGAGATTATAGGGCAAGAAACCTGAGAAACGAGCCGATTAATGGCCGATTACAGAGCGACTTTTCACACTTGGAATAAGGAAAATGCAGCCAATTTGCAGCCCTCGGGCATGACTGAGTCAACAAAGAAACGATGCAAAGATACGCGGGAAGACGGAATTGTATGGCAGAAACTCGCAAAGAAGGAATGAAGAGATCAAATAGCAGAATGTATCGGGAAGTTGGAATTATTTGAATGAAAGACGGACCACTTGAGGCAAGTTGGCGACGGCTGCTGACTTCTGGCCATTGGCGAGTAGTTTCAGGTCGTCGGCGGATTTGGTGCCATTGACTTTCTTCTTGCGGTGAAACAGACTAAGGAAAGGTGAGCGGGACACGTCGCCATTCGAGGACATCTGCAAGCGAACAGAGGAAATATTGAACAAGCCAATAGGCAATAAATCGGGCAGAAAAAATGAACAGACGACGATTGACTCGATTCGAGAATCTAGAATGGCAATTCGTAATACGATTATGGGGTCGATGACAAATTTCAATTTCGGTCTTCAAGATGAAAACATTGCAGAAATAATTCGCTAAGACGAATAAATTGAAAGATTTGAAATGAGAAGAATGAGATTATTTTGGACGTTAAAAATGACATTGACAAAGAAATTTAGAATTCTAGAAAAGTTTTCTTATATTGGGTTAGTGAAAGACTGGCAATACTAAATTCCTAATTTTTTCCTACTCCCATGAACTATACTAATCAAGATGAAACTGACATACACGTTCCACTCTACACATCCATTAATTATCATGAAAGATTAAGTCAGATTCGATTTATTATAGAAAAAATGGAATTTTTCAATAGTTGTCATTACAGCGAAAAATTTTAAAGGGTGAGAATAATAGTAATAAAAAATAGAAAACAACTCACAGCTCATCTAGTATAAATAATACCTCCCTGAAAACTTCTATGAATACTCAAAGAATGCTGTGAAAAATATATGCCAGATTTCAGCCAGATTGACTCAGCTTAGATCTGTAAAAAAATGAGTAGAACTTGGTGTTGAAATACTTTCATTCATAAACCCAATGGAACAAAATCTCGATGAAAATTTGTCGCATGGATCGTAAGAATGAGAATGTGATAAAGGAGGAAAAGTGAAGAAAGACGAAGAAGAAAGGAAAACAGTTTGAGCAACGAATCTGAATCGGTAAGATTACCAACATGAGAGCAAACAAGCTGAAGAGCGAATGGGAAGGGGAGTGAAAGTGAGGAATCGGGAGGAAAGGAGGAGAAATCGCAGAAGGGGATGCATGGGGAGAGAATGAATGATAAAAGATAACAGTTTGATATGACTAGATTAGATTAGAAATGATAGTTTGTGGACAAACGAAGAAGTTAGGACTAACAAAGAGAATGGCAGAATGAAAAACAACAGGAAGGGAGTTGGAGTGGAGAGAAGAGAAGGAAGAGGAAGAGTCATCCGAATCGAAAGCCAGTGCAATGGAAGTCTTGGCAGAGGCCATAAAGACGAGGCTTCATGGAGAAAAGAAACGGGAAACGAGCTGCAATTCTGGAGGAAGACTGCACGAGTAGATGCTCTCTGCCCCTGCTAACCAAAATACCACAATTGATTCTTTCCCTCATGCAAATGATATTCGACTTTGAAAAACTGAAATTTTGCGGTACGAGCATTTGCAAAAAAAAAAACATTATTTTCAAGCATCAATTTTGTACCAAACCTACGAAGAAAAATACCGTCCTTCACCATTCCCAAACAATTATCCCAAGTTATAGACCTTCAATTTTTTGTTCACTATGAGTACTTCTATAAAAAAAAACTATACAATCATTCTCAATAGAAAGATATGCACAAGTCTTTGCAGGTACCGTATCCTATTGTTGTCAGTAAGATTTTTGAGCAAATATGCGTGATTTGTTGATCTTCCAAAGCTCGCTACAATATTAGAATTCTGAATGATTCCGAAAGATAACGCCGAAAATGTAAAAAGAATGAGAACAAAAGGAAACGATTGTCGCTTGACCGGATGAGACTCATGCAAAGCAAATGAGTGGAAGACTTGGAAGACTGGAAGAGTGAAGAAGTCAAGAGAAAGAAGGAAAGAATTAGGCAGCTGAAGTCAAAAGCCGAAGATAAGAAATGAATTTAAATGAGCTGCGGAAGCGCATATGGAAGGGCTAGGGATAGGCACATTTGCATATTGCTGCAGTGCTGCAACCGATACAGCCAATTAGACAGCTAATGAGTGACGCATTCAAAGGCCACTAATCTAATAAAAGGAAGAATGGAATAACACAATAGAAGGAAAGAATTGCTGAAAACAATACTCCGGAATAATCTTGAGATGAAAATAGCAAGGAAAACTAATGTCTGACAGCCTAATGACAATATCGATCTGATCACAAGTAGTAGTGTTTGCGCATTCATACATTCATACACAATGAGCAAGAAACACGAAAACAGGGAGCCTGAAAGATTAGCCCAGAGCGATCGATTCTACCCAACCCGCAATTACCTGAACGATTCATTGAACTCATTGATCGTCCGATTTCGACTCCATTTCAGCTAAGCAAATCTCACCACTCCCATGTTATCTCTCTACCATCGAAATCGCGTATGATCGATCCAAAGTGGGGTTTCGTAACAAAAATTGAGGGAAAACATGAAAATGTGAATGCAGAAAAGGATGAATGCGCAACTGACCCAAGGCGCGAAATACAAGGAAGCAAGAAAGTTCGGATAAAGGAAAGAGATACACTGCGGAAGGGATTGAGATTGGAGAGGAGTAATAAAGAAGGGGAGGGGCAGATCTGATATATGAAGGGGGAAGGACAGGAAAAATGTGCCAACTGACTGGAGAATGAGGCGGTCAACGATGGACAGGAAGAGAGGAGAAGAATGATGAAATGATCTAATGCAAAACAGAACGGAAGGCGGAAGGGAGAGGTGCAATGACAAATTGCGAACGCAAAGGAGAAGAGTTTTTTGAACACTATCCAGGTGGAAAAATAAATTATCTGGGAGGCCATCAGTTTTTTAGATTCAATAGGAAAGCTGATCTTCGTCAAACTCAAGTCTAGTATAAAGCTACGGATATTAGAAATTTGAATTCTAATAGATAAATTAAAATGGCTGGAATTTTAGTACCTTTTTCGGAATGGAAATTTCAAATATTTCTGTACAGAGAAGAATAAAACCAATACTTCTTCTGATACCTACGTAAGTGAAGGAATTCGGATTGCTCACAACTACAATAAATATGAGAAAGTAGGAAAAATGAAGAGTAGAAGAAGCAGCAGCAGCACCAAAACTAGCAAAACAATGGACTGCCCAACTGACTGGGAAAGGATTTATGAGTCATTTCACTTGTTCACTCAAGAACAGAGATGCAAAAGGCGAAAAGGCACGCGGAAAACAGCTCTACTCGATTTGATGCATGCAAAAAAGAGGGAATGAGAATGTGAATGAGAAGGAATAGGGGATGGAAAAGATTGCCTTGCCCCTGTCCTTGCTGCTACTGACAAAGTTATAAAATGCACGAGAAGCCGACTGGAAATTGGACAGAAAAGAAACCTCAAAGACATAGAGACTGGATGGGATGTCATAAAATGAGAGCGACAAAAATTGGTGGAAGAGAAAGGTTTGAGATTGCTGTTACCGATGCAGGAATAGGATTGAGGATGCAGATGCATAGTAAAGTAATTGGGCAAGGGGAAGGGGTAGATAAAGAGAATTGGAAGGAAAGGCAAAGTAAAGGGATTGCAAAGAGTAAGAGTGAGTGAGGCAGCCACAGCAGCTGTTCACATTTCATTAAATTGCTCGCTTTTGGAGGAGGCGAAAAACGAAATGAAAATGAAGAGTTTTTGGAATGGAAACCGAGGAAGAATAGGGGATTGTTTATTTGGCAACAAGCAAACAGCTGATGGCGACAAAAGTTGACACATTCAGGGGGAATGGCTGAATCGTTTATTTATTGCTGCATCTGCATGTGGCGAAATGCAGTTTGCGCAATTCACAATGTGATTGTATCATTGCAGTGAGTCAGTCACTTTTATCATAGAATGAGAGGGGTCGTTTCTGGATTTCTGCGGGTACACGACTTGGCTGTAAAATAGATCACCAGCGAGAGCAAGATTAGGGCCAGAGCCAACAGAGCGTAAAACCACCACTGACGCCAAATTGACCAGTCCGATTCGACAGGAACGGGCTAGATTTTTACAAAAAAAAAGTTGCATTTTATCGAGGGAAAGTTACATTGGCTTCGGTCGATGTTGCTTTCGGAGGTAATTTAGATGAATATTTAGGTGGAAGTTTACTCGTCCCAATAATTTGAGGAGGTCGACCGGAAAATCCCTGAATATTTTAATTTGGTGGAATAAAATTGAGTTGCGCATAAAGGGATTGAACCGTGTATGATATGTGATATTTTTGCAACTATACAAAATCAATCATCTCAAAATTCAAATGTCTTGCATCTTCTCTAAAATTATATGTTCACTATAAACTCATTAAAGTTTCGCATAAAGAAGTTCAAACAACTATTGCCTTGTTAAGAAGATTCCGCATTCAGATTATGACCATTTTCATTCAAATCATTTTCGACTAAAAATGATCATATCAAAAGTTTTGCAATGTACCAATGGACACTTGGCTCGAATTGGGAAATCTTTTCAAATCAGAAACAGGCAATATCCTCCCGAATCGCGGATATGCATGAATGAATTATCGACTAACCGTATTGAGCGACGCGTCGAATTGTGTCATGTTTATCAGCCAGTAATCAGCATCCTTATTGTGATATCCATTCTCCATGTGAGGCCATGTTCCATTTTCACTAATAACAGCGATATTGAAGAAGTTTCGACGTGTAGGATCGAATTTCTCCCATTCTAATAAAATGTTTTTATGGGTTTGATAACATTGTAATATTACCAGGAGCTGGCTGCCCATATTTAGTGAAGTTTACAAATAGCTGCGAATAAAAAGATAATAATATTCTTTCATCATCAGTTAAATTTTTAGGATGTCCACCGATGATGAAATACAAATCACCAGCATGTCTATAGCCAGGTGGTTGACTAAAAATGAAATTATCATAACAAATTCGAAAAAAATCAATTAACCTATTATCGTATAAATAGATGTCCTGCTCTTGAGATGCTAATTCTGACGCAAGAAGAACTATTTCGGAATACAAATTCTGGTTTACGCATTCATCCTCAATTACTAGGTATTAACTTAGAAAATTTGTCTAAAGTAAAATGGCAACCTCCATTCTGCACATCAGATTCGTACTTTTTCAGCAGCTCTTCCCTATGATCATACCTTGATATGTTACTAAATACCAGACAATCGAGATCATCCAATGTCTCCAACTCATATTGCAATGTGCCAGCAAGTAAGCTTCTTGGCTAGAAATAAAGCATTAAGAAGAGTTTCATGAACGCAAAAAGTACCGGTATATCAGTGAAGAATTGCTTGAGAGTTGCGCCAGGAGAGACAAAAGGTTCTGCAAAGGTTATTTCTCCGACTGTTTTTCTTTCATCGTCCATCACTCGTTGAACAACAAGGAGTTCGTTCGTATTTTTCTGTCGCAAACATTCAACAGCTTCGTCCGCCGATGTTGCATTATCTATTCCTCCACACTATAAAAAAATCTACATTTTTTCAATAAAACCAGCCAACTCACTCCAATCCTTCGAACGAATTCCCAACTGTTTGCCATAATGTCAGATACATTCATAAAAGCGTTAATACCACTCAACACAATGCCTCTTTGGAATAAGCGTTTATCCGGATCGAATCTTCTGGAGTTTTTTCGTTTTTTTCATTAATTAATCCGATCATTTAGCAAACTTGGACATGACTGCATTGGCTACGAAAGCTGCGCCAGAAGAATGTCCCATCATGACAACGTCCAGAGGATTTCCACCAAAGTTGGGTATTTCAGTCTGAAGATACTCCAAAGCTGCGGTTATGTCTAAATGAAGTGGTCTTCGATTACGAGTTCATCATAATTTCAGACCATATGCGAATAAATTTGCAGGCATCGAAGGCGAAAGAAGTAGAGAACCGAATACTCCAAGTCGAATTGACGGCATTGCGAGTACAACATCGAAAATCGTTCAAGTTCAAACTTCAACGATATCAAATCCGTGTTTACCTTGAGAAGCATAATGATCAACGATAAATGAGTCGGGATACTGAACTGGAGAGCCTTTGATAAAATCACCGCCATAGAGGTAAAATATAACAGGGCATTTAGAGCTCGACTGAAAAACTCGAGTTTCCTAGTGTAAATGCACGAATTCAACCTCTAAACATCGATCACTCGTGTAAATGTGCAAGAATAAGCAGTCTTCGTCCATATATTCCGGTGGAGGTGTGGTAGACGATGCATTTTGCAAGCAGGCGGCTCTGGATTATAAGATTTATTCATCAGTACGATAACCTATCAGAAACGGACCTAGGAAAAGTAGCATCTCTGACCCCAGTCCAGGAATTTGGTGGAGTTGGAAGAGAAAAACGCCGAGAACCAATCAGGGGTTGCGAATAAGGTATTCCCTGCACAAATAGTACCATTTTGCTCGAATAATACAATTATTTACCTTGAAAATATGAACGTATTGATTTGTTGGAAATGAGTAATAGGATATTCCACGTAAATCGCCGTACGAAGTTTTTACGTTTCGAAGTAAAGAACACGAAATTGGTAGCAGTAAAAGAATAAAAATAAGGATCATTGACAGAAAGTATGGAGATAGAACAGCGGACTGACGAAGCAGCGACGCATTTGATAAGGCAGGTCACATTGTATTGCACGGGCAATTTTAGCACTACAAAAACAACACAACATTTTTATTAGCAAAAACAAGTGAAGCTGGGAACATGATTCAATCGATGATCCAATAGTGATATTTTTGGATCGAAAGTTAAAAATTAGAAAAAAAAAAAAACCGAACAGAATAGAAGTAGAAAGATATCCTAATGTTGCAAATTTATACTATCAGTTCTGTAGGCTCGTAACATATTTTATTCCGAGTTTTAAACAAATGTATACAGTATACAAATTAAATTGAGAGTTGAATTTTGAAATTATTTTTCACCCACCAATTAGATTTTAGATAGCTCTATCTTCAATTCCGTTAATCAAGTTAGAGAATCCTATTTCAGAAAATTATAAAGAAAAGTTTGTAAAAACTGGCTGAAACGTTTCAAATTGCCTTTTACAAAAATGTAGCTTATTCTGATGAGATTCCCATTTCTAAAATCAATGATTTTCAATAAAATGAGACTAGATCATTCATTCAGAGCATCTAATCTTTCTCCTCTTTTCAACCTTTTCTGAAGCAGCATTTCCTTTTCCTCGTGCCTTTGTCTTTCGTCGTTTTCAATTTCGCCTTCCTTCTTCGGAGTCCTCTTCTCCTTCCCATGGTCTACACATCCATGCGTTCTTTCTACTCGAGAATCCATCAGGTGAGTGCTTTGAGAGCTTTGCCAAATTCAATTTTGATTCACCTTACATTATCACACGTTCAAAATTCGGTAAAAATCAATCGTCTTTGATGATAGCAGAGCATACATTTTGAGGTTATCTCAACTCAAGCTCGGCGTCATCTGCTTCTGGCCAATATAACAATAACCTCTGGTCAACTTGCGATAGCAGATATTATCCAGCAACACTTCATCATTGTGCAAGAAAACGGATGGAATTGGAAACGAACATGTAATAAATTTTATAATTGATTTATCAGTTCACGAGATTAATTAGATTTCTCTGAAGATTGACGCATCACTTCCTATTCTGAATTGTAAATAGAAATGGAATATTTATGAATAGAGAAATTTGGTCAAAAATTTCGAAATCCTTTCGCCTTTGTTAACTTGAATTAACGTCTTCTATTTTGCCGACGATAAAATGATATCCAAATATTGATTTTGATTCTTTCCAAATTTTGAGCGTTCAGTCATATTCACCTGGAGTAAAAACGAAAAATTATATGAGAAGTCATTTCATAATCTTAATTCTTTATTTCTAATATAGAACGGGCATTATTGCTTTCATTTGCATTCATATGTTTATCTCTTTTGCAATTTGCAACAAGCAAAATACTGCGTCATTGTCATTCAATACTTCCTTTGCTAGAGTCATTTTTATGCTCCATTTTTGCGACATCTGATTTTCCATGTGAAACGCAGTGATGATGAGTTAGGAGTAACAGAAAAATCGGAAACCATGGAAGAAAAACGAAATACGGGGGCAAAGCAGGGAGAGAACTCAATTAACCAAATGAGGAAAGAAGAGTTATCCTCTGGGGAAATTAGACAAAACTGCCTACGACAAACAGCAGAGTGGAGTGGAAATGCAGAATGCAGAATGCAGACTGCAGATTGCAAACTGAAGTGAATTCGAAGTGATTGCCAGGAGATAAACATCCAATACGAATCTCGAGAGAATGACGACGTTCTCTGAGAATTGCCAATTTGCAGTGCGAATGGCAGGTGTCGGCATTGTTACTGGCCCAATGTTTCACTACTTCTACAAATTCTTGGATTCAAGGAAATTCATTGGTAATGGAAATAACAGGATGAAGTATAGCAATCAAATAATTTCAGGACCACATCATATTCAAGTATTCAAGCGATTAGCGATAGATACAACGTCGATTCCTTTCTTTTCATTCACATTTATGATGAGTAAGTTAAACCACGAAGAACAGCGCGAGAAAATTTCAACCTTAGTAAGTTCGCTGTATGAAGGAAAGCGATTACAAGATGCGAAACATGAGTACAAAAGCAAAATGTGGCATATTTGGAAGGTGAAATACAGGATGTTCATTCAGAAAGTTTTCAATTTATCTTTCGATTAGCCCTTCTTATAAAAAATATTTTCGAAAGCGATCAACGAATATCAACTCTATAAAAAATGGGAGAAGTGTGAAAATATGTGGTTTTACTCCTTTTTCTATTACAGTATGCTCTAGGCATACTGGTGGCGAGGTAAAATTTCTATTTTTCCTTAACATTCAGCCTGCAATTTTTCGAGCATAACTTGCTTCGGGTCAATGCAAATCAAAGACGGTCTTCAGGCTCGGAATCAGCATAAAATTCTGCGTATTCTTCATAACAAATTTGTTTAAAAAATAAACATTTTAAAAATCGGTTTTTACGGTCATACCCAGAAAGGGTCCGCCACCAGCATGCCCATAGTCACGCATGAAAGGAAGCAGGATAAAACCATATTTTCATAATTCACTCACTCACCTAAATTGATATTCGTTGCGAAAATATCTCTCAAAAGGAACTTATTTTGAAAATTATGAATGAGCAAACTATTTTCAGGTGTCAAAATGAAATGTTTTTCGAAATAGAAGTTTAGGTAGAATTTTCAATATGGCCTGCATCACAATTCATAAATTTCTATTTCCTGCCACCGCCATTTCGAGTTCTTTACATCAATTGGTAAGATTTCACTGAAAAACTCGACTAAAATTCATTCATTTAGCATCAACCTCCTTTACAATTCAATAATGATTTTTATCAAAGTGAGTCAATTTTTATGAATGGGTTTAAACAATAGGATTTAAGCATACGGATGCTGATAAACTTGGCAAGAAGAAATAAAAACTGCTATTCTTTCAATTGAAATACTCATTATTGTCATTCTATTATCTGTAGTACGATCAGTGGTCAATTATCATGTTTTACTATGGATATATTTTAGATACTTTATCAGTAACTTTCAAATTATTGTTCTTTCACTATTCTTGCGGGCTTTATTTCATTAAATTGACCATTCCTATTATCTCTACCACGCGAAGAATTGATTTTCTGTGAATCTGTGAAGTTGTAATCTCAACATCTTAACGGTTCTTCATTATCTCTTTACGTGTCTTTGTCGCTTTATACAATTTATCGATTCGATCCCATTTTGCAACTGTTTTATCAGCTTATTAAGACATTATCTTATCTACTTCATGGCATATCTAAATAGATTCCCTTTGGATTTTGGATCAATAGAACGAGATAAATGATATCGTTTTTGTATATGATCAGCGATTAGAAAATATCTTCCAAACATCAAATATTTAACTGTTCAGTCACAAGTGTTGGCTACATTGTAGCCTGCTATCATATGCATCTATTTGTTTATTCAATTCTTTCAAAACCTATAAACTGATCAATCAAATCCATCTGTGAAAATTAAACTTGTGTGAGAATAATTTAGAATATAGCAAGTAAATAATAATAATTAGTGACATGATTATGTTTGAAATGTGCATATTGTAGCTAAAAAATGAAAAAAAATAATAGTGTCAAAGAACAAATCGTGATTTGAATTGCCTGCTAGAGAGTGTCAATTTTGAGGCATGTCGCTCTATTCTTTTGTGCTCTTTTCTAGTCTACTTTGTCCGTAGCCCTGTGTATTATGCTCATTATCATTTTATCAATGCTTAGCTTCCTGTCTATTTGCCATTTTACATGCAAACTCACGTTTAAATCGCTTGGTTTCATCTTTTAAAATTCATTTTACAAATTTGACAATTTTGTAGGCTTTTCAAAGATAAAAAATAGAAAATGTCGAATTTGATCCAAACTGGAGACAATGCCGACATCACGAAGGAGAGGAGAAATGCCACTTTCGATATTCACGACATGAGTCTATTTCTATATGGAAGTGAAGAAATTCTCAAGGTAAATAAGGCATTTCAATCTTTAAAAAAGAAAGAAAAATTCTAGAGAAGAAAAGAAATGCTTGCGTTTGTCAAATCAAAACCTGAATTCAACGATCCTATTCCGACAGAATTCATGAATCGAGAGCAGAGAGTGGATAATGGAGCTAGAAAAGTAAGCCTACAGAAAAATAGTTAATAGTTTAACACTCGTTTTCTCATAATTCAGATCGTTGCAATGACCGATAACACCGATGAAATTGATGCAGGCGACTTCTTCGGGGAAGGCATGTATTTCCAAGGGTAAAACAAACGACGTCTGTTGAAAAGATAATATAAAACATCTTTCAGATTGATTATGGGCAGAGATCTTCACCCGATGTCTCTGCACTATGTCATGTTTCTACCAACAATTCAGGGTCAATCTGACGACGAGCAACTGGATGAATGGCTGCCTCTGACAATTTCACGATCATTTGTCGGAACCTATGCGCAGACTGAGCTAGGACATGGTAGCTGACGAATTTAAAGCGTGATTCATATGCTAAATTTTGGAATTCAGGCACAAACCTATCGAAACTCGAAACAACAGCAACGTACGATCCTAAAGCGGGAGAATTCGTACTTCACTCACCATCAATTACCGCTGCCAAGTAGGGAATGTTTTCTGAAGATCAGCTTGAAAAGTCTTTAGATGGTGGCCCGGGGGGTTGGGAAAGTCAGCGAACGTGGCGATTGTCGTGGCGAATCTGTACACGCAGGGAGAATGCAAAGGACCTCACCCATTCTTCGTCCAACTCAGAGACTATGACACTCACGAGCCATTGAAGGGAATTACTGTAGGAGATATCGGACCAAAACTGGGCTTCAACACCAGTGACAATGGATTCCTTCTCTTCAACAATTTCCGCATTCCTCGACGGAACATGCTTATGAGATATGCAAAGGTAGAACTTCGCAATGAAGCAGAAATCCAAGCCAAAAATTATAGGTGTTACCAGACGGAACTTACATCAAGCCGCAACACGCAAAACTAGCCTTCGGAACAATGGTCTTCGTTAGATCGATCATGATCAAGGATCAATCAACTCAACTGGCTGCAGCTGCGTGCATTGCGACAAGATACTCGGCTATCAGAAGACAAGGCGAAATCAAACAAGGGTAACTCATGTCGACTATTCGATAGTTGACCAAACTCATAATTGACAGGGCTGGAGAAGTGCAGATTCTCGACTATCAAACACAACAACTCCGAATCTTCCCGGTGATGGCGAGAGCCTTCTGTTTCATGTTCGCGGCTTATGAAATCAGAGATTTGTACATGAAAGTGGGGGCATAAGTTAGGCAAAAGTTATGCAACTATAATTTCAGGTGACTGAACAACTCGGAGAAGGAAACACAGAACTTCTGCCAGAGATTCATGCTCTAACATCTGGATTGAAGTCTGTCGTGTCTTATGAAGTGGCTCTTGGAATTGAACAGTGTAGAATGGCGTGCGGAGGGCACGGATATTCCCAGGTACAGATGAAAGTTCAAGAAAGGAAATAAATTAATACCATTTCAGGCCTCGGCATTCCCAGAAATCTACGCCTATGCAGTCGCTGGATGCACATACGAAGGAGAGAACATCGTCATGCTTCTGCAAGTAGCAAGGTATCGTACACTACTCGGGCAAATAGTGTTCAAGTCAAGTTTCTAGGTTCCTAATGAAAGCTGCTGAGGAAGTGGTGAGTGGAAAGGCGAAATTAGCCGATATCTGTGCATATTTGGCAAAAAGAGGAGCAAACAAATCGAGGTTGAGAACTGCAGATGAGTACAGAGGAGATGTGATTATTGAAGATCTGGAGCATGTCGCAAGAAATCAGGTATTTTAAGATAGTTGAAATTTTAGAGAAATTTTGATAGGTATTCCGAGCATATGACTCGTTGAAACGAAAAGAGAAGGAGATGCCGTCAGAAGAAGCCTGGAACAAGACCGCAATCGAGCTGTGCAAAGCGTCCAGGGTAATTTATTCGTGAAAGAATAATTTTCATGGGGACATTTAGTGGCATGTGCGATTGTATCTGGCGAAGAACTTCTTGCACAAAATCTCCACAGCTAAAGGAGCGATCAGAGAGCCACTAGAGAATTTAGCCAGACTTTATGCATTCGACATCATCACATCTTCACACGGAGAATTCCTTCGAGTGAGACTCAGTGAAAAAAAAACTACCGGGTGATATTGGTCAATACCACTCCATAGTCAGATGTTTTATGAGGCGGTATGGAAAGGTCTACTGCCCGGTAAAACAAAACAAAAACTGGTAGATATCGACCAATACCGCCCGGTAATTTTCTCGTGGAGTATAAAATAGTTTTTTGCTGAATATTTTCTTTCAGGGAGGATTCATGTCTGAAGCACAGTTAGACGAATTAAAGGGTGGATTTTACACGTGAGTTTATAAAACTTGAAAACGATCAGAAATGATCAAATTTAGGCTGTTGGAAAGACTGAGAAGAAATGCAGTTGCGATTGTGGACAGTTGGGACTTTGACGATAAAGAATTGCATTCCGTGAGTATTGAAGTTTATATTTCACTAAAACTATTGCGATTTGTTAGATTCTTGGAAAACGTGACGGCAATGTCTACTCATCACTGTTAGATTGGGCACAACAAAGTCAACTGAACAGAACTCAAGTGAGTATTTGTAGCTATTTGCTGTGTATCAATGTGTTTAGGTGCTACCTACATTCAACAAGTACCTTGGCCCGATGATGAAAGAGGGACGGTCGAAGCTTTAGATACTTGAGAAAAGTTTTAGATTTCTGTATTTTTATTTTCAAATAAATAATTTTTCACTCTGTTCCAGATAAAATATGAGAAACCCTGATTTCTATTTACATTGACTTGCGCTCAGAGACTATTTTCCAATTCGTTGCACAACCCATTCCTGAATTTTTGATTGTATGCCTAATTGATATCTAATGGCAGACCTGCTGACAAAGCGGACAGCGAGGATTCATTTTGATCCAGGCGGCCATGCAGCAGTTATGGAAGGAGTGGTTGCACTCGCCCCACACACAGACGCATTCTGACGAGGTCTCCGCTTGGCATCGCAGACATTCCTCTGAAAAATCCACAAGTAAAAATTGCAAAAAAAAAATAAGGATTATACGAACCAGACGGAAAAGTTTAAAACCTCTAGTTGAAAATCAGCCTTATATACAGGCACTTTTAGATTCATTTGCAAAAACAATTGCCTTTCTTCCATATGAAAATATTATAACTTCCGATTACTTGATGAAAATGAAAAATGGCACATTTTCTACACGCGCAAAAATAAACAAGCGAGTATTCAGAAGTACACATTACTTTAAGAACTTTGTTAAAGAAGGAATAAAGAAAGGGAGAGAAAAAGAAAGAACGAGTGAAGCAAGGAGCAAATTTGATATGGATATTTTCTTATCTTTGCGCGTATAGAAAACGTGTTATTTTTCATTTTCATCAAGTAATCGGAAGCCCACAATATTGTCTACTCGCAGTCTTAACTCCGGATCTTTTCGAGAGTCAAGTTCAAACCCACCCATCAGGTGCACTCTGCAAATGGCGCAGGTGTCGCAGTCCACGTCCCAGCACCAAGTGGCTGCCGCGTTCCATTTCTTCAGTGTGAATGGGCGATTCGCGTTCGGCTGTGGGCAGTTTCTGAAATAAACAATTTGTCAACGATAAAAAGAGAAAGTTTATGTTTTTCCTCTAAAAATGTGATAACTTTTCAGTTGGTTTCGGAAACCCAAGAATTTGCCATCATCTTTCATCAAGAGAATTTTTCTAAGATTCGGATATTTCAGAGTTTCGAATCCGATTCTGAAGTCATAGAAATTTTCCTTTCATTCAAAACTGGATTTTCAAAATGCAAGTTCCGAAATTCTATCTTCCTACTTCTCCTGCAATTTCTCACTTCACTCTCCACTTACTCGGATCTCGACGTCGACTCGTCTCCCATAGCCACGTCTTCGTGCTTCGACGACTCGTACTCCCTGCTCATCGCTGAAGTCACGAAAATTAGCGACAATGTCAAAGAATCACGAGAAAGCTCGAAGTGATAACAAAAGTGAAGATGAACAACCACTTGACAAAACTCAATCAGGCCGGTTGAATGGGAACAACGCGATTGTTGCGTTTACACTGCAAATAACGACCAGGCTTCCAAATCCACATCCAATTTTGTCAGTTTCTGTTTTCTGCCATGACTGTTTTCTCGTCCTCGAGCAAGAAGAAGCCTCCCGTCGTGGCCGAGTGCAAGACACCCGTCTATGTGATCCGACAGCTCGGCAGCAGGCACATCGTGTTGGGGGGTGGAGGGGGAGCCGCGAAGACTGGGGTCACCAATCAGATCGAGGTAGGCTGACAAAACGAACGAATGAATGATAATTCGGAAGGCTCACGAGGTTTACGATATAGGAGAAAATATGGCGAGGTGAAATGCGTACATGTTGTATAGTATGGGGTGGAAGTTTTCATGAGCCTCGCAAATTTTCCAGTATGATTGCTGATTGTAGGAAATTTATTGATGAGAATGGACTTCCAACGTTTTCGAACCGCACGAAACGAGATAGTGCATATTTTCTAAAGACGAAGAGAAGGCATGTTCTTTTTCTCTCTCACTATGAGGCACACTCTCGTTTCATGCGGCCAGGTGCGATTCGAAAACGTTGCAAGTCTGTATGAGAAGTGTTTTCAGACGCACTTGCTCACTTTCGATCCGCGAGTTCCGTCCGTCGCAAACTCCAGTTCGGCACTCAAGTCGAAAGTCGTCGAAACCGTAAGTTTTGTCCTTTCCTCTTGGTCAAATTCACCAGAAAAGCTCCGCATCCGCATGGCGGGTCTCTATTTTTGTGGGACGAATGCGGGATTGAGATGAAAAATTGAGAAAATTATGCCAGAAAAAACAGCATTGCAGCTAAGTATAAACGGGCCCTAAAATAGCTGTAATTCTCACAAATTTAGCTTGTTCAACGTTTTTAATCAACATATGTTCAATTTTAGTCGTGTGCAGTGTTGAGTATTTTTATTTTTTTGCGACTTGGGGCGGATGTAGATCAATTTTTTTAATTTGGAGAAGTCTGCTCTAGTTCTTTGATAAATCAATTTGTTCAGATAAATACGGAGACTTTCGCGACGATGAACATGGATGTGGTTTCAACAGGACGTCCAGAGGCCGGAAGGCACTTGATCGCAGCTGGGCATGACCAGGTACCGCAATTATTTTCTTATTTATTTGACTAGCCAGAATTTTCTTAATAGAGGTTTATTAGTGTTATCTGACAATTTATATTATTCTATTCCTGAAAAAAAAATTATTAAAATTC
Organism: Diploscapter coronatus; assembly: GCA_964036155.1. NCBI lineage: Eukaryota > Metazoa > Nematoda > Chromadorea > Rhabditida > Rhabditidae > Diploscapter > Diploscapter coronatus. Next base: position 20,438,168 of record OZ038423.1, on the reverse strand, counting down.
ACTCTTCAAAAATCAACAAAAATAAGTGTCATATTGGGAGAAAAAGAACATGTCTTCTTGATTTCTCTCTCGAAAAAATGCACTTTTTCTACGAGCAGATTTACGGTTTTCTGCAGGTCGAGTTTTGAGAAGTCTACTCTGAAATGAGAAATACAATTCTGGTTCCGTTCAAGCCTAGACAAGCTTAAGGCAGGTCCTAGGTGTGGACCCCCTAAAACCTAAATTTAATGCAAAAATCCTTTTGCAGACCTCTATATATATCAACTTCCTATAGAAAGTTGCTGCTTTGCGGACTCCCTTCACTAAATGTTTTCCGATTTGGATGAAAATCTGCCTAGTTCTGATTCCGTTTGAAAAGATTTTATTCGACAAAAAGAAAGATCATTTCGGATCATCACTACTTCTCATTAGACGATGTCTTTATGTTTTTTCAGTACTGCGACGTTTATGAGACGAATGGCTACAAAGTGGAGGGTGCTGGAGATGACAACAGCGGGCTGCTCTCGTTCCAGTTCAAGAGTGTCGCTCGATTGACCACTGACGAAAAGACGCAAGGAGCATATCAGGTATTAAGGAAATGGATAAATGCTTGGAGAATGGGGGTGTGTGTGTGTGTGCAATCTCAGCGTCTTTTTCTTTTCTCTATAAGCTCATCCTCATATTCCTCGAGCGTCTGGTCGTCTGCACTTTCTCGGAGTTCCGGGTAAGGCGAGCAGGAAGGTGGAGAAAGAGAGTGAGCCTGCGGAGAAAAGAAAGACGCCGGAATCCCCAACTTTCAATTCCACACACCTGTTGAACTGTTGAAGAACTTATGTTTTGCAGAAATGCGTTCGATTCGATAAAAGTACTCACGGAAAGCGGCTGATCACAGGCGGCACGGACGGACATATTCGGGTGTGGGACACCGAGAAAGTCGTCACTAACCGGGTAAGTAAATCTATTTCGATTATAAAGGAGGACATTTTCTTCCTTCTGATTCTACTCTTTCAACACACTAGTAAAATGAATTACAAGATGAAACAACTCATTCGCATTTTCAATTCTTGATACTTATCTTAAAAATTAAGAATGTTTTAGAATCCAGAATTGGTGCACAAACCGATCGTGGACATAGCTGCTTACAACTGCGAAGTCGACACACTCGACGTGTCGCACGATGGACGGGTCATACTGTATGTAAATGGTCAATCTTCATTCCAGTTTCTATCGCTATTCTTTAAGCTCTGTGAGCTACAATGGAGCGCTTGTTCTGTGGGACTCGCAAACAGGCAAACAGCTGCAAGAAGTCCCTGTCCCTGAGCAAATCGCTGCAGCCAATAAAGTAGGAATGAATTATCAGTTTTAAATCCGTTCGAACACTGTATTCCCTTCCTCTAATTGAAGGGCATGTTCTTATCGTTTTCAACCCTCAAATTTTCAACCCAACATAACTACTCGTCATCTAATAATCGTAATCGCTTCAATTCAAGGTTAAATTCACTCCATACACTAAAAATATATTATAAAACACTTCCCAAGATAATTTTTGTTGGATAATGGGTAGTTTTGGCATCTCGGGGATGTCCTACTGCTAGAGAGAATACGGCATGCTTACAGATTCGAACAGTCCGATTCATCCACGCACCCGGACAGCGCTACGTGCTGGCTGTCTCATACAACTCAAAATTGCGCACATCCAAAGCGATGACTTGCTACTTGGCCATTTGGACGTACAACAGAGAACGATCTGCTCTCGGCATGTTCATGCTCAAGGAGGCACTCAAGGGAGAGGTAAATGTTTATTTTATCAATAGATATTTCAACTAAATTAAAAATTGACGAATAGTTGTACTTTATTAGAATTGAGAGTGCTAATCCGCGGTGCAAGAAGTTTTGGTTTGAAGAATTTCCAAGTCGAAGTTCTCGTTAAAAAATTCGAAGTTGAAGTCGAAATTACTGAAAAATCACTCAAAATCGAAGTTCGTGCATACCTGGTGCTAATATTGAAAACTCAGCATAGTTCTTGCAGGACTTGTCGATCATGAAAACTAATATTTCCAAATTGTTGCTAACAAAATATTCAATCTTCAGGCAATCTCTTCGATGTGCGTGAGCGATTGCGGCAATTTCATAGGCGTTGGCACGATGGGAGGCAGTGTCGCTGTATTCGATACTAGCGATTTGAATCCGGTTCTTTACACAAAGGTATTGTCGCTTGTGAGAGTGGAGATACTGCATACTCATTGCAATTTGGCTTCTCAAGCCTCGCCCCTCTACATATTTCTCTTCGCTTTTCCGAAGAGACGAAAAGAAAACGAGCGGGAAGAAGGGAATAGCGAGGAAAAAGAAAGGCGGGGCTCATGCGAAATCGAATTGAAAAGGAGTGCAGTATCTACCTCCTCACAAACCATAATGTGGAAAGAAAAGAAGAATTTTATAGGGGCGCGATTTCATCTTGCTTAATGAAACTTTCATCGGTGTAGAGGGAGAAGTGTGGAAGTAAAAGAAGAAACATATAGAAGGAAATAACACGCTCTCTAAAATCGTTTTCTTTGGCTTTTTTTGTTTGGGATGAATTATTTTTCTTCTCCGAAATCAATCTCATTCGGCTTCAGAAAACCCACGGAATCTTCGTGACAGGCGTGGAGTTTCTGGATCGAGTCGCGGACGACATTTCCCTTCCGATTCGCGACGGCGCTCCTCCTCGGCCAATTCCTGGGCCTGGGGCCGGTGCGAGGGCTCTGCTTCTTTCGCTAAGTGCTGACCAAACTGTTCAGGTATGCAATTCTTGTTTATTCAACTATTTTGATACGAAGACTGTCGTTGAAACAAGGGAACTAACGTTTAGTAAAGTAAAGTGCTTTTTCTGAATTGGCTCATTAGGGAACCGTTCCCTTATTTCACTTGATTGGAGTGGATTTTACTTCACGTAGTATTTCCTCTTCCCTTCGATGATATGCAGAAGTTTACTTTTCAAAAATCTTTTCCAAACTTCATACTAAATATTTTCTAATCTAACTTTTAATGATCTCTAAAAGCAAACAGCAAGCTTTAATTCATTCATTTTCAGGCGCACCACGTGCCGTTCGCCCAACCCCCTTCCACTTCGTCATTCCTTCTGCGTCTCAACTTCTTCCTTCTTTTCATCTACTATTTCATCTGGTCGTTATCAGGGTTGTGATATCTTCTTCTCTTTTTCATTCGATCTTTTTTTTTGTTTTTTATAAATTAGCTGTGCATGGGGATGTGATTTTTATTATTCATAATAAGTGCAAAGAGAATAATAAATGTGCTTCTTTTAGCGATGAGTTTTTGATGGCCATGAATAGTTGATGGGTGTATGTCCTGTTTCCTGTTTCCAGAAATGGAATTTCAGGAATATCTCCGCTCTCCGAGAGCATTTCTTTGCGTGTGTCTGTGGTTGTGCCGCTCTGCATTTCTGCAGGCATTTTCGTTCTTTCCTTCGTTTTCCTTTCGCTGCCGTTGCTTATTGAAAAATCGAATGCGGCCTTCCCTCTGCCTCCCTTCTCCCTTCTCTGTCTCCCTTCCCATGCTTCTGGCAGCTTTCCTTTACTCCTTTCCCCTTCCATCTCTGTAGTTTCAGTCTATTCCCAACTTCTCTCAATCTCCCCTCTTCTGCTTCATCTCATTGGCTTGAATTGGGGGATCGTGCTTCTTCCATGCCCAGGCATTCATTCTGCCTGTCGCCAATGCCTTGTCTTCATCTTTTCCCTCTCCTCCTTTCTCATTCTCTCTCTCCCCTCTGCTGCACCATTTCGCTGCATTTCCACTGTGTTTGCGTTGTGTTACTTCGACCGTGACTCACTTCTCTCCCATCTCTGCTTTTTCTGCCTATTTATCACTTACCATCCCTGCTATCACTTCATTCATTTGGTTTCATCATCCCAGTGATTCAATCTCATCTCACGCTATTCCCTCCTTACCAAAAGAGAGACACTTGGCTAGAAGAGAGAAAAAGATTTTGCGCTCTGACTTTACTCGCCGCTTACGGGACTAGCGTCAAGTTTTATTCTCATTTCTTGATTTTTCGATTTTTTCGTTTTAAATTGCCCAATTATCATTTTTCGTGATTAGTTAACTAATTATCGATAATTTTAGAAGGCCTCGCTCATTGCCGCTTCAAAACCACCGCAGAAAAACTTATCTAATTTTCCAGGTTGGGACAGGTCTGTGGCGGCTGGAAGCGTCCTTATAAGCGGCAGTGAGCGAGGCCTCCTGAGATTATCGATAATTAGTTAGCTAATCACGAAAAAATAAATAATTAGGCAATTAAAACGAAGAAATCGAGAAAACGGACGAAAATAAATGGCGAATTTGGACTCGCCAAGCGACGAGTAAAGCCAGAGCGCAAAATCTTTTTCTCTCTTCTAGCCAAGTGTCTCTCTTTTGGTAAGGAGGGAATAGCGTGCATCTGTTTCGCTGAACGTTTCGTTTCATTTCTGTATAGATCCTGCCAACTCCCTTTCGCGAGCCGCTTTGTTATTTTGTCGATTTTCATCGCGATTCGTGCACTTTCGATCGATCGATTTGGCTGTGTTTATTCTGTAATTGATTGTGCGATTGCAGAGCATCATCTGGCGAGTCCTTCGGACAGACCGACTGCAAGACTGCAAGGATGTCGTGGGCTAACTCGGGCATGCAGGCCCTCATTCCCATCATCAACCGAATTCAGGCAAGTCGAGTCTATGATTATTGACTCGTCTGACTGACTGACTGATTGCAGGACGCATTCACTCACATCGGCACGCCAGTCAACTTCGAGCTGCCGCAGATTGCAGTGGTGGGCGGGCAGAGTGCCGGCAAGTCGTCTGTGCTCGAGAACTTCGTGGGCAAGTGAGTTGTTTTTGATGCTCCAAAACACAAACTTACTGAAAAAGAGATCTTTGAAGAGGATGCCCATATTTTTTGCGAAACAAAGGGAGTGCGTGGAGTAAGAAAGCTCGTTAGCGTTTTGCGGGTTTGAGGCCAGCAGTTTCGTATTGATTTTCCGATTGCCCCTTTCGCGTCGCTAGAATGCCGATGCAGTTGCCCGTTTGTCAGGCGATGCTCATTTTTTGCCGAGATTCCTTTTCGATGTCTGCTTCTTCTCTTCCTTCGTCTGTTCTAACTGCCCTACTTGTCTTTCTATCTTCCATTTCCTTCCTTCAGCTGCTTTTCCTCCCTGAATTGCCGTCTATTTTACCTTCATTATTATTTCATGCCCATGGAATACGAGATGTGCAATTGAGAGAAAGTCAACTACGCACAAATTATAGAACTTGGAACAACAACAGCAAAAATTTGAAAGAAACATCATTTTAAACGCTTTCAGAGACTTCCTGCCTCGTGGATCCGGAATCGTGACGAGGCGTCCACTAATTCTCCAACTCATTCAGGACAAAAGCGGTCTCGGTGAGTAAATTTTGCAACTCTAGAATCAGAATGTTAAACAGCCCAATTGTTGGAACGAAACATGCTCAAGAAGTGGTAAAGGTACTTGCGAGAGATGACATTTCTTCACGTCTTTTATTTTCCTATACGATCTAATATAAAAGAACTTTCTGAATAATTTCCCTTTGCAGAATATGCCGAGTTCCTGCACAAGAAGGGTCAGCGCTACTCTGACTTCGACTTGGTCCGCAAGGAGATCGAAGATGAGACGGATCGAGTGACCGGACAGAACAAGGGCATCTCCCCTCACCCCATCAATCTCAGAGTCTTCTCTCCTCACGGTAAGAATAATAAGAAGAGGAAAAAGCTTCTTTAAACATCCCGAACGAAATATCTTCTTTGAAGAATAGAAATTGAAAACGAAAAGTTCAATTCACTTTTAGCAGAGGAATGACGCGCTAATGAAGCATTTCTCCTCGTATTTTGTTTTTCCATCTTCTTTAATTTTTCGCGTACGATGATAATGTCTGAATTCAACAGGAAATCATTTTTTCTGCTAACTATTTAAACATTTACATATACAGTGGCGTACCAAAGTTTGGAACATGACATGCTATTAGATATGCTATGCTTAGGTACTCTCCTTTGTCTCTAAAAAAGACTTGAAGAAGAAAGAGAAAGGGTACCCGCGAGATTAACCACTGTGCTCCTATGTACCGTGTATTTCATATTACGCCCTTCGCGGATACGCGTCCAGCTCCCCTCAACAAGTCTTTTCAGAGACTGAAGAGTATTTATAGCGAACCAGTTCTCCTGGAATTTCTCACAGTTGAAGATAGCATTGGGTAGAAATAGTCCTCCAATTTTTATTCAGATTGCTTCATAAAAATTGTCATTATGCGGTAAATCAAAAATCACGTTTTTTTTTTTTAAATTTTGTGCGCCACTGTATATCAAGAAAGCCAAATTCACCTCCTTGCATTTCAGTGCTGAATCTGACTCTGATCGACTTGCCTGGTCTGACGAAAGTGCCGGTTGGCGACCAGCCTGCAGACATCGAGCAGCAGATCCGAGACATGATCATGACCTACGTCAGCAGGGAGACCTGTCTCATTCTCGCTGTCACTCCCGCCAACAGCGATCTGGCCACTTCCGATGCACTCAAACTCGCTAAGGCAAAAGAGCTAATTGTGCGAAACAAATTGAGAGTGTTGAATTGCAGGAAGTAGACCCGCAAGGATTGCGTACAATTGGAGTGCTCACTAAACTCGATCTGATGGACGACGGCACTGACGCCAGGGAGATCCTCGAGAACAGACTATTCCCACTCAGAAGAGATACATTTCGATTTTTTTGAAGAAATACAACAAGAACTTCTTTATATTCGCCTTCTTTGACAGAAAAATATTCCTTGTTATGGCTTCATTTGCAATTAAACGGAAAAAATCGTTCGTGAAATTACTCACCCCTTTTTGTCACGTAGGAAAATCTGTAATGGCGAACTTGATATTTCACGGGAATAGCATCATAATACTGAAAATTCGAATAATATTTTCCACTTTTCAGGCTATGTGGGAGTGGTGAATCGCGGTCAGAAGGACATCGTCGGGAAGAAGGACATCCGTGCCGCACTCGATGCAGAGCGCAAATTCTTCCTGTCGCACCCATCCTATCGCCACATGGCCGACAAACTCGGCACCACTTACCTCCAGTACACACTCAACCATCAGCTCACTAATCACATCAGGTACACTTTTTGCTAGAAAAACATTTTGGTAGAAATAGCACCTTCAAATCGGACATTGTTTGGGGCATTTTTAAGAACTGAAATAGTTTTTTCACTCGTTCAAATCGGCTTCTTGTAAACTTCATCCAATCTCATAACTAGGGATGAGGGCAGGGTTGGGTAGACACTGTTGTTTCCAGGTTATCAGCTTATTGAGTAGGGTATTTGAACAGTTGAGCCTATCCGACCTGATCCTACCATGACCTAGTTCATGGTTGGATGAAGTTTACAAGAAGCAGTTCAAATTCATTTCTTTTAATAATTACCTTTCTTCAAACAATTAACGTGACAAAATGATTTTGCAGAGACACATTGCCAACTCTGCGTGACAGTCTGCAGAAGAAGCTGTTCGCTCTGGAGAAGGACGTTGCAGAGTACAAGAACTTCGCTCCCAATGATCCTGGACGCAAGACTAAGGCTCTCCTGCAGTAAGAAACAGTTTTGAATGTTTAAAATGCAACGATGAATTTCCAGGATGGTGCAGCAGTTCAATGCAGACGTGGAGAGATCGATCGAGGGTTCGTCTGCAAAACTCGTCTCCACAAATGAACTGAGTGGAGGAGCCAGGATCAACAGGTTAGAACACTTGAAGCAGATTCGGGAATAAGGAAGGTAATTTTAAGATTGTTCCACGAGAGATTCCCGTTCGAAATCGTGAAGATGGAGATCGATGAGAAGGAAATGCGCAGAGAGATTCAGTTCGCCATCAGAAATATCCATGGTATTCGGTAGGTGATTTTTGCATCGTAAAGCATGAAGATCTGATAACCTAAAATATAAATCAGTGAGCAAACGAATAAGATATGGACAGTGATCATAATTTTGAAGTAAAAGCACTAATGATAGCATTTTGAGGTAGTAACACCCCTAATTGCAATTCATCTATTCCGACATGTTCATCTATCTGATTCAATGCTTATTTTTCCAAACTCTATCATAAATTCTCTTTTTGCAGAGTGGGTCTGTTCACTCCAGACATGGCCTTCGAGGCAATTGCCAAAAAGCAGATCGCCCGTCTCAAGGAGCCTTCGCTGAAATGCGTCGATTTAGTCGTCAATGAACTGGCCAGTGTCATCAGACAGAATGCCGAATCGGTAAGATATTTTTTTTAATATAAATTTCAATTTCTAAAAAAAGAATAAGCAACATATCAAATGAAAAATCTTCTTTTCATTAGGTTTGACTATTGATTCTTCAGATGGCTCGTTATCCCCGTCTGCGTGATGAACTAGAGCGTATCGTAGTGACGAACATGCGCGTGCGCGAGGAAGTGGCCAAGACGCAGATCGCACTGCTGGTCGATTACGAACTCGCCTACATGAACACCAACCACGAGGACTTCATTGGATTCAGCAAGTATGTAGAAATAGCAACTGCTATTTGACGAGACGAGAGATGACGAAACCTACCTTTTCCCACGCCAGTTCTCCCTCTTTTCCTTCCCTCCCCTATTTCTAACTATAGCGTCTCGTCATATAGTAATCTGCTGCAGAAATAGTTGAATTTTTCATAACGTGAGAATTTTAGTGCTGAAGCGAAGGCATCTCAGGGCCAAGCGACGAAGAAGAATTTGGGCAATCAAGTGATCCGCAAGGGCTGGCTGTCCGTCAGCAACATCTCATTCGTCAGAGGCTCCAAGGACTGCTGGTTCGTTCTCACTTCCGACAATCTCTCCTGGTACAAGGATGATGAGGTAGATTTTTGAATAGCCATACAGAAGTTTATTCTGAGAACTGAGAATATACATGAATTTTGCAACGCGAAATAAATTGAAGGGATCCTTCTCTATCCAAACCCTACCTCTCCTCTACTCAAGCAGCCTTCATCATACTTCCATTTTCATCTTTTTCTTTTTCTCTGAATCGTTTCTTCTCCAATCATTAATGCAAATGATTTGGTATATGGAATTTCGCCTAAAAATGAAGAGCATTTGATAGTAAAGTACTTACTTCAGAGGTTAAGAGGAGGTGATTAATATACTTTCAAGTAAATTGGTAAATCACTCACTTGATCGATTTCAGGAAAAAGAAAAGAAGTACATGCTGCCTTTGGATGGGATCAAGCTGCGCGACATCGAGAGTGGATTCATGTCCAGACAACACAAATTCGCGCTTTTCTATCCCGATGGAAAGTTAGTTTTTAAAATTTTATTTTATTGAAAAAATAATCAAACCAGTTCAAATCATAAGATATCAAAAATAAAAAGTAATGGTGTTTTTGATTCTTTGATAATTTTCAGAAAGTGAGTGTTGTTAGCTCCTACATTGTTTGGGCGCTGGCGCAGTGGATCTAATTCACGCTATGCGTAACGCTCCAATTACCCTTATTTACACGTCATTCGTTCATATATCTCATCACAATCCTTTCGTTCCTGTGTTGTGTTGTAGTGCTTAACCTTTCGAGACGAGTTAGAATGAGAAAGTGAGGCTGCAGGGCAGAATGAAGGATGGTGTGGTGCTGGTGCCTATGTTACATTCGATTCCATGTGATCAGATAAATTGCGCTGCTATTCAAAGGGAAAAGGGTTGTGATCGGTTGCATGCGAATGGCAACTTGGAAAACATCATGTACAGACATACAGATATGCGAGTCTTCTGTAAAGTCTACCCACAATCGATCCACACCATTTGTAAACTTCAACCAGTTTCTGCACAAAATACTCGACAATTGCGCAGAAACTGATGAGTATACAAATGGTGTGCATGGACTGTGGTTAGGCTTTGCAAAGGGCTAGATATGTGAGTAGTGTGGGCAAAAGAACGTTTTTCTAACTCGCATATCGCATGTATTTCTGTATTTCATGTGCTTTCCAAATAGCCATGCAGAGTGGAGATTGCTACTCCTCATCAGACAATTCACTCTCACTCATAGAACAGAGAAGAGAAAACATTCACGCTATCTCCCTCCAAACAAACAATTCTATCAACTCATTACTGTGTACATGCACGATCAGTCGTATTGTTTATTTGTGATTGAGTCAATTCTCATTTTAAAAAAAAAATCATATTTTCAAAACATCGATATTGACTTGATCACGAACTGACGGTATCTACTTTCACTCCTAGAAGAGAAATAATTTCAAAGACTCACAATTTCCTCCTTCCAGGAACATCTACAAGGACTACAAACAGCTGGAATTGGGCTGTGCGAATCTGGACGAGGTTGATGCCTGGAAGGCTTCCTTCTTGCGAGCTGGCGTTTATCCTGAGAAGGCCAAGGCTGCTCCTGAGGATGATGTGAGAAATTTGAATTTTCAAATCAATAAAACCTCGAATTTGTCATCACTGAAATGATTTCCAGGCAGAGGTTTGCACGTTTAATGATTCTCATGAAACCGGTATCTGAAGACTGTTGCATAAAATCAAAACAATTTCTAAAATCTTCTTGCTGCATGAAATTTAAGAAAATTCTTGCATTAACAAAAATTAGAGATTTTGCTGATGATTTATGCAATGGCATTCCTATCTTTATGTTGTACGCATAGTTGAGTTGTGTTTGGGCAATTCTATTACTTGAAATGATAAGTAAAGAGACGATAATGGTTGAATAACTTCAGGAACAAGCAGGTCAGGAAGACACCTCGATGGATCCGGCACTCGAAAGACAGGTTGAAATGGGGTGAATGAAGAACATAGCTGATTAAATGAATTGCAGGTGGAGACAATTCGTAATCTGGTTGATTCGTACATGAGAATCATTACGAAGACCATCAAGGACCTCGTTCCCAAGGCCGTCATGCATCTCATTGTCAATCAGGTACATTTTTTAAAAATCTATCTGGATTTTCGAAGAAGTTTGCCTGTCCACTAACATTTTGAACTTTTCTTAAATGTCAAACTGCAATATTTTTCTTTAAGCTATATGGAAATTCATTCAATGCTTACGCATATTTCTAAAATCATGAATTTGTCTGAATTGTGTCACATTTGCTTCTAAGGTGAATTTTTACAACTCAGTTTTCAGGTCAGCGAATTCATGCGCGAAGAACTGCTGGCTCACCTTTATCAGTGCGGTGATACGGTATGTCGATAAATTGAGGAGATTGAATATTATTTTCCTTAATTTTCAGGATTCTTTGATGGAAGAATCTCAGTTGGAGGCTCAGAAGCGAGAAGACATGCTGCGAATGTACCACGCCATCAAGGAGGCCCTTTCCATCATCAGTGAGGTGAATCTGTCCAGCTTGGCCAGTGATGGAGCCCCGCCTCCTTTGCCTCCGAGTGACTACAGGTATTTTTTGAAGGAAATTCTTGATTCATCTTATTTGCCTCTTTAGACCGATGCCAAACGGCCCATCCCCTGTGCCGAGACCAGCTCCCGCCCCACCCGGTGGCCGTCCTGCTCCTATGCCTCCTCGTCCTGGGCCTGGTATGTAACGTTTTCTTTTTCTATGGCTCACTCTGAGAATTGATCTTGTGATCTGAGAAATATAATTTCCCACAAAACTATCAAATTAGTACGTCACTGTCTCATCTTTCTTAACAATCAGGACACATGAAAAGAGGAGAAAGGGTAAACGTCGATAACCGTAATCCTGAGTAGAAATTTGTTTATTTGAATTTCTCAAAATTTAATGATCGTTTCCATTAGCATCAAATTACGGTATATTGATGCCATTTTAACTTCGTGCAAGTAGGTGCACAGACTAATGACGCTGTTTTCCGATTGTTAATGAGTATGATATTGTGGTGCGTTCTTTAGTATCCACTGGGTTGCAAATTTTATCGGTGTTTTTCTTCCGTGAATAGATGAAAAGACACCGAAGATAGTTAAAGGTTTTCTTCTCAAAAGTAATAACCGAATTGTTTTAATTTGCAGGTGGACCTCCTCCCGGAATGCGCGGCCCTCCCCCTGGAGCCGGCTATCCTCCTCTTGTTCCAACGTAAGTCTCTTATAAGCATTCGTGAAATCCCATTCTCTACAATGATCGCCTATACAGTAGGCCAGGCCCGATGGGCCCGCCACCAGGAGCAGCCCCTCCTAGATAAAGCAGGGCTGCAAGGCTAAATGCTCCTCAGGTATCACACCGTCGTACGTCGTGTTGTCCAAATATCTAGTTCGATTGCCCTTTATTTTCTTTCGGAACCCTGGAAAATGAATAGATTGGCCTATTGAAGACCACATTGTTGTGCTGCTCTGCTTTATTAAATTAATATCTTTTCGCATTTACATATTCAGCATTGGTTTTTTATCTTGCAGACGTTAAATAGATTCGAATATCGAACGTTTGAAATTTAACATTTTTTTGAAGGATCTGTCAAAAATACTTCTTTTTTCTATTTGAATCTATTTAACATTCAATCTAGATATTTATTGCCGAAAAAACATATTATTCATTTATTTTTCAGCCGAGTTCCGACTCCGAGTAACGGCGCCCCAATGGTGCCGCCTCGTCCCCAAGCTCCCCACTAAATCACGCAACAACAACAAAGCATTCATTCTTCTGCAGTTGCACCACAAGTAGTTTTATGCAAAATCATAGTAAGTTCAATTACTGTTGTCATTTTCATAGATTCATTTGTTTATAATTCATTCATCTCTTATCGTATGTTAGAGAATTGCTCTATCCATTTATTCACTTTGTTTTATTTAGTATTTTATCTTATATTTGCAAATTTTATAAATTCTCCGAGTGAATTTGAGTATAGGTTAAAAGTGGTCGAATGGTGTTGCCCTTTTGAACTTTTGAACACAAACAGTTAGACATTTTAGCGATGTGCTTGTGATGTGATTGATTCCTTTGGTAAGCTTATCTAAGTTAGAATTTATGTAATTTTTCTACTTCTATTTGAATTATACTAAAATTCGAACATCCAAACTACCGATGATCTGATTTGATAATTTTCTATTTCTTATACGAATATTATTCAATTAGTCTCTAAAAGTTATTTATTTCCATTTTTAAATGTCTCCAACAAATGATATAATTATCCTCTGCTCTCTACTTCACTTGATTGTCATTTTAATAATTAGTTGGTTTGTATCTAATTATGTCAGATGATTTTGATAGGCCTGAATTGAGGAATATGAATTTGCACTTCTAGTTAATCTCCTCTGGATATAATTTATTAGCCTAATGTGTGGTTGAATTTTAAGCAATATTATTCGAACTCGAGAACAAGTATTGTATTCATTCATTTGTACGTTTTATCATTTCTCAACTTTTGGTTAGTGATTCCATAACTTGACCTTCCTCTAGAACTATCCCCGTTTTACATAGAACATGCTTGCATTCTTCTTTTCAGATTACTCTGGCATTTTTATCGTTTTATTGTATTCGTTTACTTTTCACATTCAAAATTTTAATTTATGAGAGTTTTAGTGCAACAAATAAATTATTTATCAGTGGATTTGTAGGTTAATTTAACTGAAGAATATCGTGGTGCACGGGCACAAAGCTATCTATCGTACATTTTAGTGAATTTACGATTTATTGAGGCAAATCGTAATTGACGAGACTATGGGATGATGAGAAATATCTTCCCCACTATATTCGTCACTTTCCTTCCCTCCCCTATCTCCAACTATAAGTCTCGTCATCTCGTTATTTACGAATTGCCACTCAATGATAATTGCTGATATTTTCATTTTCAAGCGATGCTGTCGTGTCGCCCTGTCTACAGGCTGCTTTCCTCTGCCAATCGTCTCCACGCCATTTCGTCCATTGCCACTTGCTCTACTTCAAATCCAAACGCAGCAGATACAAAGGTTACTTTTGATTAACTTTTACTGATTAAAGAAACCCTTAAAACGGATCAAATTGTTATGAAAGTTATTTTGAAAAATATTGATATTTGAAACGTATACCAAGATGGCTTCATTTTAATTTAACTAAAACTAGAACTTTTCAAAAATCCAAATTCACTAATCTAATTTCATAACTTTTTATTTGATTTTAGAAAATCCGTTCGATCGATGACAAAGTGCAGGAAATGGTCAGTAAGCCGCTCCCCAAGACGCCCACTCTATTCCTCAAGCTCCGATCATTTTACAAGCTGAAGTTCGGCAGAACACAAATTGATCCTGCAATTAAATCGGTATGCATTATTTTTCACCTCGAAATATAAAATTTTCACTATTTAAGAGTGCGAGATTTTATCTTCATTGACATTTATACAAGCTTATTCTTTGGAGAATGTAGGAAATCCTAGTGTGCGTGAAAAAGAAAAAAAAACTTTTCTCTGCGCAGTTTAGCTAAATGCATGATGCTTCAAGAGATAAAACGTGTCATTGCGTGAGTTTTCTGAGGTATTCATCCATTCATTCGGAATTATGTTAACATAAATTGATTGATTACTGATTTTAAAGTCCAAAAATTCCAGTTACTGGATGGCGCTGCCGCTCAGCTTTACTACAACTGTGCCAATGATTTCGACTATGAGGGATTGCGAGAATGTAAGATTTGTTTTCGAACTCATAAATTTCGCATTTGAATGATTCTAGTGTTTGGTCTGCCGGATTATCTCTCGACTTGGTACAAATTGACACTGCTTCATGTTTGGTAATTTCACTATTTCATTTTGTCAAACACCTAATTTGTCTAGGATGGTGTTGTTTCGAATGCATGCTCACATGGATGTGGGCGCCTATGAGCGATTCCAGAGGAGTATCCTCACCAGCATGTGGTACGACGTCGATGAACGACTCAAAGTTGTTTCTGTGAGTCTATTTGTTGCTTAAAGAAAAGAATTTTGAGTAGAGATCTAAAACCATGTAATCGTGACTTCGCCTTCAATTTAAAAATTTTGAGCTAGATTTAAAAATTTTAGTCTTTATAAAAAATATTTTTTGTAAAGTTACAACAAATTTTTAGAAAGAGCTGAAGACGTCTCTGACAGCGCCCTCCGACATGAAGAAAATGCACAATTTGCATCTGCAGACATTCTTCGAGTACGACGAGGTATTGTCTTTCTTACTCTATTCTTTAACAATTCACACTCCAGGGTTTTCTGTCGAGCGATGCAATGCTGGCAGCAGCCGTATGGCGATGTTTCTACATGAAGAGAGAATTCGATCCAATTCGCGTCTTCAAAGTCGTCACTTACATTCGGTCTACGGTAATCATTTTCTTTACTTTTAAAACTAAAAGTTTTTGTTTGTTTTGGAATTTAGAAAGGTACTGTTTTCTATTAACTATCTCGATTGGAGTCGAAAAGTTGTTTAGGTTATTCCATAATTTCTCCCACATGCATGTTAGTATTTAGGAGTTTCATGAAAACATTACTATTACTTGAAAGCAGGGGCGTGCGGAATTGCAAATTTTGAAAAAATCGGAATCGGAATTCCGCACATCCCCGCTTGAAAGCTGGTAAAGCTAACAATGTTTTACTGTCTTTACCTTGATATTTCAGCGTCGTTCATGAAGTAGTTATGAAAACTATTGATCCTTCAAAATGCAAAGAAATTATGGAGCAACTCAATAACCTCGGATATAGAACATGAACCTTACAAATAGAAGAAAACGACTTCAAGATTACAAATGAATTGCTGAATTTTAGATAGCCTGGCTGGACACTCAGGATGTGGATGACATTCTCACGAGTGGAATCAAGGAATGGAAACATCTCAAATCACCTGTCGAAAGTTCTGAATGATAGCGGCAATGATTTATATTTTTATTATTGAGCCGGAGAATTGTGGTAGTTTGAATTTTTTCAAGTTTATTTTTATTTTCCGTTACAAATCATGTCTGTTGGTCATTAGGCATTGAGTTTCCTCTTGAAGATTGACAGTTTTATGATTTTTGACAACTCCGATTCAGAATCTATAATTTGCCGACTCGATAATTTTTTTATTTCTTTCGATTTCAATTAGCGATATCTAGCATTTTAGGATGGTTAATTTTTACGAGATTTGTTGTTTTTCATTCTTTTGTTATGTGCCTGATCAACATAAAGCAATTGTGATGATTTGTTGTCACTGGTTTCGTCGGTTCGTTGCATCGAGTCATATCTGCGGTTCATCTTTCGGTTAACATTCCCTCCCTCCTTCCCTTCTCTATCTTATTTGCACAAAGCGATTGCACTATCTCTATCGAGAACAGTGTATCGTGTTTTTCCTCTTTCTCTGTCCTTCTCTCCTTCTTCACTCTTTCTCATCTCCTTATTCCGTTCCAAATTTGATGGCAGTCAAAAGATTGCTGGTTACTTTGTTCAAATCGTTTCTCTTCCTTCCCATTCCATTCCATTTTAGCTAGTCGTTTTTGACAACTTTTTCGCATTCGAGTATTTGTCCTTCATTCCTCTTTCTCTCTCTCACTCTCCCTCTTCCTTTCCTGCTACTTTCCCTCCAGTCTGCGTGACTCATCATTCCTGCGCATTGCATTCAACTCAAATCTCTTCATTCTCGCCCCTCCCCTTCAGTCTGACCTCTTTCTCCTCGTGCGTAGCTTCTCCTTCATTTCCCTTGGCAGTCCATTTTCCCTTCCCTTTCAAATTTAACTTTCCTTATCAATTTATCGCTTGTCGGTCTTTTTCCATGTTTGTCTTTCAAATTCACTTCCCCACTTCAGCTCAATGTTGTTGTGTTTCATCAATTGATTTCCCTGCATTCCATTCATTAGTTTGTTCAACTTTCTCCCTGCTTGTTTGGTGCCGTTCAGTGCCTTTCCTTCCGTAATATTTCGTAATTCCCCTCGGCAAGTTCACAGTCCCCTCCCTTTCCTCCTTACAATGTCATTTCTTGCAGTCATTCCAGCCTCAGCAATCAACGATGCGCTTGTATCTGTTCTGCCTGCCTCTTCTTCCTCTACTCGTTTCCAGCCGACATTCACTGGTCCCTGTTGATGATATGGGTAAGTCTGTTTCTTTTTTCATTTTTCTCATCAAAAATTGATCGCATAAACGATAGACTTTCTCAAAATATGTTTTTTTCGTAAACAACATGAAATTTCGTGGCAGATCAACCTAAACGGATTTTCAACGTGTTCTAGAATTGTTGGAATATTTCCTCCGAATTTCAGATCTTCATCAAGTAATTTCTCAATTTCAGGTAGGCAGTTGTTAACCTGCAACGAGAAGACGGCTAGTCGCAATGGCGCCTGCAAGGGATATTACTGCTACAAAATCTACGGTAACTCACCTTTTTATCTAGATTAGAGAGCAGTTACTAAATGACGGACTGACAGACCCTATAGTTAAGGATAGGGAAGACAGGCTAGAGTAGGGCTAAATAGTATGGGAAGAGAAAGGATCCACCAGTCTGCCAAATAGTAGTTACTATATTAGGACTCGTTGCAAATATCATTCATTTATCCATTGTAACAGCATATTGACTTCCAAACCTGTCTTAATCTCCTACCAGAGGTCTTGATGAAGTCATCATGTATGAAGTTTACAAAGGCCCTATCTTACTTACATCAATGTTTACATTTTCAGACGATCTGAATTCGATCACCAAGAAGGGCTGCTTGAATGTCACCGATGCTCACTCCTCCGTAAGTCCTTGATCTTCATTTATTGATTTATCCCAGTTTTTATCAACAACTACCAATATTGTTTATGCGAAAATTCTTATAATTTGAAAAAAGATAAAACCACAGGATACATCTTTCTTATACTTAACTAATTGCCAATTTTGCATGAATATCTGATATCATACAGTTTTGCCAAAACCTTTCCTTCCCACAATATAAAGATATGTGACAAATAATTATGAATTTTTAAAGATTACTTGATTTGTAGGTCGGTGAATGCAAGGAAAAGGGCGACACAATTGGGGTTGAAACCTACCGGAGCTACATGTGCATCTGCAACGACAGGAACAGGTAAACATTATGATTGAAAATAGATTCGAGTTGAGTCATTCACTCGCAAGTTCAGCTATTTACTCCTCCTTCCTTTCCTTCAATTTCCCAAAATGAAACAGGTCAAATTGACTCAATGAATAATCGAATCGAGTAGAAATGAATAGAATGAAATCACGTCAGTCACGCCCCACTTGAAAATTGATTGTAAACAATGATTTTTGCGATGTATTCTTATAAAAAGCGATTTTGTATAGAATTCTTATGGAATTAGTCAAATATTGTCGGGAATTTTGCTGACAAAAATTTAGTCATAAAAAAGTGCATGCATAGCTTTATCAATTGTTAATATGGTGGCAAACAATCGCATTTTATTACGGACATTAAAGAAATTAAAAATATCTTGATGAAACTCCTTATCAATTTCATTTATGATGGTCTGATAACTATATCTTATTTACTTTAGTTATACCGGAATTTGATTTTGAAAGCAATAACTTGTAGTCCTAGCTGTACATTTTTAAAGTAAAATTTGATCATCAGATTAAGGTCATTATTATTTAGCAACCTTTGCAATATTACAATGATGATTAGATTATGACACCAGATTTAAAAAAAAAAATAGCGAGCCAAATTTTATTTGATTTATTACGTATAGATCGATCAGAGACTAAGTGAAAATATGCTCACTTTCGTCAGTGTAATGTGTTTCGAATAACTTTAGATTTGATGATCGAACTTGATATCATATTTCAATTGATTTGAGGCTGTGATAAATAAGTCAATTTGATAAAGAACTAAAATTTTACCTATCTCAAAACATATTCAATAATTGTCCTATTTCAGATGCAACTCTGCTTCGCACAATCAGCAATCGGCTTCCTTCATCCTTCTCACGGTTCTGCCATCGTTCCTCTTCTACATAAATGCAGCGAATTTGATCGGATCGTAGGTATGTCTTTTTCTCCTTATTTTGTTTTATTTTATTTCGTTAGATTCTTGAAATTTTATTTATTTACTTTCAAATTGATATGTGTCCTATTCGGGTTAACGGTTTCTTTGATCACTTACAATTCATTACGGGCCTAATTCACGCAGACTTTATACTACTTATTTTGAACCAGTCGACTACAAATTTGCTCCTTCCTCTATTTTTAACAGATCAAACAACAAAATTTACAAAACTCAATGATGATGCTCCAACTTTCTTCTGTAATATTAAAATATTTTTAAATCTCTAAAAATAGTCATCTATAAAGTAGTATGGAAAACTAGGATCGAGGTTAATTTTCAAATACTCTTTTAAATTGATATGACTTTTATTTTAATCTTCTGTAGATATTATTGAAGAGAGTAGTCTTTTCCTACTTGTTGTGATATGAAAACAGAAACTGTATATAGTTATCAATCTCGTTAGTGTCTTTCAAAAATTACCCAAAGTTAAGATATACAGTGTCTGTATGTATACGTTTCTTTCAATTGTATGCACATTAGATCTGATGTATATTTACATAAACGGCTGATTTTGATTCGAATGAGATTAGGATTTGGTTTGACATGCGTGCAATGTCGATTGAGTATTGAGTAATGCGGTGTCTCACAGTCTCTGTCGCAAGTCGCCCCCATTTATTTCATTTTTCTTTTCCTTTCCTCCCTCTCTTTCTTCTTCTCTTCATTTCTTATTTCTGTTGTTAGCGTACCGTGCAAACACATGCCTTGCGCTGCCTCCAGCAGCATGCACTTCGCAATCCCCTTTTCTTTTCCTTCCTTCTGATTTACCTCTTCACATACATACAGCACTTGCATGCATCTTTTTCATACAACCTATTATTAGTTGATCAATTTAATCAATTATCAGTGCATTTACATTTGCTATTTCTGCCAATCTATTATCGTTTATTTTCCATTCTACTGTACCTGTACCTACCAGGGGTGTACAAAGATAACGCGCTATTAAATAATTCTAACGCAAAACACTTTTGGGGTAATTTCCTGAACGCACACGCACGCGCAAATTCTACAATGTTTTGCGTTAAACGCAAACGCAAAATCAGGGCAGTTGTATTATCTTGCGTTATAGTTTAGAATTATTGAAATATATTGATAGTATACCTATAAGAATGAATAATTTTGCACGACCTTGCTATATTTCATTATATTTCAGCTTGCGAAGTTAGATTCATTTTTTTTGACAATTTTGGGCTTAAAAATCCAGAAAATTAAACGTGTTATTTAACGCAAAACGCAAAGCTTTGGATACTTTCCCATAACGCGAACGCAAATTTAGATGAATATTGCGTTAAACGCCAACCAACGTACAACTCAAAATTGTTGAAAAATTAGCGTTTGACGCAAATAAAAAATTCGATTTTTATACGCCCCTGGTACATCTACATTCCCCATTTACCTTTACCTATCCCCTCTCCCCTACAATACCTTCCATTCTATCACGCCTGCCTGCCTGTCTTTCTGTGTGCCACTCCCCTCTCCACTCTGCTTCACAATTCTCCATCTTCTCGTCCTCTTTTCCAGTTTCTTTCCCATTCTCCTCCTCTATTTTAATATTTGCCCACTCTTTTTCTGCAATCAGCCAATTCTGCATCTTCCTCAGTTTCTGATCGAATCCCTCCAGTCGATTCCATCGATTAGTCCCTCTGTACATGAACTTGCAGATGACTTCATTCATTGCTTGCCTGCTTCCCTAAATGGTGTTTTTTGCTTTGCTTCTGTTTCTGTTACTGTTTCAGTGCGTGTCTGTGGTGCTGCAATCATTCAGTCATTCTCTGTCAGGCCTTCTGCCCACCACACCCTCTTTTCACGTCTTCTTGTCTTCTTGCCTCTTCTCCCTGTCTCTTCCCTTCCCTTCCCTTTCCATTTCCCAATTCTTATCCCCTACCTTCCCCGCCCCATTGGCCTTTGCATCGTATTTTTGTGTTGTTGATTATCGATTTGTTGCTTCCCCCTGATTTGTCTCGTTTCATAGGCTGTGCCTGTGTCTGCAGAGATGACGGAAATCGCTCTGCAGGGCGATTCGAAGGGCATCCTCTATGAGGGCTACAAGAAGGCCTTCCGGCAGTGCATATTCGAGGAGGGCGAGGTCATGGGCAAAAATGAACGATATGAATTCCGGTATCAGTTTTATGCTTATTAGCAATCAGAATATATGAAAGGGAGAGAAAGGGCAAACGTCGATAACCGTAATCCTGAGTAGAAATTTGTTTATTTGAATTTCTCAAAATTTAATGATCGTTTCCATTAGCATCAAATTACGGTATATTGATGCCATTTTAACTTCGCGCAAGTAGGTGCACAGGCTAATGACGCTGTTTCCGATCGTTAATGAATATGATGTTGTGGGTATAAAAATGATTGCAATCAAAATCTGGATAGACAGATTTTATTGCAGTTGTGACTACGACCTCGAGTGCTGCGGCAGAGTGTGCTGCATTCCAGAGGCCGTCACCATTCCTTTCTGGTAATTTATCACTCTTATCATTTCATAGCAATGCGAATCCAGGCTGATGATAATTCTCATAATTCTTGCTCTCCTTCTGCTGCTAGCCATTCTCGGCACTATTGCATATCTTTGCGCTAAACGAAGAAAGCCCAAGCCTAAGAAAGGTTAGTCGAAATTTCCGATAGAATAATGCATGACTATGATAGTGTGATATAATAATAATAATAATTGCATTTTCGATATTTTATAGTTTGACGATTATTCTTCCCTGAAAGTAACAATAACAATGAAGTTTTATCCCTTCAAACCTACTAATTATCGATTCAGAAGTGAGCAGCCACTACAGTCCGTTGAAATCGACGAAGGACGACAGAGACTATTTGGTGACAGACATGGAGAGATACTCGAACCCTGACAACTACAACACCTCCTCGTACAGAAGTGGGCATGGCAGGGGGTGGGGCAATGGAAGCGACTTCGACAGAGATCGATACAGGGATGGACTGAATGGACACGGGGCAGGGCTGAATGTGGCCAGGTACAACTACGGAATCGATCCCTATGCGAACGACTACGGCAGGAGAAGACCCTCGATCGATTCGGAGAAACACTCCGTGCATGAGACGGTTGAGGAACACTTCAAGCAGGAGATTACTTACGAGAAGCCGGCTAGTATTGACTCGAGAGAAATGCTCTGATTCTCTACAGAGCTCAGTATGCTTTTATTTGACCTTTAGCCTGTGAATAGTATTAATTCCAAACGGTTTGTTTACCTCTTTCAGTATTTTTTTTAGTATTTCATAGACTTGCCTCCTATTAGCCCTTATGCATAATCATCTTACATGTGATCGTGAAATTTTGACTATTTGCGGTGCTATTTTCTTCTCATTCCCCCATACCTAATTTGTGCATAATATTTACCAACTAAAGATTTATAGATTTTTATTGATAGATTGATAAAGTTTGAAGTTCAAATAAAATCTGAAAATCCACTAACAGGTTTTATTTTCTGTAATTTTTAATTGGATAAAAGTCTTTATGAGTTTGCATGCTGTAAAATGCTATACTAGTTGTAATTTATTTCGAAATAGTTTTTATTGTAATATCTACACGTGTAATATTCATTTATTCGATTCAGAAAAGTTCATTCCGTCTCCAATGGAAGAGACAACCCTCACATCGCCCCGTCCAGTGCAGATCATTCAGCGAAGCGAGGACGAGATCAGTCGAGTTGTGCACCCTGGCCACGCAGATGTGCCTCCACTGTCGCCGCTCAGGGCTCAGCAAGCCTTCTATAGGTCACAGATTGAAGATATTCCTAGTTATAACCCTGTCGATAGCTAACAATAACAGCAACAACAACAAAAAGCAGTTCATCAGTCATTTTAAAGTCAAATCGTAAGATGGTGATTGATTTAAAGAATATCGTAGTCTTTTGAAATGAAAATTCTGAGTGAATTTTCAAATGCATATTCTCATCTCGTGATGATGATATTGTGCATTCTTAAGATTAGGTATTCTGAGCCTATACTAATATCGAGTTGCCTTATAGTTTCACGCAATCAGATTTTCTCAGAGACTTCGCTCTCATAAATTTCTTCTGTAGGAAAAATTATTTTAGATTCTATCCACTGGTATTTTTAGCGCCGTCCTAGACAAACATAAGATTATCGTTTTTATAATTATTTTAAAGAAAAACGATTTTAATTTTCGTTAAACGTCCAAACGAAGTTACAGGACAATCTGACACATTTGAGATTCTAATTCAATCGATATTTTACGATTTGACGACATTTCCTAATAAACATTATCTCTATACACCCATTAGTTCTTTTCCAGCCATCATAATCAAATCAAATCTTCCTTATCCTTCAATTCACTTTATAGCTAGCTACATTAGGAATGCATTTGCAATTCATCTCATCACTGCCCTTTTCTTTCGTGTATTGTCCACAATTTCGAATCCTTCTCAGATATACCAAAAAACAATGTGTTCAACTATTCAAATAAATTATTTTAATCAGAAAGATAGTGATGTGCAGGGCAGCTCAATAATCTTGTGTGCAAATTTTCTGAAGTTATATTCTTCACAATCACTTGCTGAAAATGGTATGCGAAATGACTGACTGACTGACTGATTATCTGCGCTGAGATGTCTCTTTGAGCTGAACTGCACATCGCTAACCGAGCCGTATACACTCCAGGCCCTTCGTGCCCGATGCCCTGGACGAGTCGAATATGGCAGCTCCACTGAGGGGATCCGTCAGCTATCATTCCGTCGATGAGTTCACTCATGCACAACACGCACAAGTCAAGTGAGTAGTAGTAGTATTAGTAGAAATTATTCGAATATTTTTCCACGCTTTTTCATAATTTAATCATCCATGTGGACGATGGGAGATCTGAAGTCCCATTATTTATGGTCACATAATTGACCAAATAACGGAGAAATTGGCATGTAAATCGTGGTCCATAATTATAGCTCTACCTATGTAGTAGAAATCCATTGAATCTGTATATAATTATCGATTTTTCATATCAACCCATGCCCTGTTCATAGAAAATGGCTTCTGAAGTTAATACACGAATTTTTTCGGTGAAAATATCGCAAAAAGTTAGGCAAGAAACATTTTGAATTTTCATGAAATACTGCTATAGTTATGGCCCACCTTGTAAAATGATTTTCCCATCTTATCTCGTATTGTTTATGTGTTTTATGACTTGAAGTTTCCGAAGCTACTACTTTTTAAACTCTTGACTGGGTTTTAATTTCAGAAGTGTCGAAAAACCAAAGGATAAGAACCCTGAAAGAATGTATAAACGACCTGGATTTGACAATGTACCGTCATATTAGACAGCCGTATCATGATAAACCATCTATCGCAATCTCAGAGACATATTCTCATGACAGTTACGCAATATTTGCATCTCATTCTCCACTGCCACTAAATTTAGAATTTTCAATTCAATTATTTCTAATGCAAATCGTTTATGTAAATAAAGAATCTTTCGTTATATAGTTTTGAACAATCAAGGTCCAGATTAATAATTGTGACAAAGATATAAAAAGTAACACGTAATATGAAAATGTGACAGAACTTATTTGGTACATTGCGAATGTAAAGCTTGCTGGGATTAAGAATACACGTAATCAATCAAATCTATATCGACTCTACGCAGTTCTACACGAATATGACATAGAGATTATTTGTTACTTCTTTGAAATATTTTGTTTAATTGTACAATACAAAATAAGTTTTTGCTGCATAATTAATTGCGTTTTTGGCTATTGCATTAGCCTGCACTTGAAAAGTGAACATAGCAAAATGAATATGTGGAATAATAAATTGACGTACGAATTGATGGATGAGATATTTCAAAGAATAATAACCGAGCTACGTGAAAATAGTAATATTTGCGCGAACAAGTGCGATTATGAGCTGATGAGCATGTGAAGCGGAGTGTTCAAAGGAACCTGACATTCACAAGCAATGTTCGCGTCGATAGTCACCTGCAACCAACGGGGATTCTTTGTATCTCCGATGTTTCGCAGCACATTCAGTGGACGAGACACTGCCTTACAATCACCAAAACCTACAAATAAAACCTTTGCTGTGTTTAAAAGGGAATTTTGATCTAGAATGGATTAATTCACTCGCATATGGAATTAATCTGATTTTTTGCGATAACTATTAAATATTGGATTAAATTTATCTAATAGTTTTTTTTTCAAATAATTCTCGTGTTCGATCATCAATTATTTAATCTCATTACTCACCACTTATGCACCCATCATCCGATTTGTCACAGGAAATTTCATTGATGTAATTTGGGAAATATAGACTAGGCAATTTTCTCCATTGCCAGCACAAATTGCATAGTCCGCTGAATCCTGAGTTAGCCAACTCGGCTCCTTTCTTGTAGTTGCAACCAAGTTGAGTGGCTATTCCAAGAACTGAGTATTTTTATATTTTTTAAAATTAAAAATGATTTATTACCCATAGTATTGGGAGTCGTTGTGGCCCTCTTTCTCCGCTGTTTGTCACTGTCCAATATTTTTCTGATCTAAACAAACAGCTCTTCAGTACTTCATTTTCACCAGTCTGTGTTATTGTTGGTTACCTTATGGACTTTGCGCTCCTTGGCCTTTTCTTCCATGTCCTCTTTGGCCTTTCTCCGGACTTTAAAAGTTATCGATCCGACTGGCTGATTTGCGCCATCGCACGAAGGAGTTATGCCTTCTGAAATTACATACGCGGATAAAAATTGCATAACTTCTATGCAACTTGAACACTTCATAACATGAAAGCACAAAAGAATTAGTTGTATATCAATTTTCTTGTGGTGTTTGATATTTTCACTACAAAATAGCTCTCGTTCACATACAGAGAGCGCAAATGATTTTTTTAAATTTTGATGTTGGTGGATTGGGAAGCCAGCGGAAATATTGCTAGACCTTTCAAATACTCAAATCAAAAAGAAATTTCCGATCTAGAACAGTTTAAATACTAATTCAATCGATAATAGCTTTCCCCAATGTCCTAGATTATACGTCAATGAAAATTAGAATTTTGATCAAAACCAAATCATTTTTCTTTCAAAATTCAAGTTCGTTTCTCAAACTCATTCTGCTCCACGCCGACCCCATGGCAATAGTGAGTCACAGAAATGATCAGAAACTGTTTTCATAGCTGGCAAAATGATAAAATTACAAATGAAACTTGTTAATTTCCCCAATTTCTGTGCAAAGCGAAAGAAACTTTGCACGGTTGAGCGTTCGTAAGCTTTCGTCGTAGGAGCTTGAAATTTGTAAGATATGATCTTCATCATTGTAGGCCCAAGAAATCGGATTTTCGAGAATTTCGACACCTTTAAAGCCAAAAACATTTTTGTTGATTTTCCGGGGTTGGTCCAACGGAGACACTTGTAGAGCTTGAAATTCTCTACAAAACTCATGTTTTCAATCCCACCAAAATTGCAGATATTCTCAGGAATCCGGTAAAACAATTCGTTTACGCATTTTTTGTCAATTTTTGCATATTCAAATTTGAGCATTTGCGTTCTCTACATATACAAGTTAAAATTGAATTGAAAATCACTAAAAGATGTTATTTTATCATGTTACAAATTATTCAACTACGATAGAATGACGGGCACAAGTTTGGAAGTGCTAATGATTTTTATTTTCTTTCACACAATAGTCATTATTCGGTTCAACGGAAATTTGACATAAAGCATGCTTATTGATCCCCAATTTATATGCTAAATTTCAGGAGAAGCAGATTCAAAATAATTAAGAAGCCATGGATGCAGATAATAATCTGCGTTTCCAAACTTCCGTGCCCAATCTATAGTCTTACGTGCTTCCAGATGTTGTTTTTCTTGCCAAAGCGTAGTGTTTTCCGAGTCACTCGGTCCACCCTCGATGAATCCATTAATGATCTGCAGCTTGCAGGCCTTACACTGCGCGGAATTGCAGGAGTCGTCGTCATCGTCACCAGAGAGAGAATAGCCCTGTGAGGTCTGCTGAGTGGCCGAGGCACCCGCCATTTTTGTGGAAGCAACCGAAGGTCGGAAGCTGGTTTCGGTGCTGGACTGGAAAAGGGGCTTCGGGTTGTAGCTAGCCATGTTGGGAAATTGCACGAGTGCTTCGTCGATGGAAACGGCCAGAAAGCGAGTGTCGTATTCGAAGCACTGATTGCCGCCTTCGGGAATTTTGCAGACGCATTGCTGAAATTGAGCAATATAGTTTTTGCAGAAGACGATAAATAAGTTATATCTTAGATAATTGAATCTTGATTCTATCATTCTTCTGTGGTAAATTTCGTCCCGATTTGTCAGCAACTCTTTGCAGTTCATTTGGATTTCGATTTTTCGGATTTTCACCCACTTCGTCACTGCTTTTAATTTACAGTATTTTTATTGCATTTTTTCTAAACGCATTAATCATCAAAGTCTGTGTTGAGTTCAATTCCCCCTCCCTCTCTAGCGAGGAGCTGATTCAGCAGCTTTTGCCCTCTCGCTCCGCTCAGTTTACCTATATTTTTCCTGTCTTTCTGCCCACTTTACCCTCTTCCTTTCGATTTCCGAGTTCTTTCCCTTCTTCTCATCTCGTCATCATTCCCTTCCTTCCCCCTTTCGACTCTATTTTTGCTCCTTTCCCATTCAATCTTCGAGTTTTTTTTCTCTCCAACAGCTTTCTTTTATTGCTCATTTTGACACTTAGCGTTGGCAAAATTCGTCAAAAAAACTTCTCAAAACTGTCAACATTTCCGCAGACCTTGCAATAACAGTCAGCTATACAAAGTTGCATTCAAAATGTAGAAAATACTTTATTTACTTTTTCTAGAAAATGATTGAAGACGTAAACAGAATGCAGGTGACTTACATAATTCATTGGATTAAATGCCCCATTTATATCATTCGGATAGGCTTGTAAAGGCACAGAATCGTTGTATGTAATGCTATCACTTGTTGTCGAATTGGAATAATCACCTGAATCGAATGTCATAACCAGACTATATTTTACCCGCTTCGTTTTGTTTCACAGGAAATTGTATCTGTGATGAAATACGTGCATGAGTTGATTAGAATATCACAAAACTTAAAATCCACTAAAATTTTCATTTAAAACTACGTTATTATCGATATTATACAAATTTTTAAAGAACTATAAATGGCGCAGGTACTAAAAGTTAGCATCAAGATAAAATCGCTCGTCCAGTTCATTATGATGAAGATCACCTTTAAAATCGCAAATACTATTTCATTTCATTTGATATAAGTTATAGATAGATAACAAACCTGGTACTGTAGATGTGATTACCATTGCAGAAATAAGTCGCCATAAGTATGATAGCAACATGAGACAGAGCAGCATTGAACATTGGTAAGTGAGACTTGGAAAGAGTTGAAGGAGTGTGGAAGGAAGTTAACCAGAATACAAGTACAGGCCAGGGGGCGGGTCTGAGAGGGAAAATACTAACTCAGGAGTCGAATTGAAAGTGGCATCTGGAAATTAGATGGCTAAATGGGTAAATAGAAATGAACACTCAAATATTTCGTTGTCGAATTCTTTGAAAGGATGAGTAGACTAGACAAATTGATGGAATTGACAGATTCAGAGAGCAATGAAAAGGGGATAAATGGATCGAATCGATGCATTTTCTATAATCCCTTAATTCGAGCAAGTATGATTAGTGTGGGTAAACAATCCCTCGCAATTCTAGTGCGTCTTTCAAAATGCCATTGAATCTTCCAATAACTCAACATATGTCGCTTGATTATTCGAAGATAGTTTAGCGATAAAAAGCAATCATGCTAAATAGAACACATCCAAAACAAAGATGAAGTTCAAAATGATCTATCCAATCTCTGAAATTTCACCACAGCATTTAATCATTTTGGTATGTATGAGCGTCTATTCGTTTTTCAACTAACGTCCTGGAAATTCAAATGAAAGAAATCATTTAACAGTAAATAAATCCATCTTCCCATTATTTCATTTACATATCGTAATCTTTCGACCAAGAATAAAATTACATCGTGCTGATAAATTGAATTGTGTATCAGTGAATAAATCAATTTATTCATGAATTGCGTAGATCTAAATAAATAATATGTACAGGAAAATCGAGAAAGGCGCTTTGACTCTGTAATGTAGTTGATAAAAACGGTTAAATGAAACAGAATGCAACTCGTAGGAATTTGGCAGACACATATGTTCGTCGTGAAACATTCAATGAATGAGATGAGATCATATCACAAGTCAGATGGATCCATTAACAATTTAATTCGAAAAATGTATGAAAACCGATAGCTCCGTTCGCCCGTATCTTGTGTATTAGTTTTCACAACTTTTGGCCAGAACTTCGACGTCAGGAATCAAGCAAAAGACGATTATCTCAAGGCGTGCTTTTCATTCATCGCATTATTGCGATACGTCTTTGTGTCTCTATGCCTGACATGTGATAGAGGAGTCAAAATGATCTGCCTCGGCCAAAAACCATGATTTATGCGTGTGACGCGTTATTTGTAAGAAAATGAGTGGTTCATCGAGTGGGATGGCGACGATCAGAGAGAGTTCCGATGACAAATCCACTGGCTTGTTGCTAGATTTTCTGATTACCATGACATTCGACTTCTGTCACGAATAACGCATCAAATGAGTATTTCTTGCTGTGGAATTTTCAACATGAGTGCTCTTCGAGGAGAATTCCTCATCTTCACATAGTGCGATAGGTAATATTTGAGTGTACGACGAAAGTTTGAGCCAAACGCATAGTAGATGAGAAAATTACAGGAACTATTTAGAACCTAAAATAATTCAAATTAAATATGCAATTATAGCATATAATTTAGCTACTATTTAATAGTCATTGGTATCCATAATGTTTATCCGAATATAAAGTCTAATTTCGTTTCGGCGAATAAAAATGAAACATTTGGTGAGAATGTTCGCTAGTCTAGTACAATAAAAACATGTCAGCTTACCACCATTAAATTCGATAAGTCCAACATGTAAGGATTGAAGTAGTTGAATGCCAACTCCAAAATGTTAATGAGCATAGGCAGCACGTTGCATGAGATAAATAAACAGACGACTAGCACAAGGGTCATTATGTCAGAATTGTTACCTTCCTAAAATCATTTCTTTTTTACTCTACCATCATATTATATTTTCAAAGATCTATGCTGTCATTTCCCTGAAGAATCGACGTCTCGAAAAATTTCGAGTGACATATTTGTGTTTTGAGTTTTACAAAGTTTCCGCCTCAAAGGTAGGTGTAAAAAATTAGACGTGTTTTAAAATTACCTGAGGATTGCGTTTCATCAGTAAGACAATAGCCGAGTTGATGACGATCAGCAGAAAAACGGGCCCGACAGCCATCAGCAGCGAATAGCTTATTGTGTAATATAACGTCGTATAGGTTGGATCGGTACGTAGTTCTGTAGGACAGACATCCTTCAGAGTTATCGAATATGGTATGCTCCAGCAGTCCACTACGTAGATTTCGAATAGATGAGGCGTGTTGTAGAGTATCGAGCCAACTACGATAAAACTTAGGATCTGAAAGATAAATTATTAAAGAAGGGGTTTGAAAAATAAGATTAGTGCACTTTGATTTATTTCAAAGACTCTTGGATCGGAACCGGAATCAGGGCTAAATGTTTCCTATCTCTGAATTATAAGTCTGAGAAATAAAAATAGCATAAATTCCGGGATTTCAGAATCGCAATTCTGAATATTCCTAGAGTGGCAAATAAAAAAAGTCAATCTAATGTTTCGGTCAAATTAAGCGAAAGTTCGTGTATCAAAAATAGTGAGAAAAGGCTAGAGACACCGAGGAAATTGCGTACTACTCTTTCCATTGTCCCCCGCTGACTCTTTCTTTTTGCTCTAGCCTTCCTCTTTGCGCATAGTTCATACGCGCATTTCTCGCAAGGTGCTCTTTAATACGAACCGTCACTTAACTTGGCCGATACAATAAAGAAGATTCGATGCCGATTCATTTCTTTCGATTTGAATATTTATTTCCTTCGGAATTTTTTGCTATGAATGTCAATCTTGCGCATTCACGCATATCTCTACTGAGCGTTTATCCAATATGTTCGCTTTTAATAGGATTTAAAGGGTTTTTTGACACAGAAAAATGTGTCCTAGCAATAATTACATATTTCCAATTTTCCTCACTTCGATAAAAGTTAAACTATACATGAAAGTGCGTCACTTGTCAGAATTGTTTGTGACACCTTCGTTTTAAAATGATGATATTTTTAAACACGAGGTAAAGAGCTTCTAAACTTTAGAAGCGCTGTAAAGAGGCAAAGAGGATGGATGCGTGAAAATGAAATTTGATCTCCTCGAGAATGATTTGGCGCTCCACTCACAAAAACATGATCATAGCACATATTTATGTGCATGACAAGAGCATTACTGTAATTATTATGGATGAAACATCGTTAAAGCCTTCACGCAACATAAATCACTATTCGCAACATGATAATGTGTATGCTGATATTTTAGGGGAATGAATGGCATTTTAGCGAAATAGAATTGCAAACGGTGAAGATCTAGATATATTCCCATGATATAGGTAAAATATTTTCTTACGAAGAAAAACATTCCCCGTTATCTTCTTTCGTAATAATTTCATAAAACCTACCACAAGTGAGGTACTGATTGAGCAGAACTTTCGTTGGAGTTTTGTCGAAGCAGCAACGTGAACCAGGCAGTCGAATGCACTCGCCACTGTGATGTACACTGAAATTAAAATAATCAATAAGTGATGTGTGTTTAACGATTTATAAAATGTCCTAAATACACGGAAAGTGATCAGCAATAATTTTGGGAAAGTTATCTAGGTTTGTCTAGTCTTAGTTTTTCAACAAAACTAGCTTTGGATCTCTTCCTCAAATGCTAGCATTTCTGTAATTATTACGGACCAGTTTCATTTTGTTGTGAAGTTTTCCCCTGACTTATCCACACTTTGATTTTTTCCCTAAGCATTAATCCTGGATAAAATATTGCTCCTCTAAAATTAAGCCTTCAAGATCGATAATTATTTATAGTTTTTTTTTTTATTTATCAGGGTGAAAAATCGCGCAATTAAAGTCTATTTATTTAAGTCGTTACTTCCTCGAAATCGAAGATTGAACATGTAAAAAACAAATAGCTGCACGCAATATGCATGCGCTAAAAGTGCTCAATCCATTTATTACAACTTTTAAAAGTGTCTAAATTTGAAATCGCCATTGTCGGAATGCAAAAAGTGGCAATTCGAGGAAGACATGAATTTTTAACATCATAAAGAATGAAAAGAAGAAGCATGAAAAATCCCTCTCATATTCAAGCCTAGCTACTTCAATTTTTTTTCTTTTCATGTTGCATAAAAGTTACTTCAGTCATGAATATGAATAGAAAAGAAAAATGACGATTCTGCGTCAATTGGTACTCTCACATAATGAATCCACTACTCTCATAGTTCTTGCAACGATGATAAATAATGCTACAATTGGAGGAAGTTTATCGCAATTTTAACTTTTTCCGTTCATTTTTCTATCTTAAATAATCAACAAAGGCATTCTTCTTAGGTATTTTATGATTAGTTTCAATCAATTTGTCCCTGTTCATTATTTCGGCAGCAATAATCTGTCTGATGAAGAATGCTTTTTGTGGATTCATCCCATTTGTCTGTTTTTCTCAGCTCTCACACCTTTTCGATAATCAGTTTTGTGCGTGTCACGAATAACACATCGAATGCATAAATGCATGAATAGCCATACCGGACAGGGTTTGAGCAGTCAGTCCCAGCGGGAACATCCCCGGCATCAGAACTGCGAACCAGTACGTCGCCATCTTGCTTCGTTTCCTCATATTCTCCAGGAAAAATAGAAAATAGCTCGTCAGGATAATTATAGTATCGCTACAAGCGAGAGCCAGCAAGTACCTGCAAAGTGCGGCATTATGCAAATTAACACCAGTCTTAAGTCTAGTGACATCAATTAGCTCTCTGATGAATCTCTCTGTGATTGTCTGTGCTCGTAAAAACTGCCTGCTATGGTGAATGGCTTTTCCTCTCATTCCTTTTTGTGAATAGCAATGTGATTCGATTGCATCATTTCAAGTGGAAAAATACGGAAGGGGAGGATAAAAAGGGACAAAAGGCAGAGGGAAAAAGGTAATCAGGAAGGGACTGACACGTTGAGCGAGGAACGCATCTCCTCTCTCGAATAGGTGAAGGCCGACAGGAAGTTGCCTAACAAACCGAACAGACCGATGCTTGGCAACAGCACTCCAATGATTATCTGAAATAAAACAATTTATTAAGCCATTGAAAAATCGGCAATTTGGTAATTCGTTGCCTCGTAACCCATAGTCAAGAGTCTAGGACGAGGTAGGAAGAACTTTTCCACATACTATTTCGTAGGCTACGAAGAAAAGAAGCAACTAATTATCCAGGTTGCCAAATGCTCATATTTTGGAATTCTTATAAGGAGAGCTCATTTAATATCATATCACTTTTTGCCTAATTTGTTTCACCAATAGGAGTTTTCAAATGTTCTGATCACTAATAGCGAGTCAAAAAGTGAAATTATTTTCCTCCATTCTTTAGTATCCAGGAAACTGTCTTACAGCATGAGAAAATAATGCGCTAAATTTAAATTAGAAATCAGCATATATTATTTTTCAGGCATTTCAATTGCGTAAGAGTTTTATGGATTTTGAAGTCCAGAAGGTCATGACTGCATTTTTGACCTCAGATTAATGACTAGTTCATCTGAAAACCTCTATTAATGAGAAATATTCAAAAAGCGATATGACATGAGATGAGTTCTCATTGTTAAATTGTATCATTCTTTGATCTTAGTCTTATTCAGTATGGAGAATAGTAGGCTTCAAATCTCTGAGAAAAATGGCAGATATTCACTGTCTTGGCTAACACATACTCCTTATGTCATAAATGCAATTTCAATATTTCTACATTTGCACATTTTTCACTGAGTCCGATCCATATGGTTCTCGGAATGCAGTGATGCTCCTCAGCAGTGCAGAGGGCTCAGAGATGTTAATCCGAAGGATCAAATTCTCATTCCGAACTGCTAATTGAAATGTTGAAATGAAGGATGAAGGCTAGAAGGCACAACAAATGAAGGCCGAGGGCTTACCAAGTTGTACATCTCGTATTCGGGCGAAAAGACTTTGTTCTCCCCGTAGCAGTGACCACAAATTTGCAGGTCATAGCAGAGCCCTTCCGATATGGTGGCCTCATTGCACTGAAATCACGATCATAGCTCAATTAATTTTCAGCTAATCTTCAACAATAAGCTCAGGATTTTAGCTGAGTGTAGTTTTATATCCTGCTTTTCCCAATGGCTCATTATTGGGAAATGCGATAAATCTTCAAATACGCGAAAAGTTTAATGACCATATATCTTTAACCCATGGTTTAATTTAATCCTAAGTTAAAATATTCGAAAATCCGATACCTGCGGATCTGACTGCGTCAAATTCATCGACGAATCTTCTGTTGATCGACCTCAATTCTGCCGCTTTCTTTGTTAGATCTCTAAATTGCACATGTGCTCATGAAGTACGGCTAATTGAACCACGTACGCATAAAATCAAAAATGAGAGACAACATTTGATTATGTACATATGCAAGCTTAGATCATAAAGAAAGACTGGTCTGTCTGTTAATGACTAAGGGAAGTAAGGATAAAGATCATTCAGATGTAAGCAAGAGCAGAAGGTATTTTCCTTAATTTTGAAATGCAAATTTGACATTTTTGATGGGCAGGATGAACCCAGAATATTTGCGACTCAATGATATGAATTCCCCCAGGAGCAATAGAGGAAATAACAGAGAAGTGAAGACAAGGCAGACAAAAAGATATTAGGCAGAGCTGCTGAGTTGCAATATCAGAATCGATTCTTCCCTCAAGGTTGGCTTATCTTCTGAGGTCTCGTTTGACCACATCAACTATCAATTCTATCAGCTTGAGGCGAGGCGCATTGACGTGTCAAATAACAACTGATCCCCCTTTTCATCATTGTTTCTAGAGCAGTGGGGGGCAACAGTTGATGTGTCGATTTGAACTATCGGTGCGGCACTCAGATCAGGAAAAGCAAGCAAGCGTATAGCGAATGAATGATGATGAGATCAGAGAAGAGATAAGGATGAAGGAGAGCCGATAAAGAGATGAATGGGCGAATTAATAGCCTAATGGCCAATTGAAGGGTGGGGGGCCAGGAATCAAAAAGTGGAAGCTCTGAAGTAATTCATCAAAGTAGGGGGGTGAATGAGAAACGAACTGATGAAGTGGAGGCAGAGGCAGAAGATGTCCTGCAAATGCAGGCGGGAGACCTGTCATTAGCACATTGCACAGAGCTGATGGCTGATGAGGTAGAAGAGGATAATGAACGAATCCACGAGTCTACGAATACAAATATGAAAAAGCCGATGAAGGAAGGAGAAAGGGACTCATAGTCAGTCAACTTGAAATGAATGGAATGGAATGGAAGAATGAAAAGTGCCGAGGGCAAAGGGGACGGAGACGTTAGGATGGAGACAGAAGGCTGAAGGCACAGGGGAAGAGACTAAGAGGCTGAAGCTAATTGAAAGTGAGAGAAGTGAGAAGTAATGAGAAGACAGGAGCAGCACTGGAAAGCGGAATGCAGTAGAAGAAGAAGACAAAGGAGAAAAGTCAAAGGAGAAGGGGAGATGGAAAAAAGGCTGAAGGAGGTGCTGCAAGGAGAAAGGAAGGGAGGAAAATGGAGATGCTTAGAGGACAAGGGGCCTAGCTGACGACACTGCACCAGAGTAATTGGTATGCATCCATGACTGTCGACTCGACAGCCAACAGCCCATTTGCATCTACCTGCACATCTTTCCTATGTCCAGTCTCATATAAATCTTCCCCGATTATAATACTGCCAATTAAAGATTGAAGATCTCTTATTTGCAGTTAAAGATAGCTAACTTTTAATGCAAAAGGATCAATCTTATTACTCAAGAAAAATAATGTCCTGACTGATCAAAAACTCGTGCTTTCGTCATAATTCTGGCTATTCTACAATCTCCACTTAAAGACAATAATGCTAGAAATTGTATGAATTCAATTTCAAAGTAATGAGTTGTTCGGAGAATTCGAGAAATTCTAGCCGGCAACAAATGAAGAGATTGAAGAAAATCAAATGTTCGTCAAATTAAATGGCAGAATTTATGAGATTATCGCGAACAGGAATTATCAACGAATGAAAATGGCAAGAATATGCAAATGCGCAAAGGTAACATCATGAAAGGATGACGTGACTTCTTTAAATAAGAGTAGGGCCCGCAAGTGGTTTTGCGAAATTGAAGTTTAGTGTTTTAAAATCTATGTCATTAAATCGGGCCTATTTTGGGAGATAATGAGCAGTTTTTCTTTTTCCAAACTGATGCTCCTATCAAAAGCTGTGCATTGCGTACTTTTGGAAATAGCGACTTTCAAACAAGTTGTCGTCGACCATTGTTTGTTGTAAAATATGTAGCACATTCAGATCTACAAGAATACACTAGGTACTTTTGAGTGAAATCCCTTTGGAGTTTTAGAAATTTATTTCTCTTGAAATTTCGTTGACGAACAAATTTTAAACGATTCCAGAACATTTCCAGACTATTTTTACAAGGTTTTAACAGTGCAAACCGTTCGTCTATATGCTCATTTGAATATTTGCAGGGAAACATTTCCCGCGATATTCCCTAATTAAACTGATAATTAATGAGACCGATTTTTGCTTCGCAAGGTGAGTGAAACTTGTAGACTCTAAATAAGAGCACAAAGTCTTAAAGAAGATGTGATATTTAGATTGATAAATGTTATCTGATTGTGAGTTTGCCTGTTTGAAGGGATTGCTAGGGATAATCACTCATCTGATACATCTTTAATTCCTCAAATCGAGCTCAGGATTAGGGTAAATCGCATATTTCTGCATAGAATTGACGGAAAAATGAAAATTGAGACGTGACTTTCATATATCGAACACATGCAAATTGATCACAGAAAAATGCAGATATTTTCATGAAATCCCTCATGCATCACATCATAATCAGATTGGTCGTTAAGGAATTGAATTCTCGATAGATAATAGGCGGAGGCTGAAGAAAGCCGTTCCGGACGAAAATAGCCAGGCTTATTTAATCGAACGCTGTTTTTCACAACGTTGAACATTACACTTCGATATGGAGTGCCAGATTTAGGAAAAAAGCACTATGTGTAAAATGTGGTAAAAAATAAGAATCTCTAAATCAGCTGACGTAAACTAGAAATTTTGGGTTAGTTCAATTATCGTGATTATTTGAATCTGAACTAATCATGTTATCTTTTCCACAAATTTATGTGATCTCCGTTATAAAAATAAGTTTAAATTTGAATACATAGACAATTCACTATAAAGCAATGAAGTCCATCATTACTCATTACCGCCTCGTTCTAATTAACGTAAAATGGTCTACGTTGTTCGTCGCAGATATGGTTATGTGTGAAAAGATCTCAAAATTATTGGATTTGACGCTTCACAAAAACATGGATTTCGTATTATTGAAACAATACAACTACTTTATAACACGACTGCTAAATATTCTGACATTTCACATAGACAACGTAGTAAAGGTTCATTATGAAAACTGAATTTTCGCATATTTTTATTGGTTACTTTTTGAAAATTAGGGTTGTCATATGATTAACTCAAGTGTAGAATTGAAGTGTGAAGTATCGAATACGTGTTCTGTCTTTCCTTGAATGATTTCGTTCTATAAACATATCTGTTGAATATGAAAAATATAAAGAAATTAATTTATTTGAGCGGTAAAAGTCGAATTGAAAATCAAAGAAACATTCTTCGAGGAAATTATCAATGAATTTTCGAAATTTCTGATAAAATGGAACATAAAAATTTAACAAATTGCGAAGAATCGCTTTTACTGATAGGATTTATGCGACAATTATCCCACAGAAATGTTAGAGAATGATGAGACTTCGCTGTTCACAGATTACCGATATCATACCGTATCAGGATATTCTTCATAGTTGTAAGGAACTCATAGAGACCTTGATACATGTCTCATAAACAATGACAAAACTACTTTGTGCATGGAATTACTGTTTTAGAATTCACACGATAGGCAGGAATGTTGGCGGGGCAGTAAGATGGTGCACCACGAGCTTTTCCAAAAATCTCACACGCCCATATCAAATTCCAATGAAAATGAGCTGCACTGTAAACAACTCTGATGATGAGTTATGCACTATTTCAGCACATGGCCTAATTTCTAAACTAATTAATTTTTTGAACTGGTAAACAAATCTTAACGCAGGTGCAATTTTTAATGATCTAAAAAGTCTATCTTCTAATCTCGAACCTTCTGCAACTTTTATATGCAAATTTAATAAAATTTTGCAAAAGATAGGGCAGGAATAATTGGAGAGTAAAACTGAAACTACACTAAATTATAAGTTAGGCAAGTACTATAAATACCGAAGCTGATTGCCTAAGCAACGTCTTGCACTGTTATTCGATCCATTTCAAGTTTTGCCATTTTTGTTTCGAAAGCGCTACCCTTTCTAAATCGTACTTCATTGAGATCATTTTTCTCAAATTGTTATTCCACAGGTTTATTATTGTCATTAGAGAAATAATTCGCAGAATCGAATGTCTTGGTGTTCTGAACCTACGCCTGATGCAAAGGATTATGACTTTTGTGAAGGTGAATTAGTTTTTCAGCTTACTTATTCTTGCATACTGTTTTGTATTGTTTTTATAAGCCTCGATAACGATTTACTATTTTAGAATTTTTAACATCAGATACATTACTTTACAACATCATAATTACGTGGAAAGCTATTATACTTCAACGGGATATATTTGGTATAGGTTAGTTAAATAGTCTTATATCGATGTTATCTTCAAAAAATAAATTCATCTATAGGGTTTCAAGTCTTGGCCATTTTGTATAGCATCCTATTAATGCCGATTTTTATCGGCATATTTATGATGTATCGGTTATTTCGAAAACATGAAAATTTTTCACAATTCGAAAAATTAATAGCCACCTTACTCATTCTAAATATACTCCTTTTTATCTGTTCATTTATAAACGTAAGTTTTATACTATTATTATTTTATGATGCAATTTTCAATATATGCGTTGAAGCAGAATAATACTTTAGTTTTCGTTTATTATCTATGATGAAACTTCTCAATTTTGCTGCCAACATAGTTACATGGACAGAGTAATATAATTTAAAGTTTTAGCCAAATGTATCAATCAATATTTATCTACAGTTTAAGTGAATCGTTTAAAATATCATTTACATTGCTACAGAAAAGTGTCAACATTTTGTGAAATAGTATGGATCGTATTACTGTAGTTTCCCATACATTATTTCGTCATAATGTCTCTACTTTCTGTTGTAACTTTTCCAAATAACTGTAAAATACACCTTTATTTTAAATTCATTTGACATATAAAATTAAATTAAATCTAATATAGTTTAAATTTCGCATTGACAGCTGACAAATGGAATTGTAGGCGTTATTGAATGCTTTATTTACTGCTCTTCAAGATACATGGTTGATGATGGCCATAAGATTCGTTTCGACTGCAATTACGATATATAGAGCTAGGGCATTTTCACTGTTAGAAATTCTTCCACATGCATATGTCAGTTTTGATACAAAGTGATTCAATTTAGCTATCGTAACGAAAAAATAACTAAGCTATTTTCCACTATATTTTGGATATTTGTCGGATTTCATATTATTTTTGGTTGTATGGGCGAACTAATTTATATTGTACTTTTCTGGTTGGACGTTTATCGAATTTTTCATATTATTAATACGCGGTTTTATGTAATAGTTCTTTATCTTGATCAATGGACTGTAAGTTAAACGAATATTATCAAAATAAAAACTATTAATGCCGATTATGTAGATCATTTTTAGAATCTTTACCGTATAATAGCTCCGATCATAGCAAGTTATGCTCAAGCTATAATTAGCATTGCCGCGTTTATTTATCTAAAGCGGCGTTTTAATTCGTATGGCAATCTGAGTCAAAGTGCAAGAAATGCTGAACGACGCTTAAATCGATACCTAACGGCGCATGTAAGTTAGCCCCGGTCAATGTTGCACCATATTATGTTGAAAATGAATATGTATAACGTTTAGATTTTATGCGAAGTGCTAGCAAATAATTTAAGTATTTTTGAACTATACCCTTTTTTTATTGATTCGGAAGGTGTAGGTAAGATGTTCTCTTAATCTTTTAACTTCGATATCTTAAACATCCTGTGCAAAATTAATTATGTTTTCGTTGTAATAATTTTTTCATATGCAATGAGTCTATTAAGAGGACGAATCTGTGTAAATAATTGATTTCTCAAACTTGGTTAATACATCAAATCACACATTAGTTTATATTTATAACCAATCTCTGGTTTAAAATGAAGAGATTTGATATATTTAAAAACGTTCTTACCCAAAGAACGATGGTATCGAAAGAATGTTTGAAACAATGAAAATTGTTCACAACTTCATGGAAAATACCATAAATTAACCAGTTTCATAGCTTCAAAGTTAGAAGTTTGAGAGAACTTACTAGAATATTTTAGATAACTATTTAAATGATGATGGATCTTTGTTAAACAGCGTGATATTTAATATAGTCGTAAGCATTATTAATAACAAATTTTCATATTAACTAACAAAAGAAATGGAAAGGCCTGTTTTATCAACATATATCCTGAAAATATGTGCTGAGAAATCCTAAAGGAACGTTCTAAATAGTGAATACTTCGACCTTAACATTATTGACATAAACGATAATCATTTTTTGCATCGGATAGAAGACGCATGAATGTTACTTTGAATTTTTGAGAATAGAACTCGGCTAATCGTGCTTGAAGGAACCAAAATACCCCTTTCGCGTTATGTGCTTAGAAAGAGCAACTGTAAAATTAGGAACTGTTTTCTGAATAAACCTTGGGCAGTATACCTTTCTAACATAAGAAATGAATCCACACTAGAATAAGTTCAATTTTCTACCAAAGAAGCATTAAAAAAACTTTCAGATAACTGCTGACATTATTTACCGAAGTGGACCGCTCCTCCAAATAATTTCTCTGTTTTTCTTGGTGAGAGGATTGATCAAGGTAGTTTATGTGCATATGGATGTAAAAGAAAAAGGAATAATTTTAGACGAACAACACTGCCATATCATCGACTAAGAAAGAATCAGTCAAAGTTATTCAAGTTACACCTCATGGCTCGGGACAACTGCACTCGAATAGTATTTTATTATCATCACAAGCGCCAACAAACTGATCTGAAATCGTGGTAAAATGTGAAAAGACGTTCCATATGTATAGGCAAAGTTTATACAGCTCACGACTGCTTAGTTATTTTTTTACTTAAATTGATTTATTCATTTTACTTTGTCAATTCAAATGCATTCCGAAAATTTGTCTAATTTGTCGAATGTTCAATAAAAACATTGCTTTTATTCATTCTGTTCGAAGATAGTCGATATCAAAGTGTAGCATCTTAGCTTATAAGATAAAATTCATACATTACTGGTATCAGAATACAGTCTATGTACACAAATTATCGTATTAAAATTACCTTGTGGATATCTGAAAATTCGGACTATTGTAATTGAAACAATACTCTATTTACAAAATATCAATTTGAATGAAGAAGCTCCGTCGGAAAACAAGCTAGTAGTAATAGACTAATGTGTCTATATTCTGATCGTTGGCCGATTTCGATTACGCTTTATACCGGGTTCAGAAAAAGATCTGCAAATAATAATGTAGGATCTCATTTTTGCGAAATTAACGCACATTTATTTGCACAAATTAAACCGAAAATATGTCGCTCCTTTGTTAACCCTCACAATCAGAATTCCTGGATCACACTCAAATCCGATGATAATCACAGCCAATTTTAATCTTCCATCACTTTAAAATCGATATTATTTCAGGAATAGTCGCCCATCAGCCATAAATCATATGGTGGATTCACCCGTTAATAATCGAGAATCAACAATCTAAATCTTCCTTTTTGGAAAAATTTCGAATTTTTAACATTTGTGAAATCATTTTTGAATTTTAATGTTATTTTTTAAAACTATTATCTCGTTTTATTCTCTTTGAATAACTTACAGAGAATTCAAAATATCTCAGTACTGTATGTAGATAGAACAACTCTTCTGAAATACACACTTAATCGGAAATAAATGGCATCGTTCATCATGAATTTTAATTTTATTATTTTTAAACCATTTTGATTTTCGAACATTAGAAATAATATGCTCTGCTAGTCTCATGATTAGACTCTGTAACCAACAACCAAATTTAATAATCAAACTTCACATTTTCAATTTAACCTGGAATAAGTATTTTAGTTTTTATTTGTTTTATTTCCGAAGAAACAATAGACTAATTCCGATAAGAAGCAGCAATAATCAGAATCTATCGACATCGTGTCAAAATAGTATCTTCGAAGTGCAATGGCATTTTTCGTATATTTATCTATTTAAAATATCAATTTCATTCGTTTGCTAGTAAAATTATTTTTAACTTGAATTTTTTTTTCCGTTTTACGTTTCTGCACCTGTATAAACGATATTTAGAATATAAAATATCAGCTCATATGATA
Source organism: Diploscapter coronatus (assembly GCA_964036155.1). Taxonomy (NCBI): domain Eukaryota; kingdom Metazoa; phylum Nematoda; class Chromadorea; order Rhabditida; family Rhabditidae; genus Diploscapter; species Diploscapter coronatus. The sequence continues at coordinate 20,395,609 of OZ038423.1, read as the reverse complement.
TGCTGTGAAAAACACTGTTTCTTCATAAATAAATAAGTTGCCTGTAAATTTAAGCGCAAAAACACAATAAAAAATGTCAGCCTTCTTTCTAGTCAATATGCCAAATTGCTACATATGATTTTATAATCATTTTTTATATAATGGTATGAAAACTCATTTTTCAATTTCAACTCCATTGCATCAATTCATAAAAGAGATAATTACTCTCATTGGCTCTTCAATGATTTTACCTGAACACATCAATGGCAATTGTTTTAATCTTCATATATCTGATTAAGCTATGTATACTGATATTTAGACTTCGATTTTGTCGATTTTATAAGATTATTTGAAATAGTTGCATTTGCCGGTGCAATCATTTTTATTATCAAAATTTTTCTTGCAATAATTTCCAATATTCCCTTAGCAGTCCTAGGGAGCACTTTCATCAGGCGAAAAACAAAATAGGGGGTGGGTCGCAGAGGGTCTCTGACGATCGTCCTCCTTAGGATTGATAAACATTCTAAAATGAACTATAAACAAAATCAAACAAATGAAATAGTAAAAATAAACTTTATCTTTATACGAACAGGTACATTTGTAAATGGAAAAATGATCAAAATAAAAATATTTTATTTGAAAAAAAAAAGATCTAATAAAATGGATACTTTCATAAAATAGACTAGCGTTATCACAACTCAATGTGCTACGAAAATTCACAAGGAGAAAGAAAAGTACACTGCACCATTCTAGAAAAGAACCAAAGAATGTCAGGAATTCTGGAATTTGTGATCAAATGAACAGCAGGAAAGGTACATAAAACATCAAGTAATCTGCATGAAAACGAATAAATTAACTGCAAAGGGAGCAGTAAGAATCAAATAATGAAACGAAGAAAGAAAAGGGAAGCAAAACTCTGCTGAAATGTGATATTATGAAATCCGTTAAACCGATGGTAGAAATTTTATTGATAACTAGATGTAAAATCTCTGTGAAATACAATACAAATGAATGATATGGACAGTTTTGTATACTTTATTCAAATATGGACGGAATTTAGAATTTTGGATTATCAAATAAAAATCCATCCATATCTGATGATTTTAGAAATCAAATAAAACTGGCTGAAACAAGTTTGGAAGTAAAAAGTGCCACAGCGAAACCGAGTAGAGAAGGGGAAAAATAGCAGAGAGGAATTCATGAAAATAACTCACTTGAGGAGAGCATTGACGACAGCTCCAACGTTGAGAGAACGCAGGTCCGAGTAGGTCTGGCCGCAGCCCACAAACACGATTGGCTGGCCCGTTATGTACGTCATAGACACTGCCGCGCCCACCTGCAATATTCGGGTTACAAGTTTGTCTTTTTTATATAAATGTTGGCTGCGAGAAACCTTCCAAAAATGAGTATCTCCTTCGTAAAATGAAGAAAAAAAGATAAAATACCTTGGAAGATGAAAGCACCCGCTTCAATCTTTGAGAAGATAGTATTTACTTATTTTGAGGAAGAATTTATAGGCAAAATGTTTAATTCGTCAAACCTATCTTTTTCCTCAAATTATTTGCAGAAATGAATAGCATTCATTGATTTGACGAAATATGAATAGCAAATTGTGTAACACAAAAAAGTTACCTTATCGTCAATAGTGTCGAATTTGGTGAGCACGATTCCGTCGATTAGACGAGGCTCGCTGCCTGGGGTCGCGTGATTCGCGAGGGCCTGAAGAAGATCAAATATTTACTATTCATAAAGTCAAAAATATAAGCATTTCTAAAGTCATCTTTAGTGAAAGGCCATTGCTTTCTGAAGGTTACTAAAAGACCATCTCTTCTTGTAATGTGTTCTCTAGGTGTAATACGCTATTTATTTTACATCAGAACAATTCCAATCGTTCTATAGGATAAGCCAAGTTTGGTTTGAGTAGATTCAGAGTATAAAAACAAAATTATAGGAGAAAATAGAAAAGATGGCCTCTTAGAAATGATCCAAAATATTCATTAAAAGTTTGCTATATAAAAGTGGTTGAAAATATCGTACCTGATTGAATTTGACGAGTTGATCGACAGCTTCGTTTCCTACGAGAGCCTCGCCCACAAACAGCACGAGGTCGGGCTCGTTCACGCGGATCAACTAAAATATTTGAATTCACTCGAATTAGATAAACCAATCAATGAGATAGCTATGCCATTGTTGCAGGTCGATTGAAGAATGGAGTAGTGTGAATCATTTTTAATTTTCGAAGGGAAGAAATATCCAACCTTAGCCAATTCCCTCATTAAGGGTTCATTGTCCTGCATTCTGCCCGCAGTGTCGACCAGCACCACATCCATCCTTCTCTGAGTTGCATCTGCAATCGCGGCCATCGCCAGACCAGCTGAATCTTTCCCGTAGCCTTGCTCGAATAACTACAAATGCGAGTATTAATCACAAAACATCGATGAATATAATGACATACGTGAACAGAATTAGCATGAAGTGCATTGAGGTGTTTGGAGTGAGTGCGCAGCTGCTCCACTGCACCTGCACGGAAAGTGTCTCCTGCTGCAATCAGCACTCGATGGCCGTTCTCGTTCAGCCAGAAGGTTATCTGAAATCAAATTCGAAATTAATAGCTAGACCCAATATATGATTGGAAAATTCATTTTACTCAATGAGCATTCTTGCTTCGAAGATAATCTCCAAAACTAAAACCAAGTCGCAAAATAAGAAAGATTATTTTTTCAATTACAATTTTTACAACATTTTCTTATTCCTCTAGTAATAGAAAATGTAAGTGTGATTACTTTCAGCTTCAATATTTATTACCCAATCAGTATTGTGTCAGATTGCATATACTTATCAAACAAAAATATTAATCTTGAGATTTAGGAAAATGAAATACCTTAGCCAAATTGGTGCTCTTTCCAACTCCATTCACTCCGCAGAATACAATCACATAGGGACGGCCCTCGCGTTTCGCTTCCACAACGTCTCGCAGAATGTCGACGCGTCTTTTTGGGGTCAGCAACTGAAAAAATAAAAACTTGATGAGATTATATTGAATTATAGGAACAAATCTTCAATTAGCTGATTTTTTAAGGAAAATTTCAATAATTCCTACCTGAGTGAGGGCTTCGCGAATAGCAGCTTTGACTTCGCTGTTGACCCTCGTGAACGTGCCGATGACTTTTCCCTCGAGTTTGCGAGAAACCGATTGGCAGATCTGGTCGGCTGGTTCCGCAGCCACATTCTTCACTGAACAGTCATCGATTAAGATATTTATTCATAACATTCATTTCGGCTTACAAATGAGACTTTCCTTCATCTTTTCGAGAGCGGGCGCCAAGTCCTCAGCAGTGAGTTTCTTACTTCCGACGAGCCCTTTGAATGCACTGAACCAGCCGCCGCCCGATGCCTTTGCTGCCACAATTCTAGAATTCGAAAGATAGTTTATAGGATTAAAAAAAACCAACTCTTCCTCCTCCTCGCTGCCTTCATCGTCAGACTCACGAAGCGCCTTCAGATCGCCCTTCATCTTCCCAACCATATCCAACTGAATTTCAAACTTGAATGAAAGAAACAAGAATTATATAGAATTGACAAATCTATTCATATTGAGAAAATTTTAAATCGTTTAGATAGAACTGACCTCGACAAATTTGGAAGCGTCTTCGTCTGGAGAGTTTCTTCCATCAGCTGACTGAATTCAACATTTTAATGATTATTTTTAATGTATAATATAGAATGCGGATCAAAAGTGCTAAATTTGATAGATATTTGACAGTTTCGAGGATTGCGCTTTCATAATGATTATTCTAAACTGCTATATTCACACTATTCGTATCTTCAAACATTGAGTATTCCTTCCAATATTTCTAATTCATACCTCATTTCCAGACTTAGCCGAGTAGTCGAGTACAGCCGCGTCTTTGCCAGTGCCTCCCAATTCCCAGACACGGGCCTGCTTGCCCTTCTTCTTCGGCTGTGCTTCGGGCGATCTGCAAAAGTTTTGAATTGAGCAAGAATTTCCCTTTCAATTTCCTCACTTTGCAGCAGTTTTAACAACAGCCCCGCTCTGTTTCTTCTTGAAGAATTCCTCTCGCTTCTTTGCGAGTTCGTCCTGCTGCGAAGGCGAAGAAGGGGGCGAGGAATTCGCGTCGCTTCCAGAATCACTGAATTCGTTGAAGTTTATCGATCTTTATTTAAAAAAAAAACCTAGATCTAATTATTGAAACGATGTGATAAAATGAATTAATCGTGGGAAAATAAAGTATGTCGAAAATATTTAAAGGACACTAAATCTAGCGTCCCCAAACTCCGTCCCCTTGAGAAAATGCGTTTTTTCCTATCGCTAGAGCTATATCAATACAAAGATCTTACAGCGTAAAGAGGGGGTAAACGATGTAGTAAAGGAGCATTAATATTTCTCACATTTACTGTATTCTCTCTAATTGAAGAGCATGCCCTTTAATTAAAGAGAGAATACGGTATCAGTAGTAGGTGAAAAAATCGAACATAAATTTTGATATCGCTATTAAACTCGTAAAGGCTATTCTAAAAGTCGTTTAATCTACATAATTGAAACTTTAAAAATGAAAATAAAAGCTTACAAGACTTTCTCCTCCTGGACAGCCTGATTCGGTGTCTTTGCGCCCTTCTTCTGCGGTTTTTTGTCCTTGTCGCCCGCTCTGCTGATTATCAGAGAATCGATCGTCTTCTGCGATTTCGCACTCTCCTGAAAATGTACAAATAAACCGACCTTCGTGAAATCAAAGTCATTTCTTCAAACCTGGAATGCCTTGGGCTTCTTGACGGTTTCTGCCATTTGAATCTGTTTCAGTTGACATTCACGAAGCAGGCTGAATTGTGCAAAATTGAAAATTAAAGAAAAAAAATCAGCAAAATCCTACTTGCTAAACTCATCTCCAAAGTGAGTGAAAGCCTTCTCTCCATATTGGTACATCACCTGAATGGATAAAACATTGAAATCGAGTTTGCATAAAACTCCCAACCTGTTTATTTTCAAGCACATTTTTGTAGAGATCCCTGAAACGTTGTGACACATCGTCCAGCAGTTTGTCTGCATAAGACAGCTGCACAATCGACTGATACACAACCTGAAAAGCACAGCAATTTTATAGATTATTTCAGGAAAGAATACGTGAATCAGTTTCTTCAATGTTCATATTGAAGTAATGTTGTGTTCGTTGCAGTATTTCTGCCCTTTCACACGGAATTTAAATAATTCTCATTTGCGACCCAATGCATTGTCGATTCGTACTTCGCCTGCTCTCTCCAGGTAAAGGCATCTCAGAAGTTACTACCGTCTTTGCATTGGTCAGTTGGAAAGGTAACTAATAAAGTGTCAGGGTCGCAAGTCAATGAAAGAATAGAAGCGAGTGAGGGTTGAGTTCGAGTAGTGGAAATCGGGCAAAGCTCTATACCACTTGTCGTACAGTCTCTGTGAAAGTCTTGAGGGAATCGAGGCGAAAATACAACTTTTGAAAGGTTGCCGATGTGAAAAACTCAAAACAAGCTAGAGAAAACAACATAGTTCTTGTCGTGATTATTTCTCTGCACAATTACATTTTCATTTAACACATGAATAAGGTGGGAAAAATGATTGTACCCAAACATTATCGAATTAAAGAAAATCCAAACTGATTTGAAAAATCACTCACCACAAAGACGAGCTCGAACTCGTTGTCCAGCTTGAACTTGAGCGTCACGTTGTTGTGCTTGAATTGAGAGACGTCGCCTCGCTCCTGAAAATAGTCTAATTGAAATACAGATTGAACGGATGAATGAGATACCTGCATAATGACGTCCCTGATGAGTGCATTGATCGACTCCGTGAACAGGTCGATGCCTTCCTCAAAACACAAATTTTAGAGCTTTTTCTTAGAGCAAAGAATAAAATTGGTCAGGAAATTCAATGGATAACTTTCTTCTCTTCCACTTTGTTTTATTTCCACAAGTAGGAAAAAGTACCTGGAAGCACCAGAGCACAAGCCCGCCCTTGTTGAAGATCGTGAACAACTCGATCATCGTTCGACTGAAAAATAGCCGATAAAGTGATAGATCCCGAGAAAAAACAAGGACAAAAATAGCAATATACCAAAGACACGAGCTACAAATCGGAGAGGGAGGAGCCTGGCATTTCATCCTGCAGCGCCAATTCATGGTCCTTCTCCCTTACTAAAAACAGTCAATATCCCCAAAAAAACACGACGAAATTCAATTTTGATAGGAAAAATAGAAGGTTTTCAACAGAAGGCACCTCGAATCAAGTCTCGGACGATTTCCAAACGAAACGTCAAAGCATGATCTACTCAAAGCCGAATACTGACAGAAGGGACGAGTAATGAAGAGGGAAAATAAGTGAACGCTTCAATTCGATGGAAATTAATATTTTCGCAAAAGTGGTTTGCGATCGAGTCAATTTTGAATTTTCGTTTCTGTTCGCATTTTTCATTTTTCCTCACTCATTCTGCGTTTTTTCTCGTTGAATTTTTTCTTCGGTTTTCAAAAACGCGTCTTCTCACTGTCATTCTTTTTGTGAGAATCTCGTTGAAACCATCATTGACCTGCCAAAAGCGCAACGTGCTTGCAAAAAGTCATTCTCTGGACGAATCTCGGAATTTTCTCAATTTTGAAGGTAAATTTTCGTTTCATTTTAGTAGGTATTCCTCTAATGGAATTTGCTGTCTGCCTCCTCATCCGGTAGTCAGGCAGATATTGCATGCTGAACATGAATTGCTGATGAAGGAGAGAAGATTAGAGACAGGAAATGGGCTCGATACGATGAAAGTGGAATATGGGAAACGAGATATTCTGATCGAGCAGAGCCACTTCATCTTCATTCAAATCGGCAAGTCATTCTGTCATGCTGAATCTGCTGTCGAAATGGCGCATCGACGAAATGTCGGCCTTGTTCTACTCGTGGACGCTACTGGTCTGTGCAGGCTGTCTCCTTAACGCTGCCGTCATTTCCCTCGGCTTCTTCTCCATTCCAGTGTCAGATTCTGCCCATATCGCCTGTCTTCTATTTGACGTTATTTTTGCAGTTGACATTTTCGTGCTTTATTTGAAAGGCTAGTTTTTTCCTTGAAAATGATATTTTATTGCTTCAGAACCCAAGCAAACTGAAACAGAAAATGAAGAGCCTGCTCCATCCAAATTCTCGAAATTTAAAAGGTGAGTTCAAGATTCTGTGCAGAATTTCAAATGTTCAATTTTCGATTCCGTTTTATCGTCGATTTTCTGTGCGTGATTCCCACAGAACTGCTTCGTGGTTTCGTCCCTCTCCACTTCTTGAGACTCAACCGGGCCTTGAAGGTTGGCTATTTTTAGCAATCTTGTGCGATTGAAATCAGTACTGATAAAATTTATAGTTCACTTTTCTTTGGAAAATCATTTTGAAACAGCGCCATATTTGTGTTTCGTTCATTTTTCGAAATGGAAGTGTCAATTCCAAATTTAAATCGGCCCTTCTACGAATTTATCCTTCTGTACGCAAATGTGTGTGGATGTGAGGATGAGAGAAATTGAGAAAAGTTCATATGAAATTTGAGATTGAATTGATTTTGTATAATTGTGAAGAGTGGGTCAGATCAATGCTGATTATTTGGTTTGGGTGGTTACTTGATGTAAGTTAATTTGGGTTGGATCATTGAGGTCAAGAGGATGATGCATTCGAATCTCATAAGGTACATTGATAGGGAATGGGAATTTAATCTTCCCTATATTTACACTTCTTGTCTCTTATTCCTTGGTTAAGGAATTCAAAAGGCATTGTTTCAGTTGTATCGACTGTCGGATTTCAATTCTTTGACAGAAATCCGCACTTCCTTGCCAAACTTATACCGATTCTGTAAGATCGTCTTCATCTCGATCACCCTCATACATGCCAACTCTTGTATTTATTTCGTTATTTCTTCTGCCTATCCTATAATTGGTAAGCATTTCATTTATGAGCCTTGTTGAAACTTTTTAAATTTAGGAGCAGAAGATGCGTGGACGTATGCGGATGAGAAGATATTTTGTCCTGTCGTCTGCCCTACTCTCGACAACTGTAATCTGGATGAAGTCAGGTATTTATGCAACGAAGATTAATCCTAAACCATTTCTAACTTCAGAGAAATCTCCTTTTCGTCCTTCGCTCGTCAGTATGTCCTCAGCTTCTATTGGGCTGGTCTAACACTCTTCACCCTCGGAGAACAGGTTCATAGCTTTCCCATCTTGATTTTTGCGTTAAATTTTCAATTTTCAGCCTTCCCCGGTTCGAACAGGTCAAAATGCGTTCGAGATAGTGGACATCCTCGTTGGCCTCGTTCTGTACGGTTTGGTGCTGGGATCTGTCGGCAACATCGTCACGAACGTCAACATCGACAAGAGCAAATTCGAGTTGATTGCGGATGGATGTAAGCGATTTCTCGCGTTTAGGTAAGTCATTCATTCTGTCAATAAACTTATCCCTCGTTTTTTACAGACATGTTCCAATTCCATTGCAAGAGAAAACACTCGAGCTGCTTGCATATGTCTGCAATCTTGGAAACACGAAAATTGATGAAAAGGTTTTGGAGTTGCATCATTTGTTTGAATTCAACTTTTCATTAAAAAGTGACTGAATTTCTTTCAGGAAATAGCTGAAGTGCTTCCGCCTCGTATCTTTCAAGATCTGCTTTCCGAAGTGCATTTGACTACGCTGAGAAGGGTCAAGCTATTCGAGGTAATTTGAGAAAGTATTCAATTTCAACAATTATTTTCATTTTGATAATTTGGATTTAAAGAAAAATAAATTTTAAAAAATATTTTCATTTTACTTTCATTCTCAGCTTTTCACACATATAGTCATATATTTCATCATTTCTTTTACATTCTATCGAGTTTTCACTGTGAAATCAAATTCATGCGATTCTATTTCAGGAATGCGATGAAAAGATTCTAGAAGAATTGATGACGAAACTGCGAGCTCGAATCTATAGTCCGCACGACATGATCTGCAGAAAGGGAGAAGTCGGGCTGGAGATGTTCATTCTGAAGGAGGGCAGTGTGCAGGTGGTCAGTGACGATGGAACGCAGGTGTTTTTTTTTAATATCAAGTTGATCATTGATGCATTTTTGCCTTTGACGATGAGTATAATATCTTATTATTCTCTTACTAGAATCGCATAGTTAGCAAAATATGTTTTCTTAGCGTATTTTTGCTTTTATTTATCTCTGCATTAAATTCCCTAAACGTCGAAATAGAATGAATGAGTCAATTGCAGGTGTTTGTGACTCTGCACGGAGGGACTGTGCTGGGAGAATTGGCCATTTTGAACATTCCTGGCAGCAAAAATGGAAACAGACGAACAGCCAATGTGCGCTCTCTCGGATATTCGCAGGTCTATGTGCTCATGAAAGACGATCTCTGGATGACACTTATACAGTATCCCGATGCTAGGAAATCACTCATCGAAAAGGGTATGCTCATTTACTTCGTTAGTTATTCAAGGGAAGATAGCTAGAATAAAGCATGCTCTATTCACAACATTTTCTCGTTTCAATGCCAAGATAATGTATCCAAATTTTCGTTTTATAGCGAGAAAACACAATCGGAGCGTTGGGACGCGATTATTATCTAAATATGACCGCAAGGCTTCAATCCATCAATTACCGTTAAAAAATTTTATGAGAGTGCATAAAAATTGTTAAAAACTTCGATTTTATTGAGTTTTAAGACTTTTAGATAATTTTTGACAGGTCCTGTTGCGAATCAGCCGGGTGCCAAGGAAGGAAAGTTGTCGACCTATTAGTCGAGTGCATTTTGCAAAGAAATTTCCTCCTGAAACTGCTTATATTCGAGATAAACCAAGGCAATGAAAAATCTCTTATAAATTTCGCTTCAAAAACTTGACTTCACTTACGCCCTCTATTCTAGAGGAATTTAGAGTTCCGATTTCGAATCTTTAAAGCTGAAATTCTAACACATCCATGTTCATGATTTCTCTTTGGAAACTGATACCGTTCTTCTGCATGAATGTGATAGGTAATAATTGAATGGAACAAAGGAAACCCCATGCCGGAATTTCGCATCACCGCATCTGCATTTACGAGGCCATTTGGTTTTCGCAGGGATCGATCTGATAATTGAATGCGCTTGGAAAGGGGAAAGGTCTTTGAAATGGAGCGACATTAAATTTATTAGGTGTCGGATTCGGTCGTTAAACGATACCTTTATCGGCTGGCCCATTACCCGCCATTGCGTCTTTGATTCCCTTGGACAAATGTTTAGAAAATGTAACATTTCGAAAAAAAAAAGAAATCATATGATCAGATAGGTTTATTGCGAAAGTTTATTTTGAATTGCATATTCTTTCGAATTGTCACTTGTGAGACCGTTCATTTTTCCGTCAAACGCCATACAAATAAGATAGAAATGTAATTTCGTTTCTAAAGGCTTATCAAATGGGTAATTTAGGAAAATCGATTCTTCGAAAAGATAATTTGCTGGAGGATAGGAATGAAGACGAAGAGGAGAATCTGGCTTTCTATGAAGTGGAAGTGCAGCTGAGGACGCTGCAGGGCGAAGTCGAGAAACTCACTGAATTGATCGATCAGGCGGAAATCGATATTCGAGTAAGATATTTGAGAAACTGACTCATCTTTAAATAGCCTTTTTCCTAAGAAAATAAAATGGCAAATTCGAGTTTAAATTTGTATGCGAATGGTCAATTAAAAGATTTTATCTTCCGAATAGTGCCAGAAATTTTGTTGATCAAAACCTTTAAACTGACACAATTTGAGATTTTCTAAAAAAAAAAGCTGAATAACCCAATCAAAATAATCAAATGAAGAAAAACGATGGATTTTTTCAGAAGAGCATAGCTGAGAAGAAGCAAAAAGTGTATCGATTCGAGAAGCTGTTGGCAGAGGAGATGAGGTCTCTCAAAAAGGAGCTGTTACAATGATCGGTTTGACTCACAAGTACACGACCCCTTCCTTGCCAATTTTACGAGTTTGTTCAGTCTTTTGACGAGCCGCATTCCCCGTACTTCTTTTCCTCTTTCTCTGATGTCTCGACCATCAAATCATTCCTCTCCGATTTCTTCGCTTTTCACACTTTACTATCATTTTTGAATTCTTACCATACGAACTTTATCCCCTTGAAAAATTCCCTTATTTCTTCTGAAAGACTATTTGAGTATAATTTCGTCATTCTATTTGTTTTTAGAAAAGGCCTAAATCTAAGGTATAATGTGGTGAATGTAGAAAGTGGTGGCATTGTTAACAAATTGTAGAATTGTTTAGTTAGGTTAGACTTAGGTACTTATGAGCTTTCTCAACGGTTTTCATAATCTACTGTTTTTCTGACTGTTAAGTTTCTTATCTTTTTTCCTCTTCTCCTTCTCCTCTTCCTTTTTCTCTCAGCTGAGTTTTCTTCTCTATAAAACCGTTGAATTTCGATCAGTTGTCCTTTTCTACAGTACATTTGCGCATTGCTTGCTGATTGGGGAGCAGCCAGGAAGGATGGTGGATCAAAAGAAGGACTACGTGGCTTTGGTCATTCTCTTCTTGATCAGTTTGCTCAACAACATCGATAGATTTACGGTGGCAGGTATGCATTTTTAGTTTATCAAACTAAAATGGAAAGGAAAACTTTACATGCGAGTGGTTTTAATCGTTCGTCAGTTTTTATCCGAAAGAGTTACGAAAAATGTTATATTTTAAAGTAACAATGCTATTTTGATATTGGTTCCTTTAAAGTTGCATATCTTCATCACAATTCTTCACGATTTTCTATGATTACGCGATGTTTAATTTCTTCAACCTCATCTGAAAAGCTCCATTTAAGCTGTGCTCGCTGACATTCAGCACTACTACGGCATATCTGATTCGATGGGAGGGCTGATACAAACGGTATTTCTCGTGGCCTACATGATATCCTCTCCTTTATGCGGATATCTGGGAGATCGGTTCGTTTTCTTCATAATTCATTTACTCATTTTCGATTTTTCCAGATATTCCCGTAAGTACGTGATCATGCTCGGCATGTTCATCTGGCTCTCTTCCGTTTTCGCCTCCACCTGGATTCCGTCAAATGTAAGTCCCCCATTCTGTTTCGTTTTTCAGCTGATAATTTCCTAATTTGATTTGATTGTTCAATTCCCAATTTGCTTTCTCTTTGCATTTAACACCTCGTAAAATGTTAACTGACCGAGAAGCGGGTGAAAAGTGCCGCCTCAGGGCCATAACTTGGAAATGACTCGAGATAAATGGAGCAAGGAAACAGGGAAACTCACAAAGACAAACATGCTAATAGAGAATAACAGAGTAGCAGAGGTAACAAGAACGAGAGACGAGGAAGTAAACGAGAGAAATTACATACCCCGATCAATCGAGTTCAAATTTTTTAACGACATATTATGGAAAAAGAAGGATCTTTGGGAAAATTTGACAAGGGAAATGCACAAATCAGAAATCACAGATCCCGACGAAGTTTCCCAAATAGGAGTTTTCAAAGGCGGGGATGGCGATGGTGAAATCAGAAAGTGCTAAATAGGAAGCTGGAAACTGAAAGTCAGTGAAAATGGTCGATTCTTCATTTGTATTCATAAATTTGCAAAATTAGCTGACAGTTTTGAAAGCGAATCCGTTCATTTCTCATTTTCATACCACTACGAATAAAAAGTGGCTAAAATTCCATGATTCCAGGTTCCTATTCAACATTGTTTGAATTTAGCATCGCAATCCTCGTCATCGAAAAATCCTATTTGAAAAGTTTCGGCAAGATTTGCTATTTCCTACCTGTACACTACCCTTGTGAGAAAGTATGCTTTCGCAAGCGGCACGTAGACAGAAGACGGTTTTTATCTTTAACACTTTATTATTCGATTTCTATGAAGACATACTTTCACGTTTATTTCAAGATTATAAGAAGAAATATGCGCAATTTGAGCAAGATTCAATTACGACATGAATTGTCCTTGCAGATGTTCTGGCTCTTCCTCGTCTTTCGTGGTCTATTCGGCTGCGGCGAGGCAGGCTATGCGAATCTGTCCCCGAGCATCATCGCTGACTTGTTTACGGAAAAGATCAGAACCCGAATGTACATGATCTATTATTTGGGAATCCCTGTCGGAAGGTTGGCAATTTGAAATTGAAAATGAAATTGAGAAGGAAATTGAGAAACAATGGTATGATATTTCAGTGGTCTCGGATTCATCATCGGGTCCAACATGGCCAATTTACTGGGATCCTGGCAATGGGGTAATATTTCTTGAAATTTATTATCAAAGTGAAAACTCGAGATAAAACTTGAAAATTGACTAAATTTGCAAACCTCACAAAAAATTCTATCTTAATCTTGAATATCACCGGTTTTTAGAAATTTGGCTATCTATTACTTCATAAAAACCGTGCCGTATTTTAGTAAACATCATGTCGTAGTATAGCTGTTGATTTTGAAATGAGAAAATAACATAAAATGGACAAACACTGTAATTTGAATGAATCGTACACCTTCCGACCTCTTATAAACTTCAAAGATCTGATAAAATCCTCATTCACATCTTATTTTAGGTGTACGATGCACAGGAGTTGCTGGGATCATCATTTACTTTCTTCTAATTTTCTTTGTTTATGAACCTGAAAGGGGACAGGCAGAGACTGTCAAAGAAGGAGTCACTTCAAATACAACATACATTCAAGACCTGAAGATTATCGCGACAACGTATGTTTATTTATTTAATTTCGGTTTTTCTGCTATTTTTTTAAATTTATTTTTAGACCTACTTATGTTATTGTTACTTGTGCTTACACGCTATTGGTCTTTGTCACTGGAACTATGACATGGTAACATTTTGCATCTCACTTTATTTACATATAATGCTGTCTTATTATCAGGACTAGAAATTTTAGAGATATTGTAATTTTCGTCTCGTGAGTTTAACACTGGCAAATTTAGGTGGTTTCCCACAATTCTGCAACATTCTGAATCTTGGAGGCTGGGACTCAATTCGACTGATGAACTACCAAAAAGTGATAAAACTCGGTATGCAATCGTCTTATATTTCGCAAGCATTGGTGTTCAATTTTCTTTCATTAGAATCGGCTTTGTATTTGGCGCAGTGGCAAGCGGTGGCGGTTTAGTCGGGGTGCTTGTTGGATCCATTATCGCGCAGGTATTTTTCTCATCTTTTTCCTAATTGGTATTTCTTAACTAAAATGAATAGGCGTTGATAAATGGCTGGGGAATCGTCCGATATATTCAAACTCCCCGAGCCAACCCCCTAGTTTCTGGAATCGGAGCTCTGCTTTCTGTGCCGCTCTTCCTAGTTGTCATTTTATGGGGACACAACAGTAGTGTGCTGAATTATGTAAGATTTTGCTACTCTCGTTTCTTTTTAAAATATTTTCGAAATTTAGATAATACTTTTCACTATTGTGACGCTTTTGAGCTTTAACTGGTCGCTAAACGTAGAAACCGTTAACGTACGTTGGTATTTTCCATCTAATTAATGCGGTTAATTAATTTAAGGGTGTGGTTCTTCCCTGCAGGCGAAGTACAGCTTTTTCATACATGATTTTGTGCTCTCACTTGTTTGGTGACGCAAGTGGCCCCTACATAATCGGAGCTGTAAGTTTGTATTTGAAGGAGGATTACTGTAGCTTATTCCAATTAGGTTTCGGACGCGATTTTGAAAGGGAAACCTGAGCCATATTCGCCTGAAGACGAATACAAATCTCTGATGAAGGCAGTGTCAATTTGTCTCGCCCTCCTTCTAGCTTCTGCCTTCTTCTATTTCGTAGCCACAATCACTTATCTCAGAGATAACAAAAAATTCAAAAAGAATTTGGGTTGGTTAATATCAAATTGACACTTAGAATGGATACGTTTAGGTATGAATGAAAATGGAACGGATATAGAGAAGGAGAAAAACTCGGATGAAGTGACTTGGAATTCAACAGAAAGTGATAATTCCTGCTACAAACGCGAGGAGAGCATCGCCTCTTTCTCGGGATTGAGTCAACATTTCTGAGATTTGTTGCTGAGCACAATGAGACCATAACTGTTCAGTGTAGTCATTGAAATATCAAAGCGGGTCCAGCAGCTTTACTAGTTGAAGATCTTTCACCATTCCTACAAATTACTCATTAGAAAAAGCTTTACTTATTCCTTTTACAAATTTGAAATTAATAATTTCCTGATGCGGAAAATCTTTCCATTGGAGATTAAGATCACTTTCCTTCTTTAAAAAATGCATACGCAATGACGCAATGTACAGTGTATTGTACTGGCGTGGAATGTTGTTGATATCGAAACCGACATTGCACTTTTCTTGTTAGCTGTTGATTATTCAAGCAGATTATTACGACTGATGTAAAGTGATGATAATACAAAACGCGATTACAAATAAATATTTATTCGCCAAATATCGTATGATGAATGATGACAACAGAGGGCTGCGTCTAGTAAAACTAAATGTCTCCTAATTAATTCAATTAGGCAATCCCTGCCGACGTAAGGAATTATCAAGTCGAAATATGTTCACAAACAAGTGAATGTTTAGATTATAACATTTAGAAATGAAATTATCACCTCAGTAAAATTCTGCATAAACGGAGTAAGAAAGACTGGCAGAAGATAGTCATCGATTTCGTGATAATGAATTAGCAGATTGATTGATGAAATTTTGGACCATAAAATAACCCGGAAAGTGATAAAAACGAAAATATTAAATATTCAATCCGTTCGATAAAACAC
Source organism: Diploscapter coronatus (assembly GCA_964036155.1). Classification (NCBI taxonomy): domain Eukaryota; kingdom Metazoa; phylum Nematoda; class Chromadorea; order Rhabditida; family Rhabditidae; genus Diploscapter; species Diploscapter coronatus. The sequence goes on along the minus strand of OZ038423.1, from coordinate 20,379,900 downwards.
AACAATATTACCAGTAAAACGTAAATTGAATGTGGGGGAGGTGATGAGAATGAGATCGAGTACCGTAGTTCATAGAAGATATTGAAATCTTTGCAGAATTACAATAATTGACTGGTTATGAGCACCGTCATGATACCGATGCAACACAGGCAGCTTATTCGAATATAGGACGGGATCTTGACGATATCACAGGTGGACTGTCGATGCCTAAATTTTAATCTATTTTCTTGAATTAAATGACTTACAGAATTATAAAAGTGGACGAATTTCATCTATGCTTAGAGAGAGAGCAAATACTTTTTCAAATTTGATTATTTGCGTCCTCGATCTATGCTAAAAATGAATGAATCTCGCAATGCCAACTTATTTTGAGAAAATATGGATACAATCTATAGGAAAACGCTATTGATGTCTAAAATAGAGGAAAGAAGTTAACTGATGAAATTGAATAATTTAAGCATAATAAATAAATATCGGCAAACCTTCTCTCGTTTGTGATTGCAGACTGTCACTTCTGGATGACGACAATGAAGGAATGGAAGTCGTCTTGCTCGAATATATCGAGCCAGTGATGATGAGACTGTGTTGTGCATCTGCGGGAACGAGTGCATTTGCATTTTGACTGTTGTAGCTGCCGGTCATGTCCCCCCCATTCGTCACTGTCATTATCATTTCTTTACTGATCCTCTGACTGTAGCTCGTTTCCATCACATATCCGTTCCCGTTCCCGTTTCCTCCATTCGATTCGCATGTCGTCTGTCTTCGGATGCTCCTTTTCGATGACATTCTGTGCTTTCTCAATGCACTGTAGTATCCATCACGAACACTAAACTTTTTGCATTCTGATAGTTCGCTGAATATCGCTTGATTATCTGGTAAGTTATTGGTATATATATATATATATATGAGACGTTATTCGTAAAAATCGAGTTTTCTATAAAGGGGGGTGGTACCCAAGAAGTTGACCCTCAAATTTCGAGCTGATTTTTCGTCCCTGGGGGTTTTCGACTACGCTGATGACGAATGTGACGGTTAAAACCCGATCCGACCACTTGTTCCGCATGTTCCGGAAGGTCTGCATACGGTAGTTCCATAAAATTCTATTTTCGTTATTCTGCATGAGAAAAATTCAAATTTGGTATCAAAATGCTCGCAGAGACCAGCTGAACACGATTCTGGAAAGACCTCGTCGAAATGACGCCGAATAAGGAAGTTATGATGAACATAGTGAAACATATGGAAAATGTCATATTGACTTTTCGCTTCTTTTAATTTTTAATTCTTTAAAAACCCCAGATTCCGTGAGTTATTTATACTGGGAAGTAGCCCAGGTCTTCTAGTTTCTGGAACACTTGACTGTTTTCCTATAGACTGCCCGCTAGAGAAGAAATATCACTTCTTCGAAGAGTTGTCATGACTCATTTTTGCATTGTTTGATTTGAAAAATTCATAACTTCTATAATTCTAAACTAAATTCGATAATTCTTTTTTTATTGAACAGAATTTAATCTCTAGGTTATCAGACAATAAAATAAGAATTTTTTTCGAATACCAATTTCTGCAGAAATGCGCACTTTTCGCGTCATGGTTGCGTATTTTTCAACCTGTCCTGGGTTTACGCGTAAATGGCGTTGGAAAAATTCGTCCTTCCAGTATGTTGCGTAGATGGACATGGTGAACAAATTTATTCCAGGACCGACCTCGAATTCACATTTGTATGAGCTCCAGAATTTTTTAAAGTTCGATGACCAATTATTGCAAAGTGCCTTTAGGGCAGTAAATTTCAAAAATTCATAGCTTCCTTATTTCTGAACCAAGTTGAATGATTCTTTTTTTATTTTGTAGATCTTGAGCAGGAAAATAAAGTAAAAATAAAAAGAAAATTTTTAGAAATTAATTTTGACGGGAGAAATTAGCCTAAGTTACCCTATATACCCGTACTGTGTTTACAAGGGTAATGTGAGTTAAAGTTGGAATTTTCAATAAAATCTTGTAGAGTTCTTCAAGTTGATCAACTTTCGTTCCAGAACTTATTTTAGAATGTGCACACACAGAGAGATATGAATTTTTGAAATTTACTGCTCTAAAGGCACTTTGCAATAATTGGTCGTTGAACTTCAAAAAATTCTGGAGTCCCAACGGTAATCAATCCAGGGTAGGTTCTGAAACAAAAGTTGGTCGTCAGGTCATTCTACGCAATATACTGGAAGGACATATTTTTTCAACGCCATTTATCCGTAAACCCAGTACGGGTGTATGAGGTAACTTCGGGTAATTTTTTACCGATAAAATTTATTTCTAAAAAAACTATTTTTACTTTCACTTTATTCTCACGCTCAAAACCTACAAAATAAAAAAAGAATCATGAAATTTGGTTTAGAATTATGAAAGTTATGAATTTTTAAAATCAAGTTAAGCAAAAGTGAGTCATGACAACTCTTCGAAGAAGTGACATTTCTCCGTTAGCGGGCAGTCTATAGGAAAACAGTCAAGTGTTCCAGAAACTAGAAGACCTGGGCTACTTTCTGGTATAAATAACTCACGGAATCTGGGGTTTTTAAAGAATTAAAAATTAAAAGAAGCGAAACATCGATATGACATTTTCCATATGTTTCACTATGTTTATCATAACTTCCTTATTCAGTGCCATTTCGACGAGGTCTTTTCAAAATCGTGTTCAGATGGTCTCTCCGAGCATTTTGATACCAAATTTGAATTTTTCCCATACCGAATAACGAAAATAGAATTTTTAAAAGCTATTGGATGCGGACCTTCCGGAACATGCGGAACAAGTGGTCGGATCGGATTTTAACCGTCATATTCGTAATCAGCGTAGCCGAAAACCCCCGGGTACCAAATATCAGCTCGAATATTGAGGGTCAACTTCTTGGGTACCACCCCATACTCGATTTTTACGAATAACGTCTCATATATATAAATGAAGAAAGATGATCTTCTCCATGCTGTATATTTTGATAGTGAGGACATAGAATTTAAATTTTAGAACTTATCGGAAGAGAAATGATATCTTCTAGAAGAAAAAGGTTTAATTTTACCTGGTGAATATTAGCGAAACTAGTGAACTCCAAGCAGATACTGTGTCTGCCGGCTAAATTAGTCATAAAATTAGCAATACATATCAAATATATAAGTGTACCTGATGATTAGCTTGGTCCAATATGACTCCTTCAACAGTCATCGCATCTGCAATGCTAACCCAGAAATCGGGTTTGAATCCGTATGCCTTCAATTCCACATGCTCCTCTCCATATGCACGAGAGGCTGTAGCAATATAATCCGGATCGTGTATCTGAAGGTTTGCAATAAATTAAATGACATGTATGCTCCAAGCTGGCAACCTGGAAATGGTGTAACTACTTAATGTTGTAGCGCGATATATGACGAAATATGTACTTTTTGGTATTCAAAGTAACGCAGAAAATGACAACACACCGCAAAACTGACAAGAATTACATGTAGAAAAAGGAGACAGTTATTTTGTATTACATTAAATACTGAAAAGCATTTCGTCATTTTGCGTTACGCCATTCCGTCATTACGCCAGTTACAAATTGTTCGTCAAGCTCACATTATTTATAACATTTTCGACGAGCTCCTTCAACCGAGTCGACTGATAATGTGATTTCTCCTTGCCCAGGGCATAGACGTACGTTTGAAAGTCAGTCCGTTTCTCGAATATCCTTTGCAGCACCTAAATTGAAAGGCATAACGTGGCTGTATTTACAACGATAACTAATAGTGGGATCATAATTTATGCGATTTTTTAAATCTAATTTTACTGTTTCAATTACCTCAAAGTTAAGAGAGTTCTAAGAAAATCGAACCACTAATTTCGCGTTTATCGCATTATTTTTGAAGGGAAAAATTAAACAACTTTTAAGACAGTTTCTGAGAAAATAGGTTCCCTATGGAGGGGGTGACCAGTGGAAAAATTGCCGTTTTTCGGGGTTTTTAGTGGTATCTGATCACATTCTACCTGAAAATCATGATTCCAGGTTTTTTCCGAGGCTGTGCACTTTTTGGAAAGTGTACCCTGAAGAGATCGAATTTTCAAAAAAGTGTACACAACCCCGGAAACATGATTTTCAAGCAGACTGATCTATTACTACCAACAATCCCGAGAAAATGACACTTTTGTCACTAGTCACCCCCCTGACTGACTACCATTCAGATTCTGTCTTAAGCATCATATTTTCTTCCCAGATTATTAGTTCCACTAGATTTCTCGACTATCTATTTTGATCTTAGTGGACCTGATGAAAATCGTGCAGCTAGTTTTGTCAAGGTCCGATGAGTATTGCTAACGATTGGTATCTTTATAAAGTTTGGTTGATAAGTGGTGTCCATTGAATGGATTGTCAGTTTGAGGCTCTCATCCCACTGCTCGCATTCCTTCCCCTTCCCCCTCACACCTTTCATCTCCCTTCATTTCCCCTTCTATCCTCATTTTTCTATGATCTAACCTAGGTTTTCAACAACGTTCCGCTAGAACAGTTGGCTCTCAAGAAGAAGACATAGGCTGGATGGATGAGGAAAGAATGAGATAGAGGATAAGGTATGGAAAGGAAAGGAGTCTGATCAGAGGCGAAAGCAGAGGGAGAATCGGAATCGGAAGCCATAAAGCTGACTGATTGTCATTGATACATGAACACTCGTGCAAATAAATAACACTCCCATTCTATAAAAAGAATAGAAAGGGAAAGATCGATGACAATCGATTCTGTTTTGCTGCTCATATGGATTGACAAAAATGCAATGTTTTCACGATTATGGAATCGAGAATCTTTCTATTTTTTCATGCTCTACCTTCAAGGATCATAATATTTGAGCCTTGAAAAATTAGTGCTAAAATTCTGCATGCTTTTTGAAGTGGATTTTCATGTCACAATTTGTATTGGATAAAGAAACTGAATAGAATCTCCTTCTTCTTCTTCTTTGAAATTTGTTTGCTCAGAATTTTATCTAATCCCATGTCAGAATGTCTCCAATTCCAGAGTTGGAAGAATGATGTAAATAAAGAGAAATTCGCTTCTATTGGCTTTGAGAAATGACTAGCTTTGTCAGTTTAATGTTTAATGAATGGAAGATGAAGTGTCGCACTAGAGTGGATTTCGACAACTCACAGAGAAGGAGCACGAATTTTCCTCCTACTATGCACTTGCAATTCATAAGAGAAAATAATAAATGAAAAATAAAGAATACCTTATTCCCAAATTCAGAATGAGGATTATCCATGCACTGCGACACAATCTCCCTTGCCTGTAGAGTGATGGGGTGAGGTCCGTCTCGCCTAATCGACTTTGATCGACTCAATCCGTTTGCCGACGACCTGCAATGCTCCACGATTTATCCTTTCCTTTCCTCATTCACGCATACTTGGCAGACAGCAGCTCCTTCTTGCCTGCCAATTCCCGTGGCGTCTTCAAACTACCTACACTCTTCCTTCCGCCTTTGTTCCCCAGTTCCATCATACTTTTGCTCTTTGGAAAATCCTGAAAAGGACACCATCATTCATTATTCATTGCTGAATTTTGGACCATTGTAGATTAAATGGATCAAAACAGAATATTTTGCAGAAATGTAAATATATTTTTAGAATTTCATCAATATCCTCCTCACCTGATTTCGCTCTACAGTACTCGGTTTGCGTTTTATCTCGACATTATCGGACTTCTGGCGAACTTTATTTCCATTTGCCGAGGACGTGCTGGCCGAATTGGAATTGCCCATTTCTGAGAAAAACTGGACTATAATAACTGAGTGGCTGGGAGATGAGATGCAATAAACTGAACGAGAACGAATCAAATATTGGAAAGGGAGGGGAATTGGACGAAACGATTCGAGTGAAGATGGAATACAGAGAAACGAGGATGAAGATGAGGTGGAATGCAAAGAACAGGGACAGGGACAGGGGACGGGGCAGAAGAAGGAAGCCCCAGGGGAAAATGAGCAGAAGAATATGAGGGGAGGAGGGGAAGACGGAACGACAAATGGAGGTGACAAAATAATGAAAACCCGGCGAGGAAATATGAGAGGACAGGGCGCCGGGTGCCAATGAAGGATGGCACTAAATTTGAGGGGAGTCTGCATGTGACAGGATATTAGGACTAAGTTTAATGAAGTCTGAAGGAAAGTGTTATGAACTTCGTGCTTACCGAAATATTGAAATTCTGCAGCAAATAAAGACCAGATGAGGAACATAAAATTGCAAAAATGCCTAAAGTAAAGACAGAAGTATTAAGCTGATAAAAATCTGTAAAATGCTAATTTAGAGGTACTTTGTCAGTTCCCATGTCTCATAGTAGAAAACGTTACGAAATAATATGTCAACCCAATCTTTTCAGGAAGAAGGACTGAAAAAATTAGCCAAGATTATGAACACTATCCATGATCCTACTTTCTGATCAACCTATTAATTCAAGCACTTTTCTATAAAGATCAGCTTTTCATTTGTATCATGAAGGATCTGATTTGCAGAATGAGAACCAAAGCAACTAAGCAATAAATTACAATCTTTGACTCTATGGATACAAAATTGGGAAGAAAATATCAATTGTTTTTCATCTTATCTATACCTAGGCAACTTTTTCAGTGAAGAACAGCTTTCTCACGGACGAATCTTGCAAGATCTAATTAGCAGGGTAACGACCAAGGAAATATAGTCAACATTCTCGATCTCTGTCTGTGCAATATAGAATAAAATTAGGGAAAAACATCAAATATTAGTAATTGTATCATAACCAAGTTGGTGTTTATGGTGAAGATCAACTTTGTTTATTGATGATCTGACTAGAATTCATACGCAGAGTGACAATCACGACAATGCAGATGTTGAATATAAGCCGCAGAAACAGAAACTGAGCATAAAATCGACTGAATAACGAGGAATCAATTAGGAACACATGCATGGCAGAGGGTATAAGAAGAAGAGGTGATGGGTAGACAATGAAAGAGGAAAGAAAAGAGAGTGAAGGAAAAGGGGAGGGAAGTGATAGATGAGATGATTTGAAGAGAAAAGCTCAAAGCATAACTGGATGACTGGAGGCAGGAGAAGAAAGGAAACAAACTAGAGAATGAGAAGGAAGACTCAAATGAGGCAAGGAGGGGAGGAGGAAGACTGGCAGGTGAGTCAAAACAACACCTGAACTGTCACTTCCATTGACTAGCAGACTAGGAAATGGCTGAGCAACCCACTTACAGATATTTACTTCTTCTGTTCTAAATTCACATTCACGAAATCTAATAGGCTGGTCAGATTTCAGCATTCTTTGAACAAGCTGAACAGGTTCCAAAATCCAAAACCAAAAGTAAAAAAAAAACGAAAGACCTTTCGAATAATGTTACATTTTTCAGATTAAGAAATTCGACGTGACGTCCAGATTAAAAAAGAGCAATTAAAAGAATTGCAATCAGGGTTGTGCGAAGTCAAAAATTTGCAAAAATTCGAAGTCGAAGCTTCGTGCAGCCCTGATTTGAATTCTGAAATCATGTGAAAAGTGATCAGCAAACTGTGAAGAGGTAAATTGCCTGAATATGTTGTGCATCAGAATAAGAATAAGGAAAGGGATTCAGAAGAAGAAGAAGAAGTAGAGCATTGACCTGCCCGAACCGAGGGAACTGCTCGCTTCTTCCTCTTTCTTCGGGCATTTCTCGGCTCTTTTCCCGTCTATTTTCACTCCCTTTTACTCGCCTAATGCACTTCGGAAAAGCGCAATTTGCGTTCAAAAAATCTGCTCGAAAACAGCAACAGAGACTGGGAATTGTGAGCAAAAATTGGACAGGGCAAAGAAACGAGGAAAGGAAAATTGGAAATTGAGCCGAAATATGAAACGAAAGGGGAATTACTGAGGTGGCAGAATGAAGTGGAAGGAAGGAGACAATGCAGAAAAATACTGAGAGGTGGAGTCTGGAAGGATGAAGAATTAGATGAAACAGATGGAAGGCAAAAGCAATGGAGAATGAGCATGGGGATAGGGATAGCGTGCAGTCCTTGAATCAACCACTAGCTGTCTAGCTGTCTGTTGTCCTGTTGTATCCAATCTATATTCATTTTTATCTCTCCATATCCCTTTCTTTTCCCTTCCCTTATCCTAATATCTTCTCTGAAGATGTCGTAGTAATCAACTCTTCTCCAAAACAAGACATCAACAATTGGATTACCGTATGGAGACAGAGGAATTCAGATGAAATTAGTCGGAACTACGCAGTTAGATATTCGCATGTATCATAGTACCATAAATCATAAGATCTGGACATTTTGAACTCCCGAAGAGAATCTAGTTTTGTGCGAACGTGCCAGTTAAATTCGGATTAAAAGCCGAAATTTAGGCCATAAAATGTCTAAATTCTTACATATGTGCACGTATCTCAACAATAGCAGTAGCAGTAATGGAGCATAACACATGGTCTTTTGCTCAGGTTTCTTCGATTTGGCAACCTTCTCCTCCTCCTTCCCCTGATTCCTTTCTTGTTCCATCAACCAAAATTCCGTGTGATGCCCAAATTGAGCAATTGAGCAATTTGGCGAATAAAATTAAAGTTGAAGGATTCGGTCGAATTGCCGATTGGAAGTCGAGCAGAAAGGCAGCAACGCAGAAGCAGAAGATGTGGTTTGAAGGGGGAAAGAGATTTGGGGGTTGAAACACAGCAGAGCGAAAATACGAAAATAGATGCAAATTGAGAGATGGAAGAGGCAGGCAGAGAAGCAGGGCTACAATTTGGTGAGCAAAACAGCTCAACCCTGATAAGAGATAAGCAGATTCAGACGCAATACGCGGAAATAAGCAAATTATTTTCTTGAAGTGGAAAGAAATCAGTGAATTATTATAAAATATTGACAAAATTGGGAAATTTATGGCAGAGATTGTGATGAAATCAGGCATGTGATTCTATCTTGTTATCACTGGTCTTTGGATACTTTAGCCCTTCCCTAGTTCATCAAATTAACACTTTTTACGGCAAACAACTTTAATCAAATTAACTATGTAAAGCTGGTGCAGATTTGTAATCATGAATTATTGTTATCTGATGAAGTTCGAGAATTTCGAATCATGAGAAATGCATGAAAGCACGGGATTTTTCGTTAATAATGTGATTCGCATCACTTTTGCTATATACTGAAGTTAAGTGCCACTTGATTATTAGATATAGGGAAAGTCAAAAAAGAATTATTTTAAATTTTCGTTTTTTTTCATTTTTCTATTGAATTTGCCACTTAGAAAATACAGATGCACGATGATCGTCTAGGACAGGCCAAATTTAACCGTCAGAACGAAGGAAATTTAGCATTGACCTAAAAATTCAGTGAAAAGCCACATCTAGGTAATTGGTACTGAACTTTCTATATTATAACTTAAATTTTACCTTCTATATTTAGATTCTGAGGAAATAACGACGAAATCGATTAAAAAATTTATGAGAAATAATTAAAATTAATTTTTGAACAATTTCGAACGAAAGATAGCGTTTTGTCGAGTGAAGAGTGTCAAAAATCGTCTAGATTTGACCAATTATCAATTTGTGTGACTAATTAGCGATAATCTTTCCAAATTAAACACTGCAATATGCGACTGATGTCCAAAACTACAGTACCGAATGCGTGAAGTTGGAAAATAGCGTAAAATAAAACTCTTATAATAATCTCAGATTTCATGTAGAAATTTTATTCAATAAAATGGGAAATAATAATTTTATTTCGATGCACATGATACAGAAAACTCGAATGCATTTAGGAAGTGATGAGGGATAATTGTAACTGAAATAAATATTCCTTTTAATATTTATTCAAATGAAAACTTCTTACTCTCTCTTCCTCCTGAGCTTGTTTCATTTGAATGCGAGATGATATTCGAAATTGAGCAGATTATTGTTCAACCAATTCAAAATCCCTTCAATTGTTTATTTCTAATTCCTAATCATTTGCCAAAATTATTAATTTTATGGCAAGATTTCTCATATAGTGTAGTGATAGAGCAGCGCATCTCGGAGAAGTGAGAAGTCAGGTTCGAATCCCGACTGAGAGGGATGAGTTTGCATAAAATAACCACCCGCAGCGAACCCAATCGAGGTATTGCTAGGTTACCGCCCTACATTTGTATGATCTTCCCTAAATTTGTCATACTGACTAATATTAGCTCGCTTTACAACACACGAAGAGGACGTTGATAGGCATTAATGGAATCGAAGCCAGCCAAATTCCGTCAAAATGGGTGATAGGTCTATGCCAACCTCTACAAATCCTATCTCCAAACCTGTAAGTTTCAAATTAAAATTAAACAAATTGAAGGTCAAAGCCAAGATCGAAAATCCCAAACCAAATTTTAATTCAAGTTCGGGTTCAAAAATTCAAATGGAGATTCAAAATCGCATTCCAATTAAAATAGTCCAAATTAAAATCAACCTCTTTGTAATAATTAAAATAACATTTTTAATTGAATTAAAATTGAAATTTCAGGGATCTGACCCCTTCGATAAGTTCACGAAATTGTTCGGCGCGAGGGGCTTCTCCCTAGAATATCTCAACGACAAAGAACAAGTCAAAAAGGACTTCTTCCAAGGAAAACCGAATAGTAAGAATTTATTCAAATTTTGAGGAAAAATCCCGAAAATTTCAGATCTCCGAAAAAATCCGCCAGTCGAGGTGGATCTCGAAGTCTCGAAAGAGCTGCTTGAAAAGGGCGGTCAGGTGACGAAAGAGTTCACTAGGTTAGCTTTTTCTAGAAAATTTGAAAAGGTTTAAACTTTAAGAAAATAACATAATAAAACCTAGAAGTTGCGAAAATATAAATGTTCAGGAAAACTCGAATGGACGCCAAAACTAAGGAATTCAAGGATTTTACAGTACCTTTGACCTTGAAGATCAACCCTGGTACTCCAAATCTTTCTCGATTTAGTTTTCCTTGTGAGGGCGATCATGCCCCAGGCAGAATCCCGGCTGATGTCATCGTAATTGTGCACGCTAAATAGCGTGTAAAATAGTCAATTACGTTGTTTTCTGAAAATTATTGATTTTCTTTCCAATTTTCACTTTTTTGTCGATCATGTTAATCCCCGGGTTAAATATTTTATGAGAAATATGGTGTTTTATGAGTTTTAGAAGATTCTAAAAAACGATAAAATTGAAAATACAGGATGGAAAATAAGTACTGTTGACAAAATATTTTTCGCTGTGAAAACGGAATAAGCGCTCAAATGAAAAGCTGTTTTTATAGATAATTTATTTAGATCTTCAGAAATAAAAATCAATTAACAATTTTCAAAATAACCGCCATTGATTTTGATACAACGTCGGAGTCTGCGAGTGAATGAGTCGATGACGTTGCAGCTGAAGTTCAGGTCGAGATCGGCCCAGGCCTTCGTCAAAGTTCGTTTGAGGGATTCCAAAGTGGTGTGGGATGTCGAGCAAGCCTTTTTCTGCAGTTCATTCCAGATGCTATAACTCAGGGATTCAAATCGGAGAGTGGAGAGACCACTAAGAGAAGTTGATGAAATCCGGCATACTGGCGTGGTACCATTGTTGCACGGATTTAGCTTTGTATTCGGGGCTGCCATTCTGAAATTAATAACTAAAATCGTTTAAAACTCGAATAAAGAATAAAATGAAGCACGGCGATTTCATAAAAATAAATTATAAAAAAAAAAAACTCCATTTATGTAAACGGCATTGTAAGGTTGTCAACTACTTATTTTTCACTCTGTAATATACATAAGGCAATAACACATATGGTTCTATCTTGTTTTTGAAGCAAGATCGTGCCGAATTTCAACGAGAGTACCTTGAAATTTTTAGTCGTTTTGAAATTTTATTTTGCAGGAACTTAGAGGTTCTATCATTCTACTTTTTGAAATGTTCATTTTTTCTAGCAGGCTCAGGGAGGACTTGAGTCAGAATGCCCCTGCGATCTACCTCCCATATATATTTTGTCGGGCCCAAATCCTCCCTAGATTTCTCTCTAATATTTTTTGCCTAAAAATTATTAACTTCCAAGAAGTCGTATCGTTTCATTCAGACCAGGGCCGGGCGGAATTTGAAATTTTGCTTTTCGGAATTCGGAAATCGGAATTCGGAATTCCGCCCGGCCCTGATTCAGACTGCGCATCCTATTCTTGTTCAGCTACGAAATTGTTGGTATTGAACGAGTGGTTGTCGGCAGTATGAAAGGCTTGCTCAGATTGAGGTGATCGAGGTGAATTACCCTTGTTCGGGCCGTGTTTGTTGTCTGACAGTTGAGATGACAGAGTTGTGTGATGGGATTGGATGAAGGCAGTTGGAAGCCTGAAGCTGGGCGGGCAGACAGGGCACAAGAGGGAGGTGCTAATGAAGGGGACAGACAAATAGGCGGGGACAGACACGAGCAGATCTGCTTCAGTCCTTCTATCCTGCTCTCGCAGTTCGCATCGAGGGTCTCATTTCTGTGCAGTCGCCAGGTGCGACTTAGTTTCTTCTTCCAAAACTCGTCTGATTCAGGTGACAAAAGTCGATTGGTTATGTGCAGCCGAGAAGGTCTGATGGAAATGAATGCAATGGAAGAGGACTGGTTCGAATTGCCAGATCAGGGAAATGGCGAGTGGTCCTGGAACACTGGCAATTCATATGATTTTGGTACGTTCTTTCGCATTTTTGTTAGAAAAAAGCGATATTAGAGGCGGGAAAATTTGATCTTCTGCACTAGTTATCCTCAAGTTACTCTTACACTTTTGTAGAAATTATCCTCTTTTAACCTCTTCTCCATTCTATTTTCCAGAAAAGGGTGTAACTTTTACAAAAGGGTAAGAATAACTTGAGAGTAACTAGTGCAAGAGGCTCAAAGTGTCAAATCTTAACTCATTTCACTTCACTAAGACTTTAACTTCATGTTGAACTCCATGAAGCTAAAGCTGACTGATAAATTTCAACATTCCTATTTTAAATAGTGCTATCAACAAAGAGGCTGTTTTTTCCTCAGAAAGTCAGTAAATTACAGTATGAGAAAAGCGATATTGCTTTGTATTAGCGCCAGAAGCCTATCCCGAATTTGCCCAAAGCGTCCATAATACAGTTGCTCTCAAAGTAGCACCCTGCACTGATAAGCCTTGTCTCTGTGTTTGGAATGGCCCTATGTCTGCTGGCGATCTTCTCCTTCCCTCCCCCTTCCTTATCTGACCCGACCCCGGACCCGTTCTCCTTTTCCTTCCCATCTTCCTTCCAATTTCTATTTGCTTCAGGAGCCTGCATATTTCTCAGTCCTTTCCTTATCAACATCTACCTCATTCTACATGATTTTGATGATTCTTCCCTTCTAGTAATTATCATTCTTCATTTTTCATCTCAAGAAAAATATACCTATTTTCTCTAGTAGAAGCCCTATAGCTACCATTTTTAATCCTTCAATTTTCGAAAAACTCTAATTTTTCAAATCGCCAGAACTCTTGATCTGGTGATCGTAGAAACCTAGAATCAAGATTAAATATACCATAAATAATCTAAAGGATGCCTAAAACTTTCGATGATGGCCTGAGTTGAGTAATGAGTGGGTCTGCAAATCCGAGAGGGATCTTTACTAGAGGAGGTGCTTCTAATAGAGAGGACTTCAATTAGAGAAGATACGCCAGATTTCGAAAATTTTGCATAAAAATAACGAGATTTTGAACTTTTCAGTGTTAAAACGAAGCGGGAATTACCCTACCATCCCAGAAAGTTTCATCGTGGAAATGCTATTTTGCATAGCATCAATCTAAAAATAAAGAAGCTAATATAAACCATAAGAACTAGCCAAGTTTTCATTCTCAAACTTCATCCTCCAATATTTTCACCGTAATTAGTAATTCAAAACTATCACCAGTGCGCACTATCGACTATTTTAGTCCCTCCATCAAAATGAGGAGATGAGTCTGTTTTGTCAGGGTGGTGTTTTTCGCAGGCTCTCAATATTCCCTCCTTTTTCGGTAGTTTTCAAGTTTTGCTGTGCATACAATTCTCTCCTTATTACTTTTGTAATACAGTTTGAGAGCGTAGAATATTTCCACAAAATGCTTGCCCTTGTTTCAGAAATGCCAATTGAAACGACTCTCTCATTCCGAGTAGATTTTCCTGTGTTCGAGGATTCGATGCACGAATTTGACGATTGGAAGGGAGAGCATTCGGAACAGCAACAACTCGCTGTCGTGCAGGAAGGTATGCACAGTTTGAAAATCTATTTCATCAGCAACAGGGCTACTCGGAGTTGAGATTTTTAATGGCCCGGAATCGAAATCGGAGTTGGAATTCCGAACAGTCCTGATCAGTAAAACCTATTCGTCTGCGTAATCAAAGTATACAAAGATAAAGTTTGAACAAGTTCACAGGCTAAGGGTGCTTTATGATCTTTTTAGAAACTTGGCTATTGTGAGATGAAAATATCTGTTAAAAACTGAATTTTTCCATGTTTCTTCTTTCAATGAGATTATTTTTGAGCTTTTCAAATTTTTATTCAACATGTACATATGACTAAGTAGAAACAAACTTAAAAATACCTGACGAAAGATAAACCATTATCTTTTTCAATTTACTGTAAGATTTAACCTGAAATGTAATAATGAAATATTGACGAACAAAGATGATACGTTAAATTAATTTTATCTGACTCTAAGCAAAACTTTCGAAACGTTGATGAACCCATACGATTTCAATCATTTTCAGGACGAGTTCAATCGAGCGTCGACACGAAGGAAGCAGATTTGCAAGCGCAACACCAGCAGAGTTGGTGCAGCGATGGAAGTCAGAACGAGGCTGACGAGCAGCTGGCCGCAACTCCTGCAGTTTGGTATTCGCAACAGCAGTCGTCGGGTCAGTCAGCTAGGCAGTTTCTCCTTTATTCTTCCGGTACTCCTCTTCCTTGCCTTTCTTTCCAATTCTACTTCACTTCATCACCCAATCGCCAACAGTTCTTCCTTTCCAAGTCAGCCATCTCATCAATTATCAATTCCTTTTCTCTCTATCTCTGCGCTCTCCTCATTTCCCCTTCTATCCCAGTTATTTCCATTTTTTCACGTCTCAATTTCAACTTCATTGTTTGCCAATTCAGGTGAAACGGTTAGAAAACGAAGAGAAAATTAGGCGAAAAATTGAAAAAGCGGAAAATTGAAAAGCACACGGAAATGTGAGAGAGGAGAAGACGAGTGCAAAGGTGAAATTGTCAAATTGATACAAAACAGTAGCAGAAAGAGAAGCAGAGAGACAGAAGGAAGAGAAATGCAAAAACTGCGTCCTTCGAAATTTGGCTTGCGGTCGAAAATATTATTACACAATTGGTGAGATGGAAGACGAACTGAGTGGCGAGGTGAGAAAAGTCGAAATGGGAGAGGAGACTTGGAAACTTGGAAATGACACGCTAAATTCATAAATCATCAATCTGTCGAATCTATCGAGTGATCGAGAATGAGAATGAAAATGATAAACTGATTGTGAGGGGAGAGGTGAGTTGCGCAAGGTCTCCATGCCTCTTTGATGTTTGACTGCTACTGCTGAATGGCCATCATACTGTATAAAATGCTCGGACTCTATTAGGCTTTTCTTCATACAAGCTTAAATTTCCCTATTTTGAAACTGAAACGTGAAGAGTTTCTTCCTTTATTTGTTCCAACCGCTCATTATCAAAATTTGTATGTTGTCAAAATTGACATTAGCAAGGTAGAGAAGACGAACAAAGTCTAGTGAGAAGTGCAAATGATGATGATAATCAGTGGTACAATAAAAAAGGGTCTTGAGGAAGCGGATTTTGTAAATTCGGAAAATCTTTATTATAATCAAGTTGCGACTATCATGACACTAATATGTGCTCATTTCAAAAACTTTATGGCCGATTAGTTTATCTGTTAGTTCCTCGAAAAATTGACCAAACTCGCATCCATAGTTTTCAATTCTTCCAAAATTTATGGTTCAAGAATTGCTCAAAAACTATTCTTAACCCGGGTAAATCGTCTGCAGCTATGCCTGTAGAAGGAATTAGGATGAAGGAGTGGATGGGTATATCAGTGATGCAGCGATGAAGAGAGAGGAAGAAAGGGCTGATATGCTGGTTGCTGATGGATGGAGAGACAGCCAGGAAAGGCAAGGAAGGAAGGAAGGAAGAAAGGGAGGGATATTCTCGATGCGCGACTGTCTGTTTCTGCTGTGGCTGCAGTCGCGTTGATCGTCTCCTCCTGCATTCTTTCTTCTCCCCTTCCCTTCTATTCTCTTCTCGTCTCTACCCCCTCCTCTGCTCTCATTCAATTCCTTCAATTAGTTTCCTTTTCACACTCATCACTCCTCTCCAATTACTCAATTCTTGAATGCTACTTCTCATTATCAATTATCACTTGCTGATTTGATTAGCATAAATTATCTTCTCTGATTATAATTTGTTTATCTAACTCCCCCTTTTGCCTGTCTGCGATACTTCTTGAACTATCAAACCAAATCAGCGAAATGGCAAACAAGCATGACGAGATTTATGCTGAAATTGCGCGCTGCGAATTGTGCGTTGTTGCTGTTGGCCTCTGAGTCACTGACGAAATAAATATGCCAATGCCAAAGGCGGTAGAGGAGAGGTTAGATTCTGAGTTGGCCCATTTAATGTGCAGCAGAGCTGTTGATGATCGAAATTTCATGTCTAGGAACCATTTCTTGTTAACCTGCAGGTTCCTTTCAAACATGTTGATCTTCAACAGTCATGAATGTGCATGTGGAAGTTTCGAAATGCATCTTGCCATTTTTGCGTAGGTCTTCCTTTTTATGGATCTCTCCTTCTGCCTGCCTATGCATCTGTTTGCTCTTTCCTTTTCTGCTCTTCTGTTGCTTCTTTCCTGTTGAGTCTGCCTATGGCATTTATTCTTCCTTCCTTTCAAACTTCAATGTGCCAAGCTCTTCTGCTCGCCACGAAACTATCAGATCAAATAAAATCTATCTTTTCTGTCAGATTTTTTGGTTACAAACTTAGTTTCACTCAACCTTTTAAAATATATTTCCAAAAAAAAAAAGCTACGATAAATCATGTCTTTGCCATTCTCTGATCTAGCAATACCTACTGAAATCAGCCTGCAACGTTTGTTTTTTTTATCACCCGTCCACTCTCTTATCTTATCACATTCGCATTGTTATCAGCATTTAAACCGACTCTTCACTTCTTTATCGCCTGTTTCTGCCTGATGACACAGTCCAGTCATTCGGCATTCCCTATCATCGATTTCCTAGCCAACGTTCACAACTTGCTCATCATATCCTGCTGCCTTCCAGCTTATCTCCTTAGTATGGTATGTGATATATCAACTCATTGTTTACCCACTCTGCAATTCCCTTGTCTTCTGTCTCTTATGCCTCTGTCCAGCCAGTCTACAGTATTCATCGTTCCTTTCCATCTCCCTTCGCCTTCGCCTTCGCCTTCCCCTCTCCCAGTCTGAAGTCCTGGGTATTCTTCCCTTCCCCTGCCTTCCCTTCTATCCCTTCTCCTTCTCGACTTGTTCTCCAATTCTCCTTCCCTTCTCATTCCTTGCATCCTTTCTCGTGCTAGATTTGTTCTGTTCTTATTCGACGACATTCGACCGGTAATTGATTAGGTCGATAGTCGAAAGACAGGAGAAGTGGAAGGAGGAGTGATCAGCACAACGAATACAACGCTGCTACTCACGTCATTTGCTGCCTTAAATTGTATTGTCTTGACACACGGCCTGGCTATTCATTGTTAGAAGAAGATTAGGATTTCTATTCACATTCCAAAATCATCGAATCAACAAGCGTTGAAATTTTGTAAAAATTTTGAAAATCACTGATAAATACCAAACTCCGCGCCTCTTTGCAAAAATATGCTGCGTTTTTGTTCGAAATATGATGGTTTGGAATAAAAATTGGGGAGAAAGTATACCCACCAAACTCAAAATATCTCTAAATTCCCTGTCTTAGCTCGACGATCGTTTTCGAATAGGCGGTTGTGCAAAAATCAGCGCATAATTTTATCTCCTAAATGAATTTATACAGTGAAAGTCTGCATTTTGATGTTAACAATTTTGTCTATGTTTCAATTTGATCTTCTTTACTTCACGAGGGAATCTTATTTACACTCAAAATGATGTTTCCATGCAAAAATTTCGTACAGAATATGAATCTCCACGTCTACCTTAAGGACCCTAATCATAGACTTGATAAATTTATCATCGAAAAGCGCGGGTTAAACATTATGCCACTGGAATGAACAGTGTCATAGATTCGTATTTCATTCGATTAGATGCGATATTCAATTTAGCTTCTTTATGTAGAAGGAGAATAATTAAAAATCTTATATTTTCAGTACTTCCCGACTCGACTCTCTACCATCTGCAAGACGGATATTCGACAGCTGAGTTCGAACAGCCGTCAGGTGCAAATCCACAGGAAACAGGCAGAGAAGAGGAGGACGGTCGACAGTGTGGAAGGGGAATAGACTGCTCAACTGAAGCACAACCACTGCCTGCCATTTACTCGTTGATGAGACAGCCTAAGGAGGAGCCTTACGATTACGGTACGCGTATAATTTATCTTTGCAATTTATGATAAAAATGATCATTTCTATAATTCTGATCGACAAGTTTTCGACTTCTATGATGAGAATATTGTGATTTATGAATAACTAGAGTCTAATTGTTACCCTCATAATTCATCAGGAAGATATCAAAATTGGGAAACGTTTACACGAATTTGTCAATATTGAACAACGCAAAAAACGCATAGAATAAGATTTTTATCTTGAAATTAGAAAATTTTCGAAGAAGAATGTTCTAATCGTAAGCTATGATGCAAATAATTACTATGACCTTAACAAATGACATTGAGCTTACTTTGTTTGAATATTCATTTATCTGCTGATCTGTAAAGTATTGAAATCAATTTTTCTCAGAAATGTACTTAAAATATAACTTTTCAGTGAGTGGTACTTCCTGTTCAACTTCATCCCCAGTGTGCATCGACTATTCAATTGCCTCTGCAATGAGCTCTTCCACTGCACTCGAAATCAATGCAAATGGCTACGTGACTGCTGCTGCTGCTGAAATGGACATCAAGGTTGAAACTCACACCTTTTAATTTTATCAAACCCATTTATTCAGCAACTGAGCAATCTGACTCCCATAGCAGTGACCCAGTGCTATTCGACTCTGTCGGATGAATATGGCACTTCCCATCTGCTCACGAATTCTGATACATCGTACGTCGACTATGCATTCCACAATCCTAGCAATCTGTAAGAACGCTCATTTTTATCTTGAATTTGTTAATCAAATAATCTTTTTCTTCTAGATCGGGTCAGGAAATTCATCTGTCAGTGCCTTCCTCTTCCCCATTTTCGTGCATCTCCTCCTCAGCAACTCCATCCACCCTCGTGCCCTCATCTTCAGGCCTCTATTCCATGGCCAGTCATCAGTCTCAATCCACGACACCGACTTCCTTGCAGTTGTTCGATTTCCAGGTACTTTTTCATACGACTATTAAGATCCTCATATTAGTCTGGGGAAAAGGTATTGTAGCATTGTCAGTTTTTCATAACTAATGCTGTTTATTGATTGAAAAAAGGAAATTCACTGGCTTGTTTATTATTGGGTTGGTGAAAAATATTGCAACACTTTTAAATTCCTAATTTGTTCTACGAGTCTAAGCTATATCAGTCAGGCTGAAATTTTGCGTAAACCATCAACTACGCATTGCCTAAATATCCTCCGAATTTCAGTCGTATTTGATTTATTCTCGAAGAGTAGTGAATTTTTCAATAACGCTCATTACTTTGAAAATGGTAGAGAATATCAATAGAAATTAAAACAAATCATAGCTCTCCAAACGTTAACCGAATCCAGCTGAAAACTTTAGGGATAGTTAGGGAATGTGTAGTGGAATATGTATGCAATTTTCATTCTGGTTGGTTCAGTTTAAGACTACAAAGATGAGTTGAACTTAGTATTGCAAGGTTTTCACCAGCTCAACAATGCTGTTTATCAATATGGACTTCATTTTTCCAATTCTCTGAAATGGGGTTTCTAATTATTGGCTGTAAAGATCGACTAGTGTAGGAGGAGGAATTTCTTCAATTCGTTAAAACATGATCAGGACATGATGTAAATTAGATTGACCAAATAAGAATATTTAGGGAATTGGTATTCCGATCTACGAAACTCAGCCTCTGTCGGTGTTGCCTTCTGCGATCGCCAGTGGAGTGCCTGTGCAACTGAACGCCAATGCCGGCTCTTCTTCGGCCTTTTATTGTTCATCTCCAATCGGCTATACATCCACGCCACCCCCACAAGATCCGCTCGTTAATTCTCGCAACTCTTCTACTCGACAACCCATGAAACGCAGAATAACGGTTAGTTATTAGTTTTTATAATTTAACTCAGAGTTAATCTAAGTACGAAATTCTTACCTTCCAAAATCTTGTCTTTTTTCTTTTAAACTTATTCGGGATTGAATTCTAAATTCGGATTAGCTTTTATTCGCTCAGGATTACCAATAGGAGATCAATTTGTATTAGGCTGTTCAATGCCACGAGAATTCGGTGTGTGCAAATTGCGGCACTCGTGAGACAACCCTGTGGAGACGTGGTCAGGACGGATCGACTGAGTGCAATGCCTGCCAACTCTACTTCCGGAAGAACAACAGGAGAAGGCCGCCCACACTCAAGAAGGAGGGCATTCAGAAGAGGAACAGGAAGCCGAGAAATGAGTCTGGGGCACAGCTGCACGCTCATTTGCAGGCACAGGGAAAGTGTGGGGGGAGTCGATCAGTGCCGAATGCAGTCAAACAGCTGGCTGACGAAATGATTGTCGGTGCTGTCACCAAAATTGAAGTCTAAACGGACAGACATGTTACTGCTGATCTGCAAGTTTTCACATAGATATTTTTATTTGTTGCCTTTTATCAGAATCGAGCACTGCAATTACAGAGTGCTCATTCATAATTTAACAACTTATTTTTTAATAGCTTTTTTCAGCAAAATTATTTTGGAAAACGGTCAGCCGGATTCAATTCAGCTCGAAGGGGTATTTATGAAAAAGTGGCTTTACCCACTTTTCATTCTTGGGCAGGCTTGGGCATACCTGTAGCGGCTACTTTTTCGGACTTAGTCACAAAAAATTGAAAAATTTTGGACAAATTTGGTATGAAAAATGTGCAGAATTTTATGCTGATTCCAAATCTGACAATCGTTTCTGTTTTTTTTAAATTTGCATTGATCCGGAGTGATTTATACTCGACAAATCGCAGGCTCAATGCTAAGGAAAAAGTCGAAAATTTGACCCGACTACCGGTATATACCCAGAGAATATTATAACAGCTAATTCGGTAAAGTCACATTTTTTATAAATCTCTCTCCGAGCTGAATTGAATCCCGTTGACTGTTTTCCCAAATAATTTTTCTGAAAAAAAAACTATTTAAAAGAAGTTGTTAAATTATGAATGAGCACTCTGTATTTCCTAAATCAATGGAGAAACTAGTTTTTCTTGAAACTAACAATGAGCCATTTCTTCTTTATTGTTTTTGACGATATTCCTTTTCACTGAATATTTGGCCCCAAAGTTTCTGAATAAACTTGACCATAATCCATAACTAATTCATAATCAATTTCATATCTGACAAATATTTGTTGCTCTTGCAATTACTAGAAATGTTACTCTTTATTAGATTCGAACAGTCCGTCAGTTACTTATGATTCTCATACCAAATCACTGTTGAAAAACTTAGACTGATATAATAATTCTCGCTTCTTGAATTTTTCAGTAATTCTGTCAAGTTCAAAATCTGCCCCCAAACTGCAATTCAAATAATTGCATAAGCATTATTTTTCATCAATTCAATTTTGCTTTTTTCTGCATCTCAATTTCACAATGCCTTATTTTGGAATTATTTGATAACAGAAATAATGTGTATCATAATGACATTCGGTAGATTCATCGCTTTTCAAGACCTCACATTGTTGCATTTCCACGCGACTTCACAATTATATTCACAAGCTTAAACATGACAAATTATTTTCTCCTAAATCTGTTAAGTTAAAATAGAGGTATACGAAAATAAATATTCATCAAAAATATACAAAAATAGGATCATGCGAAGTTATCCAAAGCGATACTTAACTGCACGCTTATGAAATTTTCGCTTGAATGTTATTTCTACTAACTGAATGAAATTTTCTGTCCTGCAACTCGAAATACATCTTTAGTTAAAATTAAACTTTTACAAGTTAAATTTGAACGGTTCATTAAAGATTATGAAATTTACTAATTTGCAAAACTTGCTAAATGTGAAATAACACAAACAAATGTCCTAACTATGCTTGGATTAGCTGCTGTTTACTTTATCTGATAAGTTGTAGTTGATTTTCCAAGCACGTTTAGTGCAAAATCATAGCCTGTTATGGGTTCTTGGTTTTACCCACTTTCATCCTGATTAGACATTCAAAAAATTTCTAAATATAACGAATATGTTAGTTGATTTATTATGAAATCACTTAATTTTTCGTTTGAATCTATTTTCAGCATTAAGTATTTTTGCAAATACCAAATCTTATTAGAAGTAGCTAATAATGTGCATATCCACTGACAAATGTATATTATGTGAATTAAAAATTTAAAAGGGAATTAATTTTTAGCTCGGAAAAATTTGTTAATGTGCAACGTAATGATGGCAAAATATAACAAAGGATTAGTGCAACAATATCGAGTGGGTTGAGGTGGAGGAAACATTGCAAGGAGCGAGGAGAGATTTGATTAAAAAAAAGAATATAGGGGGCAATCCTGTTAAAACTAATGTCAAAATGATGAGAAAGCCATTATTATTAACCCCCAAGCGATTTGACGAGGCGATGACGAAACCACACGCACACACATTCTTTGCAAATTTGTGCAAAACATCGCTCATCCCTCATTACTCAACTTATTTATTCACCCTTGAAAATTTTCCGGTCTAAAGTAATTTCTACAAATATTTTCAGAGTTTTCCGAACAGATAATCTGTTTAGTTTCCAGACTACTGATTTGTCAAGAATTCTCCTTTTGTGAATTAAATGAGTTCTCGAATTCTGTTTTAATGTGACGAGTACAAATCCATGATCAAAGTAGGGCGAATTTTGAATTGTGGGGGCTGGAAAAACCCCCGCTATTCCTTGAATTTTATGCGATTACAAACGGCATTTTTTGGCAATCACAATGCAATAGGCGAATATAATTCCGTATGGAATGATAATGAAACTAGGTAGTAAATCTGCAGTCTCAGATCTCAGATTAGGAGACTTGATCGAAAAATGTCGTGCTATCATAGACTTAAGCCTATTGTCTAGCGATATTCAATTCCATTTAGAATCTATTAGCATGAATAGAAAATTCTGATCAGATTCATTAACCCTCGATTTCCATTTTTTATATCTCCATAATTGTTTTGCTGATGCTTGGGCAGTATTCTATCAAGTATCAGACAGTGTCCAGGATATCTTTGATGTTATTGTGTGGGATAAAACAATGAAACAATTATTTATATTTAAAATTTATCTCATATTATAGCGTAGTCTAGTTTAGTTACAGTAAACTTGACTATTCTACATTGTAAGATAAACTTTCATAAGACTGTCTTATTTATTACAGTGAATTTCTAATACAAATACATAAAACTAGCGAGGCCAAATAAGTTTTCGTGTATGGTTATCACGGGGAAATTTTAATTTAAACTGAACAGATTGTTCCGAAAACTTCCTAAACGAATCACTTCACTATCGCCGTGATTTTTTATCCAAGTGGATTAACTATTCTGCATAATTTTTGGAATGTAATATCCAACATTATTTATATCAAGAGTTTTATCTTGCTATTATTATCTACAAACTATTTCGATATTTTTCAACTTGATTTTTATGAAGATGTATTCTAACTGTTAATATTTATTGTATAACTTATTAACAACATTCATGCAATATTCAATCACAATCATAAGCAAAGAAATTATCCACAATTTTGAACCTACAAATAGTAAATACTATTTTATAGATGTTTGCTCTTATTTGAATTTTATGCAATGTTCTGAATGAACATGATTTTTCGGTCTTGGGAAATTGCAATATGTAAAATCACAGGGTCTGCAGAGCAGCAAAGTCAAAAGGTCGATCTCCTACATTTCTAGCTTAATTCCTTGTTCGGTGCATTTCTCGCAACAGGCGATTTTTCCCAAGTCACAAGAAAATCACCATTATTTCTCTTATTCGTCGTATTCCTTTTTCGGAATTTCGGGACTTTTCCTCGATGAACTACAAAAAGTTCCTAACGTTGGCATTTCTTTAAATGGAGATTTGTAGCTCCGTCCATCATGTGACTGCTTGTGAAAACTGCACAAATTCATATGTGCGGTATGTAAAAATGTCAGCGAAATTTGCACACTTGAAATAGAACTGCATAAATTTTAAATTACAAAATCAAAGAGCAAATTTAATCATAAGGAGTTTCGAAAGTGAACAAAATAAATTAGTGCATTTTCTTCTATGCTAGCGTATAAATAGACAATTATCTTGATGTCACGTTTCAGGTTATTTTAGTTTATTAGCCACATCAGCTTTATGGGACTGCACGGGAGGTTCTAGAGAGGCATTTTGCGGTAATTAACTTTGAAAATAGTCCAGAGATGATTGCAATTTTATTTAGCAGAAGCATAAAGAATCATCAGCTCGAATCCCCTTGCAAAAGTTCCAAGGAAATTCTGATCTCCAGAGTTCCAGTTTCAAATTTGAGAAATTTGACTCCTATTATGAATTAAAAAATAATTTCGATAATTTCAAACACCCTCAGTTTAACACAAGAACGTAATAGTATCACTAGGGACCGCAAATAGTTTTACAAAATTTATAATTTTCTGGATTCTCCTATCCAAGCTTATCACTTTTGATATGACTAAGATATTCATGCAAAAAAAATAAAATAATAACTTTTGATCGAAAAATCCATCAGAAACAGCTTGCGTAATGGACACGTTTTTCCAATATAAAACGCCCGCGAGTGCCTGTGGACGCGCACTTCCTGACAAGTTTTTCTGGTGAACAACCACTTCTATGAGTGGTTCATCGATTCTGATGATGATCTTTTGTGAATACCAACTTTGAAGGGAACTTGCTTCCTAGTTTTGGGTTTCGTATAATCACTTTATTTCCTGCCGCATTTTGCAGAGGGGGAGTTTGCGGTCCTCAAGTGTCACAAATGTGAGGCATGCTAAATGCCAGCCTTATTGTTAATTTTCGAAGAATGATATTTAGATGCGAAATCAACATGCATACAAAGTGGAACAATGCTACACATCGTCGTTTTTTATCGCGATAGACGACGATTTTTTACAAGTCTACGATATTTTATATTGTATTCGTTTTTTGAATTAAACTCTATCTAACATCTGTTCCAACCTTTCATTTTAAACTTTGTACTGTTTCGACGATTCTTTTTATTATCACTCATTTTCTTATTTCGTCTACTTTGAAGATGACTGAAAGAATGACTCGTTTCTTTGCCATGTCTTTCAGGTTTTTCAGGATTATCCACTAGATTTGCTTATCTTTGCTCTGCCTCTAAGCATTACCTCAATTCTTTCATCTCGTCTAATTACCTAATCCTTGTACTTATTCGTTCTTCGATAGCTACGGCAGTCCCCTTTCAATCGTTAATCACTCACTTCATCCTTTGGCTTTATCCTTTTGTATTGCATCACATTATCTGAGGATGAAGCATCGAATCAGTGGAGAAGTGAAATGTCGTCTGAGTTTTCATCGAGCGGCCAGCAACAGTCAGGCATAAGCCAAATGAGATATCAAATGGAAGCCGAATTTTCCAATTCTGCCGATTCGAGATGGTCGTCTTAGTTGAGTACTTCGGTACCACAAAGATGTAGACGAGGGGGTGTGCTGTGTAGAGGCTTGAAGGTTAGAACAAGATGCGAGCGAAATCATTTATTAACTGATAGTATTGGGTATTTATAGAGATCGAGGGTGAGATATCTAGAGTGAGATATGCAATGAGATTGTTATATTAAATCATGCCTTAACTGTCTTAATCACAATTTATGAGGCAAATTGCAGATTTTTGGTTATACAACTTTCAAAGATACCTTCGAATTGCACATTAGTGATCATCTACACTCTGTCACTTTAAATTGCATTTCACATGGTTTGGGTTCACTCTTCCTGTGGAAAGGCCAGTGAAATTTCATTCCGTGTATTTGATGCTTTTAATATGTGTTGATAAGCTTTCTCCAAGTCCCCAAATGCGTTCTGCTTAGCTTGATTAGTAACGAAAGAAGGGATTATCCCTCGAAAGGTTGTTGTTTGATTTATGGCCGATCCCGAACTCTAAAGACTCGAGACAAACAATCTTCCATCGACAAAGCTCAACTTCACTTCCTTTTTTGCTCTTGGGTTTCGAATGTTTCCCAAATAGAATGTCTTTACGCAAATTAAAAATCCTGTTATTGTTTTCAATAGGCATTTGGTTTTCCGGCTTCAAGTTGGATTACCGTAGTCAGACATTGAAAAGGTATCAGAATATCCTCGTTCCCGCGTATCCATGGAGAATTAGCCTTTTTAAAAGCTTGGAAAACAGGAAAGGCCTCAAATAATTTCCCCTTATGACATTTTCGACGTAAGGCTATTTGGTCAGATCGAAAACGTTTATGGGAAAGTTTACTTGAAAAAACGTCTATTTTGGTCAGTGAAGTTTTGAAATTGAAATTCACATGAAAAGGTGAACTTTGTATCTTTCGATGAAATTCCTGCGATAGTGGTTTGATAATAGAAAATAAAAACAGGAATAGAATGGAAGAATATTGCGTCACCCCTTGAAAGCGTGAACAGCAGACAAAATCAAGGACATTTCCTACGAAATATCAGCGCTTTCGAGTCTCTACTTATTGCTTATATCACTTTCTGTTTGTTCTCTATGCAATGCTCAGCTGATGCAATACTTGTTGTAATCCAAAGGTTCCGTGATTGGGTGTAAATTCATAATGTCGCAATTTTATGTGCACAGAAAATTTTTCTTTTTGCGTAGTTATGGTACAAAGTAAAACTAGGATTGATGTACAGAGCGCCTCAAAAATCTGGGCCGCTTTTAGCACTCAAATTTGAGCCTGTAAAAATCTTAAACTCATAGCCAAATGGAGTAAAATTATGCAAATAGGTAGCATTGATATTGAAGAAGATAATATTCGTTTTTAAACAAATTTAGTCACTATTATCCAGGCGATGAGTTTTTAAAAGTAGGCTAAAAGCGGTGCCGATTCTTGGCGCATCCTGTACATGAATTCAGGCGTCTCTGAATGGTATCTGATGAATATTTCATCAGCAAAATTCGAGAAACGTTTATTCAGAAGTTGCAGATAATTCCGTTCACAGCCTTAAGTTTCATGCACTCGATTATTTTATGGGTAAATATTTTATTTCTGCATCTGTAGTAAAAGCATTCAGAGATAGGAAGAAGTTTATCTTTGGTAGAAATGGTTTTTAAAGGTAGCTATATTGTGGCATGATAGTTCATTAAATTATCAGTTCCTTCTTCGTTATTTAGCCATAATGGAGTGACCACTGTTTAGCCATTTCATCGAAATGTCTTCATTCTTTCTAGCCATTATGTCCCGGAAATATCTCCACATAATATTTGGTCTGATATTCCATGGACTTTACTATCCTCTGGTCTACGAGAAATGATCTTTCAAATTTAAAGTGGAATTCGAATTTTTCCATCGTGAAAAATTTGTGATTTTCTATTATTTGTATGGGGCATTTTTGGCAAAGTTCAGCAGTAAATGGGGTGTGTGGGGGAGTGAAGGCAGAGAGGGTTAGAAGGAAAAAAGAAGGTGCGCTGAAAGAACAATGACAATCCTGAATGCAGAAGCAGAAGAGAGTCAAGTGGGGTTGCCCTTTCTAGCCTCTTCAACAGTTTAAACCATTCTCTGCATACATTTGCATTTTCATTTCCATTTCGAGCCAGACTTTTCAACTCCGTGCACATGACGAGTTCGTCAATTTTGCTTGCTTTCATGTTCATTTTGGAGTATCTATTTAGCCGCTTGTCCCCAGTTTCCCCTTGAATTTTCCCATTTACGAGACTCTTTTAAGTTATTCTTTTAGTTTTTCTTCACCGCCTCTCACATGGCTTTCGTTTACGACGAACGCATAACAATGGTTTGGGCATGAATATTTCTAAGCACTTGCCTTACAACCGCCCTCCAGAAAAGGGAGGAAAGAAAAAACGATTCCAGGTAAAACATCTGCAGCACTGCAGAGTCAAATGAAGGGGAATAGTGGGGGATAAAACGCTGCAAAAAATACGGCAGTAAATTAGAAAGGGAAACGGAGTACGGCGCCCCCGCTCCAACAATCCCTCAACCAGAGCCACTTTAATTCAACTAGCTGGAGGAATTCAAAAAATAAAAATAACCAATTAGAAACGTACGAACGAAGAATGGATGAATGAGCTGTAGCTGAAAGAACGTCCTGCAGGAAATTGGTCTATCATCGAAGAGATGAAATGGAGTCGAGAGGAAACGGAAAGGATGATACAGAATAAGGAGAGGAACTACGTGGGCAATTTGTCTGGGGAATTTCCCGTCGACGTAGAGTTCGATAAATTTTGCAAATTGACAGCATCGTAATATACCAAATGGAATTGGGTATGTTCGGGAAAGAGTGCCTCTCCATCAATTCCGCACCCTGCAATGGTATTGTTCTTAAGATTCCTCGAAATTCAAGCATTCCATCTTGAGGAAGTTCAATTACAGTAGGCTGGGTAAATCCTGATCTTCTGCCTGAAATAACCCCCGAATATTTGAGTTGAAGTGCTTCGTTTTGTCCATTTTTTAACAGGAAACGTGCCGATTTACGCAGTTCGTCCTTCCTGACAATCCAGCTGCAAATCCACACAAATCCACAGCTAATCTCCCTGTCTTTGTCTCGTCTTCGTGCCTTCTTGGAGGCTTGAAAGCCTCGGCTTCTGCCTCAGGATTAGGGCTCTTGGGCAGAGACACAGCCAATAAAGGCAAGACAAGAAAAATGACCGGAACAATCAAAATCTTTAATCTGCCTAGCCAAATCTCCTGGCTGACTTTTTCGATTAGAATTTCTCTGATTTTCATTGGAATTGTATTTTACTTGTATCTGTTAATCCCATCTCAACTGCTAATTTGCAAATCCAAAAACCTAAGCATTTTTTCGAGTATTTTTATAAGACGAAGTAGCCAAATTGTAGTGCTACGTTGCAGAATCACAATGCATATGAATAGGCAAAAAGGGTTTTTTGGAAAAATATAGACATATCCAAAAAAAATCAAGAAATTAGTGAATCGTAGTTGTGTCGATCCATTGAGTAGTCTTTTTTAGATACTGTAGTCAGGCATATTTGTTTTGAAACGAGAAAGATCTCTTCTTGTTTTCGCATGAATGGTATCGTCGATTTTCAGACAGGAGTCTTCGTAGGCTTCCTGTATAATTTCTCAGCTCACCATCAACACCATTTGTAAAATCTCAGTTTTTTTCTCTTTCCTACATCCCAAAAGCTCTAAAGCATGGAAAATTTTACAAATAGCTGCCATGATGAACTGATGAGTAGTTATACAAGAGACCGTCTTTGCGGTTCCGTTTAAAAACC
This sequence comes from Diploscapter coronatus, assembly GCA_964036155.1. Lineage (NCBI taxonomy): Eukaryota > Metazoa > Nematoda > Chromadorea > Rhabditida > Rhabditidae > Diploscapter > Diploscapter coronatus. The sequence goes on along the minus strand of OZ038423.1, from coordinate 20,350,265 downwards.
TTCGTACTGTTTCAGTCTTGAAGGAGTTTTGACAGTCCTGCGGTGAGGTTCGGTTAGGTTTAAAAAACATAAACAAATTTTTTTTTTCAATAAATAACTAGGCTTCAGACAGTAATTTAGTTAGAATTCGCCTAAGACGAGTTAAAAATGATCAAATCTAAGACATTAGAAAAACTATTTTGAACAGAAAACGAGAGAAAACTTGATATTTCTATCGGCTATTTGGAAACCTCAAGCTCTCAAGATATGCGAAATAAGGTGCAGCATGATAGGGAAAAGTATCTTTTCCCATACTATTTTGCAAAGCTTGAGGTTTCCAAGTTGCCTCTCGGTTCGGTTTGAGATTATTTGAATAACATTGTGATTCGGTTCTGTGCAGCTTGCAAAAGAAATTAACCCTGAACGCCCTTGTTCCAAAATTCATGGTGAGACTAATGATATATCCAAGTCATAATGAACTAGTCGTCAGTCTCACGGATAGTCCATCACATTGTGCAATAGCTGAGTAACTCTAGACAAATTTTCTTGGGACCCCCAACTCATCACTTCTTTTAAATGCCTGGTTTATCATTTTCGAGAGATTCTCGAAAAGTGTTTTCGAACAGTAAAATGGCTCGTCACTATTAGATCTGTGCATAATGTGGCCGTGATGAAATAGTTGCGAAAATGTGCGAATCGTAAAAATAGGTGATCGAAGGGGGTTTGATAGAATTTCGAAACTCTTCCGCATCATTTCCTCTGCACTTCCATCGAATTGTCAGCCTTTCTCCTCCTGTCTTCTGTTCTTCGTCCTGCTTGTGGTGGTTGCTGTGCTGTGCAGCTCTAGTTTATTGCTATCCATCTTGTCCTCTCATTTGCTCCCTTTGTACCTTTGTACCTATTTCTGTCCGTTCATGTGTCTCTGTATTTACTCCTTGTGTCACAAATTCGAATCAACTCACGGCGAGTGCAAATAAATAATACTGCATCAAATCGCTTACTCATAACCCCCTCCCATAAGACATCGAACTTTGCTGTTTAAATTGGAGAAATTTCAATTTTTCTTTCAAACTAGCGATGTTTGATTAAAGAATGCATGAAATTCGACGATTTTTTAAAATTAACAATTTGTTCTCAAATGTGTTCTTTCTAAATTGAGAATGCATTTCGGATTTGTTAGAACATTCCACAGCCAAATGGCCGATTTAATGGCTGTGGAAGTTGGGAAAGGGATTCAACCTTTCCTCTGCAAAACAAAGGACACGCAATCTGAAGGGAAGAGTGGAGTTTGAGTTTCCATTTGTGCGTTTATGCATTTGTGGACCTGCCCAGAAATGGAAATGCTAGCTGCTCATGTGATACTGGTTCAGGGCTCTGGATGAGCTCCGAACAGCAAAAATATACACACAAAGAGAATACATACAAGAGAGCAAAAAGCAACACTGACAGAACCAAAGATGAACCTGAAAATTCGCAACGCAGCAGGCCATTTTGTCGCCTCCTATGCCAGGTCTAAATCCCCTATTATCTATTTTCATACACCCAACTTTATCTTCTCTTCTTTTACCTCATAAGTTTACCCGTTCAAGAAATCAAAAATGCTTGCGAATCCCCCTTTTGTTGACAAAAATAATGCATACAAAGCCATCAGAGAGTTAATCTCGCTTGTGACATGCTTCACCGAGGATTAATGTAATAACTTTTTCCTCAACTTTTATGTACCATAAGACTTTCTTGTTAACACTATTTTAAATTCGTTTTTGGACAAATATAATCAGCATTATTTTGCATGATATCTTGCAATAATAACTTTGCAATAGGGCCTAATCAGCTAATGAGTTCTGCGAAATTTGGCGAAACTCAGAAAAATTTCGCATATGAAAAACAAGAAATTTTATGAATTACGCGTAAGGACATTTACGCAAAACTCAGGAAAATTGGAGTGGCAAGACGTGATGCACCTGCCGTGCGCTTAGAAACAAGACATCAGAAAACCTGCAATATTATTAATCACTGAAGTTTTCTACATTTCACATGTTCATGAAAAGTTCAATTTTTGAGAATTGAATTCATCGGAATCTATGCAAAGCTATTTCTGTGAAAGTTTTCGAGAGAATCGACTCTTTTCGAGTTTGTAATTCGACTCCTAGAAATGCGAAGTATGTACATGAAATGCGGAAAGATATGTGCTGCAACGGGTGATAGCCACAGGACAAATGATCGCTAATATAAATAAGCTGTGATGTTGCAGAGAACGATCAATCGGCGACTTTTCCCTGTGTTCTTTCTCCCGTCCTGGCCCGTCCCTATCAAATCTCTGACCACCCAGTCAACCACCCGATTGCTCATCTTTTTCTCTGCTGTTTTCTTTGCAGTCGGTTATTTTTCCTGCAGAAATTTCGTCATCTTTCGTATTTCTCATCTCTTTTCCTATCGCATCATTTCCTCCGACGTTCCTGATAATCAAACAATCAATTTCCAGACTGACTGCAGACGAGTCAGCTCTTTCCTTTGTCCATTCAGCTTTTAATGTTGAAGTTTTATCAGTTAATTGCCATTTCGAATTAATTATTGCGAATAATGAGAAATTTATGCCGAATTACTCATAGAGGTCGTAAAATATTGACAAGGTCCTAGAAAACAAACACTATACAACATTCTTCAATAGAACGAAAGAAGTGACAAAGCAATTAGTTGTTTTCGACTAGAGATCGAGGCTCCATTATCCATATTCCATTATGAATTATCCTCCATAATAAAGAGCTATTGTGTTATGGTTGTTTGTCTCCTCTATCTTTATCTATTCAATAATGAATTTCAGCAAGAAAGGCTCATCTATTCTCCACTTTTTGTCTTTCATAATAGGTTCGTTCGTCGTTATCCCCTCCATCTCGTCGATCTTCCGTTCCTCCCTTTTTCCACGAATTCCTGACTAATTCCCGCTTTCCCCCGTATCTTTTATTGTCTTAGTTATCAGTGTACTTGTTCCTTTCACTTTTTGACTTTTGCATTCAATTTATCAAGAATACAAGATTAGGGGAAGGCAAAGAAAAACGTGGAGGAAAGGTTTTGAGCAATTCTTAGTGCTTTGTTTGATAGCCTAGAGGAAATGAATGAAAAGACATTTCGAAAAGATTTGCAAGCAGAAGGAAGGACAGAAAAAATATGACGCGCAGAAGAAGAAAAGCAGTAATTCAGAATTGGAAGTCATTCACTTGAAGACGATCTGATTGCCTTAGATAGAAGGTTCGTCTGTCTGCTCCTCTTTCCCTACTTCAAGTTTATTCCAGATCAGGCTTTGGATTTAGGACAGAAGCATTAAAGTTTAACGTGAAGTGTGAATCGTTGCATGGAAGCAAGAATATTAGACAAAGAAAATGCAAATGATGATTGGAAATGGAGATGAAACAGAACTGATCTGTGAATTCGTAATAGAAATAGAAGACAGAAGACAGGGGAGCACACGACCAAAGTTACCCAACCCACACTTAACATTAGCATTTAATACAAATAGATTGCATTACACAAACTACTATATCCTATATCGATCAGGATAATCGGGGAAATGATGCGTTAAGCAAGTAAATATATACGCACATGTTTATCTTTATCCATATCTTAAAGCAGACTCGTAATATCACAAGAGCATAGACTATAGATAGATAAATCTCTTTGTGCTCATGTTCAACAACAATGTGAATGTCGCAGAATTTTGATAAATTGTCTGACATTCGTCTGGAATTAATTCAACTCGATAGGCTTCATTTTTTCATTTTCATTCTTCATCGAAAGACATTCCATTGCCATTTTCAATGCGGAAATAATTCCAGTAGTAATAGTAAGCGTTTAAGTTTTGCGATAACAATTCGTTACGCTTGCGCGCATATGCGTGGATGCGTTTGTGAAGAGTTGAGTGAACACATTCAAAAGGGAATTCCCTTCTGGCTCTATTTCAGTTCGATCTTCATCGAGCCATAAATGGCATGTTTAACTTTTTCCTCTCCACGCAATTGCTCAGTTCTGTTGATGCTTGCCTTGTTAGAGAAAGAGAAGAATGGGTGGGATGTGATGTGATGTAACCTATCCGCAAAAAACGGCAAGAAATCAACAATGCTGCCGACCGAACATATTTTAATCTGTTATCCCTAATCTTCTCCTATCCCTTCCCCACATCATGAATCTTATCCATTAATAGCCGCTTCCTTTCTTCTCTTTGAGTGGGGTATATCCAACATCAACATCACAAAGTGTCGCTAAATAAAGTGTCAAAGTTCAGAGCGCTGTATTTGTATGATTATGGAGGAGAATCAAGAGCAACTATTGTCTAGAAGAGGCGATGGAGCACAAATCCGCTGATTCTAAATCCAACACTCAATAATACAACAATTCAGCAACACAGAACTGCACAGCAGACAATCGCCCCCTTAAAACGATTTAAGTGGTAGATTAAATCTGAAATAAGAGATCAAAATCATTATCGAAACGAAAAAGTGTTTGAAGTGTAGCAACAGAGCAATACTTGCAACATTTTTAATTTGACATTTTGCATCCAATAAATAAATCCTGATGTTGCAATAAACATGGATATTTTCAGCTATCGCGTGCTACTTTCCATTTGCAGGTCTTCACTTTCAAGTATGAGTTACTTGAGAATAACTACTCTATTAGGGATGGGGACAGGATTTGATAAGGCTTATGATTAGGATGAGGATATGTTGTGAATCAGAGGGGATTTACACGTTTCATTGCCTGCTCGCATCCATTCTTGTATCCTTTCGGCCATTTCTTCTCTAATCTCCCTTTTCCTCTGTGTGACTCTCTCCCTGCAGCAGAGGGGCGTGGCTAGGCGTTGTATAAAAGGGGGCAGGGCCCTGCCAGGGTACATTTCTTCACAAACGCTGAACGCATTCAACTCGAATTCCTTGCTCTGTGCGCTCCTTCAATCAGCCACAATGATCCACATGCCCGAATATGCTAATGCTGAGGCCGGTGAACTCCGCCAGTCATCCAGCCCATTCCTGAACGGCCCGAGCAGTAGCGGACTCGTCTCCTTCCGCTCCCGATTCAATTCATTCACTTCCAAATCTAATAGACTTTCACTACAAAAGCGACGGTTTTAATTCATCTATGAGCCGACCAAATCTGAATTCCGCACTGCCTTAATTAGTTAATTTCTAATATTGGATAGTTGCAACCACAACCGAATGGATGAATCTTCTCTGACCATATGGAATATAGCTGTTCTATCCGAGTCCTTTGCCCATCCTTAGTATTTATTCCCTTCTCTGGCATCTCCACGGGTGTATCCAGTTCGGCCTCGGCCATTTACGGGTCAGCAATCAGCTTTACGAGCGACTTCTCCCGACTTCCTTCGTATTTCTACGGGTTTCTGCCGCTGCAGCTTCGAACACGATATCTCACTAAAGACGTATCTCATTTCAAATTTTAATCATTTTATTTCTTATCATTTATTATTTATTTTCATATTTAGTTCATTTTAATTCTTAGTTTTAACAGCTTTAATTTAACGATTTCTATCTATACATATATGATGATGATGAGCTTTGCATAGCATTTGATTGTTTGTTTGTACAATATGAAGCAAATCTGATGAGTTGTTAGCATTTCATGGCTATTTCTTGCTATAGATTTTTTGTTATTTGTTTGTAAATATGGGATAACACTGTATTTTTTGTTGTTGTACAGTTTGATCCAAATAAAATAAGTGGAATTTTATATTAAAGTTTGGTTTTCATCATGTAGTTAACTATACAAAGACCTCGAGCAATTTAACAGACAAAGAAATATGAAAACGTGTGTGTGAATGTTGTTTTGCGATCCTCTTGATATTTTTACAATAGTCCAGTTAAATATAATTTCATCATCTTAATCTTCCCACTTTATGAGTTTCTCTTTTGCCTTATTTAGTCCAAATCAAATCTTCCTTATCCAGTAATTCGTTTATACCAAGTTTCCCGTTTGATTCGAATCTTGCCTCAAGTGAACTCTGTTTTCAACCTTTTTAGATTTGATTATCAGAGCTCTTCATCTCCACTTATCACTTTATCACGGATATTACAGGATTGCCTCTTCCGTTTATCGCTTCCCGATGAAACTCTTCAAAAATAATATTTTTAGTTCATCTTCCACAATGACATTTACCCTAACCCCTTCCCACTTACCTCATATCCTCTTATGAGTTTATTTTTAAAAATCACTTCCTTGCCTTTCACACTTGATCATTCAAATTTTGTTTAATCTTCCCAATAGTTGAAGGGTTAGTGATGTATAACAATTTCAATCTTTTCATATGCATTCTATGATGTTACTCGACTCTTTTTTGCATGTTATGACTTTGGCGTACTTTTCAGTCTGCACTACGAATTTTTCTTTATTTGCTAGCAAATTTCTCGGCTTTGTGGGCATTTTGTCGGCGACGTAGTCACGAATTGTTCGATGTTTTGAATATAAACTGGGCAATGTGTCATTTACGCGAACTTTACAACAAATGGCAATTCCTGCGGATTTAGACAGGAAAGTGGATACAAATCGACCACAAAAATAAGGATTGGCTGGGGCTGACGAATCATGAAACACGAAAATAATTTGCACAATATAACAAGAAAGTAGGACTATCAGACCAAATTAGTCTAGTCATCATCTTTGATACTAGTATTTAGTGTGAGCAAGCCTTGAAGTTTGTTTCAACACTGCAAACAATGATCAGTTTCAGAAATCACAACGAAAATGTGATCAGTAAAACGAAAATGTTTAATACGCTTAAAACTGGGAAGCGAATGCACTATCAAGGAGTAACGTTCAAATGATTCTGCGGAAAAAGCAGCAAACGTGATCATTATTATGCATCGTTGTCGAGTAAAGATGCAGACGAAAAAATCGTAGAAAAATCGGTCGAAACGGCCAGAAACAAGGGGAATGAGAAATTCAGAGCGATATTCGGTAAATTTACCGTCATCGGAAGTGGTTGAGAAAAGGCGAGAAGAGGGTTGATTGCGAGAAGAAACAAATTGGCGCAGAATTGCCTGTCAGCCAACCATTCATTATAGCCTTTTCCTTCTTGATTCGCTTAGAAAAAAAGTTATTGCGTTTCACGTGTTAAAAATGACTAATTCGACAATAAATCAAATCAGACGAATTGCAAAATGTAAAGTCAGATTTTAAAATCAATTATTGACTTGCAAGGTGATTACCGTTTGACGTAGTGATTTTTTTTACGAAATGATCAAGTGTCTCGCGCTTCTCAAAAAATACTTCACCATTTGACGAAAATCACTCCGTCATATGATAAAAAGCATTTCATCATTGCACACTCCATTGCTCCGTCAAATGGTAGTTGCCAATTGCAAAAGTTAGTTGCTTAAATTTCAGATTGATCTTGTGGAACTAGCACTTTTGAAGATTAGGTATATTTCGAGACCACAAACTCTGCACCCTTACATTTTTCGTTTTTGTTCAAAAAGGGGCCATTGAAAATCCCAAAACTAGGAAGCAAGTTCCCTTCAAAGTTGGTATTCACAAAAGATCATCATCAGAATCTATGAACCACCCATAGAAGTGTTTGTTCACCAGAAAATCTTGTCAGGAAGTGCGCGTCCACAGGCACTCGCGGGATTTCTATACCACGAAAACGGGTTCATTTTCTTGGTCGATTTTGGTGGCCACCTTTCGATCAAAAACAGTTTTTCTCTTTTTCTTCGCCAATAGCTGTTACATCGAATTTGATAATTTGAAATAATAAATTGTTGAAAATGATTAATTTTGCAAAACCATTTGCGGTCCTAGATATATTCATATCTTGTTTTTTTCATCTGGCTAGTTTCGTTGTCCCTTTCACGTCAATTCAGCCAATGTCGTGTCATTGTTTTGTGCAAAGCATATAATTGACGAATTTTCCTGTTTTATGTATTCAGAGTTCAGAGTTGCGTTGCAAATGCAACGTGACCCGCAAACAATTATCTTGAATCTCCCGAATTCTTTCAAGTTCATTCAATATGTGACCTCTGCGCTCCTCCATTTCTTTTCCCTCTTCTCAAACTCCCTTTCCCTTTCTTTTCCATCTGCACCTACCACATTACGTCAAATTCTTTTTTCGATTCGCGTTTTCAAAATTGTCAACTCGTTCTTTGCCAAAAATACTTCCTTCTATGATATTGCACAACTAAACAAATGTTCAATTCGCCATTGCAAATTTAATCTCGCAACAAAATAATGCTTAAAAATTATCCAAAAGTAAAGGTAACATTTAAAGAATAGAGGTCACACTGGATTCGAAGGAAATTGTTTCTCTCCCACATGCGCTAAAGATTGAAATTATGGATGATTCTGAAGTCACTTTTATAGATGCACAGTATATCGAAAAGCTTCCAATTTCCTTGTGCACTTATGAAAAACTGCAGTCAAAGATCGTTGCCTTTTTGAGAAAGATCAAATGAAATGATATTCGGTTGAAAGGAAGAGGAAAAGCCAAATTTAGAATAGAATCGGTCAAATGATTGGAGTGATGATGTGATGAAATCGCCAAGCACGAGGAGAGAGGAATGATTTCAGAGGGAAAGCGCAAGGCCGATCGATAGGACAAGAAACGAGGACGCAAGCAGAAAACAAACTGATCTATGCGTACTCCCTTGACTGAACGAATGACCTGCCGATCGCTCAACGGAAATGCAACAAAAACGTACTCGTTCTGGCTTAATTCCATCCTTCAATCACTCATTTCTGTTTACTTCCACCAGTATTCATATGAATCAAGCCAACAATGTCATTTAGCTGATCTGTGGATCGACTCTTCATTTGTGGTGTCAATAATTTGTTTGAGATTATTTGAAAAGTGTTCATTAAAGAATGACTATCGCATCCGAAGCATCATGGATTGAGCGAAAATGTAATGGTTTAGGGAACTTTTAATATAACTTTCTACTTTATTTCGGCCCTGACGATCACTACAGGAGAATATTTTCCGAACCCAGTGGAATTTTGGGGCAAAAGTAGAGGCGTATGAAAACGCAAAATTTCTGAGTGGATTGATGTAATTTTTTAAACAAAAATGAGAATCCACAGTATGCAGTGTCTTCAAAATTCTTCCGAGTACAAAGCATATAGCAAAAACTAGTATACATGTAATTTCCAATACAACGAAATTATTTTAAAAGTCATCCATATGCCGTTGTTATTTATTTTTGATGAAAAAAAACATAAATAACATAAATAAATTAAAAAGTTTTTGTTCTTTTAGATGCACCTATTTTAATCTTGAATTTCATGAAACACTGCAAAGGTTCTTTTGTTAGATCGTCAGATCCAGCTCCAAAGTTTATCTTTAAAAATTCATGACTCATTTACATCGATCCAGAAATATTAAATGAATTTCAGCAGATTCCATCTTCCAAAAATCCCCTTCCCATTTAATATCTCAAAAAAACTTCAACTCTCGTGGAGGTGGAGATTCAAATCTCAAGGGTAGCTAAAATCGCATTTATAATTTGGCGATAAATAGAAATATACTCAGAAATGGGGAAGTATAGTAAGATTAAAAATGGATAAAAATTGGGTGGGTTTGGAATTTGTTCAAAATGGAGGGACGAATTCTGGGAAATGTTATGGTTGGCGGCAGATTTTGCTCCTCTTCTCATAATTTATCTGGTGCATGAATTTAGATATTGTGAATCTGTGCATGTGCTGCTCAATGCAGCAAAATGCATCGAAATCGAATCAGAATCAGGGCCAAGGGGTTTCATTGTAAGCCATTTCTAATCACTGCACAACACATTCGCAGTGTAAAAACGTACGCTTTATGAACAGTCTCAGTTTGAAAAACCAAAGGCAAAAGATTCACAAATGCACATACGAAAATACTATTCGCATCTCAGAAAGAAGCGAAAGAGGATACAAGCCAAATTAGGCTTGAAATACATGGCCGAAGTCATGTGCAAAGACTGAAGTTGCATAACAAAGAGAAAAGAATTCTATTCTTTTCCAGTAATATACGCTTTTCTCGAAATTCTAGAATACATCCTCTTCTGAAAAGGGCATTTAAAAATATCCTAACAAAATATCGAGCAATGCACAGCTATTTAAAACAGGAATAAATTATCATGCGAAGGTGTATGGCAAATATAGAAAGGCCAGTATTGTTCAATCTTAGGGTCAAACTATTATGCATCATTCAAGTTGTTCTTTGAAAGGTCTGGTAATTAGACGATTGTTTATGTGAAAAGTAGTTAGATGATGAATAGGATTATTAGTTGATTGGTCTTATTCCGGTCAGGATCTTTGCATTTCTGCATTTTTCATTTTGATTCTGCTGCCAGTGTCTGAAGTCTCTCCTCAGTTGGCATTTAAACGAGTCTTCCCTTTGCCTTTGTCTGTGGCATCTCATTTCCATGCCCCATGATGTGTGTCCACAAACACGTATATCTCCCTCTTCTCATCTATCTGTTTGCCCTCGTTAATTATTTAATTATTCCAATCTGAACGGTTAACGAACATGAACAGCTCTAGAAGAGGCGAAGGAGACCTGGATTGAATTATGCATTCACAGACTAAACTAGAGGAATATTCTGCTCTTTCTCCTTTCTCAAGGATAACATCATTCCTGTTTCTAGTCTCAAAGATGATTAAAGACTGAGTGACTGATATTTTAATCCAGAACAAATAAATGGGCATTTACCCTGTAAATACGCGCGCTGATAAAGAAAAGTCTTCATCAGCGAGATTTTTTTGGATTATCTAAATCCTGGCTCTGCTGAAGGCATGTTGATTGAGAAGTGAAACCATAGTAGATTCAGTTTCAGAGCCATAACTGGGAAGAAGCTCTATGCTTCAGGCTAAATGCGAAGTGATGTGAGAAGACTTGAGAGGGACACTTCTTGGAGGTAAATATTTCTCCGCCGTTCCTTTATTCCCTTAAGTTAGGATATGGTAGGTTCTATTTAGGTTTTGAGAGAAGCGGATTAGGAGATTATGATTGTGTTGGATAAATAAAGTAGAAGAAATGGATTAAAGCCATAAAACGTCGTGTTGCAATCCAAAAGAAGCTATTTGCAGAGTTAATGGAATGCTGCTTACAATCGAGGTTGAGTTCTCCAAACGCAGATGAAAAAATATATGAAATTCGAAACAAATTGAAATTTTAAAATGAAATCATATTCGAAACCTCCTCCCTAATAATAGCAAGTCATTAGGCATATTGAAATGCCCATTACTCACGAGTTATCTTTAAAACTCGTAGTTTTAGTGAGTGAAAACGATAAAAAGTGATTTGAAATTTCCGGACAAAATGTCATTCACGAGGAAGTTTCTTTGCTCTAGTGGTGTAGTTTAAAGCACCGGGCAACATACAGTGATCAAAATTTTAAAAATGTCAAAACAAACGATAGAATTTAATGTAACAGGCCTATTTTAGAAATCGTTGTGTCACACATTTTCACATGGTGCATTTTAAAAAATTCTAGTTTGTTACACAGCTCCTGCTGCGCGATAAATTAGTTTGCAATCAAGTGCCTCTTTCTTTGAAATTACAAGTATTCCAACATGGAAAAACAAATATTTAGATAGAGGCACACATGAAATGGCGAAAATCAAACAATAATGTTTGCAAGGTGAGAAAAAATGCCGGATTAAATATTGCTACCTAAAATGTAAATAGCGCGAAAGCTTGAGAAGTATTTATAACTCGTCGAATTTAATCGAATTTACTCAACAGGTGGGTAGGCTAACTTTGATCTGGGATCTCGTTCTCAGAACGGTTTCCCCCTGCTCTTTGTATCATCTCCAGTCTTATGCCTTTCTGCCTTTAGTCTTTAACTATTTCTGTCTGATTCACGTTTATTTATTCAGTGAATTTTGACAGGTCATGCTGACTGAAAACTGCACAGAAAGTGTTGCAGAAAAAAAGAATAGGGGAAAAATGGGGAATCAGATGACAACAAATCGCTGACTAATGCAGGGAAATGCAGAGAATTGATGAGTGAACGCAAAGCGCTCAATCACTACAAACTCCATCGAATTGGCAGGGAGCCACTTTATCGAGTTTATAGGGCCGAAAGCAGCCATGACATCACCCAGAAACGAGTGTAATCTTCCTGAATCACACGTGGACTTTCAACAGAAACTTCTGTTTTGAACGAACTATTCATAAAAGTCAAAACTCAAGGGAAATTCAACCTTTCGTAGTACTACGAGGATTAAAAAATGCAATTATCAACTTTGAAAATGATATTAAAGCTGTGATCTTTCAAGTTAATCCACATCATCGTGAGATTATTGTAGTGACAAGTTTTGTTTCCGCTTTCTCATGCTCATTAACAAAGAAACCCTCCCCGCACGATGATTACAAGGTGCTAGTAGGCGGGGATAAGGTGATATACTGTATCAGTTTTAGGCCTATTTTTTATCTATAAGTTTCCAAATGAACTATTTGGCGCCTATCCCACCCTTGCTCGTCTGCCTTTTTTGTTAACGAACATGATAGAGTAGTTTCAGTAAGAAAGTAAAATATGCATAAATGAATGAAACGAATTACAGTAATCCCAGTAACTTTCTTCCAAACAAATAAATGTAAAAAGCATAAATTCAATTTTCCTGCTCAATTGTAAAAATTAGATTAGCGAACTTTTCCTCCGAAAACATCTCCGCTGCAAATGTCACATTATTTTGCGCTCCAATTTTGGCAGCTCATTCATCTTTCCTTTCCTCCTCATTTCATGCGACATTTACACAGCCATTTCTTATCCCTTCTTTCCTCGAATTCCTCCCCAATTTGAAACGTAAAAATGTAAATTGACCTCAATTCCAAGCACAATAAAGCTATAATGAATGAATGCTACTAAAAATAATCTCCGTTTCCGTTTCGTCTAAAAATGCCATTTCAAAAATGTCGAAAGTCGAAAAATCTCTTCATACTCGATCAGTGTTGCCATATTTAAAATGCATGAACGAAATAAAAAATAATATCATTCATTGTTCGAAAGAAAAAAGTTGTAAAATAACGAACTATTAATGAACCAAATTTTCATCTAAATAGTAGAAACTTGAAAAAAAAGAGTAAAACAGGTGATTTTCTTGAAATGCGTTACAGTCAACGATTTCATTGACTGTTTGTAAATGGCGTCGTGGGAAGAAAAGGTAATTAGCCCTTTATATAAGCACTAGAAGTACTGCTTTCAGTCTTTTCCCCTTCGTCTGTCCGATCAAGCGCATTTTCCATTTATCAGCTGTTTTCTTAATCTTTTTTTTCCCGATTCCTACCCACGAGCAGATGTGTTGACCCATTTTTCTGATTGGCAGAAATATTTTATTCAAAACTTCTTCAACCCTGTACAATTATTTTAATGAGCTCCGTTGAATTTCCGAGCAAAATAGAGGGACGATTTGACAGAAATCACGCTTTAATTGGTTGTAAACATGAATGTAAAGGTTCAACGAGGATTAATTGGTCAGAGGATCAAGCTTAGGGAAGTGAGTGTCTTCCTGGCAGCATGAAGCCCCTTTCGGAGTTTCAAATATAGGGAGAATAACCTGGAGATAAAGCTTGAAATTCGTCATCCCAGACGCATTTTGCCTAAGAAGATTGCCGAAAAGTCAGGGATTTAATCCACACGAATGTCGGAAAAGTCAACAGATCAAAGCGTCAAATGTCTGTAAAAAAGGATTTACATCGAGATTAGCGTCCTGGATTGAAGTCACAAATAATAGTCTACGTACTGTAGTCTAACTACAAAACAAAAAGATTTGTAAAAAATTTCAAAAAGCCATTACTCATATTCGACTTTTCAATCTGAAGATGTCGAAAATCTAGATAACGGAGGTCATTTTTCAAAGAATAGAAACTGAAATTATTACTATCCTCCGAAGATGAAAAATGGCACTAATCTAGTCAAAACCAAAATTCACAGAAATTTATTTTAAATTTACTAAAAAGCTTAGAATATTTGCATGAAGTAGTTTTTGATATGGATACTTTCTTCATTACCGCGACTTCGAAGATCTACGCAGTCTCAGGACAATGGCTAACAATAAAAATATATGTTGAGAATTAGTGACAACGATTTAAAAATTCTGCTAATTCGTTCGAATTCACAACAGGTTTTTGGCATTTTCATTTGACACTGGTAGAGTCAAAAATGCTCCACATAAATGTAAAAAGTTTAGGCATTTGTTTAGAGAACAAACATGATTACTTGACAAAAAATATTCGTCAAAATCTAATCATATCCCATTTTGGTGCCATTTCGATCCCGAAAATCTCATCATCATTCTTTGGGTGAGTTGAAATCAATTCTGCAGAGCCTCATTCAATAATGCAAGAAACGAGAAATGGATCTTGATTGAAATTGCATATTTTAGGCACTGGTTGCACTGACAGGAGTTATCAGTCTACTGCTGGTTGTCGTCAACAAAATACTCTACTCTAGATATCAGTTAGCTAACTTTCTTAATCATTTTTTAAATGCCACCTCCAAGAATAAATGAAAAAATGGTCTCACCATTCTCTTCTCATACTTACTACAATAATTTGAGAATTCTCTTCTAGTGGCAAGAATACTGCATTAGGTTAAGCCAGTGCCATCAATGTTATATCTATTCTGAACAATAGAAACGTGTTGATTCGTTTTATGGAAAAGCCATTCGGAGATGTTCTAGATGATTCATCTTACTTTATCTTGATTCAGACAAGAATACTACAAGCTGGAACAGCAGATGATCACTCTGATCGATGACTATATGTGCACCTTCATTCCATTAGACATCCTTCACTATATTTGTCAGCCGAAGGTCGAGGTCAACGAAAATGCCTTCAAGAAGAAGAAACACCTGGAAGCTGCAAAGGGCGAATTGAGATATGCTGAAGATGTGAGTGCAAGTGAATGAGAGAATTGCAAACAATGTTTCAGGTCAGTGTTCTAGTATCTGATCCGCGAAGGTTCTACACCGACTTCGGTCCGGAACGTTCGAAAGGTAAGCCAATTGAAGAGTATTTGAAATAAACCCAGACCATAAAATCTAAAAGCCATAAAAATGAAAAAATAAAAGTTAGGGGGAATATCTTCAAATTATTCAGCATGGTCTAAGGTTTCCAAAGTGAAATTTGAAACTTCGAATTTGAAAATCTTCATTGAATAATTGATTGCAATCTTCAGGTAGAGTTCATCATAAAGAAGAGAAGCCGAGGAAGCGAGACAAGGACAAGAGAAAATCAAAGACGCGGACAAAAGCAGAGGAGCACATGCCTCTACAGCGACAGTCCAGAACTCGCATTTCTTCCGATCCAAATCTGGTCACTGCTGTCAGTTCGACACGACGGCAGGTTGGAAGATAAAAGAATGATTCAGTAAATGTTTATTATTCAGAAGAAGACCCTGCCGCATTTGAAAGACGCCAACATGCGAACTGCAGAGGTAAGATGCAGTGGATTCTAAGAATTTATAATTCTCCAAAGAAAGCTCAATGAAGATCAGCTTCCAAGTTATTTACCACAATTTTAACATACTTAAAAAAACATGAAAATTTAATCACGAGCATTTTATAATCTTCTTGGAAGCTATCAATTAACCTTTCAGCACCACGACTCCATCCGATCGAATCCGCCGTCGGCTCCCACACAAATCCAGACACCTACGCCTACAGTAAGTTGAAATCACTGATAAATCGAAAATAATGGAATTAGTAGATAGAGAAAAAAGGAAAAGGATAATAAGTGAGAGGCGGATTGAAATTCCGGTTAATGTTCCGATCCTGCGATTTTCAGTCAATTCAAGTTACGATTTCAGTTACTAAACTTGGAGAAAAAATTTTGATCCCGGTTTTGGTTCAAGCTTGACAAAACAAATTGAGAAAATGTACTATTCTAGTTTCGATTTTTAAATACCAATTCCGTATCACCACTGGTGAGAAATTACACTTGGAAAGAAAGGATTTAGTCACTTCGTCAAATCAAAATTTCGGGAAAAAACATTGCATAATCATTGAAGATCAACATGTTATATATTTCCGATGAAGATATCGAATGGATCGAAGCAGGCGAGTGGAGTGAATGGAGCGAAGATAGCAACTGCAGGCACAGAGGAGCAACATCCACATCAGCACTAGGAAAGAGGAATGACATTGACATTCCAGAAGAAAGATAGGCAACATACAACCAATCAATATACCAAGAATCTTTATTTATACAGAAGGAATTAATCGCTAAAACGCGAAATAAATACATCGATTAAATTGAAATGCTTTCTATCTAGTATTGCACACGAAACATTGCAACTGGAAAGTAAATGCAATATGAAGTAGAAAATTATTTTTTAGCAGCTACTCGTCCTTTGAAATGGTCCATTGTATTGTTGACACCGAAGAAATCGGAGATTTTCTCGAGTGCAGTGATTGGAAGCAGACTGAAAACCAAAACAACCGTCCAATAACTGAATAGAAGAATGGTTACCCTTTGGCAAAAATACTCAAATAGCAGAATCGGGGCATAGCTACAAGCCGTCGGTTAGTCAACACTCCTTCCATTATGCATTCGATCACATATTCCGGCTCCAGAATAGGCAAGAACAATGGAGATCTACAGGATGGATAATAATTGCAGAGAAATTTTAAAAAAATTACTTTGATTCAACCCCGTCAAACATTCCAGTGTCGATGTAGTAGGGACAGATAAGTGTGGTGTTGACTCCACTCTTCCCTAGACGGATTATCTCCGCTGTCACGGATTCGTGATAGCCCACTGCACCGAATTTAGAAGCACAGTAATCTACCTGCAGTTAGGAACAAAATGACTGGTTGAGTAAAGATAATCATACCAATCCAGCTACGCCAATCTGGCCAGCCATACTCGCTATTGTCACCAAATGACCACTGTTCGACTCAAGCATACCAGGAAGGAAATTCTTCGTTGTCTAGAATAGGATTCAATTGGAATTTAGTCACTTATGAATTGATGAAAACGTTTGATATTTTATCCAGAATTTGGGTTTGAGGGATATTTAGTCCGTCTATCGTCATAATAAATTCTTACATAGAACAGTGCGTTTGTGTTCACTTGCCTGCAATAGTTGTTTTAAACAAATTAAGTTTTCTTCTTATATCTTACATAGTCTTTTCCATTAAATCATCTGGACATTCGAACAACTTCTTCCCTATCAAATGAGAAGTTCATAGTTTAGTCACTTTATCAACTACCTACCCGTCACAATTCCAGCATTGTTAATCAGTATGTCCACATTTCCAACCTCACATTTCACTTTCTGTGCAGTTTCATTGATTTGGTCTTTCTTCGACAAGTCGACTGTGTAAGCGTGAGCCTCAAATCATTTGCATAACCCTTCAAATGTTGCATGAAAGGTTTGACAGAGAAGAATTGGTTGAGTTTTCGAGATTCGATCACATTTAGACATTTTTGATGATCATAGAGAGGCGTGCTATGATAATTGTTTCCCAATTGACAAAATTTTAATTTAGTAAAACTAAGTGATTTGAGCAGGAAACGGCTTCGAGAAATCTCGATTTTAACCTCATTCAATATATCCGATTTCATTAAATTAGCTACCTTTACTCCCATATCCATCAACTTTTTCCTCGTCTCCGTGTTCCCCTTTTCGTTCACGTCCCATAACACTATTCTAGCGCCCAATTTGCCAAACTGAAATGCGCAAATTGATCCTTGTAGTAAATTGCATTATTTTAAGAAATATATCAAAGATTTATCAGGGGAATCTAGTCCAATTTATTCCCCGTCTATCTACTCTCTAGAATTTCATATTTTTGAACTGTTTCATAGTTTAGACTGAAGACGATTTGGGTTCATTGTAATGTGAAGAAGAAAGCTATGGTCAGAGGATTGATTCTTATAATTTTTTCTTAGTTTTACGAAATGTCGCTCTTTTTCATTTCAAAATATTGCGATATTTTCACTTTGAAAAGCCCCCTATATCAGATTTTCAATGAGAAAACTCGCGTAACAAACCTCAATAGCCATCATTCGCCCCAGTCCACTTCCTGATCCAGTAATTAAAACGGTCTTGCCTAAATTAGTTTGCTCAATTCTTTTTTTTTTTCGAATATCCTTACCGGCTACATTTTTGCGCGGAAGAATGCCATTCGGAATGAATGCCTTCACGATTTCAATTAGTGAAACAGCCAAAGTATAGACGATCAGAATGACGAAGTCGATGACATCTTTGGGCTCCATCACTTTCAGGGAATTCTTAGAAATTAGAAAATCCGAGAAAGAACGTCTTAGATTCCGCTGAATAACAGTGGCTCAGGTAAATAGTGAACGTTTTTGTTATCTTTCAGAGATTATATAGGAATTTGACAGGAGAGGGAAAATACGAGAAGAAGAAAAATAAGAAAGAATAGAATCATGGAAGTTGAAAATTCAAAGAGCACAATAACTAGAAAATGCAATAAATGAGAAGAAAGATAACATACAAAATGTGTGCTGAATAATGAAAGGAGGAGGAAGAGGTTGGGTACAGGACCTAATCGGAAGAGAATGGATCAGAGCTGATATTGATAGGGAAAGAGATTAGAATGATATTGATTGCATGAATGAATGAGTGCATGAAGAGCTGCAATCTTATCAAACAGAGCCAAAACAAAAAACGAAAGGAAATGTAATGTAATGAAAATGGCTAGAGGTCTTCAATTGTCGAGAACCCGCAATAAATGAGAAATTCTGCATTATTCAGAAATTGCAATAGAATCGATTGCAAGGCGCATGAAACCGTGAAACTCGTTGGCATGAAAACCTATTATGAAGAATCGAAGGACGAAGGAAGCAGTGAAGAAAGTAGAAATTGATAACAATCACACGCACTTTTCGTCCGTCTCAGTCGCTTTACACGAGGATGGAGTGACGAGTAATCGCTATTCGGGAATTTAGGGAGAAGAGAAATGAATGATTAGGAAAAGTGACTACAATGAACTCTGGAATGATTGACAAGGCATGGAATTGATTGGAGAAAGGTGAAAGGAGGACGAGAGCACATGGACATTGGCGTATTGGAATGGGTAGAGAGGGTAGACTCTACTATAAAAGAAGGCAAAGCATAAGAGAATAGAATAAAATGGTTGATAAGCAGAGGGCATGATTAGTGGTCTTTTAAATAGCGGTAAGATGGAATTTTGAGTAGATAAATTCTGTGAAGATTTCTCGCGTTATTGTTTGAAAACGCGTTGCAGAATATACGTAAGGACCGCAAATGGTTTTACAGAATTTATATTTCTTCTGGGTAGTTTTCAACTCAAACTGATCGATTGAAATGCAACTAACAAAGGGAAATTTCCACATAGGAACTCAGATCTTGATGAAACCTCTCCTATAGGGGTTTTCGATGACGCTGATCACGTTGATCACATCAAAAGTGCCTAATCACACTCAGAAGCCTGGAATTTTGAATTGAACCTGATTTTTCTTTGTATTGCAAATTTTGAATACATGATTTCACAATCAAAACAGCTCATTTTCCATGTAAAATACTAGTGAAAAGAAACAAGGTTCCAGAGGGCGATCAGGCACTTTTTGACTTCAGAATCGTGACCAGCGTCCTAAAAAGCGCCTATTTGATACGTTTTTAATAAAAAATCTGTGAGTTCCTATGTGGAAACTTCCCTTGTAAAACATTTATGAAGAAAGAATAAAAACAATTTTCTGATCGAAGAGTATCATCAAAAGTAGTTATCGAAATGAGCAGTTTCAATCCATGAAATCGTCACGAGCACACGAACTTTGCACAGATTTTTGGTACAGAGCCGTTTCATTGGATGGGCCATCGGATTAGATCATGCCTAGCCACTTTGAAGCATACTTGCTTCCTATTTTGAGGTTTCAAATTTGCACTTTCTGAAATCGCTCGAAAAATGCAAGGGGGTGGATTTACGGTCTAAATATATGAATACGGAATTTTTCAAAGTTTCAAAAGTGCAGAAAGATGTGCATTTTAGCAGCTATAAGTGATACTGGCCAAAAATGGCAAGGAGATGAGCTGTGACAAGGTAGAGGATGGCAGAGATAAGCAAACAGATTATTGAATGGCTGATCAGATGCTATCAAAATGCAAATAGACATTGGACATTGAATTGAGGGGATTCGGAAAGGATGCAGAGATTGAGATTTGCCATGGAAATGAATGCAATGCCGCATCGATTGCTGATATATGAATGCACGTGGTGTAAAATGAAAAGAAAGAATAAGAAAAACGAAGGGAATCAAAAGGAAAGGGACAGAAGGACCGCAGAGTTGAAGAGCAAACATAACACAAATCAAAAACTGCACGGAAAATAAGGGAATCAAAAATCGTCTGGGCATTCCAAATCTCGAATGCCTTTATCGAGAATGTACCGTATTTATTACGTTGGATAGAAAGTCCTGCACCAAAAATAACATCTTATAAATTTTTTGGTAACTTCATTAATAATAGCAGTTATTCAACAATATAATCACCAAATATGTCCATCACCTTCGCCCATTTATTGGACAAATCGTTGATGTCCTGCGCCCAGTATTCAGGAGACTAGCACACGAAGAAGTTGTCGACTGCTGTTTTTAGGTCGTCGTCTTTGTCGATTTTTTTCTCTCGTAGGTGAAGCTTCAAAGGAGGGAATAAATGGTAGTCTGACGGAGTGAGGCCCGGCGAATACGATGAATGGATGACCGGATGCCAGTCGAGCTTTGTGATCTTTTAGTGGGTGCCCGAAGCAACGTGTAGTCGCGCATTGTCATGCAGAAAGTGGACAATTGAGCGTCTTGGCCGTTTTTCTTGAATTACGCCGACCAATTTTTGAAGCTGATCGACGTAGATGGTAGCTGTGATAGTCCTGCTTGCAAAAAACAGCTCGTAGTATATCGATCCTTTCGCGTCCCACCAAACGGAGAGGAAGTGTTTGCATTGGTGGGGTTCAGTTTCGACTGCGCTGGTGGCTCTGCATCACGTGGGAGTCAGATGGCGTATTGTGTATCGTTGTCGTAAAGAATCCAGCTCTCACCTCCAGTCATTAGGTTTTTTAGAAATTCCTTTCGGTGCAGACGGAAGAGAAAAGACTGACAGATGTTAACACGCACTTTCTTATGGGCGTCGGTCAGTCGATGGGGGCTCATCTTAATTAAATTTTTCGATAGCCGAGATCGTGAAAATGGACAACTATAGTGGCATTGGAGCATCCGAGTATCGTCTCCAATTATCACGTGGTAGCTTTTGGATTGACCTTGATAGTGCTCTGCAATTCGCCGTTGTTGATGGAGGATGGTCGTTCACTGCGCTCATTTTCTTGGAGGCTCGTATCTCCTGCTGCAAAGCGATAGAACCAGCGGTTGACTGTCTAACGGGAAGCAGTACCCTCACCGAATGTATTGTTGATGTTAGCGGTCGCTCTGCTTGCATTGTTGTTTTGGCGCCACTCGTAGTAGATAACTGTTCAAAGTGGGGGTTCACTTATAATAATCGTAAGTCATCAAACCCCTGGGTGCGGGCCCTTGTATACCCATGTGGTGATAGCTTAGAGAACATTCTACAAGGTTCTCACACTTATTAGGGCATTCGACTCATTTCTAGAAAATTATAGATTTTTAAAATTTTTGGTGCAGGACTTTCTATCCAACGTAATAAATGTGGTGTCCTTGCTTCATTCCTCTTCATTTCTGTGCAGTTTCCCTTCCTGAGTTCTCGTTTTCTTCTTTCCACTCTTCGATTTCTTCTTGCTCCTTTCGGAATTCAACTTCGACAGTTTCGAGTTGGACTTTATCGATTTGTGGCTGAAAATTGATGTTCCATATTATTACGAAACGATTATGTTAATTCTTCTTTCATTATGGATAGCAAAAAACCTCGCTCAATAAATAAACAATTCCTTCCATTTCATTTGAATCGCATGAGCTTCAATTTTTGAACGCGAAAAATAGACTGGATAACCGATTTGTTCATTGTCGGACTAAGGAACACACTGGCGCGATCAGGGAGGGCAAAGACTTGAATTTAAGAATTTCTACGACAAAGACGTCAAAAATAACAAACACAAAAAATTTCCGAGACAAGGACAAAGCTTTTCCCATACTTATAGTCGATCATGCAATTAGTATAAAATTGCAGGAAATTTTTGCTTTTCCACTAATCTTTTATGCGAGCGGACTTCCTTCTGCGACTTCACGACGGGTGATTTTTTCTAAAATTTCATCATCATTGCAGCTCATACAAATTTCAACTTTTAGGTAGGAAGGATATTTTGAAGTTCTGGACGACTTGTGAAACAATTACCAGAACCTTTAGAAAGCTATGTACTTGCGGTACAAATCTCGAAACACACACCTTTTTGTATGCAAAATATGAACAATCATACCGAGAACATGGTCGTTAGAATTTCGAATTTGACCACTCGACATTTCTGCCTTAGAAATTCAGAATAGTCTGCGACCAACCCGATCTGCCCTCCTCACCCATCGACGACTTGCCTCCTAATGTCTTCTTGCACTGATCTGCCTGGTTCCTGTAATCAGTTTTAGCCATTTCTAGAAATTGGTCTCGTTGTAAATTCCACTCAACCAATATGATAGAATTTAGATCCGACTGCATTAAGAAGTATAGAAGTTGCAACTTTTTCTTGAAAATTTGACACCCACATCCGACTCACATCAGAAAACCCCACGCCCTAATCTGACCCGATCCGCATCTTTTTCCAAATTTTGCATCCGCACTCAAGAATGAAACCCGACCCGTAGGTGCTGGTTTTATTTGCAAATTTGATATAGTTAACTATTGTAGGCCTTTCTCTAATTGCTTACTCTCGCGCGCTCCTGTCCTCGTCCTTTCGCCACCAACCCTGCAGCTCAGAATTCAGTAGACTGGAACACTGGTGTCCATAAACAACCACATCTGAAGTGGTAACATTGAATTGACGAAAAATCGAGAAATGATCTGCATTCAGACACTTGCAGAATTACGGAATGCTTTCTTCGTTTTCACTTTTCATTTGTCCTTTTTACTTTACTGTTTCACGATTTTTCACAAAGCTCCAAATATCAAAGTCACAGTCAGTCAGTTAGTCACGTGTATCTGTTCATTACGATAATGAGTGGTGCGCGTTGCCAAGGCTCCGCTGGTCGCTGGCTTTAATCAGATCAGCGAATCCTTTGTACTAGGCAGATAAATGCCGGCGTGAGTTGCTTTTCCTCCGTAGTAGAGGACTTGGCAATTTCCATCTTTCAGCCAATTACAGTATCCTTGTTGGTGCAGGAATTATTCTCTAACCCAGCAACTGGAAATTCAGCAGATCCATTTCTGCCCGCAATCAAATCGTTTCAGAGTGTTAATGCCGAATTAGAACATTTACATCGTTTTTCCAAAATTCTAATCTTCATTTTTTTTTCATTTGCTACATTTTTTGTCCCTCTTGAATTCACTCGCCTTTTCCCCTTTCCTTCTTTCTCCACTCTATTGATTTTCTCCTCTTTTCTCCCTCCTCCCTCCCTTTGCTCTCTAATCTCTGCACACCACCACTCACGTTCCCTTGTTTCAGCAGTTCTCATTTCCATCGTCTGTATTTCAGCAATTTCTAGTCGATCAACCCTAATCAGCTCCAACCAGCTTGATCATGACGGCCCCGCCCCCAACCAAGAAGATGTTTTTCAAGCCGTCCGCTCTGTCGGCCAAGGCAGACCAGTTGTGGAGTGAAAGTGAGTCTTTTCGAAACTGAATTCCACCGTTTTCTGCATAATTCACTGGGAATCCATCATTGCCATTTGTAGAATTCATGAAATATCGGACTAGAAAAGGTAGAAAAAAATAAACTGTCGAATTCTACAAATTTCTGACGGTAAAATGTCAGTAGTTCATGCAGGGAGCCGAGGTGTTAGCTTTTATTCTTGAATCATTTTATTTCAGGCAAGAGCGAATTCGTGGCTTCGAACACGAATCCACAGATCCATCTGGAGAAGAAGAAACTGGACGATGTGCTGAGCAAAATCGCCTCTGTCAACAAGGAGGAGAACAACAAGGATAGAATATCTTCTTTCATCTTCGGATCCAACATTTCGGAGAGAGTCACTAAGGTAGTCAATTGATAAGGAATTGGAAGGCTTATTAGGTGATTTTCAGGAAAATATTGAAGGCAACAGTGGCATTGAGAAGACTGACGATGGACAGTTGAAGAAAACTGCCGAAGAACTGTTCAAGTGTGCCGGAGAGTCTTCTCAGGCGGTATGTCATTTTTTTCCATTTCGAATATCATGCACTCGGAACTTGGCTGTTTACACTTTTTCCGAAAAGATTTCTAAAACTGAAATGTAGCAAGATCAATACGAGGGAGCTTATTTTTTCTTTCTGACTTGTGACTTTTATTCTTGAAAGAAACAATTTCTGTGAAAACCCAAAGTATGATTCTATGACTTTGATGGTATGCAATTCACAAAGTAAACAAAATATGATCTCATTTCATTAAGAATGTTTTCCGCATTTCAAATATAAAATAATTCTGTTCAGGCCGTGACTCATGATTTTCGTGCAGAAGCAGAAGCGGCTGCGATGGAAGAGAAGAAGGAGACAGAGAAGCAACTGGCCACGACGAGTGTCATTCAGAATGTCACTACTGGGGAGGAGAACGATCACAGCATCTATCAGGTGGGTAATTTACTTACATTTTCAAGCTATCCTTTGATAATGAGAAGTTCGTTTGAACTTGTTCCTTCCTCTCTACTACATTTTACGCACTACTATACATAGAGAGTGCAAGTGAAATTCCCGTTGTGAGGGCAAAGTCATAACAAGTATTTTTCTATTAATCTGCGGATCTTGACAAGCTTATAGCAAAAAAACCGAATGGCAAACGAATCAGCGTAATCAAAGATATTAATGTTTTTTCTCTCGCGCGTAATGATAATTTTCAACAGATCGAGTCCTGGAGAAGTCTGAAAATGGATTTCGATCATTGCAAACCTTTCAAAAAACTCGTTTATTGATTTGCAGATGGCGTGCAAAATTCATGCGTTCGATAACGAGAGGAAGATATGGATGGAGAAGGGTCTGTCTAATCTGAAGATCAATCGTCGCACTGAGAATGGAATCACTCATCACAGAATCGGTATGCTCTTTTACTGCTCTCTTGAACGATATTAATCATCTTTCTGGTAGTGGTTAGAAAATAATCTAGATTTTGAACGAATATTTTTCTAGATAAGTGGAAATATCTAATTATCTTTTTTCAGTTGCCCGTACTCAAGGGACTCTGAAAGTGGTGATCAATTCCAAGCTGTTCGCAGGTACCTTATTAATTTTAATTGCATTGTTTCAAATGAAATAGGATGAGAAGACAACTATTTCCCTACCAAATCAACCCTATATCGCATGCAACTCCAAACTATTTGCCATACTGAAGGACTGCAAATGATTTTTCATAGTTTAGAGTTTTCGAAAATTTTCTACTCGAAATAATCAAAATCGATGTAACTAAGATGTTCGTGAAGAAGAAAAAATAAAATCAAAATCATTTTTGACCGAAAAAGCTAACAAAAGTAGCTTGTGGCATGAACACATTTTTCCAATATGAAACGTTCGCGAGTACTTGCGGATGCGATTTTTTGGTGGACAACCATTTTTATGCAGGGCTCATCAATTCTATAGCGATCTTTCGTGAGCAGTAACTTTGAAGGGGAATTGCTTTCTAGTTTTGCTGTTTTCAATGACCAAATTTTGAACAGAAGTGAAAAATGCAAGGGGCACGGAGTTTTCGATCTCTAGCCATACTTTCGTGTTTTCAGACATGTTCCTGGAAAAAATCGACAAGAAGCGTATCAAATTGTCTGCCTTCGGCCCCGACAGCACTGCCGTGCAGATCTTTCTCATCACTATCGGATTCTCTGTATGCTACAACAAGTTCTCTTCGCATTCAAGTGCATTCATTTTCAGAAGGTCGACACACGTGCAACTTCGGAAGGGTTCTACAACAAGCTCAGTGAAATCCTCCAGATCGCCAAGGGAGAGTCTACCAGAAAACGCAAGGTTGGTTGTGATTTTTTATATCTACGGTGACGGTAAAGGTTTGAAATAGTCATGATTCAGAATGCAATCCAATAACATCGTATACTATGAATTTAATTTTTTAAATTTGACATACATCTTCTTTTCGCTCAATAGTGAATTCATGTCAATATTCTCCACAATACGTCCAAAATAAATAACCGAAATAATTCAATTGAAACCATGATTGTTCAATTTCTTGCTGTCATTATAACTATTTACTTTCTTTGGAATATAAAATTTCAATTTCCTTTATTTTGAACCCGACTTTTCAAAAGTCGATCCGCAAAAATAGTATTTTCAAGAAAACAATGAGGGCATGCTCTTTTCCTCCCTCAATATGACGATTATTTTTTTCTGCTGACGGAATTTTAAGAAGTGTTTTGAACTACTCGTTCTAGAAAAAAGTTATGCCTTCTCTAGCATCTGCGAATTTCAATATTGCAGATCATGGACGAACCGGATGTGGATGCTGACAAGGTTGATCTGAAAGATGGAGAGGAGGCTGAAAGTGAAGAGACTGGAGGAAGTAGGGAGGGCTGTGGAATGAGGCTGGAAGAGGAAGAGGATAAAGAGAAGGCAGATGAAGTGGACAGGAATGAAACGAAGGAGAAGAGTACATCTGGGACAGAAGAAGTTGCCGCAGCTGCTGATGAGAAGCCCGACGAGAACAGCGAGGACGACTTCGTGCTCGTCGAGAAACCCAACGAGTGAGTTACTTGTCTCCTCTTCTTCCCTCGAAATTCAATTGATTTCATCCGGTTAAAACACTTTCAACAGTCCTTCATTTCCGAGACATTTCTTATTTTTAAGTAGACCATAAATTTTTCCTATGTTATTTTGAAGCGACCTAGATTTTATTTTAACTAGGGGCTTGGATTTTTCACATAATGAAAATTGAATTGTCATTAGAAGACTTGCAATGGATAAATCTATTATCATTTTCTTTTCCTTGATAGATTGTCAACGTGAAAATTCTAAATAAACCTCAAAATTTCATTTTCGTTATGAATTTGCGTCTATTTTACCTCCTCTAAAGGTATGCAACTGTCATTGCATTGCTAAACATTCTATTGTCGTTCTAAAACTAAATTTTTCTAACCTAAATTGTAAGTTTTAAGTCCAGTAAAAGTTTGATCGATTTTAAACCTCCTGGTAGACATAAGATATGTGATCTTTCATTGGCTAGAGTACCGATAATTGATTGATGCGTAGTTATTTTTATCTTTATCTATCGTTGATTTACTTTGATAATCATTTTTAACTGCTTTATCTTCGATATCATTTTGTGCAGAATTGTACGTTGTAAATTTCGTATGGAGACTTTCAGAAAATGAATAAACACGAGACAAATTATGCCGAAAGACCAAAATTAAAACTGCAGTAATTTGTACACGATTTTATTGACCATTTTTGCTTTGATTGTTTCTTTTCATTTGATTTCTTTCTTTCTTTCTCGCTCTCTTCTTTTGAATCTGCCCATTATTTGTTATCTTTTCTGTTACGAAGAATGACTCTCTATTTGGTGTTTTACGAGTTGATGGGAATAAAAATGAGAGGGAATGATATGGGAAAACAGTCAGAAGAAGGAGAAACAAGGAAGAAAGAAGGAAAAAGTGAATATTGCATCGCTGCAATGCAGTGGTGCCACAATCAAACCATTAATTTTCATCATTCCTGTGTTTTGGATTTTTTTTTTCAATTTTCACATGTTCCATTATTTCACCTACTTGCGTTATTCCTTGTTGTTTTCTGTAGTTGTCATCTACACTATTCATAACGGTTTTGTTTCGAAGATTTGGTGACGGATTTAAATCGTCGCAGGATTCTGTATGTCATTTGTTGGTTGTCGTCATCAAATGTTTTCCTACGTTTTTTAACCCTAAAACCCGATGTCGACATTAGCTGATAACATATACTGGATTCGATTGTCATTGTAATTGTTTGGTGATATTCAAGAATCCATTTATTTCACCTCATTTCAGCGATGTTGCTTCGCTGCCTGCACCGAGCAGCCTCTGCCTCCTCTACCCTCCACTCGGCAGGCCAGCTTCGTCTCTTTAGTAGATCTGCAGCTCGGTATGCTATTTTCTTCGTCTTCAAATCAACCACTTTCCCTTTTAGCTGCATAATCAACGATGACTTCGCGAACAGACACATCGGCCCGAGACGTATCGACAAGCAGCTCATGCTCGACTTCATCGGATTTCAGGTACTCCAATTCTTTACTGAAGACATAACAATTAACTTAACCATCATTTTGGAAATAGGAACTTTTATCTGTTTTCAATCCATGATTTTTATGCCATTGCGCTATTGTTGAAATTGCAGACTCTCGATGATATGACGAACAGAAACGTGCCGAATCTGATAAAACTCGACCGAGACATGGATCTGCCTGCGCCTGTGGATGAAAATCGAATGCTCAAGGAAATTCAGGAAATCGCTAACATGAACAAGGTTTTTTCTTCCTTTAATTTTATTTAAAGACTACATTTTTGAAGTGAAAACGTGCAAGTCAGGTTCTCTTTCATTCAAAGGGCAACTGAGAAATGACGGGATGACGTGAGGACGTCAGCTACTTCTCCCACGCTATTTCTCCCTACTTTCATACCCTCGCCTATCCCTAATTATAGCGCACGCTCTCACGTCATCCCGTCATTTCAAAATTGCCCATTCAAGGACTTGATTTTTGTCTGAAAGTTTCAGCTATTATTCAGGTCTATCGCTCATACATTGGGATGGGATATTACGACACGATTGTGCCTGCTGTGATTCTTCGCAACATCACGCAAAATATTGGATGGTAAGACATTTGGAACATATTTTCCCACAATCATACTGTCTCAGGATCTCCCAATACACGCCTTATCAGGCAGAGATTTCGCAAGGTCGACTAGAGTCTTTGCTCAATTACCAAACAATGGTATGGTTTTTGCTCTAGTTTACTGTTGGACTCTAATATTCAGGTAGCGGAATTGACAGGTCTTCCCACGACAAATGCATCTCTTCTGGACGAGGCGACAGCTTGTGCAGAAGCAGTGGCGATGGCCTCGCGAGCCGCCAGACGCAACACGGTGCTTCTCGACCCCCTTCTTCACCCGCAGAATCGAGATGTCATTCGGACACGAAGCGAGTCAGTTCGAGTTTTCTTACACGATCATTATTTGCCTTGGAAAATTCGTAATTCCAAAAATTGCTTGTTCTTCAGAAATCAGGCGTCTGGTTTACTCGATAGTTTTACAAATGGATTTCCAGGCAGTGTTCATTATCATGTTTCAGTCCGCTCGGCATTTCCCTGGGCGAATTGGATATGGATCGAATGGAGCTGTCGAATGACGTGGCCGCGATTGTCATTCAATATCCCAACACAGAAGGATGTGTGCAATCATTGGAGAACATCGTCGCGAAGGCACATGAGAACAAAGTAAACTGATACAAAATACCATAAATCTCTTCTCAAATAGAAGCTCATGGACTTCTATTTTCTACTTTACGGTACGATTGAAATTATTGTAAAATTCGTGAACCCGTTCAAAACTTGTTATCTCGATTTTTAATCTCTACACTATGACGAAATGATAAAGCCATCTGAGACACCAGATAGATTGATTCAACCTTATTGACTGTACTTTCTCTAGTCTATAAGCATCATATGGCAAAGTGAATCTGCACTAATCAATTCTAGAGACTATTCCCCGAATTTTCGCGCGACCTACTTCATTTGTACTTTTCGCCATCATTTCGCTGCACTTCAATTCGCTTTATTTCTTTTTAACGCTTTTGTTATCTTTTCGACGACTGATAAGAAATTCGAAGGCGAGGCAAAACTGACTGGTTGCTGATGGCCTATGCACGCGGGAAGGACTAGAAATGCACTCGTAAAAAGGCGCATCAAATCACGGAATCAAAGATTTTCCAGACAATTTTAATGAGAGATCAAGAATAATTCGATTTGACTTTTAGACCCTGGTCATTCTTGTGTGTGATCTCTTGGCTCTGACCTTGATCAAGTCGCCTGGCGATCTTGGAGCCGACATTGCGGTTGGGTCTGCACAAAGGTTGGCACTTTTGCCAAGTAGAAATGTTATGTAATACTGTAAATGACTCATAAGAAATTGGAAAAAATACCCCATCGTAGTTCATAACTTTTATATTACAGATTCGGGGTTCCGCTCGGCTATGGCGGCCCTCATGCAGGGTTCATGGCCGTGGCTGATCACGACGGAAAGAAGTCACTCAGCAGAGTTATGCCGGGGAGAATCGTAGGAATTACCAAGTGAGAAAATACGGAAAATAAGAAAAAGATATGGACAATGAGTTCAGAGGCGCAAATGGAGAGCGAGCACTGCGATTGGCATTGCAGACGAGAGAGCAGCACATCAGAAGAGACAAGGCCACTTCCAACATTTGCACTGCACAGGTCGATTTTTCGAATTTGACAAAAATAGTTGTCTTACTTGGAACACCATGACTTTCTACTACCAACGTAGCTTTTCATCAGTTTCAATCGGGTTGCACACAAATCTGAAAATAGATGGTATTGAAAGCTGATATGTTTTACCACTACTCAAAATCAGGATAAGAATCATGAGATTTCCACAAGGAGAATCATGTTTACCTTTGAATATTATTTATTCCTTGTTTCAGGCCTTGTTAGCCAACATGAGTGCGATGTACGCAGTGTATCACGGACCAAAGAGATTAACCGAAATAGCCAGAACCATACACAAATCCGCTGCTTATCTTTCCTCTCGTAAGCCTCGTCTTTCTTGCCTATTATTTACCTATCCTGGGTTAATCTTTACAAAGGAAAAGGATACATTTTCTTGGAAGATTTATGAAATGATAAAAATAGGATATTTTTAGAATTGAAAGCTGCCGGGCATCAAATTATTCACAGGGACTATTTCGACACGCTGAAAATCGAAGTAAAAGATCTGAATGGAGTGAAGAAGCGCGCAGAGGAAATGAAGATGAATTTCAGGTTGACCAAATTGAATGACAGACATGATGTAATGATTTCAGGTATTTCGAAGACGACACTGTGGGAGTTGCTTTGGACGAAACGACGAAGGCAGAAGATGTAGCCGATCTCATCTATGTCTTCAACGGAGTCAAGGCTGACGTGGTTTGTTTTGAAATTCTATAAACTAGGAAGTTTTCGAGCATGATTACTTTGTGGATTAAATGAGATTTTATATTGCAAAAAGATACCAAATCATCATCATATGTTTGTGGTGTTTCGATTTATTCGATCACTTCTCGTAATATACAATTCATCTGTGGACCCCTTTCTCATTCAAAACTTTAGCTTTTAAATTTTTTGTTGAGTGATGAAAGATGAGAGCTTCAAAGTTTCAATACAAGTAAATTTTGTTCGATTGAGGCAGTTGTGGAAGAGGCGATCTTCGAGCAGGCCTCTCCTCTCATCGGTAACTCGGAGCACAGCAGGGCCTCCCTCTTCCTCGAACATCCCGTCTTCAACACCTATCACAGTGAACAGCAGCTTGTCAGGTACAGCATCCGCCTTCGTCACTTTCATTTTCAAGCCAACATTTCTCTTCAGATACATAAAACGTCTCGAGAATAAGGACGTTTCCTTGGTCCATTCGATGATCCCCCTGGGTTCTTGCACGATGAAATTGAACGCGAGTGCAGAGCTGATCCCCATCACCTGGCCGCAATTCAACGGCCTGCATCCTTTCGCCCCACTCGAACAGGCTGCTGGGTATCAAAAGATCTTTTCGGTTCGTTGTTCTTGCTTCTAGTTTTTAGAATACGAAAAATAGTATATTAATATATTGAATCGTTTCAAATATTTCTACCTATTCTATTTTTCATATGTTAAGTTGCAGTGATGCAGTTATTTCTAGTTTAATTTCCCGTTCAAGGCGCATGAAAATGAATTCAGGACATCGAAAAGTGGCTATGCGAAATCACGGGTTACGATGCCTTTTCTCTGCAACCTAATTCGGGCGCAAATGGAGAATACGCAGGGTTGTTGGCAATTCGCAACTACCATCGGAATACTGGACAAGAACAGAGAAATGTGGGTCTTTGGTTATTTGTTTTGGAGTGATTGTTTAATTTTCAGATCTGCCTCATTCCAACATCAGCCCACGGCACGAACCCAGCCTCCGCAGCTCTCGCCAATATGAAAGTGGTCGTTGTTGACTCCGACCGACATGGAAACATCAGCTACAAGGATCTCGTTGAGAAGGTATCTCTTATTATTATTACTTTGTGGAGGAATGCCAAGATTGTGAAAGGTTCGAACAGATCTTGTTGCATTAATAAATAAAAAAAAAAGATCTAATGATTTAAAAAAGTTTAATTTTGGTTTTTTTTCATTTACAACACTTTAGGCGTTGATTTTAGTGGGAAGCGAGAAAATCTAATTCTTATCTTTTGAAATCTTCGAGGTCTTTCATTGTCCATACTCACACTCATTTGTTCGCCACACCTACTTTTAGGAAAGAGTATAACTGTCGGGCGGAAATTCCGTTTCCGATTTTCGAATTTTTAAATCTAATTTTTACTTTCCATTTTCGATTTTCGGAATCTAAAAATGCACTTTTCGCCCAACACTGACATGCAAGGAAGATAGGAGAAAACACAAAGTAGGTGTGGGTTGAAATACAGAAGACTGACCTTTACTATTTTTATCATTTGATCATAAATAAGAATATTTGAGTGCGAGAAGCATTCGAACGAACTAGCAGCGATAATGATCACCTATCCATCGACGCACGGAGTGTTTGAGTCCTCGATCAGGGATGTCTGCAACAAGGTGCACGAACATGGAGGACAAGTCTATTTGGATGGAGCGAATATGAATGCTCAGGTATAAGTTCTTTTTCTTCTTAAAAATGGTCTATTTCATGGGAAGGTGGGCTTGTGTAGACCAGGGGATTATGGTAGCGATGTCTCACATCTCAACCTGCACAAGACCTTCTGCATCCCTCACGGAGGCGGAGGACCTGGAATTGGACCGATTGGTGTAAAGAAGCACCTTGCTCCTTACATGCCAGGCCACTCGATCGTTCCCGTCGCTGAAAGGATATCTGGAGCTGTTGCAAGTGCACCCTGGGGATCTGCAAGGTAATATTTTGTTTGAGAACGTCTATATTTGCAAAATATTGTATTTTGATGTGATCTAGAGTATTATTGAAATCCGACTATCTTGCACTGAAAATGAACGAGAGGGGAAAAGATATGCAACTCTCGCATTGTTGAGGCAATATTCGTTACCCGACAACACATTGGACGCAATTAATTGCTATCGCTTATAATAACAATCAGAAGAAATTAGTTGCGTGCGATGTGTCGTCGTGCAACGAACTTTGCCTCACCAATGCGAGAGTTGCATATCTTTTCCTCTCCCGTTTATTTTCAGTGCAAGATAGTCGGAATACAATAATAGAGCGGCTAGAGGACCATTGCTTTTCATACTTTCAAATATCATTATGCTATGTGTTTTTCAACTTGTAAGTCAAAACAACTCCATTTATCTCTTCTTCAGCATTCTCCCAATCACATGGGCCTACATTCGAATGATGGGAAATTCTGGACTGAAGAAGGCCAGTCAAATAGCCATTCTGAATGCGAATTACGTTAGTTCTGATTTTTTTTTGAATTTTTGCATTATTTGCTTTGTTTCAGATGATGAAGCGTTTGGAAGGAGCATATCGAATTGTCTACAAAGGTGAGTATCGTTTGTCTAGGTTTGACTGAAAGTAATTCCAGATGAGCAAGGCCTCGTGGCTCACGAATTCATAATCGATTGCAAGCCATTCAAGAAGACTGCAGGCATTGAGGTCGTCGACATCGCAAAACGGCTTATGGATTATGGGTAAGCGATTATTTTGGGTGATGTCGCCTTCGAGATTCTGAAGAAATACTTCTTCTGAAACATTATGTTCTGTGACTTTGTAAGATGCCACATAACAGATTTCTATCAAGTAGGCACAATATTCCCAAGTTTGAAAAAGTTGTCATTTTTTGAATGAAATATCGAGTAAAACCTAAATACAATTATCCTATTCCATGTAAAATACAGAATTGTTCAGATTCCATTCACCGACGATGTCATGGCCTGTGCACGACTGTCTGATGATCGAACCGACCGAATCTGAGGACAAAGGGGAAATGGATCGACTGGTGGACTCTCTGCTGGCCATTCGAGAAGAAATATCTCTGATCGAAAATGGCACTTTGGACAAGCAGAACAACCCACTCAAGGTAAGAAATCCATTTCAATTCAAAGGTAATTCATAGAAGCTTTTACTTTCTGTTGTACTCCCCGGATGGGGTGTCAGTCAGAACTCGTATTCGTACAAGTTTTTATTTAGTACAACGTCGGGAAAAGACAATTCAGGAGAATTGGAAGACCGACTGTCCTAGAGGAAGGCAGGAGGGTAGACTGACTATTAAGAGGAGAATGGTCAATCAATAATTGTTAATGGTCAGGGAATAGAGATAACTACTAAAGAAGAGGGAGAAGAGTTGTAGATGGAATGAGCAGTGTCGTTAGGCGGCACTGCTAGGAGAGAGATTAGGGGGAAAGGTGAGAGATGATAGAAATAGTGAGTGGAATAGAGTGAGCCTCTAACACTTTCTGTATTCATTTCATCTGATTTTGCAGAATGCTCCACACACCCTCGCAACTGTTGTATCTGACACTTGGAATCGACCATATCCTCGTACGTTTTGGTTATCTCTTCAATTAATTTTCAGTTTTTTTTTTCTAAATCTAGTAGACGATATCAAATACAAGTCTAAGATTTATTTCAATTTCTAACGAAAAATCGAAGATAAATCTTTTCAAGAGGTTTTTAAAATTCTATTTCAAAGTTATTCCCTCACATCGTTGCTAAACAATTTTCAAAACATCGACTTATCTTTATCACAAATGCCAGCTATTTTGCCAGATTGTTATCTTTCCAAATTTGACTAATGACAATCGACTTTTAGGCGAAATGGCAGCGTTCCCGAAGCCGTGGTGTTATCACAAATTATGGCCGACAGTGGGTAGAGTGGACGACCAGTTCGGGGACCGCAACCTCATCTGCACCTGTCCTCCTGTCGATCAGTACCAGAACTAGCAGAACACTAGGATGAGGTTTGCTCAGCTCCAACTGAACAGAACTGCAAATGCAAGTCATTCTTCCAAATTGCTAATATTAATAACACCATGTTTCAACTATTGCATAGAACTGACCTAGAATACACCATTGATTCTTTTAATATCTGAATCTCTTTAGAATATTTTATTGAACATATGAAATAATTATTATTGCAATTTCTCTGAAATTCACATTCCGATTCCACGAATCTCGGGTCTATGAACGATTAATTCGATTGATTCACTTCTTTAATTCGATCTAATCAATTATAAAAGAAGCCTAAATAAATATATACCTATTTCAATACCTGGAATAAGATGATTCATTCTCCTTCCAGTGGTTTGAGCAGAAAAAAAAGAAGAAAAAGGAGATGAGTTTTGAAATCCTCGTGAATGACTTCAGCATTCAGTCGTCTTGGGCAATGGCTGTGCACATTTTCCTGCACTCACTGCTGTAATATCACACACTCTGCAGTCCTTCACTCACTGCTCGCACTGCTCGGTCAGTACTCCAATCCCCATCCCACTTCTCAGACCCTGTTCTTTACCCACTACTTCATAACTCCTTCCTCCAGCCGGTCAGTCGTCTTTGTTGTGTTCCTTCCTTCGCCTTGGCATCGTAAGTCGACAGGCGACAGGCTCTAGCAACGTGTACTGCTCGTGTGTAGATCAGTGCGATCTGAGATGAGAACAGAAATGCAGAAATGACAAAAGCAGGGAGGGGAGAGGGAAGAGAAAGAGAGGGTGCGCGAAAAGCCACTCGAGGGGAGGGAGGGATGTTGGATGAAGACAGGGATGAGGAAAGGAGAAGATGCAAGACAGTTACTTTCTCAATCGACTCGCTCACTGACTGCTAGGTTAGTTGATTAGAGATTTCGGAAGATTTCTGCAAACAGAAAATAGATCGGCTGACTCAAACTCCGAATTGATAGAGTTGTGAGTAGCAGCTGCCATTTTTCGTGCCTTTTTCCCCTTTGAACCCATTCTGCTGACTCAACATCCCTCAATCAGCTAGATCAGATGTTTTATCCCCCTTTTTCTCTTCGTACAATCGAATGTGTTGTCCTCCTGCAGTCCAGTTATTATCCTCTCCGTCATATCTGCTTTCTGCTTTCTGCTTTCTCTTCCCTCCTCCCCTCATTTTTCGATCAGTCAGTTTACAAGTATCCCATCATCATCATCATCGAGTTCGTCTGCTTTAGTTTGTTCTATTTTTTCTGCTTCAGTTCGAACAGCTTTCTTCCTGTTCAGCTACAATTCTTGTTATTGTCAGATGACAAATGATATGTTCACTCAGATTCATTTGCATTCCACTTTGCTTTGTCTAATGTTACCTACCTGCCATAGTTAACTCGCCATGTTGTGATCTATACAGATTACCTTCTTCATACTCGATTTCAGTTAACATCTTCAGTTTCTTTCAACAGATTTCGGCTGTAGTTGTACAATCTATTCAAAGATTGTCGACTTATCCCTAAATTCAAATGGATCTGCAAACCATCACACCCGAATTGGCTGCTAAATTGGCGAGGAGACTGGAGGCTCAACCTGGTGATGAAAATGCAGAACGAACTAATACGAATGGAGCCAATATACCTGCGCCGCCTGTCATTCCTCAGAAGGTAAAAACTAACTTATTACAACCTTTAAATGACATTACGCTAAATGAAGTAAAGCTTTTTGTGTTTAGCATAATAAAAAATGACGAAGCTCAATAGAAATTACGTAGGAAAATGATGCATCACGCCATTTTTCGTTATACCAAATACTAAAGCATTTCTACATCTCGAATTACACCGTTATATCGTCACTCTATCTTACCAATTTTTAATTCTTTCTAGAACCTGATTGAAGAAGTTTAGATAGTCCCAAATCCATACGTGGAAAATGATGAATCGTTCTCAGTTGATGACTTCCTTCTGAATGCTCTCAACAAGAAGCAGGAGGAGAACAACAATGAGGTTTGATGAAATTGTTGAAGGCTTGTATAATTTGTTATGTTTAGCTATCTGTGACTGGAAGAGAGCCTCTGAAAGTGACTACATCTCCCTCGGATTCGCAGAGCAGCTCATTGCCTTCATCTGGTAAATTTACACTAATTTAAGAATGATCAATTTCATGAGCTATAAATTTCAATTTGATAGATTTTGTTAAATTTAACTTAATGGTTGCTTGACACAGGAAAACTTGTACAATAATTGTAGAATTGTTTCATAGCCTAGTTAGGCAAAATTAACGAAACTACGTTAACGACAGACTCTATATTTAGCTGATCTTCGTGGAGCAATAATTTTCTAATTGTCCTATTCTTAATTATTTCGACGTTTCACAAATGACTAATTAAAAAAAAAAAAACTTCAATTTACATGAGAAATTCTCGAAAATCTTACTAATCTTTCCATCCAA
Organism: Diploscapter coronatus; assembly: GCA_964036155.1. NCBI lineage: Eukaryota > Metazoa > Nematoda > Chromadorea > Rhabditida > Rhabditidae > Diploscapter > Diploscapter coronatus. The sequence goes on along the minus strand of OZ038423.1, from coordinate 20,312,735 downwards.
CTCATTTTCAGTAGTCCAATCGACGTCCCTCTCTCCCGCTTCCTCGCTGACCAGCCCTGTTGTCCCTACCCTTCCCACTACAAATGGCTCTACTTCATCTCCCCGCACACCTCCACCCAAGACGACCATCCGCGGCCTGCTCGAGAAGGAATTGGCACAGAGCAATGCGACTGCAGCTGGACAGCCCACTTCCAAAGTGCCTGTTATGACCATTGAACATCACAAAGCTAGTGGGCAGGAACGAACGAACAAAGCTGCAGGGCAAGAAAGCGGCGGCGATGAACTGAGTGAATTGGAAAGGAAACTGGCTGCACAGAGAGCCAAAAGAGAAATGCAGATGCAACAGGCCGAGAATCTGAGTGGCAATCACAACACACCAACTGCATCGTTCCCACAGGGCAATCTACTCTACTCGAATGTCGACGATTCCTCAGCTATTCCCTCATCAACCATCCCCGTCCCACCTCCACTTCCCAAACTCCTCCAAACAATCGAGCCACCAAAGGAAGAACCCAGGATTTCGCCCATCAAGGAGAGCTCGAAGGAGCCATCGGAAGAAAGGAGAGTCAGGGAAGAGGAGGAGGAAAAGAAGCGTTTCGAGGAATTGGAGCAGTCCATTCAAAGGGTAGGTTGAACGGATTGTGAATAGTCGGTTTTTTTTCAATTTTTAGACCTTGTCTAAATCACCAACCTCTCAAAATGCCCCTTCTCCACAGCCAGCTCAATCAATTCAACCCCCTCCAATTCCAGAGAAGACCAAACACATTCTTCTCGTCGACAAAGAGATCTTGAATTTGATCGAACAGAAAGAAAGGTAAATCTTGATCTTCGCTGCAGAATAATTTATAATCTTTTCAAATTCAGTGCCTCAATTCCTGCAGCACCCCCTGTTCCAGCAAAATTGCCCGAATCTCCCATCGCAAAGGCTCGTATTGTTTATTCAATCTGTGTTCTTTTCTTGATATTTTTACACTGAAAAATATTGTCTTTCAACATTCCAGAGTTTTCATAAAATGCCAAAGACAAGTATTACGAATTTATCTTTTTCTCCCTCATTTCTAATTTCGAAAACTTCTTATTAGCAATTGGTTCATTTCCAGAAGCTCCCAATCGGCCTGTCCCCACTCGGTCTGATGTGCGACCCTCTGCTCTCTGTCGAAGGGCATCAATCCAATGTTAGTTCTCCTACTGTCAAGGTAACATTCAGTTAATCTTTTCTCATATATTTCTTTATCACATTTTCTGTTATTGTGAACAGCATTTAACTGAGACTCTAACGAGGGATATTTTCAATTTCAATATATCATCAAAGAAATTACATCAAACTAGAATCAAGTTTGAATCGGCATAATTTAATAAGTGAATAGATATCTCTAGACTTGTAAGTGATTAGTGAAAATAACATTCAGGAACTGCAAACTCCTCCCCCTTGCATTTTTCGCGTTGTTTCAAAAAGTGACCATTTGAAGTCCTAAAGATAGGAAGCAAGTGTGCTTCAAAGTGGCTAGGCATAAAAGGCATGATCTAATTCGATGAGCCATAAAATAAAGCAGCCATGCATCAAAAATTTGTACAAAATTCTCATTCTCGTTCGTGCTCACAACGATTTTGCGAATTGAAAACGTATTCATTTTAATAACTCCACTTATTGGAATTCTTCTATCACGAATGGTTGTTATTTTACTTTTTCTTCACGGATGTTTAGTTACATCGTAATTGATATGATGGAGCTGAAAGCTACGGAAATATATAAATGTTACAAAACTGTTTGCAGCTCCTAGACACTTTCGGTTTAACGAGTTTCATTTCGATACGATTTGTTCCTATGATAAATACGATTGATTTAATAATTCTACGATAATTAGGGTGCATTTTAGAAACAGCCTCCACAAATTCCTCAACCCGAGAATAAGCGAAATCCCGAAGAAGAGTTGAGTGAAGTTCTTGATCGAAGGGCAAAAATACTTGAAGGTAGGGTTTTTTATATTGATAATATCTTGTTTTGCCTAAATATTTGTGCATTAATGTCGAGATGATAATTATTTACATGATACAATAGTTTGCTATAATCTTTTTTATTTACATTAATTTCAACATAAGCCTTCGTTATCTTCGTCCATAATTTTAATAATGTTAACTATAATGCTCACCAAGTTTTTCTCCTTCCTAGTTTCTATCTAACTATGACTAAATACTAATATGCAATCTTATAGTCATTCAGTCGTTCTCTGCATACCCATTCATTCATCTCTCGGCATCAAATCTGTCCACCTCAATCCCTCGGTCCCTCATATAAATGGGAATTAGAATTGCATTCGCTCTTCATTCATCCAGTCGATCGGCCTCAATCTGCATCTCTCCCAATTTCTCAGTCATTCTCTTCACCGAATGGTATTTCTGCCATCATCTGCAACCCTTGAAAGTAGGTATTGCTATTGGGTCAACAGTAATTCTGCCAACCCAGTTTTAAAAATTCTTAATTCGACTAGTTAGCAGTAGTATATTAATTCAATTATATATAGCCAATGTTTGATATAGTCTGGTAAGAATTCTTTTTCGGTAACTTTGATAGTCAGAGGTGGGCAAGAGTATATGAATGATAATTCTCACTACTATATCTCGTAAGCGTAGCAGACCCCTCCACATAGGGAAGAATGCTAGGAAAAAAAAAAAATATCTCGTAAGCGCAGGATTTATAATTATTCATTTGAAATTGTTGAGAACTCTCATTTATCACAAACTCATTCAATTGAGTTCTTGTAACTTACTAATAATAATAGATCTAAAAGTTATGGGATAAACAAAACTTTTTCTTTCGGATGATTTATTAAATTTCTATGAATTAGTCATTAAAATTCACTGTTCGTTCCAAATTTTTCTTTAGGAAAAACACAAAGCCTCAACCTATCCTCAGCTCATTTGGATTTTTTCCTTTTCATCATCATTTTCAGACATCTCACTACCCTCTTTCCATTTTCTCTATTTTTCGCATTTCTTCTACAAACATGTCAAGTTTTTCCAGCCCTGCGATCTTCTGTTTCTGCTTTTTCCGCTGTTGTTTCTGTTATCCTTTTATTTTCATCTCAAATCAAATCGCAAATGTTTCCATTCAGTTCGTCCTTTATTTTTGCGCACCAAAATATCCCTCTTCGAACCAAACCATTTTAAATTTCCTGGAATTTGATTTATTTTACCGCCTTTTTCCTAGTCAATCTGGGCAATGTGGGTGATGTGTCATTCTGGGCAGTAGTAGCGAGAAGAAACGTCTTTGTTTTGAAGAAAACTGACACGTTTCAGAAAATGTCGCCTTTAATGTTTTAGAATAGGAAGTGAAAACGGGCAGGGATAAATCATACTCTTTTGTATTCATTACGATACGAAATAGTGAGAAAGAGTATTGGCGGCGGTTCCATTAGTCATGCATAGCCTGTGTCTGTTGACCACTCTCTGTTTCTCTCCTCACTCTTCTCTCTGTTTTTATTCAGTTTGTCGTTCTGATTTCTCGTCATCATCTTCCATCCCAATCGCGCTCTCTATCAATGGCGGATGAGAATTCCTCCCCGGCCTCCCCCAGTTCAGGTCTGTCCTTCCCTCCTTCCTTCGAGTTCTTTGTTTTCCTTGCAGCTTCACAGCTTCATCCTCTCGTTGCATTATTCCTTCCTTCCTTCAATTCAATCACTCAATTCTCATTTCCAATCGCGCATTTCCAGCAGAATGCTTATCGATACCTGCATTCAGTCAATTTGTCTCAGTTACCAGTCAACAGGTCCTTTGTTATTTGTTAGAAAATACATTTTGATTGCGAGTATATTGTTTCCATAAATAAATACTTTCCCTTAGTTTTTCGCAACTCGCCAATGACAACAATATACTCACAACTCACCACTTTATTCCTCTTCAGATTAATAAGAATATCGATATATAATTTTGAGAAATTATTTTATTGGGTTGGTCCATAGGTTCGTAGCGCACCGGAAGAATTTTCTTCTTATCTAACGAACCCAAACAGGGCTTTCGGTATTAGTACCATTAGCGTATTGGCTTTCTCATGGTGTGTGTCTCAAAACTTCATTTGAATTCATTAGATACAAAAAAGTTATAAGGCGCGCTACGAACTTATGGATCAACCCAATAGCACTGAAGGGGAATAAAATATAACGCGTTTGTCTGCATGCTGTGTGTTTCTCAATTCATCTTCTCACCTTCTATCGATCTATCCATTGTGCAACCTGTTTGAGATAAAATCTCTGTTGATTGAATATTAAAACAATCAATGAGAATTTTACCTTGTCTGAGTGCGCAAAGATACGTAAAAAGTAAGCTTGTAAAAATATCATTTATGATTTTGATAGCTAAAATATAATGCATGCACTAATTCCTTCTAAAACTAATTTAGACCTTTCGGAGTTCAAACTTAGTAAAGAATACAATGAAAATCTTCCAGGCGATGCAATCCCTCACAAAATCAACCAGAAGCTGCCTCTGTATGCCGAGTTCCCTGAATTTTCGCGGAAACAGATCAAATTCTTCACTGAAACTTTCAAAAAGTAATTGATTGAAGAGTTTACACGTTAACAATAAAATATTCAGATTCGACGAAGACGCGGATAATTACATCGATTTTATGGAATTGAAGAGAATGATGGAAAAGTTGGGCAACGCACAGACCCACATTGCTCTGAAGCAGATCATTCAGAAAGTCGATGAAGATCAGGTATTCTTTTTTAATTAATTAACTTAGACTTCAACCAATACTTTTAGGACCAAAAAATCTCGCTCCGAGAATTTTTCCTCATCTTCAGATTGGCTGCTAAAGGGGAATTGGGATGTTCTGAAGTAAGGCCGAAAAAAAATAAAATAAAAAATAATCTCCCTAAATTAGGTATTCCAACAACTGGCCGACAGTGTGGATGTAACGAAAGAAGGAGTGCTTGGAGCTGCCAACTTCTTTCAGGCAAAAATCGAGGAACAGACTAAATCGTCCAAATTTGAGGCCGAAATTAAAGCAGAACAGGAGGAAAGGAAACAAAAGGAGCAAGAAAAGGCCGAAAGCAGGCAGAGATTCTTGGAGAGCAAGAATCTTTTTAAATAAACATCATTGTGTGTGTTGATTAATTACTGTTCAATATTAATAATGGCATTTCTTTGATTTCATTGATGACTCAATATTTATAATTCATTACTTACGACATGACCGATGACAATCTGCTAGTTACTCTATGAAAGACTTCCATTCATTTTTGTACATGCATTTTATTAATTTATGCATAATAAATATTCTCTGAGATCGAAATGCTTCACAGAGAAATATCGTCGATTTTTCGATTAAATCGTATAGAAGCTTTGTATTTTGTGAGTGGCGTTACAGTTGTGAGTGAGGAGAGAAGATGGAGCCTATCTGAGGAAGAGTCGCTTTGTTTGAAGCCTAAATATGGATTATTTGCGTCAATGGAAATTGTATGAAACATGAAATTATTTACCTTCTATCAATTTACAATCGATATCAATTTTATTGGTAGTCTGTTGTCTTCTGGCATATTCAAAGGCAGACTGCTTCAGCTTCGATTTATGTGATTCAAGCTGCAATTTTATCGGCTATTTATGGCATTGCCGCTTATACTATCATGCAAAATCGAAAACTTCAAATTGCATCAGTTGATGATATCCCAAGACTCCTTTCTCACCTCAGTTTCAATCTCCTTCACACTGCATCTATTCCATGTCTTTCTGCTAGCGATTCTTTCATTAATTTCCTCGATTAATTCCAGCCTTCGTTTCAATGGAATGTGTTGGATATTTTTCAAGTACTGTCCAGCTTTCTGTCGACATGAATATGCTCGAAACTAAATTGAAAACTAGTTAGATGTTTTTGGTTGCGTCAATTTGCATACAGCTTTCTGAATCTGTTTGGCAGCCTCCTCCCTCCTCTGGCCTTCCCGATTCTCTTCAATCTTCGCTTCTTCTGGTGCCCATTGCTCATCAGCCAAGAAATCATTGACCTTCCTAGCAGGCAGATTCATAATTCGTTCATATTTAACTTGCTCGAGTCTCTAAAATTGTAATTATTGGATATGTTAGAAGGTTATTATCAAGTATGATCTCTTACCTCTTGAATTTAGTTCAATAAATGATCAAAGAGCTAATATTCGCAACGCAGTTACTCAATTGTTTTGATAAATAAGCTTAAAAATTTTACGGATATGGAAAAGTCGTTGCACCGATATGTACTCGAATATCTTCGGATTTGAGACCATAAATTTCCAAATCATTGATCAAATATTATTGAGCTTGAGAAATGTAAGGCTTGCGTCATGAGTGATCCAAAATGGTATATCACAAATTTGGTATATGTTCGCATTACATCATTTATGAGCTCACTTTGGAGCAAAAACTTTGCCACTTAATCTTCAAGTTTAAGATAGTCATTCAAGTAATTTTCTGATTAGCCCAATATCCTTAGTTAAATAAAGTATGGCCGACCTTTTCTTTCCTCAACTGTTCTAGTCTATCGATGAGCTGACTGGTCTTCAATCTGACGGGCTGCATTGGTCTTCTCTCGAATATCCTATATTGCTCTTCTGCCTTTTTCAGATCATTCCGCATTTCCTTTCGCCACCAGGCTTGAATTCGAATAGCCGCGGACTGCTGAATTGTATAGTCATTAATTAATTTCAACAAAAATTAATTTAACCTGATCCAATTCTCCATCAGATGAATACGACATTTTGATGAAAGTCAAAAATATGGACTACCAAACTCGATGCTAGAACATGTCACATGCAGTAGGAAAGGAACCGTTGCTATGGAAACGAGAAAACCGCGCATTCACAAATTTTAAATGAAGACCATTTCAACTTTGAACTATTCGAAAACAAAAAATAGCAAACTAATGTACGAATAATAGAAAATATAAATTAAGCTATAATTATTACGAAACTGATTAGGCATAATTTTGTCCTTTGATATTCTAATGCATATTAACCACAGTTGTATTATCAGTTCACTCCATTCATTACATTCGTATATTTGAAGTCTCCTACCAAATTCGGAACTATTTACAATTTAGCTCTCTTTCCTGTCTCGATCATATCTCTCGCTCTCTTTCAATCTTCTGCCCTCTCCATTTCCCCTACGCTATCACCTACCAGCCACTCCTTTCTTTGTAATTGTATTCCCAATTCACAATCCGAATGTCATTCGACAGTTCTGCCTGCTCTCTGCAGTCTCTGAGCTGTTCAGAATTACTCAGATTGCACGCTGTGTGTCTCTGACTATTTTGAATTCCAACTCACCCAATCATCTTCTGGCTATGGAAGATCGTCGGATGATGTTAGCTGAACTGCACAGAATAAAACTCGAATTGGATGCTGCTGCAGGACAGGAGGTAAATTTATGCAATTATTGCTACTTTCGATTTGATGTACAGGATAGCGCATAAATACTCTCGATTCGCTCATATTAATCGACAAATTTAAGCGAATTGAGGATCGCAGTTGTCTAAAATAACAAACAAAATTGATGATAACATCGCTAACTATAAATGCTCACAACTATGTTTCAATTGATTCCTATTTTACCATGGATAGACCATGTCTTGCAAGCATTAAGTTAAACATAAATCGAACTGTATTCATGACGTGTCCTGTTGCTGCATAATAAGTTTAAATATTTAGTTAATTTTTTATTATTTTTATAATAGAATAGTATTAATTTTGGAAATGGGTGTTTTTGATATAAAAATAGATGCCTAAAATATTCACTAGTTAGATTTAGCACTATCTCAAACGAAACGATAGTATTAGAGGAAAGAATCTCCATGTTTACAATACGGTTCGAATAATGAACAACCGAATGAAGTGGACGGTAGATATCAACATTACGTAATTCATTAACGCATTTTCCCTCACTTCAGAGAGATTACGAACGGGAAGAGTGCAATAAAATTGTTGTTTACATGACGAGTTGCGGAATTCTAAGGAAGATTTGGGAGAAATGCAGAGACGCGGTGGGTAAATATTTTTCTTGAACCTTATTTCAATTTTTTGCTTAAATTGATTTACTACAGGTTGACTTATTACGGGCATTGAATATCCGATTTGAATTGAGAGATCTGAACATCGATTCGGAGTTAGCAGATGAATTGGCTGATCGAATGAAGCTTACGAAGGTACTAATTTAATGAAAATAATTCCTCCAATATCTTAATCTAAATTCCTCTAACGACAAAAATCTAATCTCTTAAAAATATTTGCCCAGAGTAAGTATTAAGAAGAGTTGCTTGAAGATTTCAGAATGATATACATTAGAAGATAATTGATAAAACAGCTTATCGATAAATAACAGTAATACATTATAAGCAATGTATAATGGCATTTATCGTTAGGTCTTTAATACCTCATTCTGAATATGATTTCTAATATTAATCATGCTACTACAAAACTTTTTTGCGCTACATAACAATATTCGCAATTCAAAATGCTTAACTCCTACATTTTTACATTCAGGCAGATCGCTATTTGGTCTATGAAAGTCTACCTGCGGTATTCGTAAACGGTCGATATTTTGGAGTAATTTTGGGTATTTTTTTTATAAAGGTGCTCTTCTTCTAAATTTCAGAATAATATAACACTGACAGAAAAGAATGAGAAGAAACAGTTGGCAGAAGAACTACGTTCGTTCAGGGGAAGGACTGATTGTCAGCACTGCGCTGGAAGGGGGTATTTCGTGTGTAGGAAGTGCAACGGAGCAAAGAAGAGTATTAGGTAATGTTATACAAACAGGAAGAATGGGTATGAGTCCAGGGGCCAGATTTGGATGAAAAAAGCAGGGTAGATTACTTTCAGAGGCGAAACAATACGACTACGCTGCGTCTCGTGTAATTCCAATGGTCTCGCGTCTTGCACATATTGCAAATTTTGACACCTTGATAAATAGCGTGAATGTCTGTAAATTTGCGATAAACTAAATAAAACACTTTATAAACATTTGAAATATATTTTCTCAACTTTAAACAATAATAATAAATTAAAGATCAAAAATAATAATTTAAGGAGCCAACAATTGCAGATAAACGAGTTTGGAATTGCGATGTGATAAGGAATTGGAGTTTGCCCGTGAATTGTAATTGGAAGTGCTGCTGATATGACGACTGAGCGATGCGCAGAGTAAATGACTTCCTCGTGTATTCGTATTCGCTCGTTGATGTTTTCATTTCTTCGTCTTCTATTCGCTCTCCTACTTCCTGCCTCTGCATTCTCCGTTTGGGCAATTTCCTAAAAATATTCAATAGAATTTCTGGGAATTTCTTCAACCTACCGCCGCCGCCGCCGCCCATGCCGCCCATACCGCCCATGGGACCATATCCAGAGCCCCCGCCGAAACCTCCTGAGGGGCCATATCCGTCTGAAATAAATCAAGTGAGCTCATAACCAACGGAACTATGGTTGACTTTTTACTATGAAAGATTTCAAAAACCATTCAATTTCTGTTGAACTTGCCTCCGGGATATCCTCCTCCACCTCCCATTCCGCCTCCCATGGGTCCATAGCCGGAATTACCACCGCCGTATCCTGAATACATATGAATTGAACAATCACTAGTCGAGCTGGTTAATTAGGCAACTATAAAAATTAAGCTGAACAGCTAATATTCTTCATTGCATTGTGATATTTTAAAATAGATAAATCAACCGACCTCCCATTGGCCCGCCCCAGCCTCCTCCGTTTCCTCCGTATCCGCCTATAAATTGGTTGATTTAACAGAATTATTATACGAGAAGCAATTGTTTGGCGTTATTTCAAACGTTGACATCAGCGATATTAAAGTTTATTACCACCCATCGGGCCACCATAGTCTGGACCGCTGAAATTATCAGGTTTCTAACTGAATGCATATCCTAATAGCTTACCCTCCGTAAGGCATGTAATCGCCTCCATTAGAGCCCCATCCTCCTATAAATAGCTTGATGAAGATCGTCATTGAATTTAATTTGTGAGTATGAAATGAGAAACACTAGAAATGTAGGACTTTAGTTAATGCTATGATAAAATGAGAGTAATAATAAAAGGATAATATCTCAATTGGAAAGGCCAAGTCAGTTTTCGGGATTGATAATCATGGTCAACTAACATTGAGGCGCGATAGGAGAAATCAACTGGGGTGGAGTACTTTTTAGATCTCCAAAAACGGTTTAGTGTGAGCAAAGTTATGATCGTTTTCTGCAGTTGCTTCCCAAGTTCTTTCGCAGTCATTTTCGTTGTATTTCAATTAGATACAAGTTCGAATGAGGGAAAATCCATATTACGTCGCATAAAAATAACTTCCCATGATTATCAATTAGGAACCCAGGCAGGTAGGTCGGAAAAAGGACCGAAAATTTCGAACGCACAGTGCGAATGCTAGTTTTCGCATTCTGACATTGCTAATTTAAATTTATTAGCTCTTGCGATAACTGGTGCAAAACTATCAATCGAGTATGTTACCTGGGCCACCACCATTATTCCATCCGCCATTTCCATAGCCTATAATTGTCCGAATTAATATGCATTCAGGAATTGACTAAAAGCGAACCTCCTCCGCCATAGGGCGAATATGGGTAATCGGGTCCTCCTCCTCCTCCTCCCCCGTAGGATCCTCCTCCATAGCCTAAAGAGGCGGTTAAATAGCGCCAATTGTCGCAATATTTGCGTCACACTGACCTCCCATCGGTCCATAATTGTCCGGGCCGCCTCCATAGCCTCCTTGTCCTGAAATATGTGTCGTCGACAAACCCAATATGCTTTTGAAATACCATATCCTCCATTGAAGTTGTCCCAAGGCCCGCCTCCATTTCCATAGCCACTTCCTGAGCCTAAAATAAACACAAATTGCTACTCAACTGGAACAGCTCACCGCCTCTGCCGTACGACCCATAGCCCCCGTTTCCAAATCCGTTGAACGGATCTAAACATGTCGAATTAGTATTGTACTTGCTGACTAGCAGCTCTTGTATGTCCGTAATTGTCGTCGTGAGTTTTCATTGAGTGGTCTAGAGAGCGCAAACACATGGTCAAGTGTCTGATTAAAATATCCGCAAGGGTGTAACCAAAATTTGGACGAAGCCGAAAAAATCGGAAACTGAATCTTGTGATGAAGAACACGCGTCTCCAATACAAAAACCCCGCGACGACGCGCGGATGCGAAAGTCATGAGCTGATTGTTGGCACAGATCAGTTTCATGGGATTTATCGTCGATCTAGATTGGGCCTTTTTATGCATTCGCAGTCTAAACACGATCGTTTCCTATTTTGGGTCTTCGTATTACCACTTTGCGAACATTGCCGCGCTTTTTCCACATATTTCGAGCAATAAGCAATTTCGGACATAACTCGATCAGTAAATTAACAGCCAATGCGTTAATTGAGTGATCGATTGATCTACAGTATGACAGATGAGAATGAATTAATGACGACGACAGGACAGTGCTCAGTGCTCACTTCGCCTTCTCATACCCATGTCCTTGTGGACTAAGGCCTTGTATTTCGAGATCAGCTCTGCATCGTCGTCTATTACTACCGCGTCCTAAAATTGTCTTCTATTTACAAAAATACATAAGAAGAAAAAGTGATCTTCATTGCCTTTCTGCAGTTCAGATAATAAGATCGTTTAATAGGAAGAAACATACTGGGATGACTTTAATGAGGTTTCCAGAAACCACAGTCTCATGTTTATTAACAATCGTATCGGTCAAATGAAGTGACAGTTCGTGTGTTAAAAAGCGCCCTGCGAGAAATGCGCGTATGGACCAGAACAGTAGAACAGGCGAAATGGGAAAAAGGCAAGAAATAGAATTGAGTAACTTATGGGAAATCGCTTCTTCAAGTTGAAATATTTAATTCTCTTCTTATTTCATTGACATATTGAAATCAAAATACGGTATATTTGTGGTATTTTAGTGCTCTCCAACGAAAATGCGTAGATAAAGGCGACGTTTTCCACTGTTAATGAACATTATATTTTCAGGGATATTTTTGCACTATTGAGTTATTGAATTAAAGAATTAATTTAAGCAAATAATGCATCAGTTGTGCAATGATGCAAAGTTGAAAATTTCTCTATGAAAGATTCTGAAAAATGCTACGAATTTTAGCGATAATTAGAAAAAAGTGAGATGAAAATCAGCTAAACAAATTGGCTCAACTTTGTTATGAATAAATATGTACTTAGAAAAAATGTAGACATTTTGGATTAACAAACCTCGATAGTCTTGGAGGGTTTTTCGACCTTTGAAGGGGCTGCATAACTCGCACCGACGAGGGCGAGCAGCACAAGTGACGATCTGAGAATAATACAATTAAAAATCGTAAACATAAAGGAAATTATGAAACTCACCTGGACTGTTTCATGTGCGATGTTGTGGATGGCTTTCTGCCACACCTCAGCAGCTTTTATAGATCTCTCCTCTCTACCCAAGGCAAGCAGTGCGCAATCCCCCTAGTCTTCTCGGCTCCTGTCAAACTGTTCGCGTCTGTGTTCAGAGCCGAGGAGCCGTAGAGCTGTCAACAAGCAGAAGGGGGAAATCCAGCCTGCTCACTGCTCTTTTGTTTTGTTTTTTCAACCGAATCATTTGCCGACTCCAATCCACAATTCGAGTCTACATTTCCAGGGGGTTTTTCATTCAATCGTGTAGCATCAATGATCAGATCAATTCTAGATTCATATTTTGGGTTTGAAGGGTGCTTCTTTCCCATCTTTGAAGCTATAACTATCACACTTCTAACAAAATCGAAGTTCTGCAAAGGGGCGAAGCTTAAGACGCACTTTGAGCAACCAGAATAAAATATAAAGAGCGGTCGGACAATTGCAAAAGTCCCTTGAATCCGAACCAAACTCATATGGGTGTATACCATGGACTCATATTAGTACCATGGTAAAGTGGTAGCGCGGTACTCTAGGAAGCAAAAATGAATTATTGTCCTTCAACTGCTATATTCCGAAAAGATTTTTTCGATTTTTCTGGAATAACTCACTTCAGAGTAAATATTTTCGAGGTGTGTGTTAACATAAGTTGATCAATTTTCGATATGCTATCAATTATTTATTATTTTTCTTGAAGTTATTCGACTGCATTAAAAACAAAAAATTTAATTTTCTGGTAATGACATTGTCGCAGATAATGGAGAGTGAATGACAGGATCAGGACTGTTTGAAGTTCGAAAAAATTGAACTGAACTTCCGGACAGTTTAAAGTTCAGTTCGTACAACCCTGATTAAAAGGAATATTTATTTCAATTACAATTTCCCCTTGTTACTTTTGGATACATTCAAGTTGTCTGTTTCATGTGCATTGAAATTAAATAATTATTTCATATTTATTGAATAAAATTTCAATATGAAATCTGAGATTATTATAACCAAGCTTTATTTTATTCTATTTTTCCGACTTCACGCCATTTATTCGTTTGTGGATCGTATTCCTCGATTGAATTACAAAAATCTTCAAATTCCAGTTTTTGAAATCTAAGTTAACAAATATTTGGTATAAAGATATCCAAAATCTCAGCTCACCCTCCTATTGCATACAATTTCCCGTTAGCGACAATGAGCGAATGATGATATCTTGCATAGTTCATATTAGCGATTGGAGAAATTCGACTGTCAACTGGAGCTGAGGGATCGAAACACAGACAGGATTTCAATGTATTGGGATAACTAAATATATAATGATACATTATTTATGATACAAAATTAATGACTTCGATCCTCCAGTTATGTAAATTCTTCCATTTAGCGATGCAACTCCGAATAAGCCTAGTCTTTCTGGAATCTCTCCTACTTCAATCCATTCTCGTTCATCGTCTGATAATCGATATATCTTTCCACTATCACATCCATCAATAACTGAATATCCATGATTACAATAATGAATATGCTATAATGTGACCGTATAAAATTCCATCGCATGTTATTGTCTGAACAAGATAAATTGAAAAAGGATAAGCAGGTCCTGTTTGCCATTTTCCATCTATTAAAACCTGAATTAATTATTGCATGGACTTTCATTCGATCTTCTTACATCAACGCGATTCGTATCTGTCCATGTTTTAGTATAGTATCCACCCAAATAATACAATTTGTCTTTAAAATAAGCGATGGATGCACCATTACGCCGTTCAGGAGGATCTGGCCCTGTAAAATTCTTTGAATCGGTCATTCATGGATTTGTTCGTAAGACCTCTTGAAATTTGTCGAGTATCCAAGTCATATATTTCAAATAATTTCTCTTTGTTATCAATTCCAAAAATCTGAAATCTAAGAAATTATTGAAAATAACGAACATAGTAAATTTACTTTATCCTTTGTAGTTGCTACTTGATATAGTGCATACTGATTGTTGAGTTTTGCAATCTCTTCAACTGAGCAGGCAAATGAATCGAACAAGCTTATTTTTCCTTCCTCTTTACCATTATTTTGATAATGAACTAAATTATTACAAATAGTTTCAAAGTCTCTTACTTAGCTTTCAACATTATTTCTTACGATAGAATAAGATTTTCCCTTTGAGCACTATCGGCAGATGTTTCTTGATTATTTGCATCATTCGATTGTTAGTCCGGGCCAATTGTACCAGATCTTTGAATTCGGGATATTCACAGATCAGCAATATAATTTCGACTGGAAAATTGGCTAACATCTTCATTAAGAGACCTAAACAATCACCATAGTATTATTTCGAAATGGAAATAGTAGAAGAGTATTGATTGAATGAGTTTGAAATTGGTTATTGAAGAAAAGAGAATGAAACTACTAAATTGGTGCTTCGAAACTTTTATCAGACTAAAAATCGATTCCTAAAACTTGAAGATGGGTGCTGAAATAAAACTCCGTATATTTGCTTTTCGATTATAAACGACGAAAATACACACTTAAATGATAAACCATGTTTAGGAATTGATTTTTAGTCTGATAAAAGTTGCGAAGCATCAATTTAATAGTTTCGTTCTCCTTCTCCTTTCTTCAAAGATCAATTTTAAACTCATTAATCGCAGACTTTCTCATTCAATCAATACTCTTCTACTATTTCCATTTCGGAATAATACGATGGTGATTGTTCAGGTCTCTTAACAACGACTTAACAAAGATGCTAGCCAATTTACCGGTCGAAATTATACTGCTGGTCTGCCAATATCCCGAATTCAAAGACCTGGGACAATTGGCCTGGACTAACAAGCGAATGATGCGAATAATCAAGAAATATCTGCCGATAGCGCTCGTGCTCGATAGGAGAACTTTATTCTATCGTAGGAGAATATTTCTTATATGAGCGAAAATTCATTTTAGTATTTGTGCCTTATAAAAACAATAATAATATCAAAGAAGGAAGAATTTGTCTGTTTGATTCGCATACTAATTCTATTAAACAGATTGCAAAATTCGACAATTGGTATAGGCCATATGAAGTAGCAACTACACAGAATAAGGCAAATTCTTTATGCTCGTTATTTTGAATAATTTCTTGGGCTTCAGATTTTCGGAATTAATAACTTTATCGGCGCTAAATCAGTTGAAATATATGACTTGAATACCCGACAAATTTCAAAAGGTCTGCTCAACAAATCCATGAATGATCGATTCAAAGAATTTTACAGGTCCAAATCCTCCTGAATGGCGTGAATATGCATCTGTGGCTTATTTCAAAAACAAATTATATTATTTGGGTGGATACATTCTTGGAACGCTAATAACGACAGACCGTGTGGATGTAAAAAGACCGAATGAAAGTCCATGCAATAATTTATTCAGGTTTTAATAGATGGAAAATGGGAAACAGGACCTGCTTTTCCTGTTCCAATTAATTTTTCTCAAACAATAATATGCGATGAAATTTTATACGGTCACATTATAGAATATTCATTATTGTAACTATGAATATTCAGTTATTAATGGACTTAGTAGTAATAAGATATATCGATTATCAGACGATGAACGGGAATGGATTGAAATCGAAGAGATTCCAGAAAAACGAAGTGGTTTCGGAATTGCATCGCTAAATGGAAGAATTTACATAACTGGAGGATCGAAGTCGTTTAATTTTGTATGATAAATAATGTATCACTATATATTTAGTGTTGATGATGGAGTATTAAAATCCTGTCTGTGTTTCGATCCCTCAGCTCCAGTTGATAGTCAAATTTCTCGAATCGCTGATATGAATTATGAAAGATGGAATCATTCACTCATTGTCACTAACGGGAAATTGTATGCAATCGGAGGGTGAGTTGAGATTTTGCATATCTTTATACCAAATATTTGTTAACTTAGATCTCAAAGAGTTTTTACGGAAAGCTTTTGCAATTCAATCGAGGAATACGATCCACAAACGAATAAATGGCATAAAGCCGAAAATTTTAATTTGCATAACATTTTATTTTATTGTAAGAAATTATATTGGAAGCTAAGTAAGAGACTTTAAAATGATTTATAATAATTTAGTTTGTTATCAAAATAACGATAAACGTGAAGGAAGAATAGGCTTGTTCAATTTACCTACCTGCTCAATAAAAGAGGTTACAAAATTCCATAATTGTTATGAGCCATATGAAGTAGCGACTACACAGAATAAAGTAAACTCTTATGTTCGTTATTTTAAATAATTTCTTAGGTTTCAGATTTTTGGAATTGACGGACATACATTTGAAATATATGACTTGAATACTCGACAAATTTCAAGAGGTCTATTCAACAAATCCATGAATGATCGATTCAAAGAATATTACAGGCCCAGATCCTCCTGAATGGCGTTTTGGTGCAACTGTGGCTTATTTCAAGAACAAATTGTATTATTTGGGTGGAAAGGATCCTAAAACAAGGAAAGATACGAATCGTGTGGATGTAAGAGGGTGGAATGAAAGTCCACGAAATAATTAATTCAGGTTTTAATAGATGGAACATGGCAAACAGGACCTGCTTTTCCTTTTCCAATTAGACTTGCTCAAGCAATAACATGCGATGGAATTTTATACGGTCATATTATAACATATTCATTATTGTAATTATGGATATTCAGTTATTATTGGAAAAAGGAATATTAAAAGAATATATCGATTATCGGACAACGAACGAGAATGGATTGGGATTGGAGAGATTCCACAAATACGAATTTATTCCAGAGTTGCATCGTTAAATGGGAGAATTTACATAACTGGAGGATACTAGTCGTTAATTTTGTATGATAAATAATGTATAATTATGTATTTAGTTATGATTTTGGTGTATTCAAATCCTGTCTATATTTCGACCTCTCAGCTCCAGTTGATAGTCGAATTTCTCGAATTGCTGATATGAAATGTGCAAGATATGGTCATTCGCTCATTGTCGTTAACGGGAAATTGTATGCAATCGGAGGGTGAGTTGAGATTTTGCATATCTTTATACGAAATATTTGTTAACTTAGATTTCAAGATACTGAAAAAAGAAGTGATGGTTTATACTGGCCGATAAACTTCTGTAATGCCATTGAAGAATACAATTCACAAACGAACAAATGGCATGAAGTCGGAAAAATTAACATAAAATAAAGCTTGATTATAAGAATCTCAGATTTCATATTGAAATTTTATTCAATAAATATGAAATAATTATTTAATTTCAATGCACATGATACGGGAACTTTCGAAGACATCCAATAAAGACGCTGAAAAATCGATCCTAGGATAGAAAATAGAAGAAATGGTTATAGGAAGGCAAAAATGAAAGATAAGATGGAATAACCGTTCACAAAAAAGGATCCAACACTTTTGCAATTGTCCGAATCCTTGTTACAGTTACTTGCGGAATGGCCCTTAGAAGAAAAAAATACATGGATTTTTGTTATAAGACTTTATTTGTTTACATTTCAATGACGAAATGGTCATCCAACTAGCGACACATTCGCGATTTCGAGTAGATAAAACGATGGAATAATAAAATAATTTGTGTATGAATAATTAAAAAAACACGTATGGGAATACAAAATAGCGCAGTTCATTGAGTTGATCAGACTGAATAGGGAAGTATACAAGTTCACGGGTTAGGAAAAGAACAAAATAGGAGGGGAATAAAACAATTTGAACCGAGTAAAATAGAAATTTTCATAGACTATCCTATCTACTCTTTGATGAGCGTCACAAAACTGTCAGGCATAATGAAAAATAAAATACAGCTATGTCTAGATGGATAAAATAAAAATAGAAATCCGAAGAAAAGATGATACACCTAATTTGGAATTGGAATAGATGATAACTTGGGAGGTAAAAGTGAACATCGAAACAAAACGACACACCTCTGTGGGAATAGGGGAATAGCTCAGTTCTGATAGAATGGGTTGTTGGTGTTCGGGTGAGGAGCTTGGGGAGCTTGAGGAGCCTGTGGGTTGGGAGGAAAGCCGGAAAAGGCCGAGTAGTTGGGAGGCGGCTGCTGGAAGGCTGAGTAGGCTCCGAATGCGCCCGGATAGGTTGGGTAGGGGTTGGCCTGGCTTGGGAAGAAGTTGGGCTGGAAGGGCTGGGGCTGACCGTAAGGGGAGAATGGGTAAGGAACCTGCTGCTGCTGTTGAGCCTGAGGCGGGAAATTCACTTGACCCGGGATCGCTGAAGTTATTTTTTTTAATGAATGAATGAAATTCATGTGTAACATGGAATTGACTGGATTAGTAGAACTTTTGACGACTACTGGTGGTGGCCATCAAGAAAGAATTTATTCATAACTTTGGATTTTATCGCTACGACTTCTTCTTATTATGGAAAATGATTTGCATCATATTTGAGAAGATTGTGGGCATCGTCAAAAATTTCGATTGGTTAGAATCTCTATTCTACTACCTTGCGAACCTTGCTGCATGCGAGGAGGAGGAATCGGGGCCTCGACGGAATTCGATGGAGGAGGCGGGCGGGGCTGCAAGTTTCGGAATTAATCAGTTTATAACAACGAACGGAGTTATACCGGTGGAGCACGCGGGGCCTGGCCGGCCGAGCCTCCGGGAGAAGAGCCCGAGTTCGACGAACCGCCTAGATTGTGTTAACTACATTGAAATATGGGATGAGCTCAATTCTTAGTTAAAATATGAGTTATTAAGGTTTGCTATCATTATATGACGACTGGTTAATGAACTTTCGGTAAAGAAGAGTTTTCAAATGGATGACTATTATACAATTGGGTAATTAGTGCAAAAATCATTAAAGATTTTCTTTATGCAAACGAGTGAATTCGAACTGAAAGAAGGGTTGCTGACCTCCAGAAACGATGTTCTGCTGGAGCTGCCTCATCAAGTCTTCCTTCTCGGTCTGACGAGCAAACGCAAAATCGCTGACTTTCTGCTGCAGGCGAACCAAGATTGGAGTCAGATCGTTGTAGAACTAAAAGTGAACAATATTGAAGTAACATGATCTATTGTGCTCGTCGCTAATGTCCGGCGTCGAAATAGGCGCGCTCTAAACATACAACTCTGCTCCATTAAAAATGGGAGTGTAGCCTTTTCTTTCATTTATCAAAAGGGAGAAAGAAGAAAAGGAGACAGAGCTCTCGTTTTCGATTGGAGCAGAAGTTTTAGCGTTGGAGTGCGCCCTTTTCAGCGCCGAATACTAACGGCGAGCACGATACTACAAAATTTTATCAAATCACTTTCGAAAAAAGAAACGAATAAATTGTAAAATTTGTAATGAAAATCTAGTGTGAAAATGTCTTCACTCGAAAATGTATAGCAATTGAGAAATTAGCCGAAAGTTTTGATCCTGATAACGATTTTCAAATTTCCATACCTTAGCTCCTTCGTCCAAATTGGCCTTCAGTTCAGTGAAAGCGTCAGCAGCGGTGGCGAGCATCTTGAGGACCCTCTCCCTCTCTGCGCCACTCGAAGTGCCCGACTTCTCTCGAGCGAACACGTTGTTCCATTTCTGCAATTCTCATTCGTAACTACTTGGTGGTTACTCAACACATTATCTCCCAACCTGGACTTCCTCGAGGACTTCTTCCTGTCTCTTGATGGAGTTAGCGACCTGCTGCTTGAGCGGCCCGTACAGCTGGTTGATCTTCTCCTTGGAGATGTGCTCCTCGTTGATCAGCTGGCTCTCCGTCATCGCCTTCAGGAAGTCGTTCGCGATGTCGCAGTTCACGTTCTTCAGATCCTGCAATATATGGTTTCAACAATTTTTAGTTAGAATAAAAATGAAAGTGTTGCGTTTTCCATTTTGCGGAAATTGAAAATGTTAGAAATTCCTCTATTCGTTGTGTTATTGACTTTCCAAGATATTCGAGCAAACGAGTTAAAATATTTACGTACCTTCTCGATCTTCTCCCTCTCGACCTTGATCTGCTGCACGTCATTCATGAGCTCCTTCAGTTTGGTCACTGCTTCAGATGCTCCGCCGGTTGCATGCGCCTGCTGATTGGGGATAGAATTGCGCAAATCGACCTGAATTATGCAGGTCATCTTTCCAAATAAAAATCGAAAGGTTCATTCATTGTTTTCTAAAATAATTTTAAATTCAGAAAATTATTGAATAAGAATGATAGAGTAGGAAATGACTAAATTAAAGAAAGAAAAAAACATATTTCGTTTTCAGATAACTATTATTTTCACGCCACAACAAGAATATTGCACTCTTTGCAGCTCGCTTTTGTACGAGTCCCGCCTTTCGCTTCTCAAGCGATTTCTTTTACTCGCTCTTTTTCTTTCTCGTATCTGCGAGAGCGTATGCTATCTTCCAGAGTAGAATAGCATCTCAGCAGACGAAGAAAAGGGAAGGATGGAGCATGGGAGAAAAAGAATACAAAATGTGTGCAACATTCTTGTTGTAGAGTAAAAAAATAATGACCGTACCTCATTTTTGCTGAGCAGCTCGATTCCCTGGCGATTCGCTTCGAATTTGTCGCGGACCATTTTATCTGCATTCGATGCAGTGTGCAGGATTCCACGATATTTGCCAATTTCCTAAAAACGAATTAGATGAGATACGAGCTTGGATGATTTATTGGAATACTTTGTCAAGAAACCAATAATTTTCAAAACGAATGATTTATACGAAGAAGTAACATTTTAAATATCAATTCAAGAAATTACCTGCACAAGAGGCCCAGTGAGCTGTTCACTGGACATGCGATTCCATTTGCCCACAAACTGATTTCTCAAATTGTCGTCGCTGTTCTTCTCTTCTGTCAGAACGCGATTCGTCTGAAATCCTTCTTTTAATTTGTAATCACCCAAAAAGAAATCTCATCTCCTTATAAAAGGAAATAGAAGAAATAAAGTTTATTACAATGTATTCTTTCTAACCATTTTCTTTGAACCTAGATGCACATGTGCATTCTTGCTCATTTGGGTAAGGAGAAAACTCCGCTTATCTTTGCGAGATAATAAATTATGCTAGAAAATCAACCTCATCGAGGATCTCTTCATTCCTCTTGTAGAGAGTGGGCATTTCGGTGAACATCCTCTGTATCTCGGCATAGCCGCCCGCCTGTTTCAATTTGGCAGATTTCTGCTTCATCGATTCCGGCAGTGTCTCTGTCGAAGTCACGTCGTCCAACGCGGCTGGCAAATTCAAAGAAGCCAGGATTCTGAAGTTAAAGCGATGAAAGAGTTTGTACACGAGTTATAAAGATGAGCACTAGCATAGTCATATTCAAGTTGTAGATGATATCAGGACATTTTTGGAAATATTCTAAATCCATAATGCAATAGCGACACTTTTAGTTATCGAAAGATGCTTTTTTCTAACCAAAGCAATTTATGAACTGATAGAGAAATTGAAATTGGAAAAGCGCCGACTAGATAGTTTTCTTTGAGCCATACACATTCAAACTGACCCATTCATGAGCTGAGTGTGCTCCCTGAGTCTGCCAGTCTCCATGTTGACGAGCTCTGCCTTCCTTCCATCGTAGGACAGCATTGCATTGTGCACCTGGATAGGCACCAGAGAAACGAACATGTCTGCAATCAAGCATAGGGATTTAGACAGAAGAAGACGATAAAGCACCTTTGTATCTTGGGGACATTGGATGAGCCACAGGAGTCGGTTTGACGAGAGCTGCCTTGGGCAGAGCGGGCAGAGAACGGAAATCTGCCACGCGTTCATGGTACTGAAATTCAATCTTATCTGCCTGACAAAGCTAAATAGTTATTTGAAAGCTTGGTCAGTTCGAGCATCAGGTTTGTTGAGTTTTCAATGTTTTTGAAAGAACAAATTAGATTTCCAAGAAGACAACCGAATCCGACTTGGGACTTCGAAAATGGCGAAACATAAAACGCATCTATGTATCTGATAGTAATTCATCGTGAAATAGGGAAAAGTGAGTATTTTTCATCCTTTGAAAGAACACCATCTTGCTCCATAAATTAATAACCGTGGGTCGAAAAACTGCAAGGTTAAGCTAGATAACTCACAATGAAATCGTTGTCCTTCTTGGCAGTGGTGAATGCCTTGTTGATGTTGTTCTGCTGCTCCGTGAAGTAGGGGGAAGAAGGCAGGTACTTGAGTGCAGTCTCTGTGAGTCTCTGTGCCTCGGTCAGTCTGGACAGCTGCTCGCCAATCTCCCTCGCCTCCCCATTCACTTCCGACTGGTGGAATTGCGCCACCGCCTGGTACAGCATCGTCTTCCCGTTCACCGTGTTCAGCCACTCCTCAATTCAACAATTATTCATGCCAAATATCCTATGAGACTACCTTGTCCCAAATAGACTTCACGATGTCCTTCGTCATGGATTTGTGAGCCTCCGCATAGAAATCTGCCACTTGAGCAGCGATTTTCGTCAGCGAAGCAGGCTTCATCTTGTCTGAAACAAATCTAATCTTATTGAGGGAACAGTTCAGGAGAATTGAATAAAAATTAGAGCAGAGCAATATGATCCTCCGTTCTGGAGAATGATTAGATTTTGCTATCCTTTTTATATAACCTTTTTTTTATTAATTTTCATTTCCTCCAATAAGAAAACCTTCAATTACACGCTAGATGATGAATTTAGAAAATTTGATGATATTCTAAAATAGGGAACGGTCGTTGCGCGCAACAATGTATGCCCCCAAAATGTACCTTTATGTCCCTTGATGTAGATGGTCTCCTGAGCCTGAGCGAGCATGAGGGCCGAGAGAGCAGCGAGAGTGTCGGGCATCAGATCGGGGGTCGGCTCCTGTTGAACCATTCCCAGGATCGAGTCGCGCAGCTTCACGAACACTCCAGAACTCTGCATGAAGACTCTCAAATGAGAAGGAATGGTAATACAAGAAAACCTGTTGGAATAGCTTTGCACTGGTTTTGATCTCTTCGTCCGTGAGCATCGGCTGCGTTGCGGCGATTTGACTCATCAAGGCTCCGCAATTGAACAGAACAGCTGCGCGCTCGAACGAGCCATCCGACAGGGAGAGAGCAGCCTGAATTTGGTGATGTTAGAGGAGAAAAATGAATTTAAAATTCATCGAATTCAAAATATAAGTTCGTGTTGTGAGAAAAAGTTAAAAATGAACCTATCAGATTTGTGAAATGCTCGAGTTAAAATCATGCCTGGCAAACATGGTTTTTTTCTTAATTATGTCGTATCATAAATGTGAGGCTTCAATGAAGATTGTACAGAAGACAATTTCGTTTTTTTTTCTTTTATTTTGAGTAATGGTGGAGAAAAGTCCAAATTAAAATGAATAAAACAAACTCTGCTAGAGAAAAGGCTGCCTTTGTCGAATGCGTCCTTCCACTTGAAGACGACCGGATTCTGAGTGGCAGAGATGATGACTTTGTTCTCGATCGACACGAGCTGGTCGAAGTATCTGGAAAATAAAAAAATACCTTTTGAGCAAGAATACTCAATTCAACCTGAGCAGAACATCCAATCCCTGCTGAGACTTGTCCAGTGGCTGGCAACACGCCTTCGTTCGCAGTTTGTTCAGTTCCTCAAATTCATCTTTTTGCTTTTTTTTTTATAATTTTTTTTCAACCGCGGTTGAAACCGTCGGTTTTAATCTTTTTTCTCTTCCACGTTTTCAAAAAGTTACTTTGGTCTAGGCTTTCCAAAATTCAAATTTCTATTTTTATTCTTCATTTATTCCAACCTGTACAGCCTCAGCGATCTCGGATTTGTCATCCTCTGAAGTGTTGTAGACGGACTGAATGTAGCTATTCAGCGGTTTGACGAGGTCGACCTCTGCAGTCGACTTGGGGGGAGCTGCCAGCAAATGGAAAGACATCTCCAAGCACTCAAATAAGCAAAACTAGATGATGTTAAGGTGCAGAATGATCGAGTAATGTGTGATGAGTGACAATGAAATCGAGGAGAGAAGGAAAAATCGAAGAAATAGAACAACAGAAAATGGAGAAAGAGACGAATTTCACAATTTAATGAATCAAAAGGAAATGCGAGAAATGACTCATTGGTGAAAGCGCCCCACTGTCGAAACACTCTTTCTCTCTCTACACGCCAAAGGGTGCATGCATTTCTATTCCCTCCCTTCGTTTTCGATTTTGTCGTCATTTGAGAATTTCGACGACTCTCTTCTGTCGCTGCTCGAAAACAAAAACAAAAATGAGTACTTCTGCAAGTAGCATTTCCCTCTGTTGTTTTGCTTCATTTCCTCGTTCGTTTGTTTGAGTTTCGTCAATTTCTTTTTGTGAATTTTGTTGATTTTCAGAGTGATATCCAATCATCTGTCCGGAGGAATGACTGGAAGTGGGACTGGAATAGGGGTGGATGAAAGGAAGAAAGTGCTGCATTTGCTGGCCGCTTCTGAATCTGAGAATGCAGTCCATGCAGCCAGACACCTGCTTAGTTTGTTCATTTGTCTTCTTAATTTCTCATGAATTAATTACAGGTCGTGGAGAGGTATCTGTTCGCGAGACTGCAGAAGACGGGCTCACGGGTACGTTTATACTTCTTGAGTAATTGCAATTTCTGGCTATTTGGATTGTCGTGACGTCCAGACTTTTCTAAATTTCGGGTTGCTATTCGACCCACAGGAGAAAATAGTGCAGTTTTTCGGGAGAGGGCAAAGAAGACATGCTCTTTTCTCTCTCGATATGACGCTCTTTCTGCGGGACGGATTGTGGGTCGAGTTTTGAGAAGTCTGGCGACATCGCGACCAGACGAAATAGGTTGTAGAACTAGGAAGCTGTAAGGAAATGCTCTCTCTCTCTCTCATTGCACACTAGTTCGCTATATGAACTCGATTATTTTTCGTTCATCATCTTTCCTTGCACTCTGCTGTGCTTCGCTAAACCAAGCTCAAACGAGTCCTGAACTCGAATTGATCATAACATGACATGCTATAATGTATAGAATGTATGACGATATCTATTTGAGCTTTGCACGTGGCTGCGTATTTCGGAAGGACGAGTTTCTGCCAGCTGCTGCTCAATTTCGGTACCTCATTCAGATTGCCTTTCCAAGACAATTCATTTCCAGGCGCGGATCCTCTGTATCACGACTCGTTCGGCAGAACTCCTCTGTCCATGTCTCAGGGCGAATGCAAACAGTCTGTCAATTCTATTGAAACTAGAAGGAAACATTCATTTGCAGAATTCTGCGTGACCATTTGAAACTCGTCCAACAGAGAAGAGGCCCTGCAATCGCGCGAATATTCTCTTGCCACAGGGCACAGAGGCCTCTTCGATTCGACTCACTCCATCCAGCCAATTCTGACAACATCACAAGTAGTTGTTTTCTTTTTTTCTGAAAAAAACGATCATTTTTAGAGAAATAGTTTCTTGAATCTTCCAAAATTTGAAGAAAATTTTCAGTTTTCATATCTTTCAAGGGATTAATCGGTTTTTTTTTCTGTAACTTTCGATTCAAAAAGAAGAGTTGCACAATTCGGAGTAAAAGTCTCGTTCCAAATTTTTCAATAAGAAAACATTTCTGTATTTTCTTTTACATTTGAATAATAGTTTTCTCAAATTTTTACAAACCGTTTTCTCTGAAAGTCCAGACTTGTCCTAGCATTTTATGCCATTCTTGTCTTCAAAAAGCAAATAAATTAAAATTCAGCTCGTCCTGCCACGAAAATCGGTCGTGGTCTGCGCGTTGTGAGGAGAAAAATTCGCAACTCGTTCAATCGAATCAAAGGCAAAAGTCCGGACAGAGTGAGCTTATTTTCTCAATTGAAAGATCGGGAATGAGTATGTTTAAGAAAAGCGTTGAAGACGAAGAGGGTTCGAAGAATGAAGTGACTGCGCAGGGCGATTGGCAGAGACAGGATTCCATCTCTTGGTCTACCAAATTGAATCCGCTCAATGAATTGAGTCCTCAGACCGAGTTCCCTCCCAGGTTTGCATCATCATTTTGAATAATTGATCACTTTATAGCGTCACAATGTTGTGACTCGAAGGAATGATAACCAATAAGTTTTGCTGACTCGTGCTTATCATAATCGAAATAGCGCAATTTGCAATTCATCATTTTTTTCTAGTGTTTTGTCTTCATCTCTCACTTTCTCTATCTTTCGTTATCCAGCGTTTACTAAGATCCATTGATAGTAAAAAGCACGTGTTAGTATCTTTTCTAGCCTTCTACAATTCTCCCTTACTATTCCTTCAAATTGCAATATCCAATATTTTGAACGCCCTGAAACATCCTTTGTCTAAGTTATTATATTTTCAGATTTGTTACTGGTGGTTACACCCAAAATGGGTCTGCTCAACCTGCTACTCTGAACGGCATAGTAAATATTGTTCTTCTTACTCGGTATTTTCTGTATTTCAGCCTGGGAAACTGCATCACCCGATTAAGCCGTCCTATTACGACACTCCACAAGCGAGAGCTGCAGGCCTCCGCAAAGTGCCCTCTGCCCCTGCAGCTACTCCACCTCAGCAAAGGAAGTCCATCGACCACAGAAGCCCTGTCGCTGAGCACAATTCCACTGAGTACTTCTCCGCTGAAGACATGAGTTTCAACGTTACCGAACTCAGAAATCGATTTTCCAAGGTATTAGCCTTTTTTAAATTTGATTTTTTTAGATATTGAGAAAAAACCCTTAAAGATGGACTTATTTTTATGAATGGGAATATTCACGATTTTCTCATTTAATTTCTTATGGACGTTCAATTACTTGGATGAAAATGAAAAATAACTCATACTTCACAAGTACGAAAGCGAACAACCGTGTATTGAAAGCTTGTGCATTATTTCAGAGACTTGACAGTAGAAAGAGTCGAGGAAAAGGTGAAAGAGTGAATACATGAAACAAGGTACAAGTACTCAATACACTCCTGTTAATTTTCAACAAGTAATCAGACGTCACAATATTTTGTTGATTGCAGACGAAACTTTCGGATGCAGACGATCACGCTAGAATCGTGAACATCGACGACTGCGAGATGCGCAGAATCAAAGGGTTAGTTAGCATTTGTATAGTTGCAAATCTTTTTTTCGACATAAACGAGAAGAATATTTTCAAATCTCTAAAATGGGTACTTATCTGCTAAGCGATATGTTTCTTTTCTGTATTCATTTTGATAAAGTATGAACTCTAGAAAAAATAATAATCGCAATCACTTTATAGAGAGTTGAAAATGAATGAGTAGAATTTCAGGTTGAAGGACATCGAGCTGCGTTCGCAATTGAAAGAAGTCGGAATTGTGGCCGGACCCATCTGCTCCAGGTTTGATAGCTGAAATTCAAAGAATATGGCGAAAAGATAGTTCAGAACTCGACGTCTTTATGAGAAGAAGCTGTACGAAGCGAGGAAGGAAATGAAGGAGGCTATTGGAGACAAGTACTCGAGGCAGTTGGAACTGGCCATAAAGGGGCAGCTCAGTGAAGAAAGGGGGAAATTGCTCAACGAACAGGTTAGATAACTTTTGAATTTCTTCGAAAACAAAGCTCATTTCACACGACGAGAAGATTATACAAGCAAGGCTTCGATAAAGACATCTTTATCACTCAAGCATCGCAAATTTCGCCCTCTTAAAACACACACACACATTTTGTTATTCTTCGACATTTGATCCTCACACAATGACTTTCTCATAATAAATGAATATTTGCAAATATAAGTACATATTGCAGGGCTAAATTAATGTCGCTCATTTCTTTTCTTTTTCCTCTTCGAGTTTATCTGCTTTTTTAAGACATGTTATATCTATATAATATAGCTTTCTTGTATTAAATTTGGCAGAGGTTGTAAAATTTCACATGTTTTCGATTTCTTTATTAGCTGAATGGCTTTCAGATTCGAGAAGAATTCTCGCGCAAAGGCGTGACAGCGTTCTGCTACCTGCTCTTCGACCCGAGGGTTCTCTATCAGGACGGCAAGAACATCAGATTCAGCGACTTCATCGCATCCATTTTCTATGTGGGCAAAGGAAAGAAGGTAGCACATGCAATTTTCTCATTTAAATTCGATGAATCTATTTTCAGCTTCGCCCTCTGCAGCATTTGATTGAAGCGAAAAAGGAACGAGAAGCGAAATCGGCCAAACTCGTGAGTACCTTTTTTCGTTATTTCGGCGAGTTTTCAAATGTCAACTCGGCTTTATTCTTTTTCCTTCATTATCCCGCCCTTCTTCCTTTAGAAAAGGGAGAAAATACTGTGACGTTCCACAAACTCGAATTTTACAAAGAATTGATGATCAATTGCCTATTCTATTATGAAACTCTTTCGATTTCAGCGAACGAATGCGAAGCTGGGACGAATCGACTCGCTCTGGACGAAAGGACACGGCGTTGGAAGGCTCGAAATTGGTATGAGTAGAAGAATGAAGGTTTCCATTCGGGAATAATTTCAGGCCACGGGATTTCGGACGAAGAGGCATTCGTGATCGAGGCAGCCCTGATCGATGCACTGCGAGTCGACAATTTGACCAACATGAAGGTTTGCCAAAATTCGACTTGACATTTTTGATTTTTGAACGTTTCAGTCGGGCGAATGGCACGGGCTGTCTAAGTCGTGGGACGCGTCCATGAAGGCTGAGCTAGGTGTTCATCTGCTTTACAGGTAAATTATTCCATTTATTTTAAGTTTCAAAGGGGAAAAATTTCAGTTTGAGCAACAGTAAAGATTCAGATTTTTACTAACGTTTTCCTTGCTACACTTCGAAAATGCTAAAATCATCCTAGAAAACTGTTATTCAGATTATGTTCTTTGAAAATACCTTGTCATTAAAGTCTAGTGCCAAATTTATTGTTGATTAATTGCAGAGCGTTCGCAGCCTTGCATGCAGAGGGAGTGCGAGTCGTTCACGTGGATTCTCTGCCTGGCGCCTCTGTCTCGACTCCTTCCAATGCGCCTGTCCAGTCTGGCAGGCAGCCTAACAGGAAGAAGTGATTACGATCAAATACGATAGCTACTCAACACTCGTTATTTTCTTCTAATTTTATAGCACGGTTTTTTCAATGAAACTTCTCACTCATATTTGGTTTCAAGATACACTTCTAGTGCTGTGTACAAAGCTGTTCATTATAATTCTAGTGTTACTTTCAAATAGTCCTTAGGAACATTATTCAATAGCCATTTTTGAGTCTGCCACGACGTCACAGTCATGAGTATGTGCTGATCCTTTTCAGTTGCCATAATCAGTCTCTCGATTTCACCAAATCCACTTCGGCTTTATCATATCTTCTCATCTGCAGGTGCAATTGTTTATTTTCACTTGACTACCTAATTGATCCTCTGTAATTCACTTTGTTTTCTACTCGCTTATTATTCGTTTGAATCAAATAAACCATTCTATAATCGAGAGTTGGTTTGATTATTTATCCATTGGTAAATGTCCAATGATCTATCTCTAATTTTTGTATTAGAATTGAATTTTAGCAAAGCATTTTCAGTCCAACTGCAATCACGAAATGGGAAAAGGCAGTGAAAAAGAGGATGACAAAGCCGATGATGGTTCACAGCAATTGGACTTCTTCGAGAAGCAAATGTTCCCAGGAATTGAGGTTGGGATATTCTTATTTTTGATTACTCGTTGTATGCTTTTTATTTTGATTGCAAATTGCAATTTATTCATGTTCAATTCAAAACTAAAATATGGTTCCTGTTCCATACGTCTATTCAAATTCAAAATGTTAGGAATTAAATATAATTCTATCTTGGCTATGCTTCTATTTTTGACGAGAAACGTTTCTACAAGGTTTACCAAATCTTAATCATATTCCACATATTATATCGTAATAGGTGATAGTCAATATGTCATGATTTTGTTTTTATTCCGGATCTTTTACATGACTGACTGCATTTATTAATTTACTAACTCAGAAAAATTATTTGCAGAATTATATCGAAAAGGATGTGAAACCGAACTTGGAAAAACCGTCTCCCGAAGAAGCATCGAACTTGTTCGAAGAGTACTATTTCGGGAGCACAGCTAGCAGATACGACTACGCTTCAGAAGGGGCAAATCAGGGAATGTAAAATATTGAAGTTTTTATTTCGTTAAAATAGCAAATAATTCAGAAGGAGAAGAGATTTGGAAGAAGATGGTGATAAAGAAGCGGAGGAAGTTGTAAAGATCACTTGGGCTGACTTTAAGCAGGAAAATTCTCCTCTCAAAGGACTCACTGAGGTTAGTATTTTTCAAAAACAAACAAACTTGTTCCTATTATTTTAGATTCGTTCGAGTTTCGTGCCAATTTGGAGGATGAGTCGAGAAGAGCAGATCGAACATATGGCCAGTCAAGTCATTTATGAAGATCGTGAGTGAATATTAGAAAAGAAAATAAGAAATTAGTTAATTTGTAGGTGAATTGCTGGCCTTCGACAAGCCCTGTGGGATGTCCTACAGCGGCAACGCAGCTCACCTCGATCGACCCCAATTCGACAGACTCATTCAGGATGTTAAGGTTGGAATTGGACGATTCAATCGAGTTGTGAATCATTTGAACAAACGTTTATTTCATTATCATTTTGCGAAAATCTGTTTGAAATGAACCCAGCTAAAATGTCTTAATGTTGACTTTGACAAAATATACCTTTCACAGAACCGAGTTTCTCCCACAAGTGAACGTCTCTATTTGATTCGATCTCCAAATCGAAACGAGTCTGGTGTGATGCTCTTTGCAAAGTAAGAATTTACGTCGATTATTCTTTCTTTGGGGTTCTAGTCTGAATTCATTCGGCGAAATGAATTCACGTAAGTTAGTCTTTCGTATTCCTAGAGAATTATTCAAAAATCTTTTATTTGTGGGATAAATCCAGGAAATAGATTCAGATCAGTAATCAGTGATAAAAACCACATTCATTATTTCAGAAGTTCAGCGATTCAATCAGAAGTGAAGGGAATGCTGGAAGAAGGGAAGGTAGAGACTATTCATAGGTTGGTCAACTTCGTAATTTCCTTTGATAAATGAACAAAATGCAATCTTCCTTGGTGAAAAATTTAAAAAAATACGAATATCTTTTCCAACTAATAATCTCGAATCTTCGATCTTTTTATTATTTTACGTTACTACTATGTTTCAGAGCTCTTGTGCAGGGCGATTTGCCAAGATCTCCAATTGTTCTGGATACTCCTTTGGTGAAGAAAGTCAAGGAAAGCGACGTGAGGGTGAGTTGAAAATATTCACTTTTTCTAGCTTTCTAGCAATATCACATTTCAGGTGTATCCATTGAAATCAAACAAGGAGAAAAGTCGAATCAACTACGTGACGACCCAATGCAGAACAATTGCGTCGTGTCAGCGCTATGTCAGTTACATTGAGGCACTCACTACTAAAGGTTTGATCATTCTTTCTAGTTGGAAATGTGAATTCGAAAAGTGCTAAATAAGAGCCTGGAAACTGGAAGTCAGTGAAAATCGTCAATTCTTCACTTTTGTCCACAAATTTGCAAAATTAACTTACATTTTTAAAAGCAAATTCGTTCATTTCTCATTTTCATACAAAATGCGAATAAAAGGTGGCTAAAATTCCGACTCCAGATTCCTATTCAGCACTTTGACTTTACTATCGTGATCCTCATCCTTGAAAGCCCTGTTTGAAAAGTTTAATCAAGATCTGTAGTTCCGATCTGTGCACTTCCCTATGAGTTTTACTTCTTTCTTGCAGAGATCGTTCATCAAGTTCGTGCCCATCTTCTGCACGCCAAATGCCCTCTGATTGGAGACGAAAAATACACCAACAACAAAATCAGACCTCCCAGGTGAGAAATTGAATTTTTTACTTTTTACTTTCTCCGAATCTTTCACTAAATGGACTATTCTGCTTTTCGAAAATGATTTTGACTTCACCAAATTTTAGGGGAGGGGGTACGCAAGATAAAATTTTTCTATACAAAATTAATGCATAGTGAGGCACTCACGAAGAGTTTGGCTTAAGCCCTGTCTAAGTCTGCTAAATTTTATTCCAGGTTGGCCAATCATGTTCTCAATCTTCTGAACATAGACGATGTTCAAACGAGGAAGTTGCCTATGTTCCTGCATACAAAAGAAGTAAGTTTTTCAAAATTATTCCAGTAATTTTCATTGAGAAGTCATTCTTGAAGTTCTTTCAATTTGAAAAGAATTTAGTGAATTGCACAAAACAGTTCAATGACATGATTTGTACATCCTTTTTTATTTGAATCGCACTGTAAACATCATTTTTAAAAATTCGGACGATCTAATCAAAATGTGAATTCGTCTATCTTCAGGTGCGCATTCCGCGTGTTCGAGATGGTTCTGACCGAATCATAATCCGCTCTCCTCTGCCTTCCCACTTCCTCTTCATGCTCAAGAAGCTCGCGCTGCTGCGTCGTTAGATATTGTTTGTTAGTTCATAGGAACAGTTTCAATTTAGAAATAGTTTGTTATTGTTATTTCATTACTGTTGACCTTGTATAAATACTATTTCAGATAGGGAAATTGTTAGACAATATTGTCGAAAATCGGTTTAAGAACCGTAAAAATATCTTCTATTGGTAGAGGGTTTTAATCGAATCTCCAGTTTCTTATTTTCAGGAGATGCAAAAATATGACAAATTGGACAAGATCGGTGAAGGGACGTATGGAATGGTGTTCAAGGCGAGGAATAAGGAAACGGGGGAGATTGTGGCCCTGAAACGGGTTCGGCTGGATGACGACGATGAGGGAGTGCCCAGTTCCGCATTGAGGGAGATTTGTCTCCTCAGAGAGGTTGGTATTTTCTCTTATCCTGATGACTTTTGTGATCTCATAAACTAGGTTTCGGTTTAATTAGTATGTTACACCAGACAAATCTAAAATTCATCAGGACTTTCCTCATATTTCCTATCTCAAATTATGCGGATTTTAAAATGCTGATGAATTATGCATAAGATAAAATCTAAATCTTTGTTTCTATTTTTAAAATACTCATTCGACTCAAAGTTCAATTGCGACTTCATTCTTTTTCGAATATGACTGCTAAATCATTCCGAGGTTATGAAATCCTTTTTTAGTTGAAGCACCCGAATGTCGTCCGACTGTTTGATGTAGTCCATTCGGAAGGCAAATTGACGTTAGTCTTTGAATTCTGCGAGCAGGATCTGAAGAAGTTCTTCGATTCCATGAACTTGCAGCCGATCGAGCCGTCGGTCTGTTTTATTGCTTCAAATTCCCATTTTTTCAATTACTACAGCTAGTCCGCAGTCTGATGCAGCAGCTGCTCAAAGGCCTCTATTACTGTCACTCCAGACACGTTCTGCACAGAGACCTCAAGCCGCAGAATCTATTGCTTGATTCCAGTATGCAACTCAAACTGGCTGATTTTGGATTGGCGCGAGCCTTCGGTGTTCCTGTTCGATGTTACAGTGCAGAAGTGGGGCATAATGCATTGAATCTTCCTTAGAAAATCATTACTTCTTCAAAATTCCGACATTATCGTTTTTTTCTATGCTACATATTGAATTGATTTTGATGAAGGTGAAATCATTAATTTCGTTCTGCAGGTGGTAACATTGTGGTATCGTCCTCCCGATGTGCTGTTCGGAGCCAAGCTCTACAACTGCTCCATAGACATGTGGAGTGCTGGCTGTATTTTTGCAGGTCAGTGATTCATTCATTCTGTTCTCAACTGAATCTCTGTATGTAGAAATCTCAAATGTCGGTCGACCGCTATTCCCAGGCAGTGATGTGGACGATCAACTGAAGAGAATATTCAAGCAGCTCGGCACTCCCAATGAGGACAATTGGCCCGCAGTCAGTACTTTGCCTGACTACAAGGTAACTTTGAATTCGTTTTTGAGTCGGAAAAATAGCAATTTCCCCCCGAAATATTGAAATTTGACTTAAAAGACGAATTTTATGCAATGAGATAGTGCGCAAAGAAAAAAGACGGGAAGAGGAGGAAAACGACGAAGCGTTCGGGAAGTTTTTGAAATGATTAATTGATGGTTAAAATTGAGCCGTTCCCAACGATGCACCCCTCGATTTCGTGGTCCCAAATCGTGCCGAACCTGTCGTCGCTTGGCAGAGATCTGCTGCAGAAACTGCTGGTCTGCAACCCCGCGGGCAGAATGGACTCCGAATCTGCTCTCAAACATCCCTACTTCTCCGCCATTGAAAATTAGACGGATCTTCGAAAAATGCAAGCTTTAGTTAGTAAGTTTTCTTGGTCTTTTAAGTCTTCATATTTATCTTTTTTCAATAAAATGTCAATATTGTCTGAAGGTGCTGCTCATATTAATTTATTCGTTTATGCACTTTTAATCTTGCAATATTTTCAATAACTTTCCAAAATAATATGAAGATTTATCATCGCTGAATTTCGAGACTTTAATTTAGTGTGGTAGAACGTAGATAATTCAAGGAAAGCAGCATTTATCACAATCCTACTGTCCAGAAAGAATTATCCAATTTGATAGATTAGACAAAAAAACTGGAAAGTTATCGAAAATGCTATTTAAAGTTTTTTTCTAGTGCAATTTCGATTCATCGTCATAGGAAATTCATCACGAAAGCAATAATTAATTTTTTAAAGATTGACGATCCTTTTGTGATGATGTGACAATTAGTTTTCGAAATGATATTCAAGTCTACGTTCCATTCTTTTCATTTTGATGATCTCACAATCACTTTATAACTTGGTATTCTAGCTTACGTTCTGGCAAATATTGTTAACTTTGAAGCGTAATAAAGATTTCATTTTCTTTCAAAAAATATTTCGAAGGCGCCTAAAATAAACATCTACGTCTGTCAACTTGTGCTCAATTTGGCCGCTTTTTAGCTTCGACGAAAGATTTGAGTTGTCGGAAAGTAGCCATATTGGAGATATCCTTCGGGGGCTGCTTGCGATCGGAAATGTAGTAGAACAGATCCCATTCCATGTGCTCGCCATTGATTAGCTGCATTTTCACTACATTAGTTCAAAGTAGGAGTTATTTGTTCGCAACTTATTTCATGAACATCATTCACAAAAATTCGAGAATGGCATGAGTTGGACAGAAGAATAAAGACTCGATAAGATACCACTAGTTCCATTAGCAACCTGGATAATTCCTTACTTCGTTACCTGTGAAATAGTATAGGAAAATATCTCTCCCTACCTTGCCCTATATCCTTAACTATGGGTAACGAAGTAGCGAATTACCCAACTTGACAATTCCATTTATTTTCAAATAACTCTCGTTTTCGTAAGTGTTTGCCCTCAACCAGAATTGTCCCGAAACTTCGACTTCGAAAGAGATTTATTTTTGAACTTCAATTTGCTTCGATTTCGCAATTTTGAAATGTTTACTTCGAGACAACCCTACCCTCAACTACGTGGAAACTTGAAAATCTCCGCCTACCTTGTCATATTCAGCCAATTCTGCAGCGTTCATTTTGGGCAGATGCGACTCGGCAAACTCGCCCAGCAGAATGTCGTTCTCCAGAATGCCCCTCTTCTTGCTTTGATACAGCAGACGGGCTCTGAAACAACCATTCATGAATATTGAAGAGTGACATACAAACCGAGTAGTGGAGAGGTCAGTTTGAGGGTGATTTCTGGAGAGAGAGGAGGGAGCAGCATTGCAGAGAGAAGCCACTCTGCTGCACAGCGAGGACGATGGTACGAGGAGGCATTGCACACTTCGAGCATACATATCGACGATTCAACACTGAAAATATACAAATTTAGTTTTTCTGAAAAGGTTGTGAAAAAGGCGAAGAACAAATCGAATAGCTGCCGATTGCAATTTTAGCGATGGCGCAGATAAAGAATAGCGCGCTCGAATTCGAGCAGTCGACACGCTCGCAGTCTCTTTTTTATCGAAAAATTTGAAGATTTTCGATTTTTTTCAATTTTCTCTCGATCGTTTTGTCGTCCAGATGCATCGACATTCATCTAGCAATCAGACGAATCATTTCCTAACCCCTATTTGATGAAATTAATTCGCTTTTTTTAATCACAGCTTTCAACATTTCGAAAATGTCTTCGACTGTTTCCTTTCAATTTGTTTATTTTTTATCTCGAATTCTTATATCTTTTTGAAACATTTCGAATTTCGTGGAAAAATCTTGTTTTTCCTCAAACCCACTACTGCTGTCTATTTTCGAAATTTTCATGGATTTCACTTTCTCTCAACTTTCATAAAGTCATTTTATCTTTGCAGATGTTCGGATCAAAGCCAACATTTGGATCAGCCTCGAGTGGGACGGGCACAAGCACAGGCACAGGAACGGGCAATCTGTTCGGGGGATTCGGGTCGTCGACAAGCAGCGGTGCAGGGACGAACTCGGGCAGCATCTTCGGGGCAGGCACAACGACAGCCACGACAGCAGGAACGATCCCGTTCACGTTCCCCACTGCAACTGCAACTGGAACTTCAAATGTGGCTGCCTCGCCATTTGGCTCCCTGGCTGCCAACTCCATGCAGACTGCGCAGACGACCAACAACACTGGCTTCTCTCTGGGTGCTTCCACAAACTCGGCAGCTCCCCAATTCGGATCATCCACTTCTACTGGCACTGGTCTATTCGGACAAGGACAAGGACAAGGGTAAGGAAATTTTGAGAAGCAAGAAACAGTAAAGTTTATTTTCACGAAAAAAAACGTCCAAACTTGGGAGAAATTTCTATTATGTTTTTGCAAATAAAAAGGGATTACATTTTCAAATTCGACAAATAACGAGCCTAGTTCTTCCAGTCGAAATGTTATGGGGTTAGATAGTGGATTAGTATAAATTGAAAATTATTTAGTGAATTTTCTAAGCTGCCTGCATCAAGTTTTTAATTTTCCAAACGCGATACCCTGAAAAGAAACATTGCTCACCAGCTAGAATGCGTTGGTTGCAAAATTCGCAGAATTTTTAAACATTATGACTTTGTTAAACGCCAAGATGACTTGACTGATCAAAGTGCCCATATGATTCGTCCTTTTCAGTGGAAGCATATTCGGTCAGCCCGCAGCACCAGCAGCGCAGTCAGCAACGACCGCTGCTCCCTCGTTCTCCCTGACCGGCTCTGCTCCAGCCGCAGCCACGACTGCAAGCAGCGGATTTGGCACTGGACTGACATTTGGAACTGGAATGGGAGTCGCCTCAGGCACAAACACGGGGACGAGCATTTTCGGACAAGGACTGCTGAACAAGCCGCCTGCCGTGGCGACCACGACCTCGATCACTTCCGCTCCTGCAGCCGGTGCAACCAGTGCAGGCAGTTCCTTCTCATTTGGAACGCCCCTCGGATCGCTGGCCAGGCCTGAAGTCACTGTCACAACTGCTTCTGGTAAGATATAAACGGTGTATGGTTGAAAATTAATATTCCGATTCAACAATGTCTAGGAAACAATCAATATTCACATGGGAAAGTCTTTGTTATTCTCAAGTACCCATCGTCTTTCTTTAAAAATATACTTCTCATGATAACAAGAATTCGCAGCCAGAAGCTTCGATAAGGAATAAATGCGTAATTTCAGCTGCGCCTCCATTCAGTTTCGCCCCAAGGCCAGCAGAAGTGTCAGCGACTTCGACGATTGGAGCAGCACCAGCCCCACTCACCTTCCCATCCACTGCAACTCCGACTGTCTCTGCTTCTCCTTTCGGTTCGCTCACTGCCAACACAGCCAATCTCCCTGCGACGACTGCCAGTTCTGGTCTGACTCTGGGCTCTTCCACAGCCTCGGCAGCTCCTCTCTTCCCTGCAACTGGAACTGGTCTATTCGGACAGGGGTAAATAGTTTTGTTTCATTCTAAAGCATCTTTTGGAAGACACGCATTTGTAAAATTCACTAAATTTATAAACGAAATAATTGTGCTAGAAAGTGGATTCTAAATCCCGGTGAAAAAGGTAAGGGAGTAGTGAGAGTAGGGCAAGATAATGTTTGCTTTCCAAAGAGACGCAGCAATCAAAGACTTATTAACCATCTATTAGAGAGAAAATTTCGCGATATTTACAAATGCGTAACCTTTACACGAAGCTGAATTTTATCTGACGAAAGAAAATGTCCTGAAAATTAGTCTTACATCACAAATTGGCATAAATTTTTGCGGGTCATTTATTCTGCACAAGTATTTTTGTCCTTAGGACTGAAACCTAAACGTGGACACTTGTTTGCATTATCTTTCATCAATTTTGAATTCAGAGGAATTGGATTCGGCCAGTCTCCAGCAGCATCAGCCGCAAAGCCAGCAACAACCACTGCTCCATCTCTGACTCTGACTGGCTCGATTCCGGCAACAACAACAACTGCCAGCAGCGGTCTCGTCACTGGAGGAGGACTCACATTCGGCACGGGAGCCACAGGCGGCGGCACTTCGACCTCCCTCTTCACAGGCGCTGCCTCTGCCACTCCCTCAGTCCCCTCCATCTCTGTCCCAACCCCAGCTCCCAGTCTCCCTCTCTTCCCGTCTGTCAGCACGACTCCTTCTGTCACTGCATCAGCCACAGTTTCTGTCCGTAAGTTTCCAATTCGATTTTTATTGGAATCGTAGAACAACCTGTCAAAACTCATTTACAAATTCGGATAGAAAATTTAAATCATAGTGCGAAATAGTGACAAGGAAATTCCCCCACATAAGAGAACTCATAGATTTTGATGATCAGCGTCGTCGAAAACCCCTATTTGGTAAGTGTCATCAAGATCCGCTAGTTCCATGTAGGGAATTCCCTTGTTAATAATCGAAAGTATGATAAATTGAGCTTTTCATATTTTCTTCTATCTCGCAAGTCTATTAGGAAATGTTAAATAAATTAGTTTTAATAGACAATAGTCGGTTTTATGAATTGCAATCTCCGAATTAACAAATCATTATTGGCTAGGTAATTGGTCTTCACTTTGAACGAAGTATTGTTAAAAATGCAAAAATATCGCAAATCTCTTCGGGCCAATAAAATTGATTGTTCAGCTTCGGTCACTGCCCCAGCAACGACTTCAGCGGGGCCCCTGTTCAGCTCTGCGTCACTGGCCACCCCTGCAGGCGGCCTCTTCTCGACCCCCCGCACTCCCGCTGCCCTCTCTTCGCTGCCTGTCACGACGCCCATTCTCTTCACTGAATTGGAACAGGTTCACACAATCCACTCGTATCAATTATTTGGGCGATTCTTCAGAAGATTCAAAAACTGACGATGGAAGTGATGGGCCAGGAGAGGATGTTCATGAATCAGGCCCTAGAAATGAACACCCACGACAAGATCATCAGGGAAAATGAACAGCAGGTACACTTTGCAGTTCTTTTAGCTAATATCTGAAATAGTCGATCACTCTCGCAAATAATTTCTCAAGCCTTCGAATTTCATTACGGTTTCTATTTTTATGCGAAGAAGTGTTGATATTCGTGTATGCTTACTTTCTCTGTAGTAAGAAGTTTGGCTAACATAGTTTGTTGTCTAGCTCCGGCTTGGGGAAAGGCGTTTGTGATCAACTGAATCACATCGGAGATGCTCTGGAGAGAGGAGGAGAGCATAGAGAAGAGCCGGGTGAATATCATTACGAGATATTTATATGATAGAAGCACTAGAAGGTGCAGAAGAATTATATGGTCTGAATCGCTTGATGAATCCGGCGAAAATATGTAAAAGTGTGGAATAGGCTTCACAACATTGGAAATTTTTCGTTATTACGCGCTTCTATTCGTCTCTCCTAAATGAAATGATAAATTTTCAAAATATTTGTTATATGTTTGCAGATTTTGCCCTCGAATCAGGAGCTCAAGCAGCTGGAGAACGCATATGCGAGACTCAGTCACAATCTGGAGTTTGTGGACGAGCAGCAGAGCGGTTGGATGGAATAGAATAACAGAACTGAATTGGTTGAATTGCAGAACTAGACATTCTGGTAACTGATTTGGAGAAGAAGCTGAACCTGCCCGACTGGCAGAGCGGACAGCGGGAACTGCCTCTCGATGCCACTTGCGCTACTGCTGCCGACTTCAAACGGGCTGAAGTGTAAGCGATTCATTCATTACAACTAATTCGACTATTTTGTGAACTATGTTAAAATTGAATTCTTCTATTTTTTAAATTTTATGTAAACCTAAAAGATCTAGAAACTCACCATGCATTCTCTCATCAGTTTTCCTTGTTACAATGGAAATTCTTTACGCATTTGGCACATGAAGCGTCTAATATATAATGACTCAAAAATTTTGTAGTTCTGCAAATATTTCAGGATCTAAAGAATTCCTTTCCTGTTGTCTTTCTTTTATTTCCCCAAAAGTCCATCATTGCTTCTAAAATTAATTTAAACTCCAATTCAATAATAATAATAATACTAATATTTTCAGTATGCAAATGCTGGCGAATGTGGATGCACAGCTGAAGGCCTCTGATGATGACATCACTGACATGATTGAACAGGTTAGATATTTTCAGATAAAAATTTACTTTAATAACTATAACCCTATAAAAATATGACTTTATGGGCGTTCTGCACTAGTTA
The DNA here is from genome assembly GCA_964036155.1 of Diploscapter coronatus. Classification (NCBI taxonomy): domain Eukaryota; kingdom Metazoa; phylum Nematoda; class Chromadorea; order Rhabditida; family Rhabditidae; genus Diploscapter; species Diploscapter coronatus. The sequence goes on along the minus strand of OZ038423.1, from coordinate 20,272,016 downwards.
CCTTCAAGTTACTCTTACCCTTTTGTAGAAGTTGCCCTCTTTTTCTCTTCCCTTTGATCTTTTCCAAAAAAGTGGACAACTTTCACAAAAGGGCAAGAATAACTTGAGGGTAACTAGTAGAATAGGTCCTTGTATGCAAAGCCCAGAAATATCATTTAAAATGACTTTTCTCACACTTTGATAAAGATGTGATGATTGCTATTTGAGCTGCGCTCTCTGACGAAGAAGGCGACTCGCGATGGAAGCGAGAACGTGACGATGGAGCAGATCTCGAAGGTTCTCACCACGCAGGTCGAGACGCTCATTGCTATCGATGGCAATACAAGTCAGTACAGCTAACGTCTTATCATTTTTCTATTTTTACTAACATTTTATATGAAAAATTGAATTTAATCTTGGTTTCGATTTTTAATGAGAAAATTTTCCAAAGAATTGCGTGTGTTGATTTAAAATCATTCATTCTGCAAAATGACTGCATTTCTCTGAAATGATGCATCAAAGCACACCCATGATTTGTCATTATTGTCGAATATTTTGAAAAGAAAAGTGAATAATGTCTTTTCCGTATCTATTGGATCATCCAATAAATTTTTAGAATTTTAAAAATCCGAATTCCCCATCTTCAATGCTATTTTCAACTTCTCTGACCAGAAACAGTATGAGTTTAGCACGAAGAATATCGAATTCCGATAATTTATTAGACGATCCAATAGTAATGTGAACTATGGACTTCAAGGTCTTTTCTTGATAAAATCATTTTGCGAATTATGAGTTTCAGATGAAATCATGGACACTGTGGGACGTCTGATGAAGGAAGTGAAGGACTGAAGAAAGAAATCATACTGGAAACATGAATGAATCTACTGATCACTCCTTCCTCTTTGATCCTCATAATTCAATTTTCTGTCAAATTTATCCTATCTCCACTTTTGGTTACTTATCCGGTAACTACATATTTCTCGTTTTTATTTCAACTTTTTAATATTTATTCTTCATTTTATCTGAATAAAGTATAGATGAAAATACATATCAGAGTACTTTTATTAAACCGTAAATGACGGATTCCATACCAATATTTTTGAAATGAACGTTTTATAAGAAATTTTTGCGACACATAATGTCTAAATTTTGAAAATATCGGGATGAGTATTGCTCGTTAAAAATTTAGCCTTGTTCGATACCAATACTCACTTTGATAATTCAATGATTTTCCTGAATATATTGCAACCTAATACAAACTGACACGACTACAGATAAATGGGTAATAATAATTAGAAGAGTTCGTAAGTTAATAAGATCAAATTCGGACCTGTATAAATGGGCCTGTGAATGCTGAACTGAATTTCAGCATTACACAGGGAATTCTACAATCAACTGCTATTCTTATTGCTATTGTTTTTCGCCTAATTTTAGATGAGAATAACAGCAGATCGTAGAATTGATGAAAATGATAATAAATAATGAATTTAGTACATTATAGGAGATTAAAAAATCCTGAAATAAAAGAAACATGAAAAATGGGAGAAGTAGTTTAACCTGAAAAGAAGAGCCTGCACAAAATGGAGTGACTACGAACTAGTAGAGAATGAAGAAGCTGGCAGAAAAAATAATGAAGAAAAAACCAAATGGAATATTCGCCAGATACATCATTCGAATGCACATGATTAGCATACATAGACATACTCGAATTAGATGTTCACCAGATTGTTGAAAATAACAAAGAAAACAACATAGGGCCAATGGGGAGAGTATAGGGAGAAGAGGACAATATCCACTCCCGAATTATGATGACTCGTATTTGATATTACTTATACATAGTGATGAAAATCTAAATTTAAAAAAAAGCAATTGAAAGATAGACGAAGATGCATGCATTGAAATTGATTGCATTAGTATGAAAATGAAGATCAAGTAAATGCTCGTAAAATGAAAGAATTGAGGATGCAGAAATGGGTGTGCATTTGTTGTTTTGCAAATTACTCTTCTGGATTGAGGAGAATGAGGTTTTGATTGCTGCTGACCGCAGAGACGCCCTCGAATCGAACTTGCTTCTTGCTGTTGGCCTTGACTGGTGATTTGCCCGCTACTAGCTGCGGCTGAATGACCGGGTCTATCGGAGTCGAGTGCAGCGCTGCATCGTCCGTCAGCAGTTTCGTCAAATCAGATGCATAGCGACGTTGCAGGGGACGGGCGAATAGGAGCTATAAATTGATGAAATTACATGTAATTCGGAAATCCTGTTTAGTTGAGAATGTTAACTTTAGGACTCAACTATTTCAGTCACATTATAGATAATAAGCTATCATAAAGTTGTTTACTTGGTAGAAATATTATTATTATCTAGTGAATTTTCACGATTAAAAATATGATCAACTTACCTTCTGTTTCCCATCGTTGTAGTAGAGATAGGCAATAGCGAATAGAATGATGATACAGAGCACAGCGAGCGCACAGGCAACCAGCTTCACCCAGAGATTGCCCTCTGTTTGAGCCTTCTCACTGCCACAACTACGCAGAACCAAACAACCCAATGGACCTGCAAATCGTAAGACGTGAATCGAAATAGTACTAGACACTGCTCACCTTCTGCAACATCTCTTTCGCCAGCCTCATCGAGCCATTTACCGAGCCATTCCTCTTCACAAACGCACTCCCATTTGTTGGACGACACATCGATCGCTTCCATCGTGTCGAACGAGAACGAATCGAACGAGCCCTTCGGGAGGTATTTCAATTTGTTCTTGTTCAGATAGAGTCGCTGCATCGAAATACCAGTAAATGCATTCTGCTCGATCTGAATTCATTTACGGTCAGTTCACTAAACACTTCAATTTCTATTTACCTTCTCGAGATCATTGTGATCAGCTGCCAAAGTCATAATTGTTCTCGGCAAATCGTCTGCTTTCAGTTGCTTGATTTTGTTTCCAGAAATGAGCAGATTGGAGAGTTTTTTGAGTGGACGCAGATAAGATTGTCCGTCGGAATTCAACGAGGTCAGTTTGTTGTTCTGCAAGGCCAAGGTGCGTAGATTCTGGACGGGAGAAAGGGCACGGGAACCGATCTGCAATCAAAAGAAGGGTTGATTTAAAAATAAAGAAAAAACTAACATGACTGATGTTGTTGCCGGCCAAAGTGAGGGTGTCAAATCGGATAGAGGTTGCCAATCCGAACAGAGCTCCATCGTAGATCTCGGAGATGAAGTTGCGGTCGAGCGAGAGGAGAACGAGAGAGGGCAGGTCGCGCAGGCTAATGTTCTTCAACGAATTGATGCTGTTGTTGTTGAGGAACAGCTTCTGCAGGTTGTCGAGGCCGCGCAATTCCACCTACAGAAAGATCACTAATGAGTTGTGAATGGGAATAATTACCTGAGTGACATGATTCGTGCCGAGGTCGAGAATTTTGAGCTGTTTGAGATTGTTGAAGGCACTCCAGTCGATGGCTGTGATCTGGTTGCCCTGCAGCTGCAACACTTCCAGAGAGTCCAGGCCTTTGAACATATTCCTGAATAATTAGATACAATGAATTACATGTCTGCTGATGCTCACTTGGAGATGTTGTTGATCTGATTGCCAACTATGGAGAGCTTTTTGAGACCTGTCAATTTGGAGAAGGCGCCGTCAGCGATGACAGAGATGTCATTGTCATTGATGGACAACTCACGCAGCTCTGGCACATTGTCGAATGTCCCGGATTCAAGAGAGGAGATGCGATTACCTAAATTATTCCATTCTCTTTCTTTACTCGTATGTCATTCGTGTACCACTCAGATCCAGTTTCTGCAATTTCGCAAGGCCATCGAATGTATTCTTCTCGATCTTCTTGATGTTGTTGTGTCGAAGACTGAGTTCTCTGAGTCGGCTTCCAAGACTTGCAAAAGCTCCTTCTCTGAGCACAGCCAGTCCTGCTCTCTCTACCTGCAGCTTCTTCATTCTCATCTGGAAGTATTTTATTAGTAATTAGATGCTGAACGAGTTTTATACTTACATCCTTGAACATATCAGAAGGGAGAATGTTGACGAGTGCATCCGAGATGCGCAATTTGCCGATCGAGGTGTCGTTCAGAGCGCGAAGAGCCTTGAATATCGAAGGGAGCACGTGACCAGAGCATCTAAATTACATTGAATTTAGTTCAACATATCATTCTTATGTGGTTCATCATTTATTTAATTATAAAGTTGGGTTAATTGATGATTTACAATGGCCCTTAATGAATACCCAATGACAATTCCGTCGAGTCTCGAATCGAATCCAGAAGGGAAGCATTTGCAGGCAGCCTGAATATAAATAGTATGACTCTCTTTATTTATATTTTGAGATCTAATAGGCAAGTGCTACTTTTCCATTGCTTTCTCATGAAGCACAGCGTTCATGTCGTAATGAAATGTAACAAAGAAAGCAGCATTGCTCGTTGACTAGAGATGTTTTATGATAGCTATCAACTTACAGTTTCATTGTTGTCCGCGGATTTCTGGAAGATTGCATCGATGCTTCGACAAGGAACAGTGGACGGAGACGAAGAGGAAAGGATGAGTGCAGGAAAATGAATAAAGAGAAGGAGAATGAGGTACATCCCGTTGTGCTGCGAGAATCGCATTTCACATCGACTGATAGATGGGCAGATAGGAGTCGTGTATAGAGAGCTGAAACTTTAATATTGAGGAATAGCTATACCGAAATAATTTTTTATCGTCGAATTAATCGAAATTTTCATTTACGAATAAAATTGTAGCTTTCAAGTGTGAAAAATTGATTTTAGCGAAAATTGCAAGATAACAACTCAAAGTAAAGAATAGTAGAACGAGATAGTTTACTTGATTTATGAAATTATAAGACATTTTTCATCATAACTATTCTGGTTATGAATCCGCAATACAGATTATTTTGTTTTTATTTTGATTCGTAAACCCCTTTAACTATCCATTATTGCAGCTCACTAAAGATATTACTGTTATCAGCTGAGAGTCGGTAGGGAATTTCGAATGAATTTAGAAAGAAAAAATGCCGAAAGATATTGGAGTCAAAATAATCGCGTTATTCACCAAATAATCAGACTCGAAGTTTATCCTGTATCACATGAGTATTTATGCCAAATGAAATTTAAATCTCGAAATAATCTTTAGAAGAACACGTTAAATTCGCATTTCTGATAGAATTAAAGAAAGATGTGAAGCTTCGTAAAAAAATCAATGTTTGAATAGTGCCGCATCGCTTCTTCCACTCTCTTCTCCCATCTCCTTACTGTTTTTTTCGACAATAGCGACCTCGAAAAAAATCGATTACTCGAAAAACTGCACTGCTAAGAAAAACGGAATAGGTGCTTAGAAAATCGAAAAAGTTCTTTGCGAGATGTAATAGATAATGAATGCAATTGAGAAATCAGTCATTTCGCAGACTAATCTAATGTGCAGCTATGCAGTTTATATGAACCTTTGGATGGATTAGAACTTTATAATACGGTTTTTTTTTTCAGAATTCACTGATTTTAGCCTTTCTAAAAGACAAATGATGCAACATTTCAACATTTAGTACAGATTTGAGCACTGATATGTTAGGTCATGTGATGAAATGCAGGAATATTTCACTGAGTTGGAGCAAAAATACCACCACAATTGTGCTGGAAGATGGCCGAGAAATCTCGAAATCTACTACACACTGATGGGGACGATCAATCGGAGACAAGGTGTAATTATAAATACAAATCTGGATAACAAAATACAGACAAAAAATGTGCCGATTTGCCGAAGTAGAATGGCTCTTTCGGCTGTGGGCACTGGGGGAGAGGGAGGAAGGCCGTGCTGCCTGGTTGAGGGAATAGGGGAGGGCGAAATAGCGAGCAGAAGGGGGAGACTCGAGGCGGCTAGGCCCTGCCTCGTACTCTCTTGTACCAAGCAGCGCCTTTCTCTGCCCCTTTCTCTGTCTCTCTCCACTTCCCATTCTATTTCCCTATCTATTTTCGTTCTTTTTTCTTTCTTTTTTGTCTGTCCCTGACCTTCGTCGTTTCTTCTTTTCTGTAAGTAGACGAAGAACTAGAAAATGGAAATATGATTTTGATGAGCAAAAATAATATTCATATCATTCTTTATACCTGCTCCTCGTGTCATAATTCTGCGCATCTAAGTAACACGTGTATTAGGGTTGCACCAACCTCAACTTCGATTTCAAAATTCTCAAAATTGAACCCTAGACTCCAACTTTGAGTTAAAATTGGTCGGAGTCTCGAATATTTTTCCAACTTTCCGGAAAAATAACTCAAAATTTACCATTTTTAAACTCTTATTTTATGTGCCAAAATGATTTTTTGTCATTTTGGCACTACATATTGGACCATTTATTAGTCAAAACTATTATATTTGTGAGGAAAACTGCGAATTCGACTCGGTTTTTAAGCTGAAATTTCGATTTCAACTTCGACTTCGACTTTCAAATTTTAAAATAAAAACCTCACTCACTCCTGACACGTATGCTATAATTGTTATGTAAAAAATCCATCTTTATTAATAAATTTTGAGATCAGTTACGTTTGGAGCTTTGCATGGTAGATTGGTCAGTTGTAGAAGTGAAATCAAAAATTAATGAAAAATGGTTAGAATATCGATATGACCAGTAGCGAATCGAGAACTTGAAATCTCAAATCTTGTTATTCTTCAAGTCAATGAGTTTGCTTCTAAATTTCTAACAAACATACTTACATTCTGAAATGCCGCCGTTGAAATGGAACTCATACTTTGTTGTCGTCGAAACAGAAGAATTAGTGCAAACCTGCAACCGATTTATTAGCATGAAAATTTAAAGGATTCGTGGTTTAAAACGAATTACTTTTCATTCGTTTTTCAACTTTCATTCCCCTTTCCATTCTTATTCAATTTTTGATTATTTTAAGTTTTTATCTATTTTCATTTAGCAGATCAACAATATTCTTAGCTCTAAAACTGAATGGGGATACTTGTATCACTTTTGAATGGTTTTGCGAATTGTTGTTCAGTTCACTAGCATGTTTTAAGAAGTTGAAAACTGAAATTAGAATATTAGAAATATCATGAAGTTAGATAGGAATCTAGATATATTCGAAAATTTGAAACTTGAAAATTATGTTTTATTGATTCACAAGTTGGACGATCAATTTTTAATGGGCATGCAATTACATTCTGTTCGCCTCCGTTGGCAGTGATTTTGCATGTGATGATCGCCATTGCGAACTGAAAAGTTGTAGAATTGTTTTGTAAACAATAATCAATTGCAACAAAATTGTACTAACACGGGTGTATGCCATTGCGCACAAAAAATATTTGTGCGCAATGACCACTTTTCAAGTATGTCATTGCGCACAAAAATTATCAAGTATGTCATTGCGCACAAAAGTGCGTCATTGCGCACAAAAGTATGTCATTGCGCACAAAAGTATGTCATTGCGCACAAAAGTATGTCATTGCGCACAAAAGTATGTCATTGCGCACAAAAAACCTGAAACAACGTTATGCCAGACAAGAAGTCAAAATATGATTGAAATCATGCATCGTTCTGACTAAAATGATCATTTGAGTTCAAAAACGAGTAAATAGCCATGAAATAACCACAATGTATTGAAAGATGATCTTATAGGAAAAGATAATAATGAATTTAAAGGAAATGTCGCGACGTTAGAATATTAGCTACGATAATTACGACTCGGCGATTTTTATCATTTTTTAGAATTTGAATTTTTATGAATTTATGTGAATTGAATTATCATTAATATACTCGTGCATTATGTGATTTTGGACAATTAGTAGGGACGAAGACTGATAAAACTGTTCTCCAATTTGATGGTACGTTATCTTTTAACATTTCCTATGTCGATAAGTACTTTAATAAAAGATCATATTGTGAATTTGTAAGCTTTTAATAAATAAATGGGTTATGAAACTACTGTATTTTTGTAGCTCTTTCCCTCTAAATCTAGTGATTCTTTCCTCTTATCGCTAATCTTTTTATCCTTCTACTTTCTCACTACCACTAGTTAATTAACTAATCATCTATAATTGCCTATTAGGCGAGAAAGTGTGAAAAGGGGAGAAAGAAGAAAGATAGTATATATAGTAGTAAAAAACAGCAAAGAGAAAGTGATCTGAAATCTCGTTTGAGATAAAGCACTGAATGTTAACCCGCGACAAGATTCACTCTCATCTAACCTTCGAGCTCTCTTCACTATTCATGTCATCTCCCGGTCATTCTCTTACTTACTTGCCTCAGGGCAGTTCATCTCCTTCATATCTCATGTATCCCAACGGCCCTCATCAGGGCCAATCTTATCTTCCCAACTCTTCTACTTCTCTCACTCTTCCAATCTCTTATTCTCTTTCTCTTCTCTCTTCCCATTCTCTCTCTCCTTATAATCTTTCTCAACCAAATTATCATAATCTCACTTCTCCCTCTCATCCTTCCGTTTCCTTCTCTTGTCCGGCACCGTACTCCCAATACGGTGTTGTGCCAACCTCTCATCCTTCATCTTCTGTGGCAAATTCGGGCTCCAACCAGGACCCGAATTTGTCAACATCTCCCCTTTCCTCTCTCTCATCTCTTTCTCATCTTTCCTCATCATCGTCTTCTTCTACCTCTTCTTCCCCTCATTCCTCTCCTTTTTCCTCTCCTCCGTCCTCCCCTCTTTCCATCTCCTCGATCCCACTGCCACCCGGTACGCCTCCACCTTCAGTCCCAGCTCTGACAGTGTTCCCAGCCATTCCGGTTCCATCGAAGTCCGGTAAACACCCCATCTATCAATTTAGACTCCCTGGCACCGACACGGTCTATGAATTCGCCTTCCAGTCGAAGTACAAGGACGTCTTGACCTATGTCTGCGCCGGGTGCAAGGCTATCCCCATCACTCCTGGGAGCCGAACTGGACACACGTCTGCAAGGCATATTTTTTGGAAAATTTTCGAAAGAACTAACGGAGTAGGTTTAGAACCAAGGTTGTTGGTGGGTACTTCGAGAAAGATCCACGGTCTCTCCCGCACGTTTGTCAGCCTCGTAAGACGGCTATCAAGGTGGCAGACAGAGTCGGATACGCGGTAAGAGCTGAAAAGCTTCATTCATCTATGATATTTTCAATTCAGTTGGTCAGGGAGATCAAGTCTGACCCAAAGAAGTTCGTTGGCCTCAACCCAAAGCAGGTTTACACGAGACAGATCAAGGAGATCAAGGATCAGGACTACGGTACATTTCAATTTAATCGTTTTTCAAAAGCAATTGAGCTGATTTAGGAAACGATACCAGTGCCGTATCCGTGAAAAGGGCCTTTGCTCGAGGAGAGTACAGTCGCCAGCGCCGCACCATCTCCCGTGCGTTGAACAGCCACCCTGGGTCGAAGGTGACCTTCGTTGCCGTCCCGGACCAATACACAGTAGATTTCTTGATCTTAATTTTTCGATAATTTTCTTAATTTAGAAGCTCGACAATGGCACCCTCTTCCTCCAGCTCAAGACAGACACGCTGCACATCTTCTTCAGAAAGGAAACTCTTGAGCTGGCTGTGAGAGCGGGACTCAACGCACTGATCGGCGATGGCGTCCACTCGTTCCACCCCAAAGAGTTGGGTCGCAAGGCCCAACTCTATGGTCTGCATGGTGTCTGCGGAGACGCGCAGGCCAAGCCTCTCGTCTTCGCAGTTACCACAAACAAAATAAAAAAGACTTACTTTCAAATCTTTCAGACCGTATCCTTGGAGCTGCAGAAGTGTGGGGCGAAGCTGAACGAGATTGACATTGTTTTGGATTTTGAGACTGCAGCACACAACGCAGCAGAACAGGTACGTTTCCAAAGTTAAAACTGATAATTTTTGACATGTTTAGACGTTCGATGCTGATCATGTCGTTGGTTGCCTATTCCATTACTCAATGGCATTCGCAAGGAATGTTCAGAGGAAAGGGCTCAGTCAGTACATTGAGGAAAACAACAAAGACGAGAGCATCGACAAGTGAATTTTCCTTCGTTATTTTCAATTAAACTCATTAATTGCAGATGGCTCAAGCAGCTCAGAGCCCTGCCCTTCCTTCCCCTGACTCTGGTGCCCAAAGTCGATGCACTCAGCTCTCTGCCAGTCAAGCGGAATCACTCAGCATACAATTCTTGCAAGAAATTCATCGACTACTACAAGGAGCAGTGGATGTCGCCAGAAATGCTCAAGAAACTCAACAAGTGGATGGTTTACGTGAATCGGACTACTAACATGGCAGAGAGCTGGCATCGATCTCTATCAGGTAGAACTTGAAAGAACTTACAGGAGAAAATGTCATCATTTCAGCCACGGTTCGTTGTCAGCACCCGTCTTACTTCGTGCTTATCGAGAAGTTGATGGAGGAAGATGAAGCAACAAACGACTTCCTCTTCAACCGAGTCGAGGTGAAAAATTGCCCATTCCTGAACTTGTTAACGATTTTATTTACAGAACGGCATGCCAACTAGACCTTTGCGGAAAAAAGATGCGGAAAGAAGAGACGCCGTCTACAGGGAAATGACGTCTTTCGAACAGGAAATCGCATACAGGGCCCCAACAAAGAAGCGAGTTGCAGAATATTTGGAGAAAATGAGCTGCCACATGTCGACAAAGCGTAAATGATCTCATTTTTCATTTTCCCACTTGTTTTCTTCTTTTATTCTTTTCCGTCTCTTTTCATCATTTTTCTCTACTTTCATTTTCCCATTTGTTTTCCTTTTATCTTTTTCTGTTTCTTTTTCTTCATCATTTTTTCTAATATTTCCATTTTTCATCCTTTTTCTTTCTTTTTTGTGGTGATATTTTTTGCCTAAGAAGTACCAATTTCGAACTCGCATTTTTGGGCAGGAAATACCGCCGCTTTTTCATGTAGTCATTCTGGGTGCTTTTAATCTATTTCTATCATTCTGGGTTTTCATTGTTCTTTGATTTCCTTCATGCTTTGTGATTATTTTTCGGGTTTTTAGTTAGATCTTTTTCTGTGATACTTTCTTGGATTTTTTTTCTTGTAAATGTTTTTTGCCTAACTTGGCCACTCGGATGACTAGGAATTTTGAAGATAGTTTTGAAAAGCAAAAAAATTCCCGAGTTGCCCTCTTCTCTTTCTTTTCAATAAAAAAAATAAAAAATCCCAATTTTTTGTCAATTGAGAATGAGATTTTAGATGATGGAATTTTATCGAATATGCATGATAGAACTGAAATGTTGATGAAGATAAATAAATTTTGTGAAAAATCGACGTTTTTATCCATTTTGTGCGCAATGACATACTTTTGTGCGCAATGACGCACTTTTGTGCGCAATGACATACTTTTGTGCGCAATGACATACTTTGTGCGCAATGACATACTTTGTGCGCAATGACATACTCAAAAAAACTTTTGTGCGCAATGACATACTTCAAGTGTGCCATTGCGCACAAAAAATATTTGTGCGCAATGGCACACTTTTGTGCGCAATGACCGTTCCCCTACTAACACCTTAATTTTGCACAATTTCGAACATTATAGCAATAATACCATTCAATATCTCTATCTTGAAAAGGAGTAATCCTGCGATACTGAATAGTCTAAAGATGATTTTCTACCCAAACATGAATATAAGTTCCATTTCCATAGAAAGGATGAGAATAGGGATTTTCAGGAGTTTAGAAAATGATCCTAGAAGGATCCGAAGTTTTCAGATTTATATGAAATTGTTTCAAAATTAGATCATTACCAGTGTCAGAGAAAGATACTGTGAATGGCTGGATACGTTTGTCGATTGTATACAAATAAAGCTGCATCACCATCAAATTATAGAAATGGCTGTCCACGATTAAGGCGCCTCCACTCCGGTCATCGTCTTTCGCCTGACTGTCCGTGTTCGTCTGTTGATTGCCTGTCGATAGTGTTTCGTCTTTCTTAATGCAGGATGCCATAGAAGCTCTCACAGGTTAGCTAGTTTTGTCGACTTTATGTTATTCTATTCGTTCTCTGCCCTTTTATCTCATATCTTCCCATTTTCTTTTGCGGAGGCAGGAATTCTCGGACGCAGGTCGTACTTCATCTTCTCCGGTTATTGAAGTAATAAAGTTATTGTTCCATCCAATCAATTTCCTTTACTCCGTTTGCTAATGTTAATATTGCAATTTATCGATGTCTATTTTTCAGTCAGGGTAGGGTGATTTTCAGATACACATAGATATGGTTTATGTCCAATCCGACATAATCAATGAGTTTAGACAGAACAAAGGCTTCTGCTAATTCTCATTCGAGATTGCCCACCTCCAGTCATTGCAAATTGGACAACAGTATCGAATGAAGGAGAGATAAACGAATGAGTGGATGGAAAGACATAGAGAAGGGAAAAGAAAACAAAAATAGACGATGAATGAAGGAGACGGAGAGAAATTGAAAAAGAAAGCGATTTTCGCATTGCTGAAGACTGGAGACTGGAGACAGTCACTCTCACTACCCTACCCTCCTTCCATTCCATTTGTGTATCTTCTCATTCTCAATTCTATCAATTATCATCGTCAATCAATAAATTGTCAATCAGTCAATTGGCCGTTCCTCTCCAAGTCTGTCAACTCTATCAATTTGAGTCGAATGGCAATCGAACCATCAACAACGGGATAACTCAGCATCGACATTGTTTGAATGGAGATGGATTCGCTCGGGGAGGGAGGGACGAATGAGCCAAATGAGCTCTATCTGATGCGATCGGCGCCCCATTCCCTGCAGGAGGATGACGACTTGCTGCAGCACAAATCACGCTTAGCTGGAATGTCTGCAACGTACAGAAGGCTCCGTCGCAGCTGGAAGAAAATATGGGCCAATTTGTCTGATCGAAGACGTAAGATTTTATAATGAATTTGAAATTTAATATTTTTGAAATGGCTTTATCAGTTAGTCATTCATTCTTTAGCCTTATCACTAGCATCGTTTCTCTCTTCCGATTTGTCCTTCTTCTCATCACTCTCATTCAGTTTTCATTCAATAGATTGACAGTCGCATCTTCTTACAAATAATTAGACTGGTTTCGACGCCTTTCCGGCGGCAAGTAGATATCATTAGATCATACACATAAACATATAATAGAAAACGGGGAAATATAAAGTTAACTGAAATAAGCATTTCAGAAATGCGTTTTCCATGGCCAATGAACACGCCAATGGAAGTGCACGAATTGGTGGGAGCTGAACGATTCGACCCCTCTTCGTTCAAGTACCAGATGCCATTCTTCTGGAAACCTCACGCAGTTCCTGCCACACCTTCCTGGTATGCCCTACTTTATATTCCAGAATATTGGAATGATTCGTTATATGAATAGATGAAATGGCTTTATCGCTTCGTAGTTGCGCAATTTGCAATTTCTTGAAATATATTTATGAGAATTCACGGCATTTTTATTCATTTAGCGAAACTATTGTTGTATATACTCTGCCATCAGTATCCTTCCATAATAACATGATGCTCGGCAATAATTAATACCAATATTATTTATCCATCAATGACGTTCATTCTAGGGGTCTAGTTGTATGTTTCATCGAATGCATATTCGCATTTATCTGCTATTTCTGCATCCTTCTCCACTATGCAATGAGTCTTCCTTCGTGCGAAGACCGTGGAAAGCCTTTATTCATATTTTTCGTTACATTACTTCAATATTCGATATTCTACTCGATGAAAGTAAGTATCATCATCATCAGTCTTCCTGTATTTATTCGATACGATTCAGGTTCTATTCATCATTTCCATAGTAGAGCGTCGAGCTCGTCTCCTGCGCATTCAATTGTTCTTTCAATATGCAACTTGCGTCTTTCTTCTTCTCGATGCCTCATTTGCTCTCGCAGCGGATATGGGCGGATACAATGAAGAGGTAGGTAATCATCATGTTTACCATGAACGATGAAATATAATTCCGATTCTGATATTTCCAAATTCAACCTGTAGCATCATTTCTTGTTGAAATTTCCTGCTAAATTATATTGAATTTCAGGCGATTTATTGTCGAAAGAATCCAAAATTAATTCGTTTCGTGGCTATTTTCTCGCTTATTTTCCTCTTCATCCAAATTTACCTACGAATTATGACAGTTCAAGTTTACAATTTTATGTGGGCAAGGAGAAAATTCAAGTAAGTCAAGTTTGTCCTTTGAATAATCATTTTTTATTAAGCATTGATTGCAACGTGTTACTGAATCTTCCCTTAGTTTCTCTCCGCATTCCAACCCAATTATGCAATTATGGTTAGTGTGCGCGCGTGTGTAGTCTTTAGCCTTCATTAACTTTCTGCTTTGTGTCATTCTCATTATGTTTTTTGTTTTATTCTAAAATAATTTCATCACCCTTAATTTATACTGTTTTGCTGAGTTTTGGACTTGTAATGATTCATTCTTGTCTGCGTCTTCAGTAGTTTCTTCACTTTTAATTTAATCATGAGCAGTCTAATTTCGTCTTTTCCGGTTTGCAAAGTGTGAATGCATTCTGATGAATTGTATGGCATCGTAACTTTCGAGTTTCAAATAATTTCGCTGCATTCTCGTCTCTTCCGAGAGTTTCTATGATTGCTTTCCTGACTTTATTTCAATTTTCTCCATGTTCACGCGCGATCGAATTCTCCCTTTCCATTCAATTATTTAATTCGACCATCTCATTCTTCTTTACCAATCAATTCTACTATCTTTTTCACACCACCGAATAGTTCTATCTAAGTTTTCTGGCTTTAATTAATAATTGATTACAGGGAAATGCTAATCCCATAAAGGAAATAGTTTTGTTGAAAGAAAATCGCTCTATAAGCATTTATAAATCCAATGGTATTGATTTTTCAGATAATAGTAATCCCATATAACTTTTGAAACAACATTTCATAGTATAAAGATGACATTGAACTATTACAGACTTGCTTTGCACAATTCACAATGGCGATATCGAAAGCGAGTCTACTTTTCATATTGTTCTATTCGAAATGAAGCACTTAAAAATGAGCAGCTTGAGGCAAGTTTTTGAAAGATTATGATCGCAAAATATGGAATATCTACAGGCAAAAACGACTAATGATATGACTCGAATTAGGGAGAAACAGGAGGAAGCACTCAAGAAGATACAACAGAAGGCCAACATCACTAATATTACCATTCTGCCTGAGAACAACGGCCAAAACACAAATAGCAGTTTAAGTGTTAGTGTTCGATTTGTTTACCACACAGATGGGTGCAATTGTAAGAGTCGAGACAGTGACCATGAAATGATTCAGATTCATCAAATTTTGCAAATCATTTGCACGTAATATTTATAGAAGAGTTCATTCCAGACTCTCTCCTCATTCCGACCTGTCACTCCACCTGTTCTGCAGCACTATGCAACTACAGCAACTTCAGGAATGAAGAGGAAGTCAGAGAAGAAGTTGCAGAGACCAACAAAGAGACTGAGAGATGAGGAGGGCAGGCAGAAGCTGATACGGAAGGGGACTGCTGCAGGGGCGAATCAGAAGAAAAAGGGAGGTGTGAGGATACAGTTGGAGGTAGGAAAATTCACTTATTTGGCGATTCAATGTTATTTTTTATTCACTTATTAGGTGGACCGAGACACAGTCAGAAGATTGTTAACTACGAAACAGTTGAGTCAATCAAAAGAAGAGATCGATAGAGAACGGATCCCGAATGGACAAGTGCCTGTTTGTGTGGCCGTTACTGAAGAAGACGAACAGGAATAAATTCGATCAGAATAGCCAATTTTTAATTCTAATATTTATCGTTAGGATATATCATCATTCAATTGCATTTCAGTTCACGGGTCTCATGCTTTCTCGTTTTCGTTTGCACTCATTTTAAATACCATGCGAAAGACTCCATCTTTACGAGTATATTTTTATGAATTGATATTTGGTATTTTAAAGATCGATATAAGAAAGATGTTATTTATTTTTCCTTGACTTATTATAGAGATGGCATATTTCTCTCGATATCAAACTCTCATCTTCTGAGCTTATTCTTTTTATTTATTGCTTTACATTTCATTTCGATCCATTTTATTCATCATTTGAAATCAAAGACAATACGAACATAATTTCCAAAGCAATCTTCATTTCTAATAAATGCAATCAGATCAAATATACGCAATAAACAAAATCAATCTACTGACATTTATGGCAACTTGAGCGGAGATATCTCAGAGCGCGTCCACAGTCTGGATGCTAATATGTATGAAATAGGTATATGAAAGACATGAAGACATGATGATGTAGTGATATGTCCATAGTTTAAAGCCATATTATCACTGACTTACAACTCATATGCGATGTTGCATTGTATACTTTTAATTTTTATAACATTTTTTAGAAGTTTTATTGCATAATGTGTTGAAGTCGCGATCTAATAACCATACTCTAATTTAGGTATCTAAACTAAGTGCTTATTCTGATAATTACAAACTAGTTATGCAGTCGCTCGATATCCATTTGCATCCGACTGAATTAGTAATAGGCCCACTTCTTCCTCTGATTGTATTCAAATGCTCTGCAGTACTCATATTTGCCTCCTTTCTTGAAATTCTCAGGATTAAGAGGCTCGCATTCCCCTGAAAAATGTTATGATGCAAATTGTTTCGATTTATCGGTCATTGACATAACAATACACTTATGCCAAATTTCATTCGCACTGATTTAGAATAGGTTTCTACGATCGATGCTAATGGATCATGTTTTTTTCAAACCTCTGGCCTTCCCTATAACGCCGCTGCAATTTGCAAATTGTCTACCTGAAGAATCCCTCGGATAACAGACGAAATGACAGTGACGGACGTCGATGAGCTGAGTGAAATGGAAAGACATATACGATAATGTCGTCACGTATTCGATCATGGCCAGGGAAGAGGGCACTGAAGTAAGAAAATTTACTATTGCAATAATTGATTGAAAGTTGACTTGAAAAACGTAAGGAAGAAATTGAAATGTTGGAGCCACACTTGATACTTCAATATATCTTTGGTTCTTTGTAAAAATCGATAAGGAAATGACTCACAATAGGAATGACAAGTTGGATAGCTGATGGACGATAAATGGAACTGGAAATACTGAGGAGCGAAGTAGCAGAAGAGTGCCGTGGACATGATCTTGACGCCTACAGAGATACTGTCGATACTCTGCAAAGAATTGGCATAGAGAGTGGGAAGTCGGATAGATTAGGGAACCTGAGTGACATAGCGACGAAACGAGAATAGCACGAGAGAGGTAATCAGCATGTTGAGGGAGGCTGTCATTGCGAACACAATCTTGCAGTAGCGATTGAACTCGGCAAAGTCATTGTGGACTGTAACGATGCTGAACAGAGCCATGGCAAGGGACTCGATGGCTGAAATATGAATTGTATCAAGTAAGAGTCGAAATAACAGACCTGTCAGAATGGGCATCAAATCATTGCAGATCTTGAAAGCGTCAGTGAATTCTCCTTGGTATTCCTGTCGAACTATTCCTCTGAATTATTACAATAAGTCTATAGTTGTGAATCATATTCATACTTTATATTATATAGCGGAAGAGAACTTATTCTGTAAAGCACAGCACTTTGAATACGATCACTACTCTATACTATAAATGTAATAGTTCAAATATTAGAAAAATGCGCAAGGAGTATAGAAGCCTTCTCAGGAACGTTTACTTCTTTTCGAGCCTTTTAAAATTTGCATTTCTAATGCTCTCTCGCCTCATGGCAGTGGTATAGTGGGTAATGAGTTGGATTTTCGCATTTTCCTGGGTTATAAGCGAGAGAATTTTACAAAAAGGGGCCCAGAGAAACTCGAAAAAAACATTTCTGGAAAAGCTTAGGGTACTTCATAGTATAGAAAATAATTCCTCGAAAATCATAATTCTACTTTCAAAATATAAAATGAGTTTAGATGAAGGTTTGATACCTGAGTGCATGTGCATGGAATATGCGGAGAACGAGTGGAATAACATTTGCATATCTGAACAAAACATTTCCGATCACGTTCAGTTCGAACAGATGAATTAGTGAAGGAAGGCCATCTTTCGGCAGGGGAATCGTTGACTGAAAATCAAGTTTATTTTTCAGCGATACATATTTAAGTATCTTAACCTTTTTTTATGTATGAAGTTTAAGATAACTATGTAATCATTAATATAAGAACTATATCCAACTTCTTCAAATTTATCGTCAAATCTCTGCGTTTAGATAACTAGAAAAATCAACCTATTAATTCGTAGTGACGTAACGATGTAATGCGAAATGATAGAACACAATAATGTTTGATAGGAGTTGTATAGGAAAAGGTACATATTTCGTAAGTTTTCATTACTCTATTTATAGGCTGCTTTAAAAACTTTTAACTTGAAATTATTACAAATTTATAAAATAGGCTGTTATTTTTCGCATGTCGATTGTCGTAAAATTCAATCAATCATAGTGTTTCCCAGATTATTTCAAGAATACATCAGATTTCATACGTTATGTGAATTTCGTTATGCGTGAAAACGATCTGCGCCTTGTCTTTTCACAGGGAAAATCATAAATCCGCTGACAATCAGGTCAGAAGTCATTCTTACGCACGAACAAATGTGTCAGGACGTAAATTCATATCATTTCTCAAAATGGATGAAGGTGGAAAAATCAATTGTAAGATATATAATATTCAGCTACATATCATATTTTATTTTGCATCATTATGAATTTCAAGCTGTTACATTGATACAAACATCTCAATATCTAAAGAGGATTTTATGGAGAAGTATGTTGTTAAAATGATAAGAATACAAGCATTACTTATGGCACGTTCTCATACCTTGTTCCTATATTATACTGCGCTTTACTATTTTAGTTATGGCTATGACAAAATAATTACAGTATATTATGCAAATAATTGACAGTTTTTTCATTTAAAAAACTCACATTGCATCTAAATAAAGTCGATCCATATCGGGCAACGAATCCCCTTTGAAGCTGTCGATCGGTTGGAATGAAATCTGTCTGCAGAGAGGCATAAACAGCTCCTGAATTTCCTATCGTTTTGTACATTTATCTTTCAAAGCATGCCTGCAAAGCATGATAATGAGAGAATTGTGAAGAATAATGAAGGCCAGAACAATGGAAAGTCCAGATAGGCGATGTGGTCGTTATTGTTCTCGATGTGGCCATGCTTCAACTTGCGATTTTCTTCCGCGTTTTTAGGCACCTAAATGGTTACAAATGATGACTGAATGTATGAAGAAACTTGGCAACTTGGATTCTTAGCAATTTCGCTAACTATTCATCTCGGACCCTTTTCGGTAATTTTCGTCGGAAATTATGATTGCAAAAATTTCAAACCCAAGATTAAATAGCTATGAATGGGTCGAAAAATCGTAGAAAGGGTCATGATATTTATGGGCTGCGAAGTCGAGAAGAATCCGAATTGCCAGAATGTGAATATACTTGAATAATCCGTTTGGGTGGTGAATAGTGCGTGGGAATTGGGAGGGACTGATTGCATGCAGATCGAATGGAGCTGTGCCTCGTGGTCGATGAATAACTATCCTCGTCAGTTTCCCTTTTCACTTCCATCGAACTGAGCGAGCTCGATGGCGTGTCGCACGACATCCTATATAGATTAGAGGAGCTGACAATCTAAGCTAGTAATTTATAATTATTGATAATTTTAGATGATTAGTCCTCGAAATAATTCATCGAATAATCGTCATTATTTGTGAAATTCTAGAATTCATCAGATTTCGGGCCAAGAAGTGTAGAAAATGTTTCAGCAAAGATAAATTCTACAATCGATTGTTCTGGTCGTCAAATTAATTATACAAGGAACCCTAAAAAAGCTAGATCGATTTATTAGTTTATTCAGAGTGGCCATGTGAAGACCAGTCTCTTATTTTTGAATAAGTGAAATGAAACAAGAAAAAATCTCTCGAGATTTCATACCGTATTGTATAGATAAAGAGAAAAGTGTAACTACAAGGTGTGCGAATTAGATCAAGTGAAAAATATGCGAAGAGAATGGGAGATTGAAACGATAAACAAGATCGAGTTACGTTGACTGGCGATATTGAAACTTACTTGAAAAATGAAACAAAAAAGAAACGAATTCGATCGATTCCAATCAATAATCAATACGTTCAAATGCTGGATTCGGATTGAGATTCGCATGCAATTTCTATGAATAAGTCCAGTCTCCCTTCTTCGTCTCTCTTCAATCGCATTGGCCAAAAAGAATTCAGCCAATATATCGTCTCTGCCTGTCTGTCTCTCCTCATCCCCTTGATCTCTCTTTTCCTCCTTCTCATTTCTATCCAGTTCTGTATCTGTCGTTCTCATTCCCTCTGTCGCTGTCCCTGTCCGTCTACATCTCTGATCTCTGTATCTCTCTCCTTCTGCATCGTCACTTTATTCAAGAAAATCTCCTTCTCCTCTCTGCCTTTGCCTCTTCGCTGTTGTTCATTAGGCTATTTCCAAGCAACTGCCAAAGAAGAAGTGACAGAAGCAGGAAGAGGAGAGAGATAAACTGTCAGAGGAAGCAGCGAGAGAGAGAGAGAGAGAGAAACAGGTGGATAACATGGGAATGAGATGCAGGGAGAGATGACATAGGAAAAATTACTCAGATGTTCTGCTGAATATTAATCTAATAGGCAAAAGTATTGCATAATTTGGATTTAAAAGCATATATGAATCCAAACATGTAGTGATTACATAACCACTGATAACAGTCCTGATTTTATTACGTATTCAGAGAAGATCTTTGCATTTGTCATCATTACCAGCTATAAATGTTATCGGAAATAAGTGAGGATCAGCGTGAAATAGATAAACATGGTGGCAAATACAAAGCCTTACAACATTGTTCATTAAAATTCAAATCGCAGTCATAATTTCGTCGAAATCTCACAATTGGATGAAACATCAATAGATTTTTATTGGAGAAAAAGCAGTCAAGAATCTGACAATGATATAGGTTGGAGATATCTGATGATGTGAGACGAGATTATGATAAAGCGATGACTGGGAAGGCGGATAAAGTACTTTAGCACTTTATTCGAATGCAAGCATTTATTAGTATGAAATTCAGTATTGGCGCGGTAGAAACATACATATTGCCCAGTATAATTAAAATGGTCGGTAGATTGATTTAGAAACCTATTATCAAAAGAGGTTAATTATATCTAAAATTAGCCATAAGATCGACATTTCCTGTGATATCTTAGAAAATCTAAGAAAAACCGAAGTGGTGATGAGATCAGTATACCATCCGATTGCAAATGAACTATCGCAAACATCACATATGAAGCAGTGAAATGAGCGAAAGAAAATGATAATTGCCTAATGATAATAGAAGATAAATGAGAAAGTATGGATGAGCGATGGAAACTGCAAGGTGGTGATGGAATGGAATGAGAGAGAGGAGGTTGAAGCTGGAGATGGAAAGTGAGAGGGAATGAGAGGGACAAGGGAGGAGGTGAGAAAACGCCAATTCAGGGATGTAATGATGCAATGATTGCGATAAGGGGCAGAGGGAGGTCCTCGATTAGGAAGACGAGTCATCTAGCGGATCGCGAAAATACGCCATTATGCCAATCAAAACGAGACATATCAATGTGTTTCATCTTTTCTTCTCGAAAACCATTTGACAATTTTCGAGAATTTTACACTAAAACAACTATAGACATTGAGAGACAGGAGGATCGATCGTATTTCGAAAACGATTTATTAATTAAATAGAATTCAAATAAATTACTATTCGCGATATTGAATTAAAGCAAAAATTGAGGAAGAATAACTTGTCAATGGTTTGTACATGTTTGTGTCGAATCAGATGGAGTGATGCACGACGGCCTCGTACTGTCTGAGTTCTGTCAGATCCTTCATAGTGACGTGCGAGTTCCTGTCGCTGATCCATCTGCCATTCATTCCAGGAATTCGACTCGTCGGTTTGCCCCAAGTAAGGCCTCGGAACAGCAGTACTTCATCAACTGGAAAAGGGAAATTTCACCATGAATAGATCAACGTATAAAAGTCTACATATTTTCCTGAAGATTTAATTCAATTGAATGATAGCTGGCTTACAAATATGTCAAAATTTTTCATATTTAGAAAAGAAAAATGAAATAGCTAACTAATTAGCGACTAGGTGCAATTTATAATGTGTTTGCATCATCTTTCATCTTGCTGACTCAAACACATTTTTTCACCAAATCAATAACAACTCGATAATTCATAGTTATTTACAAACATAAACAGTGCATGCATCTTAGATTAATTAGCTTATTTTTTCTATAAATAATATTGGAACTAGTATAAAAGTTTACCATCACTCCACATTGCATAAACATGATCTGCTTCTCGCGCTGGATCGTTGTTCAATTTCTCGAGCAAGGCCGAATAGTTCTCCTGTTTGCAGTTTCCTGCTGTGTATCCACATAGCATCTAAAAATTTACGTGTCTCATGTTCAGTTCTTTATAGATCTCAGATGACTAATTTATACTAAGGCAATTGTATTACCTGGTCTTGGCATGTGTATCCTAAAATATTTATCTGCATTACATGAAATTTCCTATTATTCATCTACCTGGATACAGACCATCCAAAGCATTGCACCAAGCTGGCACTGTTTGTGCTAATTGGCAGACGCATAAACCTGAAAATAAATTTTTAATCCTGGTTTGATGGTTCTGTACTGAATCATTGAATCTTGAGATAAGCTTAAAGATCTCTCCAAATAAAGAATTTAACGAAATATTGTTTCATAGAGATTATTTTCCGAAACGATAAAATATATGCATAGACGATTTTAAATTTCGTATTCATTTTATATATTTTACCATAATTGGGGCCTGAGATTCCAAGGAACGTATCGATATGCTTGGTGAGTGGAGGTCCTAGCGAGCAATTTCCATCAGTTCCAATTAGCTCGCCGCCTTTCAGGACTTTTCTAAATTTCCATTCAGTCATTGAGTAATTTGTGACCAAAAAATGAACCTAGTGATTGGGACACCGATGGAATGGGCAATGACATCCACCTTCTTCGCTCCTGTATAGCTAATTACTGATTCTATAAATCTAAGAAAAAAAACCATAATTTTCTTGTATGGGTCATAAAAATTTAGCAATACCGTCTCAAGTATAACAAATTAGAGCATGTATGAATTGTGCTGTAGCTGTCCAAAATGCTCCCACTTCCCCACGCATCGCCCCTGTTTCATACTCATATACAAAATATGATAGATAATTTCTATACCAAGTCGTTGCATATAATTCTGCATAAGTGTAATTCTGCTCGAGGAAATACTGAATCGATCTATAATTTCAACAGCGTCTCATTTATGCATTAGAGAGACGATTACGAACCGACTCCATCCTGTTGCAAGCGGGGCCTTAATTAATTGATTTTAGTTATTTTGAATTCAGGTTTGATAGCCTAAGTTATGGTACCTGTGTGTACAGAGCAGTATCTCCATTCCCGTGAATGAATATCACTGGCTCGTTTGTAATTCGCTCACCATGTCGCCTTTTCCCCTAGATTATTTGTCAAAGTAAACAAATCCATCGTTCTAATGTTAAAATAACATTTCGAACTCATCCTGAATGTTTTTCTATAAAACACTAAAAACTTAATAAAAAACTCGAGAAATAAAGTTCCATTCAAATAAACGTGCATTTTATCAAATGAGATCCTGAAAGGTGAAATATATCGATATATACTAAATGATCGAGATATTCACCATGAAGAAATAGGATATAGAAAATCAAATCAAGTTCTACTTATAGCCGAATGCGAAAAATCTGAGTTACTTTCATTTTCATCGAGAAAACATAAAAGAAATTTACTCTCAGGATAAGCTCGCAAACATTTTTCCTATAATGTTCAAACCCCGAAACTGCCATTCGGTCCGATTTCAGGCCGTTCGAACTGGTCCTGCTCATACCTGCAATGTACACCACGTCAACTATCTGCATATCAGTCTATCCACATTCTGCATTTGTGACGTCACTATCACTTTGTCATTCTCCTTGCGTAATGCCCATTTATGTCTCTATCGTCCTATCTGTCACTTCTCAGGCTGTGGCTAAGAGAAACTAGCCAATGGCCTCCCCTTTCCTCTTCTTCTCTCATTATCTGCCTTGTTTTTATCCCCTGCTTGTCTGCATCGACGAGATCGCAACAGCGCCTCTGTCCCCAGCCCTTCAGCCCTTTCCACCAATTCCATTCAATAATGAGATAATTGGAACTATGGCGGATAAAGGGGAATGACAGGATAAGGATAAGGGGTGGGACAGATGCCTGATTGCTTGGGAGTGGAAAAGTGGGAGAAGGACGCATAAAGATACATACCCATGTGCAGCCAGCCAGTCGATGAAGTGACTGGTCAGAGGTCCTTGCGGGCCACCTACTTTCTGACTGATAGACACGCAGACGAAACTGGCTGATGAGAGGAGGAACAGGGACAATCTGATTGTGAGCGCCATAAGGCGAGAATTGTGAAGAAGACAGACCTCATGGAGATGAAGTTGTAACCGACTCTGATGGAAATTCACGGACTGTGCAATCTCGATGAATAATTAAGCTGGTAGAGAAATGATGCAAATCGAATGAATATAGAAGGAATAAGAGAAAGGGAAAGATAAATGAAGATATAAGGGAAAGGGAAAGGAGAGAAGCTGAAGTTGATGTAAGAGGGAATGAAGACAGTGAAGACAAGCAATTGCAATGCCTTTACATACTTGTGTCTATGCCTATGTCCAGCTTATGCTTCTGCATTGATTTCTATGTTTGTAATAGCCACGAACACATTAATCTCCATTAGTATTAAGTTAGAAAGCTTCTGACAAGTTGATCCATTTCTCCCAACTTTTACAGTTTTTCAAACTTCGTTGAATTACTAATTCTTGTTTTTTCTAATGTTACATCTGCATCTTGCGCAATGACCTACTCCTTTCAGCAATATACCTGGCTAAAGTTTAGGTATTTTTAATAAACCCACAGTTTTCTAACCAAAGCAGTTATTGTCCTAACAAATTTAGTCACAGAGCCATTTATTGAATGAACGATTGCAATATAGGCCAGAATAAGTCTCGAATAAATAAAGAAAAAGAAACAGATCAGATCAAACACACGCTGAAAAATCCTAAAAAAAAGAAAAAGAATAAAGCAAAGAATCTCCTGTTGAGAGTACAGAAGATGGTTTCTTGTAAAAGCCGTACACTTATCAAATCTATGAGTGTATACAAGGGATAGGGGTAGGGGAGGTAAACTGTTTGGTTTCAAAATGATGGGCAGCATATGCAGAGTATTTCTAGAAAAAAGTTAGCCTAACCTACTGAGCCCTTACCCTTATTCCTTCCTTATTTCCTAGTGTACGACTTTTATAAAGAGGCCAGAAAATTAATTAAAATAAGAAAGGGATAAAATTAGAACAGTAAAAGAAATGGAAGAAATTATGCTGGAATTGAAAAAGAAACAACCATGGAAACGAGTCGACTGTCAGTAAAGAGGGAGAAATAAATTAAAAAAGGAAAAATGAATTGGGAAAAGTTGAATTTACTTAGTCTTGGCCTTCTTTTTGGCGCTGCCCTTGGGCGAGTCATTGGAAGTGCCTTGCGCACCGCTCCCAGCCCCACCGCCTGCAGCCGTACTCTTCTCCTTCCTCGGTCGCGGCTTCACTTCCACTTCGCCCATCTCCTTCTCGATCAAAGTAATCAGAGTGTTGCAGCGACGTTGCAGTTCCTGAATTCCGATTGAATGAGATTGAAATTTCTACTACGATTTTACAATTCTGGCCAGGAAAAAACAAGTCAAAAATTGCTATTCTTCCTTCTTTTTAAGAATTATATGAGAATGGTCAACTCTTTTCGAGATAATATAAAGTAAATGAATGTATCGAACCAATTGTCATTTACTAATGCGACATGAAGAAAGATTTCACTTGAAGCTGTGCAATAAATATACAGAAAATCAAATTACATGAGGAAATATTCATCTATCAAGATATTGAAAATTTTTGCGAGTTTTCTCTCGAAGCAAACGCAAAATCTAGTGAGAACGTCAATATTTTATAGTCGCATTTTTCAAAATAAAAAGTGGAACGAGCAACGAAAGAAATTCTTCGTCCGCTAGAAGCTAGTGGTCGCATAATTTTAAACCAAGAATAATCGCGAAAGAAGAAAAACGAACCGTAGCAGTGCGACTCTTGATGAACCAATCAAATCTGAACTGGGGAGCCATGCGCACGGACTGTCTCAACTCCTCGTACACCGTCTCCTTGTCGAATCCGATCCGATGCAACTCGCACACAATGAATCTGAATATTTCCATTTCTCCACCAATTTCATCCTACTGCTGCTCACCTATCTTCCTCCTCCGTGTAAGTCTTTCCCTTGTTCGTGCCATAAGCAATGCGCAGCTGATGGAAAGGAGCCTTGTACTTGGCGATTTTAGCATCCAGTGCCTTCTTCACAGACTGCCTTCTCTGGATGCGAGCCTCTCCCTGCAATTCGACGATAGTATCATTCGTATCATTACATATTGTCAAAGATCGATGAATTAAGAGAAATTAAACTATCAACGAATCTTAAAACGCAAAGTTTGCCTTACAATTTTAAAATTTGGGTCAAAATTATTATCTGTATCATTGAGATGTTGTCAAGTCAGTAGCTAACTTATGTTAATTTTAAAGTTTTAAATTAGTGAATAGTCTATTCTGTCCCAATTTGTTGATCTTTGACAGTAAAATAGTTCAGAAGTGAACGAAGATCGGTTAATCGATTCTATAATTCATTCTCAGCAGATAAAGACGGGATAAGCGAGAATTGTCAGCTAGCCTTACATTAATCAAAAGTTTTCACTATTAATTCCTTCTCATCCATCAGCTGAGCATTTAGAGTTCATCGAAAGATTCATTTCATCTGGAGTTATTTCTTTCCAAATTCTTCGTACCTTTTCAATCTGATTGAGAATCTTCTCGCTGTCCTGCAACTCATCGAATCTGTCCCAGAATTTCTCGGAATAGGCCTTGACTTCCTCGAACGATTTCGAGTCCACTTCTTTCGCGATGTTCTCCAACTCGGTGCGGCCATACTTTTCGATCGCCTGCAACAAACAGAATATCAATTTATTTACCTTTTCAATAGTAATTTTAATCGGATGTAGTGAAAAGTTGAATTTAATAATTAACGATTACGCATGATAAATTTGACTAATTTTTATGAAATTCAAACACATTCATTCCTTCAGTTTCGTGAATACAAGATTTCAAGGAGAAATATTGTTAAAAATAATTAAAAAAAACATGTTTCTATGCAAAACAATTATTCGGGTTGATTTGTTTGGAAAAGTAATAGGTTTCGTTGTGTAGAAAACAAACTAGATTTTTGTATTGAAAGTGAGCATACCCTGATGAACTGCGTGAAGTCCCTCTTGGACCACTCGTTCTGCCCTTGGGTGAGCAGCTCGGCCTTCTCCTGCTGCTCTTCCTCAGTCAACTGTTCCGCCCCATCGATCAGTTTCTGCTCTTCCTTCTGCCTTTTGTCTGCCTCTTTCGGGGGAAGGTCCTTCGGCTTTTCTGCCTAAAATTCACTCGATTTTTGTCGGAACTAATTTTACCACCAGCCTATTGCTTCATTTGTATTCCTATTCTTAAGGGTTTAGATTTAATAATTTCACTACATTGAGTTTAAATTGCGCCCTTGATGATATCAAGTTCGACAAACGTCTAATGGTAAACTTCATTGGATATTTGATTGTCACATATCGTGAAATTTGAATTATTTCTTGACAATAGATGTTATATTAAGTCTCCAAAAAATTTCAAGCATATTCTCGTTTTACAAATTTTCATGAGCAGTAATATCAATATTTCTCATGAAGACGCTCTCACACAAATATCTCGATAAAGAGTTTCTATTAATTCAGCTACTAATTTATAATTTCAGATGAGCAACGTAACTCGTCAATGTTCCATCTTCCTCTTTCCAACATCCACTATCTCCTTGGAAACTCGCTGATAGGAGAAAAATAAGTAGGATGTAAGGGCCTGAGCTGATAAGAAGAGCTCATCTCTCCTTCTTTTTCTACTTTCCTTGGGCATTAATTTGTCCCGTTTTTCTCCACAACCACTTATTGTCTAAATACGGTTATTATCGTCTGAGCAAGCCATTTCGTATATTTGATGACGAAAAAGCTTTACCTAATTCGCTGTATAATCCATATGGATTCCGCATAGAGGGAAAGAATTTTTGCTATAAAACACCAAAAGCAGCGAGAAGTTAATCGAATAGAACTGGGACAAATGAGCAGCCCTTCGATAAGCACTGACAGTGACAGAACTGCCAGTCAGCCAGAGACTGAATTGAGACGTTCTGTCTTCATTTGTGGATT
Organism: Diploscapter coronatus; assembly: GCA_964036155.1. Lineage (NCBI taxonomy): Eukaryota > Metazoa > Nematoda > Chromadorea > Rhabditida > Rhabditidae > Diploscapter > Diploscapter coronatus. Next base: position 20,243,694 of record OZ038423.1, on the reverse strand, counting down.
CATCCCTAAGCGATGGCATAACAGGTCAGTCATTTTAATAGAGATGTACGAAACGTTGATTTGAAATCCTTTTGAAGTGAAGCTTCTCCCAAAATCGTTTATGATTTGGAACCAAAATGATAAAAAAAACATTATTGGAAAGGCACGGAAAACATTTTGATATAAGACTTTCTAAAATGATGTGAGGAAGACTTAATTTAATTCAAAATCCATTATTGTTATCTTATGTAGAAATTTGTGCATCTCTGATAATGGATGCAACAGGCAATGCAATGCATTCAGCTCGCTGCAAGTGATTGTGCAGGATCTGCTGCCGCACTACTTCGTGGCCTGCAATGGCGAGTCTTGGAATGAATCGAGTGAAGTGACTCGCTCCCTCCTCTCCAATTCTGACATAGTCATTTTCTTCGTCAATGAATTCACTCTGGCCAATTCGAACTGTCTGCTCACCCTTCAGGTATGAAATAATACAGCAGCATCAAAATGGCCTTTGAGAAGTTAATCAAGTTCAACCTGTATGATAATAGAGAAAATAGAGGGAATAAATCGGAGTGAATTTTTCATGCAGGTTGTGGCTAAACTGAATGGACTTATCAATGATCGCGCTACTAAAACATTACAGCATGACAAATTTAGTATGCATGGCATCTAATGATACCCATCATAATGCTTCGTCCTCCGAGGACTAAACTGGTTATTTGCAAGCGGGGAGAGTATCGGGACGATATCATGTACGTTCAATCAATTTTTTAATGGTGAAGTGAATAAGCTAGACCCTGATTGTGAGTTTATAGAATTGTTGGAAATGGTTCGATTGTACGCAGTCCTCTGACGAGATGGGCATTGCTCGAGGACTCAACTGTCAATGACATCGACTACTATCTGTTGCAGGATGTTCTCTATGAAGTAAAACGAATGCTACTTTAATCATTGGCTATCTTATGCAACTCTCCTAGGGTTACAAGATATCCACCATCTATGATCGTCTGGAGCATAAGAAATCGATGATAAAAATTCGAAATCGAATCGAGAACACTCTCAGACCAGAAATGAACGACATCAGTGAAACAGAAACCAGACTGTTCACCAGAGAAAGGGGCACTTTCTATATTTCTTCTAATAGCGCTCACAGCGATTCAAATGCCAGTCTGATTGTCAGAATCGACAATAAAAGTGGGAGGCAGTCTGCTGCCAACGACAAAGGTATAGTGATGCAATGTTAGAATTTTTGGGAACAGTATTTGAAAAATTGGCGCAAGAAAGAAATTAAAAAGCATGCGAAAGTAATTTTAATAATAGTCACATTAACTATCCTAAATTAGTTCGCATTTTGAAAAATCACTCCAGTTTCCAAAATCCATTACAGGAAAATAGCTGCTTCTAACAATTGGATGTTTTGCAATTTAGTCGAACTTCCCCTATGAATCATCCACAAGAACACTACCGTATTCAGATTAGGATACGTGAGTCTTTTAGATGGAAATGAGAGGATGTCGAATTCGTCGAAGAGAAGGGATAAGCTGGCTCTGAATCGGCTTAACATATCTCGCAGTACGGGCAATCTATCGATGACGTCACTGACAAATGCAGGGGGTAGGGAGAGAGAAAGGGAAGAGGAGAGGAGCAGAGACAAGAAGGACAGGAAGTCGAGGGACACTACAGCAGGCAGAGGGAATGACAGATACAGGAAGACTATGGCTCCCTTAGAACAGACTAAGGACAAGAACGTGATTATTGTGAATGAGGATGTAAGGAGATTTATGAAACTATATATTATTTCAAAGAATTATCCCCATCTAGACTTCCAAATTGCTGAGAACAAGACGATTCAACGTGAACGAGATTGCGCAGCAGCGGAATTCGAACGTGGAACCGGAATCGATGAAGAAGGCAGAGTCGGTCGACTTGGAGAGGGGAATGAGGTGATTGGATGAGGAAATGAATAAACGGTCGTGATTATGATTGCAGCATGAATTCCCTCGACGATCCAGACAATTTCCAACAAACGCAATATCTCGTCTTCCCCCTCAAAGACAACACAAAGAAGCCACTTCTATTCAAGTTTCCCCAGGATATCTCGGAGGAGCTGCTCAAAGACAACAGTGTGTGGGGTTCAGATACAAGTCTCGAGCAGGAGGCAGAGGTGACTTATTAGAAACAGTCAAGACATAAATGGAAGTTTAGTTTAGATAGCTGGTCAGATCAAGGGAGATTTTTCTATGGACGATGCAGACGAGTCTCCAATTCAAACCCCGCCCCCATCCTATATTGGCGATATTTAGTTGATATGGCCATTTAGTGATAATATAGTTTTGCTTATTTTGAAGTAATAAACTTGCTGTATATATTCAAATGAAAGAATGACTGACCTTGTATCCGATAGACTTCCTGTAGAAGTAGATCTCCTGTTCGAGGAGTTCATAGAGCCGTCTGGGGTAGAACTGGAAGTCGTAGACAGCAGGCTGCTTGGGGCGAGGGGCGCGCGACTGCTTCTCCACGGGGTTGCCCTGTCGCATCGCCTCGCGGAAATAGGCATCCACCTGAAACGAGTTGTAGTTTATAGAAGAACTAGTATTTTTGTGACAAATTAGGAAATGAGATCTTCAGAAACAGTAGGCTCGCGATTGAGAATTTGGAAATGTCATCAGTCTGCTAAAGAATATGTTTGCGAAAAAGTTCGCTTGATTGTTCAATTTTATTAGGTTGATCAAAACAAGTCTGTCATATAACAATTTCCTTCTTCAAAAATTCATATGAATAGGGACATTTTTATCCTTCTCGTGCTATCATAGATAGAAAATTCAGTTTCTTGGATAATCCATTCATGCTTTTATAACATTCATCTATTTCTGAGTATCGCCAACCCTTGTAACTAGGGTGGGTTAGGTTAAGGCCAGCAGATTGAGCAGTTCAAGCATCACTTGACTTGAGATTATCACATATGATCAATATATGGACTATGAAACCCTATATCTAAAGCTTGATGGCTTTAAGAAAAGATTAATTTTACACGAGGTTTAATGGCGGATGGATTATACCAAAAAACTGATAAATTCGAATTAAATTTCAGCACGATTGTTTTTCAAGTGGTTTAAGAAATTTGATATAATATGACTTGTGAACGAATGTTCTGATCAGTCAACTATTTATAGCACAGGATCTTCTTACCTGATAATTAGCCTTTCTCTCTCTCTTGGGGGGCTCAATCCAGAACTGCCCCATGCCCTCAGCCTGCTTGCCTTTGTAATCCTCGCCTTCAAAGTTGTATACCTGAAGAGTAGGAAAATAACCGAATGAAATGAGCGAAAAAGATGGACTTACAGAGCCCATGACATCGAAAGTGAGATTCCTGAGGTTGCCCTCTCCCATTTCGTCCAGCTTGGCCTTCATCTCTGCAGTTTTGACTTCGGCCCTCTGCAGAATGCTGTCGATGTCCTCGTCGGTGATGGTGGAGTCTTTTGAGGCGAACACCTGCAATGCCCCTGGTCTATCTCCCTCCCTCCACTTCAACCCACCAATTCAGCCCCATGTCTGATCATGTTGAGCATGTCGTCCTTGCCGAGAGTCTTCTGCGCCTCTGCCAGCCTGCCCTGTTGAATGACAATCGAGTCCAGTCGAAGTTTGACCTCGGCCCTCTCGATGATGCGCTCATCCACTGTATTCTCAGTGATCAGACGGAACACGCGCACCTGCAAATTTCAATTCTGCTCTGTAGATCTCATGAAATATTTTAAAGCTGATGAAGGAAGTGAAATAGTTTTCAAATGGAGTGCATTCAAATTGATATGGCATAAATACGAATACTAAGTTCCGTCTACGTTAGTATCAAAACCATTCAACTCGCCCCCCCACTGACCTGTTTCTTCTGTCCAATTCTGTGAGCGCGATCCATGGCTTGCAGATCAGATTGAGGGCTGTAAATTTGGTCATATGAATGCGTGACAAGTTTGTAAATGATTACTTCCAGTCCGAATCATAGATGATAACGACATCGGCAGTGGCCAGATTGATACCCAGACCTGAACAACATGTTGTCATAATTATTTTGGTAGTCTGACGAGAGAAAATGAATGGACGAATATATTTAGTGAAAGGTTATGCATTTTAGAATATCTCTCATGTTAAAATTTCTTGATTTCGGAATTATTTTCCCACTATAAATATTTTTATTTAGAGCCCCTATTTCCAATAAAGATGAAGAGAGCATTGGTTTGTAAAATACAAAAATGAATTCTGCAACTATTGGGCATCGGTTTCAAGTTTTTCGTTGTAGAAAAATAATTGTGACGCTTCATAAAAGAGACATAACATGGTCAGCTTTAGTCCAAGACATAGTCCTTCAGAATGTAGTTATCGTCAAGATATAATTTCAAGCATTCTAATACAATAGTAATAATTCACCTCCAGCTCTGGTAGTGAGCATGAAGAGGAACTTTTCGGATCCATCAGCATTGAAGGCATCGATGGCACTCTGCCTGTCCTCGTGAGCAGTTTGTCCGTCCAGTCTGCAGTACTTGTAGTGTCTGAACCAGCAGTAGTCTTCGAAAATGTCCAGCATTCGGGAGAACTGCGAGAACAACAGCACGCGGGAGCCTTCAATTCATATATTTGCCTAATTTTATCTAGTGATTTATTTGAATTTCATTTCCTAAAACATGAGAAAATCTGATAAAGCAAATGCAAAATTATGAATTTAGCATTTGAGCTACCTTGATCGTTATAGCAGACCCCTCCACCTATGGAACAATATTAGAAAAATTACCTTGTTCCTGGAGTTTCATGAGCAGTTTGTCGAGAACGACCATCTTGCCGCAGTTGTCGATGAGGTGCTGATCAGTGGTGTAGGGAGGGCCAGGCTCTGCTCCGTCGAAGAGGTACGGGTGGTTAGCTGCCTTGCGCAGATGCATCAGCAGATTCATCAGTCTGCAAAAAGTCACATGAAAGCTACTCTAGTGTAAATTATATCCAATGAAGAAATAAGATTATAATTCGAATGAACAAGCTAATAAGAACCAAAATGTACAAATTCTCTGCTCCATTGTGTGACTGCTTTGTGGACGAATTTCTCTCACTATTCCATGTGAGCAGGAATATTTTTAGAGATGAATATCTTTCCAAACTGTTCAGTGCTTCAACGGCAAATAATTTTCTCTCCATTTTCTTCACGATATTTCTAGCCGGGAAGGAAAAAATTGCCTGTTAAATGACAAGACCTAGTATTTTCACAATTACAAATATGCATCTCTTAGAAAAAGGAAACTTTTACTTCAATAGCTAACCTAGCCTTTTCGACCTTGCCAGCCCCATTGATCACATCGATGTCCTTCATGAGCACTTTGGTGTACCACTCCCTTTGCAGCTTCGACAGACCCACATACACTTTGACTTCCTTCTTCGGCAGCAAACTCTTCTCCACATCGGACTTGATGCGACGAAGCAGGAATGGCTGTAGCACCTGAAAAGGAATAATTATTAGATAAATTAAATGTCAAATATCCAAATCTCGCTAGTTGGGATAGTTTGTTCTTTGAAAACAAGTGGGAATGAGTCATTATGACTATGTCCTGTCACATTGAAAAAACGAAAATGAAATTAAACTTAATTATATTGCATGTGTTACGTAGAAATACATCTAACATCCTGCTTCTCAGCAATGCAGTAAGAATAGAAAACTATTGTTGATTCTTTTTACGATAATCTCTTCAAATTATGACCCATAGCAAAGCTCTTTTTCATAGGGCTATCTTCAAAATATGTTTCTAAAATTGAAAAAATGACGAACCTTGTGAAGTCTCTGGATAATCTCAGCATTTCCAGACATGCTTCCATCGGTGAACCAGGAGTCGAAATCTTCAGAGGAAGAGAACATGTCAGGCAGGAGGAAGTTGAGCAGGGCCCACAACTCGTGTAGGTTGTTTTGCAGGGGAGTGCCTGTTATCAGCAGCCGATTCTTCGACTTGATCTCCCTCACCACCTCCGATAGCTGCAATCAGTCATTTATCAATTGATCCATTCATTCAGATTATGAGATTTGGGAGTTTGGACCTCTTGCATTAATTACTCTCAAGTTACTTACCCTTTTTCTTTCCTTCCATGATATTTTCCAGAAAAGGGGTAAAAGCTACAAAAGAGTAGGAGTAACTTGAGGGTAATGAGAGCAGAGGTCGAATAAGCACCATGTTTTGAATCAATTAACCAAAACTAATCTGAATTGTGGGTAATTCTGCATTCATTCGCTAAAATAACTCATTTTCGTGCTCACCTTGGACTTCTCGTTCTTGATGCGATGTGCCTCGTCAATGATGATGTACTTCCAGACGAGTTTGCGCAGCTGCGTCTTTATCTTCAGCATCATCTCGTAGGTCGTCACGCAGACGTCGAATTTCTGCGGGAGAATCGTCTCGCGAATCACCACATTCTGTAAGCAAATGTTGAATGAAGCTCGTCATAGAATTTAGGTTTTCCGCAAAAAAAATAACCAAAAGCAAGAAATAACTGAATTTCCGTAGTTCGTCTTTTAGATATAGCTATTTTGCAAAGTTATGACTTTTCCAGATACGTAATTTTCGATATTGATCAACAGAACGGCAGAAAGTTTGAGTGAAGATGTCTTTTCGGATAATTATTTTAAGCAAACTTCTCAAAATTTCAAATTTCTAGACACGCCCCTCAACATCTTCCAAACTTTCGACCCGCACCTGCCCCGAATCGCAAAGATAGAGACCAGATCCGCGGGCAAGGGTTTTTCTTAGTGTTTTTGATAGTTAAAAATACAAACCCTAGTCTGTTCATCTCCAATGATAGAGCAGATTTTCATAGAAGGACACCACTTCTCGAACTCGTTCATCCAATTCTTGAGAGTGGATTTGGGCACGATGACAAGATGCGGACTGGCCATGTTCTTGTAGTGCTTCATGTAACCCAGCAGAGCGATCGTCTGCAGAGTCTTGCCAAGACCCTGTAAGTACAATAAGTGTTCGCCAAATGAATTGGAGTTGCCAGACCATTTCATCTGCTAGAATTCCATTGATGTTGTTGTGCTGCAGCGAGATGAGCCAGTTGAGACCACGAATCTGATAATCTCTGAAAGAGCATTCAGATTACTCCCCTCACTTAGAATGCTATTTAATATTAACATTGAACAAAAAGATGAAACTAAAATATACACCAGTCTACAAGACTGTATGCAGGTGTGCAACTTCTTCAATTGTCAGTTCCGATAATCTTCTCTTCGCTAAAAAGCAGAAAGTGGGCAAAGATCGTTAACAATGCTGACTGAAGAAACTACAGCTCTCTATTTGCGATGCACAATGTACGGTTCAGTTTACTGTTTTTTCTTCAATCACTTTACACTACCTCATTTCTCCATTGAGAATATAGAAAGGATTCTTGTCGAAGAGGACGAGAGTGTCCTCCTTCTCTGCAGCTTCGAGTTGCTCCTCGTCCTCCTCCTGCTCAGTCTTCCTGTGTCGATGGTCTCCATCGTTCCCAGCCGCCTTCGACTGTCTGCCCCTCTTCTTCTTGGGCGGCCCTCCTCCAGCTGCAATTCCACTCGTCTGTCTCCATCCCTGTCTCCCTTTTGCCTACCTTTGTAAGCAGCCACGTCCCCAGCACTGAGGCAGTGCGAGAAGTTCTCAGTCTTCTTGAGCAGCATCTCGAATCGCTTGAACGAATCCGCTTCGAACTTGGCATCATGCGAGTCTGAAAACAAATTGAATCAAACTCATTACAGCAAATGCATCTCGATCTCCACACTGACAAAATAATTCTGAGAATTTCATTGCTGACTCTTTTGCTCTCTAAAGTAAAGGGACTGTAGCTGCGAGCGAATTTCAGGTGCACTCAAAAAATGCCTTTTATTCGAAAGCTTACTCATTGCGATCTCGGTTATTTGGTTTCGGTACTCAACAAGACTATGAAATAGAGAATTTTTCAGAAGTCAGAATCGAAGGTGCACACAAACAAATGCACTTTCTGATCTAAAGTATTTGCACTTACAATTTTTTGTTTCGAAAAATCTCAAAAGCCATATCCCCGTACATCCCTGATTTGTGAGCCTTTCAAATAGTTGCAGCGACTTATTGGTGATAAATGCAGGAGGTCGAATATGATCATTTTCGTGATTCCAGAACCCCAATCAACTGACCTCCATTCTGCTCGTCCTCCATCTCCTCGTCTTGTTCGTCCTCCTGTTGTCTTGTCTCCTCAGTCTCTTCTTCCATCGGTTCCTCCTTCGACTCGTTCCCCTTTCCAGTCCCGCTGTCCACTTGCATCTTCTCTTCAGAATCAGACATTGTTAGTACGAGCTCTGGAAATTCGACAGAATTTCGAATAAAAAGAAACCCGAAATTATTTTGAAAATAGAAGACATTGTGTAGAGATGAAATAGACAGAGCGAGAAACAAAGAAACCGACTGGCTGACTGACCAGATGATGGAATCAGAAGAGCAACGATGATATAACAGGAAAAGTCAAGAAAAAATCGCGAAGTGACAGCGAAATCGAGGGGAAATGGCGGGCAAAAATGCTTTGGCCCCGCACTGATCCAGCAAGAACAAGGCACACATCGAACCAATGTGGGCGGAGCTTCTTTCACTGTATACCTTGCTGCACACCGACCTCGAGAATGAGGAGATTTCATGAAATTCTGACTTCACTATCGTGATCAGCATATTCGAGTTTTTGACATAGGGGGTTTTGAAAAAAAATTAGTATAAAATCTTAATTTTTGAATTTGAAGCTCGTGTAAAAGCGATTTTTTGCTTCACTGCATTCTGTGGCTAACATTCGGATTTTGATGTGAGAAATTCATTCGCTGATCAGCGACTGTAGCGGTGCGAAGCGAGGGAGACACGCTTTTCAGAGAGTTTAACGAAAAAGTTTGGCAACGGAGCATGTTTTCTATTGCGAAGAGGAAATTGCATTGGGAAAAGAAAAGTTTCTTCACTCTTCCACATTCGACACTATTTTTGGGTATCAATCGCGTACTGCAGTGTTCTTCCTAGCAAGTTGTTTATCGATCGAATTTGAACCGATTTGATTGCGCGGGAAAATGGTGTTCAATTTCGATCGATAGCAAGGTCAGCAGCAGCAGCTCTTTCTGTCTCCTCTCCACCCTCTTCTTTCCTCTCCTTCGTCCTTTGCAATCTCCCTTCATTCCATCTTCTCATTCTCACTTCTTCTCTCTTGCACAATTTATTTCTTCATCCGTTCTGCTCTATTTCTATTTGCAGCAGAGATCGCCGTGTTTCTTCTTCTTCAAATCAAGCGTTTCTTTCCTGTATATAGTTTGTACTTCTAAATTTTTACCCGTTATGAAAATTTGATCATTTACTTCGTTTTTCGTCGCAATACAGGGTGGAACTTAATTACTATATACGAAAAATTTTCAAATTTAAAATCCTCATTTAGCCTATCCCGATGGAATTTTCGCTCTAATTTTATGAATATGGGTACTGTGAATGCGATAAGCAGAGAAAATCTCAATCCATATGCATTTTATGCTAATTTTCATGATTAAGTCAAAAGAAGACAAAATTATCACATTTTGAGATATTTTAAGGCCTGGCGCCAATACCAGCATTGATTTGAAGCAGAATAATTTTTCGATAGATCACTTTAAACCCAATGATGAACTTTCATTAAAAATTATGATGTTAATGTCGACTTATTTGGGCATTCAGCTGGTTTAAAAAGTGCTAACCTCGTTTTCGTGAAATTTGAAAACTGAAGCATCATTTTTGAAGCCATGTATACCTGACATAATTCATCGAAATTCGAAAATTTTTGGCACGTTTTTAAGTACCATGGAATAGGAATTTATCCATATAAAATTTTGGTCAGGCAGGTTTTAAGATAAAGGTAATATCGCTATTCAAATGTGCGCATACAGTGTTTTAATTCCAGTATTTATGTGTTCTGCGTTTGATACATTATTTATTACCTATTGCTTTGTCGCTTAGCCCGCTTCGGTTTTGTAATATTTACAAGACGTCATGATTTATAGGCATATACGTAGCTGTATTCTTTAATATCTGATCGTATATCCCATTCGTTGCGTAAAGTGATATAAATAGGTAGTAGTAGCCAATAGATATAACTTTCTATTTTTAGTTTATTTGTTTCGATCATATAATTTCCTTTCATTTTTTATTCCGACTGTTAATCTATGCCAAACGTCTCGATGAAGAAAAACGATGAATCTAAACTGTCTTGAACGTTATCAGTCGATTAGAGAAAGCATTCAATAATTGAGTCGAGCCATTTAAGCATCTTGACATGTGATCATTTGCTACTTCATTCCTACTTCCTAGATCATTCGTAAATGTTTCTAATGATACATAGAATTTACATTGGCAATTAGTTGAAAATAGTGTCATTTTTCATTTTGGTTGTGTCATACCCTCTTAGCACTTCTTCATATTTCTTCTTCTATTTCAATTTCTTTAACTTGGAAAAATATACGCCCATATCTTGCCTAAAAATTCTAGGTCGTATCGTGATAATTTGGAAAATTTACATCGAAGTTTAATCATCATTCCTTCTCCCATTTTCGACGTCTATATCATTTAGCATCGTATGAGAAATTATGGGACAACTCGATAGTTACTCGGTTGTTTTGCATATGATTAGGAATGAGGAAGCATAGCTGCGTTCGCTGATGAATATTTGTGCGCTGCGCTGCGTGTCGGCTTCATTGCCAATGCAATCATTCGGCCTCTCGTTTCATCCTTTCATCATTCTCCCTTACTCCTCGACTACCTCCTAGATGCCTCTTTATTTCAGCGCTAATGAGTTTTCTATCTGTTCTTTATCACAAACTGTAGAGCTATAGCCTATAGTTTCACATCGATGTTGACTTGGAATGATACCGTACTTCAATTTTACGTATAATATACCCGAACTCGCTCATTTTCAAACGAAACTGATGTATCTCTATGGCGAACCTCCTATATTCCGCATTAAATTCAGTGATTGTGTATCCACGGTTAAACAACTCTGTTTTGGTCATTTTATCAGTCCCCGTCCTTCGTCCTAGCCATTGCTGTTCGGTGGTTGAATTCGAGAGAAATGAGAAACCAACGAAAGAGGCCACTGTTTTCTCCTTCCCTTCTCAGCCCCCTAGCCCTTAGAACGAGGCGTGGTTCTTTCTCTCCTCTTCTCCGCAATGCATTGTGCTGCTTTCTTTTTCCTTGGCGTCCAGCCAACTATATTGATTTGCGATGTGAATAGGGACGCAGAGAGCGGACAGGGACGGGGACGGGGACAGAGTCAGATAGGGCGATGGACCAGAGATGCAGGGAGGGGATGAGAGATCGGGGATGCGAGTGGACACAGGCACGCACAACTGCAGTCTCTTCATCTCGCACTCACTCTCACTCTCTTCATTCTCCTCCCTCCTCTCTCCTTTCCAAACTCCAATTCTCGGCTATTCTTTCCTTATCCTAAAGTCAGATTCCGCATTTAGCGAGTCTAATTTCACGCCGGAAGTGGAATTTACACCATTTTATGCATTGAACTGAACTTCTCCAGTCTTCAATTGATGATGAGTTTACTTCATTACAACTTCACTTTGAACTATCAACCATTCCATCCGTGTCTTTCCACCTTCCCGCATTCAGGCATCGTCATTCTCCCTGTGTTTTGATGTTGTTGTTCTATCCGCATTTGCGTCATTTTATATCCGAAAGGAAATCACTCCTACTTTTCACATTCGTTCTCTTTCCTGATATTTCTGCATAGACTTTTATCCTGTGAATTTATTATGTTTTTGTCGAATTACCTGCATTATCACATGACTGAATGCCATTGATGCTATTATGATATGTTTCGAAGTTCTTTCACATTTAAAAATTACTTTGGAAGTTTTATCTAGTTGCTATTCTTGTGTTCCGTATAGTTGTTCTAAAATGCGTTGTTTTTAAGCTGGAAGCGCCTAAAATGACGAGAACTTTCAATCTCGTATTTGATACATTCACCATTATCCAAAATGCATCCTCTGCTTTCTATTCATTCTGATTTATTGACGTCTCTTCATTCGTACAGTAATCATTCCATTCATCAGCTCCATGTGTCTGTGGTATCGTTGCAGCATCGTATTGCCGCTCCTTGTCGACCCCCACGTATTTTCACGCCTTCTCGCATTTGCAGTGCTTTTTCTTTTCTGCTGTGTCCTTTCTCAAGTCGTTTTCCCTCTTCTCCCCTCGCCCGATCAGAGACAATTGCAATCTGCCCCATCTCCTCTCCATCTCTCTATCTCTATCTGCTGCGCATCGTACACTCTCCCACTTCCCCGTTCAACCTTCCTTCCTCTCTCACCCTCTCCCTTCTCACTCTCGCCTTCTCCAATGCATATCTCTCGTGCATCGCATCGTTCGTCTTTTCGTTTTTCGATGTGCCAATTCTCCTATCAATCGATATCCAATGTTGTTGTGTTTCAGAACTCAGCTCAGCTTCGAACATTGGCAGTCAATATCAGACAGTCAGTCAGCCAGACAGTCAGACAGTCAGTGCACAAGTGTGCAAAGCGTCTCCGTTCTTCCAACTTGCATCAAATAGCCAACCGGCCTTGTTTGTTCAACCCAACTTGTCCACTCAACGGTTCACCCCATCAATGGACTACTATCAGCAACCCCGTCCCCAGCAGGCCTCTGCCGCTGCCCCAGCTCCTGGATACGTCTACAGCCAGGTAGCTTTTAACCAATTTTTTCATTTTGACACAATAGTTGGATGTGACCAAGCGCTAGGATTTCGGCAGCTTATCATAACACGGCGAGCTACTCCTTATATACTATAGTCTCGCTTCTCCCATTTGTTCGTGAAATACGGGGAAAAAGAAGGAAGAAAGGAGAAAATAAGTCGAAAAGAGAAGGGAAGCAGGGCAAAGGACGAGAACCTCGTAATAGTATGTTGTGCGTGAAAATGACGTAGAAGGCGTGAATCGGCGTGCCTCCATCCTTAACACTACTCTCCCATTTTCTCGCTGTTAGCGGAGTATCGCCGTTAATTCACTGTCTTACCTCGTGTGCTAAAAAATGAACATCATTGGAGTTTAACATAACTTTCTGCTGAAAGTACAAACCCCTTCCTAATTCCTTCTTGATAGCTACAATTTTTAGCGAATAATTTAGTAATTACTACAAACCTATTGGTTAGCATTTCTAATTTTTAAAAGCTCACTCATCTAAAGTTAGTTCAGGAGTTGTATCATTCAAAATTTCATTTGAACGAGTGAAACATTTGTTAAAAGAAATGGCACAAGACTTGACTAAATGAAAATCAGAAGAAACGACTTCTTCCGAAATTGAGGATAGAAACCTACCGAAATGATGTGTTGAATTTCAGTCGGCCAACTCAACTCAAATGTTCTACCCGCAGGCGATGACAACAGGACACCACCACCAGCAGCAACCCAATGCCTATGCCCAGCCGCACTATGCAATGCCCACTGCCGGAAATGCTCCCACTGGAATCGACTATGGAACTCATTTTGGTAAGATTCTATGTTTAATGATCTATTTTCCTAAAGATTTTTCTACCTAAATTTCAAAGGAAGAGTAACGATTGCCGTGCTCGCCGCTAGCATTCAGCGATGAAATGAGTCCGCGTTAACCCAAACTCCTGTTTCGATCACAAGCTAGCGATTTTCCCTTTTCTTCTTCCTCCTTTAGATGGGCGAGAAATAAGGGCAACCCTATTATTTTTAAATGCAGCAAGCGGTTTGGATTGGAACGTGCATATTTCAGCGCCTAATACTATCGGAGAACACGATACAGAGTCCAATTTACGAAGATCTAAAGCTCAAAATTATGGAACCCCAAAGATGATCATGGGTTTAGAAGTTAAATTAACTTTTGATTCCAATCGGCAAAATTTCCTCGCTTATATTTCAAATATCTCTAAAAATGCAAATAAAATAAAATATTCGAGGCCTGAAGACCATAGTTATATATTTCCAGGGGCACAGGCACAGAACTCGATGAGCGCACACGGACAGGCGAACCTGAATGCGAATGCGCAGCGTCGTCCTCGCGGAATGCAGACAACTGGCGCAGAGCTGCAGATGCACGCACCTGCTTCTGCTCCCAACAATGTAAGCTGTTTATTATGTTTTTTCGATCTGATGAAGTCGAAATTCGTTTGTAATTAGTTACTAGTAAGTTTGGATAATGATAATTAAGATCGTTAAATATTTCCATTTTGATAAACATTTTTCCTGTTTTAGTTCATTTAAAAAAATAATAATAATTCAATCACCACTATTCCGATAAAATTTTGATCAGGTTCAGGAATTGCCCCTGCGTCTAATTGTGGACGCCCGTCATGTGGGCGCAATCATCGGCTCTGGCGGCTCGAATATCAAGGAAATGTCGAAGGACACTAAGGCTCGCATCACCGTCGATTCGCACAAGAGCACCAGGGATGGACATGGAGAAAAGGTGGGGATGAATGCAATAACAAATGACATGTAATGACTGCATTCTGCAATTCGTCATTGAAGAGAATGGATAGCGAGTGCTTTTGTACCAAACCGAGAGAGAAAGAGAGGAGAGATAACGAAGGAAGAAAAACGAGATAAAGTTTAGGACAAAAGCACTCGCTATTGGAACAACACATTCATTCCAAATCATTGGGACAAAAATACTCGCAGACAAAAGAACTCTGTTGCAGATCGTGCAAATTATCGGCGCCCCCGAGAACATCACTCGTGCCTGCGTTCGCGTGCTCGAGGTCGTCCAGAAGGAACTCGATAAGGACGAAAACAAGGAGTGAGTGCATTCTCGGCAATCAATTATGATGTGTTGAAAAGACGGTTGAACTAAAACAGTAGTTAAAATTTGTAATGAGTAAAGTTAGTATAAAATAGATAACCTGTATTTGACGTAATGACGAAACGCATTTTTATCTTTGACAAAACGAAAAATGACGAAACACGATAGAAATTGATGGAGACTTGGAAAGGTAGCATATAGTCGCGCAGTCACCAGAAGAACAAGAAATATCGTGGGGAAAAGAAACCCTACCAGACTCTACTCCTACTCTAATATTTTCAGCATAAGTACGTGTTACTACTCCAAGTTATCATCAATTTCTACTGCACTCTGTCGTTACGTCTTTTACAAATCGCCTATAGAATACCGAAATGAAAGCAGAGTTTTGGTGTTGCATAATCTTCGGCACACTTTCAAATAAAATTTGCATTTTTTCTGGCAATATAACATTGTTAAAGAAAAACAACGAATGAGACCAATCAAAATTATTATTCAGATCGAGCGGCGAAGTGGAGCTGAAGCTGCGTGCAGCGAACCAGCTGGTGGGTCGTCTGATCGGGAAGCAGGGCGCCACGATCAAGAAAATCATGCAGGAGACAGGCACCAACATCTTCGTGTCCAAGTGAGTCCCTTACCCAACCAGGCTCACCAGTCGTTCAGCAAGTTTTTAAGTGAGCAACAGAGTCGCAGCGAGATGGGCGTGCTGTCGCCGTACGAAGTAGCGCTCAATCTGGAGAGGACCATCACGGTCAAGGGCCCCAGCATCGATGCAGTGTCTCAGGCAGAAAGCCGCATTTCACAGAAACTCCGACAGAGCTTCGAGACTGATCTGCAGCAGAGAGTGAGTGGATTGTGGGGACAGACAGAGACGAGGAGGGGAATTCAGATGCAGCTGGGCATTGGAGCTGCCGCGAGTGGACTGCCAATGCTGCCTGGCGGAATGATCAACCCGTTCTCGATGGACCTGGCGGCCCTATCCCTGGCAGGCAGAACAGGCATCATGACCCAGCCACACCTCGGACTCGCAGCCGCAGGCCTGCCTAGCACCAACTCCAACAGCAATGCCACCAAGACACTCAGAATGTACGTGCCCAACAACATGGTCGGCGCCATCATCGGTTCCAAGGTAATTTTTCGCATTCTCTGACATTGAAATCGTAAATAGAATAAACTGACAGGGAATATAAACTGCTTATCAAAGATCCTGCTTCTAATTCTTGGTCAGCCCAAATTAAATACGCTGATTTCAATAATTCATTTCCAGAAACATGAACATTTAAAAACTTAGCTTACATTGTAAACGCGAGCATTAACAATATGTAGCATTATTAGCTACTGCAGTAAAAGGAAATTCGGGGTCAGACAGCGGAGCTGTTCGAGATCGTTAGCGTTTCCTGACTTGATTATTGTAATAAGTGTATTTTATTTGAGAAACCCACCAACTTTGAACAGGACCGTTGATATACACCATATGTTGTTGCGCACTCCTTGTTAGGTCATTTTTATTCAATTGAATAGAATTTAGAATGGATCTTTCGAATAAAATACAAATTCAGAGTTAAAATGAAACTCAAATATATGAAAGTTTTCAGGGAACACACATCCGCAACATAATGCGCAACTCGGGCGCCAACGTGCGAGTTGACGGAGGCGGAGAGAAGAAGGAAAGGGACACGACCGGCGGCGGGGGGAAGGAGGAAGGTAGTGGAGAGGCTGCTCCTGCTGCTCCCAGCAAGGACAGCGATACTCCCCCTGCACAGGACACTTCGAATGCTGACCAGACCAAGGACAGCAAGACCATGAACGTCACTGACTCGGACAAAAAGGTATATTTATTTATTTATGATGATATCTTTGACACAGTGAACAGAAAACTGATTATTGAGTGAGAGCGACTACATAGAGAAAATGTCTAAAATCAGCAGTTTCTTTGAAAGAATGTTACTTTTCTTTTCCTGAAACGCGACATACGGAATAATCAGATAGATCCCAACCCCACTTTTCTAATCTAGCTTTAGATCCTATGTCTTTCATTACTACTGGTGTGAAAAGAAATTTGACCTGCTTTCAAAAAGACGATTTGACCTAAAACGATGAGTTGAATTGCAGCCTGATGACGAGCGACTTATCACTATCACAGGCACGGACATTCAGGTGCAGCGCGCTCAGTTCTTCATCTTCACGCGCATCGCTGAGCAGACTGGACAGCTGTTCGAAGAGGTTTGGATTTAAAAAATGAAGACCCAAATTGTTGCAAAACGCACTTTCTTTGAAAACCATGCTTGGACTGATAAGATCAGAATCATTGTTTAATCTTTGCCAGAAAGAAACATCGAATTTTGGAGTCGTCTTCATTAGTTTTTTCCACTTACATTAACCTTAAAATCATGCTTGCTTCTACTAATAGCAAGACTTTAGGTGAAACTTCGCTCTGAAGTGACTGTGCCGTCGAAATTGGTGGGTCGCATCATCGGCAAGGGTGGTCAGAACGTGAGGGAGCTGCAGAGACTCACGGGCGCTTCGGTAAATGTACGCTCCCTCCTCGCTGCAGTGCAAATCATCGAATTGGAATTCAGGTGAAGATTCCCGATGACGAGGTGAAGAATGCGGCTGGAAATGGAGAGGAGGAGAAGAAGGAGGCTGGAGCTGAAGACGCTTCACCTAACCCAACTGAGACAAGCACTGCTGAGAAGAAGGAACATGCACAGAAAGAAGGTTGGTGCGCATTCGTGTTTTGCGCTATTTCATTCTTGTATTAAATTGCCCACTAATTGCAATCGATGTGTACTCAAAGTGAATTTTCCACTCGAATTCAACTGCTTTTTTTAACCTATCATGAATAATAAGGACACAAGGAGAAATGATAGAGCAAAAAAGAAAAATCGAAAATAAATTCAGTAAATCGATTTCGTTTCGTTGTTGGTGGAAATATGGATTGGGTTAAGGAGATATGAGATGAATTGATTTGCAGAGGGAACCCTCGTGCGCATAATCGGCTCATACCCAGCTACTCACCACGTGCAGGCCAGAATCGCTCAGCTGGCCATCGAGTTCAACAAGATGAACATGGAAAGCACTCCTGGCAAGCGAGGTGCTGCCGGAACAAATCAGGGTGCTGGAGACAATGCTGGTCAGTCGATTTCGCAGTTATGAAGAGATGCATGAATTTGTCATCCTTTATTTGCAATCGCAAACTATGACTTTTATGAAACGACTTGGCTAATGTTATTATTAAAAAACATCTCTTTCAAAATCCTACGAAAAATTCAATATGGTGTATTTAGTGCGCAGGCTCTATACTGATTGTTTTCGCACGAGCTCCTTGAATTGAATTCTTCATGTCTTCATTCGAACGATTTTCTCAAGCCAGAATAATCAAAAGAAAATGAACTTTACTCTGGCAATTATTTGGCAAAACGAAATAGATTAATGAAGGTGTAAAGAATTCAAACACGCTCCCTCGTTTAACTTGCACAGCTACGTTGTCTACTTTGCCCATGCACCATGCACAATTTCAGGCCTGAAGAAGTCGTGTTACTTCAAGGCGAAGACATTCAACGTGGGCAGGAACGTTAGCCGCTAGCCGCTATTAGAGCTCAAATGCTCTTATTTTCAGATTCGCAATTCGCTTGGTGTTGTTTTTGTTGATAGATTTTGTTGATCTTCTTCATTTTCATGTGGTGTAGGTATCTATGCTGCTTTTTCAAATTTATTATTGTTGAATTGAATGAATGATTATTGTTAACACTGCACTATTAAAAAACACATGCAAATTTCATCTTGTGGATGAACAGGTCCCCTTGTATTTACAGACGGCTGTGTCTGTTATCCGTATCTAAATACAGGAGGCGCATGAGTATGCTCTTCTGAAAAATTAATCCAGATAAAATCCAATTTCTTGCACATTTAACTATACATTTTCTTTACAAAGAGCCAACTATTCCGAATTCCGCATTTACTAATCTGATAATTAGTCGAATTTTTTCCTAGAAATAACCGATGCGGTTTTCTTGTGAAAGCACAGAGCAAACTCGAATTCTGTAATGGTCGTGTATATGTTCGCAGATATTTATTAGTTAACAGTCCAGTAACTAACGACACTTAGCAACCCATAATCAATAATAATCGCAATAGCGGTAGAAGGCTGGAGAGCACTTTATATAGGGGCTTGGAAGACATTTCGGGAACATTTTGCAATAATACAATAGGACATATATTGGAATGTCTTTGTCACATTTGTTTAACGTCAAATTAATCACCATATATACTAAATGTTTCTAAAAGTGGAAAAAGCCGCAAAGATGGTTGCGACATTCCTTATCATCATTTTCGCTGATTTGCAGACTTATTATCCTCACCTATCATATCGCATGATTCGGATAAAAAAGCATGAATACATTTTGATACTGTTTTATATCTATTCACGATTTCAGTAATTTTAATGGATTTCAATTCAGATCAATTCAACCGACAGCAGCAGCGCAACTCTCCGAATGCCCCGAATGGCTCAAATTGAGTTGGCCCCTGCGCTCATTCGCAGTCCAATCCAATCCAACCCCAACCCAATTCCCCCATTCCACGTTTTGCACTGCCTTTTCCATTGTCATTTTCATCTTCGACATCATCAAATGATATTGGTTCACGTATCAAATACGGGTTAAAACTATCATTTCCGTTTGATTTTTTTCTTCGAAACTTTCTACTATTCTTTTTGATTACTTGTTGTTGGTGTTATGCGAATTCACGCGGTATTAATCATCGAAAAGTGAAAGTGGATTTGTAGGCAAATGGTCAGACGGCACAGTGCACTTGAGCTGTTATGACTGTCAACTTTGCACTTTCATCATCTTCTCTTCCAATTTACGAGTTGGGAAATGTTGCAGAAGATTAATGTTCGTGATTACAGAAGCAGGAATGAAATAAGATCTAAGATTACCTGAATCAGTCTATTCGATTCTTGTTTCGACAATTTTATTCTTCTTGTATAATATTGTCTTCGTGCGCATAATATCATCGTTGATTTTTCATTACCTTTGATAGTTGTGACACTAATTGTAAATCATATAATTTATTTGTACATTACGGGTGCCTTTAAAGGAGTTTTAGCTGACCTGTCTAATAGTTGGGACCTGTTTAGTTTGAGATATTACATCTCCCAACTACTTGTATGTAATCATGCAAAAACTCCTAATTCTCTTGTGAATCGAGAATCTTTGAATAGAAGAAAGATAAGATGTTGCGACGAATCTAGGCACCAAATCGTTATGTGTAGCGTCAACTGCAGAACACATGTATGGCGCTGATTACAAGCGGGTCACAACGATGAATTATTTATAAAACATGTATATCCAATATATCATCATATATTCCGTCGGCTATATAATGTGAAGTTATTCCAAACTCGATCTTATCTTAAACCGACTGAATATACCATACAATGTGCTATATGTATTTTAAAGATTTATGTTTTATAAGAGATGGAATATATGAGACGTTATTTATAAGATTAAGTTTTCTATTTAATCATTAGAAAATTTTATTTTGTTATAAATAACGTGTGTTTAATGGAAAACTATATTTCCACTCTTGCTAATATTAATTAAATAGGTGAAAACTCGAATAATTTATTATCAGAAATAGCACTTCTGTGATTCGAGTTTTCAGTATGATTATTCATCATTCGTCTATTTTCTGTATACAAGTTTATTTATCATGCATTCATCCATTGTAATCTATTTGATTGTTCATTTTTGATGTTATCAGACGTTGTTGTGCCCTTAATTGGGCTGATTTGCAAGGCGCAAAATCAGAGCCTCGTTGGCAGCTCTTTCCATCCTTCATCCAACACTCATCATTCACCCATCCAATCACTCCCGTTTCCATCAGAAATATGGTTTCCCCTTCCTTCAATTATCATTTGAATCGAACCGCATTCATATGCAATTGACAATCAGAAGAACATGCAGCTTCTCCTGTCCAATCCCCAACCCATTCACCCTATTTCCCACTCAACCGCCCGTCGCCCGTACACCGGACTTCTGCATCGACACTTCTCCGCGAATTCATCTTCTAGAATGACCAGACCAATTCATTCAATTACAATCCTTGTTGTTGTAAGTAATATAATCACTTCTCTTATAATGATTTATTTTGTATTTCACACAGCTTATTACACATATAATCCGCCAATTATCCACACATCTATTCAATTTTTCAACCCAAGAATTGATACGACACAATTGGAGCTTATCATCACATTTTCGCTCAACCCATCAATTCTTGTAACTCTAATTCATCAATTACATTACACTCCAATCGTTTCCATGTAATCACACATTGCTTCATTCAACTACATTTTCTAATCCCCCATATATCCATTGCTATGTGTTGTATGAACTGTAGCTAGATTCTGATTCTTCAATTTCATATTCAGCTTAATCGACTCCCCCATTTCACTATCAAATCGTGTGCAGTTTTTCGGTACATCAACATTATGCGAATTCCAATTCGTTACTTCTCTCCAATTTCATCGATACCTTCGACAACTTCATTATGTTGAAAACTAACTAAACTGAGCTGCCCACGGAATAAATCATTTAAAACAATCGGCGGAAATAGCAAATAAGAAAAAAGAAAAGAGCAACTGAAAACTGGTCAAAAATTCTAGCACATTATATCCTTATTTTTCACCAGGTTAAAAATAATGCAATATCTTATCAAGACAAACTTTTATATAAGAATTTAAAAATCAAGCGAAAATATTTGACATATTTTAGCCTAATTCGATAAAAAGCTCATTAAGTGGTTAATCATAAGAATTTGAATACGATTTGTGATAGAACCTTCTGATCAGAGCTATTAGAAATTAAAGATAGAAAAGTTGAAAACTATCACATAATGATTGAACTAGGAATGCTTATGGCGACGGCGAGATTTGTTGCTGTATGAGTGTCTGGAAGAGCTTGCATGTCCGCGTCTGTTGTCATCCCTTCTTTCTCTGTCTTTGTTTCTCTTGTTCCTGACTCTATCGTCTCTATCCTTGTCCCTTTCGCCTGCATATCTGTCATCGTGTCGATGTGACAGAGAATCATGTCTGCGCGAATTGCTCGGCTGGTTGTCCTGTCGACGATCGCAACTGCAAATGAAATTCGAATTAATAAATGAAAAAATGAACTTTCAGAGTGCGTTCAAAATTCGAAGAAAAAAACGGGAACAAACTACAAAAATGAAGAGTGAGTGGATAAGAAAAATGCAATATTCACCTGACAAGAGTGTGGAGAGGCTGAAGCAAGGGCTTGGGAGGAGTCGGCAGCAATGTCTTCCTGCCAGTTGGAGCTCTCTGTTCCGACTGAACAGAGTCGCATTCTTCCTTCACGACTGTTTTATCGCCGCTCGAACTCGCAGTTGCCTGGAAGAAACGGGAATAATTATAGTCGTTTCAAACTTTTCGAATAAACGAGATTTTTCAAACAGATAAAATGTCAATGTCAACTATTATCTTGTCTGGTAATTCTCAATTTTTAAAAATTATCAGCAAGGATGTTCGCGGTTCGATTCGGTTCTAGATTTTCATTAGCATTTCTCGGTTTGGTTAGAGAAATTTGACGGCTTCTTACGGTTCTATTCAACATTTTTCCCAAGTCGCGCACATCCTGATTGTCAGTGTAGAATTTTAGGTATGCACAAAATGATTACAAATTACCACAATGGGAGGAGGGGGTATTTTGGCATGAGTGATGAAAATCACATCTGGATCCTCGACATCTTCCTTTTCCTTCTGCTGCAGTTCTTCATGCCTTGCAGTCTCCCAATTACTCTCCTGCAACCAATCAACGTTTTCAATAATCATCAGAAAAGCCGATCTGACCATTTTCTGATTGGAGGATCCCTTGGCAGGTTTCTGATTGGGCAGAGTGCCGAATGAACGAGGACCGTTTTCCCGAGAGAGCAACGTTCTGCCCTGGCTCTAAAATAAAGTCTTTGTAATAGTTTTCTTTTCTTTTAGAATTCTTATTCTTAGAAGATAGCGAGGAGATTAAAACACAGTGAAGGTAAATACAGGATGTTCCCCAAAGGACAAGGGTTGTAAGACCGTGTGCAATAAAATAGGAAACCTACTCAGCTAAACTAATTAATAATTCGGATGGAGCAAATGATAAAACTCTAATTTAAACACCAAAACTACCTGAATATCAAATTTCATATCTGGAGGAGAATCTGCCCGATTCGGCTGAACTGGGTCGATTAGCTGTGCTGCATCAACAGACGCCTGAGTTTGCTCATCAGTTATCCTTCGAACGCCTTCCAATCACCCTCTCCACTCACCTGTTCATTCGCATTCCTCTGTTCGTTCTCTTCTGCATCCATTCCACTCTCTTTCTTTATGTTCCTATATCCATCTCCTTCAATTTCATTCCATCTCGGTTTCTTCTTTTCCACCTTTTTCCCACTAGTCACGATGTCCGGATCATGTCCCTGATCATCTTCCGACGAAAACGACAGACTTCGCTGAAACGATAAGAAACAATCAATTTTAACAATATGACTGGTCTCTATGATCTACCGACACGAAATCTGAGATAGAAATCGACATTTCTTTCGAGTAAAATCGAAATATAAATTGCTCTAAATCTCAAAATTGTCCAGCCCCTGATTTCAAATATTTAATTAAAACAAAAGAAAACGCATTTAGCAGCTTCCAACCTTAATTCCAATAATTCTCTGCGCATGTGGCTGATCATTTGAGGCTTCCCCTGCATTGTTGACTGGCAGCGTCTCCTCAGCCTGAATGCATTCCATTTCAATCGCCAAATCGTCGTCACCAGGAGTGTGCGAAAATACTTTTGAGATTTTAGGAAAAGAAACCGGACGGAAATTATCCAAAAAATTAGCGAAAACGAAATTTTCGCACAACCCGGATTATCACCCAACCTGTTGTAGCGGCTGCTCTTCCTGTTCTTGTTCATTTCCCCCGTCATCTCGATTCGAGATAGGCACAAATTTCAGAGATTTCTTTCGAGCAACGAGCGGATTGAACGAATTCTTCTGAACGCAATTGACTGGTTTTTCGTTAAATTGGGTGAAAATCACCGGTCTGCGAACGAATCCAGCGAAGTTGTGTTTGACAGAGACGATTTGCGACGGCTGCATGGACTGGGTGGATGCTGCATCGTTGAGGTGGATGGATGGCCTGGCACGGGAAGTAGTAGGGACTGCTGCTGTTGATGCAGAAGAAGAGGGATTGTCCTCCACGTCTGAACTCGATTCGTCAGAGGAAGAAGAAGAGTCGGAGGAATCGAGAACGCGATGCAGCAGATCGGTCAGTCGGGTTGGCTGTGCAGTCGTCTGCAAGAACATATAGATGCCAGCTGATTGAGGACGAGATAGACTTACAGAAGCAGGGTTGTGAGCGCTCGACGTGGAAGGCATATTCGGATCCTGAGGAACGAGATTTGCATCCGCCACAGTGGAGGTCGGCTTCTTCGCCTGCAGATGAGCATAATTTAATTTAGAATTCACAAAATTTTTCGTAATGTCTACATACGATTTGGCTAATTTTTGCATCTCAGGATGCTTTGTGATGCTGATCACGGATCTGAAATCAGAAAACTCTGACGCGTAAGCATTCAGACAGGAAATGCTGGAAAATATTTTTCGTAAAGAAGAAAAATCGTATATCTAATTGAAATTCAACATTAGCATACACCATTATTATTCTATACAGAAAACGATTTTCGGAATCTTCTGCTCGTACGCTTGCAAGTCAGCATCTTCTGACTTCAGAATCGTGATCAGCGTCACGAAATACCCATGTGGTGCAAAAGTCAGCTAAATCGAAGGCGGACACTTCAAAAAGTATCCTTGGCAGCAAAAAGTTAGCAGGCTTGTAATGAAAGATTTAAAAAAGGTTAGTGGAGGTCGGTACGGGTTCGGGTAAAAGTTTCTGGACAACGGAATAAGGAAAAGCTAACATTTGAACGATACGGAAAAGACTCGTCCAGCAGCTGGTTCCTGAGGATCTTTGAATAGTCCCTGTAGTACTGGATGATCTTCCTGAGCGGGTCGCTCGCAGACAGCTTCTGCACTTTGTCAAATTCGTGGGAATGCTGAAAAGCAATTATTCATTCTAATAGATCGATGAATTGCGAACAAGGAAATGTAAGCTAGAGTCTTTCACCTTTCACGTAAGTACCAACTTTTCAAGAAATTGAAGTGAGCACTTTCCTTCCAAACGCTACCTTTGCTCTTTTCTGCCTTCGAGGAAATTAGTTGTGGGAAGAAAGTATTTGAAATAAGAAATGTAGGGTACCTTCATGTGACTGAATATGTCCGAGAGCCTCTCCGCGTATCCGCACTTGTTGAAAGGGCAGCTGACCATGATTCGAGAATGCTGCTTGTCGATGTGGCCGAGCATCGACTTGAGAGATTTGATTTTGTTGTTTGTGGAAGGGCATTTCGTACACTGCTGGTCGGAATAGACCTCGCCCGGGAAGCAGATGAGCATCTGAAGACAAGCTCGATGAGATCAGGAGAAATATGACTAGAGTCATTAGAAACTCCTACAGTTGCTTCCAGAATCGAACTGAAATCGCTTTCGTCGACATCCTTGATGTGGCTCTTCAGAACGTGGTCGCGACGACTGACTGAAAAGCGAAATTTCAATATAACCAGGATTATACCATTATTACTGACTATAGAGGTTGTCAACAGAAGCCTTGCACTGTTTGCACACGGTTTTGGACGGAGCAGGAGTGGACAGTTCCCGGGCTCGCTTCTCGTTCTCAAGTTGCGCGATGTAGACGTGAATCGAGGACAGGGAAGGGTCAATGCAGGGCTGATTCTGGAAGAATATTTGATAAAAAAAATACTCAAATCAATACGTCATTCACAGTAGAACAGTTAAGTTTTGATCTGCCACATATTTTCGGAATTTTTCAATCTAGTGAATATTCTCTCTGCTCAAGTTAGAAAAGGGAATAAGCTGTAGATTGTGATTTTTATCAATTGAAACCCAGAAAAGAATGCAAACAAGGAGTTTATTTCCGTTCAATTAGAGGCCTGAATACCTGATCTGCATTTGCCTGCTGCCTACTGTTCGACTTATCTGTTGCCTTCTCTGTTTGCAAATCGGATATGCGTCTTTTTCGATTCACATTCTGCCTCTGCACTCCACTTGCTGGCGTCCTCGATGCAGCTGCAGTTCGTGAACGAGGAGGGGATTCTTCATCTGAAATGTCCAAACATTCATCAAATGGCAATAAGCGAGTAAACGAACCACTGCTTTCTTCCTCGTCATCAGTTGCGCCGGCAGAGCTGAATAAGTTACTCAAATTCCTGAAAAAAGAAAACAATTTGCACTATGTGTTTGCTTTGAAACGCTCGTGGAGGGGGCGTGTCGGCGAGGGTAGTTCGAGTTCTGAGCGAAGAAATATCGCTGAAAGAGAAGAGAGTGGGAAGGCGGCTAGATAAATCAGGGACGTACAGACAGGAATGGCTGCCTCAAATTGAGGCGAAGTTGAATTGAGGGAGAAGGAAGTTGAGAGAAAAAAGAAATTTCAAGGTCCCGCATACTTGTTCGTGGCTCCGCCCCACCCAAAAGCATTTCATTTGACTTTTCGTATAAAAAATGAACGAGTTACCTCTTGGCCGCATTTCCAGTTGGAGTCTGTGCAGTGGCCTTCGATCTGTCATTCGGGTTCTTCTTTTGTACTTGCTGCGTTTCTGCTTTCCTACTCGCATTCCCCTTGTTCTTCTTCTTATTCGATTCCACTTCATTCTGCATTTCAGTTTTCCTAAACGATGAAATGTATTTTACAAGTGCTACCTATTTCTCCGAAACTTCGGTGACAAGTGAACTCACATCTGCTGATTGAGTTGCAGTCTGGCATTGACGATGTGCTTCACCTGAAGAACTCCGCTGTTCAAAAGTTGCGAGTCCAGTCGAATCTGCTCCAGCAACTGCTCCACATAACTGTTCGCAACCGTCTGAAATCATCACTGATCAGTTCTTCTCTTCGAAAACGCGAACAATAAATCCGGTAGCTGTTGAATCCCGGTGAAAATCTAGTATTATTTTTCTCCTCTCATATCCCCTTCCTTTTTTATCGAGACTCGGAATCCGATTCGACGATTTTTCTTTACATGTTCATAAACTATCGTCTAGGATATTCTAGTTGCTCTTATTAGAATCGAATTCCAGATTATGTGAGCAGAAAACGTAAAATGACGACTAATGTTTAATAATGTAAAAATGATGAGGGTCCGATTGTTTTATTAAAAGCAGAGGAATCACTTGCCCTGAACATGTTGTTGTGTTTCTCCTGAATGCAGTGCTTATGTCTTTCAGCTTCAGTGTAGAACAACTCATCGCAGTCTTCACAGGCATATTTCCTGAATTCGCTCATTTTCTCCAGACTTCTCAAATTTATCAAATTTTTGGGCCCACATCACAAAAGTGCAAATTGTTCTGTTTCGCGGGCACGGGGTATTTGAGTAGTCTGATTTCTTCAGCTTACTTGTATTTGAAATGTCGAAGCAGATGCTGCTCCATGACCTCTTCATCGTCCTTCTTCGAGCCGCACAGGACGCATTTCAGCCCTTCCGCTCCATCCACCACATTCCCATCGGCTATCCCGCTCATTGCTGACTGAAACATACAAAATTATTTTCGAAAAATAAAAAAAAAATCACGATGGATTCTCAACGAGAGCGGTTTGAAAACGTGAAATTCAAACAAAGGCTATTTGATACTTGTTTCGTTCCACTTTGTAGCCAAATTGCAAAGTGGGCGTGGCCTTTCGTAACTGTCACGAAAGGAATCACCAAAATTCAGGAATATTCCGGAAACAAGCAAAACAGAACTGACAAACGTTCTTACACAGCCGTTCTCCTTTTGAAATAGCCTTTGCTCTGTTGCGTGTAAAGGCAGGGCATTATCTTCGCTTGACGAAAATTTATTCGCAAAAAATGATTTTCGAATTTCATCTTCTCAAAATTTATATCTTTGGCTATGCCAATTTGTTCTTCAAGCGGCTTTTTTGCTATAAGCTTTATTAACCCATCAGATTTTGAGAAAAATACTTTTATGGTTTTATCTTCACAACGGGAGTTTCACTTGCGCTCTCTATCTAAATCATTTTTGATCAGTTTGTTGAAATTTGATTAATGACAGATGAAATTTCAACCATACTTGTTTGTAGAATACATTTTGCAAATATTCCAAACGATTTGAAGTTGAGCAATATTCTTACTTCAGACCATCTCATTAATAGTGACCACTTTTATATTTGTATGAATGAATAGGGCAAGATCTTTCTGAAAATCGTAATTTTTAAAGCAGCTATGCCAAGTGCAGTTATAATTGGAAAAATGCTATTTTCCACCACGCTGCTTTGTTTTGTACCCTCCCCCTTTTCGGCCCGCTCACTTCTGCAATGCGCAGGCGCAAAAGGGAGCAAAAAAGCGATGAAAGGAACGAAAAGCGAAAAAAGGAGGGGAATTTATTGTCGACCAGGAAAGCGCAATTAAAGCAGCAAAAAAGTTAATTACACCCAATTATCTCGTTCAGTTATCAAAATAGAGGCAATTTCTGACATTTTGAGACCGAACACGCACAGGAACTCTTCAGGAGAAGCGCTCGGGGAAGGCCGGAATGTCGAGGACGCGATTTTTCTCTTAAAATCGTTCGATTTCTGCTAAAATCTTTTATTTTACGCGATTTTAGAATGTTTCAGGCGCTTAAATAGTTGAAGGGCATCAGTGGGCATCGATTGAATATAAAACTAGCCTGGAGCGCCACTTCTGAACCGCAACAGGGGCGTGAAAACGTACAAAGTTCTTATTAGCCATTCTACGGAAATCAGTAGAATGGTTTAACACAACCCTCAAAATTATTTTTCTGGAAATAGTTCCTAATAGTGTAATCGAGGGTGGAGAATCCGAAAATCAGGGTCCCGGAGCTCGGATGCGCGTCGTTTACGCTGTAGCGAAGGTCGTACTTGAAAATTCAAAAATCGTTAGGAAACATCTAGGTAAGTCAAATTTGGTATCAAATGCTTCGTCTCGACGAGATAAGCAACTTTTGTTAAGAAACTTTTCCGATCTGATGCTTACATAAAAGTTATAGGCCGAAAACTATCAAAATTGCTCAACTTTCCAACATTTTCGATCAGTACGCTCGTAAAACGCAAATGGTACCTGATTTTATTGCATATTGTTTTACTCGAGCACTCAGGGAAGAAAATGGTATATAACATATGGCATAGAAGTGAGTGCTGTCTGAGAATTTAATTTTTTTCGAAGCGCGGTCAAATACCACTTTGAACAAAAAAATCATATCTCACTGATTATCAATGGTAAGTGGATGATTATTTTTTTATTTGATTACTATGGACATCCAGTTTATCAGACATCAAAAAATAATTTTTTTAGATATCGATTTCTGCAGAAATGCGCACATTTCGCGTCTTGATTGCGTACTTTCCGATCCGTACTGTCTTTACGCGTAAATGACGTCGGAAAAATTTGTCCTTCCAGTATGTTGTGTAGAATGGCATGCTTAACAAATTTTGTTTCGGAATCTACCCTGGATTCATTATCCTTGGGGCTGCAGAATTTTTTAAAGTGCGAAGGTCAAATTCAGCATAATGATTTTTTAGCACAAATTTTCAAAAATTCATATCTTCCTATGTGTGCACATTCTAGAAAAAGTTCTGGAACAAAGGTTGATCAACTTGAACAGCTCTACAAGATTCTACTACAAACTCCAACTTTAACTCACATTACCCTTGTAAATCCAGTACGGATGTATAGGGTATCTCCGGGTAACTTTTACCTGCCAAAAATATTGTCCTAAAATTTCATTTTTATCTTTATGATATTCTCCTACTGAAGATCTACAAAATAAAAAAATAATCATGAAATTTCGTTAGAAATATAGGAAGATATGAATTTTTGAAATTTACTGCTCAAACGGCATTTTGCAGTAATTAGTCATTGAACTTCAAAAAATTCTGCAGCCCCAACGGTAATGATTCAGGGGTTGGTCTAACGATGAAAGTTGTTTGTCATGTCCATCTACGCAACATACTGAGAGGACAATTTTTTCCCAACACCATTTACCCGTAAACCCAGTACGGGTATATAGGGTATCTTCGGGTAACTTTTACCTGCCAAAAATAAATTTTTAAAAATTTCTTGTTACTTTTATCTTATTCTCCTCGACAAGATCTGCGAAATAAAAAAATAATTATCGAATTTGGTTTAGAAACAAGGGAGTTATGATTTTTTGAAAGTGGCCAATTTGGAGAAGAGAAAGGCAAATCTACAGATAACGTAGAATCAGATTCTTGGGATTCATTTTCACCCGGAATTTTTGGTGTCATTAGAAAGCACTGGTCTGATATTAAAAAGTTATCAGAGCAGATTTTCGAAAAAGTGTTCATAAATGAAAACTGAACGAACAATTCGTGAAATTTGGTGAAATTAGACGAAATTTCCACTCTGCAAACGACGAATTCTGTTGAATCACATTCTTCTGGAGCATTCTGGAACCAATTTTTTTTGCTAATTACAATTTTCATACACCTATAATCAAAGTTATCAGAGCCGATTTTTGATTTTGTCTTTCGTTTTCATGGAATACGCCCGGAAGTGAGCGCGAGTCG
Organism: Diploscapter coronatus; assembly: GCA_964036155.1. Classification (NCBI taxonomy): domain Eukaryota; kingdom Metazoa; phylum Nematoda; class Chromadorea; order Rhabditida; family Rhabditidae; genus Diploscapter; species Diploscapter coronatus. The sequence goes on along the minus strand of OZ038423.1, from coordinate 20,213,258 downwards.
GGCCGCTAAAATCGTACTCGTTGCAAACCGCGAATTTTCCTTGTTCCTGAAACGATTTTTCCGGGATTTCGACGATTGTTCATCAAAAACAATATAATTTCACGCCAATTTGTAGAAAAATTTCCACGAAAATATGCCTACATGATTTTTAAACTTTTTTTGAAAGTGAGAAATTTTGAATTTTTTCGAAGTGTTCAATTTCGCGACGAGAGAACTTTTTTATTTCTCAACCAAACTGGGCAAATCATACACGAAAATACTCACCAGGTCAGTCATTGTGTTCGTCCGTGAAAAAAAACACCACCTTGTCGCTGAAATTTTCGAGAAATCTGACGTTATCTGAAAAGAGCGCATTTTTTGCACGAATTCGTCACTGTGGAGAGCCAAGTAGTGCGTCTCCAGGGCTGAAACTCGGTACACCCACTAACTTTGAGGTGCTTGTTCCGATCCAAATGCAAAAAACCCGAAGAAACGGCGTTAAGTATGAGTTTCAAAATGTTAGCGAATCTTCATGCCCTTTTTCTCTTCCAGGGGACAAAATAAAGAGAAAAAAAGCACCGTGCCACCCTATTTCGAAACTCTTGTGATCTTGTGCTTTTCAAATTACCTAGGAAAAGGAATATGAAACTCGATTGGCTTGGATTGATGATTGATTTTGAGTTTCAGAACGCTCATCTTCATCAGCATCAGAGACAGATGACATCGCCCAGTCACAAAGAGAATCTGGCGCCTGGAGAGAGGGAGGAGCACGAACAGAGACAGAACAAGCAGGACATGAAGACAGGACAGACGGAGACATTGGGCAGAGATGCAGAGGCAGACAGGCAGAACGAGACAATTGCAAAACTGCCCACGGCAGAGGAGCTGATTGAACGACTCAGCAGATTGTGAACAGTCAAATTGAGAAATCCTTGTCTTTGAAGGCTCATATAGTTCGAAACAAAAGTCTATGACGAACTGCATGCACTTTCAAAGAAAACGGAGAAATCAAGATACAACCAAATTTTCATTTTTCTTTATCTTCGAAATGAATTTATTAGATTGTGGCATAAGTAATGAGAAAATTTTGGCATTTACATTTTATTATATTTCGCAAAAATGAGACAACGAACGGATTAGAAGTAATTGCCATTAGCATTGACTGTTTTCTTCCAACGACCTGGCAGAGCATGGATACCAGCCCTGTAGAACTCCGCAGTCTGTGAGCCGAAGAATCCCTTCAGTGCAGATTCGACATCCTTACGCTCCTTGAAGTTCTGTCCTCTAAGGAAGTGACTGAGGTGCTTGAAGAGGTGGTAATCAGAGAGGGCCAGGTCGGGACTGTAAGGGGGATGGGGTAGCACGTGCCATCCATATCCCTCCAGTTCAGCCTTCACACTTCTTGCAACATGTGGTCTAGCATTATCATGCTGGAAATAGATTTCGGCCTGTGCTCCTCGAGTGTTTTCCAGATGTAACTTTAATTTTCGTAGCTGTGCAGTGTAGACTTGTGCCGTTACTGTTTCACCCTCCTTCAATGTCTCCCAGTATTCAATACCGTTCACACTCCACCATATACAGAGTAGGATCTTTTTGGGGTGTAGAGAGGGTTTAGGGACGTCTTCTGGTTGTTCATCCTCATCGACCCACATTGCCCTTCTCTCACTGTTATCGTAGAGGACCCACTTTTCGTCTCCAGTGATAACACGATCCAGCCAGTTCGTTGTGCGATGATACGTTAGAAGATTCAAAGCAGCATCAACCCTCCTATCCTTGTCGAAATCCGAAAGAGCATGGGGTACCCATCTTCCAAGCTTAGCCTTCTTCCCAATGGTCTTCAGTCCTCGGGCTATAGTGGACCAGTCAACATCAAGGACTGTCTCCATCTCCCGCGTAGTAAGATAGGGGTCATCCTCCACAATCTCCCGCAATTTGTCCAAATCCAGCTCCCGTGGACGACCTGACTTGGGTTCATCTTCGAACGAGTAGTCTCTTCCTTGTAACGAGCGACATAACGATAGATGGTGGCTTGAGAGGGGGCATTGGTGTCATACGTAGCAGTAAGTTTATCATGGATATCCTTCACTTTGAGGCCACTTAGGAATAAAAAAAGAACTACATTCCGTAAATGAAAATTGTTGGGAATAAAAGCATTCGGCATGTCTCACTAGTAGACTGAGTCGATATGATGGTGGGTTGTTCACGCATAGGGACCCTTCCACTATCTATCCCCCCAATGCACTTTGTTCCCTGATAAGACATGAAAGAGAGAGGAACGGACAAAAAACATGCAAAAATTCTCATTACTTATGCCACAACCTAATACTTTTCTTTATGGGTTTTTTAGCACTTTCGAAGTGTAGTGAATGAATCAAAGAAAGGAAAAGAGTACAGAATTATTCCCCCTTTTTTTAATTCATCGGTTTCTTGGAGAATTCTGAGGCTCTAAAAGCAAAGAATTTCTAGTAAGGTAATGTGTGATATAGCAGAATCAGAATATGTTTTTGTTAGAAATCATGATCTGTCAGAATGGGAATAGAAGGGATTTCGCTGAGTCTTTCTCGCTAATACTATTTCGCCTTTCGAGGAGTTTCGTCGAAATTCAATCATTTCCTTATCTCTCTGAATTGAGGTTGAGAAATTATCATCATAAGTTTCCATGCTAAATTCAGAGACGGTGTATGACTTTCTTGAGCTTATTTTCTTCTCCTTCTGTTACTTATTTCCGTACAGCCCTGGGGATGAGCAAAGATTGAAATTCAGCAAATTCCGAGCACAAAAATCTTCAAACATCCTTGCTCATCCCTTTTTCTCTTACACCTTCTAGACCCCAGGAACTTACAATTTTCGAAGATCAATCTATTTGTAGCTCGTTTCAATTATCAAGTAACTGGCAGAGAATAATGTTTATCGAAATAAAATTTCTTAACTCAAAACGATCGTTTTTTCATGTCCAAGAACAAGACTCTTACATTTTTACATTTATTTTCAATGACCTTCAACTAGTAAGCTCGTAAGACATCCTTCCTACACTATTTCCTCCGTTTCTAAATACCTACAAGCTGAAAACCGTGAAAAACGGCTTTTGCCATTGATAATCTCTTGGCTGAACCTCTCAAGGACTGTCTTAAACTTTATTGATCAAATATTGCTGAAATATTTTCTCATCCATTTTTTGCATTTCATAAATTCTTCCCATTACTTTTTTAATACTGCCAACAATTTCATGAAATAAAATGTTGGATTGTGCAAGTTGTTTATATCATGAGGAAGTTATAAAATAGTCTGCCATTTAGCTCGATGTAATGATAAAACCGTCCTATCACTTTATGCTTTGGAGGAATACTATTCGCTTTTTATAATCGTGATTTTGCAAGTATTGCACATGACTCATTTCGGCGCTTCCTTTGATTTTTTTCAGGAATTCCGTGGAAATCTCTTCCGGTGCGACTAGTTTTTCTTGGACATTAATGTTGAGTTCTACGTATGACTTGCCCTGAAATATTAGGGAGGGCGGTCTTTATCCACCAAACGACGTCTATATCCATCGAAACTACATTGTTATCCACAAAAGTTTTTGATGGATAATGACCTACACTCATTTTTTACTTATTAAAGGATAAATTGAATGACAAACAAAATCATAGATGAAGAGAATTATAAAATAAAGATATTTTTCATAAAAGGTGAAGGTCATATTTAGGACTAAAAATTGAAAATGCGAGGAAATACATTTGGGAAATGGTGCGTTTTCGTTATTTAACAGCATAACATTGTTCATTAAACAAATTGTTAAATTTTATGTTGTCAGAAAGAAGAAAACTTACGACTTGATAACAGGAAAGCTAGAAAAAGATTGGAAACTAATTTGGCAGATATTATTTTAGGGACACGCTATATAATATTCTGAAAGAATTTAAAATTTGAATAGGAAGTCATTCGATTTAAGCTTGAAAAGTTGTTGAATGATAATAATGAATTCGAGTTTCAAAACAACGACAAATACATGCCTTTTTAAATTGGAGAGATTTTACATACCAGAGTCATAGATAATGTAAATCAATAAAAATTCTTGAATAATAAATAAAATTAATTGAAGAGTCGATTGACCTATGAAATTATTTTTATCTGAACGAGTTGTTCAATTTATTTATACGTAGAAATCCTCTCGAAATTTTAGATGCTCATGATTTTTTTTTCAAATAGTGTCTGTCTTATAACTGATATGAGTGTGAAGCGGGTTTATTAACTTATAGAACTGATAAAAATACTGTATAAGGAATAAATTTGATTACATGTCAGCGCTGAGGAATATTATTTAAATTTCAGAAAAAAACTCAGACGAGATAGAGAGGAAGAACGGTTCATATAAACACGTACCGTTCATTATATATTCAAACATTTTCAAATATGATTTTTTTTCCAATTTTATTGAATGATTTTCGTATACTTAAGCATGATGAACGCTAATTTGTGCACACTTCGTTTGTTTTCGTTTATAATTATCGATTATCTTTACTTTATAATTTAGTAAGCATTTTTTCAAGGAAGGATAATTTTAACACCAGATTCTCAGGTAAACTACCCAAATCGACTACGGAGATTTCAAAAATAAAATCTATTTTCAATTTTGATTTTAAAAAATAGCTGAAATCAGCCTAAAATCGATTTTATGTTAATTCCGACCACTTGCTCAATTCGAATCGAGCTGAAAATATTTTTTTCGTGATTAGCGTGATCAAATTGTATTAAAAAAACTCGCCCCTTATCGTGAATGTGAGATTTTTGAAAAAGGATGATTACGTGATTATATAGTAGAGGTAATTAATGAGAATTAGAAGGCTGAATCATATCTTTTTTCTATTCATGATTAGAACAAATGACTAGCTGATAAGAGACGAAGTAATATACAGTGCTCCTCATACTTTGCAATTGCATTGACTCGATAATTTTGTCCATACATACAAATTATGCAATACTTACCTTTCATAATTTCAGCTGCGTGATCAATTCTATCCTAGTTCTTTTTCGAATGTTTACATTTTCTATTCTATTGTCTACAAATCAATATTGCTTTTCGGGGAGAAATTAAACTATAGCTAGAGAGTGCAAACATATTTTCGAAAATCATAGCGGGCTCATGAAACCTATACCACATGAAACACTTCATCGTTCAGATTCTGAATCTGCTTAGATTTTTGAAAACGGTCAATTCCGCGCAAAGTTATAGTCATTTTATACGATCCTCATTTGTTCTTGGCTTGCTAACATTCACCGTTGGGCGTAATTCTCTTTCTCGCTTTCAGAAGACAGGAGAAGAATGCCTTACTTGGCATTATTCTTAGTAACTCTTATATATAATTTCATAATATAAAGCTCCTGAGAAATCAATTTAAAAATAAAGTAATCGTTTTAAAATGAAAAATAGGGCATGGAAAACACTAATCAGAAAGTCTATTTTCAAAAATTTTGCTCGGTAAGGTCAGGGAAACCTTGGGAAGTTGGAAAAAATTCCGGCAAATAAGTATATTATAAAAGAGCTCGGTGAATAGGTTACGAATCACGATTCCTTTTTGAATTTTGACTTACTGAAAGGTCGGAAAAAATGGAAAAAAAAGTTTGTAGAAAGAGCTGAAACTGAAGAAAAATTCATGGCAGAAGAATATTGAAATTTTTAAAATAAAATGGGCTGCACAGCAGCCCCTAAACAGATAAGCAAGCGGCCGCTCACTTGTCTGTCTAGTTTCTACTCAAAATAAAGTTCAATCCTTGTATTCGTGCATTTTTACTAAATTAGTTGTTGACGATCAACTGAAATATAATTTTTCATTTTTCTTCTAAAACGTCCTATTTGAGAAAACTCAGTTAATGCGACAATGCCAGGTGTTCGGTCGAGACCAGGTGAAACTTCTCCACCTCCTGACAAACGAGCAAGATGTGAAAAATATTGAAATTTTTAGAAATTTTATCTTTACTTTTCAGTCGCCGAAGTTAACATCGAGGAAATCGACAATATTAAACCAGAACTTCACGATAATGCAATTGGTAAAAATTTTATATTTTTGTAAAAGGATAAAAATGGGTGATTTGTGGATTTATTCTTCAAAGTTATGCAAACACGAAGATTTTGTAAGATTCCCGGAGGTTTTTGAATTAACTCAATCTTCACTTTTTGATAATTTCTAAATATTTTCAAAGGTTTTTCATACTTTTCTGACTTGGATAAGGAACCTATGGATGAAAATGATAATGTATGATAGTTGGATTAGCAATGGAGCGCGTTTGTAGAGCTTAGCACTGACTAATAACGGTTAAACTGAAGTGTTGCAAGAATCGTACAGACTTGAAATTTTGTACAAATATCCGTCCGACCAATCGAAATAAAATATTAGGCGTGCATGAGTGTGCATCTAATAATATGAGTTATTGATAAAAATATCGAATCTCAAAATTTCAATGCCCAGTTTCGCGCTTATTTCGTGGTTTTCGTGAATCGGTCCAACGGAGAAAACTGTTCTCCATACTCGAATTGACTAATATCATTCATTAGATTTCACAAAATATGGATATTTCAAAAGGAAATCCTTTTCCAAATAACCCATATGGTCTTTCCTTCTGTTTTCCCCTCTAATGCAAAGTAGGTGGGACTTGCGCTCTCTGAGTATAAAATTATTTCCAATCTTTTTATATCAAATCGTTGGTTCAAAATTACCGCTTATTATTACCGTTTTGTCGAATGTTATTTGCGAAGTTGACAGGGTTGGTTGATACATTAGTTATATTTTCAGATCGAAATAATCTGATGCAATCAAATAGCGAGGATAAAATTTTATTTCATTGTAAGAATTTATGTTGAAAGCTAAGTAAGAGACTTTGAAACGATTCGTAATAATTTAGTTTATTATCCAAATAATGGTGAAGAGGAAGGAAGAATATGCTTGTTCAATTCATATACCTGCTCAGTAGAAGAGATTACAAAATTCGACTATTGGTATCTGCCATATCAAGTAGCGACTACACAGAATAAAGTAAATTCTTATGTTCGTTATTTCGAATAATTTCTTGAGCTTCAGATTTTCGGAATTAATAACTTTCCCGGCGCTAAATCATTTGAAATATTTGACTTGAATACTCGACAAATTTCAAAAGGTCTTATCAACAAATCTATGAATGATCGATTCAAAGAATTTTACAGGTCCAGATCCTCCTGAATGGCGTAGATTAGCATCTGTGGCTTATTTCAAGGGCAAATTGTATTATTTGGGTGGAATGGATCCTAAAACAAGGAAAGATACGAATAGAGTTGATGTAAGAAGATCGAATGAAAATCCATGAAATAATTTATTCAGGTGTTAATAGATGGACAATGGCAAACAGGACCTGCTTTTCCTCTTCCAATTGAACGTGCTCAAACAATAACATGCGATGAGATTTTACACGGTCATATTATAGCATATTCATTATTGTAATCATGGATATTCAGTTATTGATGGTTGTGAAAATAGAAAGATATATCGATTATCAGATAACGAACGAGAATGGATTGAAATTGGAGAGATTCCAGAAGGACGAGCTTCATTCGGGATTGCATCGCTAAATGGAAGAATTTATATAACTGGAGGAGAGAAGTCGTTAATTTTGTATGATAAATAATGCATCATTATATATTTAGTTATCCTAATATATTAAAACCCTGTCTGTGTTTCGACCCCTCAGCTCCAGTTGACAGTCGAGTTTCTCCAATCGCTGATATGAATTATGGAAGACGTCATCATTCGCTCATTGCCACTAACGGGAAGTTGTATGCAATCGGAGGAAAGTGAGTTGAGATTTTGCATACCTTTATACGAAATATTTGTTAACTTGGATTTCAGATTTTTTGATAGAACTTTTTGTAATTCAATCGATGAATACGATCCACAAACGAATGAATGGAGAGAAGTCGGAAAATTGTATTTGCTATTTTATCGTAAGAAATTATATTGAAAACTAAATAAGACTTTGAAACGATTCGTAATAATTTAGTTCGTTATCGAAATAGTGGTAAAGATGAAGGAAGAATATGCTTGTTCAATTTATCTACCTGCTCAGTCGAAGAGATTGCAAAATTCCGCAATTGTTATTCGTCATATGAAGTAGCAACTACACAGAATAAAGTAAATTCTTATGCTCGCTATTTTGAATAATTTCTCAAATTTCAGATTTTTGCAATTGACTTTTATATGACATCATTTGAAATATATGACTTGAATGCTCAACGATTCCCAGGAGGTTTTATCAACAAATCCATGAATGATCGATTCAGAGAATTTTTACAGGTCCAGATCCTCCTGAATGGCGTAATGGTGCATCTGTGGCTTATTTCAAGGGCAAATTGTATTATTTGGGTGGAATGGATCCTAAAACAAGGAAAGATACGAATAGAGTTGATGTAAGAAGATCGAATGAAAATCCATGAAATAATTTATTCAGGTGTTAATAGATGGACAATGGCAAACAGGACCTGCTTTTCCTCTTCCAATTGAACGTGCTCAAACAATAACATGCGATGAAATCTTATACGGTCACATTATAGCATATTCATTATTGTAATTATGGATATTCAGTTATTGATGGAAGATGGAATAATAAAAAAATATATCGATTATCAGATGATGAGCGAGAATGGGTTGAAATTGGAGAGCTTCCAGAAGAACGATATTTTTTCGGAGCTGCATCGCTAAATGGAAAAATTTACATAATTGGAGGAATGAGGTCGTTTAATTTTGTATGATAAATAATGCATCATTAGATATTTAGTTATTCTAATCTATTAAAATCCTGTCTGTGCTTCGACCCCTCAGCTCCAGTTGACAGTCGAATTTCTCGAATCGCTGATATGAATTATGCCAGAGAGAATCATTCACTTGTTGTCGCTAACGGGAAATTGTATGCAATCGGAGGGTGAGCTGAGATTTTCCATATCTTTATACGAAATATTTGTTAACCTGGATTTCATAGATTTTATGGAAATTTTTGTAATTCAATCGAGGAATACGATCCACAAACAGAGAAATGGAGAATCATTAGAGAAGTAAATTAATAAGTATTATTAGTTAGAAATGATTAAACTTGCACCTATTTGAAATGACACTTTTCACTTAGAAGGGACAAGTGGGTTTTTCGTTTGTGAAAACAGATCCATGGCACTCCATTCGAAGTAACGATTAGGGTGCATGGATCATGCAGCAGTTTATTGTTTTTCATAGAAAAAATAATTCTAAGGAAAGATATCGGCTCTGGAAGTCATCTTCCGATTTTCTAATTTTGCTAACATTTATTTTCGTCTAGACAGGTTTTAGTATAGAAAAATTCGGTAAGGTTTCCCCATCGAGTAGCTCATTTCCTCTTATCGATCGTCGAATTTTTCAGAATTGAACAAGCAAAATGAGTGAAAATTAAGGGAATTTTAGTAAAAGTTCGGATTAGGTCAAGAAAGCAAAGTTGCTCAACTGTGGATCGTGCACATTTGTGTATAGGACAACTTTCCTCGATATCGCTTTATCTTCGAGAAAAGTCCATGTGACGAAAAACTGCTCTATGAATTTTTCTTTAAAAATTTTATATAGAAAAAACGCTAATAACCTGTCTTTGGAAGGTAAAACCCTAGTTAGGTCCAGGTTTTTAGGTTTGGGTTGAGCAAATCAAATAGATTTAAGTCAAATATTCTATTAAATGTGCTAGATTTGAACTTGGAGGTCATGCGCAGCAAGCCCCTAGACTCGGGCGGCCGCAAAGTGCCACCCCGAGTCTAGTCTTATAATAATAATACAGTACCGGACAAAAGATAGTAAACAGTTTCGCAAAGTGGCCAATTAAACCAATTAGCGTGAAGTAATTAAGCGTAAGTAATTTTATGGAAAGTAATTACCTTCGTTTAGATAATTGCCAAATTTCAGTTAGATTGGATTTGAAATAAAAAAAAACTGAACTATTTTATGGTGAAATCACGGATATAAAATTGAATCATTTGTAACTTTCCGAATACATTTTTTCATGAGTGGAATGTAAATTAAATATAACGCACCTAATCAGAAATAAACTCAGGAATTCTTTCTCGCCAAACTTCACTCACTCGCGTATGTTATCACGTTTTCTGATGCATTGATTTCAAAAATAGGCTATTTTTTTTATATATAAAGATGGTCTTCTGAAAATAATTCATTATTTTCTTATTTCAAATCCAATCGAACTGAAACTTGACAACTATCTAAACGAAGGTAATTACTCTCCATAAAAATTACTTGGATTTATACCTCACGCTAATTGGTTTAACTGGTCACTTGGCGAAACTGTTTACTATTTTTGTCCGGTACTGTATATTAAACCAGGATACAACTGAACCTGTGAGACAACCTAGTATGGCAGATGCACCAATTCAGCGTGATCAACATCTCCTGCAACTGGCTGAAATTAGGAATACGGTATGATTTTGAAAAACTTAAATAATCGCTGGTTCAATCAGCTTTGAGTATATTAAATGTTTTAAAAATTTTATTTTTAAAACATTTTTTACTAATTATAGCGTCAAAATGATTTTTCTATATATTTGAGAATGGCTTATTTCGCCATTTTAATTACTCTATAATATAGGAAGATGAAAAACCAGATGATCGGAGTAAAGTCTATAGTTTGGATTATGATAAAGTTGCTCTTTTGGGACACGGTTCTCACGGAACAGTTGTTTATAAGTTAGTTGATAATTTATCATTTTACATTGAAGCACTATTTGTAAACATCACGCTTATGCATAATCTACCTAAACTTTTAAAAAATTGAATTGGTAATTTCTCAAATTTACATTTAAAAATCAATTACTTTCAATTTTATTGATATTACTGAATTGATAATACTCATACATAAAATCATAACGTTACACGACTCTCTTTTCTCTTTTCTCTTCTCGCCCGTTGCATACAGCGTAAAAAGGGGAAGAAAAGTACGTTGTGAAAATGTTTATGCAAGCGTATGATACCATATTCTCTAATTTAAAGGCATTACTAATTGAAGGGTATATCTAAGAATGATCCTCTAAAATGCCAGAACTATACATTCCCAGCTCAGACCATTTGAAAAAGCATTTTATAATTTCATATGACGCGTAAATATTCAATATACTATTGATTTAATGTTATTATGATGATTGGAAACGAGTTATGGGAGATTGAAAATTTTGATTTTTTAAAAATTAGAACGATTGAAAAATAGAGGAACATGCTCTTCAGTTAGTGAGAATGTGGAAAATGGTTTTTCGTTACTCATTTAAATTATAACGGAATCATTTAGGGGAAAATTTGGCAAGCGAGTTGTTGCAGTTAAAATTGTACCACCCACGTTGAAAGATGCCTACCATATGTAAGTTTTGAAAAGTTAATAAATTCAATTCTTATTTAGGGTCAAGAGAGAGGAAACAAATCTGGGAATTTCGGATAGACATCCAAATATCATAAGATATTTTTATAAGGTATAGATGAAATATGATCTTAATTAGAGGTCGCAAGTGAATTTTATAAACTAGAAACGCTGATCATGAGAACTATATTTTTGAACCCATTACGGTGCGTGGATCCTAAATCTGCCTTAAATTTTTTAATCCAGCGCTTCTGTTAAATACTAGATTTTTGGGTCCTAATCAGAAACGAGCGGTTTGCTGATATTGGTGACGAAAATTTAGGCACGAAAACGCACTTTACCGCTAAACTATTTGTGCCAACTATTATTCTATCCATTATTCAAATTATCCATGAGAAAAAGACTAGAAAAACTTTTTAGATGCGATAAAATGATAAAATTCGAAAAGTAACGCAAACCTCTTCTTTTCCCTCTTCATATCCCTTTACTATCTCGTACCCTCTTTTTCTAAATAGTTCACATAATTATGCTTTTCTGCAATACGTTTCTTCATTTATCGCGATTTCTATCATCAGTGTTGTTATCGTTGACTCGCAAATGAGAGAAAATCAGAGAAACAATCTGTATGGTACGCTAAACATCTTTATTGTGTACGCTATTTTCATGAGTAAATGAAAAATATCTTTATGCTAACTATGTAAATTTGATTTTGAATTATCAGTTTTTTGCGCGTCAATAATTACATTTTCAGGAGGAAGATCATTTGCAGTACTCTTATCTAGCTTTGGAATTATGCGAAGGATCATTGGAAACATATGTTAAAGAAGAAGACTTTCGTAAAAGAATAAAAATTGGAGACGTCGAAATTCTCAAGCAGGCTACAGAAGGGCTCAAATATCTGCATTCAAAAAACATTGGTAAATTTTATGAGAAACCCCTTTATAAGAATAAATGTCTGTAAGAATCAAACTATTAGAAAAGAGTGAGAACGAGTGATCCGCCGATCATGTTGATTTTTTATATGGTTTGCTCAGTTTTTGATGCTAATTCTCATGCAGTAGTTTATTTTTCGCAAAAATATGCCTGGGTGGGGTTATGGGAATTTTTAATCTTGGCAGACCCGATCTAGGCATACGCCTCAAAAATTCTTGAAGTGGCATGTCTGATTCCGAGATAATGATCTAATAAAAGAACTCATAAATGTATTTTCCACGAATTTGTGCTATGGAAAAATTGTTTTCAATTGTTCGCTGATATCACACTTAAATAATTAATATTTCAGCCCATCGAGACCTTAAGCCTCTTAATGTCTTGTTCGCAGAAGATAATAATGAGTATCGTGCAGTGCTAGCTGATTTTGGAATAAGTAAATATATCAAAACGGATATAAATGCGACAGTCTCCGCTTTTACATTTGACCAAGCCGGAACTATTGGATGGTCAGCTCCAGAGGCTGCTGTACCATCTGAGAGAGAGATAAGAATATATTTTCTTTATTTAACCGCAAGCGATGTTTCGTTATGTCAAAAAATTATTATTTTAGAATTTTCCCCTGGATATATTCTCGCTTGGTTGCTTATATTATTATGTCTTGACAAAAGGTGGTCATCCGTTCGGAGAAGAAAAACCATATTATACTAGGGTACGCAAATACACATTATTTTAAATACATTGCTGTTATGATGCTTAAAATGACAGTTTGTAATTTGAAGCTGTCATCAGACATGTTATATCAAGATTTCAAAAATATTATTTAATTTATTAAAAATAATTAATATGACATATATTTTTTCTTAATATAGCGTTGCATATTTTTTATTTACCAAACTTTTAATATCATTTGTGGGCCAACAAATTTTCGTAAGACATTTGCAAACACAAGTATTTATAGGTTGTAAACATTGACAAAGGAGCCTATAACCTGGATAAGATTAATATACTACCAGGTAAGAATCTCTCTTGTATCTAGAGACCGCAAATGCATTGAAAGTCTTGAAATTTATTCATCGAACAGTTTTTCAGTACTACTTTCCAGCCAGCAAAATAAACATTTTTCATCGAAATCAGACATATTTTTTGTGTCGCGGATAGAAAACTTGGTCAATTTTTCTGACCTAATTTTAGATATTGCACTAAATAAGTGGATAGCTCGCATAATTGGGGTAATTATCTTTGAAAGAAGTTATTAAATATGAGCATCAATTGATAGAAACTTTGTAGTTGATCCCTTTTCATGATGAGTATTGATTTTCGCGTAAAAATCGTTAAAGTGTATGAAGAAATGAGTATCGAGTCTTTGAAAATGTTACAAGGTTGGCAAAATAATACAAAATATTAGGTTTTTAATGGTCCATCACTCACGAATCAGTTATTTCGCTTTCAATACTCATTTGCGGTCTCTAATTGTATCATTTATCCACGTAAAAATTGAAATTCTAATATGAATTCTTTTATATTTTTAATCAATTTGAAATATTTCTAATAGAAAATATTGATATTATGACTTCTTATCACAATTGCTAAATTTAGATTAAGCAATTAAGGTAGAAAATTAATTATTCTTTTTGAAATAATATAATAGATCATTTTGATTTAATAATTTTTGATTAAAGAGAAATAACCAGTTCTTAACTTCGATCATGATATTGTGAAACATTCTAAGAATAACTATTTAATTTATAACAATTATAGTGATTTAGATGCGGATGTAGCAAAGCCATTAATAGAGAAAATGATATCTCATGATCCGAAAGATCGCCCCACAATCGATGAAATTCATAAGCATCCACTTCTTTGGGATGCGAAAAAACGAATTAACTTTATCCACGTAATTTTTAATAATTAGAATATCCTAACAAATTTATAAAAATTTTAATATACGCTTTAGGCATGTCATAGTCGACTTGAACCACTGAAAAATACTGCTGACCCACTTATTATCGATCTTGAGAAAAATGGATTAACTGCCATTAAAAACGATTGGTCGGATGTGTTATCTGCTGCAGACAAAGACGACGATAGCAAAAAAAATTGGTGGATTGTGTTATCTGAGCCACTACAAAATGGTGCTTTATTCATTTTTTAATATGGTGTGGTGCAAAACTTCTTAGCGCGCCTTAACTTTCCTATTAGATAATCAACGCAATTGGAATTTTTTTAAGCTTGCAGAATTTTTCCTTGACAAGGGAATTTTGAGAAGCAGTAATCGCCAAATTGGCTAATTTTTTCAGGATAGGAATTTTCGAGAGCTTTGATCATGAATCTGTTATTAAAAAGTGCATGGAAGCCTGTTTGATTTTACGTTATACAAAATTATAAAATCATTTTCAAAATTAGTTTTTCATATTCTCCCATTTCCACACGCTATTTCATTTTTAATGTAGACATGCTTGGTGATATAAGGGTACGTTCAGACCCTGCTAGCGCTAGCAGAATCTGAACGTGCCCTAAATGATCAAGGAGGCTTCCATTGCACTTTTGGACAACGGACTCCTAATCAGAACCTTCGAATACGCTTGCCCTGAAAGAATAGAAAACTTGGAGATAAACACTTCTGAAAGCTCGCTTGCAAATCTCCTTTAAGAGATATTCAATAGTAATCTCCATAATCTTTTTCGTACTATTTACTAAATTCTATGATTTTGAAGAGAAAAATCTCAATCTTATTCTCATTATTTTAATAACCATCACTGATTATTATTCAAACAATAATTTGTTGTCATATATACCAATTATCGAACTTCAAAAACTAGAAATGGCGTAAGGAAAATTATGAATTCAATTTTACCATAAAAAATTATGGAAACTCTAAAATATTGAAAATTTCTTTAAATATTTCGTAAATTTCATTACGATATTTTGTATATTAGGTGACGAATTGTGTCATACTTCATTACATCATTTAAATATTTTCATGAGTTATATTTTTAGATCTTAGTAAAAGGGGCCATTATGATCATCAATCTGTATTCGACTTGTTACGAGCCATTCGAAATAAAAACGCACATTCTAATGAATGGAGTAATGATCTAGAGAACGAATTTGTTAGTCCTGATGCACCTGAATTCTTGGATTATTTTACATCCAGATTTCCTCTGGTAGATTCTTTAAGATAATTCAGTAGAATAGTAAATAATTTAATTTTAGCTTTTCATGCACGTATATGAGACGATGAAACCGTGTGCAAAGGAGAAAGAATTCTCTGAATATTATTGATACGATAAACCTCCATTTTATTGTTTACATAAATTTATCTAGTTAAAAACTGCCTTGTATGAATATATTCTTAAACTAATTTCAAATATTCGCTTATTATTCAAATGATCGATCTTTACTTTTTCACTTTATTAAAGGTTTATTTTTCTAAATATTTATGCCAATTAAATGATTGTTATCAAGTCTCACACATTCAGATAAATGGTAATTAAGAAAACCCATACCTAAATTAAAAATCTGCAAATATGCATATTCTAAGGAAAAATAGCATTATTTTCTGACAGAGTAAGTAAATTTGGTATGAAGAACATATTGGATAACACAATGCCCATAAGGATCGAGCAGGTATTTATTCTACTTTTCATGACTTTAACAGATAAGAATGAGTAATTAGCAATAAAATCATAGAGAGATAATAACGAATTTTCAGTTCAAATTGATTTATAAAGATAGAATATTTATTTATTTGCAAAAAAAACCACAAGAGACCATTTTCCAATAAATTGAAAATGTCAAAATTCTTGGTTCATGAGAATCAATTACAAAAAATCAACAACGATATTGTTAAAAATCCAAACAAATTTCATTGGATAAAATAAAGAATTTCAAAAAGGGATAGGCTTCAACCTGTATTTAAACTCGGGCACCTCTCATGCTTAAATAGGATTGAATTTCTAGGCTCTGGATAGGTATAATTTCAAAACTTCGAGTTTTTGGACCAATACTTCAAAATGATCTTCTTTAGCCTGTCTACACCCGTAAAACGATGATAAAACAAAGTTTGAGACTATTCAAAAAGTTAAGGAATGCATAATTATGACGAATAACAGTGAGTCTGAATGAAGATAGGAAATTCTGTTGAGTATTATAGATAATTTTGCAGCATAAAGCACTTATTTATTATGTAATGTCTCTAAATTTAGAAAATGTATCAAACTTGTATTGGTCAATAATTTCTTCTCAACCTTCTGACAAAAGTTCGTCTATTTTTCTCTAAGCTAAGAAACCGATGAATATCTATGACATGATGATAGTTAGGATTTTACTCAACTATTAGGTAACGAGATAATGGTTTGTTGTTGATCCAAATTAAAGTGAAAATTTTAAATTAATTGAAGGGTAGAAAGAAATTATTGGCAAACCCAATATTGAAAATAATAAGAAAACGAATTCGAAAAAAATGGATTGAGAAAAATCGGACGCCAGGGAATAAGGAATACTGTGTCAGCGTCATCAATGTTTACGTCTCGCTCAAAAGGGTCCGTGTTTCGGAGATAATTTTTTTAGGGGATCATTGTATTCAAAGATGATCAATTGTTGAGAGGAGTATAAATGTCTGCTTTCTTATCAGGCAGAAGAAGGCTCTCCACTCTCCATCAGCGCAGGCATTTTTTTGAAGAGACAGTCTTCCGCTTCGCTATCTTATGCTCTTCATTTCCTAACATTTTGCAGAAATTCGATTCTTTCAGACTTTGACAATCAAATAAAAATGCCGTCACTATGGTATTTGATTTGTTTATTGATCTTACTGACTGCAGTCCAAGCCAGAATTCAATTTCTCGACAAGTCTGAATGCGAGAACCTCGACTTCTGCAATGAGCGGGGCCTTTGCTGGACTGACTACCCCAGAGTGCGTGAGGCGCGCTGCCTCTGTATGGATTCCTATGAAGGAGACAAATGCGAAAAAGGTTGGCATATTCATTCGACAATCAATAAATATACAGTACTTGAATAAGATAACATGAGTTGAACAAGTTTTTTGTTTAAATTATTTTTTTTAGAATTTTCATTCCAACTCTTATTCTTATTTCGATTTAGCGATTTACGCATCTAAAATTCAGTCCATAATCAAAAACAACAATATAATTTATCCATTATATTTGAAAGATATTAAATTAAATACGAAAAGTTGATTTTAATATTTTAATTAAAATAAGGAGAACTTAAACAATTTATTTTTAGTTCAACGAGATCACGGTAGAGCAATGGTAAAATCCGCGTCAAAATCCATCAGAGCTCATCGAATTTTGAAGGCAAGCAAAGATACACAAACGCATACAGTAAGACAAGGACGGCAGAGAGCAACAATGGATGAGTAGAATCTAAGCTTCTTTGAGTGTTTATTCAAACTGTGATTGCATTAAACGGATATTAAATCATTAAATCTAAATTTAATAAAGTCCCTGCTGAATTTTGTAGCTTATTAAAGATGCTCAAGATTTTTAAGAGTTATGCCATGTATTTATGCAAGATTGTAATCATATAAGACGATAAAAAATCATATCATCTGATTGAAATTAAAATTATCTAATAATTTAAGAGAAATTTATAATCGAGCGCGGCAAGCACTTTCTGACCAACCCAATATTTAGTTTTGATAATTATCTGCTTCAGGTGTGTACAAAACGAATTTGCGTTAAAATGCGCAAGATTTTCTTAAAAATAATCCATTTCGACAACTTTTTATAGCATATGCAAGAAACAGTTCAACATCTATTCTAAAAGAAGTTTTTTCGAGAAGGATGGACACGCGTTTAAAAGGAATATTTCTTGCGTTAATTTCACGGTGCGTTAATTTGATTTAGAACTTCTTTTAAAAATTATCCGTTCATCTATTTCGAAAAACTTCTTAAAATAGATATGAAAAACTTCATCCAACATATGCTAAAATAAAATAACTAAAATACGAATGATTTTTAAAACTCTTAATGAATTTTAACATAAAATGTTTGTACAGCTCTGATTGGCATTCGGGCAACTAGTTCGAATAATTAATTTACGATCATAATCATCGTTTTGGTGCATTATGTCATACTGCTGTATGTATAGTTAGAGATGCAAAATGGCAAGAAGGATAATCACAAGGAAAATGCACATTAATTTTACACTTTTCAATATATAGCTTTATTGTAATTTCGATTAAAATTATTAAGTGTGGATAGAAACATATTAGCATGATTGTTTCAGATAAATTATCGTTATCAAAAAATCAATGAAAGAAATATTGAACTATGAATGTTGAACATTCACGTCTCATAAATTAGTTTATTTTTCTTATGATTTCCCAGCATTTCTTTCGTAATAATCTAGCCCATAATCAAAAGCATGTTGGCGAATTTAATAAAAGAATCTGCCATGCTGATCAATTTATTTCTTTTACTTTCTTCGAATATTCAATATTACTACCTAATTTTTACATTTTATTTCATGATTATTGGTCATGGATTAGTTAAAAATTAGAAATTCTCGCGAATTTTTGATCCCCTATACTAGGTATCGTATAGATACCGGAACCGGCGCTTTTCTTATTTCTCCCCTTTGTTTACACTCTCTCACCCTAAAACCCGTGCCTATGCGGTGCCTAATACAGAGGGCCCATTATCTAACTATTCTGTCACTCAAACTTAAAAAATGATATCACTCTACTCAGCGATATTTATATTTTTGGTATTAAATTTTGAAGAGTGAATGTCACTAAGGACCAAAATCTATAAACAGGGGTTCGTAAATCGGACTGATTTTCACATATTATTCAGTTTTTCACGCTGATTCTCATGGTGTGGTTTGTTTTTCGAAAATCGATTACTGTAGCGAATTACGGTAGCTTTAAGTTTTGACAGACCCGACCTCGGAAAAAAATCATAACTTTCTTATTTCTGAACCAATCGAGCGGGGTTTTCACCAGGGCCGTCTGAAGTCGAGAAAAATCAAACTTTAACTTAACTTGAACCGAAGAATTTTCGCGGTCGAACTTGAACTGAACTGAATTTTTAGACAGTTCAAAGTTTAGTTCAGTTCGTACAACCCCGACTAAAAAGTATTTATTTCAGTTGCAATTATTCCTCATCACTTTTGGGTGTCTCCGAGAGTTGTCTGTATCAAGTTCATTGAATAATTATTACCTCACAATTTTCATTGAAAGCATAATTTAAGATAAAATTAACGATAATCATATTAACAAACTTTATTTTATTGTTGACGACTGGCAAATACTCCAAACGTGAAAGTCTTCCAATTTACAACTAATACCTAATACAAAATACTCTGCAATTTGAATATAATAAATAACAAAGAGATGGGATATCGAGCTAAAGGCTCCTTCTCTTCAGAGGGAAGAATTTTATTATTGCACTATAGTCGTGTATATAAATCCGGCTATTCGAATATGCGTTCAGCTGAGAAGGCAGCTACTCTTGTTAGTCGCAGGCAAGTTTCTCAATTTTCCCACTTCTCGCCATTCATTCGCTTGTGGATCGTATTCCTCGATTGAATCACAAAACTTTTCATAAGAAAATCTGTGAAATCTAAATTAACAAATATTTCGTATAAGGATATGCAAAATCTCAGTGGTTGATTGCAATTTTTCATTTTTATAATTCGGTAGTAAATAATATGGACTGATGACATCTAAGGGGGCGTTCATACTTAGTTGCATTGAAGCTCGCTTGAAATAGCATGAGAAATCAGAGCACAGGAAATGATACCGTCTGATAAGATTACAGTCTCTAACAATAGAATTCGAACTCGGTGCACTATTTCATCGCGCTTTTCTCCAAAAAGAACCCACGTACGTCTCTGAATAGGTGTAAAAATGCATCGTTCACTTTTCAAAATATTTATTCCATTTCAAACGATAGCAAATAGCCCGTGCTAAATGAGTAGTTGTTATTCAACATGACACGAGATCAAAAGTAAGATAGCAACGACAATATTTTACTCATGGATGAGGAATACCTTGGTCAGTATGATAAAACAGGCATATGATTTACGATTCACTGGTTTTGACGGAGATTTTGAAGACGAAGGAGACGTCGCTGAGGTCGATCGCCCCCAGGCCTGCTGTCTCCTTGAATTCCTCCCATTGCGACTCGTGGCGAGGCGAGTAGTGACGCCAGCGGAAAAGAGAGTTCAGGGAAGAGCCCTGAATTGAGTCTGGATTAATTTGCAATGAAAATTGGGAATATTAGAATAAATTAGGGAGGTGAACGAGGATTCGATTTCAATATTTTCAAAAGCAAATTCAGATTCGAGTGATTACAAGACCCTTGAAATCAAAGTTCATACATATCTGATCATCGTCACCCACGAACACAGATGCCATATAAAATCAAGCATAGTGTAGATGTTCATAACGAGTTCTTACATTGATAGCCAATTGCTCTGCATCCTCTGCGTTCTCGACTGCTGCACCTCCGTTCTCCTCTTCCTTTTGCATCTCGATTTCCTCAATTGCTTCCTTGTCTTCCTTCCTGTTTATCGTGATGATATAATCCTCGAAATCGTCCAAGGCATCATCTTCTGAAAATGCTCATTCAAATTTTTTGTTCAATCCAAAAATGAATGCATGCATACCCGTGTTCGACATGGCGTTTTCGTCATTCACGACGTCTCCATCGCCATTTTCGATTTCCTGCAATAACGTTGTCATTCAATCATTCACCAACTTCTATCCATGTGCCGACCTCTTCTTCCCCAGGCAGATTTCCCGTTCCCTCGCACTTGCACTCGATCATGTCGTGAGTGTTACAGGGCGAATTGTGGAACGTGAAGATGTCTGCCAAATCCTCATCGCGGAACTTCACGCTCGCTGAAGATCAATATTTTATTAACTCGAAATGAAAATCAAATTTTACTAGATACTTCTGTCATAATTTCAAATGGAACAAGAGAAAATGAGTATTAGAGAGTATAGCGCGTCTTTAGAAAAAGTATATCGAAGTTCTGCAAACTCACAGCTGTTTTCAATCTGTTCGACGAAGTGTCCGAGCTCGCCCTTCTGAATCTGCCTCTGGATCATCTTCTCGTCGATGGTTCCCTGCAATTCCTCCTCTATCATTCCCCTCCCCCTTCCATCCACCCACAGCAGTGGCCATTCTGTAGATGTGACACTCGAGCTTCTGTCCATCCCTCCAAATGCGCGCCATTGCCTGCAGGTCGATTGCCGGATTCCACTCGGAGTCGAAAAGAACAAAGCGAGAGGCGCCGATCAGATTCAGGCCTGCTCCGCCTGCAAAATCAAAGTTTGCAGTGTTTTCATTATTATTTTTAGTTTCAGAATACTCTAAAACACTTCTGGGTAATGTACATGAAACATTTTTAAAGTTTGGCTTCATTTTTCGCAAATTTTCAAAGTATAGAATAAAAATTCAATTTGTTCGTGTGGCTTTGCCACATTTCGGATCGTAGCGCTGCTTCACATGAAACTGCTCTATAATATTCTCGTTACTTTGTGCATAAAAGAAAGAAATAAAACGAGAAATATCAGGAAAAGATAGGAAAAATCATGCTTCTCTTCAAAGCGCAATTGCGTAGAAGTTTTCTTTGTGCCATATATCAATGTGCAGTTTTGTTTTATCAATCTTTCGTATATGTTCGACAATAACTTGAAAGCACTTCACGTACTGTGAAATCCAACCACAAGCTTGAGAAAAAGAAAAGGAAGAATAACTACCTGCTTTTTTGCTGAGCAGAAAGACGGAATTCGGATCAGAAGCGGTGTTGAATTGGTCGACGATTTTCTGCCTGACATGAACAGGCGTGTCTCCATCCAAACGGAACACGCAGAAGTCCATCGCATTGCACAGTTTCTCAATCATGTCCAAAGTCTGCAATCATATCGTCGTCATTCATTCAGACTATCATTTCATTCTGTCACAACCTTCGCATAGCTGGAAGCAATGACGCAACGCTCCTTGTACTCGTGGAAGCAGGCCAGCATCTCGCATAGAGTGCTCAATTTGCCTAAATTGGATGATGGAATCAGATAAACTCGGATTGTTGAAATAATAACAAGGTTTGTTGATTAATCATTTGGAAATTTCACTTTTCTTTATCAAAACTTTCGTTTCTTAAAGGAGAACTTTCCAAAAAGTTTAAAATTAATATGCAATCTCACCTGAATCAGAAACACTTTCCTTGTAATTCTTTGGGAAGGTATAGAGCAAAGGTCTAGCAGAGATACGGGTTTCCTGAAAAATAAAAATAAAGTACGAGATTGCATTCAGTGCTCACAATAATCGTATGACCAGTTTTTATTCGCTGGTGGTCCTTACCTTTCCCTGATCTTCGAGGAGTTTCTGATGGAGCAGTTTGGGGTGGTTGACGAGTTTGCGGATGTAGTCGATGAGAACGAGGGGCTCCCCGGTCATTTGGTCGCAAATCGTCTGCAGCACTTTCTTTTGGATCTCCGATGGCTTGCAGAAGAACACATATTCGTCTGCAACTCAAAAATGACTATGACAGAAGATCGGGAAGTTTTACGCTTATTTGGCAAATGGGCCTGCAGTCTGGAGGAGAGACGACGAAGCAGACATTTATCACGAAGGGCTGTGAATTCGTCGTTCTGAAAGTTGCAGGCTTAATAAACGCAAGAAAATTGACTGTAAATCTTCATGCCAGAAAGTTCTCCAACCTTTTCAGTGCACATTTCACGAAACTCGATGCGATTTCCGAATTTGCCGGGACGAACGAAGTCGAGCAGAGAGAAGAACTCGTCGAGGTCGTTCTGAGTTGGAGTGCCTGTGAGAATGAGACGACGGGGAATCTCCAGCGAGTACAACTGAAAAGTGAATGATGAAACTATGCAAGGAACAATCATTTCCTACCGCAGTGCGAATCTTTCCATTGATGTTCTTGAGCTTGTGGCCTTCGTCACAGACGAGCACGTCGAATTTCAGCAGCTTCAAGTGCTCCACGTGACTGAAGTGTTATAAAATTGTGAAGCAACTATTAAAAGTCAGCATACATTTTGATAAAATTCTAGGAAATTGAAACTGAGTTTGGAGGACCGAAAAAATGCCATGAAAAATACAGAAAAATGATACCGCAGTGCCAAATCGTAGCTGATGAGGAGGAATGGATTGTAGGAGTGAGACGCGGCATAACTGCGGATGTCGGAATTCTTCTGCACGGCCATCACCTGGAAAAGGATAATTCGTTTAGGGTTCGATTCACAAAATTCACTACCGGTTTCCTGAGCGTGCCAAACCATTTCTTGAACTCAGACTTCCAGTTGTTGACGAGGGAAGAGGGCACGACCAGAAGGCATTTCAGATTGATTCGAATGCTCTGAACTTTTCAAGTTTTGAAAGTAAATGGATTTTAAAATTCAGAAGTTTAGATCTGATGAAGTCGTTTCAATAAAGAGCAATTAATCACTTCTATCAAATGCTCCCTAAAAATATTACCCTTATAGAAACGTGTTCTAATGTTAAATGTTAGTGACTCTTATTCCTCTCATCTGTGAAGTTGAAAGAGAAAAGGAGGAGACACCAACATTTAGTAATTGAGTATCAGGATGGCTAGATTTTCAGGGTACATGCAATACAATTTTCTAACGATACTTTTCAAAGTTTTCAACTCACATTCTTCCGCATCATAGCCCAGATTGCAGCAATGGTTTGAATTGACTTTCCAAGACCTGAAATTTACAATTTGTTATCGGAAAGAAAATCTTTGGAAATTTTCAAAAATGGGTAGCGCATGAAATACAACGTGCACTTTGTGAATTTAACACCCGTCAGAATCAGGGCTGCGCGAAGTTTCGATTTAAAAATAATTTTTGACTTCGTGCAGCCCTGATCAGAATGCTTGATTTAATTTGTAATGATGTCAGTTCCAAAAAAAATAACCTACCCATTTCGTCAGCGAGAATGCAGCCACCATGGTCCCTCAGAGACTTGTAGATGAAGGTGATGCCCTCCTTCTGATGCGGACGCAGGTGGGCTGCGATACACGACTCCACAACTGGCTTTGGGTCTTCAGACTCATCGATCACGAATGGAGGATGCTTCAATTTGAGCCATTACAAATCATCCTTTGATTCAAAAGGAACACACCGATTTTTCCTTCTTATTCACAGCCAAAGGGCTGTTGAAAGTGCCACGAGAGGAGGTCTGGAATAGGTTTTATAAAAGTCAATGACAACTCATAAATGACGAGATAACAGAATGGTGAGGCCTATCTTTCCCCCACACTATTTCGCCATACTTTCTCTCTATTCTATCCTAACTATATAAGTTTCGTCATTTACGAATTTCCAAAATCAGTAAATTGTGAGATTTCAAACAAACCATAATTGCATTGCCCATGAACGGCTTCTTCGATGGAGGGCCAAGTTGATTGGAGAGAACTTTGGTGGCGAATTTGGGCATGAGGGCCGCTCTTTGATAGAGCATTTGGGAGACTCGCTTTCTCGAATCGGGCTGATTGTCGTCAGGACTGGAACTGCCCGATTCTTCGGAATGAGAAGCTGAAATGAAGAAAAATCATCATTTTAATTCAAATCAATATAAAACCTAAATACAATTTAGCATTTATCAGGATTGTGTGAAGCTTCGACTTCGAAATTAAAAAAAAATAAAATAGATTTTGCACAACCCTTGCATCGATTTCAGAACGTTCATCAAATTTTCGAATGAAATTAGAACAATTCTGAAGATCACAGTTCCAATTCCCAACTTTTGATTTCTACTTTTATCTCACCACTGTTCCAAACGAAGAAACTGACCTACATTTGATATCGTTGCTGAAGAGCAGTCTGTCCTGAATCTGTACTTCATATCCACCCATCACGATCACCTTGCCACTGTCCAAATCTGCCAGATTCTTCAATCCACCCGTCCTGCAACAATTTATCCCCTTCTTGAACGAGCTGGACAGAACCTAATCCCGATCCTTCGTGCGTACCCCTAACCCAAAATAATGCGTTAAGGTCTCATTTCAGATTCCTCAGCTCTATGTATCAATTGTTATGATAACTCTATTATCATGAGTTCTTATTTTCAAGAATTTCTCTTCATTTTAATTGTTCAGCCTGATCACTTGAGCATATTAATTATTCAATTTCTTTTGTAATGCGTAGACAAAATGACTCAATTTTCTAAACATCGGCTTTCTATAGAACGCACTTTTCTTGCGAATTCCCTTTATAGTTTTTCGTTCGGACTGGAGTTCTGCCTAGATCAGCTTCTAGTATGAATCAATCAATCACTTACCTTCCCAGAACTTCCTTCTCATCCTCACTCTTCATGACAGCGTAGTCTGCATAGCAGATGAGTATTCCATCTCCCTCCCACGTCTTGTGCTTCTTCGTCGACGCCTTTGCGTACATCACTGTGAATTTGGCCAGTTCCTTCCCTGAAAATAACAAATCAACAAAGTTGGTGTAACTAATAGGAGTTGAAATCGAGCTTGAGTAATTCCCATCTATTGATTGGAACAAAATTGGTGAATCGGAGACTACTAGGATTCCGAATTGGACATTCAAATCGCAATTGAGAACGTCCGTTTTGAAAAAGTTTTAATTCAAATTTCAAGAGTCTAGTCGCTAAATAGCTTGTTGCAATTGCATTGTCACTAACCTGCCTGATTGTGAGACGTGTCCAGATATCCTTTTGCCGTCCCACTTTCATTTTTGGGTTGCCCTTTGCTTAATCCGGTTCTGAACATGGAGAGAATTGGACAGACTCGTGCCTGAATGTGATCGCTGCTCAAACCGCTTTCTGAATTATGCAATTTTAACTTAAAGAAGGAATGAGCAGTTTTGAAGAGAACTTTTCGAAGAAAATGGAAACATGAAGCAAGAAAAACCGAAAAAAAAATTCGAGAAAAATTAAACAACACTGCAAAAATGAAAATAGCAAACGGGAAAGAAATCGTACACGGCATTATAAGCCTTATCCGTTGGGAACGTCCTGCATTTGTCATAACTATGCACAGAGAAAAAGAGAACTGTCTGTCACTCGCTTTTCCTCACTATTTTCGAAGGATAAAGCTTGTAAGGCCATTTGATCATTGCATAAACGTAGGACAGTTTCGAAACATAAAAGTGTGAAGTGAACAATTTTCATTAAAAAAATTTCGAAATTTAATTTCTAAAATATCACTTTGAAAGATTTTTATATGTTCAAGAAAATTCAGAATTGAATTTTAGTTAGACATTCTTTAGTTCTGTATCTTCGAAAGAAGTTGATCTTCACGAATCCTCATCGATCTCATAATTTGTTCCTTCAATTTTTCCCCTTTCAGTGATGAGGGTCGCTTCCATATCTCATTTCAGCCCTCATCGTAATGGAAATGGGTTTTCTTCGTCTGCTTTTATGTAACCTTGCATTACACATTTTACATTTTTCCTGTGAGTTTGTTGCGCGAGTTTCGAGAAGAAAAACGCAGGGCTCTGGAATAATAATGGCTGTCTGTAAGAAGAGAGACAGAAGAAGTAAAGCAGAGAAAGAGGAAGAGGACTTTGAGTGGGATGTAAGATAAGAAGACATTGAAATAGTGAAATAGATAGCTCGAAAGAGAAACAGTGGAGAGAGATAAGAGAAGCGAGGAAGAGATAAAGGAGATGCAGCTCTGCTGAGGCACAGAGGCACAGGGATATTACACAGCGAGTGGTGTGCGATGGAGGCCTTCGAAGAGGTATGTACTACTCATTTTATTGTTCTGTTTACATTCCTTATTAGTGTGTAGATGATGATTGAACAGAGCATAAATGATGATTAGAGAGTGATACGGTAATCGATGAATTACAGGCCAGGAAGGCGAGAGATGCGGACTTCGACGATCTCATGGCTGCTTGCGATTTCGCAATCAGTGCTACCAGAAATGGAGAAGTAAGAAGCATCTTTTTGGAGTGTTTTGACGAAACGATAATTCATTTTAGTCGATAGCCCCTTGTGTGGTAGACATGATCAAGAATGAGACAGAATCGCCGCTCGAAATACTGGAAGAAGACTTTGAGAGAGATGACAGAAGAAGGAAGTTGGACATTCTGAACAAAGCCGGAGGACCTGAACCTGTCAGAAGATTTCCTCTGCCCAAGCCGATTCCCGAAGAAGTGATGAATTCGCCCAAAATGAAGAGAAGAGAAGCACGATTTACCGAAGAAATGGACGAAAGAAGACGGGACAGGAGTGAGGAGAGGAAGAAGGTCGAACAAATGGTAGGAAATTACTGTATTTGTAGAATTTAATTCCATAAATATTCAAAAACCATTAAAAGGCAAATAATTTTTCTAGAGTAGAGATGGTTAGGCAAAAATGCTAGGATGTGAAACATCATCTTTCAGAAATCTAGTCTATTATCTTAACGCAGCTATGCATCCGCTATTTTAAATTTTGCAAACTAAATCACTCACAATTTGAAAATTATGACAAGCTGCGGATTCTATTGTGATTTTTCTTATGAAAACTAACTATTTCAAAATCGTATGACATCATGAAACGAAGTATGGCTAACATAAGGTAGAGCAGGTTAGGAGGGTTTCTCTCAATTTCAATACTATTTCGCGATATCTCACGTCATAATATCATGCGGTTAGAAGGCGCAAGTGGAGTCAAATCTTTGAAATGAATTTTATAAAGATTTTCCATCACCTAGGGTATCTTGAAAATAAAAGGTTTTCATGAGTAAGTTTGATTGGCAAAAATGTGGCCGAGGAATAGGTGAACAACTTCCTTTCTCTGGTAATTCATAAATTTGCGACAAGACCTCTCAAATCTGGTTTCAAAGTTTTAAAACTTGAATTAGACATTCGTTCCATCAAATCTCGGAAGTTGTTTTTCCTGATAAATTCGAGCCTTGTGAACATTTTTAGAGCGGATTTATGAATGAGAAGGTCCTGTCGCACCGATTTCGTGTTTTCTTATTGTAAAATGGAAATTTGAATACATTATTCAACTCAAAACGAGCAATTGAGTCAGTTCTCATTCATTTCTGTCATTTCTTCCTCGAACCCTAGTTGCTCCGTTTCTTAAATGAACGAGAGAAATGAAGATTTTGGACAATTTTCAGTCGTTTGAATGTATATTCAAATTCTGAACGCGAATTCAATTGACGAAAAATGTTAGCAAAAATGGGAATTCGGAAGACATCTTTTTGGCTTCACGACTTTTCATAAAATTAT
This sequence comes from Diploscapter coronatus, assembly GCA_964036155.1. Lineage (NCBI taxonomy): Eukaryota > Metazoa > Nematoda > Chromadorea > Rhabditida > Rhabditidae > Diploscapter > Diploscapter coronatus. The sequence continues at coordinate 20,184,766 of OZ038423.1, read as the reverse complement.
CCATTTCGAAAACGGTAAAAAGTCTCAGAGTTTGTAAAAAAATAACCTCCCATGAAATAATTTTCATCATTCATGCTTCATGTTTCAAAAACCCATTTGCACCCTCTACACGCGGTTTCCAAATGGCGAATATCTGGCGGATTTCCTTTTTTCTAATACCAGGAATTAACTTTCGTTTCACTTATCAAAGCCTTTAAAAGAAATCTGCAATATTTTTTGTTTACTTTAGTTAGTGATATGATAGAAAAATATATGCAAATTTGCAGCTAGTGCCAGACCAGCATCCGGTAGAGAAAGACGACAATGGATTCATCTACTACAAATGCAGATTCTGCGGGCTCACTTTCAATTACATGAACACATTGCGGGCGCATGAACGAGTGCACAATGTCCCGCAGGTATTCATTATTATGAATTGCTTTATCTATTTGGATATTTTACAGCCATTTGTTTGTGGCAAGTGTGGAGAAAGTTTCGAATTCTCGTGTCAATTGGAATATCATTGCCAGCAGCACGGAGGTTAGCAATAACCATAATGCAATATGAGTGATTGGATTGAACTGCAGATGTGAGTGGATACAAATGTGAATGCGGAAGGACGTTCTTCTCCTATACGGAAATGCTCTATCACAAGCACGCAGATGAGAAGGATAACGAAGTAAGGGTGTCTTAAATAGAAAATAACCTTAAAGAGATGAAGTGTGAAAATCTATTGCAAAAATTAAAAGTTAAGTTCGCATCTCGCTTTTATAACAAAAGCGTCGTCAGTTTTCTTTAATATAAGGACGATCGAAATGCAATACTAAAATTTGAAATAGGAATCATGATTACTTTTCAAATTTTCTCGAAACCGGAAGAAGAATTCCAGGGTCAAATGCACCAGAATGTCAATCGTGCTTTTTTACTATAGGTAGGGAGCGCAAGTGAAATTATCGTTGTGAAGACCAAGTCATAAAAGTATTTCCTATTAATCTGCGGAGATTGACAATCTTATAGCAAGAAGCCGTATGAAAAACGGATCAGTGTAACCTAAGATATGAACTTCTGAAGACGACGATCCGAAAACCTTTTTGTGAGTGAATTTTCGTTAAACGAAAAGCGTGCCTTGCGAAAATGTTTCCTAATGTAGCATCTAATAATGAGGAGAGAAAAAAGTCAAATTATAGCTTTCGAAGTTTTCTAGAATTTGTTAGAAAGTTTGACGAAAAATCTCGATGCCTTTGCCTTCACCGGTTGGGCGGGACTTGCACTCTCTAATTATAGGAGAAATTTGATCGATTTCTCAGCTATTTGATGGAGCATTTTCTATCAACATGTGCATCAACGAATAAAATGAACTCGCTTATTCATAAATTAAGGAAGAGAGAATCCACGCCCCTCCCCTGATTGTCGCTGCTCCCTCATCGCGACCTACTGCCAATCCGGCCTTGCTTCTACATGAGATGCCTACTCCTGAATTCAAGGAAAAGGGATATGAACCGAAACATCCATTAAAGGTATGACTGATTTTGCATGAAGAGGCTGATAGTCGATATGTTTAGGTCTACAATGATGTGAGGACCAAACCGTACATTTGTGAGTATTGTGGAAAGAGCTATGCTGACAGCAGAGGACTCGCCTATCATATGATGTCGCACAGAGGTAAGGGTGGGATAAATGAATGAAGACAAGCATGAATAAATTTAAAACTCATAAGGTATGTAGAGTCCCCAAGCTTCGTCCCCTTGCATCAATGCGTTTGTGGTGGAAACGTGGTAGTTTGAAATCAAAATTTTGGGAAGGGGACATTCTTCAAATCCAGAATGTCTCAAAAACTATTTAGAACGACGATACAACCAATCAAATATTTGTGTGCCAAAAATTAGCGCAAAATTTTTGTATACAAGCCGAATTTTTACAGTGAAAATATGTTCAATCTGAAGGTCCCAATTTTGCGTTTTTTCGATTAGAAACTTTTTTATTTTATTTCTTCTTCACAAAAACCTAATTCATATTTTAGTTAACCTCTATAAAAAAAAATTGCCTCCGAATATGAATTTTCCATATCAGATTGGGACCCTATCCAATAAGATGTAGAGCTGAAGATAAGTTATTTTAGGAGAGAAGATATTCAACCCGCGAGCATCCCGCTACATGATGGGCAGAGAGGGAGTTGGTTATACAGACCGAAAATCGTATTTTTTGTTTCCATATACCAGTGGCAGAGTTCCATCCACTTACTGATCACACTCCATTTAGACGATATCTCATTATCATTGCAACGTGAAATCTCGTGTCATTGCAACAAAGGTGTACCAATAAACTAATGATCGCGATGAAAATTAAGATAAATAGATAGACGTCTTGATGCAAACAATCGTTCTGAAGACCGAATAATGAAGACCAACTAACAACAAGTACTTTATTTATTCTGACAAAGCAACAATGGCCCTTATGGGAAGAGCGCAACTTGTTTGAATTACGTTTGAATCTATCAATAAATGAGTAACAAAACGGGGCCATTTTCGAGTACATATACACTAGTTGTGAAATTGAGTGGAAACGATGTGCCAAATAATTATATGAAATGGGGCAATATTTCAATTTTGAGCTGCAGATGAGGATTGCTGATTCAGGACATGTTATGATAACCTTCATCTACAATTCCAACTTAAGAAGAAAAAAACAATAATAAATTAAAGAAACTGAGAACTGAGAACGATCGACTATATGGAAAATGAGAAAAATGACTGATCAACAAAATGAAGATAAGATTTGACGAATGTGGCTGTGATTTTGACAAAAGGGTAGAAGGAAAAGGAAGAGAAATAGAAGTATGGGTGAAATGAAAAAAGGAATAAATTATGGAGATGGGGGAAAAGTGGCTTACTTGCTGCGCGAGAAACCGTTGTCTCCGGAAGACAATCCGCGTCTGATGCCAGAGCCCATCATCCGAGTACCTCTTCCGCGGAAACCTCCTCAAATTACGTTATTAACTAGGAAAAAGAAACGAATTTCATCTCCATCAAGTTGATAGAAGATATTTTCGAGGAATTTTTTTTTTTATATATAAATGCACTTGCAGAAGTCATTAGAAATTTTGCAGAATTATTACCAAGATCAAAATTTGCATTATTTAAAACGCCGAAGCATGTATATTCGGAATTCTGAGGCATGAAAAATTTTTACTTCGAACAATACTGCTTTTACTGCTTATTACACTATTTTTCTTCGACCCGTTGTTTTGAAGCGCATATCTACTCATATCGAATATGGAAAAGATGAACCATAGACAAACAATAGCATCAAAAGTGGATTTTAGTTTTTTGTGTCCGTCAAAATTGTGGACCTTTCTTCCTTAATTACTCAAAAATGTTTAAAAAAAAACAACCTCTGAATCCACCACGCAAAGCGCCCCTCGGTCCAGTGATTCCAGCACGCACTGCAGGGTCGATGCGCCTCCAGACGAATCTCTTCATCTCCATGTACTTGTGATGAGTTTCCTCCTTCTCTGCCGGCCCTGTCCAGGAGTGGTCCGCAGCGATCTTCTTGCGATAGCGCATCAGGAACTTTCCGCCCATGTTCTTTCCATCCCAGAAGATGGGTTTGTTCGACTCCTCGCGGTTCTTCCTCCACCCTGTGCCGAACATCTGAACCATTTCATGAGTTAGACTAGAAAAGGCCTTAATCAAGGTCGATCAAAGTTGAGCAGCAAGCAGCATTCCAACGTCTTCTTTCTTTTCACAACAAAACCCACAATTTATTGTCCCTTCTAACCTGCCTCGGCACAAAAGACTTGAAAAATGAGAATTGGAGTAAAGGAAAACGGGAAGTCAAACACATCTTAAACTTCGATCTCCCATTTCAAAAATGTGTACCTTATCCTGGTGGGAAACAGCGATATAGCAGCTACCAGTCTCGATCAGCAGATTGGTGATCCAGCGGACTTGCTCGAACTTGAATGTCTGTCCTTTTTCCCAGACCTTCATCTTCACCTCAAATAATTCAGAATAATAAGTGGAAGAGAGATGAATAAATAAGGATATTACCTTGGCGAATATTCAATTATTGGGTCGGCTCATAATTTCTTGCCCACTTTCAAAGAATTTCTTGCTTCTTTTTTCAAACTCATCGAAAACGTGTGATATAGTTTCGATGGTTAAATATTGGTAATCAGTGATTTATTGGTTGGTATCTTCGTGGGAAGCTCCCCATCCATCTCCACCTTGGGGGAATTTTCTCAAAGCAACTAAATTTCTTACGTCATTCCAGCTCTTCTCGTCGAACCCCTTGATGTCCTTCATCGCTTCCTCTGCCTTGGCCGTGTTCGGAGCGCTCCTGATCTTCTCCATCGCATCTGCATCGCCGAAGTACTCTGCCATTTTGTACCTGAAAATCCAAGTCGCCATTTGCATACTCTCGTTCAACGTCGCTAACCAGTAGTATCTCTCAGCGCTCTTGTGCTCGATACTCTGATCGTCCACGATGGTCACTTCGTAGCGGATGGAGAGTGGGTCCTGGGCGCCTGAATATGAAATGACTAGACTCAGTCACTCCACAATCATATCTAACCTCCAACGAGGATGAAATCTTTGCCGATATCATCGTAGTCGACCTCCTCCTCATTCGACTCCTCTCCGTCCTTCCCCTCGACTGCCCTCACTTTGTCATTGATTCTGCGCACCTTCTCCTTCAGTCTGGCGTTTTCGAGCTTAAATTATTTCTTTGAAAATATTCCAAGTTTCCAATATTAATGCGACGAGAGAAATTCTTGGGCTCGGGCAATTCTTTTTGGTTTCTCGGAAAATTTTCAAATGGCTTGTAGATAGACTTCCTATGAAGCATTATTTCCATGGTTGATATCACGAGTTTCTCTTCTTCGTCCAAAGTTTCAACCATTTTAACGCCCACCTTGAGTTTTCTGACGGCCTGTCTGAGGTTGTCTTTCTCAGTCTCCAGCAGCACGACTGCATTCCGAATCATCGAGATTTCCTGCTTCAGGAAATTGACATCCTGTTGGAGATGAGCTGAATCCTCGTTGTATGTTCTGCCCATTTTGACTCCTAGCAAGTTGTTGGCCTGTTCTGAATTCACAATAATTAGGAAAAGAATCGCGGCCATTGAACTAGATTGACTGAATAGAATACGAATAATTTAAAGTCGAAAATTTAAAAAATCGAGATTTAGCAATCATCCAGAAAAATTAGAGAAACCCCTAGTCGTGAGCAATCAATTTTTATCAGTCCATTGTTGATCATTTTGAAATCGACGGACTTAACAAGAAGCTCACAAAATATTTTTATTCGCAGACCTAGACTTTATCGTTTTTTATTAGAAGCGAGAATAGTAGAAATTGATTAGGTAAAATTCGTGAGAAAATTCAAACTAGGAGTTGCCTAGAACTGCTCATTCTACGCGATGTTAGATTGATAAGAGCAGAGCGACTGAGAGAGACAAGGAAGAGAATGAAGGGACGATTTGATAGAAAGAACACAAGGAAAGTCGAATGGATCGGCTACAGACGGGAGAAATTCCATCAGACAGATGTGCAAGTTAGGGAAAGTGCTTGAGAACGAATGATCAGTTGGGAAAAATGTAAGATCAAACGTAGATGACCACCATTTTCAAATTAGAAAATGTATCGCAAAGATATATTGATGAGATAATTATGAAAGCCGAGGGATAATTAACGAAATAGCTGAAGAATTTCAAAATCATTCGCGAGAAAAATTTGATGCGTGGGGACTTTGTTTTGGCAGAACTGGCTGAATCTGCAAGCGCTTGGCACATTATTCATTTTCAACCAGTGTCTCTTTCGGCTTTTTGAATTTCTTCTCAATTTTCCTCTAATTTTCAGGCATGGAAGTGGCAAATCGGATATCGGACGTGCGTGACTATTTCCGTCTGCTGCACGAAGTGCTCGCAGAGACTGACTGGGAGCAGTGCGAGCTGCACGCCCGCTTCTTTTCCATTCAGGGACCGCATGCAACTCTCCCCTTTCTCCATGTAAGTCATTTCTTACTTGTCACACACAATCAGAACTGGACAAAAGTAGAAAAAAAACTTGAAGGTCCGAAAACGAGATTTTTATTTACAAGGTTCTGAAATAGGGAGAACGAAAATTACAATTATCTTGGCCCTAAACCAAAATCAAACTGTTGGGGAGCCTCGCAAAATCGGCTATTTGTCCAGCACTGTTCATGATTTATCCAATTTGAATATCAGATCGAGAATTACGAAGACCGATATGACAGAGCCTATTTGGAGGACGATGGCTTCGACCAGATAGTCTGTCTCCATCTGCAGGCTCTCTACTACATTCATGTTGCCGAAAACCTCGAAAATGCTTATACAACACAGACTCAGGTATTTTTCTTGGCTAAACTAATTTTGTCAAACTTTTACTATTTTCTCTACTAATTTTCAATTTTTTAAAGTCGTTTCCTGGTTTCTGAAAATATAAATACCCGTTTTCTTTCTTGGCCTGTTCTAAACACGATGAATGTATCTGAATTTCTTTTTCAGATCATGCAAGTCTTCAACAAGGAAGTCATTCAAAAGAAGAAGGAGGAGAATTGGTTCATGCCCATTTTCTATCAGCTGTGCACTGATTTGAGGACGCTTGCTAAGAAGGTTGGTGGAGAAATGCTTTAGAATCTTATTATTGACTGAATTTCTGTTATTTCTAATGATTTTCTTTCGTCATTCCGGTTATAGAAATTTTTATATCCTGCTACGACGAATAATGTTTCGGTTTGAATTTTGTAAACAAGCAAAAGAAAACTATGCTCAGGTTGATGACATGACAGTGAAGGAGGACGACGACGAGGGCGAGACCGAAACCACCTATTACGAGCAGTCCGCCAGCTACATCATGGAAGCATTCAGAGCCTGTGTCAGCGATGTGTAAGTCTCCAGAAATTGATTCAAAATTCCTCAGTTTGTTTTTGTTTACTTTCATTTATAACTTCTTAAAATTACTGACAACCAAACCTGGGCAGGGGTTTCGTTTCCGTTTTCAATCTTTAAAATTTAAAAATGCCGTTTTCGCATAAGCATAACGGCAGTCATAAAATTGACGTTTCAATGAGTTTCTAATCCTGATAATGGTCAAAATCTAAAACACAATCCTAACTGACACTTGTGCATTTCAGACGGAATGATCCCGGCACATCGAAGAAAGTCGCCATATTGAACATGACAAATCAACTATTCCGGATTTACTTCAAGGTTGAAACTTACTTTCGATTCTTCTGAAAAATTTGTAAATTCTAGATAAACAAATTGAACCTGTTGAAGCCGCTGATTCGAGCCGTAGAAAATGCACAGCAAAGTGGACTGTACGACTCGTTTTCCATGGCTGACAAGGTATTTATTCATTTTATCGTATTGTGCATACTTATTACTGTTTACTTTTTCTAAAAGTGTTTCAAGAGAATAGAAAGAAGCACATAAATAAATACTAACAGACCTAGGAAGGATTTTCGTCAGGCAAAAATAAACTGGAGAGAGTAAGTCGTGGTATCTAAATGGTATAATGATGCATAGCATGTAGCGAAAATTGTTGAAAATTTAAAGTTAGAGATACAGAATTGCGAAGGGAATGATATAGCGGGTAGGTAGCGAGATTTTGACGATCGTCCTCGCTAGGTCTGAATACAAGACTAATTTTTCTATTACAAACTCATTCTGTTTTCATTATACTCTGTTTAGGTCTCATTCAATTACTTCCTCGGTCGAAAAGCGATGTTCGATGCAAAGCTGGCCCTGGCTGAATCGTCTCTGCTGTACGCCTTTCGCAACTGTCCTCCTGAATATGTCGAGAACAAGAGGCGCATTCTCATCTATCTCATTCCTGTCAAAATGTTCCTGGGACAGATGCCCAAGAAGGAATTGCTCCACAAGTATGAACTGGATCAGTTTGTCCAGGTAAAGTTTAGCTAAGTTTGGATTTCTAAAGATACATTGAGAAAAAAATTGCAAAATTGAAAATAATCATCATAATATACATATCATAAGTCATAATTTCATTTCTCGACTATACAGGACCATTTTAAAAGTTTTTAATAATGAGATTCTATTTGCTTATATATCTTCCCGCTGTTATACTAATTGCCAGCTCAAATTCTTTTCGATGATAAGGCAGAATTCTGATTTCCATTTATTCAAGTTTTAAAATTTTAATTTTGTTTTTTCTCCGATTCTCCCTATCAGTTTCGTACTTTTCATTTGAAAACACATGTGCACCTAATCCTGCTGTTTCAGATAGTGGAAGCAGTTCGAATAGGGAACGTGAAGAAGTTGGACGAGGCGTTGTGGCGGGACGAGGCGTTCTTCATCCAGTGCGGCATCTACCTCATGCTCGAGAAGCTCAGGGCCATTGCATTCAGGAAACTATTCAAATTCTGGTATGTTAATGTTTTGCTTAAATTTTCAAGTATACTGAAAGTTCGTAATTCTAGAAATATGCATTTGAATTATGCGCAGAGGCTGGAGTGATAGAGAAACTAGATCTATTAGAAGAGATGAAAAGTGTATGCACTCGTTCTTTTCATCTCTGCCTTTTTTCTGAAAGAATTTTCAGTTCGTCTAATCAAAAGGAGGATATCATTTTTCATAATTTCATCAATTGTTTGCTTTCAGCTCAGTCCTGATGGAGAATCACATGATCCATTTGGACGTGTTCCTGACTGCCCTTCGACTGCAGAATGTGACGGACATCGACTGCGACGAGTTGGAATGCATCATCGCTAATCTCATCTACGATGTAGGTTCATTCACCAGGCAGTTTCGTACATAAGTTTGAACATCTTGAGTCATTTTCAATTTTAATTAAAGCTCTAAAGAATTCGGCATTTTCACCGAAACAAAAATGAGATCTAGTGTTTTCTGTAATTATTATTATTATTATTGAAAAGAAGAATTGATATTTTCAGGGCAGAATCAAGGGCTACCTCTCACATCAACACAAGAAACTCGTCCTGAGTAAGAAGGAGGCCTTCCCTCCGCTCTCCTCTATTTACATGTAACTTATTACTGTTACTTACATTTCATTTCGTTGATTTTTCATAAATTATTTATTCTTTGATGGCAAAATTGTTTAAAGTTAATATTACTAGACTAGATCGAAAATAAGGTTGCGAAACAATAGTTCTCAGTCAGTGACTAAATAAGTAGAATGAGATTCCTGTTGATGTGGGCTGAGAAATAGCTGATTTGAGAGAAGAACTGATTGATAGATGTAAACGGAGAATGATAGAAGTGACCTGTCATCGTGTGAAGAGGGCGTTATGTACAAATTGACTGATTATGGCAAAGGCAGACGACTTAGAGGCTCTTAGTGGCTTCTCGAGCATATTCTTTGGAGTGGAAGGACAGGCCATTGGAGGGCAGAGGACTGGAGATCACAGGGCTGATTGCGATGAGGAACCAGCGGCTTCCGCAGGTCTGTCGAATGTTCTCCAGCAGTCCCAGATTGAATGCGTGGATGTCCTGCAAATTTTCATCTTTAAAAAAACTACAAAAATGATTTGATATGCACGAGAAGGCTAAATGGAGATCTATGTAGTACTCATCAGGGGTGAGACGTAATTGAATTTTGAAAAAAACCTGAGCTGGAATCAATCGGAATTGATCTTCGAACATTTTCAGAATCGAAATACCGTATCGCCCTTGGTACTCATCCAATCGAGCTTATTGAAAATTCGGACTTTCAATTTCAAAGAATTAATCGAACAAATCAATTTTAAAACCTCGGAAACATCGTCCATGCCAAGTCATAATTCGATATCGTTGTAAGACAAAAATTAATGAATTTAAAAGAATCGAAACTTTGTCTTACCATGAGATATTCGACCCTGGTTTGACCTTTCCATAAGCAGAAAGCCTGAGCGCTGACGAGGTAGGTGGCGAAGGCCAGAATGGTCATGTTGAATGCCATCATCAGAACGCATACAAACTGATGCAGGGTCAGGAATCTGCAATCGTATTCTAAGCATTTTGGAAGGAGTTCTTTTCTAGTATGTGATTTTAAAAGTACCTGAATGCAAATGCGACGTGAGGGATGAATATCTGCCAGAGTCGACCGACCGTGATGCCCCCTTCCAGCTGCAGGGACACGAAACTGATCGAGTAGCTATAAACACAATATAACTAGATTCACAAATTGATAAGTATACAAAATATACCTGAGGAAAATGAGTGAAATAAGCCAGAAATGCAGAATCGCAGCGATGAAGTATCTGAAAGAGATGACATATTCGATTGACGGAAGAGGACATCCAACCTGTGATTGAAATGACCCACACACACGCCGCCGAACGAGTTGTGATGATCTCTTTTGAGGATGCAGACATTGCAGACTGGACAGTGGTGCGAGCGGGGAGGGGCATTCGTTTGGCAGTGGTGACAGAATCTGGAATGGCTCGTAAGATTTAATAATATGAACGAGTATTGGAATAGGATTGAAGAGAATTTTTGTTTTATACCCCCGCTTTTTATAGGGCTATTTTCATTTCTACTCTTTAGAAGTAAAAAATGTTCTCAAGACTGAATAAATAGTCAGCGAACAAGCTCCCGGGGGCATAGGCAGATATTGGTGAGCCGTAATGAGCAGCTTTAATCAGTATCTCCAATACGCTCGGTAACTTTTTCGCTGGACACTTACTTAAATCCAGGAGTGACCACATTGGGGAGCACTGTGTTCCTGCCATTCGGGCCGTGATACATCATGAATGACCAGTTGATGTAGACGTTGAAGATGAAGAACGCATAGGGAACTGCACGAATCACCCATGCTGGAAGGAGGAATATAGAATGAAGATGGGAAAATAAACCTGAATACCTTCTCCGAACGCAGGATACCAAGTGGGGAGAATGACGAAGAAGTGCAGGAAATACCACAGTGGAAGGAAGATCAGCAGAATGCCTGTCGCGATCTGAAGGAAAGCGTTGAATTTCGCAGGTATGAAAAACAAACGCTAAAATTGGGATTCAGAAAAGAGAATGTAATTCAAAGGTCTTTGAGCTCCCGAGTTCCGATTTTGGAATCAAAAATATTTGAGCTGATTTAATTTTAAACGCTGCATCTTCATCGAGTTTTTTAATCGATTTCCTTCACTTAGGTTGTAGGGGGTAAGCTAAATCTAGAAGTTTCTGCAAGATAAAATCGCATTTATTTGCAACTTTCATTTCGGTATCAAGAGGTGCATCCTAGCATCGTTAGACCTAATCCAAAATCCCTATTCTGGAAAATGAATTTCGTAGCATTATCGCGATTTTATCAGTTCCTCCTTAAAATCGAGTAAAACATACAATATCTTGTGTCTGCTGAGGAACGAGTCTCCAAAGTCTGTGCTGCAGTCCCTGACAGTCTTCATTGCCCAGCAATGTCGACAGCTTCATTTCTGCACAAGGAAATTGACCAAATCCAACAAAAAAGACGAAACGACGAAACAGCTGAAGTAGCGCAAGAAGTGTGAGTAATGATAAACAGAAAATGCCAAACAGATACAGGGAGAAAGAGCATTTAAAATGAATAGGGGAGCAAAGAAAAAGACGCAACACGCCCACTTTGCAAAGTTCATTTTCAAATTTTCCGTCAGATGAATTCATTTCAGTGTTTGATTTTTTGCTTAATTAAATTCATTTTTGAAATTCAGAACTTCTCTCTAGTGAAATGGCGCTGCGAGAAGTGACGCCTACAGAGAGTCTCTTCAACGACTACATTTCCATTCGGAAAGAGGTTTGGAAGCCATCTTTTAAATGTTTATTCCTATTCATTTCAATACTCTTCAGGTATTTTGCGTCGAGCAAAGAATCAGCGAAGACGACGAATTCGTAGCCAAGGAGGAAGAAGAAAGCCGACATTTCGTTTGGATCCACGGTGGAAAAGGTAACATTCCTCTGCTGTTTGAATTTGTATCGCTCTCGTTATTGATTTTTCTCTTGCAAATATCTGGAAACTCAATTTTCGTTATACTAATTTCGCGATTTTATGACTTTATAATTAAGGCTGTCAAAGTTGAATTTCCAAAAATCGTGATTTTAATCATTTTGGGTCCACTTCTGGTCCGGAAACTGGATGTGAAAGCCGATATCAGCCAGAGCAACCTATACCAATCAGCGATTATTCTAATCAAGGCGCAAATTTCAAGGCCCAATTTGGCCGATTTGGCGATTGGCACTTCGGAGCCTTCCTTTGTGAACCAGAACCAATTAGGAAACAATTTTCAAAAATCAGTTTCTGAGTTATCCTGTTTAAATTCAAATCCAAGATAATCTTGTGCAGAACGATTTTCAATTATGTTCTACATCTTTTCAGTCATTGTAGCGCCACTGATCTAGTTTATCGGGCTATGAAGGGAAAAATATTTGAATAAAAGTTTCTAATCTCCGTCAATATAATTTCAGATGCCATTGGCTGCTTTCGACTTCGCGACCACGAATGGTGCATTAAATTGGAGCGAGTGGCCATCAGAATGGTAGCGTTAGTGAAATTTTAAGTTAATTAATTAAGTGCTAGTGAATTCATGTAGAAGGTAAGATAATACAGAATATTAAGAGGCAAAAGATTTATTCGAATAATTTACTCGCAATTAGAATATTGTTGTCGTTCAGGAATGGCGCTGCAAGGGAGAAGGCAAATGGATGATGAAAGCTGCAGTTGAAGAGGCGATTAGAAGACATCCGAACAGACTGATTGTGGCGCACGCTCAGTCGCAGACCATTCCTTTCTACAGCAAATTGGGGTATTTGTTTAGTATTTACTGGAATCACAGCCATTTTTATCTACTGATTAAAACTAGATAAGACCCATTTTTGAGATCCTCATTTAGTTCTTCATCCATCCTCGACGAGAAAAGTCCGAAAAATTAGCAAAAAGTATTAAAACAAAAATAAATCACCAGACTTTAGGACTAGGGAGTGTAGACAAGTGAGAGACATAAGAAAAATAACTGGGGAGTTGTACAGGAGACATTTTATTCTTGTAAAATTCACCAATTTCTCCAGATTCGTTTGTGTTTCGGACGAATTTCTCGATGAAGTCAACATTCTGCACAAGACAATCATGTTCCCTCCATTTCGAAATCAGAAGGACGGGTATGAAGTTGATAAAAAAAACCACTTATTTTTTACTTTCAGATTTCTCCAATCAATGCTGACAGTGAATCCGGAACAGAAAGATAATTTCATTCCTGGAAGCTGCGATGATCCACAAACCCAGCAGAACATCATCGAGGAGTTGCAACGTGAGGTTTATTTTATTTTACAGTTGATCTCTAATGACCTGTTTCAGAAATACACGCATCTGTGTGCTCTGCCATATCTGCTCGATGAATCCAAAATCGGTCGGCCTCTGATTGCTGCACTCATGAATTATGCAAGCGCGATATCTGCTGGAGACTGCAAATCGGGTAAGAAAAAATGTCTGACTATTTCGTGAGAAGAATTCATCTGATTCAGCAAGAAAGAACGAAGAATATCTATTCGACGTCGGCTGGGAAAGGCTGAATGTTGGTAAGATGATTTTTAATTGTGAAAACAATGTTTTGAAAATTAATGTCAGAAAGGCATGTTCTTACAGACTTTATAATGGGAAAAATTAAGTTAGATTTGGAAGATAAAATCTCAATTGAAGTGTCTATTAATGCATACCGCGTCATAAATGCACGATTTCAAGAGATGAAATTTTTTGTTCTTAACTTGAAAATAATGAGCGAGGTTCATTTTGTCCCCCTTGAATCGAATGCGCATTTACTTGTCAAGATAATGAAAGATCGTAACAAATTCAGGTCATTATTCCGAAGTCGATGAGGAATGGCGCAAATTCTACGCAATCATATCGCTCTACAAGGCCAAGCGAATTGCCAACTACGAACAGAATCTGGTTGAATTTTTCATCTTTTCTCGTAAAGAATATTGTTAACTCTCAGAAAGAAGCATTGAGTGCAGCAGACAAAGGATTGCTGATGGGCAGATCAGACAAGGACATCGGACTGGTTGAATATGCAGATGAGTTGGCTGAAACTATCAGGGCAACGAGGACTGACTCGGAGAGGAATGCATTCAAGGTCGAAAAGAGCTTTGATTCTTTGTTTCAATTTTAAATTTACAAATGTGGCAATTCGATTGCTTGATGAGGAGGAATAAGAATAATCTTGCATAAGTTGGTGTAAACTTGTCTGCTAAACATGAACATAAATTTTCTAAAGTTACAGTAGAAACATATTTTTGAGTGTAATATGCAGACGTTTAACAGGCATTATCTTTATTCCTGTGTAAAGAATGATCGTTGCTTTTCAATTGTCATTGAATAATCTAACATCTACAATTTTGAAGCAATTATAGATAATTGATATTTAGTTGGACGTAATTTGCCCTGCCTCTGCTGTCCCTTCTACTCTGTCAAACTGCAAGTTAATTCGAATAGGAACAGTAAGTGATTTGGAGGAACAGATCCTGACGAACACAACAGTGGAAGAGCCCATCATAGTGAGGGATTTTCTGTCCCAAATGCACCTGCTTCGACGTCCCTGGACGTGAGTTTACCTTCATTTATCTATTTCTTACCCTTCTTATATTCAAATATTTCGAACCCAAAACAATACATCTTCCAGGCTAATAATCTAAATAATAAGCCGTTTCAACTTAGTTTTAATTTTAGCAGAATATAACCTGTCTTTGAAATTTGTTGAGAAAAAGTTTCCAGATTCGATTACCTGATTGACGTGTTGAGGGATCGCACAGTGCCTCTCGAAATCGGCTCTTCCTATTCAGATTCCGACTGGACGCAACTTCTTCAACCAGTATTGATGCTCTCTTTTTCTAACTTCTTATTCATCTTTCCAGTGTTCCGTCCTTTTCAACGAAATCAAAAGAACTGAAGTGGCGATTTCGAATCAGCATGAAAAAGAAGTTAAAAATCAGGTAGTTTTAAAATTTTTAAATTGGAAAATATGTCTTGTCAAACAGAAATAACTTCCTTAAGAGTAAATGTCAGTAAGGACCAAAGTCGATATTTCCAGGGGTCTGTCGATTTGGCTGATTTACATATATATTGTTCAGTTTTTCACGCTGATTCTCGTGGTGCTATTCGTTTTTCATGAAAATGATCGTATGCAGGATTACGGTAACCTAAAGTTTTGACAGATCCGACCTCGGGAAAAAATTCATAACTTTCTTATTTGTGGACTAAATCGAACGAGGTTTTCAGTATTGGATAGCCCACAAAAAACTCTACAAATAATGTAACTACGACCACTTGCTATCATCAATAACTTCCCGCCAAAAAAGTAATTTCCGAAAAAGTGACCCTGGCTGACTGCAGTTTTTCAATTTTTTACCCAGATTAGAGTCCGATACCCCGGCTGGAAACAGGTTTATTTTGTAGAGAATTCAATTCTGCATCAGAATTTGTAAAAAATTTCAGAAAATCGAATGGTCGAAACCACGAAAAATGCGTCTGAACGCGTAAAACCAGGATGATTATTGCATAGTTTCAACTTTGACTCTCCATAACTTTCTTATTTCTGAACCAAATTTCATGATTATATTTTTATTTTGTAAATCTTGAATAGGAGAATAAAGTAAAAATAAAAATAAACATTTTAGAAATTAATTTTGGCAGGAAAAATTAGCCTAAATTACCCCATGTACCCGTACTGTGTTTACAATGGTAATGTGAGTTAACATCGGAATTTTTCATAGAATCATGTAGAGCTGTTCAAGTTGATCAACTTTTGTTCCAGGACTTCTTCTAGAATGTGCACACACAGGGAGATATGAATTTTTGAAAATAATGTATAAAAAGGCATAATGCTGAGTTTGGCCATCGTACTTCAAAAAATTCTGGAACTCATACGAATGTGAATCCGAGATCAGTCCTGAAACGAATGTTGTTCACCATGTCAATCTACACAACATACTGGAGGTACAAATTTTTCCAACGTCATTTAGCGTAAAGATAGTACGAGCCAAAAAGTACCCAATTATGACGCGAAAGGTGCGCATTTCTGCAGGAGTTGATATTCAAAAGTTCTTATTTTATTGTCTGATAACCTAGAAACTAAATGCTATCGAATAAAAAAATAATCATGAAATTTGGTTCAGAAATAAGAAAGTTATGAGGGATCAAAGTTGACACTATACAATAATCACCCTGGTTTTACGCGTTCGGACGCATTTTTCGTGATTTCGACCATTCGATTTTTTGAAAATTTTTACATATTCAGATGCAGAATTGAATTCTCTACAAAATAAGCCTATTTCCAGCTGGGGTATCGAACTCTAGTTTGGGCAAAAAATCGAAAAACTGCGACAAGATAAAAATTCGAAAATGTTACCTTTTTCGAATTTTTAAATTTTCCCGCCGAATTATCAATTTTCAAAAATGGGCATAATTAGATAAAATGAGGTATTTTTCATGGGCTATCTAATGTAAAAAGTCGTATTCGATTTGCTTCACAAATAAGAAAGTTACGGGGAGTCAAAGTTTGAAATTCTATATAGGAATGCACTGGTTTTACGCATTTTTCATGGTTTCGACCATTCGATTTTCTGAAATTTTTTACAAATTCTGATGCAGAATTGAATTCTCTACAAAATAAACCTGTTTCCAGCCGGGGTATCGGACTCTAATCTGGGTAAAAAATTGAAAAACTGCAGTCAGCCAGGGTCACTTTTTCGGAAATTACTTTTTTGGCGGGAAGTTATTGATGATAGCAAGTGGTCGTAGTTACATTATTTGTAGAGTTTTTTGTGGGCTATCCAATACTGAAAACCTCGTTCGATTTAGTCCACAAATAAGAAAGTTATGAATTTTTTCCCGAGGTCGGATCTGTCAAAACTTTAGGTTACCGTAATCCTGCATACGATAATTTTTATGAAAAACGAATAGTACCACGAGAATCAGCGTGAAAAACTGAACAAATGATGTGCAAATCAGCCAGATCTGAGGACCCCTGGAAACACCCCCTTTGCTAAGACTTTGGTTTTTGCTGACATTCACTCTTAAAATAATCTGAACCCTAAACTGCTCTAATGCGCTAAAACTAAAAACTAAAACAAGTTTTTCACCAATCTTCTCTAAAGTGATGATACAACTTGTAAGGAATTGCTTTATTCCTTAATTTTATTTCTATTAATTTCCCTATTCTTTCCGATTTTCATTAAAATTTTGCGAATCCGCGAGAATTTAAAAATATCGCTTCGCTTCTTTCACATCAAAATGCCTTAATTAAATTTGATCAAAGGAGATGTTTTCGCATATTCGTGCCGGGGTTTATAAGGGATTTTTTTTTTTTCAAAAAATATCGGGAGCTCCTCCTGCCCCACTTATTGACTATTATCAGATTAATCAACCTACAAATAGAATTAGAGTAATTAAGCTACTACTAGCAACAACGCTAAGCATTATTTCTAACACAACTTGCAGAAGCCGTACTATCTGGCACAGCACAGACTGCTCGAACAGCTGCCTCAGTTGCGAGACGACGTGTCGATTCCGGCACTCATTGCTCAAAACAATCCCAATCAGGTCGATGTGAATGCTTGGATCGGGCCACGGGCAACTGTATCTCCTCTGCATACTGATCCAAGACACAATCTATTCGTACAGGTTGACATTCCAATTCATTTATTCACTATTAAACATTAAAAAAACATTTGGATTTTTTTCAAATCGGGGGATTAAATATGAATATTGCTAAAAAAAAAAGATGCTAGTTTTATGTGAAACGTGAATATTATGCAAGAAAAGAGCTCATTAGGATTAATTGGACATTGAATTTTTGAAAAAAAATCACTTTTCACTTTCTAAAAATCATAATTTCCCTCTTTCAGGTGATTGGCTCAAAATTTCTTCGTCTTATTTCACCACATCAAACTGATCATGTTTATCCGATTGAGGGAATGTTGTCTAACACTAGTCAGGTAAATATTGCAATAGATTTTTATCGAACGATAAAAAGTGAATAGATTCGTAGTGAGTCTTTATCAGCTAAAATATAATGCGAAAGTAGATATCAATTTTTCGACTCAACTATTTCGAAGTAGAGAAGCATTTCTCAAATTCGTTCACTCCTGACTTTTTCATTTCAATTGAAACATACCTGTTCCATCTACATGGAAGAAATGTGTTAGATATAAATACTAACTTTTCTTTATAAATTTGGCTGCGAGTACTTTCCTCCCACGAGTGAGTACATTTCTGTCAAAGGTTTGAGGTGATTACAATCCTCACAAAACTGGAAAAAAGAGAAGGGTGAAATAGCGTTTGATAGGGAGGAACACTTTCGGAAAGGAAAATACCCACTTCAAAGCCTTAGGAGGATAGTATTTATTTTTTCGAGGAATTTACTCTCTGCCTATAAATTTCTACCTTACTGAGCCTAATGATTTGTATTTCAGGTAGACGTATCGCAACCAGATCTGCACAAATATCCTTTATTCGCATCAGCTGTCTGCTGGGATGGAGTAGTGCAGTCGGGCGATTTGCTCTACATTCCCAAAAAGTAAGCTACTTTAAATTATTTGATGAAAGAAATGTAAATTAGTTTATGATCGATTCAGATGGTGGCACTACGTACGATCCCTTGATCCGTCTGTTTCGCTTTCCTTTTGGTTCGATAAGGAAGATCAACTTTTATAGTTCTTCAAATAGATCTGATTTTGAGCATTAGTAGGATTTAAACTGGACAATTATAACGATTCATAAAAAAGACTAAACGAATTCATATGTATTCATCTACCCAACCAATTTATACAGACAACAATAACCGAGGAATCGAATACTCCTTAGAAAGAGCTAGTGTTTGAAAGACAGAAGGAGCAATAATCATTGGGAATCGCCTTTGTCTTTTTTTAGAAATGAAAGAATCCAGATATTCTCAGGCTTAATTGGCACGCCTTTGTAATAGGAGACTGGCTTCAGATTGCTCAAATTGATTTTGACTGTTTTGACTGCCTTCACTACATTTGAAGGTGGTTTGTGGGCTGCAGACAGAGAATGAGGGGATTCTGAAGGCGAATTGGATGGAGAGGATATCGATAATTGAGATGAGGAGGGATTAGAAGGAAGTGGAAGCCAGAATGGGTTATTGGCTGAAGAAGATTGGGATGATGAACTTGAAAATGAATTGGGCACTGGAGGCTGGGCTGTGGAGGTGAGCAGATCGGACAAATCGAGCGGCTGATAGGCTGAAGTGGAGGGAGGTGGAGAGGAAAGGAAAGGAAAGAGGAGAGGGAACAGAGTTGGAGGGGAGGATACAAACGAGGAGGAAGGTGTGATTGTATTGATAGCAGAGCTGCTGATGCTGCTTGCAGACGACATTGCAGTTGTGAACGAGTTCGTATAGAAGGATGACAGTTCATTGTCACTGCTTGCAGACAACGCATCAGATTTCTCTATCTGTGCATCCAGATGTGTGCTTGCCTGTCCATCTTCTGTCATCATTTCATCATTGCTTGGAGCGGGTGTTGTATCGGAATTCGATTCTGTGAGTACACCAGTCACCTCTGTTGTGTCTAAAATTTTCACTCGTCTCGGTAATAGTCGGTAGGTCTGTAACACTCGTTTCTCACCAGGATTGCTATTTAATGAATTCTCTCTTCCCTGCGTCGTGTTACATGCACTCTGCCATTCATCCGAACCATCGCCGCAGTCCGTCTGTCCATTGCATACCAGCAAATCGCTGATGCAGTCACCGAATGCACATCTGAAGAGGAACTTAGATGTTATTTATCAGGAATGTGCGAAAATTCGCACCCTTTTTTCCCTATTTTGGTAATTTCGAATGATATTTTCTCTTCGACTATTTTAAGGGATCCTGACCGTAAGTTTGTGTAACTCTCCATGACACTCGACGGCGTTTTCTTGGGCAGATTTTCCTGCATTCTTTCTATGTTTTGGCTGCAGGTTCTTGATAGGGTAGGGGAACGTCGAATATGATATTCAAATTTCAATAAACACACGTAGTTTCGAAATTTACCTGAACGTGCCATCTTTACATTCCTCAGTCGCCGTTCCTTGCGGGCTTGCAACGGAAATGCTGAATGGATCTAGCAATTCGCAATCCTTCTCGTCATCCCCCGAATCGCAGTCCCTGTGTCTGTCACACAGCCATTCATGTGGAATGCATCTCGTCACCCCATTCTTTTTGCATTCTGGTTGATTGCCAAAACAACTCGAATTCTCTGCAGATTCATTAATTTGCATACACAGATGGAATATCATTACGAACTCTGCATATGATCGTCACAGATCTGCTCTCTTTCATCCTCTCCTCCACTGCAGTCCCTTCCTCCATCGCACAGCCATTCCGACAATATGCACTGAATTATGTCATCATTGCATCAGCCTGTCTCTCTGTCTGCATTCACCTTCCCATCGTGACATCGGAATTGATCCTGATTGCATCCATTGCTACCTACAGCGGTGGTCATGGTTGTCAGCAGTACATCCGTCTCGTTCAGTTCATCTCCAATCGACATCACACTCTCATCCAGACCTAACCATTCAATTCAATTACTTAGCTGCTGAATAATCAATTCCTTACTTTCTGACTGAATGTGCCTGAAGACAATAGCAGTGAATAGGAGAATCAAGGCAGTCATTTCTGTCTGTTGTGGGAATCTTGCTGTTTTCCGCTTCCCTTCAGTCTGTCTGCAATCCCGCAATTCTCGATGAATTGCTCGTTTCGTTGCCAGGAGCCACTTCCAAAGCACTGCATTTCGCTTTCACAATGGAAACAAAGAGGCAACAATACGGATTTCCATGCAACTTATTCGAACTGGTAGGGCTAAAAACAAGCTGAAACTTTTCAGCTGTAGTACTTTTTCAAGAAGTTAAAAAGACAATTATACAAAATTGCAGAACGTTTCTTGGCTTCCTATGGAATTCGCTAGTAGATCACAACTAGCTCCATCTGTAAACTCCACTAAGCTTTAGGTTAAGAAGCTTTGGAGAAATGCGAATAACTAGTGAATTTTACATGAGCTCATATTTCCCTACAAAGAATGCAAACTGTGTAAATGACGAATCATGCTCAAGCGGTTTTACGAGTAGATTTATGACATCGATGTCAAGTGTGTCAAAAAGTATGAACGCATCCTAAAGATCACTGGAGTTTCAGTCTGTTGCAAAAGAATTCCTTATCTTTTTTTTATTCATACGTCTCTTCTTATTTTCATTTCACTTGTTTCCATATTTAGGTTGTATTTCATCAGACGAAGAAATATATACGAGGGGTAGATCGCATGAACCAACTCATAGTTACGGCATAATCATGAACAGTGAAAATTTCTAGCTAATGTACAAGATTGTAAAGGAAATATTGGAAGTGCATCGCAGGAAATGCCTGACGATCATCCTCCATGTGTCTGCATGTTCTCCATCTATGAAAATGAACAAGACCTACGATTATGAATTGTTTGTGCATTCAATGTTGTAAAGAACTATGCAAATTATTGTCTTTTCCGATATATAATACAAGAAGAAATGAATAAATTCGACTCACTTTATTCGACACAAAACCGACGTTCATACTCAGAAAAGTTGAATGAGACTCAGACCCGAAATGGCAATCGAAAGGAGAAAAGAGACAAGTTGGAAGGAATAAAATGAACACACGATGAATTGCGGTGACCAAGTTTATGGAACACGGATAACTAGTCATTCTGACTAATGCAGAATTCAATCAATTGTTTCATGAAGAAGAGGTCATAAAATGATAAATAAATGGATCTGATGACAAGTAGGCTTTCTATCAGAAAGCAGCTTCGCCCAACTATGCGATAAAATAATCAGCCAATCAGTCTAACCACACTTCTACTGGCGTGTTCTCGAACGTTGACAATGCATGACAATAAATAAAGATCGGAAAAAATATTACGGAAGGGAGATGGCTAGAATTGTGAATCACATTATCATTCCATTTAACAAATACCATCTTCTTTCATATCATGTTTCAATGTTACTTTTTCGGGTCCCGTTTACAAGTTACATTGAAAATTGGAATGCTAGAGCAGACTGCATTGTTAATGGGGAAGATTCAGTGTGCATTTGCAACAGAAAGAGAAATTGACTAAATAATTAAAATGAATCACAATGAGTTTGAAAACCAGCAGTTGATTCTGCTGTTTATGAATTGTCAGAGTTGGGATGAATTATCGAGTCAGTGAATGAATGAATGAGTTAAGCGAGGCAATCCTGCACAGCAACAGCCACGCTCTTCTCCAGCCCCACATCTTTGAATATCTGTGGCTGCACGAACGGGACCGGCTCAGAGCCATCCACAGTCAGCTGCTCGTTACGAAGCTCGGAATACCTTAACAAATTTAAAATTCGAATAAAATAACCTATTATTCAGGTAAAGCAAGTTTCAATATTTTTGAACTTTCAGAAAATCTGTAAGACTAGAATTATAATATGCAAAATAATCTTTTTTCACGAAATAAAGATTTCCCTATTGAAAGGTCTTGTAGAAAATGAAAGAGGTATGGAATTTTGCCCAACAAGATACAGGGTATTTCAAGTTATTTCTAATCAGACGATCTAATTGGAAGCTTATTCTCCTCTATCCAAGTTTATGCAATTTTGGTGATTAGATCCTTAAAGTCTTGTCAATTTGTTTTAGCCATCTTGTGACCCGATTACACTATCTAATTGCTTTAATTCATTTTTGTTAAACATTTTGATGACAAATGGTTACTTGTTAACGCTTGTTTCCATTTATACCAGGAAATAGCATACGTTTTATCAGAGACAGAAGAAACAAGTGAAGCGAGTAAAAAGCAACCAAATAAACTATGCAATTAAGATGATAATTAGGTTAATGTATTAAAAGTAATCGGGGTCACAAGATGGCTAAAACAAATAGATAAAAATCTGATTACATGACCATAAAAACCGCATCAAATTTGTACGGAGAATAAGTTTCTAATTAGATAGTCTGATTAGGAGGAAATACTTTACTTTAAAAAAAACTGACTTAATATTGAAAAGAATGCGAAAAAGCATACCATTGAGGAGCACAATGGAGTTCCTTCCTTGGATAGGTCGTGTGGATCGTGAAGAAGGGCGGGCATTTCTCCTGCATTACTGTCACATCGAACAGGCGCTGAAGTTCATAATTTGCTTCAAATATAATCTCTGAACAATACTGAGTAGTTCTGGTTTAATTTTAAAAATTGAATCTTTGGTAATGAATCTCATAATGTCTAGGCACATTTTTAAAACAGCATTATTTCATGACGACTTTAGTGTAAATGAAAATACTTTTTAGCGATGCAACTAAAATAGGTATTTCTGTTTTAGATATTATGTACGAAAGCCAACCTACAATAAATTTCGAAATCCTATTTATTATGGTAGTCGAACTACTTGATGAAAATGAAAAATAACGTATTTTACATTACACATACAAATGTCCGATCAGCATTGTACACCTAACACGCTGATGAACGGAATTTGTCTATTCTTTATAATGCGAGTTGTGAAATAGTGCATAGATGTGCAATGTATGCTAGTACGTTTTTATATGTGTACAAATCGCTGTGCTTTGATCTTCACTAAGTATTCCGACGTTCATAATAAAATACTGCCTTGATAAAATTGTTAAAGAATGAAAGCATTGTAAACAGATTTACCTAATTTTCATATTCAGCATTGCAAAATAGACGGAAAAGTAATACCTCGAGACTGTCGTCGGGCGCAAATTTGGACTCGAATTTGGATCCATCGGGGAAGCGGACCTGCATCCGGATGGCATCGCTTCCATCGTAGACGGGCAGCGAGACGGCCAGCATCTGCTTGCGATAATCCAGGACTTGCTCCCTCCGCGCTGCTGTCTGAATCAGCTCTCATGTTTCTTCTGGTTGCGTAATTTTTTCTTCCACAAGTGTGACGATTCCTCCCAAAAACATAAACTTTCCTCCTAAACACTATCTCTCGCTTATTTTTCCCCGCTTTGGGAGAAAAGGTTACACTTGCGGGAAGGAAAAAACGAGCTGTTTCTTTTTTCAAATACTTGGTATCAAAGCTGCGAAACTTTCACGAGATTTGTAATCACATTAGAATCAATTGAACAGAAGGTATTCCTCTGCTTTGTGTTATTCTCGAATAAAAGATGGAAGTATTTCATGTCAATTGGACCCTGTGGTGAATGCAAATCTAGCAAGTTTTTCGAAACCCCGATATTCATTCTGACGTACCTGTTTCTCTTTCTGCAACTCCCTCTCGACGGCCTCTTGTCTCTCGCTCTCCAACCGTCTCCTCTCCTTGATCCTTGCCCTGTCCTTGGCAGCGCTCTCCTCGTACTCCCTCTCCTGTTCCTCGCGCAGTCGTCGATTCGCTTCTCGTTCAGCCCTAAGCAAGTCGTCAGTCATTGTGAGTAATGAATAAATGCCGATTTCGGAAAATTCTTTCGTTTTGCTCATTCAAATTAGCACGTACCTCTGTACTCTGGCCAGCTCCATTTCCTGTCGATAGTCGTTGAGGGCGAAATCGATGTTGGACACGATGTTCTGCACGCTCAGCTGGTAGCCTTCGAAGCGAATCGACTGAATGGAAGCATGATTTGTGGGAAATGGATCGAGGGCAGTGCTTACCTCGACCATTCTGGAGTTCTGTGGGAGCAGCAGACTGAGGAAGGGGTAGCGAGAGGGACGCAGAATGCTCGCAACTAAATGCAAGGGACCATGAACAGACAAGCAATACACTGCACATACCTTTGGCTCCTTCTGGCAGATTGACAGAAATGCCGAAGACGAGAAAATTCTCCGCGACAACGAGGGCAGAAAATTGCGGACTGTGAAGAACCTCCGTCACGAATCGGTGTGTCTCCTTGAGTTTTCTAATTAAAGAAAGATTTCGAAGTAAAAATAACCTCATTGGCCGTGTTCTGCAAGTAGACGAACATGGGTCGCAGCGAGCGATTCGCTTCTTGGAGAGCCTGAAAATTCGACTTATTGTCAGAAGCAGGGGTGGGAGAAAGTGAATTATTTTAATCTTAAAATGTTTCGAAATCGAAACCTTCGCCCGCCTTTGGACAGAATCACACAAGAGTCAAATATGTATATGTCGGATAAAATAGATATGATTATCATCAAAGGTTTTCCTAGTCTACTTTCATATCCTCTGCGAGTGTGTGTAGTACGACTTTAAAAAATTGAATATTAAGTCCCGTTTCATTTTAGTAGTGCAGTGAAAATGGACAGACCTCGCTGTAGGATTTGAGATAGAAATCGACTGCATTCTGGACGCGATCCGCCCCCTCGCCAGCCACGTAGGACTGCACATAGTTCGTCACAAAGTTGTTCACATCTCCTCGAGGGTCTGTCACTGGAGGCAGACGGCGACCGAACAATATGTTCACTGAAGAATCAAGGATATTGTCTGTTCCATTTGAAATGGCAGTTCAAGCCATCATCTTTGACGCTCAAGGAGCGTGCCACTATCTTACGACAATTTACACAATGCGTGCAATTCTCAGTTTTTACTTCCTGCGAAATATCGGAACTACTTCTGTCACTATTTTTGAGCATATGACTAGGAGCCTTACTTTGCTTCTCGCCACCCTCCTTTCGTTTCTGTTGAAGAATAGGAAGGAGAAACGTAAATTGAATACTTCAAAATCTTATCTATAAACAATTCTACTTGTCGTAAAGTAGTGGCACGCTCATTGAATTTGAAAGATGAACAGAACTGCCATTACGATTGAAATACGTAGTAGTAGTAGTAAAAGGACCGTTAATAAATTTGGGAGTATTTGAATTCTGGAAAACACATAGCATAATACTGACATAAATAAATATTGTAGGAAGATTAGGAGAAGCTACTTTTCTAACCTTCAATTTCACATGAAATGTGCTTTACAGTTTGCAATTATTAAAATGTACCGAAGAATGAGACGAGTTCGTAAAGTGTCGAGTAGGTGAATTGAACGGGGAGAGTAACGATCGTGTAGATCCACTGCAGCCAGCCATCCTCTGCAGGGGGTGCTGTTCGGGCACGGCGAGGGGCAATCGGACTGAAAGGGAAGTTTAATTGAATCCTATATTTGTTACCGGCTAAACGACTGTATTTGCACCGGTTATTTTCTTTGGTTTTTCTTCTATTTTTCTAACCTCTAAATTCGGTGACAGATACAGAAAATGAAAATACAGGAAGTAGAAATAAATGAATAACGGGACAAACGAGTAAATTCGAAACATACCGATTGTTCGGAGCGGCAGCAGCATGGTTTGCATTTTCAGCAGTCCGTCTCTGCCTCACTTCCATTTCCAGTTCCTGCTGCAGTCTCAGCTCGTTCATCAGGTTATTTTCCCCTTCATAGCTGTTCTCCAAATTTCCGCCCGTCTAAATTTGCGTTGTTAGATGATTGAGATCAATTGATGAATGGGAACGTTTGAAATTTGTATTCTAGGTTATGACAAGTTAGTTCTCCTATATCTCCGCCACTTTACCGTGAGCAGAGTGTATAAAATTCACTAAATTTGAAGCTAGGAAGCGTAGAGAAAATTAAAATACAAGACCTTGATGAATTTTACAAATGGTGGTCATTGTGAACTGTTGAAAAATGTAGGGGACCGAAAATTTATTCCTAATCTAGATTTTCTGGTACAGAAAACCTAAACACCATTGTTGATGAGTGTACCTTTCGAAGGATATCAACTTGTCGTGTGATTCTGACTGATGACGAGTGTTTTTGGATTGCGCAATTACAACAATAATTTCAATATTTACCTGAAAATAGAGCTGCACGGCCTGCTCTAAGTTGCCATCGCAGTGCTGGAGAAACTGCTGAGCCTTGTGATTGTCCGTGGCGCAGAATTCCTGCAGACACTTGGTTTGACAAAACAAATGAGTTACTGACCATGAAACTGTTGATGGATTCCTCGTTGACTGCCATCCTTCGAACCACTTGACAGACTCGGCACCAATCAAATTGTCACTGTCCAATCGAGTAGGAATCAGCTGAAAGGTGGGAACAAATTAAACAATTAAATAAGCAAAGAAAACGAACGAAATCCACGAAAATCACTGATGACGGTCATCACAGAAGCTCGAGCTTACACAACGCTAAAACGAGAAAGAACGCGTTAAACGCGTGTCTAGTGAATAAAATTTTCTCAACGCATGAACGCAGTATAATTTCACAAGAGCTGAGTGAGCAAAGATTCTGCTTCGCAAATTTCAAAGACTATTCATCTTTAAAGCAAAGTTAAATTCATAGCCAAACATATCTTCCTGATGGCAAATTGCAAATGACGAGATGACGATACTTACCTCTTCCCCACTACGTTCACATGGCTCCCCTTTTCTGTGTCTCTCAGCGAGGGGATAAACTTCGTCATAATATTTATCATAAATCAGTAATTGGCCTATCGATATAGCGACGATTACGGTTGTTCCCTCGTCAAAAGTGAGAAAAGGGGAAATCTGCGCCTCTTCATTTCGCGCGCTATTTTTTCACTTTTTCTTTTCTCGCCCGTTGTTTATACCGTGAAACGGGGAGTAATTCACGTAGTGTTACGACCATTGCCATAATGAAGTCCAGCCTAATTTATACCACCTTTCAATTCATTTATGGCAAATCCTGCACAGCACGATAAACATTCATTTTTTAGCTATCTGCTCTTTTAATCATAAACCCTCAGCTTCTAAATTCTTAATAATTGCTGTAAAGTAGGCATCTTTAATTTTTCAGATATGAAGACACAATAAAAATTCTTTACCTAAACTATGATAACGGCGATCATAAAAGTCACAAGAAGTGTAGCTCTAACTATGATCTACACTTCCAACTGCAACACTAAAGATCATTTTCCAATTAGAATCGTGAATGTTAATCTTATGTAAAACTACTTGGAAAAAATCAAAGAAAAACGCAATTATATATAATTTAAGATTATCAGTCACGAATTTCCCATAAAAAGGAGATCTCTTTCTACTCTAAGATACCTATATTAAAGTTTGATGTGTTCAATTCAAACCGTTATAACTTTTAACAATGAGCATAGAAATTTGGAATCATAAGTAAATATGCTTTAAATGTTCTAAAGAACGGAGATGATCTGAGTTTAGTAATGAGTAGGTTTGACATTTTAAGGGTGCACTTATATCAGAGAAAATATGGTATACTAGACCTGATGCATGTTGCTTCTATACTAATTTAGGTTCAATTAACATTGGATAATTAGTCACTTAATTTCCGTGATAAGTGATACATATTCTTTTTTGCAATGCTAGGCTACAATGGAGTCTGTTGTGTGTGGTCGATGTTTCTCTCTTTATCTCTCTCTCTCTCTCAATTCGTTCGATGAATTTGTCAGTCGTATCTCTTCTTTCTTCTGATTATTTATCTATCGATTTCGCTCTCTCTATCAATAATCCCTGGCAGTTCCGCAGCCAGCCTTTGGTCGCTTCTCTCCTTCTATTCATGCCTCATTTCAGTCCCTCTGCTGCTTAGTTGCCAATCATTTTCCCCTCAACCGAACATATCAATTTCCGCTTCGTCTACTCATTATCAACACCTATTTCTTGCATATCCTTTGCACTTTACTTCAAGCCTACAGCTTGTCGGACAAAGTTTAGCCACGAGTAGCTCGACTAAATTCTAGCGTGTGATCAGCAAATGTGCCCATCGCATTGCATAGCATGCATTCAGTGTCATTCGATTGTATTTATGCCTTGCTTCTGGTGTGTTATCAGCAATGCAGCATTGCAGCGCACATCCATCATCCCCCATTCTTCATTCTCGATTTTCTTACTTTTTGCTGACCCCACACACTGCTTTCTTTTTCTTCGACTTTTTATTATCATTTTCTCTTAGCTGTCTACGATAATTTTTCTTCGTAGATTACTTTTTTGCTTGGTAAATTCATCTTCATTCTTTTCTAATGTCGTAACACATGCGAAACCTAACCGTACAAACCCATTCTGATATTGAAAATTGTCGTATTAGACGTGCTGACCATCGATCTAATCTGCTGACCATCAGCTATCATTCATCTTCGTTTCTCTGCTATCTCTGCTAATCGATCAGCAATCTCTGCAAAATGTAGTCTTTTCACTGCATTTCCAAGTGAATGGCATTTTTCTACTCGATATTGTTATGAATTATTGACTTGTGATATATTGTATCGGTCAAATTAGGTGAAAGTTCGTGTATCAAAAATAGCGAGAGAGGCAGAGGAAATGGCGTATCACTCTTTTCATCGTTCTCCACTGGCTCTCTTGCTCTGGCATTCTGCCTTCCTCTTTGTGCGCATAGTCGTGACGCGTATACGCGCATTTCTCGCAAGGCGCTCTTTAACACACGACGCTGTCTCGTTTGGTTTGACCGATACGTTAGTGAAATTTTGTTCAGAATGGATAATAATGTGAAAACTGAAGAGGTGGATGCAAAAGAGGAGACGAGTAAAAGCAGCGGCGAGCTTATCTGCTGTGTTTGTGGCGACGTAGCTACAGGACGGCATTATGGAGCTATTGCCTGTAACGGATGCAAAGGATTTTACAGAAGAACGATTAGAAGGCAGTATAAATACACGTAATTATATTTATAGCGACTTACTAAATATGGATTAAGAGTATATTTTCACTTAAATATCTCATTAGCTTCCAACCACTATTCCTTCGAAAAAAAGACACAATCATTCACAATCCTATTTTAGATGTCGATTCGAAAATAATTGCAATCTCAATAAACGTGAGTATTTAGGCATTCATTCATTATTAAACATGTGATTTCCACCTGAAAATGTATATCACACACAACGTCTCTCATGCAACCTTTTCAATTCTACAATACTAACGTGAAGATCAGCCTTAGTATGAATCTGGTTTTGAAAATTCAGACAATCGTGCAATTTGTCGAGCCTGCAGATATATGCGATGTGTTAAAGCTGGTATGAAGGAAGAGCAAGTACAAAATGAGAGGGACATCATCGGAAAGAGAGTTCGAACGAATAGTGGAACTTCGGCGAACTACAACGGAAGAACCAGTAGCGGTAGTCTCAAACGTCATCAGAGCTGTGAGGATGGGTGCGAAATTGCACAATTTGATCGTATAGTTTGACAATTGATTATTGCAGTCAAGTATCGAAGCGCAGTTCTCCAGAAATGGCAACAGATGATCCTTGGAGCGATCATGAATCACTCATCGAAGCTCTTCTGCTCTCAGAGAATACGATTCAGAATCTGAGGGATACGGTCATTAAACAGACTGGGAGCGTCGAATACTCGACACAACCTGAGCAATCGGCGAGACATATTAGCCTTAGAAAGCGAATAAAACTATTCAGGGTGAAGATAAAGGGCGCATTGCGAGCATCAATGACATCTTCAAGTCTCTTCACTCGCAATTGCTGCTGGTTATCGAATGGGCCAAGACTTTGCCTCCTTTCACTAAACTGTCCACAGAGGATCAGACAATTCTTCTCAAGAACTTCGCCTCACAACACATCGTCTTATGCGTGTCTTACAGGTCAGAATCACCAAGCATTTAAGTAATTCGAAATAAAAACTTCAGGTCAAAGGATGCACCCGATTTTTTGAAGCTAATTAACGACAGCCTTATACCGAGAGCTTCCTCATTAATGGATGAAAAGCAAACGTAATATTACTTATAAGAATCTAAAACTTCTGTCATGTATCATTGCTTTCCAGTGGACTATATTATCTGAGGGATTGTGAGAAAGTGATGGACGAAATGGTGGCCCCAATGCGATATCTCAAAATGGATGATAGCGAGTTTGTCGCAATCAAAGCTTGCGTTCTCTTCAACCCAGGTATGACGGCGTTCATAAATCAAACAAAGGTAGTAAGAATTTAGTAGCGAAAGGTCTCTCTGCTGAAAGCGTTACTTATATTATGGAGACAAGGAGAAGAATATTCGCGGCTCTGCAGCATTACGTACAGACAAATAAACCCGAGGACAAGACTCGGATAGGCGATTTGCTACTGTTCACCCTGGGACCTCTCTCGTCTCTGGCAAACAGCTTCTCCGAGGATGTGATGGTCACGAACCTGATTGGGGCTGCACGAATCGATCAGCTAATGGCCGAATTAATTCTGGTAGCTCTTTTCATAATTTGAGTTGAGAGATGTTCAAGGTCAAGGCTATAGACTGAAAAATAGGCCATTGATCAATGATCCCCTACGACTAAGAAATCAATGACATTGGTCATATCAGTTGAAAGAAAAGATAACGGAGAAAATTATTCTGTAGCCATAAATCACACAATTGATTGTCTATCTATGATGCTTCTTAATTGATTGATATGTTACATATTTTTCTTTAGGCCGACTCTGAGGAACCGCGATGTGGGCAGAAACGAGGTTAATATCATACTGCAATTGCATCATTACTGAACCTCTTGCAGATCTTCTTGTCTGCAACGATGCCCTCAGTCAGCAGCCTCATTCCGTTGCATCTTCAGGCTTCCCCTGCTTTTCCCCGTCCCCTCATAATCCTTCAGTCGACTTCCAACTTCAATCTGCTGACAATTCGCTTCATCCGATTCTTCCTCCCTCGACTGAGTCTTTGCCATTAACGACGGATGATGCTTCATTTGACAGCTGCAATGCATTTGGCACTTACAACATATTTGAAAAGTGAGCTCAGCATTGTTCATTTGAAAGTAAAGAAACGTATGAATTTGCGTTCGATTAGATAAAAGACTGAAATACCATATTTAATTAGAAGTATAGATCTCGTAGCTTCAAAAATTCTGAAATCGAATTAAAGAAGAGTACAAGAGCTATGAGGAGGTGCAAATAGCTCCGCGAAATTAGTAATTTTCGGGGATTTTCTACTCAAGTAGATTAATTTTGGTCTACTTAAACATTCGTGAAGAAAAAGTAAAATAAAAAAAAAAAATTATATTTATCCGATCAAACCCACCAAAAGCAGCTAGCAAAGTGAACACGATTTTGCTTTACGAAAAAGGCATCAATATCAAACAACACCGGAATTTCGGGCTGATTTTGGTACAGGACCACTTCATCGAGTTGCTCATCGAATGGGATTATATTTTTTATGTCTAGGTACTTTAAATGGTACTTGCTTGCTATTCTTGGGAGTTCAAATCACTACTTTCTGAATAAAAGCGAAAAATGCAAGGGGGTGGAGTTTGCGGTCCCCAGCTATGATCGAGAGATTGGAACAAAAATAGGAAAAATTAGCTATGATGATATCATAAACTATTTCAATTTCAGTGCTTCATGTACGAATTCGCCCACGATCACATCATCAAACCCAATGTGGTCGAGCTCAGCTTTGAGCAACGATCCATCCAGTATATATTCGAATTGCTTATGACGACAATTGATATGATTCGACTATTTAATCAGATATTCTATTTATTCATCCATGTTGCACTATCATTCTATTTTTACGACAATTAATTAGACAATTTGCATTTACAGGCACATCTAGGCAGACTTTTATCCAGAACTAAACATTAGAGTGAAAGGGTCCGCAATTTGGTTTTAGACATTGCTGGCTTAAAAGAGGTGTTGTACGGAGGATCTGGCTTAATCTCCGCTTATATTAGGCCTGCTAACAGGGTTTTGAATATTAATTTGAGATTGAGAAAATCATTGCAAAATTTACTTAATTTCATATTCATCTGGCACGAAGTTGCATCGGTATTAACACTCTCAACTAATTAGAAATTCATCAAAATTTCGAATCTGAAGCTATTTAAGTTAACCTACGTGTATAGACATTGATTGACGTTCATGACTTCGAGAAATTAATAGTACCTAGAAACGATGATCATGCATATTTTAACGGGTTCCTTGTTCAAATATATGTCTGTAAATCGATATAAAATCGCCATATGAATTTATATATTATCACCTATGAAATACGTACATATTTATGACTTGGTGTAAGCTGTTCTTTAAACCGGTTGAGATAAATCAATCAGCAACTATTTTAACTAGCAAGAGAATAGAAGATAAGTTCAACATTAAAAAAAACTTTTCAATAATAATGAGAAATCAATTATATCGCGGAATGTTATATGTTTCGTTGTAATCGGGATCAGAACTGTTCGAAGTTTTGAGTTTGAAAATTTCGTAATCGGGATGTGAGCTCAAGTCATTGCGAATTCGACATTGAAAAATTACGATTTCGAGTGAAATACGAGTCCACATTTAGAGGGCGCAAGTGGGTTTTTGAAACATGAAGCATGAATGATGAAAATTACTTCCTAAAAGGTAGTTTTTTTACAGACTCTGAGACTTTACCGTTTTCGAAATGGATAATTTTATGAAAAGTCGTGAAGCCAAAAAGATGTCTTCCGAATTCGCGTTCAGAATTTGAATATGCATTCAAACGACTGAAAAGTGTCCAAAATCGTCATTTCTCTCGCTCATTTAAGAAACGGAGCAACTAGGATTCGAAGAATAAAATGGCAGAAATGAATGAGCAACTGATTCATTTCTGGCTTCAACGTCAAATTAGTGTATCCAAAATTTCAATTTTATAACGGAAAAGCACAAAATCAGAGCATCGAGACCTTCCTAGACGTAATTTTGGTCTAGAAATGTCCACAAGGTTCGAATTTATCAGGAAAAACAACTTCGGAGATTTGATGGAACGAATGTCTAATGCTGTTTAGTTTAATTTTGAAAACTTTGAAACCAGATTTGAGAGGTCTTGTCGCAAATTTATGGAGTATCAGGGAAAGAAAGTTGTTCACCTATTCCTCGGCCACATTTTTGCCAATCAGACTTACTCATGAAAACCCTTTATTTTCATTATATCCTAGGTGACGAAAAATCCCTTTATAAAATTCGCTTCAAAGATTTAACTCCACTTGCGCCCTCCATAAATATATTGCATTGCTTTGTGAATAAAAGACATTTTAGAACTTTTAATTGAAAATAAGAAAAAATTTCGTTTTGTTTCGAAAATTTTGGAAATCTTCTTTCATCTTTAGCTCGTATTCATTCTCAGTCATGCTCTTTCCGATATAACTGAAAATCTATTGAATTATAAGTTATTATTAGGCTTCAATTGTTTTTATCATCATTAGTTTATCACCGCGCCGCCCAAAGATCGGCACGGCAGAGGTTTTACTTAGTATGCCTTATGTCAAATATATGGCCTGCCATTCCTCTACTGTATGGATAACATTATTGCGAAAGACAATTGATTGTTTTTGTATTGCGAAATATAATATTCGTCAACAGATGTAATAGTTTCAATGTTATCATTTTTGGGCCTCTTGTAATTCCCACCTTTTTTTTCTTTTCCCATGCTATTTTCCAAAAAAGAGGGTGGGAACTACAGTGGGCCTCATTTTTCCCATTGAATTACTTCACCTTTCTCACTCTTCTTTCAACTTCTTCTTGCATCGCTCGAATTCTAGCTAAATTATTCTGTTTGTAGTTTGGAATAACGAGTTGAGGTAACCTTGTCTTTCTTCTTCCTTTCTTCTTTTCAATTCTGCTTGTTCTGATGATGTACTCGAACCCCAATTCATAACAGACTGCAGAGAATGTAATAAGTTGTTTATGAAATATGGCTAGCAAGTCTGATAATTACCTGCCTTTGAAGGATTAAACTCTCCCAAACCTCTGAGAATATGTCCAATTAATTGCATAATATCAGCTGGGTGAGGATTGGATGGATGCTGTGGAAACTGTTCGCCTTGTGAATAAAGGAGCAAGTTCGGGTTGGCCTCCATTGACGAAGATTGTGGAGAGTGGTCAACAAATACGAACTAAATATAGAATTGTGACCATTAATGTTTTTCCTACAGCTAGGGACCGCCAGCCATATTTTTATATTAGTCGAAACGGGATGGATTATCCATTTTTGAGTACCAAGTTGGGCCCTGTATACATCACCGATGATAAGAAACTGGAGAAATTAGCAGATAATTGGAGGCCTTTCAAACTAGTGCCACTATTGAATCAAGTGAAAGGGGCGTGGTTCGACAGTCCCTAGCTACAACTTATGGATATCGAAATAGTTTTATAATGCTGACATTCAATTCTTCTGCAAATCTAGCTACTTCTATCGATTTATTGTCTAAATGATCCTGATCCTTTGTCCTGGAAGCCCCTCTTGGAGGAACACTAGGAGGCTGAGGTTGAGAAACATTTGTACTGAAAATAGTTTCGAATTTATTTATCACTTTAAATGCTGAATTTATGTCGAAGTTAAGTGAATGATATGTCTCAGTATTATTTTGTTCTATCTAAATTTCAAAATTGCATTGAATTATGTAAGTTTACCGGTTCTTCCAACAATCTTCCGCTATTTTGATGATATCCCCAAGCTTTACTCCTCCTTGGTACCAGAGGTCTATTTGCAGATAGATTTGATTTAATAATTGCTCGTATAACTGATCATATGACTGATCCATTATACTCGGAAATTAACTGAAGGCAAATTAAAATAAAGTGTAGAGGATAGTTTAACAGTTCAGCCGGCGAAAGAGTCGAAGTAGTGGGCTGAATGACAAATGTATTGAGGCATTCAATCTATAATATTGCTTAGCATGCTCAACTTTACACGCATTATCTATTTCTTTCCAGAACTCGCTATTCGTTATTTATCGGTTAAAATAGAAATTTCTTATCAATATAGATTTTTATTCTGATCATCAGCAATTCAACAAAAAAGATAAACTATAATAAATGATTGAGAATATTAAGCATTTAAGAAATTCTAATGAGATCGTCGTTTCAATGCACTGACAATGGCCAGACGGCGTTCTTTAGTGTTCTTCACTATTTCCTAAACTTAAATTTTACAAGAAAAGTGATAAATTTTTAAACCTGTAAAATTTCAACATCAACAGCAGTTCCTAACGTATAAAGCTGCAGCGTTTTTTTTTTCCCGCTTTCCCCGATGATCAAATAGCAGATAGACGAATCTGGCATCGACATCACATACAAGGGAGGGTCGCACAGGACAACCAACTGAAATTATCCGCATTTCATAAACTACTAATAACAATCCTAATTTTGACGAACTTATGACACCAACTCAGAAAATAATCCAGTGGTGGTATTAGTTCTTCTGACCCTGACCTCAGGTCAGGCCACAACTCTCGTTTTTATTAACTATTTCGCCGAGGGAGCGCAGACAACAAGAAGTGAGCGACATAATGCCGTGGAAAATAATCAAGCGATAAAAAAGTGGCAGCGAATTTTCAAAACTGCTACTGGTCGAAATTCAATTTCATTTCCTTTTTGACACTTGCCCATTTTCGATGATTTTGATACATTTTTGTAAGTTTTCATGTTGATCTGATTGACCTTTTACCGACATCACCATGTCCAGCTCGTTCAGTCACACATCATCTCACTCCGTTAGTCCCCTTCTTCTGCATCATTTAAAATCTAAACTTTTCAATACTTGTGATTATTTTTTGGAATTCTTTTCTGCAGTATTTCAGCACAAGTGTCGAGACTTGTCAATAGTACTCACGAATGTAGTAAATAGCAATTTCAACCCCAACACCTGTATTATTTGCAAGGAAACATCACGCCTTCACCATGAAGCCTTGGCGAAGGCGATCGCTTTTTTCGAGTGCAAATGAGCGTTGAGAAAAGCGACTTTCCAAACTTGACTTGCTTTCTCTGACATTTTTCTTATTTTCTGTGAATTTGAAGCTAGAATTTGTTTCGCGTTTCCTCGACATGATAAAGTTACGCCACCAATTCTTTGATTTTAGAATGAGTCACAGCTTCCGAAGCATTTTCAAAACTTTTGGTTCGAAATCGAAATCGAACGAGGTGGAGGAGATCGTGATTGAGGAGCAGGAAGAGAACGACCTGGAAGACAAAGACAAGGAGAAGAATGGCAATGAGGCAGAGGCTGTGAAAGGCATCAAGCAGGTAAACACTTCATCAATCCGTGAAATTTTGAAGAGGTTCTAAAAAATGACGTTAACACTTTGGCTATTCGCTTTTTTCGCGTGGATTTTGACGCAGACGATCCCTTTGCAAAAGAAATCTCATTGCTTTCGTAGGATGGATATGAAAAGTTAATCAATTGATCATCAACAGGATCCACCTAAATTCATCTTTGAAGAAAATCTGTTAAAAACTGAATTTATCGCTAAGCTAACGAGGATGACAATTGCAGGAGCCAGTTGAAGAAGAAGAAGATGAGTTGGAGAGTGGAGACTGCGAAGAGGGAAGTGAGGGCAGCAACAGAACGGAGTCGTACAGCAGGAAGAATGGATTGGAGGATGGCAGGGGAAATGATAGAGACAGAGGGGTGATTGAGGACGGAGACGGAGTGAAAAAGAGTCAGTGCATGCAGGCTGACAGAGCGGACAGTGGAAGGGAGTGAGTATTTTTTTTGCAAACTCACCATGACCTCAAGTGAAGTTATCATTTCGTCGACAATAAACTTGGCAAATGTAATTTTTGGAGAGTTAGGTGCGAGACGAGCTTTGTGATGACCAGCAGTTCAAGTACCCTGTCCAATAAGCAGATCATTATGATATCAAATGCTTCCTATCCTTAACATAATTTTCCGTGACAATGCAGTTTATGATAAATTTTGAAAAATAAGCCTGGTGCATACTTGAATGATGGCATTAATGTTGAGTGCTTTGCCCGCAATGAAGACTATTGCCTGTCTGAAGATGGACTCGTCTGCTAAACTCGTGGATCGTCAATTCGAACTCGACGACTTTGCCCGTCCCACTGTCTTCAGAAGCACTGAATTGGTTCGTTTCCTTATCGATTCTGCTCTTTCTTATGTCAACCCTTACAGAAATTCGCAGGCGGTCGTTCGTTCTTCGTCTCTCTGGACTTCCTCTCGGAAATCAGCGAGTTCTTCCGCGTTCTGAATGATGGAAACGTAAGGCTTTTGAAACACTTCGAAAGTTCTATAAAGCCGGAATTATCCGAGTTTCTACATAGCAGTTTGTATCGTTATCACTTGACTTAGCAATGTCCTTCCTTTTTTATCGAAATCTCAAAAATGAGAAGAAAAACACATGTTACTAGACGTCACTATGCCTTCTGATTCTTAGAATTAAAAAAATCGATAATTTTAAAAGTCGTGTGAGGGTCATAAGATTTCAGAAGAAGAGCCGCTTTGTGTTCGAGGATGACAGTCCTGAAAGCTTCCTCACTTTCTTGAGGTGGGTTCTGACAAATGAAATCAAAGCTTAGAAAATGATGAAGTTCTACGAAGAACCTAAAAAGTATGAAAGCCATTTGGACGGAATAAAAAATAATGTGGGGATGTTCAATAAAATCTGAATTATTTGAAAATGTCATGTTTTTTCAAATTCTTTGAAGTCTGCATTTGAGTTTAATAAATGAAAACATTTGATTTAAGAGCCGTGACTCCGTGTCCGATGCTGCTGCCAGTGGACGAATTCAACATCTCTGTGCTGACTGACCTGTCTCTGCACTACGCTGCCTGGCATCTCTACGCCAAGTGCGAGGAGTGGCTCTGCTCCAACATGAAGGAGCTGGGCGATAGCGAGGTCGTCGAGACCCTCAAGGCTGTCTATCGGTTCGTGAATGAATAGCTTAGATTTTACTTTCCATTGAAACACCTTACTAAATATTTGACGAATGAAAAGATGAAATCATAGGTTGGAGCTTATAATTTTCAGTCGCGACAACAAAGAACGCACTTTCCTCTGCGAGCAGCTGATCGAGTTCGTCGCAGAGAATTTCACCTTCGACCAGGTTCGAATAACCCTCTGGAATTCCCACCGGATACGAAAAACAACTTAATAAATCCATATAAGGAAATATCTGATGTGTCAAATTTGGTACAACCGATAGGGTAGGCTAACGGTCACTTTATCACCCCCTAACTCTTACCCTATGTTGATTTATTAAGATTTTCTCGTACCCGGTCAGGTTTCCAGATTCGGTGGGCCCACCGCGACGGAAATTCCAGATTGTCGTTTGAATGCCTCCAATTTTGAATTGAATCATGGTTTATTCCGATGCTAAGATCTTATTCGTAGAGATATTCTTGAAAATGCATTATGGATAGATATTTTGATGATATGAGGTAGGAACTGCCGATTATCAGATCATCACTCCTTCTCTTCATTCCTAATTTCTTTGGTCCATTGTAGTTACCACCCTCTTTTCTGACAATAGCATGGAGAAAAGAAAAAAGGTGGTAACTACAAGAGGTCATTTTTAGTGGAGAATCGCTATGAAATATTATGAAGAGTCTGAAAAAATGACACTGAAAAAGTTACTGCAATTGCACTTTCAGCTGGACATGTTCGCTGCAGTGGACGAGCAGCTCTCCCTGCTTCTCTACCAGCGCAGCTCTCGTGCCTTGGCCAGAAGGAACAACGACCTCACGAAGAAGCTTGCCATGGTCAAGGTAGGCAAGTATGCATTCTGTATAGGCTGACTAGTTGCACAGAACAATCCGGCACTGATCGATGAGATCGAGATTGTGGAAGTGCGTCCGGGCAGAAAGAGGGTCATCGAGCAGGGAGAGAGCAGTGAGGCTGCAAATGCGGATGATGGACCGCCTGCGTCCAAGAAGACCAAGCTCGAGACTGTCGTCATTTGTCCGAGATGTGCTGATGATAAGAGGGTAAGTCAAATTCCTTATTTTGGTGGCAATCTTGCAAATGAATTGGTGTTTTCGAACCACTTTACCACATGAAGCGTGATAATGCGTCTTCCTGAATAGGACAATATCATATCTTTCTAGTGTGTATGTGCATCGAGAAGGCATCCTCGTTTCTATTCCTATCCATTGTTCCGACTCCAAATTCTCTATGATAAATTTCAAATTGAATAAATAGATAAAATCAACTCTGACTTCTATCGATTGATTTTCAGAAGAGCAACCCTCGTCACAATCTGTCGTTGGTGAACCTGAAGTGTGCGCTGTGCTCTCGCTTCCGCTGCACTGCCAACTGCATTCGCGAATCGACCTGCAAGGATGGAATGGGATGTGCCTCGTCCAAGAAAGTCACTCAGCAAAACAGGAGTCTGGCCGGCTCGTCCACTTCCATGGCTGTCAATCTGTCGAACCCGTCTTCTCCGGCTGTGAGTCTGTTTGATTTTGAAGACTTTTCTATGCTTATGACTTTCATCCTCGAACATTGCGAATCTTAAAAATATTCTCAAGCGCATGTGTAGAATTTTAATGAGAATGGAATAATACAAAATGTCATGTGTTAGCATAGCTTCCTTTGTCATGTTCAACTTAAATCATGATGACCCTAACCCATTCTCATCCATATCCTAGCCATAAATTTGCCTTACGAACCATTGGAGTTTTAGAAAGTTTCAAGCATTCGAGATTTAGTTGATGCCCTTGTGATACATAGCAAATTGTCATATCAATTCAGCTGTCGACATCTTCCGTGCAGAACGCTGGCAGAAGGCAGATGAGCACCTCTCTGCTCTCCAACCCGACTACTTCCCCTACTGTGAGTCGCCTTCACAATTTTATGCCTATTTATTGCTTTTCTCTTATAAACTTCCATTCTGAAGATTGCGATTTTCAAAATTACAGATCCAGCGAGGATTTGAGTCAAAGTGATAGAGAACTTTATACAAAACTCATCACTTCCTATTACGGCCTACCCCCATATATTTTATTGAACCTACCTCAAAACCTCTCTAGAGCTGGACCATTAATTCCTATCATTTCCAATATTGCACTCGGCATGAGATTAGACGTTTTAGAAGCCTATTTGAATGCTAAATGCTCAGATCCAAGAAATACTCGATCAATAATTTATTCAGTCGTCGTTGAGCAGTTCGTCGGCTCTGCAGGCCAACGCCCACTCGACCTCTTCTCTCAATCGCAGCCTCAATTTGCCCACTTCTGCAGCGTTTCTCGCCTTGGGTTCCAATAAGAAGAAGGTGTGCTTCAATTTCTACTCAGCTCTCTTTCTGGACCAGGAAATTGAAGATTTTCTATTTTGTTTCTTCCAACATCAGCAATTACATTTATTATTGTAGGCGTCCGATTACTTGATGAAAATGAGAAATGTGAAATCTTTAACGTTTGATTGAATAATGAACATTTTAAGGATACACACATGCACATTATTTGACGACATTGCTAATAAAAAGATAAAAATTTGTCGTAAGATAATATGCATTTACGCAACCACGAAATTATCACTAATTTAAACTTTAAAAATTCGATATTTCTCATT
Source organism: Diploscapter coronatus (assembly GCA_964036155.1). Lineage (NCBI taxonomy): Eukaryota > Metazoa > Nematoda > Chromadorea > Rhabditida > Rhabditidae > Diploscapter > Diploscapter coronatus. Next base: position 20,143,636 of record OZ038423.1, on the reverse strand, counting down.
TTAAACGTATTCGGACGTCCACAATACCGACGATGGACTAACAATCACTCGATTTTCAGTACCTGTCCCAGATTCCCCAGATTCTCTATGTTCCTGCTCAGACGGTGCGTCAGCAAAAATCGCAGAATGCTAAAATTCTTCAGGGGTATGTTATCAAGATTTATTGGCTCATTCGATTTTTCATTTTATTTCAAGCATTTATTGATTATAACGGAATTTGAAAACTTTCGAAGCTAGATGATGTTTTTATCGACTTTTTACCACGAAAAACAAATGAACGTTTTAAAATGTTTGAAAATGAAGCAAGGTGCACGTAGATTTATTCAACTAAAATTTTGACATATGAAAATTATTTATCCCACTCGATCTTTAAAGAGAATACATAGAGGAAACGTTAGATAAATCTATAAAAAAAATTTTTGGATAAACCTATACGCTCTCAATGAAGCGAAATTTCCATATAACCCCTATTTTATTGGATAAGTAACTTTCTGAAGAATCAATTGCAATGCCATGCTCATTTCAGCTCCAAGACCCAGGTTCGTCCTCAGTAGAACTCGGACGGTTTAATCGACTTCACAAAGTCCACCTACCACCTTCCCCTACCCATATTTCCCCTTCTTTATCAGTTTCTCCCCAATTTTCTATTCTTGATTTCCCCCATCTCCAAAAACGAGTCTTTGCTGTCATTTTTTTATCGTTTGCTCTCGAGTGATTTGTTATTGCTCTTCCCTTTGGTATTCTTGGATTTTAATCTTGCAGTGCCTTATTATTTTGTTGTTGTTTTCTAAAGAGCAATTGTTATTTCTTAATGAATTTTCGGCCTGCAATTTCCGTATTCAACATGAAATAAGCCTTGAATGATGGCTAATCACATCTCATTCGACAAATTCTATTCTCATGACCGAAAATTTCAGTCTCGTTTCATTATGGCGCCGAATCAAAGGAATGATTTAAATCAATTTTCGAAGAGTCGACAAGCCACCAACTTTCGAGGATATTATCCGACGTCTATGGGTAATTTTTACATTTTGCCCTTGAATTTTTTTATTAGATGTATTGAATAGCTGAAAATTTAGATATATTGATTAGCCGTTGCACTTGTATTATAGGTGCTATAAAATTCAATTTATAGTTCTAGTTTCATCTACACAATTCTATGCCATGAAATTACCAAGATAGTAACGGAATATTTCCCAATAGCCTAACTGAGAACCAAATTCTGCGATTTATTATTCAACATAATCATGCATGAGGAGTAGTAAAAATGTGTTCGATCTTTCCAAGAAGATCGGTTTTATTTCTGATCTGATAATTATTTCGACCTTATCAATTTTTTATTCCTGTTATCAGAGTTTTTAAAGGCTACACAACTAATTTATTTTTACAGTTACCACAAAATATCTATTTAGCAGTACAACCTGCACTTTTTGCATCTTTCAGATATGATACATAGACTATTTACTCCAAACACAAGAAGGTCACTTATGAGCTCACAATCATTGGGCGCTAGCACCGAATACAAATATACTACGTGTCTTCTCTTCTTCATTTTAATGCTATCTTGAAAATGTGCAACTAATCTTGATAAATCTCGCGTTTACTATTTCGAAGATTAATCAACAGGTTTTTTTTTTTTAAATAATATTTCTCCAGCTTTTCGTTTTCCCTTTTTTATTCTTCTATTTTATATTGTATTCGTGTCCAGTACTCAATTTCCCTTTCTCATTTTTTTTAATTTGGAAGTTCGCGTTTAATTGCAATGTACACAAAGATAGTGTATTGTGGCCGACTGTGCTGCCTGTTGGCTCCTAGAAAAAGACACCGGCTTTTTTCTTTTCCTATCTTGCCTCCCCATGCTATTTCTTAGAAAACCCGGTGTCTTTTTCTAGGAGCCCTGCCTGTGTTGCCTCAGCGACAGACTTTCCATTTAACCAATTCTCTATCCACTTGTATTGATTTTTCTGAGCAGTGCGTCTTCCTTCTTCATCGGCTTCTCGCATTTCCCGCCAAATCCTTGTTTTCTGACCACTACTCATTTATAGTTTTTCATTTTTATTTTATATTTTTCATTTCTTCACTTCTTTAGCTTTCATATCCAATTTTAGTGATTCCCAATGGCTCGTACTAAGCAAACTGCTCGCAAATCGACTGGAGGCAAGGCTCCGAGGAAGCAGCTCGCGACCAAGGTTTGGAAATTTATTGATTGGGCATATATTGGAGACGAAAACTTATGCATTTAGGCAGCTCGCAAATCTGCCCCGTCGAGTGGAGGCGTCAAGAAACCACATCGCTATCGCCCTGGAACCGTGGCTTTGCGCGAGATTCGTCGCTACCAGAAGTCGACCGAACTCCTCATCCGCAAACTGCCATTCCAGGTACGAATTTATTTTTGCAATGACAGTTCGTAGGGACTTGTTTTCAGCGTCTCGTCCGTGAAATCGCCCAAGATTTCAAGACTGATCTGCGCTTCCAGTCTGCGGCAATTGGCGCTCTCCAGGTAAGGAAGCTTAGCAACACAGATGAGTAGCAGTTTTGTCCTAGGAGGCATCCGAAGCCTACCTCGTCGGACTCTTCGAAGACACCAACTTGTGCGCCATCCACGCCAAGCGTGTCACGATTATGCCAAAGGACATTCAGCTCGCCAGAAGAATCCGAGGCGAGAGAGCATAAATGTGAATTCCTTAACCACGAATAATACCTAATTGTAAGCAATTTTTCCAATTTGCAATATATAATCATTCCAAATGAATACTCTTCCATAATATTTGATACTTTTTGAGGCTTATTTTTAAACAACCTATTATTTATTTTTACTTAATCATGATACATTCTTTGATCTTTCTAATCGTACCTTACTGCCCCTCCATACTTTTGTTACAATTGATTCACTTTGATCTCATTTCGACTTTACTCTCCCTTTGGGGTTAATTCAGTAATGCAATAAATACAATAAATGAATCAAAAAATATAAATATATTAGAAAATTTCTAAAACGCTGAACGAGTCATCTATTTCACAGCTAGACTAGAACACTCAACGAATTGATTGATTTTGATAAATAACTGATTATGGTTCAGCACATTTTAGCGATATTTTATTTAGCGTTCTAACTGAAATTATCAGTCCATTTTCATTACGACAAACATGATTTTTCCGAACATATGACTTATCGATTGAGAAGAATAGCAGATTTGAGTATTTCAACGACTACATCATTCGTCGTTGCATGCATTATCTATGCATGCTAGTAATTTCTATTATCACATTCTGATTTTAATTTATATGTTCTCACAAAATACAGAAGATATTTGCCAATTTTAGAAAGTTTTGAGCTTCTAAGAGATCAGTTTCGTACCGATATTGTAGTAATGAATATGATCTATTGGATATTAATAACATTCCAAAATGAAATAGCAACCAATCATTTGTCATTTTATTCGTTAGAGAAAAACCTAATGCAAGCATGAAAAGTTTACTAATGAGATGATTGGCGTATTATACAGATTGCATTTTGTTGAAGGTTTCGCCTGGATATTCTACCAACAGGTTGACCTTTCCAATGTCGTATGTCTGAATGACAACAAATCTAAGATAGAGGATAATGTTGATAAAATAATTTAATATAGAGAATGAGCAATCATTATGCGGAATCTTTTTTAGGAAGAGAGCTGATTGTGATAAATATTTTGCAGTTTTCTTACAAAAAATAGGTGAGATTAACGTTTAGAAAACTTAGGTTATTTGCGGATACAATATAGTTAATTTGACGTGCTCTAAATTAGGAAGCTATAGAGAGTTAGTCTTTTAGTAGAATTCTTATAGAAATTTTGAACATTACTTTTCTTGGAATGCGTCCTCGAGTGACATAATCTGCCGGAATCCGGATTTGCCATCGTTTATGTCCCTTCTACATATGTCATGATTTTCATCATCAATCTTAATTCATAACTCACATTTGTTTTGTCCTTTTCGGAGATTCCGCATGCATGATGAACTGTTAGGAATGGGTCAACTTCTGTTTGAGTTTTCGGGAATCTTGATTACAATTGTCATTACCTCATGCGTTCGGGTATTTCCCTTACTTGAGAGTGTTTCCTTCAATCAGAAACTCGCCATTTGTCTGACTATCCTTCGCATCCATTAACTGTGCCAAATCTGAAATATTCTCCATTTTCTGCATCTCACTCTTTATTCTTATCATCAGCTGCATTTGCCTGGAAGACTCTGAAAAGTCGCACAGTTGCTCCAGCATAAGGCTTGTTATTTCCACAGAAGAATTGACCCTAAACAATTGGAAATAGTTGTTATGAGGAGATTGGATACCTTGACTGCCATAGAACGATTGGCTACGTTTGTCGGAACGTCTATGTCCATGTCTTCCGCATGAGTTCCGACAGAGAAAACGACGAAAAGCAGGCAGATCGGGACGATCATTGCCAAAACAGATTGGAGTAAACACGAATGGGTGAAGAAGTGATCGACTGATATCAAACTATCAATAGAAATGGCAATAGCACTCGATAGCACTTATTATGGCCAAGCGGGACAGTTTCTGATAAACGAAACGAAGGAGCGGCCCGGGGCATCTCTAGATTGCTGATTGAGTGATAGTGATAGTGGAAGGGATTGATTTGTGCATTCAATCTGTCAAAGGGTCCACACGTTTGATCGCATTTTGCTGTTTGTTGATTGTTTGAAATGTTTGTACAAATTCGTCTGACAACGAGAAACAAGTAGCGAGGAAATAGCCGAATGGGGGCACATACACACACGATCTGTATGTTGAAATGAGAAGGAAAATGACGAATAACTGGAATGGCGACAAGAAAAGGAGGAGATGGGAAGAGGAAAGGATCTAAAAGAAGTGCACAGAACGGCTACAGGCTAAATTCACCCACATCTCCATATCCAGTTCATATCCCCTGTCTGCATCGTCATTATTCGTCCACTCCTCTTCCCAGTGCCCCAGTGAATGTTTCAATGCATCCTTCTGTCCACCTGGTGTTGCTCAATTCAATCGTCCTCTGTTTTGCCTCCAAAGCCGAATATCGTGCTCGTCTGAAGGCTCTCGCCAATGAAGTGACGGATGAATTGAATATCATTCGACACGAGGCTGCAAGTGATGAGGTTTGAACTTTTGCTGGCAGTGGAAAACCATTTAATTTACGATCGAAATTTTAGCTAGCTAGAAAATATTTCCCCGAAGTTCGAAATCGCTTCATCAATCATATTCTGTTCATCTACAATGCTGGAGATGACGCTATTCGACAAAAGGAGAAATCTTTCAACCAGAAGCAGTTCAAAAAGCATATGCTCAAGTTGCGTAAAATTAGGGATGATGTATTGTTTGGACTGAAGAATGAGGAAATAACACAAGAGGTAAGTTAGTTTGGAAGAGAATTGTTTATTAGTCAGTCAATCTAATTTGAAAGTAAAAGATGTTTCACTATTTTAGTTGGAAATTGCTGGATTGGAGGCACTTTTAGCCGAAACAAAGGCTACTCTGAAAACCGTTGAGGGACAAAATAATCGAAACAGAAGACGAGTAATGAATCGAAGACAGAGAAGACACAGAGCCAGAGGAAATAGGAGGAGGGCAAGAAGATTCAGGCATCCACAATTTGAATTGCCCGACAGACGTTTTGCTCGATCCGCAATTTGATTGTCCATCTTATTATGCATTAGGCTATGAAATTAGAATCGACCATTTAAAATAAATTTGCTGAACGCTTCGGAATTACTATTTTCATTAACAAAAATCGAAATTATCAGAGTGCAGTCGCATTAACTAAAATCATATCCTAATTCGATGCAGCTTTCAAGAATGTCTTTTCACATCTTGATGTCGATAAATTTTCTTATCGCCGTGAAAATATCTCATTTTGTAGGCATGTAATCAAAATAGAATTTTGGCAGTAATTTTGGTGCACGCTTCGTTTGTTTGAAGGCGGGCAAGGAGAGCCCATAGGTAGGAGCTCATAGAGCTTGACAGAATTTGCGAATATGTGTAATTAATAACATAGATCACGATTATCATATCAAAGACGTCACGATCGGTGCTTGGTAGCAGAAGATTTGCAACCATTTTCACTCGTATTTTGTGTGAGAATGAACTAATTCTCTTTAAAACTTGCATTCGAAATTTGCGGATTCGTAATACAAGTGAAGAATCCGAGATTTTCATAAATTTCCTGCTTCCAGCTTCTGATTGTGCTGTTCTTAGCCTAATAATCGTGATACAAGATATTAATTATCCTATTGAGTAATTTTCATCGCGATCGGTGAGTTCCGACCTACGCTCTTCCCTTATAAAACTAAATCCACGCCATAATTTTTGGACTCTTGATTTTCTATGCACAATCAACGATGAAATGATCTACTTATAATATTTGCGGGAAATCGCTAAACATAATAAAATATTTAAGTTGTTATTGTGCAATGATTTGGCTGAATGCAATCTATCTAAGTTTGCTTGATAATTGGCTATATTAGTCGGTTGCGCAGCCTCGGATGCAGTCCACTTCTTTTTTCCCAAAATGGCTATGCCGTGCAAATGGAAGGATCTTCGAAAGTTGTGGACAGAAAATGCGAGAGAAAAGAGTAGCGCGGAGGATTATGTTTCTGCCCCTGCTTCTCTATGCTTCCGTTCATTTTATAGTTGATTCTTATCCATGCAGCCCTATGCAGTTGCAGTGCCCAATGTGCATGTCTCTGTTCCATTATTCACTCGATTGGTCTGCCTTTCTCAATGAATTTTATGCAAACATAGCAGCGACTGCAGTAGCCCGTAAATTTTCACGACTCAGCAACTTCAATCAAGTGGATATGAGATCTGCTGTCCAAGCTCGTGCTTTACCTTCGATGTCTTTGTCATTCTGGATATTCAAAATTTACCTCATTATTTCGTCTCAGTTTATCGGTCATTAGCAATATCAGACAGCCATTTTCGTTCTATATGCATTGTGTTTTGTTCTGTTCAATTTCAGTATACGTTTTGTCTGCTCATATCATCTCATACATATCAGGCATCATTCGATCTGTTTACTTCCTTTCCCGTCTGCTTTTATGTTTCCCTGCTCTATGCATTGCTTTCTTGCTCTGCATTTCCTCCTCTCCTCTACTAACATTTCAGCATCTGATTCAGACTTTTTAGTTTCGTCCCTTTGCTTTCCTATTCTCGAAATTCCTTGATCAATACGACGCATCAATCGATTAACTGCGGCTCTTTTATCTATTTTTAAAGAATCAATGCATGTTGATATATTCTTTCCGAAAATGTCTAAAAGTATTATTTTTGAATGTTTTATCAATGATGGAATTTCTGAAAAGGCCAGCAATTCCTTTTTTATACCGAGACATCGACTTTATTATCTTATCTTTATAAATTTTTACCATTAATGATTGATAAGAGCTTAGTACCGCTAGTTGGACTGTTTGTAATCAAGTAGCTCAATGATACGCATGCTTAAATATACCTATGGTCATTTTAATATTGCTGTTAATTATGTTCATTCGATCTTACGCTAATTAGTATCTGAAAATTGACTTGTTTCTTACCAATGAAATCCCAAACTTTATTCTAATGTATGATGGTCGATTATAAAAAAATAATGAACGCATAATTCAAATTCTTTTCTGATATATTTATGCTATGACTTTTCGTTTTCACATCGCTTACTTTCGTTATATACTTATGGAATATGTAGGAATATATGCACACAACGCATGCGTGAAATACTATGCAGGATTAAGAAGGGCTATCGAGTGGACATTTATGTAAATGCCAGCCGCTTCCTGTCTCAATCTCATTGCTCTCTGCTGCTTGCACATTCTCTCATTTTCTCAATTTACTCTTCTCTATAATTATAAGAAGCACTTATCTGATCCTTGCAATATCTCATTTAATTGATATTCCTATTTCTCAGCATTCATTCCTACTTCTTCCCTCCATTCTCCATTCGCTTTCATTCCCACAGCCCTTGTCCAGTAGCAACTTTTTCGAATCGTTTATCTTCAAGCCTTCTAACAGTTCCTGCTGTGTTTGATGATTAGACTTTTCTCCGCAGTGGTCATTTTACTATAATTGCCCGTGTGGAAGTGTGAAGGTGTAAAGGGTATTATTAAAGTCGAAAAAGCGTACTTTTCTAATGGAATTTAATTCTATAAATTTATAATCTTCATAAGCAGTTGATTTAGATTTGTCATGTCGGAATATAATCCGCCATTGATCTTCAACCGAGGATTTCTTGAAGAAAAAGACAATCTGTTAAAGCTAACTGAAGTGGTAAGTTAATGAAACAGTAACATACTGATATAATATGTTTCTCACTAATACATCATAATATTTACGGTTAATTCATTTAATCTAGCTCCTTGGAGTTGCCTGTGCAGTAGTAAATTCATACTGTTTCCCGAATTCGCTTTTTCCCTACTGCACATATTTGTAAGTCGATTTTTCCACATAAATGCCATTTCCCTTTAATTTCAGAATCAATTCATTTCCCCAAATATTCTCGATAGTGTGCATAAATGTATTTTTTGTAACAATAACAGCGCTATTGGCGTTTTGTAGCTTGTTTGGAATTTCGGATACATACTATCAGTGGAATTTTCCTATATTGGTAAGCATTTTCTATGAGATAAACTAACCTATGAAAATGATTTAGGAGAAATATCTCTTGACGTTAGCTGCCTGTCTGTATTTCATAGGCAGTCTTATTCAAGTAATCAGCTTAGCAACATCTCAATTTGTACTATCTTGGTTGCTTCCGGTGGTAATTGTTTAAATCTGAATATTTACCTACAAATCATTTGTTGTAGATCCTGACAATAACAACTTTCGTTGTATATGCTTTGGATTCTCGAAGGCGATGGAAATCCGAAACTAAATATTGATTTTACACAGCGCAATGGAAGAATTTTTGAGTCACATTTAATCTCATCTTGCCATTCATCTGCCCTTGCAATCTGATTAGTCATTCCAGCAATTTGCTCAATTATATTATCTCACTTCTGTCAGTCAATACATATCTAAATAAAACTTCATTTCTATGAATTGTAAGTAAAGTTGAAATTTCATCAAATCGCATCACAAGTTTGCTACAATGAACCCGTAAACTGACAATTTAATGTTTGGCTCAAATTTATAATTGACTCTCAGAAGTTCTGAATAGGTATATATAAGTAAATGATATGATATTCTATCAATAGACAAAATGAAAATAACGAATAATAACAATGTGATCATCATTTCGTCCATGGAATGGTCAAACTATTAATGGCGGAAAAATTTATAGATTACAAGTTCCTAAATCATCATTTAAATGAGCCTTTCCTACTGATATGATAGTTTCGTTAGTCATGTTGATCACAGCGACGAATCATTGCTACCCAAAATTTGATAATAATTAAAATTTATGGAAGTCAGCTGCAGTGGCAATGCTGATTTGGGTTATCTCGACGGATTCCGATCCCACGCAATTGCCTAACGATGATGTTGGTTCTGAATGCGAGTGTTGAAGAATTTATCTTCAAAGATCGATCATGTGGGAGAATAGTTTTAGCGCAAATTTAAAAATACAAATTGTGCAATGCGTAATATTTAAATTTGCTTCAAAATCGTTATTAGATCATTGATGTGTTGCAATTTAGCAGCGAACTAATTTCTATAAAACTTTCGAATTTTCTGTCTAAACCATCGGTCATCAATAATAATGAAATAAAAAATCGAATCTCACCAGAGCATTCCCGCCTGTCTTCCTTCTTTTCATTGTCAGTCTCATTGTCAGCGTCATTCGAGTCCAACATATCTGCTGTCGTGTCTAATCATTCTTTTACAGTTCCAATTTTTTCACTATTTTTACCGATGAAGATAGGCAATGCATTTCTGCTACTTGCATTTGGATTGAATTCCATACAGGCGGCGTGGCGACGAGCTTGTAGACGAATCTAAATCATCACCATCGTCCATAGCAAACATTGGCTAATGAAATTAGTTCACCTGCTCTACCGGTAAAACTCTTCTTCTTTTCTTTGGCAGCTTATCTCTGGCTTGTGTGTGACTATAGAACATCGCAAAGTTGCTGACAATTACCTGAAATGCAGTTGAAATAAATTGAGTTTGCAGGTAATTAGTAAAGTTAGTATGTTTTTACTCTTATGTTCAGAAAAAAGATAACTAATTCAAATTCTAGCGCTTACAGGAACAGGCAAGGCGATAGTTAGCACTCCCATAACTGCACAAATACTTCCAATAAGTCTTCCGGCTGCAGTCTTAGGTACTAAAAGAGTAAAATGAATGAGAAAATAAATTACGAAAAAACAATTATTTACCGGTATCTCCATATCCAACTCTGAAATTATCAAGATTAGTCAAATCAGAAAAAGCACGAAACATACGTAGTCATTGTGCAGATTGCGTACCACAATCCGAGTGGAATTGATTTGAAGTGATTGTCTGGATTCACATCCGTCTTTTCGGCATAGTAAATTAAGGCCGCAAATATAACTATGCCCAATATTAGGAAGAATACCTGAAAATGGACTGATAATTTCTGAGTTTAACTAAAAATATTTTATTTGAAATGTATCAATCCTCTTTACTTTTGAGCTATTCAAAGCCTTTGAATTAAAAATTATATGATTCTCCCATACTATTCTTGATCAGAGATGGTAAATTAGAAATGGCTAATCTTTAGGAATTTCAAGAAGTCAATTGAATGACCCAATATAATAGTTAAACTTAAGGAGCAGTTTTGTCAGGCGAAAAATATACGAGAGGTAGGTCACGCAAGCGAAATTTTCCTTATGATTGAACACACGCAACGAAACTTTGAAAATTTTAGGCTAGAGATATACAATTGTATAGAAAATACTATAGTGAGTAGGCCGCAAGGGCTTTCTGACGATCTTCCTCCCTAGGTCTGATAGTAATGCAAAATTACGTCTTTATTGACTATTATTTCCGGTAAAATTTAATTTTAAATCATGCTAATATATATTAAGCTATGATACTATAAATGCGCATCAATATGAAATAAGAAAAAGATGTTTACCAGCAAAACTAACTCCTTTGCAGAGGCACGGAATGTGTGTATCAGAATCTGGAGACCTCGATGATGCTGAGTTAATTTAAAGAGACGAAATATACTGAAATCAATCATTTATAAATCACTATGAGAAGATGTTATTTCATTTTTTAAATCAGTTATTAACTAACCGTATAAGTGATAGAAATTCCACGAGATCTTTGGGAGTGTCTTCAATCATTCGAATGAGAATCGCATCTGCATAAAACGAACAAGTTGCTACCTGCAAGTATATTGCTCTTTAAATAAACTGATGATAGCTTTCGACTTACAAAATCGATTCCATTTAAAGGTGATTTGAAAAATTGCGTCTTCGAAGGACAAAACATGAACCTAACCAATAGTTCAAATGTAAACCAAATGTTGCATATCATTTCTATCTAAAAATTATTCATGTTTGTAAACCAAAACATACTAATAACTACCTGGCTAAAAACAACTAGCGGCTCAGTACTCTGTCTATGGACTCCAATAATTGTATTGCCCCTTAAATTGTGTATGCTGCTAGCTTTATGAGCAATGTTGAGCTAAATTATTTACCTGACAGTAATGTTGCTTGCGTAAATGTGAGGAACTCGGAAACCAGGATGAGTTTTAAGACAGAAAGATACGATCGAAATGAAGATGAAACATACAGAAATGCCAGCTATGATCTGAAGTTAAGGATTGACTCGTAAAGAAAATGAAATGTTCCTGGAACAAAATCCAATACCTTTGCATATTTCGATGAGTAGGGCTCATCGAATAAAGCCCACACTTGAGGTTTGATTATCATCCATTTTGTCCGTTTTCCCTGTAAAAATGGGAAAATGAAATTTAGCAGTTGGCAAAAGCTTGAACAATCGTGATTTTTGATGAACTCATTATGAACCTGTCATGGACCTATTCTGATAAAGTTATGCGAACTTTCATAACTCAATTCTCTATTATTGTGCCAAAAAATTTCATGCAAATCCGATCTATTCGAGTGGAATAAATGTGCCTCATTCAAAATCACTATTAGTTCGAAACTTTGGCCGCCATTTTATGCTAGTAAAATCAACAATTTACAATGCTAACTTGTATTTTTTTGATTAATTTTACCTGAAAGAATTGTTCTTCCCATCCAAATTTCTTCATAGTATCTTGTTCCCGTTGCTGAGGATCGTCTTCTCGATTGTCATCCATTTTGTCCAAAACAGCCTATTATGAAAATATTGAATCACTTTTTGTGTAACTTATATCCGCATTGCCATCCTTTTTACAATTTTGGGTTCGACACGAAATGATGAAATTCGTCTCTTCGTTAAAAGTCGATTTTTCTATGCAAATTTCTTATAATTCGTAATTTTCAGTCTCAGAGTTGCTAAAGAGAATTTCAATTTCAAAGTTCCGATCAAGTTCGGATAATTTTCGAGAAAAATTCTAAAAAATCCAAATAGCGAACGGAAACGTGCTAAATTCTTGTGAAAATGACTGAGCACGTGGTGAATGCGAGAGAGCTAATTTAATCCTAGTTAACTCTTATATACATTAACGAATTAATTGGCCAAGTAACAAAAAATAATTTTTTTTAATCCGAGGAAATAGAGGGGAAATTGGTCGATTCGCACGTAACGCGACCGCGTTGCGTTCGAGCCCAAAGAGATAGTCCGCGTTACGCACGCGAATACACGTTTTGTCGTGTCTTTTTCGAATGATTTTGCGTTAGAAGGATGGAAATATGTATAAAATTGGATAAATTTGAAATATTTTACCAGAGTATCTTGCGTGTTCTTAGCGTGCAATAATTGCATCCAGCAACAAGGCTCTGTATCTGTAGCGTCGATTCCCCAAAACTCGAGTTCGGCTTCGAAGAGAGGACCGCAACAGTCACTTGGGTAATGTAGCTTACTGGAGTAAATTGTCAAAGTTAATAGAATCACCAAATTGCAACTTACCCAGTTCGATAGTAGTTAAGAATCATCGAGAATACACCGGGATGTCTATCAAAGAAGTACTCATTGAGAAGAGGATCGAAATTTGCCAGCGAGGGTGTGAGGCGACTGAGCCTAGTTGCAGGAATTTTCTTCAGAGTTGTCTGGTAGGTTTCATGTCGAATGCCACCCACATTCAGAACCACTCTCTCGTCCATCGCCACGCCTGCAATTGGTTCATTATTTATTAACACCTCTATCAATTAATATAATTTGATGAATTGTATCTTGATAAAGTTTATTAGTCCATCAGAAATATAATCTCGCTTCAGGCAACTGCAAACATGTCGTCAATTCTATGTTCATTTCCGTTTGTTGACGCTAAAAATTTGAGTGAAATAGGCGAGCAAATTGCCATGGAAAGAGCGATCAAAAAGACGAAAATGGATGTTCTCTGGGAGAATCGACTCGCAAGAATCACATATTTCTTCCTGCAAAATTGCATCTCGAACTCGGCACTGAGGAACCAGCCGAATCTGGGGATGCACAAACAGGAGAACAATTGAATCTATCGAATTAGAGCATTCTCTCGAACCGAGTCTATCTATTGCAGATAATCATAAAATTGAGCAAACTCGAAGAAAACAAGAAAAAACTCACTGCTATTATTCTAAAGTAGCTGGCAGAGGAAATAGACATTTCTATGCGCTTCTCTAGTCAAGCAAAATCACACTGAAAGGTGGCGCATTTAGTAGCTCGAATAAACCACCAATAAACGTCAATTTCACTTAGCTACAAAGCGCATTGCAGCACATGGAAAAGCATTCTAAAGTATGATCGAGAATTTAGCGTCTAACAGGTACCCCCCTAAAACTTCTTCAGAAACGTTTAACTTTTCCGAGCTTCTCTGCGTCCTTTTTAAAAATCTCTAGCTAATACCTCAGGATAAGGACAAAAATTTGACTCGCTTTCACTACATCACACTACCATGTGGAGAGACTCGCATCTTTGCGTTATGTGCTTGGCCAGCAGGAACGTGAGAGCATTAGAAATGAAGAAATTTAGAGAGGCTCGAAAAAAGTCAACGTTTCTGGGAAGGTCTTTATATTTGGAAATGCATGATAATGTTTATGGTAGATTTTCCTTCAACTATCTTTCGGACCAATGGAACGCATGATTGAATAGGTTTAATTAGGTCCGCTGAACATGCATTCAAAATTTCATATGGATTCGATTTTGTCAAATGTGTCTTTGATATATTTTAAACCAGCGTTTCCAAACTTTTTGCTCGTAACTATGAAATGGTTTCACCTAATTGATGTAGAATGAAAGAATCGATTATTAGATTTGAACAAGTGAAATGAATTTGTGATAAACTTTTCACTTTCATTAATGAAAGCTAACATTTTCTACCATGAAAATGTATCATTTCATATTACTAGGTGCAAATTAAGATATCTTTTGATATCTAACAGTCACTAGTAGAAGATCGAAGAAAATCTCTAGAAAACTTTAGATTAATGAAAGTAATCAGCGCATAAATTATGCAGGAATTTCTTTGAGATGTTCAGTGTTCATAATTTAATTTGCTAGGTAATAGGCTGAAGCATAGGAATAGTTTTCATCATAAACATTATGAAATTGCATATAAGAAACTCGTACATAGACTATCACAATGACATCTTATATTATATCAATCGGGCTCATAACGATAGTCGTAGATGTGGAAAACGGCCATAAGCGGGTGGAAGAAAATGAGAAATCTGCAGACGATTATAAAGGAAATGAGCTGCTCGAGAACGAGAGAACAATTATGGAACTCCAACCTAGGTGAAATTTACCGATCGACATCTCAGCCTGTTTGTAAAATTACACCAGTGAAGTGAAAGAAAATGAAGATTGCACAAGAAAAAAAAACTGAAAACACGAAAACGAAGGAATGGGAGTGAATTCGATTGTAAGAAGAGAGATAGAAGTTTGTGGAAACAAAATGCAAATTAGAAGTAGAACAAATCTTGAGAATTGTTGGAAAGCGAAGAAGACCTTCAGATACATATATAACGGTATTTCATTCAATAAACACTGAAATGCAAATAATTCTTTGTCACGTATCCAAGGAGAACAATGACAAACCAGCTGAATAATTCATAACCCATCCTATTGGTTTGCGGAAGATTCGCTTCTGTATAACACTGATGATTGCAGTTTTTCTATCAAATACCAAGTATCAACTTACGCAGCTCTATTGAATTCCGCGAAGCGCAGAAGCAACGGATGGAATAACAAAATAGGCGACCAAACAAAAAGGAGGAGATGTCTTCCGATTTTCAGTTAGTCGCTTGTTTTTGGGAGCTGGCAAAATGGAAAGCCATTTCGAACAGAATTGCAGAGTTGGATGCTATTAGACGGAATATTAGAGGTTGGAGAAGAAAATGAATGCTCATGAAGGGTATATGAAGCAGCAGATAAATGGTATGGAGATTGGCTAAAATAGACAGCTACAAAATGAACTAAAATAAAATCATAACAAGTAATGGTGTGCTAAACTAAATTGAAAATTAGCATACTCAATTAGATACTATCCTAAAAGCAATGTTTACCGATAGTTGTTAGGAAAGAGCATAATTTGAAGAAATAGGTTAAGACTCTATCACTACACTACAAAGTATCTATGAATCCTGGGCAAAGTTGATGATATTACTAAATTTGAAAATTATTAGCGAGAAAGTGTCATACAGCTATTATCGAAAATCCAAATAAACTAATAGGGGTAGAATAAATTTTATGCCTCATGCTATGGTTTGACATATGATAGTAAACACAGACCGAGCGACTGTCGCCGTGCATCTAAACGAAGGCTGGCAGATGAGTTGCGTGCTGCAAATGAGCCATGCCGCATTGCGGTCGAAGCTGGATGAGCAACGAGCAAATCGGATGCAGAGTGGGGGGTACAAACTGAAAATTAGTTATTTTTAGAGAAATTGATTTGATAGAAACCAATATGTAGATAAATAATATGCGATAGTTTATATTTGGTTGCTCAACAACTTCATACAGGTTCCCAATTCGAAGATCACCCTCTTCTAAATATTATAAGATAAAATACTCAGGCTGTTGTCCAATAAATTACTACCGCTATCATACACGGTTACAATTTTATCTCCCTTCATTTAGTTGAGTTTAGATAGATTTCTTCTATTTTTATGCAAAGAAAAATCTGGACGAAATTATGGAACAGCCTATTATAATGAATCACAGCGGCTAAATTAAATCAGCAATGTTAAGAGGCAAGATAGTATCTATCTTTAACGTAAGTATAAGAATAATTTCCATTTATGATTTGGAAAACTTGGATTTAGCACATTTTCGAATGTTATATAAAAATAGAATAGATAGGAAATAACGTGCTCTTCTTGGAAACTCGACTGAAGACTGAATGTGACTGGGAAATGGAGATTATTGCGAGATTGAAATGTGCATTATGAAAATATGAAAAAAACACGAAGAGGAAAAAAAGGAGGGGGAAGATGACCGAAAGAAAAGAATGGGGAATGGCTATGGAAATGAGTGAAGAGCTAAATGACTGGATCACTGAATGAAGCAGAACTTCGAGGACAGAATTGCAGAATTGGACCCTCGAGAAACTGACTGACTGACTGGCTTATGACAAATGGGGAAGGGGAGGGAGGAGACAGAAGAGCAGAGGAAAGGGGACGAGAATCACACAAATCACAGATGACACGAGGAAGACAGCAAGAAGCTGAAGAAGAAGAAGAAGCACGACACCAAATGAAAACGACTAAATACGGAAATACGCATGAGTGAATGGAAGGAGTATGGCAGACGGGGAGAAGAATGCTCAGGAAACAAGTTAGAGATAGTTAGAGATAATTAGAGACTAGGGAACCAGCAGAGATACAAGAAACTGCGTGGAAAAAGCGAGTGCAAGTGAAATGGAATACGAATGGAGGAATGGAGATTAGATGCCTGATGAAGATGAGCATCAAAAATTAACACGACAGAAATAGGGACAATGCAAATGATAAGCAGGAGGAGATTGTACAGACTGCAGATGGACAGATGATGTGATTCGAATGGAAATGTTGCAGGCAGAAAGAGGACGAAGAAACGAAGGAAGGAAGGAAGAGGAAGCAGAAAAGCCATCAAACACAATTACGCAGTGGCTGCTGAAGACGGCAGGACGGCAGGAGGCAGCACGGGAATTACTTGGGATGCAAATTCGAAGAGAACAGAAGGCAGCCCCCGTATTTTCAGTAAATCGAAAACTGAAGGCTTACAGAGTTTTTGGTGATATCACCAATTTCGTTGCTAGAACATAAAAACGAGGCATTAGAGACAATATGATGTTAGGGGATAAATTATTTACGTGTATTACAAAAATTGGAGGATTTGATATGAGAAGCTATTGTCAATTACGATAAGATCTTGAATTGAAAATTGAGAAGACAGACTGCTGAGTATTTCTTTCTCAACTGAAATGGCTCATTTTCTAACTTTTCATTGAAATAGATTCCATTTCGTCGGTCATGCAGTTCTAAAGCTATTTCATCAAATAAATTAATGAAAAGTGATCAGAATGGATAAAGCTCGTCAGATGCAGTTTGTAGTGCAGCAGATATGCAAGTCTACTCCTTCCTGTCTTTCTTCCTTCATCCCCCAAAGTGTTTTCTCCCTTCAGACCTTGTTGTATGTCCGTTCTGTCTCTGGATTACTTCATCCGCAGCGCGTCTCTCTCTATGCTAGTTTCAAGTAATTCGAAACCCCCGTTTTTCCTACGAAGACAAACACAAATGTGACATTTTTCGAAAACACTGAGTACGGCGAAATCCCCCGACCAAATGATCGCAATAAGTCTCTAAATTTTACGAGGTTTTTCTTCCTGAATTATAGCATTTACTTCTGAGAATGAAATAAGAACCATACTGATTTGTCAGTGCAACTCTAAATAAACGGTTACTTTTTGGTTCGATCAATTCACTGCATCTGCGCGTGGAGTAGCGAGACGACCGGGCACTGTCAAATCTGTCGAATCGAGTGAACGACAAACTGTCCATTGGCATCTCGCAAATTATTCACCTTTCTGAACATATTGAACTATTTTCAGTAAACAACAATCACGGTTTCAGCTCTGATAATTATTTAGTGGCAAACAAGTTTAGAGCAATACATATAATTGAAATGTTTCATATCTAAACTTTTAGTGAATCGTTTCCTGAAATTTTTCATACTCGAAGATGACATCGAGGGGTAAATAATGATCTTCAAATTTATAAAGAAAGCAAGCAAATAAATTGTTTAATGTGGTCTAGCGTAATGGTAGTGTAGGTTTGGTTGGTATGCTTACTTTCTGGGGTAAGAAGTTCGTGGTTAACATAATTTATTGTTTAACTACGACTTGGGGAAAGGTGCTTGTGATCAGCTAAATCACATTGGGGGTGCTCTGGAGAGGAGAGCAGAGAGAAGAGTTGCGTGAATATCATTTCGAGATATTTGTATGATAGAAGCATTAAAAGATGGGAAAGAATTATGTAGTCTAATTTGTCTGAAACATTTAATAAATCCGGTGAAAATACGAAAAATTGTGGATACAGGTTTCACAGCAAACTTTCATCAAAGTTTATTTATTCATAGGAAAAGTTCAGATATCAGTCATTTCAAATATGATGCATTATTTAAAACTTGTGCGCCATTGTATATGAAAAATTTTAAATGGTGAGCTGTCAGGAAGTTTATGATTAGAAAGTATTTGATCATACTCGATTGATTCAGAAGATTTTATAAAAAAAAAACAATATCTGGAAGGTTATATTCAAAGAAAAAGGAAGAATGAAATCTGACATTGCCACCAGAGCTGATGTTATTGGGAAAAGGAAATTGACTGAAAGAACGAACTGAAGAGTCCTCGGCAACTCATCTGCTATGTATGAGAGCTCTCAACGGCACATCAGTCACATCGGCACATTCAGACAATATCACAATATTGGATACTTCCATCCATAGCTGTCTTTTGCACATAGACTAATCCAGGAAGGCAAATGAAATTGAAATCATATTCTGTGAAATATTCCTTTCGAAAAGGAATAAAACTCCGTTTCCATCTACGAAAATCTACTTGTTATAAAAAGTCTTCTATTTAATATGGGCAATTAAATTTTAAATTTGATGTAAAGTGAGATTTCTATTTTATCGTTAGCATAAATGTTTAGAAACAAAAATGTACATTTAGAATGTTTATCTGAACCGTAGATATGTCATTTTCCACGTTAGCCTTTAAACTTTGATTAACTACCATCTATCCCAGATATTTACCATTCATTATTTATCAGATAACATATAATTTGTATCGGTAAATGAATTTGTCCTCAATTTTAGTATTTTTCTTATATCGACCAAATCTCTGAATTTTCGAGTTTAATACATTATTCTATCACAGAAAGACAATAAATTTGCAAAGAATTTTTATTCTAGGAAAAAAATTTGGAATATTTTTAGCCTATTTTACGGTACACTTTTATTTAAAAAAAAAAAGAGATTTAACGAGGCTATTTGAACTTAAACCTCGATGTTTCTATAGATACACATAGGAAGAAGCATATCAAAGATTTAGTTTTTCAATGAAGAAACAACGATAAAGCCCACTTTGATATCTTTCTTCCTATGCGTATCTGCGTAAAATTAACCCGAAATATTTGTACGGTACCATAAAATAAAGGAAAATTATGCAGATAAAATGTAAAATGGTACCGGACGAATGAGCAGGAAGACCAATTATTTTAAAAAATTTCGAATTAAACAAAGACCCGGAATGAAAAGATCGAACTTTCTAAGATCCCTTTTAGAATAAATAATTTAAATTAAAAAAAAAAAATTTCAACAATAATGCTCAAAGATCTCATGGTGTAAGTCTTAGAGTTGTCTTGCGTTTGCATAATTTTCGAAAAATGATTGGGCTATTTGAGTATAAACGAGTTGATAGTCACGCGGTCACTTGATGGGGAAACAGAGAGGAAGCTTTTGCATTTATTTTTCGAGAAGTAGGCGAAAGGGAGCGAAGGCGTGTTGTGGAAGGAAATGAGTTCAGCTGTGTAGGGACTCGAAAAGAAGACGAGGCCACCTGCCAGTCGATTGTGGGGCTGCATTCGAGCGAGGAGAGGGGAGCACAGGAACGAGTTGTCGAACCAACTACGGAGTACATCGGCAGGGAGAGCATCGTCATCACTAAAGCATAGCAACATTGATAATAGCAAAAAAAGAAGTGAAATAGCGGACTAAACTAAAATTTTTTAGGGAAGTAAAGGTGCGTATAGTTTCAGTCCGCTTAGTCATTATAGCCGATAATTTTGACTTTTTTTGGATCTTTCAAAAGAATGAAAAAATCTCACAAGCGAAATAAGGGAAAACTTTACAAACTTTAAATTCAATTATAAAAATCTGTTGCTGAATATGCTACATAATGGTATCAACAGTTCTTTTACACATACCTGCTGAAGATTGCTTCGGCCAGACTGCGCGCGAAGTTTGTCCGAATGAGTGCTTCCCCACAGCCAGATACTGTGATTCCAACAGTCCGATCGTGGCGCTTCTCTGCCCAGCACGACGCACCGAATGTTGCGGAAGAGCCGAGTCGACCTGAGCGAAACAGCAATTGAGTGGCATCTGATGACTGACTCTTACCATCTGGCTTCATAAAGAGACCTCCACTTGACGATACAACTTCGAGGCTGCTGCTGCCCTAAAACTTGAGAATTTAGACTTGTTATGAAGAGCATTGAATTGAAGAAAACGACTATTGTAGGCTCTTAAAATGAGTGATAGAATGATGTATTATGGTTAGTCAATTTTTCTTATCGTGAGTATTTTCAGGGAAAAATTTAGAGGCAAAAGATGCTCGACTTACATTTGTATCTGCAGCCAATCCACCAACAGTATCGAGTTGTGCACTGGTCGAGGGCTGCATGCTGTTGTCCAAGTAGTTGAGTCCCTGCTCGTGCATCTGCTTGGCCTTCTTGCTGATCAGCTCATCTTCTTCAACCAGGTCGAAGCCTGCAAATGAATGTTGACTGACTGCTCATAAGTTGTTTCATCAAAATAACTATTTGGAGAGACGTCCTTAACAAAGTACGCTATCTTTTTTCCCTTCTTTCTGGTATAAGTGGAGAACAAAAGTTACCTAACGAGTTCTTCAATGCTATGAAATCGAGTCATTCCACTTCCATTCATAACAAGGAAAAGAATTGGGAAAGAGCTGACTATCTCAAAGGCGAGTTGGATGAATTCCCATTTTAATGTAAGCACCTGGTTCTATTTCTTACGGAATATAAAACATGTTAAATTTTCAAACTACCTCTCTCCTTGGCCCATTGATGTGCACCGAAACCGACGAGCGTCATGGGTTGGACCATCGAAATCGCGCTGAGCGAGGTGTCCTCTGCAATCGACTTGGCAATTTCGCAGGGATTCTTCAATCGGGAAACGCAACTCACTGCACCGTACCTGCAGGAGAATGAAGATAATTTCTGCACTTGAATTAGATTGTTGTAATCTAGCAAGGAGCCAGATAGTAAAATATGCGCACTTCCAGAACCCAAATATAGAGAAATGGGTAGAGGATAGATAAGTTAGGAAAATATCTTCTCAAAAATAATCTTCGAGTTATGTCATACATATGAGTCTGAACACTCGAACCTATTTGCTTTCTATGGTCATCACACATTTTCACATTAGATGATCACCTGCTTTCAGGATTTTTAAAATTTGCAACTGCCTACCGTAGCTCGTCAGATGACATGAACGAGGCGTCGCACTCGATTCGGCCGTGCATCGTTAGATTCGAGCCCGTTCCGCAGTTGAAGTTGGGACAGTTCTCCAAGAACTGGAAAGGAAATATGAATTTGTAAGTGCACAGTGATCGGATTCACTCAAGATTAGGAGCACTCACTCGTATTCGCTCTCAATGTGAGCATTTTTTGCATATCTTTGGGGAGAAGTTCGCATTGAGAGAGCTCCATCGTTCGTAAATCTCGACATATAAAATTGTCGACCAACCTTGATGGCCCCGATCAGGTCAGGCTTGCCCGAGGAAAGGAGCGCTTCTTGGCAGGTGGAATGCAGGCTTGTTGATGGGTTAAACGAAACTCCTGAAATAATAAAATATTAGAAATTCGACAAACGAGACATTGAACATGTGAGATGGGATTAAATAAAACAAACAACTAAAATTCAAGGAGATCGTCATACTAGAGATTAGTGAAAGGACAATCTCATTCTCATTGTTTTTTGTGATCTCCATCAGACCTAGGGAGAGCTTAAGTCAGAATGGTCGTGCGACCTACCCTCTATAATATTCCTTTGCAATTTTGCATCTCTAGCCTTGGATTTTCAAGAACTCGCTCTATTCGTGATGAAGTCATAAAGTAAATTTCGCTTCTGCGATCTACTCCCCATATATTTTTGAGCCTGACTTGAATGCTCTTTAGGTTTGATCCCCATTCATTTCATGTTCACGCTCATTTGCAATCTACCAATTTTCCTTAAAATAGCATAAGAAAAGTGGGGATATCCCAGCAGGTCTAAAAATCACTTCATTTCCTAGTCTCCTATCAATGGTCACCTTGCTTGTCACCGAATTCAAGTTTAGCGATGAGAAAAAGAAGAGAATAAGAAAAGCCGGCGATAAGTACAATGATCCTCTCTCAAGCATTCGGAGAAAATTGGAAAAATCCAAAATTGAAGATGAAATGTCAGAATCTCAACAAGAGTCGAAAATCTCAAGAATTCGATGTCAGAAGACAGGCAGCATAATTAACAGCATCACCCACCTCCATGCACTGCAATCACGCCCGTTCTGCTTCCCATTCCTCGAGGATCTTGGTCATGCGGCTGCCGACGAAGCGGTGCTTCAGCAGAATTTCCTCGTCTCTGCACAATACCGGGATGTCGTACTGGTACTTCTGAAACTGACGAAGTAATTGCTTTCCTCCTTACAATCCAAACTGCTTCGGAAATTTTGAGAGGTCGGAGAAAAGCTCCTTGAAGGTTTGGAATTTGATAAAAGTGTTGGCAATAAGGAAACAGTTCGGACTTTGCAACTGGCTTAAAATCCTACCTCGAAGGTTTCCCTCGATGCAGTCGAAATGTCGACTTCTTGAATGGAAATGTGGGTGCGTTCGGGTTGCTGCAGGAATCGACTGAGGTCTGCTTTGAAGCGGCCACACAGACTGCAGGCACTGGCCGTGTAGAGCACGAGGTGGAGTGGGGTCGGGCAGGAAGAGGACGAAGTGGAGCAGTTGCGCAGCAGACGAGGCAAGTAGGCAAGTGCGCGCATCCAATACTTGTCAAAAATCTTTCCTTTCATTCGCCCTCTTTGATTAAATTTTTACGCGCTTAAACGCAGAGTACGCTGTAAACATTCGCGATCGTTGTACAGATAGTGGGATGCTCGAGCCTAAATTTGAAAATCGTTTCGAATTTCATTGTTTTCGCGCTTCTATTTTAATTTTTGACGATATCCGAATATTCAGGGCCTCGCTGCAACTCGACGATGGGTCAGGAAAGAGGCGGATTCAGGGGCCACTCGCCTGCGCGCGGCAATTTCCGTGGCGGAGACAGAGGCCGGTCTCCTGGTTGGAATTGGGCGATTTTGGGAGAGTTGATTGACCGAATGTGATTGCAGGTGGATTCCGAGGCCGAGGCGACATGTCCGGACGCGGCAGAGGAGGGTGGACTCCGCGCGGCGGTAGCCGGGGAGACGGCAAGTTCAGCCCTAGAGGAGGAGGCGGACACTTCAGTCCCAGAGGCGGGAACTTCAGCCCCAGAGGAGGGTTCGATAGAGGAGGATTCAGGTGGGTTGTTCAGAATTTGAATGACGCTCAAATTCTCTGATACGATTGCGACTACCTGTAGACCTTATTGGTCGAAAAATTAATCTGATTTACGAACATTTTGGACGCTGTTCATTTTCGAAAATATCTCCTGGCAAGTGGTTTCAAACACTGAGAGGAATTCCCCAAACTTCATAATAACCTTTGTTTCTGAAGTTCCTCGTACCGATTGAAATAGAAATGTGAAAACGTGAATGAAGGATGAGCAAAGGAGCCGAAATGGAATTCCAAACATTGGATTTTCAAATTTCAATTTCATCTCTGCCTTTGCACAAGCAAGCAGGGAAAGTACAGAATTTGCACACTGCTTGAGTGAAACATGACGAGTTCATGGCTAGAAAGTGCTATCGATCAACTTTCTTGATTCTCAGTTAGTCTCTTCATTATGCGCGCTTATCCGCGAGTAAAGAGCTGCTCATTCAGCTGTTTGAAAACGCGCTGCCTCTCAACTAGTACAAGTTATACTCGATAGGTTTTGATAGGTTCTCATTTGATTGGCAATTCATTTTTATTGCGAAAAGAGCGATCACTAGGCATGAAGCAAGCGAGGTGAACGTTGTTTTTTTCCAAATCAAGATCTTTGCAGCTCATAGTGAATACACCACGAAAAGTTGTCAACTTTTGAATCAGTAACTACGTCTAGTCATTGCTTATTGGTTCAAAACTGTCGAATTTCAGAGGTGGCCGAGTGATGAATCGCGGCAGAGGAGGATTCGGAAGCGATCGCGGAAGAGGAGGACGAGGATTCAGTGGCGGCAACAGAGGCAATGGCTTCACTCCCAGAGGCCGAGGCAACTTCCAGAACAGGGACAAATTCCAGTCCGAGAGGAAACCAAGGAAATTCGGTGACGAGGATGACGACGAGATGGAAGAGGATGAAGTGCCCAAGAAGGGAGGCAAGTCCAAGTCTCTGCCCAACACTCCACTCGCTGGAAAAGGAGGACCCAAGAATGAGCTGAATGGAAATGAGGAGGACGAGTCTGACTCGGATGAGGAACTCGACGTTAACGATGAGGACATGGAGGAGGAGGTGGACGACGAGTCCGGAGGAGGCAAGCATTCTATCATTTTGACATGACAATGATTGGCTTGATTGCAGATGAAGAAGAGTCGGAAGGCGATGAGGGTGAATCTGAGGACAGCGATGAGCAGGAGGACGAAGAGGACAATGAGCCTGAAATGGTTAGTTTTGAAAATAGATTTCCTTCCTATGAAAGATATTCCAAAATTGATGAATGGACAAGGTTCAGGAAAGATTGAATTTAGAATATTGATGTTCAGCTCCAATTAGCTTATTTTTAGCTAGTGATCACTTTAGAGTCCTCTTTTGATAGACTCGCCTTTTACACAAAAAAACACCCATTGTCAATCATGATTGATTCAAATTTTGCTAAATTCTTCCAAAGGAATTCAAATTTTCATTCTAGAAGAAAATGAATAGTTGAATGAATTTCAGAAGACTCCAGGAAAGGTGCAGCTGAAGAGCGCCTTGAAGAGCGCAGAGAGCAAAGCAGTCAACTCGACGAAGAAGGTCGATGTCAGCAAGGCGGCCACTCCTGTCAATGCTGTGAGTTGCTGAGTGAATTTGTTAATGTAATCAAGAATGAGCAAATCTTTATCTTCGACCAAGCTTTAGAGCCTGAAAATATTTTTTTTTAATTTTCTTGATTTCGAAGTTTTGAAAATCGAGCCTTGTTTTTTAATAGTTGAAACGCTTGAATTTGGGCCATTATTTAATAATCCTGATCAACGAGATGAAAAATACAACTTGCGAAGATGTCTTTATTCAAATTCAAAAAGATAATATTTTTTGTAAAAACATTCTTATACAAATGTATATGTGTCTGCTGGTTTAAATATCTTTCACAAACAAACTTGTGACCTTTCCTTTCCACCGCAAATATCCCTTATGCGGTGAATTATTCCAGTCAACTTTGCAATTATTGTCCTTAATAATGGGAAAAGAAATGATTGATTTTGCGGTAGAAAAGTCCCAAATCTGTTCACAAATGAGCTTGAAAATCCCTAAAGAATATCAGGCTTTATAATGTATTATTTGTTCAGAATGCGAAGACTCCTGCAACTCCTCATCCGAGCAAAGACGCAAAGGCGAAGGGGAAGACTCCTGAAGCAGCGAAGTCTGCTGCAAAGCCTCAACTCAACTTTGAATCTGACGAAGATGAGGACGATGAAGAGGAGAGTGGAGAGGATGAGGAAATGGATGAAGAGGAATCTGGAGAAGGTGAGTGAAGTGGTGGAACGAGAATGCCTTGTAAATTTGAATGCCATATTAAATTCTGAAAATTTGTGAAGAAAGACTTGTAAATTGATCTCGATTTCATGTCTACTCGAAGCGCAATCTTCTCAAAATTGATATTAGATGAAAAAACCTTATCTGTACATTTCAAAGTTTGTCGATGTTTCAGATGAAGAGGAAGAACTGGAAGACGAAAGCGGAGAGGAAGGCGACGATTCTGACGAGGATGAGGTAGGTTTATGTGACATTGACCACCATAAAAATACATAAACCCTCAACGACATTCAATTAAACAGCTAAAATTGTCAGTTTGATTGGTTTTCACCTTGATTTGATAGTTATTCCCATGGAAGAAACTTTTACAAAACCAAATCATTTCATATTGTGTTCGATTTTACATTACACAGTTCTGAATAATTTTATTTAATTCCAGGAGGAAGAAGAAGTGAAGCCCACTCAGAAGAAGGCAACTGCAGCTGCAGTGAGTGGAAAAGAGAAGGACAAGAAGCAGCAGGCGGTTGCCGCCACTCCCAAGGCCAAGGCTGCACAGGAAGTCGGCAAGGAGAACATCTCTGTCAAGGTTGGGAGATTTGATGAGAACAGATTCAAAGATAACCCAATTGCAGAAGGCTGATTTGAATGCGGGAGTGAAGAGAAAAATGAACGAAGAGCCGTCGACAGCTGGGAAGAAAATCAAGGTAGGTAAAGATTCAATCCAGGTGGATTTTGTTCATAACGTTCGTGCAACTTCATTTCTCAACGCTTCGAATTCTGAATCAAAATGCATCATAGGTCTGACAAACCAGAAATTATCAGAACACCATTAGTTAAAATCTACTGTCCTGCGACTTGAAATACTTGAGAAAATAAAATAGGAAACAATGAATGTTTCTGATCTAACTAGCAGCTGAAGGAATGACACCCCTGAACGAGATGCAATTTTCCAATTTCAGCTTGATGAGAAGGCGATCCAGGTCGAGGAGAAACAACGTCATCAGGAAACTGAAAACACGACTCTCTTCCTCAAAGGAATTCTTCGCTCTGCCAAGGTTTGTCATTCTTCATAAAACGTCTCATTTCGAAAAGAGGATAGTAACACTCATCATTCACCACAATCCCTCTCATATCTGTTCCGGTACTTTAAACGCTCAAGAGATACAGGGCGTATGTCACTGCGCATCAAAATTGTTCAACTAAAGCATTTTTAGAAATAAAGGCTATTTCTTTGGTACGCAGTGATCGTCCATCGGAGGGACATAAATGAGACGGTGTTTTGTAATCTATTCGTGGAGAAATTGTACCACAAAGATGCACATTTACGTTGAATTATCTGAATTCCCCATAAATTTGATGCAGTATTATTTTTTTCAGGACAGCGAACTGATGGCCCTCGAGCCAGGCATCGTCTCGCTTCGTCGTCGCGGCAGAAATGTCTTTGCCTACCTCATCTTCTCCTCTTCAGCTGCCTGCGACAAGGTCATTGAATCACGGTTTTGTAAAATGCATTCATTTGTATGACTCATCCATGACATCATCAATTCTTATGGTATAGGATTAGGAGATGACTTTGAATAGGCTTCGTGAATATTTCGAGTTGTAAGTTCATCGAGCAGCTTATTTGACCTGTTGGCATTACCTGAGAAACTCGAAACTACTCTAATTACACGTAGCGAATGATTTATGCCGAAAGCTTCCAAATAATTTGCACTGTCAATCAATTATATCTTTTATTCAGGCCTATGCAAATTTATCGAGAAAACTGACGGGTAAAACTAAGGATGCAAGTCTAATGAAACTCTTCCACAGCAACTTGGTGATTGACTACGTTGGCTCTAAGTCGAAATTCAAGGGCGGATCTGAGAGATTTGGTGAGTTGAATGGAGTTTGTTTGATAATCAAATTAACGAGACGCATTGGATATTCAAGTTTTAAATAAATAAATAAAAAAAAGTATTATTTCTCGGAGACGTTTATATTTCAAAGACGAAAAGTTAGACTTGTTTCGCAAAAATATAAATTGAAGATTTTGAATGACAATCGGTTTGCCTTCTTCTATTAGTTTAAAATTTGTGTAAACGGTCTGAATTTCCGTTGTTGATTTTTCAGTATGCACGCTCCTTTAAAATTTGAATTCATACTGAATAGAAATCCCATACTATTTTTATTAGAATTTTAAATTATCGACCTAAAGCTTCTTGAATGTGGTTGGATGTTTGCATATTTCAGACAGTAGGAACAAAGACCCGATTCATCCACTCGAATTGGTTGTCACGTCGCTGACCAAAGAGACCACTCAGGCAGACATGACGAAGACTTTCCCTGCTGCCACTGAAATCAGACTCAAGCCTGCTAAGAAGTCGGTTCAAGCTCTTTATTAATTACATTGTTCCCTTGAACTGAAAATACGTACAAATTGATATTGATGTCTCTTGTAAATTTTTTATTCTCGATTTTGCCGAAATTCAGAAAAATCTATTTTACTTGAGAAGCACGAGGAAGAACTAAATTTAACTCGAGTTATGAAAGATAAATTGCAGTATGGCGATTTTGCACTTCGGCAGCGAGGAGGAGGCCAAGAAGGCGTTCGACAAGTCGCGCAATCTGAAGATCAACAACAGACCTGTCGCTGTGTACTATGCACGAATTCGGGCAAATGCAGCCAATGACAAGAAGGACAAGACGGCAGCTACTCCAGCCACTGACAAGGCAAACAAGGCAAAACAGGCTCAATCCGCTCAGAAGGAGAAATCACAGGCCCAGTCCAAACAGGTCAGCTCGCCTCTTATGTCACATACACCTCGGCCCACTCACATGGTCACATGGTGCAGTGGTTGTGAGTTAGTGCCGACGAGCTGTGATGACAAACTTAGGACACCTTTGGAGGAAGACAATTCCACTGAAAGGACAATATTAGCCTTACTGAGCTCGTTTGCTATGCAATTCAATTGCATTTGTTTGGAGAAAAATTACACAGCAGGACAATGATTGAAAATTTTAGAGTCCTGCCGCGAAACTGCAGAAAGGCCTGAAGAAGGGAGAACCGTCGGATGAAAGTGAAGAGGACGAGGAGATGGACTCGGACGAGATTGAGAGCAGTGGCGAGGAGATTGAAGAGGTAAGAAAACTTATGCAGACTTTCAGCCAGAACGAAAAATTATAGGGGAGGGGTACGGAAATCGAGATCTTTCTATAGAAAGTTGCTACACAAGGGAGTACGAAACATGATTTTGGCAGAAATTTCTGGCTTAATGGGGTACACACGGGAGATCTGGCTTAAACCCTGCTTAGGTCTAGGAGTAAGATAATTTGAGAAATTCTAATTTGTATTGTATCATGAAGATAATAAAATGCATACAGAATATCAGCAGAGCTAGTTGGCGCCATTAGTGGAACATCTTTTTTGTTGTACTTTTTCCTCACTTTATCGGCTATAGAAAAACTGGGAGGATCATTTCTTTTCAGACGATAATACCAACTACTTTTGCAAATTCAACAATTTTCAGGTCCCTGAAATTAAGCCTAAGGTGAAAGCTGGCAATTTGAAGGCAATGAAAATGGAAGTGGGCGCTGGAGATGAGGAGTCTGGTGAAGAGGAGAGCGACGATGAAGAAGAGGAAGATGACGGTGATGAGGTAAGGCAAATTGGTGGATTGAAGCATTATAAATGCTTTTCCTCAGTCGTAGTTTAAAAAATTGTCGAAAACAGTAATCACGACAATTTGTAAAGTTCATAAGGTAATAAGCATAGCTAATAAAAGAGAATGAGAGTGAGATAGGAAAGAATTAGCATATGTTTAAAAATAGTACTATTTTACAAACTCATCATCAAACTAAAATTTCACGTCTAACTCGAATTTATTTGGGGACTTGCTCTATTTTCCCGTAAAATTTTTCAGTAAACTAGAAGATACGTTTTTTCTTCATGAATAACAATTTTAATTTTAACTGGGAAATTGAACCATATATGAAGAAATGTTGAAGTTTTTAACAGAATGGCTAAATCGATATATTTTCAGGATGATGAAGATGAGGAGGAAGAGGAGTCGGATTAGAAAGTGAAGGATTGCAAGTGCCGCTCTTTCACAATTATTTCTTCAAATTTTATTTGTTGTTGTTGTTGAATTTCATTATTCATTTATTTGTTGACCATACTTTATTTTATTCGTTCTTTTTCACATTTTAACCGTTTTACTTTTATTAAAATTTTAAAAAATCTGTAGTATTTTTCAATTATTCCCGTTTCTTTAAATATTTTATCATTTGATATCTGGAAAGGTTAGTCTCTTTGTTGCTAGTTGAACATTCTTGTTGATTTTTTTTTTTAATTCTAAAAATCCGTTATCAATTTTGTTGGAACCAATAAAAGTCTATGTTGAATTAGGTAGATCATTTTTCACAAGAAAAAGGTTTAAAATTACCTTTTCAGCTGATATTTGAAATAGTCATTTGAAGTGTAGTCGAATATTCCTGCTTTGCAGATGGATCTGATCGGCCATTTCCCGTCGACAGAAGTGCAGAAGGACGTGGATCCGATGGTGGATGTAGGCAATTTGCTGCTCATCGACAGGCAGCCTGTCACTTCTGACAGGTCGACAGCTTATTCATTTCGAAGACATGCATTGATTCATTGCTCACATTCTATCATGACATCCACTTAATTATGGAAGAACTATCAGTGACTAACTCATATCAGCTTACTATTCTTCTGTCAATCCATCAAATTTCAACTATGTTCTTAGTGTACCTAATTAAATCATACAATTTAGTGATGAATTGAAAGACCGAGCTCGCAATAACACTCAGCTGCTGTTGAACGCGATCTGGCAGCTGGAGAGACAGCAGGTCGAGGACGCTGTCGTCGCCATTCTGCCTGCCCCCACTTACCGACTCCCCAGGGAGAAAATCGTATGTCATCACACCCAATTGGTCAGAAAATGAATGGAATGAATTCAGATTCCGCAGCCTCGCCAGCCAACCAAGTGGGAATTGTATGCAAAGGCCAAGGGAATCAAGAAAAGGACCAAGGATAAGAAGGTGGGCAATTTACATTTACCAGATAGTTATGAATAGATCTGCGAAAATTTCCGCCCGAGAGTATCTTTTTCTCTGCTCAACGTGCGCGCTCTTTCTTCCCTTTCTTGCTCACCTAATTTCCGTTCCGTTTAAAAAAAGAAAAAGAAGGAAATTAGGCGAACGAGAAAGAGATATACTCGGGCAGAAATTTCTGCATAGCCCCGGTTATGAGCAATGTATCTTTGTAATAACCGTAAAACCGTAAAATTACTGACCTTTTAAAATACGAGGGAGTTTCGGACGAAGGATGACAGTTTTACTTTGAAGTATGATCCTCTTCACACTATTTTACCACTTCTTGCTTTCAGTTTTCATATAGACGAGTAATTTTCTTACGAATAATTATAAGAAATATTGATTCAAGTTATTTACTAGAAAATTCTGACCGTTTAGAAGTTCGACGATTTGACTGGCGAATGGAAGCCGACTTACGGCTATCGAAGAGGCAACGATAGCACCAAGGACTGGGTGATCGAGATTCCACAGAATGCAGCAGGTTGAGGAAGAAATTAAAGCGGGAGAGAGGAATGATTAATTGCAGATCCGATGAAGGACTTCTTCGAAGAGAGAATTGAAGCGAAGAAGGAGAGAGTGGCCAAGAACGAAATGCAAAGGCTCAAAAACATCGCCAAGCAGCTCAACAGCACTGTCAAAAAGGTAGTAGTATTTCATATATCAAACATTCTTACTTTTGAATGATAAGTTTGTTGATTGATCAAGATGGGAAATGCGTTGAATATAACTATTGGAAGAGTAGATAAGCTCATCTGAATTATAGTTCTAATATCAGTTGTTATTACTAAGAACAATAGATTTTAGCTTTCATTCAAACATACAAATTTTTGAACATGAAG
Source organism: Diploscapter coronatus (assembly GCA_964036155.1). NCBI lineage: Eukaryota > Metazoa > Nematoda > Chromadorea > Rhabditida > Rhabditidae > Diploscapter > Diploscapter coronatus. Next base: position 20,111,566 of record OZ038423.1, on the reverse strand, counting down.
TTTCAAATAGAAAAAAAAAAAACTGATTTCGGATGTCTCGTTTTTAGCGTATTTTTTCTTTTGTACGGTAGCGGTTGAAAGTTTAGATACAAACCTGACCTATAGAGCACTGACCATAGATAGTATGATTCTGGTTCAATTCAAATTAAATTCAGCCTACCTATGGTAGATATCAAAAGCAAAAGTGGCAAATTTCATTTAGATAGATTGACGAGAACTCGGTGATTGATCGAATTTTGAGAATCATGTTTGTGTTCAGGCTTTAGCCATCACTGCATATTCGTCACATTCGATGGTTTGCTGAAAATATTAACTCTGAAAATAAAAAATACATGCTTAAATTCATATTTTGTCTATAATATTTGCGTTATTTTCCCTTTGTTTCAGGGCGAAAGCACAGACAAGCTGATTGGAGTGGGAGTGAATCCGATGGAGAAGACGAAGCAGCAGGTGCGGTTTGCTGCCGACAGGGCAAGGGCTGCCACTGCTTCTGCCGGAAAGTTCCAGGAGACGATCAAGGGAGAGAAGCCGAATGTCAAGACTGGCAAGAAGCGGAAGGTGGGCAAATATCAATTAGATACTCGTTAATGATATACTATCATTTATCTTCTGAAAAATATTTTTCAAAACGATACCAAGCTATTTTTCTGACTTTTGAAACTTTATTACATTCGATAATTTCGAAGATTTTTAAAATGAGAGAACTTGAGGTTATCGATTTTGCAACTTTTGGGAACTATAAAATTCTTTGACTGGTTCATAAGCGATTAACAATAATTTTCAGTTCGAGCCAAATGAAGGAAAAATTACCGAGGAGAACAAGCGAGCTCTGCAAATTTTCGACAAAATCAAGGCCAAGAAGATGAAAATCATCGAGGAGAAAGCTGCTGAAATCGCTGGTCCAAATTCGTCAGATGAAGGGTTCGTTTTATTTGATTTATTGTGTTTATTTTGCCTAACTATCTATCAACAACGAGCGAATGACAAACTTATTAGTAATCGCGAATTCGTCCTATGGCTAAAAGCCGAAAACGAGTATAATAATCGGTGAATGAACAATAGACACTAAATATTTTTCTTATTATTCCGTCCGAAAGCAGAGTATTCTTTTATTATTATCGCTTTGTCGATTTCGAGATTTGAGGCACATTTACATTCAACGATAGTAAAATGTATGCAAGAGGATAGATTCATTCTTCTTTGCCTCTTCAAAATTCAATATTTTATTCGATGCCCTCTTCAGCTGTTTGAAGTAGTTATGACATTGAATTTCACTCTGCTTTGAATTTTAAACCTGAGTTTTCAGAGATTATGAACACGTATATAAATAGCTCAACATTTATCATCAAAATAAGATATTTTTGCTAAATTCTTGCTGAAATGCCAAGAATATCATCGTTGCAATGAATGACGCAATGCTCTATTTCAGGAAGAAGGAGCGAGGCAAAAAGGGGAAGAAGCCTGCCCGAATGAAGAGCGAGGTGCACAGACAGCAGTGGTTCAAGAACAAGATAAAGAGCAAGAAGTCTGCCAGCGCCAGAGGTGGTAGAAAAGGCAAAAAGTGAACAGGTCAATTCATATTCCATCTCTATACTCAATTTCTTGTTATCGTTACATTTTTTTTTGTTGGTTCGTTGAAAAGTCTACATGAAAATAAATCATGAATATTTTAGTGAGAAATGGCAAATTTAGCTTTCGCATGATAAGTTGGATAGGAAATCGCGTGCTCATATTTGAGTTTTCGTCTAGAAAAATAGGGAGGTGGTAATTCGCTTTGAGGAAAGTATCAGGTAGCGTGTTGGTGTCAAATAATTCCCCTAGCTGACCAGTGAAGTTCCCCCTGCCTTCTCTCTTCCTTCAGCCAGATGCAGCCTATCGATTAGTTGCAGCAGCAAAGGGAATTGCTAGAGGTCTCCTCCTTTTTCCCTGCATTGTCATTTCTCTTCATCCATCTCTTCTTTTCTCCCTTTCTATTCATTTATTCTACACTTTGTTTATCAGTTGGATGTATTGCCATGTGATTGCGTGATTGGGTAATTTGCTCCATGCTCCTTTCGATATATTTCCAGCTGTCTGCCTATCTGCATGTTGTCAGAGGCTTTGTTGTATCTCTTTCTCTCTGCAATCCTCTTTGCAATTGATTCATTCTATTTCCTTTGATCATTTTCTCGTTTCTTCTATCAATTCCCATCCACCTTCTTTATAGCTCCAATTTAATGACTTGTGGTAGCGTGCTGTTTGACTTTGTTCTTTCCTTTTCTCCTTCATTTAATGGCTCTTTGATTAGTAGCGAGTCTGTTAATTAGTGCCATCACGTCAGTGCCTTTATCTCGAATTGTCAACTCCTTCACATCAACCCATCCCCCTGATTCACTTGCACCCATTTGCTGTGCCCTACAGCCCTTCATCATAATTGTCCAGTCATTCCGTTATTTCGTGGTGCGAAAATATGTGTCGGCTTCTTTTTACGGAAAGGCTAGAACCGTGCAATTCACGTGTTCATTTTCGAAAATATCTTCTCGAGTTGCAGAGAGTGGAAAAGCTGAAAGGAAGGGGAGAAAATAGAAGAAGAAAGGGGGAAGAGGAGTGTGAACCTGGCAGTGCAAATTCGAAAGCGGTGGGTGATCGTCTCGTCTCGTCTTATTTATCCTCTCTCTTCCATCTCCCTCCCTTCCCCTTCCTTGTCCACAATCAGTCGTTTTTCATCCTGTTTACTCTTCGAATTTGATTCCGTTAGTTCACATTGCAGTTCAATTGCCAGTTTACCTTTCCTCTCCCCTCTTCAATATCATCTCTCCCCATTTTCACTCTTTGTTTCTTTACTTTATTAGCTTCATTTGTATCTCTTATCTACTAGTTGGTCTTTAGGACCCTGGGTTCAATCTTTCTTCCTACCTTCTCTCTCCCTTTATCTTCGATCTTTTCGTTGACATATTTTATTGGACGCGAAATAATAAAAATGAGCATTTTTCGTAGACAGTCAGTCTTTTTTTAAGTCGTTAATCTGTTCATTACTCTCTGCTGCTGGATCGCATTTGGTGGGTCAAATCACTGCCTCTACCTGCCTCTGTTCCACTGTCCTCCTGTCCTCCTGTCTCTACTTTCGAATGTGTTTCATCTATTTTCATGGCTTCACCATGTCGGCGCCTCATTTTTATGCAGCGCAAGATTATGAAAGGAGATGAGGGGAGTGCAATCAATGGGAAAATATCCTGTCCTTAACGAAGCTGTTGGCTACTCGATTCGCATTTTTAGCTCTTTATTTTCATGCACATGTAATTCCTTACATCTGCCATTTTTCCTGCCAAAATATGCTTTCGTTTGTTCTGAATGTGTTAGATTCACAGGTCCATATTTCGGCCAACAGTTTTGCTCTCTAAAAATACCTTCTTCTCGCTTCTCAAAGATCTCCCTGGTTTTCGATAAACAACAAACAAAACACTTGCATCATCTCGATCTTTCGATCATTTCTTCATTACGCGATTCTCACCTTTATCAAACTGTTCCTATCTTCCATTCGTTGCTCAAAGTTGAAAATGAGCATCTGGTATAACTTCTGTATTCAAATTTTCAAATTTAGCAAAAAATCTTGTGAAATTTGAAAGCGAAAATTAGTCTATTCATTTTCAGCTTCAAGCTGATGAGTATATTTCAATCAATTACTCCCGAATTGGTAATCAAAAATCGCTGATTTCGCTAAGCTTTTCTCAAATTCCTCATTTAGCACCATTCCTGACGTATTGTTTCGTCATTTTTCATTATCTTTCCCTTCTAATTTCATGATGCCTGTTCAGATGCCAACAGAGACAAAGGAAACGAAAGAGACGAACGGAGTGGAATTCTTCACAGCGAATTCTGACGACGAAGAGACTGCGGCCTCGTCTCCGCCAGCCACCAACAGACCTACAAGAATTATAGTCGATAGACTCGAAAACAACTGCACTCTTAGTAAGTTATTTGAAAGCCATTCGAGTTGGTGATAATTGAAAGGCATCGCTTTATCATGAAGACCATCTTATCTTGTATGGGAAGCTGACCTGAACTTCCTCTTGAACCAATTATTCTGAGTTTTTCTATGAGTCATTTTATTTTCGCGAGATATACATTCGGCCCAATCAATACCCGATAATGTACACCTAACAAATCAGCTTGTTCACATATGTTTGCAGCACATGTCCCCTGCTTGTTTTGTGCACATGCTTCTGTCTGTTTTGCAGATGCCTGATTCGAACAAATTCTCATTCGAGTCGGCCCAGAAGGAGAAGCGCTGCAAGTCGAAAGAGAGTGTGAAGCTGACTGACGAAGCGGCCTGTCTGTCTGGGGTCAGGAGCACGTTCAACCCGATTAGAGAATCTCGCCACCCTATTCATCATATTAAGGTCAGACAAATTGCTTATTCGAAACAGTTTTGGGCGGAAATTCCGTTTGCGCTTTCCGAAACTTTAAATCTAATTTTTATTTTCCGTTTCCGGTTTTCGAAATCCGAAAATGCACTCTCCGCCCAACACTGTTTAGAAAGATTTTATGCTTTAGCTACTGAATTACGAAGATGAAGAATCACTTTTTAGAAATGTTTTTATGAAAAAAAGAATTAGCAAAACTAGAAAGTTTTAAATAAAATTGTGTATCATTTTTTCTCGAAAGTGATTGAATTTATGAACGTATCTTGTTTGGGTTAGTAACACTGCATGGGCTTGATTACTCGGCACTGTATGGCTCGTTTTGCAGAGCCAGACCCAACTAACTACGAGGGAAGACTCTCCCAGCCCGCCGCCTCGCAAACACTACGATGACAGACTGGACGACCTGTCCGAGAGAGAGGTCGGCAAACCGACCACCGGCAAGAAGGTCTCCCAAAAGCACGTCTATGCTGCATCGTATGTAATTTTTGTTAATTTGTGAATTCTGAAACGCTAAATTCGTGATAATTCAACGAATTAGTTCTCTTGCTTTTTCGTTCACTAACCTCATAAATTGAAGTAAGTAGTCATTATCGATGGCATTTGAATTGCTCAATAGTCTGTATCTAACCACATTTGCAGTGACACGAAGCATGTTTCTGACCAACTTCGGGAGAAATTGGCTCTGAAGACGACCCTCGGCACTGCTGGTTGTCCTTTCCTCTGTCGCTCTGCATCTCTAACCGCATGCATTTTCAGTGGCTGACAATCCGCCTGAAGTTTTCTCCCGGCCACAGCCTTCCACTCCCCAACAGAGTACAAGTAATCCACCTATTCTGTAGGACAGTTCTATATTTCTGGCTTTTTTGTTTATTTTCATCAAACTTTTGAAATGAAATCAGTTTTTTGGTTTGCATGAGATAGAAAAGATCTAATTGTTTTTCTTCAAATTTGGATGTTCGCTATCACTTTTTAGTTTTTTTAGTCACAACAATCACTTTTTAGTTGGGATTTTCAATTTCCTTCGAAAGCGTAAAGTCGGATATTGAATGTGGGGGGCGATTATGACTTTCTTACAGCTAATCTCAGCTTTAGGAGATTTTAGGCTAAAGGAAATTGAGTCTGAAATTATGTAAAACTCAGAAAGAAGGATTGGCTTCATATCACTCACTTCTTGTCTATTCAAAGTCAAGATGTACATAATTGATTACTGTAAGAAGAAACTAAATGATTCAGCTAGTTTTCAAGCGGGTCCCTCCCAAATGGGTAAGGCAGTGTGGTGATTGTGAGGAATTGATTGAAGATTGGGTTGCGAATGTGACGAAATGATGCAAGAATGACGGGAGTAATTAGTCTTCTTTCAGAGTCCGTCGACTCTGAAGTATTCGATGCCGGCCCTTTCAAACATGACTATGCGGTGAGTTTTGAGGAAAAATAGAAGTCTCTCATGTTGCTAGCAAATTTTGAAGTCAGTGTAGGGACCTAATTTTTCTTTGAAATTTCGAAAAAATTATGATTTTATAGCCACTTTCTAAATTTAAAGTATGACTTCATGAAGATATTTTCCTACAAACCGAGAGAATAAAGAACGAATTTGAGTCTACGAATCTGCCCGACCACAGTACTGCAAACCCATTCGAAATCGCGACGACGCCCATCGAAGTGATGGAAAGCAAGAAGCAGAAGACGCAGGAAATCATCAATCGGTTAGCTTCCAGTTTTTAGTAGAAGAGAGGTAGATGGAATTAATAATTGGTTGAAATTACAAATTGAAATGGTGAACACTTCAAGGAAAACGTGAAGACGTATTCTTTTTGTCGTTTTAAAGATTATTTTCGATATTATTATTCAACATTTTTCTATTTTCACCAATTCCATCTATCTCTTCTGATTAGTCAAAGTATTGACAGCTTTTGAGTGACACTATTCGTTAATCACTAATCATAGAAAACGGAAGATAAGGCAGGCCTAATACAGCTTTGCTTACTGTAGTTTTAGTTCGAAAAGTAACGAAAGACGTCGTCATTCCTGCTGGTAATTGTGTAGTGAATTTAATGGAAGTGTAGTGGAGTGATTGGAATAGAAATAGAATTGCATTCGAAGATTCAAAATGAATGCAAAAATATGGTTATGATTTGGGCATCTTGGAAAGTTTGTATTTTTTATAAGAAACTTGTATAGAAGAATATCTATCAACTTTTCAAGAAATCTAAATTTGTGCCGAGATTTTATAAAGCACAATTATGTGAGTAAATTGTGCCATTTTAGGGCGAGATTGGAGTCGCAGAATGACAGCGGATGTCTATCGCCTCGCTCCAAGCAGCTGGACGAACTCATGGAACCCAGAAGCAAAAGCCCTCAGCAGGTTGAAATGCACACTTTCAGGTAGGGTTTAAAGTTTAAAATGAAAAAACCTAGTTCTCATGCACTGATCATGCCAACAAACTAAGATATTTTTCATTCCTCATGCGCAATTTAAATTGTTTTTCCAGCGTAAAACATTTAAAAAGAACTCTGAAAATTCAATTGCAATGAGTTCAAAAATTGCATCTTTGTTTAGTCGAGATTTTACTAAGGACGCTAAAATTGACTACAGTGGTGGTCAAAGTTTGGAACACTTGCGATTTTTGACACAGTCGGGTTAGTCAATTATCGTGAGCCAATTTGAATGAAACCTGGTGGGAATTCACAGCTCAGCGGGAAAAATGTGTGTGCAAAATTTAATCCAAATTGGCCCACGATAATTGAGTCTACCAGACTGTTTCAAAACCATAACTGCTTCAAACATTTGACCGCGCACTGTATGTGAAATGGGTTTTTTTGTAGAGATGCGGTCGACGTCAACTACCAGAGAATGGCCATCACGGGCGAGGAGCTTTCTGGAGTGGTAAGCTGAAAATCGGAATTCAACAAAAATTAGCAAATTATTTGTCTTCATATCCTGCTGCATTTCTCGATTTCAATTAATTTCCTTTCGATTAGATGATGAAATAGGTTTCGTCAAAAATCGGAAATGAAGTACTGCTTTCCAATATCTTCTTTTTTCCTAATTCTGATGATTTCAGCCATTGGAAGACTTGCGAACTGCAGCGACTCACCTGATCGAGGCCCTGAAACTGCGGAACGAGTACATGCAGAGGATCGGGCACCAGTTCCCTGCCACGACGCGCCACTTCCTCGAGGGATATTACCCCGACAACCTGCCTAAGTTCAGGTTCAAAAACACTGAATCATGTGAGCTCATTCGTTAATTATTTGCATTATGTATTCAACGAAAACTACAAATTTGGACTGGTCTTCCTCCAATCTCGATCTCAATTCCTTGCAGTTAAATCTCTATGTAGGTGACCATCTCCTCTGCATTTCTGCCTATCTCACAATCAGATTCATTCGTCATCCATTCAAATATCATTCGTGTCGTTATCACTCTTCCTCTTCCTTCAACCACCTCATTGTCAGATTCAAATTCACCCCAGATTGCATTGTATTCGTGAGACAACTTTAGGCAAGCCTATGAAGAGGGAATGGTCTGAATTCCTTCTAGGTAAATTGCCATTCGCCATTCAGACTGGCAACACAGTAACAAGCCGAGTGCATTGAGTGCATTGCATTCAACTAATACGAGAGTTTTACCTCGATAATTTATGATTTCCAAGTGACATTTTAGTTTCTAATCCAAACATAACTATTTTAAAACGGATTCCCACTGATTTTTGACTTTTCTCCTGTAACCGAGTGATTTCTGTGCATTGCGAAGAACAACTTAGAAATTGAAAGATGTCTAAACACGAGACATGGCGAAATAATATGAGGAATGAATACTCCTCTACTTTATTTCGTTCATATCTTGTGCCTTGATGTTTTACGGTTTCAAAATAACCCTTCGAAACAACTTCTAATGCATCGACCCTTCTTCTCTGCATGAAGCGAGTTTCTTCTAATCTCTTAGAGTCCGATTCACACATTTCTCCGTGAGTTGTTCACATCAGGATGCTTGATTATGACTGAATCATCGAATTGTAATTGCAATGAATGACTGTGTTTCAGCCATTAATACGTCATTCAATCCGCCTCTGCCTCCCAAAGATCACTGGGGTTTGGACCAGCCTCTGCCAACGTTCGCTCAAAAGTTCCAGTTGAAGAGGAGAAATGGAGTGGTGAGATTCTTTCCCTTCAAATTTAACAGGAGACTAAATCGTTAATAGTTTTATTGAGATTAGAAATTTAAAAAATTTAGCCATGCCCATATTTGCTTTTGTAAAGTCTACAAGGTAGAAAAACAACGAGTTAGTAGAACTTGGACAGATTTTTTCTTTCGAATTAAATTTAATCTACTCACTAAACTAATTATTCACTAACTCATTTTCATTCAGGTGGAAGTGTGCGATGAGGATGGCAAATTGATGGAGAATCTGTCCTCGTTCTACATCTCGAAGGAGAAATTCCTGCAGGACACCGAGACCATCACGCAGATGATTGTCGATGGACCGCTGTAGGCATTCAAATGATTGGCTCATTACTGAATCTACGATATTAAGAATTAATTTACGACATTTTTATGTGTTGGAGAATGTGTTCAGTCCCTTTTTTATAACAAATAGTCTAATTTTTACATATTTCAGGAAATCGTTCTGCTACCGCCGCCTCTCGTTTTTGCAGAACAAATTTCAGCTGCACGTCTTGCTGAACGAGTTGCGCGAATTGCACGAGCAGAAGGGCGTCTCCCATCGCGATTTCTACAACATCAGAAAGGTTGGCTGACTAACTCATTTTTTATTTGATAGTAGAATTTGAGGATCAAGTTTCATAAAATTTTAGAATGAAATCTATTGAGCTTGTGAATGTTCAATACCTAATGCCTTTAATAATTATACATTCTCTTAAAATTACAACAAATTTTAGGTGGACACTCACATTCACGCTGCGAGCTCGATGAATCAGAAGCATCTGCTCCGATTCATCAAGAAGAAGATCAAGACAGAGGCCAACACAGTCGTTATGGTGAAGGTAGGAGCAGTATTCATATTCGGAATTGAAAATTTCAACTTCATGCAGAAGTATGCGTCTGGGTTCATGAAATCGTGATTATGAATCTTTATTGCATGCTGTAAAAAGGATTTTTCCAATTTTCTCAATGATCTTCATATTTTGTAAGTATGACATGATTTTAGGACAAGCAGAACATAACGATGAAGGACGTGTTCAAAGGAATGGGCATCGACGCGTACGACTTATCGGTTGACATGCTGGATGTGCACGCAGACAGAAACACTTTCCACAGATTCGACAAATTCAATTCTAAGTGGGCAATTCGAATTTCTGTAATATGCATCCACATATTGCATCATCTTGCAATTAGTTATGAACTAGCGATAGGGTCTAATCTAATAGGCTATAAACTATTTCCAAGTGATCGGTTCATCAAGTAGAGGTTTGAACTGTTGACTATTTCCTATCCCAACCAATACTTAGTCCTGAAAGCGAAATCTGAATTCTGAAAAGTTAGAATTATCCATTTTGGTTCAACTCCTTAATAATTGACTGAAATTATTCATGAGTGTTTCATGATATTGCTCAATTTGAAGGTGATTTTCATTTCATTAATTTCTTATTCTGCAGATACAACCCTGTCGGCGAATCGACTTTGCGAGAGATTTTCATCAAGACCGACAACCATGTCGATGGAAAGTATTTCGCTGAAGTCCTCAAGGTAAAGGATTTTTTGATTGAAGTTAAAATTTTAAGAATGGCAAAGCTCTGCTCGGATCGGAAATTTTTAAAAATATCCAATCCCAAATTTTCGCCCCGATTTACGCCTGATTTTAAGAAAAAATAACAATAAGAAGAGAGTCTTGAATGAATGTAGATTCAGATTATCCATTTCTTCTTGTCACAAATGCGAAACTAACTTTATGTAGTCATCTAAAGAGTCGAAGAAAAGTCATGACTAACTCATTCAGGAGGTGCTCTCTGATTTGGAGGAGTCGAAATACCAGCACTCAGAGCCGAGACTCTCGATTTACGGAAGGGACAAGAACGAGTGGGACAAGCTCGCTGGATGGGCACTGAGACATGATGTTTGGTTAGTTTACGATGCTTTCTGGCATAGTTAATCTATATTGAAATATTCTTTTCTCTTTGCAGTTTTTTTATTTGACAAATTAAAATTACCCCCGAAAGCATTGAAATTCACCCTTGAATTTCATCTCACCTCTTCGTGTTTGCAGGTCTACAAATGCTCGTTGGCTGATTCAGATTCCTCGTCTCTAGTAAGCACAGAACTAATGATTAGTGATTAATGCAAAATGGAATGTTTTCAGCGATATCTACAAATCCAAGGATATGCTGAAGAATTTCGACAACCTGCTCGACAACATATTCACTCCGCTCTTTGAGGTAGTGATTTGTTTTCATTTCAACTAATATTTCGAAAGTGTTTAGAATTTGAGATCATTTTGGAGCAATTAAAATTTTTTAAATGAAAGTTCCTTCTTGTTTCTTAATTACGATGCATCTAAACAACAACTTTTATAATGATTTATTTATCAAAATATTGCTTTAGGTGACGAACGATCCCTCTTCGCATCCGGACCTCTACCGCTTCCTGCAACAAGTGAGCGGCATCGACTCTGTGGACGATGAATCTAAGCATGAGTTCATCAATGTGAGTCTTTTCTTAACTAACTAATTATCTACTGTGGAGCCTATGTTGGAGACCAGAGACTTGTATTTTTCAACCACTTCCAAATTTTCGAAGAATTAGATTCCTTAAACCACCATAATTCTTTATTTGATGGTTGTAGAAACTTTAAATCGAAAGTATAAATTCTTTAAAGATTCCTAAGAATGCATCGAAACGCTTTTGGGTAATGGATAGATTTTGAAATGCCTGAAATTCGATGGAGATTCAATTAGAGAATATATCGTATCTTCTCCTTTTGCAGTTCGATCGCTCGACCCCCGCCCCTCCGCAGTACTGCGATGCAGAGAATCCCCCATACAGCTACTATCTCTTCTACATGTACTCCAATCTGTGTGCTCTCAACGCGTTCAGACGATCTCGCGGCATGAACAGTTAGTATATTTTTCCCGTCAAACTATAAGAATAGATTTGCATTAAAAATCTTCCTATTACTTGGCAAAATAGATAAAGTAATTTCTTTACTTTTCATGAATAAAAGTACAGTTGGAAAATAGATTATGATTTCTATGAACTGTTTTGAACGTCTATTAAGGATATTCATTTTAGCATTCACCCTGCGTCCTCACTGTGGAGAAGCAGGCTCAGTCTCTCATCTGCTGACTGGATTCCTCACTTCAGAGAGCATTGCCCACGGCATTCTGCTCAGAAAGGTAGGTCCTTTTTTAAAATAAATATTCATAAATAAAAGAATCTCATTTTATTTGTTTGGTAATTATTCAGCTTATAATTCTTTTTCTCGAGCGCCCTTTATGACTTTCTTCAACTGATGTTTAAAAATACTATCAGTATATCTGGCAAACTGAGACGTGCAGTGCCGATTGACAGCGAATTTATCATTCGCTAAATGAATAACATACTCGTCACTATTTTCAGAGACTTGTATTTGCAGGTTCCCGTCCTACAGTATCTGTTCTACCTGACCCAGATGGGCATAGCGATGTCTCCTCTCTCGAACAATTCCCTGTTCATCAGCTATCAACGCAATCCACTGCCTGAATATCTTCAAAAGGCAAGCCTTCAATCTTTTCATTTCCATATATTTATTCGAATTTCTCAGGGTTTGAATGTGTCGCTTTCGACAGACGACCCCCTGCAATTCCACTACACTAAGGAAGCTCTGGTAAGAAATTTATCAAGTAACTTCCCAAACACTCCAAAAACATTCGAATGCGAAATATAGTCACGAAATTTACAACATGAACTCACAATTAGCTGACCTTCAATACGAAAGCTGTAAATCACTCGTGATATTAAAATGAATATATTGGTTAGGACGCGTTCAGACTTAATTCGTGCTAGAGCGAGCATTGCGAAATACGTTGTGTTGTGACGAGAATCAGAAAAGAATCCGCATTCTGCACTCTCTCCACGAACAATGCTATTTCTCGATGTTCACGCTAAAGCGAACAAAGTCTGAGCGCGTTCTTAGTTTCCTTTTTTTTTTGAAAATTTCATTATCTTTAATCAGATCGGAATATTTGCAGATGGAAGAGTATTCGATCGCAGCCCAAGTTTGGAAATTAAGCTCGTGCGACATGTGCGAATTGGCCAGGAACAGTGTCTTGCAGAGTGGATTTGAAGACAAGGCAAGAAATTTCACTTGAAATAAAAACTCAAACTGATGACAAGCTGCCTAAATTGATCAACTGAAAAGTAACAACATTTCCTTATTTTTCTTTCGATTATTTCATAAATTGAAAATTTTGCCCGCAATTCCTTCGGTGAATTTATGATAACATTTTTCAGGTGAAAGTGCACTGGTTGGGACCGAACTATAAGGAGGAGGGCGTACTCGGAAACGATATTCAGGCAATTTCCCATACTTTATTTATAAAGACATTTTCTTTTTGGATAGTTCGTAAGAATCTAGAACGGTTTTGTATTGAAAACGGCTGAACGAAATCGAAACTAAAAACCCGATGCAAAAATGGATGTTCTGAAATATATCTAATCGAAAGCGAAGATAATTTGCTTTTGAATAAAAAAATCGATGATTCCCAAAGTGAAGTTTTATCATCCAATTCTCTGATCTTCATTTCTTATAGCAAAGACGAATGTTCAGAGAACGAACGTGCCGGACATCCGAGTGTCGTTCCGCCACGAGGCACTGGTCGACGAACTCACCAATATGTTCAGTCACCACCACTAAATGCTCCTCACAGGGAGACCCATTGACTGCACATCGAACCGGGCTTTCTCTCCATTTCTTCGGCATGTTCTAATGCGAGTAATAAAAGATTTTGAGAAACGATTCCAATTCCAGAACATCAACATTTATTAAAAAAAACCATAAAAAAGCAAGAAAATATCTACTCTTTCGGATCTATAAATATAGAATATCGATATAGAAAACGGCAAGAGAATTTCATTAGAAATTTGAAGGAAAATCTGATTCGATAACTGAAACGAAATGATTAGAAGACGTTTGTAGATTTGTATACGAGTGATTGAATGTTTGAAGCTAGAAGGTAAGCGAACGAGCCGGAAGCCAAATGATCACAATAAAGCCAGATGAAGATCGAATGATCCAAAGCACGAAAGGAATGGGGAAAGGGAAGGAGGAATGACTATGCGACATAAATTTAAGTGGAGTGGAGTGGAGTGGGAGTGGGAGTGGAATGAAAAGTAGAGGAAAGGGAAAAGCATCAATGATAAAGGAAAAGGCGACTAGACAAAGGGAAAGCAATCAGAACGAATAACGGATGAAATTGTAAATTTGATAAAGAAGAAATATCTAGTCAAGCTTGAACGAAAAATATCGTAAATCTATCTATGAACCTCAAACTTGACAATGACGCAATTAGAAGGCACAAATAGGAGACGAAATAAAGGATTTCTCATACTGAGGAAGTAAGGAGGAAAAGGGTGATGCAACAATAATGAGAACCCGAAGGGCATCTGGTACATTCAGAGGGTGGATGAATGAATGGGTCAAATCACGAAAAGATGTTCTCCAATTTGGAGGTGCTGTCCATTTTGCCCAGTCCCGTTTGCATTCGCTTGTTCTTCGCGCGACGGTTTTTGAACCTGTAACAATAGTAATCAAGAGACGGTTTCATTTATTTTTATTTATAGCTTAGGGCCTTAATGGTTACAAATCTATTTTCTCAACCTCTCCCTATTTTACATGGTTTCTAATGCACACGATAAAATACCTTTTTGAGACCATGAGAATGACGAGTTCTGGAGGAATGTTTTTTTTTTAAACATGTTGTTGTAAATTTATTAAAGACGATTATTTTGTAAAAAAAATTAGTAATTCCTACCAAATTTTGACGTTGTGCTGCGAGATGAGAGGGTAGTTCTCCCTGTAGGGGCACTTGTTGAGCATGTTGGTATAGTTATCGATCTGTACCCAAGTCGGATGGGGATTCTCCTCGAACCATCGCTCCAGAATGGGTAGCTCGGTCAAAGGGTCGAACATCAGACGAGAACGGGCTGCTGCAATCAGAGAGATGAATGGATTGAATGGGGCAGTCAGGTTAGAAGCAATATGCTGGATGTCTGTTAGTGAATAGGTATTATGGAAGTATGCTTACTTGATGAAAATGTAAGATGATTTTTAATCGATACAAGACATATCAAGTATCTAATGGGACATTTTGAGAATAATTACCTATCCTGCGGTTTAAAATGTCGTAAAGTTATATCCATGTACACTAGTTACTTGATAATTTCTTTGCCCAAACTCCTTTTCTGTTATATTCGTCGAATAGTCATACATCCATAATGAAGGTAAAGGGTAAAAGCAGCACCTGAGTTGAGTGGATCCGAGTTATGAGAGGCAGAGGCGGATAGAGGAAACAACAGAGAGCCTAAAGCCAACTGAATCAGTGATCAATATGGGTGGGCCGTGCTGGGGGATTTACTGGACAATTCATTAGGGAATTAGCACTGACTGGGAGAGAAGCTGTCGTTTTCAGATGGTAATTACTACTCTTTTCGACAGGCATTTTAAAAACGAAGGGGGAACAGACCTTGTGAAGCGAGGTTGATTGGAGTGTTGTTGTTGGCAGAAGAGACATCGGAAGTCAAGCGGGGAGAGGACGAGGCCAGGGAATCGCGCAGATGCATTGAGGTGTCAGGGGACGAGGCAGAAGGCGATTCCTGAAGACATTGATTATACATATTTAGGACTTCATTGTATTTGTGAAAAGGTGATTTTAAAATGAAACTATTATGGATTTTAGACCCTTTACAACGCAGCGTAATTATTTGTGCCGACCCACACGTATCCGTGTGTATCAGCAGTTTTTGCCGATGCAAACGGATCAATGCCGGTCCATGCAGGTTGACAATTTTCGAATTTGTCGACCTGCATATCGCCCACACGGATCGGCAGCTTGAACGCTGAGAATGCAGAGTCGAGCCAAATTGTCTGGCGGAAACTCATAGCTCGCATCAATAAACTCACTCTAAGTTCCTGATCGATGATATCTCCAATGGTTTTTCCATTATTGAACGAGTCGTTGTGGCCTCCAGCGTCACTGTTTGAATGGATTTCGTCGTCTGCAGGCGAAGGCGAGTCACTTCCTCCGTCAATTCGGTTCTCCTGAAAATAATACAGTTTTTTTTTCTAATTTATAGGATCGACTCACATCTCCCAAGTTCAGGCTGGCTTTTTGCTCGAGAAAGCTGCTGAAGTCGAATTTGGGTCGAAACTCACTCAACATTGTGGGAAGAGAAAAAGTCTGAATTTTTTAAATAAGTGGTGATATATTTGAGGTTTGATTCAATACTATTCATTTCACAATTCATAATTAAACCCCTGGGTAATGAGAAAATACACATGCTCTTCAATTTTCGGGCAGGGTAGTTTGAGAGCTAATATGATTTCAAGGGGACTTCGTAATAAGTAAATCAACTACTTAAATTTACGATGTAAAACTGAATAATTAACCTGGGTCAGCTGCGCCTGTAATTGCTGTTGCTGTTGCTGGGTAAGTCCATTCCCATTCCCTGTTCCGTTCGAGTTGGCCTTCCGCAAACTCGCCCTCTGCATTTGAAACCAATTGCAGATCTAAAATGGCGTTAGTTAGTTTTAAGGACACTCCATGAATATCTTACTTGCTGATAGCTGATCTTAGCGTGTGATTTCCTGTATTGAGACGAATTCAGAGTGTTCATGTAGTTGATGAGTTTCTGTCTGCTGGGATTCGGCTCCGACTTGAACCATTTCTCGAGTTTAGGAATTTCGAACAGCTGGTTGAAACGGACTTGAGCGGTAGGGCTAAAAATAAACATGGAATTATTTGGTAAAATATTATTTTTAATGTTTGTTCCAGCATACAAAATTCGATATTTTTCTTTTATGCGAGATAATGATTGAATTTTTCTGATTTTTTTTCCCCCTAAATTCCAATTTTTGTACAGATGAAATATTAATGTTATATAGATTGAAGACTTTAGTGGAATGATGATTCAGTTGCATCAGCATCGAAAAGGGAAGATCCCCCTTCGAGAAAGGAGAAATCTGTCTGTCTGTTCAGTTCTATTTCTCATTTGTTTCCTTATTCTTCCTTGCCTGGAGCCTTTTGAGCAATGCAGAAGTGGAAGGGGGAAGAGAGGGGATACAAAAGAAGCCAATCGATTCGATTCATTCGTACAGAAGAGCTGTATGAAGAATGAATTCAATATCACCCCCATAAATGGAAAGGATGTTCAATTGACAATGAGAAAATCGATAAAATCTCGAAATTAGATGAAACTAAATAATCATCATTAGGCATTTTCGTTCACTCACAGAGGCTTGAGATTTGAAGAGTTTTACAAATGATGTTCATGGTAAATTGGCGAAAAATACAGCAATCCAAATAATTTGACCTTTTGTTGAATTTAATGACTGATATCATGTTATCGCTTCATAATATCGTGAAGGTCAATCAAATTCCGATACGAGTTTTATGCTATTAGGATTCTTCTTCAAGATCGAATTATAGATCTAGCAAAATTTCGTTATGCTTTGTCAAAAGCGTTTATATAATTCGTTATCATCTCAAATTGGTATCTTCGTTTCTTGCAATTCCGTCGTAATGTGATCTGGCTTCTGTCCATTTTTGCATTTGCGATGTTTTACTGTCCGATTGCTTGGTTGTTTTCAGCTGCAGTTAAGCAGTCAGTCAAATCAGAGGGAAATCAGAAGAATCAGACAAAGCAAAAAGAAGGCATTTGCATGAGTAGCAGAGAATCGCGGGACAATTCAGACATTCAGACCGTCCTCTCCTCGCCTCTCGCCCTGATTGCCAATCGCCAATCGCCTAGCAAATCTATTTCGATTTTTATTTCCAGTTGACGGTGTAAAGAATTTCGAAGTTAAGAAGGCAAAGGCAGAAAAAGACTCGGGTGCCTGTCTGCACTCTCCGCACTGACCACACTCTCTCGACACTCGCTCACGTGAGTTGATCTCGAATTGAAATAAGCCTGAAACAGAAATACAGCAAGTAACAGAAACAGACATTAAACGGTAAACGGGCAGAAGATAGGTAAAGAAAGCAGAAAGTAAAGCGGCAAATCGCGAGACAAAGACAAAGAAAATAAGAAGATTGAAGGTAGGAAGATGAGAGATGAGTAAAGAAGGGGAAGGGGAACTGGTAATTGCTGAAGGGACAGATTACTGTGAGACAATTAGATAGCTGACAGTTAATCGGTCAGACTACAGATCTCTCTCTCTCCTAGTCAAAAAGATCCCTCCAAGTCGATGACATCGCAGGCTGTTATCCTCCCATGTCCTCCTCCTCTGTTGGGTCCTCTCATTTCCCTTCATCCTCTGTCTTCTTCGAGATAATCACTTCATTGGCTGCGTTTTGTCCGGAAATTGAGAGCCCCTTGCAGCGACGTGCAACAACTCTACGGTAGAGAAGAAAAGAAAGAAAGAGAGAGAGAGAGAGAGAGGAAATCGCATTGAATTAAGATTGGGAATGAAGCGACTAAGATAGAGACTATGAGAATTAATTCAACTGCACAAGATTAAAGACGAGTTTGAGATGTATCATTCTAAATCCGAGTTTAAATTAATTGTCAACTGCTAAAAACTTAGAACCCAATATTCTTCCTTTCAAATTTTCGAAATCCATTACTTCTCAGATACCTCACACATTTCAATCACTAGCATCATCTGCTGAACTATGCCCGCTGACTTCTTTCGAATCTCAACTGCTCATTTCTGTATCTCTGTTTCTGATTTCTATCCCATCCCCTGCATTCCCTTGTCTTCTTCAAATATACACAGAAACAAAACGAAGTCAGAGCAAAAAAGATTGAAGTGAGAGAGTGAGCGAAATGAAGGTGGAATGAGAAAGAGAAGAAGAGCTTAACTCCAGCGCCAAATAGCGGCTTAGTGGTAGGAATAGAGGAATGAAGGAATCCCTAGCCTAGCCGAGCTATGCTCTTTTCGTCTCTCGTTTATGTTTCTTCTTTTCCCCTCTATTATTCCCGCACTCTATATCCACTCTTCTCAAAACATAGCGCAGAGCGGCTCTGTCTCCGCCTGTTTTCTCTCCTCCCTCTCATTATCTCTATCTCTCTCGTCTCTAGCCGACTGCCTGACTGCAGCCTGCTGAATGGGCTAAGGATTACGGTATACTAACAAGATTATGGTAAGCCGGCTAAAGGAAGGAAGGTGAAGCAATCAAATGAAACGAAACGAGACGGAAAGAAGTGAGCTAACTAAGAGATTCACTTATTCTTGTAATAAAAGGATATGTTTCAAAGAGCCAACCTCCTCCTTTCATCTCCTGTGTCCAAAGTCTCGAGCCATTCATTAATCACATTGATCTGTTCGTGACTCAGCACCGATGGATCGTCTCCCGACACGATTTGCGTTATCAGCTCCTAAAGAAATAAGCCTTTTTATGAGCCTTTATTTTCGTTTCTAATCTTAATTGCTCTCGAAAATTTTCGAGTTACTCATATCCAAAAATCAACAGACTAAATAAATGAAGATCGCCATTATGGCTTCGAATAAGTAAAGATAAAGGCTATCAATAAGAAATGGAACGAGATAGTCAGCTTTTCCTGGGTAAACTTCAATTGTTCTTTAGAGAATCGAAAATAGTGATGCATAATTGACCGAATTTATCGCCAATTTTGTTACAATTGAAATTTTCGCATATTTCAAAAATCTCATAATTATACAATAAAAGAACTCATGGACAAAC
Organism: Diploscapter coronatus; assembly: GCA_964036155.1. Taxonomy (NCBI): domain Eukaryota; kingdom Metazoa; phylum Nematoda; class Chromadorea; order Rhabditida; family Rhabditidae; genus Diploscapter; species Diploscapter coronatus. Next base: position 20,092,307 of record OZ038423.1, on the reverse strand, counting down.
CCTGAGTGGCTGATCGAGAGTGGCCAGCAGCTGTGGGTTCTTGTTGATCGCTGCTTTCAGCAGTTTCTGCTTCAATTCGTTCACGCACTGAGCTGAGGCCGAATCTGATGTCGATCTGAAAATCCGCATTCATTTTCATGAAATTATTTTCAATTGTCCGATTACGTTGTTAACATTATTCCAGCAAAAACTAACAAGCAAGCACGAAAACATTCAATTGTTCTGGAAGATGAGGATATCAATTTTTAGAAGATAGTCTCGCTTTTTTCGTACACAAAGCAGACATGATTTATTAATTTTATCTTGCATCCTCAATTCAAGATCGAACATTGGAGTCGTTAATTTTTCACTAATTCTAAAATTCAACTTTGTGTGTAAAATCGAAATCCCCATCTTTCACGACTCACATCGCATCTAGTCTTCTCGTGCAGTGCGCAGTATCTATTCATTCTACTCGATCTGTATTTTCTCAATTCTCGATCTTCTTCTTCCCTCCCAGTCCCTCTCCTATTCCTTTATCCGTTCAGCACACTCCTCGCTCATTGCCCCGTTATCACTCGATAATAAAAGTCGAGACGAGAGACGATAGACAGGCTTAGAGTTAGAGAAGCAGAGATGCAGAGAGGCTGATTCCTGCTCGGCAAGGCAAATCGGCAAACAGTCCCCTTCCCTGCCTGCCTGCTCCAATATTCGATCCATTCATCCATAAAAGAGCTTACAGTCTCCTCTCCTGCCCTCAAATATCCGTGTTTGAGCGATCTCTTGCCAGTCCCCCCTCCCTTTCGACTCTTTGCCTTGTGCTCATTTCCCCATCGCCCTCTCCCCTCGTTCCCTCACTTTCCTTCTCACTTTTCATCCACTCGACAGTCCCAGTCCCAGTCCGTAGTGTTGAAACACAAAGCCGCGATTGGAAGGAGGGGATTCGCACATTCTGCCTCACTCCTGCTGCTCACTGCCTGCACTGCATTGTATATACATTCACATTCGATTCGCATTCGTTGCGAGCAACACAAACATCGAGGGGAGAGATAGAGGAATGTGCAGGGAGAGACAGAGAGACAGTCGACTGACTGCAGGACTGCAGGCTGGTGGCTGTGAGGCTGAGGCTGACTGGGCTGGGGATGGATTGAGTTACCCTTGCACAGTCCTCTACACAGGGCTAGCTAACTGGAGCTAACACATAAACACTGAGCAGCGAAAGCTACGGACAGGACAAAAGCGTAGCAGCTAATTGACCGACTCGATGAAGAGAGGAAGAAAAACATACGGTTTGGTGAGGATCCTGAGAGTGATGTGGGAGGAGATGTCCTTGAACAGGCAATTCACCGTCTCTTCCGGATTGTCTGTGATCTGATCGAATGACAACGCCTTCCAGTTGTTTACTTGAACCATTCCTGAAAATTCCAAATTATACTTTTTCCCGAATTTGATCTTTCTGATCCCTATTGAATTATCTTTTCAGCGAGATAGACATTTAAAAAGAACTGATCCGAAAATTTATAATTGATTAAGAATATTTTATGCAACCCTAAATAAATACCTTACAAATAAAATATTCTATTGTAAAGAATGAGATCTAAACTAGTGGATATGTGAAAATGAAGACTTTCTAAGCGTGTAAATAAAAAAGCAAAAAATCTGCATTTTGGTATGTTTAAATTCGACTTTAATCAGATCTGATATCGCGAGTATTTTGGACAAGCTTATAGTGATATAATCGCGAATAAGAGCATTACTGTACCGGACGAAACCTCGAAAACGTTGCAAAAGTTTTGTTTTTGTCTTTCAACTTTTAGACTTGATACAAAATATCATTGTTCTTATTCATGTTGAATATCGATTGTGAAACTTTTTTACAAATATTTTTTTACGATTCTGACGAAACTGCGTGAATTTCCGAAGTCTGACTAATTCCGTAAGTAAAGATCTAAATCTATGAGAAACTTGATTGTAAGATGTAAGGTCTTCTTTGTTAACCTAATAGCCGCTCAAATTATCTCAGGTAAGTTTGCGCTTCATCTGCTGCCGCCTCCTTGCCATTCTTCTTCGGTTTTGCTATTTGGATTTTGATTGTTTTCTTAGAAATGTCATTGTTGTAGAGGTAAGCGAGATCGTAGACAATAATCTCGATTTGAATGGGGGAAAGGGGGATGGAGATTGCAGTTGCCAATGCCATTGCCAAGCAGAGGTTACAGTGTAACGTCTTCTGCCTCTTCTAACAATTCTAACAATGCCTCTTTACCATTTCGCTTCTCTCTCTCCCTCCCTCGCTTGTTCATTCTTTGACATAATTTCGGCATCTCTGCATCTCGGCCTTCTTGATTCGTCGATTCGCCCTCTTCAATTCGCAATTCCCCGAGATGGTTGTGGCTGTGGCAGTCAAGACAGTGAAGGGCAGGCAAAGAAAGGAGGGGAACTGGTTCGCGAGTTTGTAACACGCGGGATGCCTTCCCTCTCCCTCTCGATACAAGGGGCGCCATTCTATTCTTCACCCATTCTCTATCCCTTTTCTTATTTTCACTTTCCCTATACTTTCTACTTTCCCTAACTTTCTCGCTCTCGTCTTCTGTCTCCTGCTTTCTCGACAACCCCTTCACTGCCTGTGATTCTGATTCCCCCATCGGATTGTCTCCTTTTCTCTGCCCCCTCTCTCGAATCTGTTCACTATTTCTCTCGATCGCATCTCGTGAAGATTTTACAGCGATTGCGCAACGAAATCGAAAGGGTGGAAGGAAAAACGCGGTAAGAAGAATTAGAAAAGGAGAATGGAGGCGAAGGGGAAGACGAGGGAATGGGACATAGGCAGCTCAAGCCATAACAGGTTCCCTACTCGAGAAGGCTGACGAGAGATTGACAACGACAATTAGAGATTGGAGAGGCGCAGGCACAGCGAGATGATGAAAAACGATAAAGCAGCACGGCAGAAGGGGGGAATTGATGATTTGATAATGGCGATTCGAAAGTAAAAGGGCATGAAAACAGTGTCGGCGAGAAAGTAGGCAGAGGCTTCAAGTTCGAAAAATTTCGGTACAGTTCGTCAGAGATTAATGATCTATATAGCGATCTGTATAAGAAGAAAAAAGCACCGACCTCTAGCATTGGCAGCCAAATGAGGATGTCCGAGAGCCGAGAGAACAGTCTCGACCAGCTGATTGAGCAGAGTCGAGCCGGCCACGATGGCATACGTGTCGATCAGCAGGTGACCGTCATTCGCACAGGAGACGCAGTGCGATGAGCGAACGCTCTCCACAGCCACCCGAACTGGGAACATCGGAGCACGAGCTGGGTGGAAACAGAGCAGAGAGACAGATCACTCACAGGACGGGCCCTGAAGTGAGATTGTCAAGAATGAGAAATCATTGCCAAATCACGCACAAATCACATCAATGGATCGATCGAAAGGGACAAGACAAGACAACATCGAGGCAGGAAAAAAAAACTAAATGAATTTAGGATGAAGTGAGAACTGAAAAGACAGCGCAGAAATGCGAAAAGGATAGAAAAGGGATGGGGAAAGGGGAGGGAGGCAGAGACGCACAGAGTCGCGATTAGCGCTCCGTCAGGGCTAAGTCCCGCCCCATCAATACTCTCTACTCCCGGAGAAAAGGCAGGGGATACGATATCTAAACGGGGGAATGGGAGAGCTGCACAGAGAGCGAGAGAGCGAGAGATAGGCAGAGGCAGAGGAAAAGGACTGATAAAAGATAGACGATACAGCACAAGAGAGGTAGAGATAGAGCTGATTAGAGGTAGAGCGAGGAGGGAAGGGGAGATTATCCGATTGATTGGGAATTGAAAATTGCGATCGAAGTAAGAAATGAACAAAATGATAGATAAGAATCTATTGAAATGAAAGGGGAATTGACAGGAATTGGGAGAGTTGAAGTGGGAAGGGAAGGATCAGAAAGGCTCTGCACGGCGAGGCAGGTGGAAAAACAGGCTGTGAAATACACCCAAAGAAGGCAGACGAGAATAACTTAGAAAGCGAAAGTTGAAAGAGCCATTAGAGAAAGGCTGGCTGTGGCATCAGAGGGGGAGGGGAAATAGACGAGAAACCGGGTTGAAGGTTGGCAGACTGAGGGACGAGAGGACATGGTGGAGGCTGAAGGGTCGAGAAGGGAGGGTCGGGATGACAAAAGAAGCTGAACATGGCAGCGGAAGAGGAGGACGGTGACAAAGGAGGGAGGGCAGGGGGCAAATGTGGCTGTGATCGAAGAAGTAAGAGGGGTATTGGGGAATTGACACAGAGCAGAGCGAAGATAGATAAGATACAAGACAGCTAATGCTGAATGCAGGGAAAGCCATACAAGGAGTGCTGGCTGTAGCGATAAGGACGATAGAGCGATAGAGGAAAGGCATTAAAGGCAAACCAAGCCGAGGCCTGTCATCCCCTCCCTCCATTCCCTATTCTCACATGCTCGCTAAGCACAACCATAAACCGGGACAAATCAACATTCGATTCGATCGGGAAAGGATCCACGGCTTATCTCCGCCTTATCATAGCACGTCAATAGCAGATTGGGGACTTTCGACTGCTAAAGGAAAAAGTTATGACAGCATGAAAGCATGAAAGTTTGGATGGAGTTTTGAAATAGGTTAGGAGAAGGTCATAAAAGATGAACACGTTGTTCGAAAAAATGAAATTAGCACAATACTCAAACTGATATTCACAAAGATTTAGCATGAAAAGCAGATTTATGCGGAAACGATGAGATGATACAGAGAGAGAGGGAGAGAGGGAGAATAGATTTGTCGCGTTAATTGAAGTCGAGGCTAATTTGAATGAGGGCTTTTGTGGCTATAAGATTCCAAGGGATTGAATCGCGAATCGAGGGGTTAAAGCACGATGAGCTGGGCTGCAGAACTGCGGAATTGAGACAGAGACAGGCAGACAGAAAGACATAAGCCAGGCAGATTCAGACAAACACGGAATAGGCAGGATTAGGAGCAGAAGGAGACTGAGGGGACCACGAGCAAGCAGGCAGGGGGAGGAGGCGATTTGCGGGCAAATCGGGAAAGTGGAAAGTGGATGAGGGCATTGCAAAACGAAAGGCGAAATACCACATAGAAATGAATATTCAGGGGATTACAGGACTGGAAGGCATAGGGATGGATGGAGGACTTGAAAGAGAGGGAAAGCAAGGGCTGTACAAATCGGGTACAAGTCGGGAGTGCAAAGAGAGCTGTGTTATCTGAGCAGCAGAGCAAGGGGATATACAACCAGGTCAGGAGATAAAAGGGATATCTTAGAGATAAGAATGGATAAAAAAGGATATGCAAGGGTGTGAGGGGGTAGACGAGCTGTGGAGATATGAAAATATAGTGGGCTCGAGAATTGATCAAGGAAATATCAAAACAGGCAGGGAAAGTGAAGTCGATCAATCGAAGACGAGATTCTCGAAGCTGAATCGGGAATTGGGAGGAAGGGAATCGGAAGCAGTGAAAGCATTACGCAATTTGCAGACAAAGCAGGCAAGGGGAAAGGGGGAAACAAGAATCTCGAGAAGACGCTGCTGAGGGCAACTTTCACTGGATGAGGGAGGGGAAGGAGGCGAGAACGAGTTTGGCAGAGATTGGAGATTGACTGTGGCGAGACGGGAAAGGGACAAGGTCGAGACGGAACGACACAGGCACAAGCAGACAGGAAGGAAATCACAATGGCATTCTGAATCTGAATGGGGGAACGAGGAAGATGGCTGTAAGGAGGAGGGAAGGTATTGTGAGGGAATACAGAGTGAATGGGATGAAGAGAGGGGGCTGATATGAGAGATGAGAGATGAGTGGTGAGTGATATTAGAGGCTGATGCAGGCTGATCGCTGAATACTGAATTTCGAATGAAATCGATCGACTTTTCCGCTGATACTTGGTGAAAGGAAAGGCAGGACAGGAAAGAGGGATGAGAGAATGAGAGAATGGAGAGAAGGAGACAGAGGGTGTGACTCTGCACTGAAATACAGAAACAGAAACAATCTCGAAATAGAAGAGGGAAAAGCTGAGGCTAAAGTAGTAGAAAAAACATTACAAAGAAAGGCCAAATGGCAGGGAGAAAGGAAGGGACATAACAGAACAAGTCATCGGATATGAGAATTAAATGGGAATTTGAGGGAAATTTTAAGCGGGGATTGCGAAAATCGAAATATGATTTCACGAAGAATTTACTTCTTTGACTACCTGAGTTGGGGAAGAAGAAAGGGTTGAGTCATCTCGAATGCGAAATCTGGTAAGATCTGAGACGAATTCGCCATTCACCAGATGACAAGATCAAAATAGCCGATTTGGATGGAAAGGTATCGATCACAAAATAAGTCAGAACTTTAGCAAGGCGCGTATAAGTAATACGTCAAATCCTGTTTGACCTGAATTCTCACATGATGCGTGTACATTAAGATACTTGAAATATAAATTTAGATATCCAAAAATAGTTCTTTTCCGGCGTAATAGTTTAATCGATTTCTTCTATTTTAGATCGTTGCATTTATTAAATAGGCGAAAAGTAAGATCAATTCTCAAATTATGAAGAATAGGTGCAGTTTTAGATCGGAATAAATTACATTTCACATAATCTATATTGTATTTGCTATACTATGCATTTTTAAGCCATTATATAATCATCGTCCTGCGCAATTTATATTTTGCATTATTGCAACATTTTCGTAAAATGACTGAAACGCTACGCGCTATTTGCGATATGAAATCCATACATTGGTTGTACAGTTCGTAGGAGCTGTGTCTGTTTTTGCAGTGAATTCCTTTTCTTCTCCCTTATTTCCACATTCTAACGTTCTAGCGTTTATCATCATCTCGTTTCTATCGTTCTATCGCTTTGTATTCCTCTATTTCTTTATTCGCCTTTTGCGATGCGCAGCTCCGGGGATAACTCATAGATGATTAGTCAGAGGCAGGCATTGATTTGGGAAGGAGCAGAAAAGAAGGAGAAGAGAAAGGAATCGAATCGAATCGAATCGAATCAAATGGAATTACGAACAAATGAGAATTTTGCACAGTCCATAGCTCCTGTTGAGAGGGAGCAAAATGCTCAAGACTGGTGAAATTCCGCTATTATTCAATAAAGAAGAGAGAAGATACGTCACGTATCTTAATCAATTTATCAATGCAATTCATAAATTCTATATCGATGAAGATTTTATAAATGCCATTTTTATAATTTATTTTGTTTAAGGTTGTGCGATTTATTTATCCATACATACATTCCTTCCTGACTATCAGAGTCTAACAAGAGAAGTGCACAAGTCGGAACTCAGATCTTGATGAAACTTTTCAGATAGGGGTTTTTAATGATGAGAATCTCGATAGTCTCATCAAAGTCGGTAAAATAGGAACCTGGAGCAGGAAAATCGCTGAAAGTCACCGATTCTTCATTTATTCAAATTTGTAAATTTGCATACATTTTTAACAAAGGGATTTACTCATTTCTCACAAAATACGAGTGAAAAATGGCTCCAAATTCTTCTGCTCCAAGTTCCTATTTTTCCGATTTTGACTTTATCATCGTGATCCCCATTACCGAAAACCCCTATTTTGATACTTTTATCAAGATCTGTGAGTTCCTATCTGTGCACTTCCCTTGTAAAATTATTATTCCACAGATACCTTAAAAGGTCATTATAAAAAGCTATAAAGTATGTATATCAATAATAATAAATTATTGTATCTTAATCTTATAAGTATGATGATAGATATTATGGCACATGCATTATTTTAGTTTGGAGCTATTATTTGAAGTTGAAAGACGGTTTTAAGCTGAGGTCGTTGACGTGGCCGTGCGCAGTTTGAATGGTAAAAGTTAAATTTGAAATAGTAAAAAGCTAAGAATAGTTACCCGTAAAAATAAAATAAGACAACTCGTCGATTAGATAAGGTGAATGCTTTGTATTATTATCAAGTAGGACTTCGGATGAATTTAAAATTTGACAATGATAACAGTGAAAAACACATCGAAATTAAATTTCAATTGAAGTCTTTCTTGATAAATAGAGTCGTCAGAGATCTAACTAAGCTAATACTTCGAAATTATGAGAATCATACATCTTCTTCTAATTTTAACTAAGTAGTGCTAGCAATTTTCCAATTTATGGATGCGGATTCATCGCTCTGTTTGGATTTACAATGTAACGTTTATGCACATTGACTTTAGTAGGCTGCTGCTGCTGCTGTTGTTGTTGTTGTACAGTTGAAGTATTCGAAGTCATCTAATATTATTTTACTTCAACTAATTGTATAAATTTTATACCAATGATTTTTGCCTTCTGCTTCCAGCTGTACCACTTCGTTTAGTCTTAGAACGACGCACTTTTCTCTACATAATTATTATTTTCTTCAAACATTTCATAGGGTTTTATCTTACGGTTTTTCTAGCTCGTCCATCTACGCTATTAGGCAAATTAGTCCTTTGATTTTGATTATTATTAGTGGCTGCTAAAATTGTGAAATGACAATGAATGATAAAGCTATTCTTCTTACCCGGAATATTAGCAACTCGACTTGCAACAGGCAAATGCATCTGAGGAGCTACAGGAACTACTGTATTCCTCTGCACAACTTGCTGCTGTTGTTGCGATTGAGAATAGACCATATTTCTGCTCATCTGTGGATTAACTTGAACGGGTAAATGCTGTCGTTGATGTTGTTGTTGTTGAAGAGGAACCTGAATTTATGCAAATTAATCATAATTTTCCTTGAAAAATATCTATCATGGAACTCTTTTGATATGTTCGCTTCAGATTTGGCTGATTTTTGTACCGAGGGTATTTATGACGCTGGTCATAGACCTGAAGTCAGAAACTGCTGACGTGTAAGCGTTTGGGAAGGAGTTCGTGAAAGCCGTTTTTCGCATTGAAGAAATAATGCATAATTGAAATTACAAATCAGCATACATATTTCTCTATGCAGAAATCGTGCAAACGCCTGAGAGCGTGCATTTTTTGACAAGATTTTCTGGTGAACAACCATTTCTATGAGCGGTGCATTTATTATGATGATAATCTTTCGTGAAGATGAACTTTAAAGATGACTTGCTTCCTATTTTTGGAGTTTCAAACTATCACTGTTTAATCCATGTAGGGTTTTACAGTTAGAAGGAATTTACGATTCCTAGTTATTTTTAGGTGCTAACCAGGGCGAAATTAAAATTAAGATCGAAATAGGAATTCTAGGAGATAGTCTCGAAATCGATTTAAACAAAACTTTAAAAATCATCTCGCCCCTACGTTAATGCCAATATTCTTTCATAGCTTTCGTCAAATGTAAGTGAAAGCGAAATATAGGAAAAAAGATAGCCAGAAATGTAATTCCTCTTAGTTTTTATATGAAGAAAAAATCTAATAACAAAAGATAAAGTAAATCGCTAACCTGTTGATTTGAATACTGAGGAGCATATCTCTGCTGCTGCTGCTGCCCATATTGCGCATTCTGCACATTCAGCGCGGCTCCATATCGTGGAGGGCCAGAAACAGAAGCAACTGACTGAACTACTTGAGCTGCAGGCGGGCCATTGCGAATGGACTGAGCATTGTTATTATAGTTGTAATAGGCCTGAGATGGCTGTTGTTGTTGTTGTTGAGCCTGTGGATGGGCATATTGTTGCTGATTCATATAGTGGGGATAGTTATTGTAGTAATAGGGATAATATGATGTAGTGGGCTGCTGGTAAGGAGAGTATGGATAGGCAGTTTGGGGAGTTTGGCTGATTGGTGATTGGGTATTTGGAATTGTTGAAGCAACCTTGAAAAATTATTTCAGATTTAAAAGTAGATATTATTCTTATTGCAATTAGGACCAGTTAGATTTTATTGATTTAATTTTTTCAATACAGTTAAAACTATTTGCCTGAGCTCGATATACTGGAGCAGGTCCCTGAGTATTGGGTAGAGTTTGGGCTTGAACAATCTGAAATCAAACTAAAGTGGAATATTTTATCGTAAAATTTACCGTAGCACTATAAGCAGCTGGCTGAGGATGGTAATTGTTAGGAAGTTGGACTTGTGGCTGTCCATAATTAGGCTGAATGGAATATTGCGCATATTGAGGCAGATGCGTGAAAGCATGAGGCTGGACGAGGCTGGGCTGAGTCTGAAATTATAATTCAATTTAGAGAACAAATGACAGAAATCTCACAACTTGTGGTTGAACCTGAGCATGAGAAGTCAGATCAGGCAGAACTCGCAATTGGTTCAGATTGTGAGCAAATTCCTAAAGAGTAAATCTCGCCAATCATTCAAAGAATTGAATCGAAAGCAAAAAAATCTCTAAATTTAGGAAAAAGTCGTATACAGTCGACAATTACTAAATGGCGGATGGCGAAGTTCTCTAGTTAAAGACAAACAAGAGGATAAACCTTGAAAGAAACTGAAAAAGACGCACTCCGCCATATAGTAATTATCAATCATCATTCAATTGAAAAAGAAAAATTCGAAGAAAATATTCGTACTTTTCTATCAAGTTTTCCCTGACTAGCCAGATTATTAACGATCTGTCTTGTCGCAGAAGTGATTCTGTCCCGATTGTTCAGTTTGTTCTCCTCAATGTTCCTCACTGCAGAGTTCAAATCGAAGTTTTCACTGCCAGACGATAAATCGATCTCTTCCTTGTTCCCTTCGATCTGCAACAATTATTCCATTTCTTACTTCCCCTTTCACATTTTGACTATGTTTACAAGATCTCAAGATATCGATAATAGTCATTACACAGAATGCGGCAGAAGTGACGAGAGAAGGCGTGAGGCAAAGGGATGTTTAGTGTAAAAAGAAATCGATCGCAGCTTTCTTCATCATTCATTCAATCAAGTTTATGCATCAGCTTCGAATCAGATATTATTACGCAACACATAATATGGATCTACATGGCAGATATCGTTAAAAGTATTGAAGCGCAGAATCAAAAGAAGTATGTCCACTTTTTTTTGTAAAATTGATTGTTTCGGTCAATAAAAATCTTCAAACAGACTGTAGGCTAAAGATTTTACAAAGAGGAATAAAAATCTCGAAAGAAGATAACGTCGGAGATAAAATGTAAAATGTTTGATCAAATGATGTTCAAACAGCTTACCTGTTTAACGATTTCCTCGATCTCCTTATCAGACAGATTCGCCTTTCTGAGTGTCTCCAAGAGTCGAGACAAATTCGGAACTCCCTTCGTTTTGGCGCCATGAGTTCGGGCGACATTTTCCAGCTGAAATAAAATTTTTGTAGACGAAGGATTTTTGATTTAATGGTCTCCTCATTTACTAGATTTGGTCTGTGAAAATTCTTACACTTCGATGTTTTTTTTTATTTTCAAATGTTGCATAAATTCTCACCAGTCCAATATCACCGTCGTCTTTGTCTTTGTTGAGCGAAGTCTCGACTTGGTTTGTGACTTTTAGCTCAGTGGACACGGTCTGTTCCAAATCAGTCGGTTTTTCAGGTTTCAATTCCTCGATCTCATTTCCTTCGGGGATGAGAGTGACTTCCTCGATACTGCCCACTCCAGTCACCCCTATCAGTCCGTTGACTGCAGTTGCCGTCTCCCCTGTCGTCTCTCCTTCTCCTTCTCCATCTCCGTCCAGTTTGTCGCCAGTCTGCAAGAATGAAGATTCAAGGCTTAAGGCATTACGCATTCATCCTCGTGAAACGCCATTCGATTGATCGTCCTTGATTGTTGGCTGGACGATAGGCAATCTTTATTTGCATGACAGGCAGGCAGGTAGCAAGCATCAAGTGCCTTACCTCTCCTGTCCTTCTTCCTCAATTCCTCACTTACCTTTGTCTCTGTTTCCTCTTCCTTCTTCGTCTCTTTCTCTATGTCAATTGTCTCATTGTAATCCTCTGGATTGGGTGAAGGGAAGCCTGCAAAAAAGAGCATAATAAGTTGATGGGACAAAGCATCGACACAATGCTGTAAAATGAACATACTCGTTCCGAATTCGGGCCCGATTTTATTCGAAGTGCCTCCCGAACCGACTGAAGGCCCAAGCACGCCAAGGGGCGGCAAACCACTTCCAGCGTCTGCAGTGAGAAAATGTTCACGATTTTGATCAAGATAACATGAAGGCGTAGCTTGTGTTCTCTAACTATACCCAACCACTCTACTCCTAGCCCTATTTCATACTCTGTGATGACACGATTTTTGATCAACTTTATGAACCTTAGTAATAACCTAAAATATTGAAATCGAAACTTCATGTTCCTCTTCTTAGGTTATTGAATACTTTACATTCGATAAATTGTGATTTAGCAAAGAAATCTGACTGTATTACTCTCACTTTCACACACATACTTCCTCGGTTTGATTGATAGTTATCGTGAAATGAAAGCAATGGAGGCAAAGGAGAGGAAGCTGACCAGCACTGCCCTCCAGCGAGATGCCAAGGGAAAATAAGGAAACGATTACGTGATGTTTTGGCTGTGTGTTCAAGCAAAGCGGGAAACCAATTGCCCTCAGATGCCTGATTCAGCACACCGACTCCTGTGCCTGTCAGCTGCAGGGCGCCTTGAGCCAGTTGGTACACTGAAGTGAGATGAAAATCGACGATAAAAGAATTTTTACATCGTTATTTTTTCGGAACAAAAGCTGTTTGAAGTAATGCTAGGAAGGTTGTATTTTGTTTAAAGATGACGAATTATCAAGAACAGAGATGTTTTGGAATATGATTCCAAAATTTCGGAACGTGAAACAGAAGATATGGAAAATGGTCAGGAATGAAAACTTTTTTTCGAATGAATGAAATATTCCGCGCATTCCTGATCAAGAAAAACTATAATTAAAAAATCTTAGCTAACATACATTGTCCAATTTGCGAAAGAGCTCCTACTGCTTGACCTGCTGTTCCAGCTGCTCCGGCTGCTGACGATGCTAGGCCTGCTCCTCCTGAAGTGAAAAAAAATAGAAAAAAAATCAAGAAATGCCGAGAAATACCTAATCCATTGGTAAGAAGTGAAGTGGCGAGGGATGCGATTTCAGCGAATTGCTGCTCAGATGATTGGAAGATGCTGCATAAAAGCAGAGAGGAGAGCAACCGATGCAGAGACATCGGCACGGATGCGGACTGGGCAGCCGGGGTGGAAAACGGATGCGAGGGCAGAATGAGGGATGAAGCTGGAAATGAAAGAGAATAAAGGCAAGTGGCAGAATACAGCTGACTTGAGAGGGAAGAAAGAAAGAGAAGGAAAGAAAAACAGACAGGTTCAGAAGAGAAACAGCCACAGGCAGTGACTGAGATTCTCCCAAACTGTCTCAGATCCCACATATCCTCCTCTCTCATCCCTAAATCCTTTTCCTCTTTACAGTTTGCATCATTCGCATTCTGTTATTCTCGCTTCTCGTATTCGCATTTGTTCGTCTTTTATGGCAGCCTGCTTCATCCTTTCATCTCATTCCGTCAAGTGTAGAAATCTTACAAATCTACACATGCACTTTATCTTAATTTATTATGATGAAATGAAAAATAAATAAACAAAGTAAAATAAAGGTAATGAAATGTTTCAGAAAAGAACATCATCTAAAATAAAATGATCACAGTCAAAATGATAATCTGTCATAAACAAGAATCGAGCATAAAAGACAATTCGGGAAATGCGTTTCAAGAAGAAGTCGGTTGGGTGAATAAAGTAGCATCGATTTGCTCTAACCAAACTATTTCATACTGATAAGCAAACATATTTAAAAATAATTTTTTTTAAGTTTTCAGCATTATCAACTATAAGTAAAACCTCACAATTAACTAAGAGATGAAAAGATCCTAGTATATGCATGTTTCTATGAATTTCGATGAAAATAAAGAAAAATGAAGATATGATATTTATAATGGACTGAGGTGTGATGGTGAAATTAATTTTGTATCGCATTCATACAGTAACAGCTTCATTGTTTGGGATAGCAGAGGCTGTAGCGGGGAGAGGAGACATTGTTGGGACTGACAGGGAGGCGGCAGGTTGATTCTGAGGCCGCAAACAGAAATAGTCGATGAGTTCGAAGACCAGTAGACAGATTATCTGGAAAATAAAAGGTGGAAAAACTCCCTCGATAAATAGCACAATTTGTATCCCTCATTCATGAAATCTCGAATACAAAATTAAACCCAAAATCTGTCAGGAATTTATAGCAAGATATAATTTTAAAATTAAGACATTCCTTTGACTCTTCCCCATTAATCCGCCAGAAACAAAGGTAGCCTTACCATCGTTGCAATGATAAACTGAAAAGTAACTCACAAAGAGAACGTGTATTCCTGAAATGATGGTCGTCGTCCATTCAAATCCGATCTTCTCTACGGAGAATCCGCCCAGTGTTGGACCCGAGAATGCACTGAAGTTCAAGGATCATCAACAACAAATTTGAGCATGAGTGATGTTTTTCATGTAAATTTCTTAGTGGAGAGAAGATGCATAAAGTTCAAAGATTTTTTCGTCTTCGTCGTTATACTACTGTCGAATTCAAAATCTGTGACTTCGAAAATAAAGGAAGAAATGATGATTTTTGCTTAGCCTCGCCTTTTATGAGTTATGCTCCCTTTTTTAGCACAGTAGCAAATTGCTGCACCACTTTGTACCCCACAGATTTATGAACCAAACAAGACAAGTTGATCTTCAAAGAAAATCGACTCAAATTCACTCACCCTAAAGCAAATGCAGATTGAAAAACACCCGAAACTGCGCCGTATGTTTTGAAGGAATCTTCATAGCCGTGCAATCTGGAAAATGGCCAAAATTAAAATGAATTAGGGAGATTTCTCACTTGACGATATCAAGACAACTCTGGAATGTGGGAATGTAGAGAGCACCTGCTGCGATTCCGAGAACTGACAGGGAAACCCCAATTATAAACAGATTTCTGGAAAAAAAACAAGCTTCATTACCAATTCTGAAACTAAGTTTCAAAATTAAATGCAATAATGCATAGATTAGTAACTTGTAACTATTCTAGTTTTATGAAAAAATAAGATTACTTGTCGAGTGAAAGCAGTGGAGAAGGACCGATGAGGAGCATCGAGACGAGAGTGGCAAAACTGCCGAATAGCATGAGTAGAGTGCTCGAGTTGTGGTAGCGATCGATTATTATTCCCCAAAGCGGTGCTGATAGAGTGTAGATGCCACCGCATAGCTGAACTAATTACATTTGGGATCATTTTCATAGCATCATTTATTTTGAAGCTCATACAGGGCTTGCTGTACTATACACCGTCTGTATTAGACGCCGGATTTTAGGGTGAGGGAGTGTAGACAAAGGGAAGAAATAAGAAAAAGAGACTGTCTTTTACAGGCAGTTTCGGTATTCCGGCGGTGTATAACACAGGAAGTCGTTATACAAAACAATTATTCTTTCTTTATAAAAAGAAGCTTTAAAATAAACAAGAACGATCTTTTCTCACTTACCAAAAAGAATACTCCGACCATTGTAGGGCTCAATTTGAACTAAAGACAATGAATTGAGAAATGTAATTGACTAAAAAATCTTACTGGAGCGAGATGAGCAGACAGAGTCGGGTCGAGGAAGGATAGGGAAACTGCGCAGACGAACACCTTAAATTGGTAGATGAGTCGTTTTGTATTTTTGCCGATCCTCTATCAACAGTAGTAGTGAAACGGAAAAGAGGTTATTGAACCTGGTGCAAGTAAAAATGGGTAAGGTCTTTTCCTCTCGCTTTTTCATTTCTCGAAAAGAACGAGTGTTGTTCCCCTTCCTTTTCGAAAAGGAAAAAAGCGAGAAGAGGAGACTCCGCCCATCTTTTCATACACTAGGTTCAATAAACCTATTTTCTCGCGTCACGAATATTTGTAACGTTACTTTATCTCGACTTATTCCTAAACCAAAATCTATCCTTGTATAATTCACCAATTCACCATGAGCACAATTTGGAAATTTCAGAAGTTCTTTTTTGTTTTCGCTACACACTCTGGCTTAAAATTTCGTGATTTTATAAATGGTAGATGATACGTTGAACTGTTAAAAAATAGAAAGACTCAAGAGGGTAACAGTTTCAATAAGATATAATAAATCGATAAATGAAAGGCAAAAAGTTAAAAAAAAAAAAAAAAAAAACTACCGCGTAGACCATGAGCCAGATGCGCGGAATGGCGAGCATCTGCATCATTCCCTTCGAGCTGGAAGAGTCCTCCGTGTCGTCCTGCTCCTCAATCAGAATCAAACTCAGCACTGTCGCCAGAAGCAGAATTATTCCCAGCACGAGGAATGGAAGTTGGAAGCCGCCTGAATGACAATACTATGAAAGATCTTCAATCACATGAACTAACCCAATTCGTACAAGAAGCCTCCAATCACAGGGCCGGCTGTGTAGCCAAGTCCAGCGAATGTCTCCAATAGTCCCTGAAGTTAAGTGAATATTTCGTTTCGAATACACTCAACTGAATCTTTTCCTCTGGACTTCTTTCAACGAGCTTCTTAATAGAAGATAGCAAGAAAATATTGAAACCAAAAAAGAAAACAATACAATTGGGAAGTTTCATCAATGCAGAAAATAAAGTCTTACGATAACGAGAGAAATCTTGGACGGGAAGCACTTGGCAGAGATGGCGAAGCTGCTGGTGACGAAGGCCGCATCGCCAATCGCCTCGAGCACCCGCACGATCAGACTCGCCCAGAAGAAGATCTGCCCTGGTGGCAGAAAATTCAGGAAACTGAAGATGAATTACAAATCGCTGATAAAAGAAAGAATAACTCACCCGAATAATATGGCAGTGACGCCCGTGATCGTGAGGCCAACCACAAACATGAGCTTTGACCCGATGTAGACCATCTGAAAAATTGCCTGATTCTTTTGTTGTATTGCTTGAGGATACATATTTTCCAAACAAGGGCGCACTTATGAACATCACAAACTCGAAGACCCCGAACACGATGCCCACTTGCGATTCTGACAGCTGCTTCAGGGCTGCCTGAAAGACTATTGTTGACAATAATGAAATAATGCGCATCCAAAAATGAGTTATTGGGAAGTTTACTCATTTTGTAGATCAAATAGCCTTGATAGAGAGGAAGTATTTCTGCAAAAGTTAGCAGTCAGGAAATATTTTAATTGAAATTTTCCAACTTTTTTTTTTTTTTTTAATTTGTTTACTTCTCCAGGGTAGAACGGAGCTATGCAGGAAAAAGCGACCGTAGAGCAAAGATTTGCCAGAGCCATCATCACAATTACCGTCCATTCTCGAGAGCTCAGAGAGAAAAAAGAACTCTGAAAAATTACATTATGAAAATAAACTCCATGATCAATAATTTAGCCTCATTTTAACTTCTTGTAAATTTCAGATAATGAGGCTCAGAATTAAATAATAGGCTGGTAAGAAAGCTCCGTCACATTTCGGTTTCTCATTTTCCTTATTCTTCAGAAAATGAAGAATGTATCCGGATGAAGTTAGTAAGATATACACTCTTGCTGATCTGTGTAAAAATGTCGAGTTTCATTTGAATAACATTTTAGTAATCATTATAGCAGACTTGAAGAAGACAATTGCATATGACAGAATTTTCTTATCAACCTAATGTTAGATTATCATAGGAGATTTTCCCAAGTTCTATGGAAATTTGTCTTTTTTGAAAAAAATCTACTTCCTCCGAAACTATCCTTTATCAGATAGACCAATCTAGTATAGGTATTTTCAGAGAGAAAATAATCAAATTTACTTTTGATTTGGATTGCATTGCCAGCTGTTTTCAAAACCATTCCAGTCATTTACTACTTGACAGCTATTTTCAAGAAGTCCTGCTTTTTACTTAATATCAAAATTTCTTTTGAAATGAAAAAGGCTGAAAATTATTCAAAAATTCAACAAGATGGCAAAGTATCCAAATAACTTGGACAGAAAAACAGCGTGGCTAATGTCAGGAAACAACAATGCAATTTTTACGTGTTTTTGAAAAGGTATTTTTAGGTACACAATTGAAAGTCCTGTTTCTTGGTTGTGATTCGCATGTTTAGACGAGAGCCATGATCTGATAAAGAATAGCCGGGGGAAAAGACTAGTGCACCCAAAATGAAGATATTATTCACCCAACTATAATAGATGAACATTTCAAAGCTAAATAAATTGATTCGTTCCATCCATAAGTAGAAGAAACGTGTGCATGTTTGTTGCGAATATTCAACAGAATAGAGCGAAATTATTGATCAGCCATAACACAACACAGGGCGCGACAAAATCTTCGCTGTGTTGTGATTTTGGAAAGAATAGATCTAATTTCAATAATAAATCATATGCATGGATTTAGTTTGTAAGTATTCAATATTCGATCTGCGTTGCCTTCCCCCGCTCACTGCGGCAAACGAAAAATGACGCACAAATCGAAGAGGGAGAATATGCAAAATTTTTCGAGTACTGTAGTGCGGTGTAAGGGTGTCACGGTGCTCTGGACATTCTTTTGCACCTCAAACAGCCCTGCCAGTTAATGGGGAACAAATTAGAAGTGAATTGACCAACCTTGTTGAGTAGCGTTATCGATTCATCCGTGACAGATTCGTCCATTTCCGAAGACGATTCTTCTTCACTGAAATTTCACTTTTAATTTATTGTACTGAACATCAGAGATAAAAGTTGACGACTTCTCAGACAAACATACGGACATGTTAAAATACATATCGGGTTTCAAACTTTAAGCACTACTCAAAATCGACTTCTTGAAGAGGCTTTTCATCTTTAATTTGTACCGGGTGTTTCAAGTAAATCTTAAAATAACTTGCAATTGTCTTACCTAGTCGAACTGGAACACGGACTTGGACTTGGTTGACTCTCTTCATCAGGCGGCGCCTTGCCAACGTGTCTCTGCTGCTCCGTCCTCCTCATACTGCCATATCCAGCAGGTGTCCTGGATGCTTCCCTCGTCAGAGACCTGCCTCTGCCCCCTAGCAAGGACGCTCTTCTGTCGATCGTGTCCCCGATTTCTGATGGAATTGGCATGAAACTCGATGGAATCCAGGGTCTGCAATCGAGGATTCACTAGCGAAATGATTCGATCACGGTGAAAAACTAGAAATGTTGCATTTTGGCCGAAAAGCAATGGAATTGTGTGTTGAAGCCTGCTCGAATCAGTTGAAATTATAAATCTGTATATGTAGGAGGATTGAAAGATTGAAGCTGAATCAAGTCAAGATTTTTCACAACTTCCAGAATCCGTGAATAGGCTGAAACAAGACAATTTCACAAGAGGGCGAAGACGATAAGAAATGTGGTGAAATTCAATTGAGTTGGAAATCTTGAAAGATGAAGTGAATTCCTATGTTCTCCATCTAGTCGACTGATGCGTCGATAGACGAGATCCAAGAATTTTATCATCAAAACTCAAAAATTCGGGAAAAAGCATTCAACGGATTGTCAAAGTCTATTTACCACTTGCTGAAATTCAATGCCTTCCATTTCATTTTCGACATTTTTGGTCATTTTCGATAATTTTCGTCAATTTTGCTTATTTACCTAACAGCCTTCGGTCGGACTTCAGCAGCCCCGATCCTGTCAGTCACGCATCGTCTTCTTTTGCTCTTTTTCTTCTTCTTCTTTGCTATTTCGTCTCTTCCAATCTGAGTTTCTCGAATAATTCAGTTTTATTTCCAGCTAGTTTGCCTCGGACTGGGTGTGGTGCAACGGACCAGCCACATCGCTCTGCACGATCGAGGCATTGTCGAAATCGACCACAGTGGGCAGGGAGCTGCAACGGACAGACATTTTCAAATAACCGATTAGGTCGGCAGATTTTTCTTTGGAAGTAATGATTTCGCATTCTTTCCCAAGTTTCTAATTTATTTCTCAAATTTCCATTTTCGTCCATTTAAAAAGCTGCGCTGAACAATGCTTCTATTGTCCAATCACAACGTCATGCCTTAAACGTTGAAAACCTCCCGTTGTTCCTCGTTTTTCCTGTCCAAATGATTGAAAAATACGATTTGTGAGGTGGTCGTTAGGCTAGATTTTAGCATTATTCTCTCCAAAATTCTCCTCAATGGCCCATTTGGGCTGGTAATTATAAAGGAACGCGTTGGCCATTGATTTTCCCTTCCTATCATATTTCTCCCAAATTATCACCTTTCACTTTTATCCAGAATTTACGTCATTTGTTAACCGCCTATGCACAGGTATTGCTCTATCAAGAACATTTAGATTAAATGTCAAAAAGTCTGCTTAGATATTGGGTAGAGAAAAAATTCTTGAGACACTAAATTTCTATTTATTCTACAAAGCCAGACTAAGCCAATCGAACTGAAAACAGAAACATATTCCAAATTGAATGTCCTACGCATCCCCAAACTTTTAAATGGATTATTTTTTCTGGAAGAGCAGTGATTTTATCAATAATTGTCAGATAAGTAGCCCAGGCAGATTGCTAACAATGAAGATTAAAAAATACAGGTCTTATTGAACTACCCAAAACCGAGTGAAATTCTGGGGAGATTTTAAGAAAGTTAGCGGGAAATATGCTCTTTTTACTTTATTGGTTTGTCTATCTCTAGAGAAATTTGAAGTTTAGTGTTACACGACTATTCCCAAGCTAACACCTCACTTTTCAATTCCGCACATTTTTATTGGTTAGGTAAGGCGGAAAAGCTCACATTTGAAAATAAAATCTAAAAAATCTTTAGCTATGAGTGATGATAATGCTGAAAATAATCACTCATACAATTGAAAAAATAAGAAAATGTAGCTAACCTGCAAGAAAGCAACAGAGGCATCCTCTCGTCGTACTGACCCAATGATTCTGCGTCTCTTTCCCCACTCATCGCAGCTTTCGGGACAGCCGCCTAAATCGATATTATCAGTTTGTTTTGCGTAACCCTTCCCGCGAGTAAGTCTGAGTGCTATCAAAACATGGGAACATTGGCCATTTTATCCTTCCCCCCTCGAACTTTTTCTATGTTTTAATCTCTTTCTCGCTCTCAACTTTTAATAGACCAAGGTCAGGATGAAAAACGAGTTCAATTTCAAAATTAGCGATGAACGATAAAAATAGGTAATCGATCGATGTTTCGAATGAAAGTTGTGGGGAAAACGGCTAAACTTAAGGGAGTTGGGAATGGGCAGGTGAGGAGCAAAAAGACCTGCTGCCTATTGACTGCTTGACTGCCCGACTGCCTCATTCTCTCATCGATTGTTTACTTTTTTGCATTGGTTCGGATCTTTGCTGCATATCAGCCAGTCATTCAGCCACTCTCTATTTCGTCTAATTGTCTTGTTTCTGTTGCTGATGTCCCCCTGTTATCCCCTGTCCAATGCTTACTTTGCCGTGTTTTGTGAGCGGCAGCTTTGCATCTCCCCCTCCATTTTCATTCTTCAGACTCGTGTTATTCTTCTCCTTCTTATCCTCTCCATTTCCAGTTGCAGTCTCGTCATGTTTTGGACTGTTCGATGTTCGGCCGGTGCCATTCTGAATTCTCCATGTCTGTGTTTGTTCATTGCTCCTTCGAATCCTTCCGTCCTTCATTTATTTTCCTTATTTGTTACCTCGTCAAGGGACTGTGTCGGAGTGGGTATTTGCGAGTAACTTTGCACTGGTTCGATGTCTAATGGATCCTACAAAAAGTCCGCCTTTGCTGAGCAAACTGCAAGTGCAGAAAATGATATAACTCACCTCTGTGAACTCGGTAAATTCGGTCGCCGGTTGTTTCGATTCTGAAACTTTAAACTTTGTTGAATCAAAAAAATCCTTACCATCTTCTCCCGACTTTTTCCGATCCATAGCAACAAATCGATTGAATACTTTTAGTCACGATCAATTTATCTCCTAGTGAATTCCTTCCTGTCCTACTCTATGCCTTGTGCTTGTGTGCTTGCCCTCTATTCTCTAGCACCGCACTCAGCATTATCATTATCTCTGCATAGTTTGTAGTTTCAACTCTCCAATTGCTACCCTATCGATTGATTTTAATACCCTTTTATGATGTATGATTTTTATTTTCATTTTTTTTCAGATCTGCCCGACTTCGATGCCGTTCTGCATGCTTCGTGCCTTGTCGCACTCACATTCATTCCCACTGCCTTCCTCCTCTTCAGCAGCTTCTGCATTCCGACTTCTTCCATCACGAATTCAATGCAGACAAACTGCCTCTGCTGTCAATTTCAAGTGAGCTTTTCCATGTTCAGAAAGAAGGAAAACAGCATAAAATATCCAAATTTAGCGAATATTTGTAAATTTTATTCTGCCGAATTTAGGTGGAAAAAGTTTCTGACATATTTTTAACCAATTCAATAATTTGCCAAAGCAGACAACTGTTTCAAGGTCTTTTTGCAGAGTCAAGAAGAGAAGCGTCGTGAAACGATTGGAAGAAGAAACACCGCAAATCAGTGCAGAGCAACTACGGCCGAGTGAAGGGTTCATCAAATCGCTTTCAAACGAGAAATTTCAATATTTCAAGAAGATTTTCGCTGAATTGGAGGTACGATTTGATGATTTAAAAAACGTTCATTTTTAGTTTATTTTTTTTTATCTCCAACTCGTTTTATTAAGTGATTCATGGCTATGCCAAAAGAGTGGATGAAGAATCTAACAAAATAAGACGGTATTGTAAATATCACTTCAGCTGTTCGTTCTCGTCAGCAAATTCATCCCCCAAAATCTGAGCGACGAAGACTGGAATAAGTAAAGTATACATTCAGCTATGATTTTTTGACAATTGCTATTTTAGCACATTCACTCGAGCTTCTCCTGGTGATCGAGTTCGCTATTGGGAGCACCTGGCAATTAAAAGCGCACAGATACAGAGGAGGAGTGAAGTGACCAACGAGAAGGGAGAGAAAATGGCTGAATACTGTGCCCAGCAGGTATGATTTTTTTCTACCAAATAGTAAGGCGTCAAATATGCCATTACAAAATTTGTATCCTACGAAATTCGGTTGAAAAATCAAATACAGTTACCTTTCTTGATTTTCCATATCTTCATTTTTCTTCCAACCAAATTTCGGAATTCAGAAAGCGATTTACAATTCTGGAGGGATGGGCTACAGTCCCGACTGCTACACACTTCTGCTCGACCCTTTCAGTGATCGGAGACGTAAACATATGAACTATAGCTTTCTTCAAAAATATGAATTTCAGGCAAGAATCTAGTGGACAGCGGTCGATTTTGGCGCAGCACGCGAATCGACAAGCCTCGAATTGTGCTCGATTTGGAGCAGTTTTCCTCAGAGGATTACAGGGACAAACACGTTCTCTACTTGCAACTGTTCCATCTCATTCGGGTACGATTCAAAACTTTAGAAAGAAAATCTTGAAATTATTCATGATCATTGAGTATTTTTGAAGTTAATTTTCTTGATGAATAGAGTCGAGACTGTATAGGCACTAAAATTGCTTTCAACTTACAGAATTTTAGGTTATTCCAGTCATCAGCAACTTAGAATTAGTTTTAGGCCAATTTGCACTCGAGCAATCCTCTGCCCATTTCGATAGCGAATGTGAAGGACGCGAATGAGCGCTCTACTCTGCAGACTCAATTGAACGAATTCGTCTCGGAGCCTTCGAGTTACCTGCTGCCTGACATTACTGCACAGCCTCTCAATGATTTCTTCTCCAACAAACAAGATGCAGTCTATATTTCAAAGTACCCCCTTTTCTTACATGTCTCTTCTTTAATTTCTGTTTTCAGACATGCAAAAGAAGATTTGGAAGGCCCTCTCGATCGATTCTCCACAATTTTCTTGTGCCTGTCCTTGGATCATAAGAAGCAATCTCTTGCCGCAGCTCGTCGTTCAGGAGTTCGAACGATGCGACTCCCAATAACCAAACATGTATAGTAAGTTTTTTCATTGATAGTAACTCGAACATAAAACGACTTCTTGACTCAACGAAAGTAAAATATTTTGTTGGTCAAATCGAGTAAAGTGAGTGAAAATAAAAATATCACGTAGCTAAAATACATAGATTAACTTTTGAAGAAAAAACTGAAATAAATTATATTTCAATGCAAAGTCGGAAACTATTTGCGCTTTACGCTGCTTACTTTCATTTACTCGCTATTAGTATTATCGCCCACCTTCCTCAATCTAACTAAAAAATAGCGAGCCAAACTCCTTTCCTCTTTAAGTCTCCTCTCAACCTATTCAATGGTCTCTTTCGTTGTTTTAAAATTCTTGCTTCTTCCAATAACCTGATTATTTTCATTTTTAAAATTAAAAATTTTTTTTTGATTATTTCAGTTGGAAATCGGGCATAATGTATCTGCCGATCGAGAAGACGATGGGAACGTTCCGCGATGTGTTGTGGAACGAAGGCGACTGGAAGACCGCTCTGCTCAATAATATTTCAAAGTAATTTTTATCTTTCATTCTTCAATTTTTATTATTTATTTCCAGACGCCATTTGTTGAGTTTCGAAGAGAGGAGTAACGCGAAGTTGCAAGAATCCAAAATGAGGATACAAAATCAGGTATTTTTGATGATTAACAGACCTCTCAAAATTGTGGGTCTCTATTCTACCGGCAGGAGACAAAAGTGCAGTTTTTGAGGAAACAACGAAGACGTACTCTTTTCCCTCAATTATGACACTGTTTCTTTCTGCGGGATGGGTTGGGGGTTGCGTTTTAAGAAGTATGATCATTCATTTTTGCCTAGTTTGTCAAATCGAATTTATTTATTTATTCGGAAAGCTGAGTAGTCGCATGAAAATGTGTTCTTTCTTGAGGAAATCCTTGATTATCCGTATCTTATCTTTAGAAATGTAGAATTTCAATTTTGTAAGATGTATAAACAAGGAAAATTTCGACTGATAGATGTATTATTCTCTAGCATTCGAAATTATAACAATAGTGAAATAACCGTCATTTTTCTCCTTTACTGCGTACTTCACTTCTCAATTTATTTCAACATTATTTATCCTTTGCATCCTTTGCATTATTTGTATTTGCAGAAAGAAGTAATAGCTGCCGTGACTCGGTTGTCGGAGGAATGGGAAAAGCAGCAGAAAATGAAACGGGCAAACTGAATTCGACTGCAGCAGACTAACAATGAGACTGCACTAGTGATTTGCATAAATGTCGCACTGACATGGCAGAGGAGACGAAAGAAGAGTAACGGGTACACAAGGGATTATCTTCCTCATTGACTTGGGATCACATCGATTTCACTTTTTCTCTAGGACATTTGTTGAATTTGCGACTTGTCGAATAAATCATTTGATGGGTTGATTTCCTTCCGTTTGCCGACCTACAAGTTGTTCCACTTGTGCAGTGTATCTATTCGCTTATTTCATTACACCTTTTCACTGATTATGAGACATGAAAAAGTCGAAACATTTACTGCATCCAGGTATCTGTTGGACTTGTGAGTGATTTTCTTAACATTCTCGATTTTTAGGCTTCCGGATGACATCCAAAAAGCTGCCCCCTTTATCGCCTAATCCATACAAGACCTACCACGGACAGACCGACTCATTTCGACCTTCCATTCTCGAGGTAGAATGAGAAAAAATTTATCGAATTATATTAAAAAAAAAAAAAACCACATTGAGTTAGAGAAAAAACGGTTTTTTTAACTAATAGAAATTTCTCAGTCTTGAAGTAATTTTCAGGAAGGTATTTTATAAACTTTTGTCATTATCTATGATGAACATTTGATTGAGGAACCCGATGGCTTTGCCCGTCTCCTGCTGTTCAATTCCTGCTACGAGTCCATGCCCACGTCGTCAAAGATGGTTGTTTTCGACACAGATCTCGTCCTCTGGAAGGCCTTCAACGGGTTCATCTACCAGAGTGAGAAATTTAATAAGAATGCAAATACTAAAATTTTCATAACCAAATTTATGAAGGCTAGTTACATTAACAACTGTTCAAGATTTTCTTGAACGGGAACAAATCGAAAATCGTTATCAAAGACATTTTACAATTCCGAATAAAATTAGAATTTTCTAAAGGATAGAATGAAACTCGTAATTGATTTTTTTTTTTTTAAAAAGATCCAAATCGTCTCATCCCTATTCTTGAAAATTAGTAATTTGAAGTTCCTTCTTTTTTCTATGGAATAATTCCCTCGAATTTATTTTATTTTCAAGAACTAAAATGCTAATTTACAGATACCCGCCACGTTCTGCTGGCTGACAGCTCGAAAGAAGGCGCTATTTCGGGAATTCTCTCTGTGACTGATTTCATACGTGTGATGCTTAGACTCAACAAGTTCGTTTCATCTCACTTTTCTATTTATTCTTAATTTCAGAGAGCGCGAATCTCGTGAAGCAGCGAGTGGAGTTCAGGAAGAAGTGAAGACTATACAGACCGATGCGATCGGGAAAATGTCCATAAGGGATTATCGAGGTGGTTTTCGTTTCAAAGAAAGACGAATATCTGAACATTTCCAATATGAAAACATAAGAACTGAGTTGTCATCAGTGTTTTTTATGAACCTTCTTTTTCACTTTTACCAAGTGAATTGATTTCAGAGCTCGTGCAGACAGAAGGCAACTTCATGGACTTAGTTTCCATCAATGCTGACCAGAGGTAATGAAATTCATTGTTATCAACGCGCAAAAAGGCCATTAGAGCATAGAGGACCAAGCAAGATAAGCAGACTCTGATAGCCCTATTACGAAATAGTGTTCAATGAAGGGATCTAGAGGCATAGTTAGAGCATTTTCTCCGTTTGCTCTAGCTCCCGATAATCTCTTTCCGCACTGCTAATACAGACGTTGTAGTTGGAATATTTTAGTTTGTTGGAAGCAGCTCGTCTGTTGTGTCACCACCGCATTCATCGTCTTCCCGTCCTCGACCCCGACAATTCCTCGCCCCTCTTCATCCTCACTCACAAACGAATCCTCAAGTTCATGTGGTGCTTTGTGAGTTTTTTCCTGAAATTATAAGAAAAGCACAAATTTGATACATTTCGAAAGAAACATTTTATCTTTTTTCCTGAACAGGGTCAGCAATTCTGTCCATCTGAATGGCGCAAGAAGACAGCCAAGGAGTTGGGAGTCGGCACTTGGGTTGGCATTCGGGTTGTGAGTTCGATAACTTTATTCTGTCATTATACTGAAGTGCCATTTCAGGTGTTCTACGACACTCGCCTTTCTGACTGCTTGGACATTCTCCTGAACAAAGGAGTCAGTGGTCTGCCTGTCGTGGATCCCAAAACCCTCGAAGTACAGGATGTTTACACAAGGTTTGAGTTCTTTGACATGGTAAAGTCATCAAGAAATCTTCATATGATTTTAAGACTGAAATTTTCTCATTTTTATCAAATCGAACTAGACATTTTGTCTGTATTTCTCCAAAATCCTGCATAACGATGCAATCATTTTTAAACTTCTCTAATTTTTTCATTATTCGAAATGAATTTCCAGATTTGATGCAGTGGGAATCGCTCTGTCACAGGCCAATTGTCTCGATGTGACTGTCGAAGAGGCACTAGCCTACAAGAGGAATATCGATGTAAGAACATTTAGAAATAATCTGGTTCACCAGAAGAATCGATTTTAGCGCCAAACTGAGCGTATCGTGTCAGTAAAGGAAACGGACACACTCTGGCACACTGTGTCTGTGCTCGTCGATTCCAGTGTGCATCGCGTCTGTGTCGTCAACGAGAAGAATGCTATTGAGGTAAAAAGAAACATTTTTGTCAGGAAAGCACACATAAAGTGACCAGATTAGCAAATTAGGCGTTTTGGTCATTGTGTCATCCAGACATTAAACTCAATAATGTTCTTAATCTTATTTGTCTTTCAGGGAATAATCTCGCTTTCCGATGTGATAAACTTCATGGTAGTCAAACCGGGAAAGGCTCTGAAACCAACTAAATTGACTCGACACACGCAAAGTGCGGCAGGGGATCTGAGTGATCAGGTTGGCAATTGAATTTATTCGATCAAATAAGTCTAAATCTCCTCTCAATGTGAAAATGCATAAGATAAAAGGATAGTAAAATCACAAGGAAGTGCTTTGCAATTTATTGGAAAAAAAATATATTCTGGTGTATTTCGCACATTTGAGGGCCGAGTTTTGTGATTCATTTACCAAAAACAAACCATAAGAAATACAACATGAATGGCTCAATTTCTAGGCGATAACTGCACTTCTGCAGAAGAATGGAAAGGAGCTTGAGGAGGAAGCCGCTTACAAGAGAAATCCCACTTCATAACAGAATTCCAATGATTCACTAGGGAATATCTAGAAAGTATCAACTTTATAGAAATTTATACTCAAATTACTACTATCATCAAATTAACTTCCAAAATGTTAAATGCAACTGTGATTTCCTTCAAAACTTCTTGTGAAATTCAAGCCAGTTTACTTATTCATTAACCAGCACTTTTTATCACTTTCTTGTTCTGATTCGATACATCGTAAAAGAAACCTTCATGTATTTTTGCAGGTGACATTAACTCGAATTTCAACTAATTTTCAAAAATTAGGTTATTTCAGCTATCATTTGTAATAACAAAATTCGCTATCTTTCGAGTATATTTCATCTTTAAATTTATGAAGAGATTTTCAATTCATTATTTCAAGCCCATAATTTTGCGATAAACTCACTTTAAGTTACTCTAAAATCTCGGTCTACGCCATTCATGTATCCTATGGCTAAAATTTCATAATACCTTTGCTTAGAGTCCTTCAAATTTGACTTTCTAGTTTTTACCAATTTTATTTGAAATGCCGTCTCTTAGTAAAGTGTAATTATTTGAAAAAAAACGAAATGTTTGAATGCTATTTCATCTGCTATTTGCACAAATGAGTTTGTCAATGATCACATTATTTGTTGTGGTTGTGGATATTAATGATGAAATTTGTAATTGGACGGAAATTGCGGTTCTTTCGGATTGGGAATAATCTGCTCAAAACAATGCTAACACGGGCATGCGGCAATATTCAACTCTTCCTTTGTTTTCAGTTTATCTTATTCAATATGTGTACGTAAATATATTCTCACAATATATTTTATATAGACATGGAAGATGACGATATATCGACCGAGTTGAATTGCATAAATTATAGAAATTGACGTCATTCCCCATGTTTCTATCTATGAAATAATCTGAAAAGGCACAATACCGGTAAGTAGGAAATGAGACGAGAGAATTTAGAAAATGGAAGACATTGAAAATAATTGCAGTATTCTTAAAATTTAGAGATAACTATTGTGATACTCTATTATACATGAGGTCAATGTTGCGCGTGGCCTTTGCGAACGGGGGAGTTGCAAATGCAACGTGCCC
Source organism: Diploscapter coronatus (assembly GCA_964036155.1). NCBI lineage: Eukaryota > Metazoa > Nematoda > Chromadorea > Rhabditida > Rhabditidae > Diploscapter > Diploscapter coronatus. The sequence goes on along the minus strand of OZ038423.1, from coordinate 20,063,176 downwards.
CCTTGCGTCGCGGCGTGAGCTGCGAAACTCGCTCAAACAATTTTCATTTCTATTTTTTTGACGTTTTCATTTGAGATTTGAATAAGTATCCGATAGTTATCGATGATTACCGAATAATTATCAAAATCTCGAATGAAAACATTACAAAATGAATGAAAATGAAAATCCAGCTTGAATAATGAGTTCGCAATGCATGCCGTGGCACAAGGCGGCGCGGTGCGTTTTCACCGCTCCCTTGAGCGAAGGGCACTGGCAACTCCCACCTCAGTTATAGTGGAGAGTAAATCGACGACTAGAATCATTTCAAACTAATCCTGCTCACTAGTGTAAATTACCCTTTAACTCTAGATCACTACGATGTAATTATGGCAATTTGATTGGTAGTTGTAAGGTGGTATTATGACGAGTAGGAAATACAATCTGAGGATGAAGTAAATCTCAATCGCCTCATGCGAATGTTGTTCGATTTATCTAATTGCTGTTTTATCAGAAATGCCGAATTGAAATTAGTGTAGCAATAGCTTGACTTGATGAAATTATCGGCATCTCTGATTCAATATTCAATAATAATATATCGAATCGAATATCGATTCGAGCATGGAGACATTACATAATCGTAATCTTAAAATACCTAAAAATTTGCCTTAAAATTTCAAAATAGTGCCCGTAATTGTGATCTAAACATCGACTTATCTCTATTCTGATTGATAATGACATCAAATAAGTTATCTAACATTTGTTTTTTGTTCAGGTCATCCTGAGCTCAGAGTGTTCTTTCTTTGCTAAAGTTTCGATAAGTTATGGAGGAATCAGGTGTGAGTGGAAGTTGTGAGTGATGGTTAGGGGAAATATGTGATTGAGGAATGAAGAGGGAGAGCAGTGAAGCAGCTGAAGCGAAGGGACGACCCGTGGAGAACCGGAAAATGAACACATCGACACAGTGAGTTTGATAGTAATGATGGGAGACTATTCCATATCCATGGAGTCCTTGACGAGTCGAGGCACTTTGGCCTTGTCATCGCCAGCCTCACTTGTAGCAGTCGAGTGTGCCGAGATGTGCTTCACCTGAATGCATTGCCTTGTGCTAACTAGGTCTCTCCCTTTGTGACACTCGAACACTAACATCGCTATCTGTCATCGCCACCAACCTAGTTGACTGCTGGTGGTTCATCGCTCCGTGTCGCATGAACGAAGGTGGAGCTTGATGTCGTCTGAAATACATTCAATTGAATAGAATGAACCTTCCCTGATAATGCCAGTTTAGTAGTGTCCAGATCTGGTCAATCAATTAAGATAAGATAAATTACACACAATTTTGAACACCGAATTGTGGTGAAATGCAGAGTTGACTGAAGGTTCGGAACAATTGTGATTATGAATGAAGTTAGGTAGGCTCAGCTATTGTGGGCCAATTTTAATGCAAATCTGGGTACATATTCTTTTCTCTGGATTGCGAATTCCTGTCAAAATTCGTTTTATATTGGTTCACGATAATTCGCTTTGCCAACTTCGTTCATAATCAGAACTATTTCAAACTTTGGCCGTCGCCTTATTTTAAAATTTTCACTAAATAAGATTCTAGCAATCCTTTAACTCTTTCACATGGAACCAGTGCAGGCTGGAATCGGATTTTGAAAATTTCGAAGTCAGAGTTAAATTAAAAAAAAAAAACTTTTCGGAATCGGGGTTCTGATTTTAAATTGTTCGGAGTCGGAGTCAACTCCGGCTCGGTGCTGCATGGAATGTGCATTTATTTTATCACAAGTGTTTCGTTTTCGACACTTATAACTGATCTTACACACGAATGTTGAATAGAGCAAGAGTACTTTTTAGTGTATTATGCATTTTACTCATTATCTTCTTCGTCTCATTTACCCGTGATGGTTCCTTCCCATGTAGCTGCTGTCCGGCGCTCTTGCTGCAGTTGACGTATCTTCGATTGTGGTTTGTGGAGTGAAGTCCCGTTGATTTTCCATCTGAAATCTCATTCTCTTACTCGGATGCGTAACGCGTTTGAGTAGTGCTTATGAATTGTGTGACAGCTCTTCTAAACAACGTGACAACTCGCTCTGCTGCTTGCCTGCCTTCTGTCAGAGAAATGCGAGTTCTTGTAGAAAACATTGTGCGTGTATTTAGAGCAAGCAAAGAAAAAAAAACATACACATAAATTAGCGGCTAGTAATTGCTTATCTTCCTGCCCAATTATGTGCGCAGTGACTTTCCTCTTCCTTCTTCTCATTCGTAATTTATCTACGTTTACGCTTCCTCTAATTGCCTCTAGGATTTCAAAAGAAGAAAAATGCCACTAAATTGATTGCAATTAGGCAGAGAGTCAGAGTTTTTGATAGCTCTTACGTAATTGGGAAATTTAATTAATCATATTTTATAAATCTGATATCACACTTTTCATGCCTAATCAAAATTACTAATTTTTTCTACCTGGTAATCCCAGTTTCTCCTTCTATTTCCTTGGTTTTGTGAACCCCGTCGACTTCTTCGCACGCAGTAAGTTAGAAGATAAACTATTATGAAAATATAGACTGTCACAGTGAGGGCGAGGATGCTGAAATATACAAACTTATTTTAAAAGGCTTAGAATTTGAAATTACCATAGCCTAAGGTCATTCAAATATGTCGCCACATCGTGCAAATCGTCTGCCATTCGTATGAATTTGTAGCTTTCGCTGAAACATCGTCGATAAAAATGTATGACAATATAAAATTATACTCATTATGACAAATTCAACCTGATCTTCAAATATGCCAATACTTCTTTACGTATAGTAATTTGAATTTAGACCCCGCACCCTAACCGTTATCGTTTTAAATTAAAATTAACATAATTAAGTTCATGCAAACTTCTTTCGCATATTTTTCATACCTCTTTTCAATAACTTCATATAGAATATCCTGCATGACTCCCTTGGACCGTTCTATTTCCGCCATTTCTTTTGAGACCCTTTTCATCCTCATCCAAAATTGATAGATTTAGTTTGTAAGCAAGTAAATAAATTCCTAGACAGAAGAGGCGCGATATAGCAATGTGTTGAAGCCTGAGACGTTGAATAAAGAAGAAGTTGAGAAGATAGTGAGAATGAGAGTAAGCAAATTAGGAATGAAAGAAGAGTTATAGATGGAATAGATAGAATAGAAAAAGGAAAGGGAATGAAGGAGATAGGCTGAGAAATTAGAGATGTGTTCAAATGAGAGCAGGGGGCAATTTGCTGGGCATACTTGGAGAGCCGAACTCGGATAAAAGCGCCATAGAGGAAGTGTCTAATTGTTGTTGAATGCTCGATATCCCTACAGCTATTTTAACCATATCATATATTGCGTGACTAAGCAAACTAGACCGTTAAAAATGACGATTTCCTCAAATTTTGATCTAGAGATTTTTAGAGTTTGGTCCGGATTTGAAAGTTAGCTTTTATGAGATCTTCCGAAAATTGAGCAAAGAGTTGCGTATATCTAGTGGGTACAGAGAACTGTCAATGTTTTCGCCTAGGCTTTTCATTGACAAATTGCCGATATCCAAGGTAGATACAAATGTCAACAAACAATTGATCAGAATAGAAAATCGAACGAAAGCAATGGGCTGCATAGACACGGGACAATGATAAAGGTAAAGATATGGAAAGGTAGAGGATAAGCAAAGAGTAAGGGAGTGTTAAAGCCGAGGAGTGTGAGTGGAGAACAGCGAGATACAGAGATGATGATCAGGTTACCAGATAGAGACAGAGATAGCTGCTTGTTGGAGGTTGTTTAAACTAAAGATGGAGAATGAATCATATTCACAAGTTGAACGGAAGATCAGAGTTGTTGTTGTTGTTTGTTGTTGAATATTGAAATTCTGGAGAGCTGACAATAAAAAGAACACCGATGAAGAAAATTGCAAAACTAGGCTAGCACTATGCTCGGATTTCGCTTCATTGAGATGAAAAACCATCAACATTCCATGACGGAGCATGAAATATCAGAAGAACACTGCGACGTGTTGGTCCCATAAATGGGATGAAGAAGAATTGTGTCTACTGCTTGCTGCCTGTGAATGTTATTGCATGAGGAGTGCAGTCAGGCAGTGATGCAGTCAGCAACTCCCCGTTTTGAATGGAATAATTCACCACGTAAGGCTGTAAGGCAGGCAGATTGCCTTATTTAATGAGCAGCATTGGCAGAGAGCAGAGCAAAGAGAGAATATATGCTGCAGATGCCCTTGTTTCCCTCCTTTTCACAGGAGGAATAATTCATGTCTGTCCCAATTTATTACGCTGTGCATTCCGAGACATTTGTCTCGGCACAGCAATTGACTTACCCATATTCGGCTGGCCGATAGAAATGGTCCATGCAGGTCTATGACTATACTGAACTGTAGTTTGTTACGACACAATGGCTGAGATTAGGAATAATTATCGTATAGGTTATGACAAATTACGTAATAGAGCATCGATAATTTGCAATACAATAATAGATATGGGAGAAAAGTGAAATAAAAGAGGAATAAGCTGCCGAAAGGAACATGGATAAGAAGAAATAGCAGAGGATGTGGAGAGTGACCAGGCAGGAAGGGAGGATGGAACACTCGAAGATAGAACAAGGAGGAGAGATTCGGAGGAAATATGGAAATTTGCTGAAGACGGCTGTTGGGCTGCTGCAGAAGAAGTAGATGGAAGAGCTGCAAATCGAAATGGGCAGGGGAATGGGGAATGGGAAGAGGAAGGGGAAAGGAGGGAAAATCACTGCCTGCGGGAAAAGGAAGCGGGGAGAATTGGAGAGGAGGGACAGGAACAAGCATCGGAATGGAATGGATGCCGGTCTGCACTGCTTCCTGTGCTTATCCCATCAATACCAAGTGCGAAGCGGAGAAACGAGACTGACGCTGAAAATGGAAATGGAAAAGGAGAGCCAAGAAATGGAGGAGCAGGACAAATTTATGCACTTGTGCTCAGGCATGGAGAAGGCAGGCTGGAAGAAGCTCTAGCTACCAGGCTCAGGCTGGCCTGCCTTGCCTCTCAATGAGAAAAGGAGAAGGAGAATCCTCTAACGATGTTATTCAAGCAAGTAGAAGAGCTAGACGAAAATGCATACAACAGAACTGATGATGCAATAACGAAAAGGAAGAGGAAAGGGGTTGAAGCAGAAGAAAATAAAGACAAAGGTGGAGTGGAGATGGGAATGCTTCTCCAAATTATGAATAGAATGTCACTGGAAGAAGCAAGCAGAAGAGACGGAGACAAGAGAGGCAGAGAGGGAAGAACGAAAGACTGAGAGTTCGCAGGACCAACAATGCAAGCAAATGCAGAGATTGATAAATTTTACACTGCCAAATGGAAAATGGATTGTGGATGGGCGAGCGAGGGACGGGGAGATGAAAGATAATGAGAGTTGAAATGAAAAACGGAGTGAAGGAGTGAAAAGCGCGTGAATTGGTATGAATAATGGATGAGCAAAATGTGGAGACAGCATTTGAAGGATAGGGAAATTGCAGATTGTGAAATCATCGGGACATGAGAAAGCACTATTGAGACATTCGACATGACTGCCGATAATTAGATCCCTCGAGTGTTGCCACAGAGACAGCAGCTCTGTGCTCGTGCTTGTGATTGCCCGCGACATTAGCTTATCCTCCCCTGTCAGTGCCCGTGAGGTTGTTGATTATCACTTTTTCTATTCCCATGCTCGCCATGTTAAGCACAACTTCTACTCTAATAGCCTATTAGCAATGTTATATGCTGTGTGCACATAAATATTACATTACAAAGAAAATATTTTGAAAGTATCAATTACATTACAATTTCTAGTAATTTTTACTCTAAAGCATAGGCACATCATTTTTCTTGTACCCTCAATTTTTGTTTCGAGGGTATTAACATTTCACATAGTCTTGAAGATTTCACTAGAATACTTACTATTTCTTTTCCGCGAAAATTGAAACTCGTCTGAGTTTATGTGAGGCAATAAAGCATATGATATTATTTTGGCAATAAAACTGGCATAAAGCATCTTCTATTGGCATATTGTTTTATTGAAAAACGAAATAGACCATAGCCAATTCAATGCTATTTAATGATGGAAAATGCAAACCATTCTCACTGAGCCTTTTAATGATATCATTTAGACAAATCTCAGATCTACCTACATCATATTCCGATTCCCATTTCGTTACCTCAACTAATGACTTTTAGTCACTGCCAAACGTATTCCTTCCTTCTTCTCTCTATTAAAATATTCCTTATTTTCCCACGATACGTATGTATTCTCATTGTTTGCATAGCGATACTTTGAAAATTTCACGAAAAATTCAAGTCGATATGTATAAAAGTTGCGCATATCATAAAATATAATGTAGTCAACTTGTGCGGCTTTAGCAGAATTTATAGCATTTTAGGACATCGTTGGGAAAGTTAGGAGTTTAAAATAAATCTGTGATACTAGATTTAATACCTACTTTAATAAAATAAATACTGAGCACATTATTTTAGCAGAATAAACAATAGCTTAATTTAATTCAATAGTGTGTATATTAAAATGCAAGATATTTTATGCGTCAGAAAACGTAGTTCAAAAATATTTTTTTTAATCATTTTCCTATGGGAAACTATTATTTTCTATCGTATTGTTAATTCCTGATCAGAAAAGTCTTAGTTCTTAGTTATCTAATTTCGAAAGGCTTCTATTTGTCCTATTTTGGACAAATCATAAATAATAACAAGATAGTTCATATGACGCGCTGTTTGTAAAGATGGAGATCGAAATAAGTATCGTAATGTTTATGAAATATTTTAGTCTTCTCTATGAACATGAAAACTAATAGTTAGGAGTAAAATATTACGCTGAACTTTAAATAAATGCCTCAACTTCATTTTTTGTTTACCATTCTCTCAAATAATAATTCGAATTAAAATATAGCATATAAGTCTTGGTTGTCCAAGCATGATATATCTCTATGATATTTTTACATTACACCTTCAGTAAGATATTTTTAGGCAAAATCTAAACTTACCTATTTCACATATTTTAGCTATTAGCAACACATTGTAATATTTAGCAAAGATGTAGCAAAATGGTATAAAAATTGGACTCACCCTTTAACCATATTACCTTCTGCATCTGCCAAATTTAGGACATAAACACTCATAAAGTGACGATTGGGGATGAAATTAGAAACTGGAATGTCGAATATCTGGATGGGTTTGCAGATGAGTTGATTGGCTGAATAAAGGAGAGATATACCTGAGCAGAATGAAACTCGACAGAGCGACAGAGATTGAGAAGGACAAATCAACCACACAAAAAAGACGAAATGAGCGATGAGAGTGAAAACGAGAGGACTTGATCGACAGCCCAATGGATGGACAGAAGGGGAGATGAAGGCATGAATAGAGGAATAGAGCTGACGGAGACATTGGGATGCGAATGGAGAATGATAGATGATTGGTGATTAGTGTTGAGAGTGATAAGACATGATTAGTGGAGTTGCTGAAGGATGGAAGAATAGAGGATAACGAACCGGAGACTGGGAAAATGGGAGTGGGGAAATGGGTAAAGAGCACACGCGACAAGACAAGTCCAGGTGAGCAGAGGAAGACGGGAAGATTGGCGAAAACAAGGATGGAACATGGCTGCAGGAGCACAAGCAGATGATGATTTGGAGATTGCTGGATTTCCGCCCGCTGTAATATGCCTTTATGCCTTCAAGTGCCATTGCATCGACGAGAGATCAGCCATACCCCATTCTAAGTCCGAGAGAGAATGGAGAAATACAAAAGGCCCATAATACATTCAGTTTTTTAACTACTAATAATATAGATAGAGCTAAAATGAGTCGGAAGAATGAGAAGTGAAAATTGCAGATGACGCAATGAGCCAATGAAAGAAAGAAGACAGGCGGGCAAATAAGGCCTAAGGACAAGAAAAGGATGCAGCAAAGGGGATGCTAGGAGACGGAAAAGCAGAAGACAAGGGAAGAGGCAGGAAGGAATATGGAAGAGACTGCGCAACTGCGAAAGGACGAAGATTCAGAATGACTGACGAAATGGAGCATGGGGCAATACAAATCCACTCCAATCAAAATTCACAAGGTGCACTCTCCTGACTGGAAGAAATGGCGTCGGAGCCATAATCCCTGCATGATGTTGTTCTCGGCTCCACTCCCAAGGGCCCTTCCTTCTTCTGCTCGGATTCTGCATATCTCTCATCTTTCGATATCTCGCACAACTCCTCCAATCTCACTCTCCCACTCTTTACTCCTGTTTCCTTTCGACTACTCAAAAACTCGAGCACAGTTCGATTAGAAGAGAGGGAGGAGGTAGCTACTGACTGCTGTGAAGGAGTGTGAATGAAGAGGGTCTGAGCTTGGAAAGGAAACCGATAGGAGCAAAAATGGCAGCATGGGCAATGGATAGGGGAAAGGATCAAAAGGCAGCTGGTGTGGTTGGTGTGTAAGTGAGCAGGATATGGGAATTTGGAATAGAAAGCACACAAACAAGAATTGCAGAGACTGCCTGGCTGCGAAAACGGGGAGAATTTGGAGGTAGACGGACTCAGTCACTCACTCGTGAAATTCACTGCTCTGGATGGGAATGGGGACGGGAGATGGCAGGGTAGGGCAATGCACTTTCGGACACAACTGATGGGAATATGGCAGAGGAAAAACGAAACGAAACACATTGAGAAAGGAAGCAGCAATATAAAATGATAGAGGCTGGTAGGGCACGAGGCACACACAGGACAGAGGGGAGGGCAGGGAAAACGACTCACAGACTCACATAACCCAGGGAGTTTCATACATTTTATAAGCAGACTGCACAAATGACAATGCTCGATTCGCAGAAAGATGAGCGGCTGACTTGGGAATGGAGACGGGAACGGAAATACGGGAATATGGAAATATGGGAATGGAGTGGAAGGATAGAAAACGGTATGTATGAGTGGATGACATAAGGAGAGGAGGAACTGGAATAAAGATGTTAGAAAAAGATGCGAGGAATTAGAGGTGGCTGAAGGGAAGATTGGCCCGAATCGGATGAGGACGAGAAGGAGACCGAAAACGAGTCTAAGTCCCTAGAGACGAACACTCTTTGCACTGCTCCGAGCAGCAAACTCACCTCTCCTTTATCTTATCTGTCTGGACCTCTTCAAATCCCATCTTACCTCCTAAACTCATTTTTATCCGCACCACATTTCAATTTCCGTCATTCATCCCTCTAGCCGGGTGTGTTCATTTTGTGCGGCGAAATTCAATCGGCAGTTTCAATTTGCATGCTGACATATTTGGGGAAGTTGGCATATTTATCAGACAGACGCATTCGTTATTTCCCAAGTGAATAGTCTGACCTGATGAGTTTCTCGAGAGAGCCCATGGCTGCTCGGCTGCTGACAATCGAGTGGAGACTGTGTGAACGGGGATCTGTTTCGGACAGGGCAGGTAGATTGCTTCCCAAAGGCGGCAATTGAATGATCTCCTCTGCGGCTGGTTGCAACGAGCTGTCCTCTTCGCTCTCGTCTCTGAAATTACAAGCCATCATCGTTATGATAGGATCATTGGGAAATCGTAAATCTGAATCTAAAAAGTCTAAACCAGAAGAAAGTGTGGAGTAAAAGCGGAAGGAAGGAGGATGTGTTGGTTTGGTCCGGGAGATATATGTAGAAACAAAGTTAGGGGGACAGAAGCTCGGTTCGGGCTGTGGATAGGGGCTGGAAGTGAGAATGAGACAGAGGGACGGGTAATGAAATGAAGGAATAAAACTCGCAAACTGGCAGCCGAAATACCCCCAGAACTGCTGCCGGCAGCCAGTGCGAAGAGCGGAATTGAGAGACAAAAAGTGATAGTAAAATGACTGAAATTGCACTGTTCATCAGTGAATATATCGTTGAGTTTAGAGAATAAATTTAATATGCCATAATTTCTAGTGAAATTTAGAATTACGGTATGTATTCTTCGACGTAAAGTCGATTGATTGGTTTCTAGAACTAGAATATCAAATATCATATATAAAAAATATAAGAATCATGCAATTCCCGACGATGAAACAGACAAGGATCTACTCGTTTTCTTCCTATGATTTATGTCGAAGTTTCAGGCACAAAATTATTAATGTAACTCATGATTTTCAGCAGGATGAAGTACTTTTGGAAAAAAAACAAATGTTCACTAAAATATTCCTAATGAGGTTTACATTTCTATTTTTTTTTAATTTAGATGCTATCAAATAAATTAAAGCAATGATATTATTTTCATAGCAAAATGGAACATATTGCCGCATTTTATTTCTGAACATTATTTAATCTAGCTAATACCTAAGTAAATTTACTTTATACTTGCATAACTGAATTGATTTTTTTCAATTATATAAGAAAAAGTATTCCCATTAAAAAAGGATAGTACAAAAGAGACGGGATGCAAAACGAAATTGATGCTAAATGAAAGCAATGCTTCAAGATTTTAATACATATATCATGCGCAAAAAGTTTTAAAACTATTTGAAGTATTCAAAAATTCTAAATAGTCGCTTTAGAATTAATTTATCTTGTAATAAAGTTGCAAAATGGAAATTTTTCTACTCGAACTTATTTATTCTACATAGAAGAGAATTTATTCCTAATTTGAGAAAGTTATAATGATAGATAGAAAAAAATGTCTTTAATTTTCACGCCATAAATATTTCTTAAACATCAGCAAATCATGTATGATAAAGTAAAGATAAAAAGCTTATTCTTAGGCATTATATGTAATAATTACGTTATTTTTAAGAAAATAAATACTTTTAAAAAATTAAATAAGATTTGGGTAAATAAGTATTGTTAGAAGGAACCTAACTATAAGGCGCATAGTGGAAGAGTGGAAGAGGGTCCAGATGAGGAGAACAATAACAAATGAGGAAAGAAATGCATTAAGTGAATGGAGGACGGGATTGAGGGTTGAGCAACAGCAAAAGGGGACAGCAAAGCAAAACTTGGCTAGAATTGAGAATTGGGAATGAAAATCCGACTGACTAACTGACTGATTGACTGACTGACTGAATAAGGAGGAAGGACAAGGGATGGGCTGTGCATAATTATTTGAGATTATTTGACACTTTGTAGAGAAGACTTAGAGCTTGGCAGCGAAATAAATGAAAAGTGGAAAGGAATGAAAATTGGCAAAGCTTGTGTGGGAAAGTGACAGACAGATAGCTAATAAATCCCCCGCAAAGAGGAGATGCAAAGCGAAGGAAAGTAAGAGCAAAACTGACTTTAGTGTATCCTGTCCTTTTACTTCCAATTCTCGTGTTGTAGTGACTAACATTTTAGAGCTATTTTGCTATTGCCTCATTTAAAAGGCAAATTTGTCGACATTTTTCGCATTTCAAATACATTGTCTTAGCGCATAGATACATAGAGAGATTTGTTGAATAACTTAATTTCTAATAAATAACAGCGATTATTTTGAAATATTTGACATGCTATTTTAAAAGATGCATAATTTATGAATAGCGTTGATAAGTACACTAATTATAATTATGATTGATGACAGACTGAATGAATGGATAACAAATGTAAATTTAGTTTGCCTAGACTAGCATATGCAATAGGCTACTGATGTATAAACATAATAAATATGCAGGATTTTAGATACAGAATTGCGTATATTTTTTCTCACAGCTGATTTTTAACTGTGACGGATGTAAAATGGCCGGTCAGAGGAATAAAAAAATGAGACTCGAGTGAGTAACCGAGTAAAACAGGAAGGGAGGAAGCGGAGAGACAATAGAGTTATCCAAGTAGAGATAGAGATTTAGAGAGATAAAGAGGATAAGGGATATAGAAAGAGTAGGGGAAAGGTGACAAGAAGTCGCAAGTCGAAATGGAAACGTGATAGTCGTTTGGTGCTGAATGCCTGAATGACTTGCGAATGCCATCACAATCTGCATTGCTGCTCTTTTGCAGTGCTCAGGTGCAACTGATCTTGTAACTGACAGGTTAAGGCATGTAAAAGTTACCCTGCGTCACATACATGTGCTGATGGGTAGCAATCCAAATGACATACAAGAATACTAAATAAAAAGACATAACTTCTCGCGAGCTGAATTCGCATTACCTTTCACTTGCTCACGAAATTCGCTGATGCTACCTCAAAACGCATCGAATCCCACGATTTATCTATGAATAAACACGAAATCTGCAGCTCTTTGTTTGAATAGAGCCAATTCCCACTCACACAATTCGGAATAAATTACTGTAAATCAGGCAGTGCAAATACAGTCTGCCGTAACACTGGGGAATGGTGGGATTTCGTACAGCAAATAAAAGAAAGCTATGAAATCAAGGCAGCATATGAAAGGATGGATGAATTGAAGCTAAAGACGGAAAGGGGCAGGGAAGGGGGAAAGGCAAAGGCAAAGGGGAAGGGATTGGGACTGAAAACGAAAGGCAATGGAATCTGAGAAGGTGGACGGACAAATACAAAGATGAAGAGAATTCGGATGGAGAAAGGGGGAGAGAAAGAGAGAAGGAGAAGCTGTGAAAAAGAGCCTGATAAAAAACGAAGACAAAAACGAAGCCGAAGTTGCAAATTTCAGTCTTCAGTTAGTCAGTTCTCGAAATTCTCAGATCAACATCTCATCTATCAATTTTCACGATCTATTTTTCTCACAAATTAGCTAGGCTCCATTCCCTGTGATTGATACAACTCGGGATTTAAAAACTTTGAATTCTTGAAATTTACTTACAGCGATTTGTAGAGAAGACGGCTTATAATCCAGGAGGCCATTTGAATGAGCAATGCCGTGACAGGGGCTGAAAATGACAACTCGTTTTGGGGAATTTGAGATTGCGTCGAATTAATGAACGTGCGTATACTTTTGTCATTCTCTACCTATTAGTTGGTCAGTTGATGAAGTCCAACTTCCTAACCTTATTATACTCGCTTTTATAGCTTTAAAGATATGTGTATTCCATAAAAGTTCATTTTTATTTACTCATTTATTCACAAATATGTCATATCCTAGTTAGGGGGAGATATAAAAGTATACACGTCGAGTTCCAAAAACGGATAAATAGTGAAAGGGAGGATTGAAATGGAAATGAAAATGGCTCTGCAAAACAGACAGGCAGACAGATAGCAGAGAAGAGCCGAGAGATGCCAATGATGAAGAATGAGGAAGAGCAATTGAGCATGCATAATCATGCATGACACGTAGAAATTAGAACAATTCGAAGAAAGAAAAACTGAACTGGAAGTTAGAAGTCGAATTGAGTTGAGTTGAATTGTGCATAAAGAGAACAAAAAGCATGGAAAAATGTACAGATAAAGAGATGATGAAATAGAGAAATTAAAGAAGAGAGAGAGGAAGAGAAGGAATGCAAATGGCAGTGGCGGAATAGCAGAAGCAGCAAAAGCAGGGAGCACTCAGGAGGAACGATTCAATTACTATTGGAAAGGGGTGGCATGGCGCTGACAGCCAAACGAGCCAATAGATACAGGCCACTTATTAATCACAAATCCGGAGATGGGTGGTCAGACTTACTCGAGGTTTGGCCACAGGCGTATAGGGATTTGAGAAAATTCAGACTATTTGCATTTCGTTGAGAAATTTCTCAATGGTAGAGTTTGTAAATAGCGCCGATCAAACTCGACGATGTGTGTATACCGCAAATGGCTCTGTCTATTAATTCCTCCTCTCTAAGATCTCCCTCTTCCTGCGTTTCTGCCTTTCTGCCGCCAGCCGCCTTCGACCTCTGTTTCTGTTCCGCAAATCCTCTACACTTCCCTGCTCATCTTCACTCATTATGCCGCAACTTCCTTTCATAGACAAGAAATAGATGAAGGGGAAAGTTGTTGAATCTGGGCATATAAACAGAAAAGCAGCGAGCGAGCAGAAATTGCAGAAGAAATGCAGATTGCGGATAAGGGAAGAAGAGAATCTTTCAATGGGCACAAATGAATCCGTGGATCTGATAATGGAAATGAGTACAGCAGGTGATGGAATGTGTGACGACATCGAGAAGCGTAGTAAAGCAGAAAGAAAATTTTGCAAAAAAACTGTTCGAACATCAAAGAAAATAATCCGAATTTAAATTAAATTAGGCTACAGTAGATTTATTTTGAATTAACAAGGGACACTAATTAAAGTGTCTGACGCCAATCGCTTGAATTTTTCTACTCGGGGATTTTTGAATATCTCTCCGAAACTGAAGTCCGTTTTTCCTAACGGTGTGTTAAGAGCGAGGTCTAAAAACTCGATTTTGCCTTCTGTTCGTTGATAGTAAAAAATGAGCCTCTTTTCAATCAGCTCATTTGAATTGAAAAAAAAACCTGTTCATTGCTACAAATCGAGTTGAATTAGGTGATTTTATTCGACAGCTGTTATTTGGCGAGATGATGAGACCTATATTTTCCCACACTATTTCGTCCTACTTTCCTTCCTTCTCATATCTCTAACTATAGGTCTTGTCATCTCGTCATATAGTAACTGTCTTCCATTCATCATTTCTTGAATTGTATCCACTCTCGTTCTGCACGCCTCCCTTTCCTCGCTATTAATCTTGCAAGAAAATGAGACGTTTGAGAAGCCGAACCGTGTAAGTTGATGCAATTCGAGAAGTGACAAATGAAATCATCGAATTCAACTCGATTTGTGGTAATGAACAGGTTTTTTTTTAATTCAAATGAGCTGATTGAAAAGAAGCTCATTTCTTACATTTACTATCAACGAACAGAGGGCAAAATAGAGTTTTTAGACCTCGCTCTTAACACACCGTTAGGAAAAATGGACTACAGATTCGGGACGACGATATTCGAAAATCCCTGAGTAAAAAAATCAAGCGATTGGCGTCAGATACTTAAGAGCTTCCCTTATTAGTACAAATGAGATATGTTCAAGTCGTAAACAAAATATCGCTGAAAGTTATTCATTGATCTTCATACTGTAAATGATACTGATACATTTAACCTAGAATATAATGATAAAAATTGAGAATGTCAAATATAAAAGTGAAGATTGAATATATTTCCAATTTCATAAATTTATAATGAAAATAAAAAAGTCTGCCATAGTAAATTTCCTATGCAATTTTAACTGTCAAACACTGCTTACGATAGCTTCTGCAAGTAATGAAAACAGACAACGAAATCTTGCAGCTCGATGCAACGTAGCTAATTAGCCTTAAAACAACTCTGCTCAGGTTTATCTTCCAAACAATCTTCTCTGACACATGATTTCAATGAATGAATGAAAATGCGGCGAGGAAGATGAAAGAATTTCGCCTCCCTCTTGGCTGTGCCCGTGACAATTAGAGAAATCCCATTAAAATTGCGCTTCTTAACTTGGTTCCTAGTAAATATTAGTATATTTCTGGAGAAGCGGATTTAAATTGAAGAGCAGAAGTATTTTAGGTTAGTCTTCATAAGAATAAGAATGACAAGCCGCGTAAGGAAAAGAGAAGATGAAATGAAAAGAAACGAGAAATCGAGTCAGAGTTTGAATAGAAGAAGAAGGGGAGGCTGCCCACCTTCGATGCAGAAACTGCTGCTGAAGCTGCCGGGAAGTAGTGGGAAGTCGGGCACGTTACCATAAGCCTAGGGGCCAAAACAAGCAGTGAGAGGGATTTGGGGAAGGGTTAAACGTGCAACGGGTACGGCTTATGACCACCAAACTGGGCTGTATACGAAAAGCAAAAAGCAAGAAAAACTAAATG
Source organism: Diploscapter coronatus (assembly GCA_964036155.1). NCBI lineage: Eukaryota > Metazoa > Nematoda > Chromadorea > Rhabditida > Rhabditidae > Diploscapter > Diploscapter coronatus. Next base: position 20,047,501 of record OZ038423.1, on the reverse strand, counting down.
ATGATGTTGTCATTGCTGCTGGCATCGGAGTGCCAGAGTCCATGAGTGTGAGTGTATAGTTTGACAAGTCGAAAAACTGAGTGGAAAGGAGAAAGGCATTTGCATAAAAACAGAAGAAGACAATCAAACGCATCAGAAGTGGAGAGAATGCATGGCTAAATGCTGAAAGCTGAATGCTGAATACTGAATGTGAATATGGAATGAAGATGAAGAATGAAGAAAATGAAATCGAGAGAAACAGAACGAGGGGAGAGAAGAAGGGAGAAGAAATGGAAGACGTCTTTGTTGAGAAGGAGAAGTGCCAAAAACGCTGCACATCCACTCAAAAACCACGATCAAAGAAAAGGAAAGACACGTTTATTCATTTGCACTTTGTGAATGAGTCAGTCTGTCTATGATGTCTCTAGTCCTTTATCGGATTGTCTCGTATAGACGATGGTGAGTAACTCTGTCTTCGTCTGACTGCTCCTGCTGATGCATTTGGCTTTGTGTCCTCGAGCCCAGCAGAGAGTGTCTTTCTTCGATCGACCGACGCTGTCGCAGATCTCCTTCTGATAATGGCCTAACTCGTTGTAATTACAATATTCAGCGCTTACAGCAGCGCATATAGACTTGGAACAAAAAATGATCAGTTGTAAATCTAGTTTTTTCAATGCTGCTGAACCGATTGTGGTAAAAATATTGAACAAAACGATACGTCTGGTCATAATATTCTTCCAAGTTTCATGAAGATCAGCTTTACGAAAAGTGAAAGTTAATATTTTCAGCAATCATTTATTGTTCCAATCTTTATGCGCTACTGTATAAGATTAATGCATAATGTTTCCAAATTAGAAAGAATCAATGATTTCTCAAGTTTTTAGAAATATTGTTATGTGTGCAGTGTAAAATCAACTCATAGCTCCCGTTAAAGTTCAGGACATTTTTTACTAATGCGAGTTACGCAGTTATAATCAAGAAATTCATCATTAGGTTGAGTTTTTTCAAGCTATACGAAATAATTATGCATTAATCCACTTATGAAATATTACCTCCATTTGAGTACTTGTATTCGATTATTCTTGACAGAGTCTCTGGTGAATTCCTTCATCGACTTGCTTCTTGACGTATCAATCATCGCATTGTCTCCTTCTTCTGCATCTCTTTCTGTTGTTAGACCGATTTCTTCATTCGTTCCAGGTTTAATCACCTAAAATTTTCAATCTTTTATTCTAAAAGAAAGTATCTTATTTCCTACTTCTGGCATAGGAGTCAGAATATCAATGACATTAATGGATGGTTTCTGTATGATTATCTCCTGTTCGGCGTTCAACTCAGAAGGTCCTTCAACTTCTCTAATTTCTTGCTTCTTTCTAGTCTTTGACTCATCCAAGGCTCTTCTAACCTGAAATTTAACATTTCAAAATAAAAAATTAATTCAGAGTAAGTTTACATCAGCTAAACCAACACATCCGATCAATCTTCCACATTCAGTCACAAATGCAATATTCAATTGCATCATCGAGAATATTGAGTGAATCTGAATTATTCAACTAAAAATTGATTAAGAAAACTGATAATTACTCGATAGAGCGAGGTCTTCTTGACGAGTGAAAATGGAGCAGGATCGATATCTTCATCAGTCAGCTCAAATTCTTCCTTGAGCTTTTCCCTTTCCCATTCTTCTCTCTTAATTTACGTTTTTTAACGAAGAAAAACCTTTGTAACTACTTCCTTGGGAGTCAAATCATAAACTGGATTATTTTTATCATCGTTCATTTTATGTCCAAAGTGCATAAGATGAAGATATTTCTTTGCCTGATGAATATAGCCTAAAATTATAATAAACTTTCATGATCTTCATCATTCATTTAAAAAATACCCCTAACAAATGAGTGATATTCACTAGATAGAGAGTGAATCGTTCGATATTTTCTGTCGATTGTATGGCTGTGTTCAGAATGAATCTCTTCAATGTCTTCTGAATGCTTAAAACTTATCATGGTTTTACAAAAGAAAGTATTACCCAATTTATCAGCATGCTCCTTATTCATTTGACAGACTGCATTTCTCCTCCAACAACCAGATTCCTTCTTTTTCGACAACTCATGTTCATATTCTGTTGTAGGTACAACGAGAAATCTTGAAATGTTTTCAGATTTATTTCATTTCGCCATATTTTTCATACCTCAACCCTTTCTTTCGTTTGTTATTCTCCATTTCCAATTCATTGTGTCGAAAATCGGCTTCTCGTTTGGAAGTCTTTCGTTTTTCGAGTCCAATCAGATTCGAATCGGATGATATTCTCATCTTCTTGTCGTTCATCTAAACGAACCAAGCAATATTTCATTCATTTTTTAAAATCTAAACCGCATCCTCAGCATTTCTGAAATGCGCATCAATCATTTGTATCGCATTTTTCACGCGTCTTTCCGCTTCCAATTTTCGTGCTTTCGGGCCAATCTGAAATATTATCGGTTCATTCGTCGCGATATTTTATAATGCGTCATAATAATTGCAAAACTACCTGAGCGTCTAGTAGTTGTACGAGCATATATCTAGGGACCGTGCCTATCAGAATTTGATTAGCTGAAAGATAACGCTTTCAAATTCGAATATACAATGACTAGTATAGTAAAAGTTTGGAAACACTATAATTTTTTGTATCCATGATTTAACCCTGTTCTTATTTCTGATTCATCGGAAATTTACCTCAATATTTTCAGATAAATAACTGCGCTACTATGCTATGCCAAAATTTCAAACGAGCTGGATAATGAATATAAGATATACGGAGGGTAATTAAAATCATGAGTGTTTCCAAGCTTGTCCGCCACTAGAAATTTCCATACATGCAGAATCAACGACAGGAAAGACTCGCGGTAGTCGGTTGTCGAGCAATAAATTCCTAATAGATTCATAGGAGGTGATTTTTGTGATGTGCAGCACTGGAGTCACCATTATGTTCTCGGCTACAATTTGATGAACTCTGAATTAAATAACACATAAGATCAACTATGAATGGTGATAGTTTACAAGGCCGAGGTTGGAGGTAAATCTGGTAGAAAGGGCAAATGCTTGATTTTAATCATTGTGTCGAAGAGAGACGGCTGCAGATAAGCACACACTGCATTCGATATCAAAACTGCGATCTAAAAATGCCGGAATGTTTGGGAACAGATTCTATGTTTCCTTCACAAGGAAGCGTCGCGAAGTGTCACTCGTATTTCGTGATAAAATTTTCACACGGGTTAATTCGGTGACAGTAAGAATGATTCTGAAATCAAGAATGGCAATCGAGATAGGTAAACTATCGAAAGTTAGGCTGAAAATTCTTGCTCTGCTTGTCTTCAACTCATAAGTCATTTTGCAAAAATTAGCTTACACCGAAAACACAGAACCTAGTTCATTTCTCTTACTAGAAAGGAAGAAAAAGAAGTAAACTCTGAGCCGATTTTTAGGTAGTTCACCAAATTCGGTTGCCATTTTTGATTTCAGAATTCTTTTTACTGTCATCGAATTAACTCGTATGAAAGTTTCATCAAGAAATACGAGTGACACTTCGCAAAGCTTCCTTGTCAGTTAAAATTGACATATTTACTCAAAGACATAAAATTAAAGAGAAACGAACTTACAATAACTGGCAGAATGAAATGCAATTGCCCAGTGATTTCGAATATCATTACAGAAGTCGATACTGAATTCAAAACTATTAGAAAACTTGGTTTTATAATGAAGACCAGCCTGTATGAGTAATTGAAGCACACAAAGCTGCTGCTCCTAAAATGAACTGTTTCTATTCTGTCATTTTTCTTCAATATTTACCCACTACAGAATAAACTCCTGGATACATAGCATAATTCGAAAATGAAAACGCTATTGTCTAAAAGGTGGAAATGAAAAGATGAAATGATAAAATAATGCTTACTTCTCCATATAAGCGACCGATACCAGCTCCTAAAACGAAAACTGGCAGGAAGACTCCGGAAGGCACGGGAAGAGTCAGAGAAATTATAGAAAATACAAACTGAAAGATGGATCTTTTGGTGAAATTAAGAAATACCTACATGAAACATAAAAAATAACAACAATTGAAGAAGAACATCGCCTTTATTCAGCCAAATCTCGACGATGTCTTTATTCGTACAGGCAAATGGGCTGTTTGTTGGAGCAGAAAATGTACAGTTAGCAAAGAAATCTCGCAAATTAGCACCGAATTTTATCTGAATACATGCATCTTTATTATTCAAGGTGAAAATAAAGTAATTGAATGGACGAATTTAAACAAAAAAAATCAGAATATAAATCTTTGTCAGTTAATAAATGCGAAATTATTCCTACCCTTCCTCTGCAGAATTGTGCAATGATTCCATGCGGATAGGCCATTATTGCAAATATGGAAGATACGACTAAAGGATAAACTAGCCAACTGAAAATAAAATGTTTGTCAAAAAGTTATGACATCGTAATTGACTTACTGCTGCTGAAAGAGACGTTTCGCAATGGAATTGTTACGCAAAAATAGGACGAGGCTACGGTAGAAGGAGATGTAGAGAGAACCGATCAGACCACACAAAATTCCGAGAAGAGCGAATAGAGGAAGTTCGGGGACGCCGAATGCAGTTGGACCGAAGCTTGTTTGGTAAAATGCATTTACTGTCACTGAAATTATGTTCTTTTGTAATTTAGAATAGTCCTTTTCCAGTTTTAACTTGCTATTTCTAACCAGAAATTCCACTTCTACCTTCAGTTTCAGCGACATATCCTTTGAGGAGTCTAATTGTTATTGCTCCGCAACAGGCCGCAAAGAAGCCCCTGAAAATTCATTTCCTATCGTTACTAAGTTTCAACCATTGTTGCTTGCCTCCAATATGATCGAACGGAGAAATAGCTAGTTGTGACTTCGATGGAAAAGAGCACTCCTGAATGAGGAAATTGAAATTCGATGTGTCATCAAAAAATCAATAAATCAAATCAAAGCATTAATGTCGTGTCTTTTTTTAATAACATGTTTCTTTTCCTCTATTTGTTCAGATTTGAAACAGCTCGTATCTCTCGATTTGCCATTGAATTTCCACCTCGATCATTTCCATTTGCATCGATTTATTCCCCTTTTTGTATCAGCTCGAGTTGGGAAATTGGCCTCATTCCCCATTCCCCTGCGCCCTGTGTCATTCGTTCATTTCATCACACTCAGTCAATCATTCCTCATCCACTATCATTTTTCTTAATATTCATTTTTATCCTGACAGTTTCATCATATCGCTGCAATAAGGAAGCTAAAGATGTGAGAATCATTTCTGAATTTCATATGAAACCGTCTCATAATTCAGTCGCTAGAGAATAATCGGTACTATTGCGATCGTAAGCTGTCTCGCTGCTTTGCATTCAACATTTGTTATGTCCAACCGGTAACACATTACGTGTCCGTCTTCCCTTCATGTGAGCAGTTATGTGCAGATGGAAAAGGTTGGCATAGTTTCTGAGTATGAGATGATTTTGAATATGAATAGTTTAGAAAACCTTCTCTAAAGATGTAATAAAAATATTCATTAAAAAGCTTTCATTGTTTTTTCCTACAAACTTTCTAACTTCAGAAACTCACATGAACACAACCTACGAGAAATGTCCTTCTAACAGTAGAATATACAATGTGGAATCTCCAGAATACAGTATCCCTTTGAGAGGCAAATCTTGCAAACATTCGTTTTGTGGGTCAATGCTTTGCGTGGATGGAAAGAAAGAAGCCATTTGTTGTGATGTTAACAAAACGGGGTAGTTTCAGATGTTCGGGGTACTAGTTGATTTTTGTGATAGTAAATTATCTAATTCAATTGTTGTATGTGATAAAATAAATCATTCTAGTCACTACGATGCGGATAATTGTTTTCTCTTGATTTTCCTAGCCTTATCCTTTCAATTCTACGCAATAAAATAAGCATAATGGCACTTTTAAAATTTCGACATAATCTTCTGTTAAAATAAAGCATTTAGTCTGTTCTAATAAAGTTTGCAAGCCGGACTTCATGAAGATCAAAGCAGCTAACCTCCAATTGGCGCAGAAAAAGTCGATGCGACGGCAACAGCACAAGCGGCAGAAAAAGCTTCCATTCTACGAGTCTTATTGGCGAAAGCTGGACTGAATCGGGACACCACGTTAGACATCAAATTCGCAACGCATGCGGCTATGTGACAGAACGGACCTGAAATAACAAGTTTTTATTTATCACTATTCCATCCTCTCTTCAAGAAATTCACTACGCATTTAATGTAGAGTGCATTTTTCACCCTGACTTTACTCCTCTTTCTTTTCCTTTTCGGCTGATAAAATAAAGGGGGAGAATAAAACCAGGGCGAAAAAGTACTCGGCATTATTCGCGTAGTGAATTTTTTGAAAAGAGGATGGGAGCGTGTCCACACATTCGCCAATTCGTGCACAATCGCTCATTTAGATGTAAATTCACTAGTCGATTGCATCATTATTTAGCTTCTGGCTTAGGGTTAAGATACAGGTTAAGTAAGGCATTTTATGTACCAGAATGATTAGAGATAGTCGTAGAGTTTTAACTGATGATAATCATCTAATATACTATATCCTCCTAATGATATAAGATTAGACTTGCAAAATTGATCTTCAATGAAGAATACAATAAATATTTTCAGATAAGGTACAATTTTTTAAAGAATTCCCAATAAGCCTTACATTAGGTAAAAACTATAAACTCACCCATTTTGCCGATCGGAATTCCACTTCCCAATGCCATTGCGATTCCAAATACTTTTGAAATCAATGTCGAGAAGGAGAGGTAATTCTTCAGCACAACTCCTCTGATTATCGTCTTGATTTCTGCAAAAAATAATTGGTTATTTTTGAATAAATGAAGATCAAAATCGTTCATTTACCTGGAATTCCAGAACCGATTGCCTGAACTGAGACGTAATGGGCGAATGTAGCTGAAGCGGCTACTAAACCAACGGTGTAAATGCTCCATGAGATGAAGGAGATGACGAGGAAAGCCCAGGAAGAAGGATTGAAATGGAAAAAGGGAAGAGACACGGTAAGTCGTTGCACTGAAATTTACCCCATGTGAATGAAGAAGAATGTGATAAAAGCTTACCTTCTTGAAGATTGAAGATGAGCATCTCAATGAATATGTTGATGAATGCACAGGCCACCCCGAGGAACAGAAGAAACAGCCAATCTGCCAGGATCTCCTTCAGCTTGTCCGCATTTCGCTCTGCAAAAGATGAAATCTTCAAAAGAATGAAAAAAAAAAATACAAATTTGACAAGCATTGAAACTTGGGTTGCTTGACAGTAATGCAACTTGGAAAATCTGAAGACCTATCTAATCCGAGTTTATCTTCTACTCTTCAAATAGCTTATACAGGATTATCAAATGTCTCAAATGGACTGCATCAAAAGGGCAGATGAGCTTTCACTTCTGGCTGCCTACCTATAGATTTAGTGCAGTTGTTCTTCTTGAGCTTCTCGATCGTGTAATCTGTCGTATCCAAATGGAAGCTGGCCTTCTTTGTGTTGCCAATCTGTTATTAATTCGAGATTTTCCGACTTCAGTCAAAACACCCACCTGCGACTCCTTCTGCTGCAGCATAGTTCTGCTCTACCCCCTTCTTCTGCTGCACTGCTTTGTCTCTCATCTTCCACCCCTTCCACAGTCCAAATGCAAATCGTATTGCATAATCCCTTACCATTGATGTGACGTGCTACCCTGCTGAACTTCCCCAGCCTTCGCAGCCCTCCCCCTCTCTTCCGCTTTCCTTCCCACTCTCATAATCAGTTTGTGTTGTCACTGAACGATCCAAGTTCGAGCTCGTATGTTTCATCGCTGTATCAACACTACGTGAAACCTGTCTGACTTATGACTATCGATAAATTTATTCCGTTACAAACATCAAAATCAATCAATCGATCGATCACTAGTTTAGATACTCTTACAGACACTACAGCAGTTGAAATGAAGAGAGACAATGCATGAGTGAGCCTAGATGAGATGAATAGGCCAAGCACTTCATAACTTGAACTAGAAGGGATCAGTCAATCTAATGGTTCTGCTTCATTTCGTAGGGAGGAATGAGTCCCGACGTTTCGGCCCTGCCTCTCTTCTCGTTCTCGATCTCGTCCAGATACGGCTTCAGGTACCAGCTCTCCTAGAATTTGGTCTTATTTCTGAATCTAGTAACTCATTGTTAATGAAATTTCAGCCAATAGTCTAGTAAATATGAGATTTTAATTTGACAACAAAAACTGTCGATTAACTATTTTTCGTTTGTGCATCATTTTACCGTCCAAAAAGAAGTTATGCAAAGATAATCATTAGTTTAGAATAGCGAAAAACACAGGAAATGGGGATATTTAGGATCAGGTCCATAATACATTTCCTCGGCCTGAACTGGCTTAATTTTCGGCAATTCGTAAATGACGAGATGAAGTGTTTGATAGTTTACGTAAAGAAATGAGAATTGAGTGAGATAGTATGGGAAAAGATATATTTCGTCATTTACCAAAAGGGGTCTCGTCATTACTAGAATAACTCTCGTCATCTCATCAAATACGAGTTGCCTTCATTTTCTCGCATAATTTTAAAACGCCTACAAATTTGGTTGCGCTTTGGGCCAGCTGAAATGCAAAACGAGCCAAACGAAGATACAGCATTACATGGTGAAAATTTGACTGCGTATGTGTATTTTTCGTTCGGGATAAATTTGGTCCTCTGTATAATTCACCAGCATTTTTCTTATTTCTCATTTGTCTACACTCCCTGGTCTTAAAGCCTGGTGAACTTTACAAATGGTGGTCATGGTGAACTGATGAATTATACAGGGAGCCGATAAATTTGGACTCGTTTTTCATAGTCACATTTGATAAAATATTCCTTAGGAGAAGTAAGTATCTCTAAAGAGACATGCCTCTTCCCATCTGGTCCACTGATCCTTGGGGAGTCTCTCTCCATGCAGAGCCATGGTGTGAGCGCGAGACAGACGGATCTTGCGAGCGTCAAACAGATGCGGCTCCTTGAGATTGAGACGGCGCAGGGCCTCGGTCACCTCCGGGGCTGGCTCGAAGCACTGGTCGTGGAATTGCAGACCTAAGAATTAGCGAGAATTGATTTTTGAATAAATTTGTTAAAAATGGATAGAAAATATTCAATAAGGTGGTGCAATTCTCAAAACGTCCATTTCGACTAGAAACAAATGAGCCCAAATAATCCGATTTTATTCATCTATTTTGCCGAGTAAATTGCACTGCCCACCATACTCGCGTCCTCCCCAGAAGTGCGTCCAGGCGACTCTTCTGATCCAGCTCATTGCAGCACCTAAACAAAATATCATCCGATCCAAAAATTCGGGGAAAATATATGATGAAGATAGACTCGAAAACTAACCGTCGTATTTGAACTTGATCACCTTGCTTGCAGACATCGTTGGCCGTTCAGATGACTGAAATTGTCAGGGTCATATTTTGAGCGGAAAAAAATAATTTAATTCGAGGAAAATTATAAAACTCGATGAAAAATGCAAGTGGGTGAAAGAAGGCGTAAACGCAGTTTTTGACGGGCGCCACTTGTAAAATGCATCTTGCACCCCCCAATCGTTATTTTTGAGAGCCATTTATTATTTTCCACCCGGAGTTTCCCTGGATGTTCATTTTCTTCAACTTTTATGCAAATTTTCAGTGGAAATGTCCTCGAAGCCGTTCACCCCGATCGACTCGTCGAGCAATGGCGTGCAGGAGCACGGCAAGCGCAGGGTCGCTTACTACTACGACTCCAATATCGGCAACTACTACTATGGTATTTTTATTTTTTCTGAAATTAACTGTTGTTTGAGAAGACATGAAGGCGTACATTTTAAATTGTTAGCACGACCAGACTTGGGACTTTTCCACCGCAACTACGGTGCGGTTGCTAAATTAAAAAAAAGTCCAGGTCTGAGCACGATTAGAAGAAATTAATTAATTAATTATTTTTAAAATGCACATCAAAATTTTGACTTGAAAACATTATGGAGTGTCATTTCGACCACCTTTTATGATCTATCGATCTAACTAGAGTTTAGATTTTATCGAAAATGTAATTCCAAGCAAGTAGACAATTTTAGCCTAAGAAAAAGTATAAAATCGCAAATTTCTTGTGAATGAGAAATTTTTAGTAGTAGGTTTCTTGCAAAGCAATAAATTTCCCGTCTTTAAAACATTTACCTTGAGCGGGTTTCTTTTTTTCTTTTTTTTTTTTAAATAAATAAACCTTGTTGCAGGCCAAGGCCATGTGATGAAGCCACACAGGATCCGCATGACGCACCACTTGCTGCTCAACTACGGTATCTACAGGGACCTCGAAGTCTATGTATGCGTCTTTTGCTTGCTTTCTTCATAGCTCTCGTTTAGCGCCCCTTCCCTGCGACATTCGAGGAAATGACCCGTTTCCACAGCGAGGACTACATGAACTTCCTGAAGATGGCCAGTCCCGACAACCTCAAGATGTACAACAAGCAGATGCTCAAGTGTATGCATACTTTGTTAGTAACGCGAAGAAAGCGATCATCGGGAGCTGGCTCTCCTTCATTGAACACATTACACATTTCGTCGTAGGGTTGCCAGAGACTGCATGCTCCCATCTATGCTCGAATGATCGCTTTTTGACGCGCTGATAATAAAATCGTCACTGATTTATTTGATCTGATCCGGGTTTCAGTCAATGTGGGAGAAGACTGCCCTCTGTTCGACGGTCTCTACGAATTCTGCCAACTCTCGAGTGGCGGATCTATTGGTATGGTTTCCACATTCTATTTCTCCTTTTGGGCATCTCATAAACTAGCATAATATTACTTATCTAATTCGAATCTTGTGTAAGTTATGTGCAACGAGTTTCAATTATTCAGCTTCAAGAATTATTTGAATATTGACCATTTTTAGCCGCTGCTGTGAAGCTGAACAAGAGAAAGGCGGACATTGCGATCAACTGGATGGGCGGTCTACATCACGCGAAGAAGAGCGAGGCATCGGGATTCTGCTACACGAACGACATCGTACTGGGCATCCTCGAGCTGCTCAAGTACCACAAGAGGCGAGTCTTAATTAATTATCTTGACCATTTCAAGCATTCATCTACAGAGTGCTCTATGTGGACATCGATGTGCACCACGGTGACGGAGTAGAAGAGGCCTTCTACACGACCGACAGAGTGATGACGGTGTCTTTCCACAAATACGGAGACTTTTTCCCTGGCACGGGAGATTTGAAGGTGAGAAGAGGAAATCAACATGATCTTTGTGCAGCGATATTTTCCTGCAACGGTCTTCAAAGGGAAAGACTTGGTCCCTCTAAATATAATAAATAATGTCTTATCTCTTGTTACAATTAGAACTTTATGAATTCCAGGACATTGGCGCAGGCAAGGGCAAGCTATACTCTGTGAATGTGCCTCTGAAGGATGGAATCACCGACGCGGCCTATCAGAACATTTTCGTGCCCGTATGTCGCATTGAAATACACGAAGATGCCGAAGAATAATAATTTAGATAATGACTAAGGTGATGGAGAGGTTCCAGCCTTGCGCAGTCGTGCTGCAGTGTGGTGCCGACTCCTTGAACGGGGACAGACTCGGTCCCTTCAATCTGACTCTGCGTGGCCATGGCGCTTGTGTCTCCTTCTTCCGCAAGTGCAATGTTCCTCTTCTCATGGTCGGTGGAGGTAGAAGCATTTTTGTTATTGAAAAGTGGGCTGAAATTTTAAATATCTAGTTTATACACTTTCTTTTTATTATCTTCGAGACGAGTCTCGGCTCGGCCTTGGCTCCACAAAGGTTTCAAACAAACCCCAATATCAATCCAATTTCAAAAGAATAATCACAGAACAAACAGTAAGCAATAATAAACAGCAAACAAACAATAACTCTAGTTCACCCTTTTCGATAATGACCAATTCAATTGCAAAATTCCAGGTGGCTACACGCCGAGAAACGTAGCCCGTGCCTGGACTTATGAGACGACGCTCGCTGTGGACCATGAAGTGCCTGATGGTTTGTTCCCTAGAAACATGTAGAGATATTCTTGAATTCTTTAAGACCTGCCCTACAACGACTATTTCGAATATTTCGGCCCCAACTACAAGCTGCACATCGAGCCGTCAAACACTTCGGACGACAACACTCCCGAGCAGCTCAAACGCATTCAGTCAGGATCTATTTTTATCGACGATATTCTTTATGACTCCTTTCAGAGAATGTATCATCCAGAATCTGGAAAAACTGACCATCGCTCCGTCCGTCCAGATGCAGACCTGTAAGGAGTCTAAATTCGAGGAATATTTGAATTGATGACTTTCAGACGCTCCCGAAGACGCATTCAAGTGCTTGAATGATGGCAGCTTGCAGAAGGACATGGCCAGTCCCGATCACCGACTTCATCGTAAGTCGTTTCTTTTTGTAACTCATAAATGAAAAACGACGTTTCATCGATTCGACGAATGACTTTGACGACTTTATATTACGCAATGCACACTTGGCATATTCGAATTCTTGCAGTTTATTTTTTCTCAAGTAATCTGTCAGTGACGACTACTTACTGAAATTATGAACTCGCTATAATCGGTTCACACGCAACAATTTCAGCCTCAATTATGGACTCGGCTGTACAGGACCAGGGTGAATTCTACGACGGGGAGACCGAGGGCGATGACAGAAAGAACGAGCACAACGCGAAGAGGGCCGCGGAGATGGAGAGCGAGGAATCCATCGAGGCTAAGAAGATGAAGCTCCAGGTTGATTCAATCAAATTACCCACCTATCATCAAATCATTTTCAGTAGTTCTCGGTCGTCAACATGATCGTGTTCTATTCATTCACTTGGTACGTTTCATTTTATCGCTTATTTTGAAAATGATATTTCGTGGTTACTTGTTTCATTGCTTTTTAAAATTAAATTCATGTTTTATTCTTTTCTATTGATCTTGTTCATAAGCATTTGACCCTTTTTTATATTCTTGAATATTCTTCTTTCTGATTAATGAACCCAAATGGGGTTTTCGGTGAACATACAAGACACAAGGCCGTAGTTTATATTCGAATTTTTACATGATAACGAGGTACTGATGTAGTGCTTCAAAATGATAATTAGCTTTACCGAAAATATGCTTTAGGTGCCGAGCATTGGGCCTTGGAAACCCTAGTGCTTTTCGTGCATGTGTTTTACGCGTAATTTGAAAAGCGACAGACAAAATGGTATCACCTTAAAGCCCTTTTCCGACTTGTATATATACCGACAACTTCATTTGTATTCATTGATTAGAAAGAAAAAAATCACGAAAATAAAAAGGGCTAAATACTTATGGACAAGACCAATAATACTATTTCATCATTTATTTTGATTCAAATCAACAATCATTCTGAGAAGACTCCGTTTGTTAATTCTCAATTGATTCTAAAAATCAAATTGAGAAGATCATCGAATATCTACTATTTCAGTAAAAATATGTCTTCATAACTTCCTCTGGTTCATTTGCTGAACGATTTGAACCTCCTCATCAAATTCTGTCTCTTGAGTCTGTTCCATTGTAGCAGATTTCTGTATCTGATCTCCACATTCCAAGTTTCGATGTTAACGCGTTTTTCTCTAAATTTTACTACAAGCATATTTTCAGTGTTTATTCATTATTTATTTTATCCAGTCGTTTCAATTGTTTTATGATTATTCAAACTAACTCTTAAAATAATAAATCAATTAAACCTCAAATTAATCGTAAATTAAGATAAAATGTATGAAAATCAGCTTTCATCGAAATTCATGCCAGAATAGTTCATACAAATTAGTTCATGACAGTTCATCTAGTTTAATATGCAAAGACCGTTTCCAAACTCAACACTTATGTCTAACTGACTAGCAATAAATAGCACAACTGTATAACAAATTGAACTATAAATCCAAACATATCTTGCCAGTCCTTTTATTTTTGAACAGGTTTCATAATGAGCTTCCTGACTGCGCAACATCCAGTCTGCATATAGTCAATTGTCTAATGTCTAAGCTAATTTGTTTCTATTTTGGTTGTTTCTCCAATCCAATTCAGAATCAAGTGCTTCTTCGCTCAAGAGTAATAGCCACAACATCTTCATGTAAGCGTTCCTTTTCCTCGCATCGCTCAGGGAAAACAGGAATGCTGAAGACAGACAGAGGCAGAGGGAGAGGAAATAGCCTGAGGATTGGATTCAATTCGATTTGGATTCGGATCACTTCAATCCGAATCCGATTAAAGGTGCTTTTCAGCATCAATTTTCTCGTTTGTTAGGCGTGATATTTTCGTCCTGTCTTCCTTCCTCTTTCACCCCTTCCTCTCACTTCTCTCTTCCATTGATATTTCTATCGTCCCACTTCTAATCTCCAGTCTTCCTTCATCACTTTCCTTGTCTGTCGAGTTGAAACAGCCCCTATCCGTAAATCCGTTAATATCCATAATCCAATCAATCAGTCTAGCCCCTTTCTGTTCATTCTCCACTCCATTTTTCAGCCAAGTAATGCCGCCAACTAACTGATGGTTCTGTTATTTTGCTTCTATCATCTACTCCTACTCATCGGAACCGTGAATGTGAGAAATTCTCTAAATTTTTAATGGCGAAATAATTGATAATTCAGGCTTTACGAAAAGTATCGATAGGCCTAGACCAGGATATTGGTGATGATGCAATCGGTTATAAAGGATACAATGATCGACAGTATTATGTAGGATAAATTTATTGAAAATTGCACATTTCTGGAATAAAAACATCAAATTACAATAATCGTCAGTTATTAAAGTCTTTTTTCAATTTTTACTTCACGAACTTTGAAGTTAAATGGAGCTGAATCCTCCACTGAGATTTTTAATATAGTTGAACTTGTTATTTCGCAATTTCGTAATAATCTCTTATCAATATCACCTAATCTATCATCATTAGAAAATAATATTTCAGTCCATGAATAACTTTGATGCTGATAATGAGCAAATAGTTGGTGACTCTCCTACAAACGGAGAAGAAGATAACGATGATAATGATCATTTATCTCGAAGCCTGCAGGAGGATAATTGGCTCGATGAATTTTTGAGCCATACGAGTACGAGAGCTTATCCTACTGTAAGTAATAAACTAATTCAATTTGAAACTGAAATGAAGCTGATCTTCAGCACCATAGATCGAAATACT
This sequence comes from Diploscapter coronatus, assembly GCA_964036155.1. NCBI lineage: Eukaryota > Metazoa > Nematoda > Chromadorea > Rhabditida > Rhabditidae > Diploscapter > Diploscapter coronatus. Next base: position 20,032,326 of record OZ038423.1, on the reverse strand, counting down.
ACGATAGACAGCATAAAAAGAGGAAGAAGCGAATAAAGAAAATTCGCATCAAACGAATTCGAAGGAAGAAGAAGAAGAAGAAGCAAAAGGCGAATAAATCTCATAAATACAATAGGGTAATTATTCATTTTTTAAAATAAAATTTACAAAATTTATTCATTCAGCGAGTAATCGATGAAATAGACGAAATGAAATTAGAAGCTGAAGAGGAAAGAATTCCTGAAACACCCGCATTCATCGAAGAAACAACCACTGAACGAATTGTTTCTTTGGATGTGAGAATATTTTATAATGTTTATGTTTATTTATTTTCCTCATCTTTAGCCGATTTACGATAGAGAAACTGGAAGCGGTTATTCAACTGAAGACCTGGATAGAAAATGTGAAGAGACTAAATCCATTGGTAAATTGTTATCTAATATTCGAAATCTAATGATATATTCAAATTGTTAGGTCGGACGTTTGGCATTACGAACATTTCGAATTTTGCCGGCTCTAATTGTGGTCTGATTCAACTCTACTATCCAGACATATCCTGCAGTCAGATACAGCAATTCGTCGAGTATTGCCAAGCTAGCGGCAAATTTCAGTAGACAATTTCCCATTGAAGTTCCAGCAAATTGTCAATTAAATAAGAAAAAATCAAATAAATAAATTTTCAACTCATTTCTCTCGTAACCTGATAGTGAGAATAATGTTGCAATTTCGTTCCATTTTTCTTTCTTTCTCTCTTTCTCTACTCCTTTGTAAGCTCGTTTGCGTTCGAGCACGATTTCCATAGGAACGTTCAAACGCTCGCTTATCTCCGTACGATTTTCATCTTCTCTTTATTTTTTATTTTTTTAAATTTCATTTTCATCAGTTTCATTCAGAATCATGTCGCAGCATCAGGCAACTCAGCAGTTCTATCAGATCCTTAACATATGCAGCAATAGTAAGTTTTTTGATTTTTCAAACTGAAGCAATAATGTTTCCTTTAATTTTTAATAATGAATGGGAATGCATTTGGAGGTTGGAATATTCGAAATCAAAATAATATGAATTCTGTTCAAATATAGCTTCTGATGCATCACAATGTTTTAGATTCTTTGTAAAACTCTCCCTGACTAGTTATAAAAGTAGCTCCTCTGATAAGAGACATTCTTGTGCGGTTTTTATCTTTATAAAAACTTGTGAATAAGTCTAATAGTATATAATCGATATTATGCCATCGGATGAGTTGCGCCCCTTCTATATATGTGAGTACCCATGGTGACGGCGGGTGATCTATACCCGGATTGTCGCATGTGCGAAATCTTTACTGGAAGAATATTCAGGTATGTACGCAGTAAGAAAATTGAGAGGAAAAGTGCTGAATTTGCACGAGAAGTTGCTGCCGACAGAGGAGAGAAAGCTGTCGATCGAAAAAATGAGCGAGGAAGAGAAGACGAAACTCGCCAAGGAGGTCGACAACATGTGCAAGGACTTGAGGGACACTTATGAGTGAGTGATTTTGACAGAAACAATAAACGAATGACTGATTCAGCAATCTGGAGTCAATGAGCAGACAACTCCCCAATGAAATGCCCTCTCTGGACTCGCTCATTCGGCTCAAGAACATCTATGCGGTATGTCAAAAATTTGATATTTCCTGAACTTTGAAAAGTACGTGGGATTTAATTATTTTTCATCATCATCCATTTTATTTACTTGCGATTGGAAACAGTACAATAAATATTGTCAATTTCTGATTTACCAAAAATTGCTTATTTTGATTCTTTGTGTTTACAGATAGAACATTCCCAGGAGTTGACAGACAATCCAACACTGATGATTGAGAATATGGTCAATTCATTAAACTGGAATGAAGCTAACTACCAAATGTACCAATACTTGGCTGAGCTCGGAGCTATTGCCAATCGAAGCACATTGAGGTAAGAAAAAGAATCAGTTTCAGCAGTTTCCACAGTTGATATATTCAAAATGATTGCTTTCAAAGTTTGTCTCTGATCCTTCAAGTTAGTGAAAGTTACTATTGAAAGATTTTGTGAAAATTTAATTTTAAAAAATATTGAGAAAAGTTTATTATGGAGTGAAGAGGTGGATATTGCACTCTTTGCAAGTCTCCTCTCGTAGGCTCAGCCCTAGAGAAGTATTATGCACCCTGAAGAGACGGAAAAGATAACATAACAAAAGAAGGGAAGGAGAGGCGTAGCTCTTGCAAAGAGTTGCAGTGTCTACCTCCTCACATGCCTAATACCATTTATTATGTTTCAGTCTACTGCATCGTAAGCGAACGAGTCAGATGCTGCCTCGCCCCGTGCAGTTCACGACGAAAGACAGTGCAGTGAGCTGTCACCAGGCACATCACGCATTCGAATCTGCCTATGCACACTTCAAGAAGGAGATCCAGTCCAAGAACATCGGCCTGCACACCAGGGAACTCGAGAAAACGCCTCTGTCCAGTCTCATTGAAGTAATCGCTTGTATTATCGAAACGTGATTTGAAGTTGCTATCATATTTTATGAGAAAAATCGATGCGACGATACTTCCAGATAACTTTCGTTATGAAATGCAAATACATTCTCAAATTCCCTTTTCAACAATATACTTTTCATAATCTATAATTCCAGTTCAAATCGCACGTGAGCGCAGACAAGCAAATCGTGTTCATGCTCAAGTTCCTGTTTGTGATCAGTTATGGGAACATCGAGCAAGTGATCATAATTGCGCCTCACGAGGAGTGGAAGTACATTGAGGACGGAGGACAGAAACGGGTCAGTTTTTTCAAATATAGGTTGAAAAAATTTATGAAATAGAATTTTTTGTTGATATATTAGTATGCAAATTACATTTTTCATGAGTAGATTTCTTAATCTTGAAAAAGTCTCGAAATTCCTAGTTCATCGAGTTTTTGATATGTTCGACTTGGATTCAAATTTTCAACGAATTTCAAAAGATCCTCATCATAAATTGAATCTTCGTCAAAAATGATCGTTTCAGCTAGACATGCGTCAGCAGTCTCGCTACGAAGTCTATCGCCGCATTTCGAACAGCGCTAACCATACAGTCGCTAGTTACGTCTATACTTGGAGCAGTGGCAGCCCCATATTTCGATGGTAGGTTTTGATTTTTTTAAATTTCTTTTGTGCGTTTCTATTTTTAGCGTACATCTAAAAATGAGTTTGTTGAAATTTCGACTTTATAATTAGATTTTTTATTAAACATCCGATAATGTAAATTTTATGATAATTATTTCAGGACCCAACAATCTCTGCATCAGATCATAATTATGTGCACTAAATTCAAGGAAATATTTGATGCCAAATGCCGTATCTGCAGGTTATTAGATCCATTTTTCTCTACTTTTGAATAGTTCAACGGATTTATACATTTTCGTACGGTTGTATTTGTAAACGAGTAGGAAGGCTAGCGATTGTAGGAAAAAATAAATGATGAAAAAGAGCCGCTGACAAACAAAGCCGTATGAAGATACAGGAGGTCTATTTGGATTTGCAGGAAGACAATGAAGGACTTCCTGCCTCCGACAGTGATTCTCTTCGAGCTGCGAAACACTAAGGATGTCTTCATTCACGAAACTTGTAAATGATCTTCTTGTAACTTGCTAAATTATGTTTGATTTATTTTGTTGAATCTTGTTATTTTTTGATCTCTTATGAAGACGGTGTCCATATCAAATAAATACTTTCTCACCGATGCTTTCTTCCGCCTGCTATTTACGCGCCCAACCGCTTTTTGTGTTCATGAATTTTCAACCTACCTTTCGCAATTGGCTGCACTCGAATTTTCTCCTATTTCATGTTCCATTTTGTCACTTTTCAGTTTTACAATCAGCTGATCTACTCTTTCTGTTTCAGATTGTCAATTTGTCAGTCGGAGAATCTGAGATGATTTCGGATATCGACACGATCCTCGACGAACGAGTCGATCCCTTTGATCTCGAGGTTGATTTTTTTTTTTCATATTCATACGTCATTTTAAGATTCTGTGATTTTTACAAATCACTTTTAGTTAATTTTTAGTTGAAATATGTTTCTTTCATATACTTCACTCTGGCGAATTTTGAAATAGGGTGTTTATCTGGGTAATGGAAATATTCGTTGCCAAACATAAAAATTCATTGGCAGTTTTCAGAGTAAAAGTAATTTCAAAAATATGATCTTCAGAAAAGTCGTTACGACTACGAGAAGCAGGTCAGCCGCGGCTCCCCCTCCTCCCTGACCACGTTCATCTACGCGAACGCGCTCATTCGGTCCACCAAAGAGGACGTTCACGAGGGAATCAATCTCCTTGAAAGTAAACCACTAGTTCGTTTTCGAAACATTTATTCTTTACTTTCAGAGTTGCTCCATGACGAACCTGATAACGGTGCCAAAAGGGACTACGTCTATCATTTGGCCATCGCTAATGCTAGACTCAAGGTGTGACATTTGAGGCCTTTATTCAGACTGTCCATAGTCTACCCACACCCATTTGTCCTGCCTACCCGCTTTTTGTGGCAGAGTAGGGAAGAGGTAGGGGAACAGAAAAGTGGGTAGTCCAGACAAGTAGGTGTGGGTAGACTGAGCAGGCCGAACAGAAGGCCCATTTGATGTTGTGTAAAGTTACGAAAATCTAATGTTTGAACAGTACGACCTCTTGTATACTTCACCAACAAATCACTACTTGGAAAATTCATTTGACTTTGTTTTTGCCTACACTTCCTAACCCTAAACTTTGGTGGATTTTATAAATTTATGGTGATGTTCTTCGGTGTGAACTATACAAGAAGCCGAACAGTACCAACGTTTACTTTTGCATAACAACTTGCCGAAATGAATATTCAAGGGAAAAATGTCTTTCAGGACTACGACCGTGCGTTGGCCTACATCGACGCTCTGCTGACTCACGAGCAGTCCAACAGACAGGCGCAGAGACTCAAGGAGGTCATCGAGAAGAAAATGCGCAAAGGTGCCATTTTACTTTTAGTGAATCAGTGATGATTGATTACACGATGCTTTGTCTCTTTCCATTGTTCGGCGAAACCATCTGAAAACTAGGTCAGAAAAATCGACTCTTTGAAACTTCACAATAGTGTTTTAGAAGTTTCTTCTGATAGGGTTGTCGAGAATGGCTTCAGTTAGAAAATTTTATCCATTTTTTCTGAAAATAGGACGACGGACAGATCAAGGCATCGTGATTCATTCTGAAGATCAGACTATCAATAATTGTTTTCGATTTTGCAACCTCCGAATTTATTGATGACTCTTCTGATTTCAGAAGGCCTGATCGGAGCAGCGATTGTGGGAACAGGAGCCCTCGTCCTTGGCGGCCTCGCTGCACTTCTCTTTGCTGGTCGCAAATAGACGTCTAGTCGTCAGTTAACTTTTCCTATTTTTTTCTATCTATATGATTTATGGAATTGACTCTGTCGGGTACAAGGTCTTGCAGTATCTACCCCTTCCTTACTTCTTGTTGTCCATTAGTGGTATTCAATACAGTAAGCATTTTCCATTCACTAGTCCATTAGTCCTTCTTTAAATGACATTATAAAGTCTGGAAAAAATTCGGTTGACAATCAATGTTAGTAAAAAATATCTCAAAATATGTTTTATCTCAACCTCTCTTGTATTTATTGTCGACGTCCAAGCCATTTTCAGAATTTACATATACTTTACAAATCCTAAACAACCATTGTTTCTAATTATACCTCCCACTTTCACGAAATTCGAACGTTTTCTTTTTATATCTCAACCTTCCTGTATATAAATTCTAAATTTACAAATGACGAGTATTCTTTTTGGATTAGTTTATTGTGATTAAAAACGAATTGAATGATCCTTAGACCGATCAATAAATCAACTCGATTCGCTAAAGTTTCACTTTAAATTAAATATCATTTCATTTGTCAGATGATATATTATTATGTGAATAGAAGTAGACGAACGTGATAAGCTGAAAATAGGATAAGGATAAATCTCTGAATAAAAACAACCATGCGAATGGCAATCATCGTGAAAATGTTAGAGAATTGAGTGAATGAACTGCAAAGCAGAAGAATTGAAAGAAAATTTGGATACGCGCATTTTCAGACCGAGCAATAATCATAAGGAGAATGGAAAATGGTTGAGGATGAGGTCGTCTTCTTAAATTCGTTCATTTGAAATCGATATACCAAGTTTAAATTTAAAAATGACCGACTTTAAGAAAACGGTAAGAGAAGTAAAAGCAGAGCAGACCTTCGAAAAGTTGGTGTATTGTGATAAGGCGGGGATAAATGGGTTCATAGAATTGTCTAAAATACGATCTTCATTTTTCTTCAATTATAAATTAGTCGTATCTAGACATTTACCAATATATTATGCATAACAACCAGAGCAACTCGTATTAGAGAAAAGGATTCCATTTTTGGTTGGCAGCGTCTGCAGCCGCACTTCCAAATACAGATGGATTCGGTGGCATTCCCATGCCTTGTTGTGGAATTTGATGCTGAAATGGTCAAATATAAGGATATAATGAGATCTTTATAAATAAGGGGAGATAAAATACAGTGGTGGACAGAATAAACTGCCGGATGTTCTCTAGGAGCTTAATTATGGTGTAGTTTATTTTGTCCGCTCAAATCTCGGTTTTATTTTAAAATAAATATTATTTTCCTCGAATTCTGAAAAGGTTTTATGTTCCCTAGGATAACTTTTCGAGCTCTTTCAGAGAAAAAATAAATTTGAATAGTTTCTTCGCATTTGACGGTACTTACGCCGTAAAAACCGCGTGTGCATTTTCATTGTGCCCGCTGCTGTATATAGAGGCTATGTGAAGTTAAACCAGCAAGGTGAAATAGCATGAAAAGAGAGATCAACGAAAGTCTCCTTTATCTTTCCATCTTTCTTTTCCTGACAACTCGAGAATAATTTGTGCAATCTTGATAAAATGCTATCTCGGAATTGTTGAATAGAGAAATCTTGAAAAATGAAAGATTTCAAGAGAAAATAACAAGACAAGATGTAAAATACCTGAAGAGCAGCAGTGGAGGCATCAGGGAAAGTGCCGAAAGGGTTCGTTTGTGGCTGTCCGAAAGCATTTGGAGGGAAGGCTGAAAAGGGAAAAGGCTGCCCATTTGGCTGAACTGCAGCTGCAGGAGGATAGCCTGATGAATATGGCATGACAGGTTGGGTGGGAAATGCTGAGGACAGGTTCGCTAAATTTATCAACAAAATTAAAGGAAAAACTAAGATATGAAAAAAGTACCTTGAGACGAGGCGAGTGGAGGCATTTGGGACTGAAGAGGGGGATTCTGGAATGGGTTTCCACTCACTGCACTGGCATGGGAACCTGTATCGAAGCAAGATATTGCACCCATTGTACTGCTCTTTGGCATGGAAGACGAGAATGACTTGTTCGGCTGGGATGACTGCGGTTGTGGCTGATTGAGAGAGGAAGGAGGAACACCCGTTGAAAAGCCTAGGAATATTGAAAATCAGCTATAAAGTTGACCTAAAATGTGAAAAATGTTGTTTCTCAAGTTCATAGATCAATATTACTTTTCTAGATCAGTTTAACATTCTGAGACTTGCATAGAATTTTGAGAGGTCAGAATCTTATAAAATGTTATATAAATTTGTGAAGTTTTACCACTAGGGACCCAAGGCGCATTTGCAGTCTTTCCACTTCCATTATGATGGAACATCTGATCCAATTCAGCCAGGGCACTCCATTTGTCCTCCGAATTGCTGTCCTGTGCAGCTGCAGTGTTCCCTGATGGTGCTGACTGTGGAACAACAGGCTGAATTGCAGGTGTGGAATTTGTGGATGTTGTAGTGGTTGGCTGCAGGGAGCTAGGGGCGATGGTCGAGAGTGCAGGGGGTTGGAATGGCTGAAGACACTTAATGATAGAATGATAAAGTGAGGATATTTCTAAAATTATTCTGTGCGATTACCGAAAATGCATTGTTGACAGTGCTCATCACAGAAGTCGAAACTGACACAGATTTTGGAATCGAGCCTGATGTTGAGTGGCCTGAATTTGGCTATGATGAAAGAGTAGCGACAATTTGCTTTGCAGATGCGCAAAATGTTGAGTATAAACGGCTAATTAGTATAGAAAAGTAAATTTGCTTGCCATTAGGTGGAAATGCGGAAAATGTCGATGAGTTTTTGAGCGAGAATTGCGTGTCGAAAGCAGCGAACAGGTTCTCTGCAGCCTTGTCTGTTGGTTTTGGATTCGGATTCGGATTCGGGTTCGGATGCGAATTCGCAATGGAAGAAAATGGATCTGACATCGGGGAAAATGGATCGCGATTCATTGGAACCGGCTGAAAAGGAATGAAGTGATAAAGGGAGTCGGCTAATTCTTACAGCTACAGCGAAAGGATCAGCCAGAGGATTGCTGTGCAGATTGGCCTGTTGCGCCTTCTGCTGCCTGCTCGCTTCCGACAGAGCATTTGGAGCACAGGTCGGAAATGGAGGAGGAGGGGCGAATTGGTGAGGAGGAGAAAATGTCTGAATTTTCTCATCGTTGAAGCCGAAATTCAGTTCTTATTTTTTTTTCCAATTCTCCGTCATGTTCAATAGTTTCAGAAAGCGTTATTCATTGATCAAGAGCGCGTATAAAAATTAAAGAAATAAATAAAAGTCTAACCTCCTTCGGCTGTTGAGAATGTGGGACGACTGTGTTCAAATCGAAAGAAGACCGATTCGGATTGGAGGATGAGGTAGTTGCTGGAGAAAACACATCCAGTGAGAAGAGATCGAGGTCAGGAGGCTCAAATGAAAGATAATAGAACTCGACATTATTGTTTTAGATGGTATCTTCGGTAACTTGGAAATTTCAAGACCTCAGACCATGTGAAGTAGTGCGATAAGATTCTTTTGTCTGCCATTCCTTGCCCCTTTCACATGGCTTGAGGGCATGAAGATTAAAGGCTTTAAAATAACCACACCTTCTTACTCGCCGGCATTTGTGCCTGTGCTTTATTCGCTCCACCCCCTTTAGCCTCATTCATCAGTGTTTCTTGCTGCTGCATTTCAGCCCGGGTCACGTACCAAGCCTTCTTCTCGTACTTCTGAAAAATCGTGTATTACATCTTTGGAAAATTTACGAGAAAAACAATTGCATTTCAGAAAAGTTCACAATCGACATTTTGCAGAAGAAACTATTGGATGTGTGAATCGCAAAATGTGATGGTTTTCTTCTTTACTTTCTTACAAAGAAACCATGCACACCTTTCGCAGAAATTCAGTGAGGGCATCCTTGTTGCTGGACGATGGCAATGATCCGTTGTACAAGGCAAGCCACGTCTTTGCATTTTCTGCATTCCCCAACCTCCGCAATTTCTCTATCTGAATTGAAAGATTGAATAAAACTAGTTTTAACAATCTAAAGAAACCTCTTCGTTGGTGAAAACGGCCATCGAAATAGACTTAACTCGATGTGGAGGGTTGATACCTCGACTAAATGAAAGAAAAATGAAATGTCCATCGCAATCGAGAAATATAAAGCTTACAGAATTCCAGAGCATTGTGTACAACAGAAGGACCCTTCCGTTACATTCACATAGGTCGGACCTCGTTGACCGCATTCGAAACAATTCTTGTTCTCCGGAAGAGCGGCGACTTCTCTGAAAGTTGTAATCAATAGAATTGTATGCGCAGATATTTTATTATTCTTGACTGAAAAATTTTATTCAGCGATGCTATCAACTATTCTCCCCAAGCTTCGCTCCCTTGCAGAAATGCGTTTTGGTAGAAACGTGGTAGGGTAATTTGAAAGGAACAAATTTGGGAAGGAAGGACCCTCCAAATCCAAAATGTCGTAAAAGTCCACCCCTAAATCGACGATAAACCTGATAAGAGGGTTGTGTGCCAAAAGTCAGGCCGTAATTTTCGCACGAAATTTGTCCCGAACATCAATTCGACATATCTGTTTGGGGATTAGCAAATTTGAAATTACGAATTGGTAAATTAATGCTTCTAATGACGAAGTTTTGAAGGGGGATTATTAGCCCGAATTTTCATTTTATATTTCATCTTTAATCAATAAAAACTTCAAAAGATCAGGACGATTTCAGATACATTTTCATCGTGTTTGCGAAAAATATCATGGCGACTTTGTTCAGTCGAATATTCTTTTGCCAGGTGCAAAAGTTATCATTTTAATATGAAAATCGTGAGGACTAGTTCGAACATGAACCTGAACTAAAACTGTACTGTAAACCTTCTTAGAAGATCAGTAAAACTGTTTTATGAGAAACCGACCTGATGAGCTTCGAATTCCGCTCATCCTGTTTCTTCTTCTGTCCATTGCCGGATGACATGCTGGTCAGGACGCGCTGGCCAGTTATCGGACAGCCGACTTGGAGGTTCAGGAATACAGGAATGCAGCAATGCACCTGCAATACAGAACGTGAGTCACGATAACATGCGACCTCTGCTCGCACACAATCAAATTCGATAAACCGACGGAAGGAAGAAAAGAGCGAGGAACGAGAGAACAGAAAATACTCGAAATAGACAGAGACATGGATGTGCGTTGCATTACTTTTACACAGAGAATGATAGTCGATTGTCCGTTTCTTTCTCTCCTCTGTACAGTTTCTGCTTGCATTCTCGAGCTACTTGCAAATCCCCGGCAAATCTGCCAAACCCCTCGAATCCACTCTGAGGGACAGAGAAGACTGCAGGAAGACGATGCAAATCGCACGGACTAGTGCATAAATATGAAGATGGAAAGGGAAGGGAGGTGAGGGAAGAGAGGAGCTCGGAAATGGAGAAAGTGAAGCGTTGACACGCTGTTCCCCCCTTTCCAAAAAATGCCACTTGGCAAAAAGAGGAAAACGAGGAAAACGAGTGGAAAACAAAAGGAAAAGGAGTTTTCGCGCTCTGGCTTTACTCGTCGCTTACGGGGCAACGTCAATTTTTATTCTCGTTTCTTCATTTTTCGATTTTTTCGTTTTAAATTGATCAATTGTCGAGTTGTTCGTGATTAATTGACTAATTATTGATAATTTCAGCAGGCCTCACTCACTGCCGCCACAGACCTGTCCAACCGGAAAAAATTAGATAAGTTTTTCACTTTAAAAAATCAACAATTCAATACTTTAAAAATTCCCTTTCTGAAAGAAAAAATAATCAAGAATTCGTGAACTTCATGTGGCTTTGTTAGCATGTTTCAGGTTCTCGAGCCCGAGCGAAGCGATGCAACAGACGATCGATGGAGATTTTTCTCGGCGCTCTACTTGGACTACTAATTTGGGGCTTTGAATTTCTGTAATTTCAGGATTTTACTTTTCAGGTTATTTTTTTAAGATATTTTTCATGTTGTATAACTTCATTTTTATTTTATTGATTTATTGACTCGGGAATAAATCAGAATTCTTGTCGCCACTTTATCTCCGACCTATAAGGCAACAAAGCCTTATCATATCTTTCAATTTGCTTTTCTTTCTTAATAAATCTAATTTTAGAAAAAATGGTCAAGCAGATCTTTAACTTCAATTTCGATGATTTGAATTCTGAAAATTGTAACTTTCTGAAAATAAATGATTTCCCTCTTCTATGTTTTTATATAGCATGAAAAAGCACACAATTGCAAACAATTATACATCAAAATTAGCATGAAATAATAACATTTCTTTTGTTGATAATCGGAGCTTTCTCAAAATCTTTCAAATAAATATCAAATTTTCAAATTCTATCTTTGATTTGTCCTGTGATGTTATCGATACATCTGCGTTCTTCTTTCGATCAAAAATCGCATCATGAGGGGTGATTCCTGAAAGATTTACACAAAGCACAAGCTCAAATAATTGTTGAAATATTTTCTTTTAAAAATGTCAGAAAAAATTGGCAATATCTCAAAAAATTTAAAACTAGGAAATCTTCTTTTTTCAAATGAAAAACTTATCTAATTTTCCATCGATTGGGGCAAGTCTGTGGCGAGCCTGTGGCGGGACTGCAGAGTCGAGTGGGCGAGTCCTCTGAAATGATCAATAATTAGTCAGTTAATCACGAACAAATAACTAATTGGGTAATTAAAACGAAAAAAAATCGAAAAGTCAAAAAGGACGAAAATAAACGACGAATCTTAGTCGTCAAACAACGATGTAAAGCCAGAGCGCGAAAACTCCTTTTCCTTTTGTTTTCCCCTCGTTTTCCTCGTTTTCCTCTTTTTGCCAAGTGGCATTTTTTGGAAAGGGGGGAACAGCGTGGTTGAAGAGCAAGCAGAAGAAAGGGCCAAAGAAGGGAATGAAGAGAGCGGGTAAAAGGGAGAAGGGACGAGGACATTTTGGGAGGGAAGTGGGAAGGGAGGGAGGGAGGGAGAGGAGAAGCGAAGGGGAGGGGCATTGATCCAGAGCAATAGAATTGTGGCATTTGTGGGCATTTTGGACATTCTGCATTTGTGGCATCGCGCTGTGCCGTGGAAATGTGACGAGTCGAAGAGTTGTGTGTGTCCTTTGGGAACGTTCAGCCTTTTTGCCTTTTCGACAGCTCCACCAGCACAACACAAAGCAGTCAGCACCAATTTGACCCCATTATTTCACACTCCCGCCTTTTCACATAACATTTTTCTTCTTGTTTCTGCTCCATAGTTTCTCATTTTCGTGAGTAAACGAAAAATGAATTTGTTCCTCACAACTTTTCCCTTTTCTTAGATATCGTGATCAGTTTTATCTTGCTCGTTTAGCGGCTTATCAATTTTATCAAAAACTCACTAATTAGGTTATTTGGAAATCTCGAGCCATGCGAAGTAGGGTGAGAGATTGTAGGGAAAAAAATCTTTTCTCACACTATTTCGCATGGTTTGAGGGGTTGAGATTTCCAAGTTACTCTCTAATTGCAGCTTCATTCATTGCATCCCGTCTGAATTAGTGCAGTTTCAAACTAAGATGTGAGTTATTCTAGTTCTCTTTACTTCAGCCATCCATTTTTATATCTAGTTTTGCAGATAATTCGATGCATGTATTGTCTTGTTTTAAGAAGATTTTCCAATCCGTACAAAATGTGCATTGGTGCATTACCTAACTTCTGATATGATATCATTTGTCACTAGATTGTTACCTATCACAACAGGTCAAATAGCGATAAAAAAGAAAGGTTGGAAACTTGCACTAATACGCTAAATAGACGACTAGACTTTCAAGGAAAGGAAGGACAGCGCGCACTTTTATTGTAAAAAATAATATCGCTAATAGGAAAACGAAGATTTCTATGATCGTTTCGGGAATTTTTTTTTGTAATTTATCACGCTTGCTCTCCACTCCTCCTTCTCCACGAGCGTTTCATTTGGGAACTGTATTTTCTTATCAAAATTTTGATCCAAACTCAGACCTAGGGAGGACGGTCGTCAGAAAGGTCCTGTGACCTATCTCTTGTATATTTCTTAACAAAGTCCTCTCTTTAATCTGTAATTAACCAAAATTTTCGTCAATGCGGCCTGGTGTCAGAATATGAATTCATTCGTGCGACCTACTTCCTATAGTTTATTTTCGTCTGACGAAAGTGCTCCCTAGGTCTGCCTAAGTCCTAAGGAAAAGCATCGTTTTTCGGCTATGGCATCCGTCTTCTTAATAAGACAATAAAGCTCTGACAATTTTTATTTAGTGCTAAAAGTAGTGCATTTTGGCCGCGGTTTCTGATCACTTCACTCACTTTGCAATTTTCTGCGATTTCCTTCCTTTCGTCTCGGAATTTCGCCTTTAAGACGGAGATTTCCCCTCTGGTCGATGGCTGTTCGGACGCGAATTGTAGTGAGCAGACAGAGGGATTTATTCCTTCATAGTTAATAGACTCAAAGATTCAATGCAAAATGAAAATGGGATATTTTGGATTAAAGTGCTCTAAGCAATTGGAGAAAGTGCTATTTATGAGATTGCAAATTTTTAAAATCCACGGGATGATGGAAATCTGCTCATTCTGTTAAAATCGCATGTTAGTTTGTATTATCACACCTCGTAGTCATATGATTTTTGCATTAGTTCAATCTTCACTCTTCGTAGATAAGGTTACAAGCTGATCTTCACTGAAAATTTCATCGTAATTTTCTATCCAATAATTCGTTTGTTATTGCCAATTTTAGCGCTCATCCCTTCAAGTGAACATTCGCTGAAGCGTATTTACGTATTTATTCCAGATCAAAATGGGACCTTCAATTAACCACGTTCTAGAGAATCTGCAATACTGACAACTATAAATTTGACAGACTGAAAGAAAACTTGGACACCAAGATCTCATCAACTCGACAACATGCAGACAGTAGAAAATCGAGTCAGGTAGATTGTTATTTACAAATATAATTCAAAATAAGGAAACGCACATTCAGATCCGTACATTTCTCGATTCGTTTCATTATTCGTCCTCCTTCATCCCTCTCTCTCCTCTTTCCCTTCTCCCTCCCCTCACTTTCTCGTGAACAATCAATATCGCCTTTGGGTGTCCTTTCATCCCTCGCTGTTCCTTCAATTCTATGACATTCTGTCGCTGAAAGATTTCATCTACAAACTCACATTTATGAGTAATCATCTCTAATTTGTCATTTTGAAATGGACAGAATTTCAAAATTGAGGTAAAATGTCTGCAAGAGTAGCGGGAATGAGTATGCTGAATGATATGTAGTGCTATAGAAGGAGTGTAGAAAGCATGTGCTCTCGGATTCATATGCGTGTGGGTGCATTGCGTAGTGTTTTGATGTGTTTCCCTGTTCACCATCCATCTCGTCTCTGTCATAAGCACAGTCTCTCTCACACTTTATATGTTGACATAGCAGCAGTCCGAACGGGGGTCTCTTTTTAACGCTCTTTCCGCTTCCTCTCTGCATCTCTTCCTTCATTTTCCTCCTTTCTTCCAGCTACGCAACCTAATTTTCGATTAGATAACAGTAGCATTCCATTCCATTCCATTCAATATTCACTCTCATTTATTCTCTGGAGTTTTCTAGCTTCTCCATTTATTCACTCGATTTGTGTATTTGTGTGCTTCAGCTCTGCTCGATGACTTCCAAATTCAGCTACAGGCGACTTCGCGAATGGAAGGACAACGCAACTTCCCATGTCAACAAATTGTAAGCATGTATATGAATAGGGGCCGCAAACTCCAC
This sequence comes from Diploscapter coronatus, assembly GCA_964036155.1. Lineage (NCBI taxonomy): Eukaryota > Metazoa > Nematoda > Chromadorea > Rhabditida > Rhabditidae > Diploscapter > Diploscapter coronatus. The sequence goes on along the minus strand of OZ038423.1, from coordinate 20,017,255 downwards.
CCCTCTTCATTTGTCGCTTTTGTTCAAAAAGTGATCGTTGAAAAGCTCAAAAATCGGAAGCAAGTCCCTTCAAAGTTGGTGTTCACGAAAGGTCACTATCAGAGTTGATAAACCATCCATAGAAGTGGTTGTTCATCCGAAAATCTTGTCAGCAAATGCGCGTCCGCAGGGCTTGTATACCACCAAATCGTGTTAATTTTTCCTGGTCGATTTTGGCGGCATATTTCGATTAAAAATGATTTTTATTTTATTTCCTCTTTTCGAATATCTTAGTGACATCGTATTTAATTACTTAGAGTAGGAGATTCTCGAAAATTGTAAACGATGTGCAACCATTTGCGGCCCCTATATATGATATGCAATCAAGTCATTTGCATGTGTTGCTCGTCCCTTTCTTGTGATCCATTTCAGTTCCTCTTCAATCTTCCCCTTCCCTCCTTCATTTTCAATCTATCATTCAGCCCCCAGTCTGCAGTTCCTCCACTTCTTCTTTCTGCTTACCGTCCGTCCTCCGTCCATCTCTGTTTTCTTTTTTCTCTTCTTATTTCAATTCTACCGCCAATTTGTCAACCAACAATCGATATTCTCATCAGAAACAACCATGCAAATTACGCCAAGACAAAGGTCTCTCGCATTTAAACTATATTTTGAAATTAACTGCGAGTTCAGCTAACTTATGAAATGCGTCTATGTTAAACCCCTAAATTTTCTAAACTTGCACACTCTAACGTGTCCTCTGCTCTCTCATCGACTTTCTGCATACTAATATCTCCCATCTCACAAGTGCATTCCACTAAAAATAACTGAGTCAATGAATGCTGGTGAAATTTGCTTTGTGATCGATCAACTGATTTGTTTGCATTCAGGATGCAACTCAACTACCTCAAAGGAGCCAGACTGTCCGAAGCAGGGACAGTCAAAATGCTCGGACTACTCAAAGTAAGATATTTTGACTAAAGTAGCTGGAACTATTTATGGAATATCTTCAGATTCTGGCCAAGACACACGCCGTGATAGGTCTGATGAGTATGGTACTGGCTTGTCTCGCTGATTACATATCAACCCGCGTCAATACAATACGAATACACGGCATCATCGAATGCTGTTCATTTTACTTCTTTCTAACCGGGTATGTCGATTTATTTGTCATTTATTCTGTTAAACCATTAACAGAAAAAGGTATTGTGATTCGAGTACAGTTAAAATGAGATAAGCTATAACTCTAAGATCGTACTATACAAGTACATTACATAATATTTTTCTTCTAAATTTCATATCCAGCGAATGTTTATCTCGCAATGCTTAGCAGCCTAAGATTTAATTTTTCAACATATCAGCGCATCATTTTTAAGATCTCCATAAGCTTACTATCAGGTAGCTTCTCAATGTATTCCTAAGTTTTGAATTAGTATATCTGATTAGCTAATGGAAAATACGCTTTTCGTTCAGAATAATGTTGTACAGAAATGCGATATTAGAAGAAAAGCAATTCAGATTGAGTATTCTGAACCTAATGAATTTTGTCCTTTATCGCGAAACATCTTAATGCTATATAAATTAAATTACACAACGTGGATTATTTGAATCTGCGAATAATTAGAAACACATCTTCACTTCGTTGTCTTTTTTCTAATTAGTATGAATTACAGTTCATATTACTTCTATTATTATTTTTTAACCAATTAATGGCTATTTGGAAATATCACTATAAATCCAAGTTGCCCAACTAGTTAGAAAGTATCGACATTGTTTTAGAGTAATTGGACTCCTTGGAGCTACTTCATATAGACGCGGTCTGGTGATTGCATTCCTTGTGATGAATATTCATGCTATTCTGATATTTGTGCCAACCATTATTATCTATTCGGGTTTCGATATTCATTTTTATAAGGTATTTTACTTTTTACTTTTGCTATAACTCTCGACTTTTCTAATCTTAGCACGAGTGTTATGGCGAATGTGATTGGCATCTGCTTTCGATGCCTAACAACAGCCGATGTCAAATATTCTGTGGTACAAACGTTTCAGATAATATGAAAGGGTAATTACCTTCAGCTATTTTTCCTGTTCAAATTTATTCTGCTCTTTTCAGATTCATGACTAGGTTAGGAACGGATTATCGGTTGGATGCCGGACTGATTGCGTTGTCAATCTGCGAGTTGATCATTGCAATCATCAGCGCAACTGTATCGTCTAAGACGTTATGCGGAACTCCTAAGGTAGAGTTTCGTATTTTAAAGCTATTTTCGAATTATTTAGACACATTGTTAATTTTTAGCTGTTTATTAATATTATGAAATATGAAATACAATTCATAACTTTATCATTGATTAAGATTAGCCATAATTGATATATATTTTTTTCTTCAAATTTTGACTTCTTTATCAAATACTAGTAATTCAAAAGCGCCTTATTATAAGTTATATATATTGCAAACTTATAGCTGCTTCATTAGGAGAAAAATGAAATTCTATTGTTGCTCGCAGAACAATATTTTAAAAGTAAGAAAGATATGTTATTTTAGACGCCTCCTATGGAAATGGCACCATTAAATGGAGCTACTACTTCAGATAGTACTGCTGTACAAAATTGAAATAACTACCATTTAAATTCATCCCAATTTATGGTAAATACTTGATTGTGTTGTTTGTAACATAATGATTTGTTCTTCATACTTTCTAAGTTTTTTTCTTGAAAATTTCTTTTGGTCGTTATTATTTTCGGGTGAAGAATGAGATTTTCTGTGAAATTTTCATTCAGTCGCAAATCTCATCGTGTTGTGCGGTCTCTTCTCATCTCTCCCCTCTCATTTCCCAGTTAACACACTTTCTATGTGAAATTTACATCCGTTTTAGATCTCTCGTGCTATTTTGGTATCCCAATTGTAGACTTATTTTAGGCTGTGAATGATATATGATTTACTATAGACCGTTAGAAATTATTCGTAAAACATAATTATTTTGTATACCTTTGAGGAAATTCCAAATTTGTTATTCACCACGGTTTTAGGATTTGTTTTGTGCACTATTATTCTTAATCTTATCTCCAATTTCTAGCACATCGTCTACCGTGATATGAATCATTTCGAGAATGAGTTTACCCAAATTTAGTCATTCACTTTTCTACGTATTTGTATTTTAACTCATTATTTGTTTTCTTCTGACTCGAATAGTTCTTCCATCGAATTCTATTGAAATCTACGCGCTGGAATTCATTCCATTGAATTCAACTGAAATCTTGCAATTACACAGCACGAATAAATGAATTCTCTCAAGTATTTCTTTCAGAGTCGATACATACATTTTCTTCAATCCCAACCTTAATCAATCAAATAAAATTCCGCATTGGAAATAAAATTGGGATACCAAAACATAAAGAAGCGAGTGTAATATTGAAGTGATGGGGTCGAGTTTGTTGTTAGGAATAATGATAGGAAGAAGTATGATCGAGGCGGCAAAAATCAGTCAGTTGCAAGCACGTGAATCACAATCGGTTCAAATGTGTTGAGGATCAATCCACTTTGATGTTTCCAGATCAGCCAAACTCGCAAATAAATCAGACAAGTGTTAGCGATAAATCTACTGTACCAAGAATGGCTGTACCCTTTAGATTTAGGTTTTTTTTTTTTAGATTTAGGCTTAGAGTTGTTACTGTACAGGTGGCCAACTGGTGGTTGATCTAAGTGGTGTGAAAAGTCGCGGTTCTATCTCAGCCCTATATCAGGAACTGCTCTGATAACCCCACTTCTTTGATACTACTATGACTTTGCATTCTGGCACTTTTTCTGGCTTTGCTTCTGTCTGTCAAACTCACACGAGACTAGTCTTCTGCTAGTTCTCTACTGATGTTTATTGAACGATGAAGAATTGCTCCCTTAACTGTTTATTCAACGAGCCGGAAAGGTAATGACTATGAGATCGATAAGGAAATATATGCTAATTTGGTATCTCCATAGCCCAGCAACGTTAGTAAATTGATATTCTAAACTCTATTCGACCCAATTCTAATAGATCCCTCAGCCTGACAACTACATTGACAAACAAAGACTTCGAAGCTAAGCACGCAATTATTGTGCTCTGTAAAAGTCAGTACAGATAACACCGCACTAACAGACGCAATGAAAATAACCAAGCGTAAACCTAACATACATAAATCAGCTACGATTTTCATTTCTCTCATAATTCTCTTGCGGCAGCATAATAGTTTTTCAACATTCAGTAACCATCCAAATGATTTTATTGACCCATATAGCAATATGTAAAGCAATACATTTACTTTTTACATACATATTTTGTATAGCTTGATATGTAATAGTTATTTCAGTCAATAATATGGAAACAATCACGAATCTAATGATACTCAATCGATAATTAATGATTGAAAAAGTAATAGACTAGATTGACCAACAACTGATTTTGGGGCACATTGAGACCTGCAATTGGAATGAGCGCCTAAAGCAACTAGCTGAATGATTCGAAGTCAGAAGCACAAAATATAGATGAAACCAAATGATAATGACTATAAAATACATAAGGTACAAAGACTAAGATAAGGATAAAGATAAAGACAGACATACATCCGCAACAATAAAAGGGATAAGTTAAGATCAGTTTACAGATACATAAAGCGATCAGGATAAATGCATTGCTGAAGGAGAGCTGTGAAGTGGTTGTCTTAGAGAGGGAAAGGGAGAGCAGAGAGCCCGTAGAATGAAGAACCTGTCTAGATTATGAAGCAAAGTGGGGAAACAGTCGTCACCACTCTCTGAACAAGTCCCTCTCGCGTTGTGGGGCTATCTGACCGGGCTCAACGGGCTCATTGTAGAAATCGAAATTGCCATGATCTCCAGCATGATACAGAGTGGGAATGATAGGCGGCTGAAGTAGTGAAATTAAAAAGTTAATGAGCTCGAAATAGTACTTTGATTCGGAGATTGATCAGATCATCCCAGTTGATCTTCTCGAACCACCTGTGCTCAATCACATCCAGAGAGCCATTCTTCATACAGCCCAGACGCATCGTCCTATCCACTACAAGGAGCTTCTTCACAAGATCCCTAAAATGAGTTCAATTTCAATGTTCATGCGAGAATTACTCTTACTTTGCGACGAGGTTGAAGCTTCGAGTGAATTTGAGCTTATGTTCGACGATTGCGTCGTAAATCTCCGAAGTCGTCTTGCCACGGAAAGGTGGACGTCCAACCATCATTTCATAGATAAGAATGCCCAGACTCCACCAATCGACAGCCTTGTTGTGTCCCTTGTTCGAGAGCGATTCAGGCGCTAGATACTCAGGTGTACCTGTAATAGTTTATAAATAGTATGCTGGGAAGTTCAACATATACTTTAAATGATTAACGGTTTATGCTATGTTCAACCTTCAACATAGAGTTAATGAGTACATGATTGAATTGGAACATAAACAAGGTATGGATTTTCTTGCTATTTATTACGGCTGGTCAGCATGGGAAAAACTTAGGTTAGGATAGAATGTGGAATGAAGAGGACGAAGAAGTCTAGGGTAGTAGGAATGTCGTCGAGAATAGAGCTAGGTATATCTGACTACTTTGGATAAAGTCTCAGGATAAGACTGAAGAAGGAAGGAACTGTAGGAAAAGAGGAGATGCAGGTGTGAGTGAAGAGAGTTGAGATAGAGGGAGATGTAATGAAATCGCGATTATCCTTTATTACATACCGCACATCGTGTAACTTCTGTCTCGGAGCTTCTTTGCGAACCCAAAGTCAACCATCTTGATGTGCCCATCCTTCGTGAGCATCAGATTCTCTGGCTTCAGGTCTCGATAGGCAATTCCATGGGCGTGCAGGTAGTCGAGGGCTGAGACGATCTCTGCTGCATAGAAACGACTCGTCGAATTCGAAAATACTCTGGAAAATTAAAATAAATAAGTCTAACATTATGAAAATACCTCGATTCTCTGAGATAACTGAACAGTTCTCCACCAGGCAAGAATTCCATAATGATGTAGAGATTGCGCTCATCCTGATCAGTAGTGAATAAATTAACGATGAAGGGATGGTCCAGTTGCTCCAGAATCTTCTTCTCGGAATATACATGATCTACTTGCCTTGTTTGTACGACCTATAAAAATACAGTATTTTAGTTTATATGTTTTTGCATACCCTGTGAATATTCAGGATCTTGAGGGCGTAATGAAGTCCAGTCTTCTCATGTTTCACCAATTCAACTCTTCCAAATGTGCCAGTTCCTGAAATATTTCTCTATTAGGGTTGGATTATTTTGTATCTCGAGTTGTTTTGATACATACATCAGCCAGAAATGTCACGTAGTCGAATTTGTATTCTCAAGTCATTTGTGTTTGCCCTCTCGAATACAACAAAGACACGTCAAGAGGAGGTTACAATTAAATGATCACATGATTTTCCGATGATGATTCAATTCAAAGGGGGATACAAGAACATTCTGTGTTGGCAGTCAAAGAAGTCAAAAAGATAGTTTCATGTGTTTGCTCTGTCAGTTCAACAGTTAGAGTCCTTCTAGTTCTTTTCCGTTCCCCTTTTCAGATTACTTTCCAGTATATTTACTGAACACGATGTATTGCGGAGATTGAAACCCTGGTGAAAGCGATTGAGCGTTGTATTTCTGTTCAAACATTTGTCAGTTCACAAGATTAATGGCTTGATTATTTCATAAGACCGATATGTTTAGCGTGGGTTCGTATAGCTATAGTAGCGATTGAATTATCGAGTGGGTGGTTCGATGAGAGGTTTTCTATAGCCGATCGACTATCAATGCCATCATTTTTCATATCGCTGTTTTTATGCGCGCAGTGTGATGTGATGTGATGCGTTTTTCGCGTCTCTTTTCATCACGGATAAAAATTAGTCGGCTTGGTGGAGCCTCCCTGAGGCAAGGGAAGCGAGCAGCTGTCTGTCGCTGCTCTTTGTCCATCCTCTATATCCTCTAGCCAGACCCCTTCCTACTTCACACCCCCACTCTTTGATTTCGCAGCTCATCTTTCGCCTTCTGTTTTTCGATCCCAATCTTAGTCGTATCGTCGCATCAGTCACAATTCACAACATCTCCAATCATAACAAAAATGGCTGCCTGTTTGTTTACAATCGACTTCCGCCGTATTAACACGGTGCAGGAAACATAAATCGTACCTAAGAAGGCGTCTAAGAATATGTGAAAACGGAGCACATAACATAAACATCACTGAACAAACATAACATTCCAATGCAATGTTAAGGTGCTTCTTCACATCATGTCATAGAATTATTTACAGTTTTCTTCTGTCATCTCCTCTGTTAAGTGGGTCCTCCTTGCTGTCTTTGTTTCCTCCCAACTGCAACTTCAAAGAAGTCGGATAAAGTATTGGAAGGGCTCTTGGTGATTGGTTCTTTCGCTAGTACAATTGTTCAGCCGTTCAGTCAAAGCAATGTAGATGGTTTGTTATTAGGATGGAATGAGCTGCTTCAAAATAGATTCGGGTTGTTGAAAAGGGAGCGAGAATCAGAGAATTGACTGCTTTCAGATGTGAATATTGAACGAGAGAGGACTTGATGAGTTTCTGAGCAGAAAACGCTAGGTCAAGAGATTCTCGGATTTTCTCTTCTGATCGTTTCCTGGTCTATTTTAGAATACTCTCGTCTATTTACGGATCCTATTAATTCCCATCCCATTGAAATTCTATCAAATTACATTGGCCAATTGTGCACGTCTAGCTGTGCCAGCCTTCCTCAGCATGTCATCATTTTCTAACAAAGCTGATCTTCATTTTGTTCCGATTTCCTTTCATCTTTTCACTTATCCAAATCCACTCGACTTTTGGTTTTTCGCAGTTATAAAAAAAGAAAAAAAACCGTTCGAAAGCGCGGCATGGGGCGCTGTCTTGAGTATCCGAAAAGCCAAAGCGCTTGCGTCAAGAAAAATTAAGTAAACTTTGAAAGCGAATGGGAATTGCAGAGAGCAGGGCAATTGGGGCGATGCAGAGATAAGACAAAACAGATTGTGTGTATCTATTCGAGATCGAGGTAGGGAGGGCGAGATGAAGCTATGGAAGAGCGTCAGGCCTATTCACTAAATCATTCGACTGTTCGATTGTTTGAATGTTTAAATGAAGGGATGACCTTCGCCTTTCTCATTCAAAAAGCTGAGAAAACTGAGCTGCGAAATGAGAAACGCAGTTGCAATCACTTTGGAGATGTGCTGACGTAGATGAGCAGATGAGCAGATGAGCAGATGACAGCAGAAGAGCAGATCGAATGACACGAATCATATAGTGAAGCTATAAGGAGAGGAGATAAGGGCTGATAAAGAAGATATGATAAAAGAAAAACTCAAAAGGCTATTGCATTTGGGCAGATAAAAGATCAGCCGATTGTTTTGAAGAAGAATTCCTGGAAAGTTCGAGGAAAGTGAGAAGGAGAAAGAGACACATGTGGACCGAATGAGGGGTAATGAAGTAATGGAGCAGTCAGGCAGTCAGAATGCAGGGCAGTCAGGCAGTCAAAAAGCCATTTCTATTCCACACACTCTGCGTTGGGCTCCTGACTACGGAAAATGAGCAGCAATTACTGACAAACGATTCGGAGAAATGAGAGTGAAACTACGGACAAAACTGACTGTCGTTAAATTTTCATCAGAAATGGAATATGGACTACTGTAATTGTACTAACCAATTGTGACGACAGTTTGCAGTGAATTCCTCGAGACTTCCTGGTGCTTTTCGTCGGAGATCTGCAGCTTGCAAAAGAGAGCTGTGTTTCCGTCCTGAAGGCTGATAGTGAACACGAGCACGAGGATAGGGCCTTGTTGACGTGCCAAAAGAGCAAAAAGAAAGACTAAGGAATATTCTCACCACGTTGCTGTTGTTGTTCGGGTCGAATGTGAATGAGGCAGAGCAATCGGAGTCGATGGAGGAAAGGGGAGAGGTGTCAGAGGACGCAGTCAAGGAATCGTCTTCGGTAGAAGAGGCTGACGAGGTCATCTTGAATCTGAAATCAAATTTGATTAGTTTAGATGCTATAAGGCTGATAAACACACGGCGAGATTTCATTAGTAGGTGAAATTATAAGATGATGGCATGAGATTACGCAATTGGTCGATGAGTATAAATTGGAAAGTATCGCAAGTGGAAATGCGAGTATCTGAATGAATGACTGACTGAATGAAGTGAATACACAACAACTGCAGCATTGCAGCAGAAAAGAGCTGGGCTGAGAAAAGAAGCACAACTCTGCTCCGAGAGGCAAGGGGGCGGGGCAACATAAAGTGGGGACGGAAAAGAAAGAAGGAGCTGCTGCACTGGACATTGCATGAAGAAGGCTGAAGGATAGCTCGATAAACTTATCAATCCGATCAGCTTGAAAGAAAGCGAAGACTCTGACAGAAGGCTGTTTTCTCGAATCTGTACAAAGTATCAATCAGGATTATCCGAGATAAGACAAGATATCGAGGATTTTGTAAAGTATAAGCACAGATAAGCCATATCTGCGCCGATAAAATGTAAAAATTTCGACGTAAACAACAAAATGGAGATGAAATTTTGAGTATATTCTTAGAAAGGATTTAAAACGCTTTTTCTTCTTCTTATAAAGGAAAGCTAGATTAGTTTGTGATTATCATATCAGACAGGGGTGTACAGACACATTTGTGCTAGGAATTTATTTATAAATCATCCATCCACCTATTTAGAGCATTTTTGTAACATGTAGGATACAATTATCCATCTATTCAAGTAAAATTTTTCGAGAAGAATAGACGTACTATTTTTGCAAAATTATTCCAGATCAAACGCGTTTTATACACCTAATAATAGCTGATATTATTTGAACTTAAGTGCTCGAAAATATGAAGCAAGTTTCCGTCAACTATAATATAGCAAATATACTAAAACTGCATAGTAATATATGAATGAGTGCTAGAAACTAGAAATTTGAAGAATGCTCGTTTTTCCGTGGTTTTTTTCTCTCTTGTTTGCCGTTATTATTGCCAGATAAGCTCTGATCTGCAGTTTTTAATTATGGCTATCAGCTATCAGACAGAAGCGAGTGGATCGCTTGCAAGCGTTCAAAGGTAATTCGATAGTCCCTTAGTGTTCGAGTTCGCACATCCCAGCTCACAGGATAGCAATATTTTAAAACAAAAATCCCAGAAAAAACAAGATCTAAAATCTAAGGTGTAAAAGTACATTTATTCATTCTATATAGTTATATTTTACAAATAATTATTAAAAATAGAGATATTTTGTGACCCGTGTGATGACGTAATTGCTTTCTAATACAATTTTAACGACTCTTCAAAAATAACTTGCAATATCATTACAGTAGTTCGAAGTTTTTCATGTTTGTAGTGAATATTGTGTTGTTTTGCTGAAGCGAAATGAACAATTTAACGGGTATTTTGTACATTTGACATTTTTAACCTTGTTATTTTTGAAACTTCGTTAAGTTTGTTAGACTAGACATGATGGTCGGTGGTGAAAGGGTGGAAGTGGAAGCAAAGAGGCAATTTGCTCGAGTCGGGTCTTCCGTAACTTCCCCTGAAACATTGAACATTCATCCTTAGTTCATCATTATCATCTATCGTTTATCACAAGTGTTTACCAAATTGATGAATATTTAATGTCAATAAATAAATCTTACATGAACCCCCTTAGCCGTTATTCTGTTCTTTGCATCCAAATGCAGACATTCTCTAGCAATATCCAAAATGTACGGGGGCGATATTTCTCTGAAAATAAAGTTGTTAAATTAGACAGATTGAACGTTGATAAATAAGTCTGAATAGCTATTGTCGGCTGCAGGCCATTGAAAGCGAACTAGGACTGACACAGCGAGAGGGAGAAAAAGGCGCACGAATGCGCGATTACTCGTTGCTTTATTCAAAAAGCGGTTATCGCCGAATTTCTTCGTTCTCGTGTTTTATTTTTGTTTATTTATTCGTCTTTGTCATCAAAATGTCGAGCAAGGTGGTCGGAAGCGCTTGGTATCAATGAAATCGAAGAACTCGCGAAGATAACCATCAATTTGGCTATTGCATTAAAAGTTCTTCCGCGATTTTTCGTTGTTGGCGGTATTCGTTCGACGTGCTATCGATTTTAGGAGCTTCCGACTATTGTGACTGATATTTGGATGACAAAAATAAATCGAACAAAACAAAGGAAAACGAAGAAATTCGCCGATAAGAGCTTTTTGAATAAAGCGACGAGCACTCACGTATTCGTGTGCCTTTCTCTCCCTCTCGCTGCGTCAGTTCTAGTTCGCTTTCAATGGTTTGCAGCCGGCAATAGAAAATCCTACTGTATTTTCTGAGATCGAGCGACTTTGTCGAAGAATGTCTGAAGAGAATTTTTGCTGATTGGAAAGTGAGCAGAGTAGAGATATCCGGTCGGGAAAAGGCCGAGGGAAGATATTTCTGATAGCAATAAACCGAGTTGCCAGCTGTAACAATTAAAAAGCGATGATTGAATATTGATGCTTTGATTTCACTAACATATCATTTTGCTTGGAGAGCCTCTTTTCTGGTGCACAAATGCTCAAATCAATAGGACTGTTGGAGCAAATAGGCTCTATCTCTGCCCAACCTAAATTTTTAAAAATCATTTTTTTCGTCCACACTTGTTAAAATATACCGAAATCTCCAAGTTTAGCAGTGAAACTCGCCTTCGAATGGACGATATTAGAAAAATCTTCACTCAAATACACGGATTCAGAAGTTATGTGAGAATGACAAATGCATCGTTCGTGCAGATATTCCTGAAAAGAAATGTCATTAGCGCTTTGATAAAAATCTGTTCTACAGAGTGGAAAATAAGTCGGCGCAACAAGTTTGAAGATCAACTTTTAATACTTTAACACGAAATTGTAATTTTAAAAAAAATATTTTTGTATTCTCAATACTAAAATTGATTAACTCGTTGGAATCTTTCCACTACTTTAGGGAAAAGTTGTTGCCCGAACTTATTTGATTTTATACCCTGTATACTCAGCATATCATGACATATATACAAAAATTATTGTTCACTTACTAGTGCAGATGCAACGTCGCAAGCAGTTGATAAAATAATGTTTGAAATAACAAATTGGCAGATGTCGTCGGATCGATAACTAAATTAGAGTTTTCAATAGTATCCAAATGATTATTTTACTATTACATTGATGTATCAGATCCAGTGCAGCCTGAGGATGATGAGCTGTGTCCGCTGTGTCTGTAGAGAATCGATATGTCATGCAGAAATGCAGTCAATGAGCCACCTCGACAAGGCTCGTACAATAATCCATTGACCTGAATGAGATATTTTCCGCATATTATCTTATTGAAATGGAAACCTTATTCCCATCAGCTAGAATTCCTTGTAGCTGAACTAAAGATGTTATTCCAATTCCAGCTCGATCTTTCAGATGGTTCATAATGTGCATTTCACGAATTAATTCATCTACTCTTCCTGAAATAATCCTTCTATAAAAATTATCACTTGAAAATATTGCCTGTAGAATACTTGAGTAGATATGAAGTTCGTTCCATAATATCTACCACATGAATCGCTGTGAAATGAGAAGATTGAAATCCAACTAGCGATAGAGAGCACTTCAGATGTGGAGATGAAACTCTGCAAAATGTTCTCTTTGAATAGAAACCATCTCAGAATCCTTTACTTTTTGAATTTCGTCAGACAATGCCTTGCTGCAGGATGTTCAATACCGCAAACGAATTGCAGACTCATGTTGGATACTGTAGTCGCCTAAATGGGATAATTTAGAACTAAAAACGTATACTATTTCTTCATAGTGAAAGTGGAGTAAACCTGTCCATTAGTTTCGTAATTCTCTATCGTCTCATATTGTCCATCATCTAACGAGCATTTGCGTTGGCATCTGGGCAGAGTGAGTGCCTGCCTTGCTGCTGTGGCCGTGTATGGAACTGCCTACATTCAATTATGAAACGTAATTGCTTGTTATTCAGCTTGAGTCATTACAATAATGCTGCTCCGCGTTGTGTTCGAATAGTCAGATGAGGCAATTGTTGAGGGCGTTTTGCTCATTTGCGTCATCCGAGTCACGCGGATATTATCTGAAACGTTTGATTGGGTGGTCATTTGACGAAAGCACTATAAACCACAATCGGTTGGCAGATAATTCCTGAGCTGTTTCGGGGTTTTCTTCTTGATTCCATCATACACACTTCCTTTTCTCTTGTGTCGAAAAGTGATGTAGCCAACAATGATAGAACCAGTTGCTGTTAACAGAATTGCGAATAGGAGCAGCTAAAATATCGGAAAAAATGTTTTAATGAAATTGAGAAGCCAAGAATATTCTAACATTGTGCGTGTTAAGTTTAAAATTTTGTCCCTAAGGATAATTGGATAAATTTCGAATAATTCAAGTTTAGTTTAACTCCTAAATGGAAGTTAATCATAATTCATAACTTTTAATTCTTTGTTATTTTTCCAATAAAATCTAAAATTCGTACTAATTGGCTAACAGTGACTTGTCCTCTCAACAACAAACTCATCTGCTTCTCTTCTTTGGAAGCAACTGCAGTAAACGGTTCGCTTCTTCTGTTTCTGTCATCCACAGCGAATATCGAAATTTCATATTGACAATTCAGATTGCCCAGATAAAACGCGATGAAACGATGCACCTAAATAAGCATTATTTCTGGATGAAATTTTAATTTGACGAACTTCAGCAACAATTTTCCTCTGCTTTTCCACATTTTGACACTCGACACTCGCGTCTTCAGATTCGAAATGTTTCACGCTGATGTCAAAATTGATGAACGATTCTGGACCCCTTTTCTTGTTCCCTAAACTTATTCCTATTGAAATGTTGACAAGTATCCTTCAACCAATTTCATATTTCCATTGAACATTCAATTCGTGGTTCTTTTCATCGATTTTCCAATAGATTTCTTTGACCGGAGGAGGAGCTGAAATTGGATTTTGATTGAATGAACGAGTGGGATGAATAGTACCGCAAAAGGAGAGGTCGTCGACCAAATCGAGACATTTTGGCGTTTCCACGAGGAACGTCTCGTTTGAATGGAAGGGCAGAGATGTGAGTTGCATGGAATAGGAGGAGGTAAAAGCCAGATTCGATATAAGAAGAAGGCCTGTTTTGTCCTGAAATTCGGCATCATCATTTAGCATACGGTTAATTAGAAACAATGTCAAAAATTAGTCCTTTACAGTCCTAGGGAGAATGATCACCAGGTATCTAATACGACGTACCTCCTATATTTCTTAAAATAATTTATGTTTCTAACTTCAATTGACCAGACTTTTACTAACGCCTGATGACATCATAACAATGATTTCACCCTCGCATCCTAATCACTATTTTTTTTTCGTTTGAAAAGAGTACTTTCTATGACTTTTGTTTTTAGTCATTAATTAAGAAAAAATTCTCGCGATGCGACGTGTGTTGCTAAATAAAAACTGAATGAAGTTCTCTTATTACCGGATGAGTGATAAAATGAAACTAATATCGTTTAATAATCAGTAGAGCGTGGTAATTCATGAACATTACCATTTATTCTGTAGCATTTTACTTATTTCGGACATAAATTTGAAATAAATTGATAAAGTTGTAATTTTCTTTATCGAAATGTGCCCAAGTTCTTAGCGCATGACACTTTGATGATACCTTTCCGTCATAAAAGGAAAGGTTGGCTTCGATTTTGTTTCAAATCAAAACTTTGTTCGCATTCCCATGAAATTTGCTTACAATGGAGAAGTTGAAGGCTTTTGACGTTCCATCTCCCTTGTCGTATTGCAATTGATAGTCGCAGAAGGGAAGCACTCCCTTGGCTGGCCGCAATTCAACGAGAGCAGCCGCTTTGTCGTCCTTCCAGATCTGTAATTATGTAGCTACAGCAATCTTCCAATGCCCATTTGAAATTATACCATCCTAGCGATTTTCGGTTCTAGTCTCAGTTTTTCTTTCAGTGCTTTGTCAATATCAACCCAATCAGATTTGGCGATTTTGCCAGTAGTGCCAGTCTCACAGAACGAAGACACACTGATCTGCAGCTGGCCGGCTTCGAGCACTTGCTGCGTTGCATTCAGGACTATGTCTGCATACTGTGAATAGACCTGCAATAACACGATTTTCTTATAATCCTGTTTGTGAGAAATGGCATAATCATCCTCTAATTGCTTTGCCTTATTTTCCCTTTCTTCGTACTCATCCAACAACAGCATCAGCAAAATGCCGAAGTCAAAATGCAGTAGCAGTGCATCTAATCTCTCCTTCTTCTTCTTCTCGAGTACATTTGTTGTGCCCCCTTCTCTATCTCCTGTCTCTGTCTTTAGTGCCCTCGGTAATCCCTCCACTTGAAGCAGTTGAGTCGGCAAAGAGGCACAAACCAGAAACGTGAGAAAAACTCAGCCAACTGACTAAAATGAAAATCGACAAACCCAGTGATGAGCCAGCAGCTGAGACGAGGAGAACACCTCCACAAAATGAGCTGCCAGAACTGAAGTGGAAGGGGAAGGAGGGGAGAGAGAAAGACGCAAGGATACTGTAGAGGGTGATTGACGACTCAGACAGACTATAGATACTGTAGGGGAGTGACATTTCGAATCTAAATTGCAATGGCTCATAAGAATTTCGTGAAGATCAAACCTTGCGACGAGTCAGCATTTGATTGAATGACCTTCTCATACAGCTTCTGTCCTCGTTTAAAGGCAGGAATGAGAAGTTCATGAAATGAAGGAGATTGACAGCCGAGTTTGCACAGGGAGAATTGAGTGTTGTTGAAGATTTCGATGTCTTCCAACGTCTCTCCGTTCATTAGATGACGAGATGATAGGTGAGCAAACTGAAGGGGGTATATGCATAGAATGAATCAAGTTGAAGCAATAGATGCTTAGTTAATTACTGCATCATCTTATGCATGCCCTATCTTAGGCGCTATGTCGATGTTAAAATTAGTCGAAATTTGGTAAAATATAAATCACACATGAAGTTTATAATGTAGTATTTACAGAGTGTGCCACACTACTGTCCGATTTAAACTTGTTTTTATACTAGAAAAATGCGCGATAATTTCATGATAAATTTGAGATCTATCGAGATTCCGATATCAATTCTAATAGTCAGCAAAAGTATCATCATTTGGATGTGGTTTTGATAATAAGCAATTCAAAATTTCAATTATTTCCTCCTCTAACTACAGTGAAAATCGGATAGTAGTTATAGAACTTCATGTGTGACTCGATTCAAAAGTGTTGCTTATTTTGCATATAAATTCCTTGGTAAATTAGAAATTATAAAGTAAAAAATCAGACTTCTATAGAAATTTCGCTTCAAAGGTGATAAATAAGTTTTCATAAAACTTGCAAATATTTTCTAAAAGGAACGTGAATAAAGAATTTGCATGAACGAATGAAATCATCAAAATTTTGGCGCATCTTACAGAGCAAAATAGGCTCTATTAACTTAGCATGATGTCTAAAACTAGATTTAACAACTTCTACATAATGATATGACCTATGAAAAACTGAATTCATCAAAAAATACTAGTCTTTTTCTTTAAAATAATAGTTGGTAAATTAACCTCTCGTAAGCATGTTGCCTGACATTGACCGAAAATTGGAACGGGAACTTGTGTTGGGGATAGGAAACATTGAACTGTAGAGAATATCGCACAGAATATGCAAAATAACAGTTGCCAGTTCGCGATGAACTCCTTCATTTGTTTCTGCTCATGCTTGTGATGGTTTTATCAGACCACAATAGCAATCCAAAGCATATCTGAATGTGAAAGAATATGCAAAGGAGAAAACGAATAAAGGGAAGGGTAAAGGCCTGACACAACCAATGAGGCAAGTTTTGGATTGGAGCAAATAAATTGAATCAGAAAGGGGAAAAGGGGAAGATGAACATTTCAGAGACAAAGACGGGGCAAAATGAGATGGAAAAAAGGAGATTGGAAACGAAATGAGGGAAGGTGAGAAGGGAAAAAGGGGAAACTTGTGACAGAACCACTGAGCCATCTGTCACTTGAATGGAAATGACATAGAGACAGAGACATGGAATATGCAGGTACCTGACTGACACTGTAGATTGAATTAGATTAGTGCTAAGAAGATTAACGGGCTTAGACTGTCACATACAAGAAATCTTGTTCAACGGGGCTAAGATGGTAAATTTAGATCTGGAAGAAAAGTGCATGAAGAAATTAATTATTCAAGAGCAGAAGAAGGAACATCAGAAAAAGCTGTAAACAAATAGAGAAGAGGATATCAAAAAGGGATAAAGGATAAGCGGGAAACAAGATCTTAATAAGGCATGCATAGAAAAGAGCAGCGGTTGTAATGGAGATGGGTTGCATGAACAGAACAAGGAGAAGAAGGGAAGGAAGAAAAGAGGAAGATGGAGAAGTGTTGAAGTGGATGACAGGCAGCTGGAAGCAAGGAAAGAAGGAATAGAAGAAGGAGAAGGACATGAAAAAAGATGAACAACCATGGGAAAATGGGACGGTACATTCTGTGAAGAAGCAGAAGGCAAAGAGGAAAAAGTGAATGACTCGAGATGATGAGAAAGGCAATCAAATGGCACGAAGGATTGAAATGTGCAAGTGTGAAAAGGGATTGGAGATATAACGAATGCAGATGAAGTTGCCGAATCGAGTGAGGAGTGGAGAGTTGCGTGTGGCCTTGGAGCCAGTCCTTTGATGTTCTCCTCCTTCTGCTGCCAGTCTGCCAGTCGGCTGTCTACAACAATGACTGCCTGACTGGCAGAGGCAGATGCAACATATTACATATGCAATGCAAGGAGAACGGGGAACGGCACATTGCAAGGAGAGGCTTGACAGATTGCAGACAGGGCAGATAGCTGTTGCTGTTACAACTCAAACTAATCATCCAGTTGTCAAAACATGACACATTCCACGCTCCACATTCACAATTCATAAGATTGTAATGTGCTGCTAGATTTTTCTCTTGAATAAAAAGTCGCAAAACCCATCGCATGATTATTGGGTGTAAGAAAGGATAATCTTGTTTTTGCTGCTGCTATGAGCACAATGTTTTGCCACGCTTTTTAAATAATTGGAATTTTATGCAATGCAATGATAATGGGTATTTGATGTCTTATGTTCATGCGCTTACAATTTGAAGCGACTTTCATAATGCCAATGAAGATACGATAATTCGTGCTGAAAGAAAGGGGAAATGAGATAATCGGAAGAATAATAATGAAGCACAGAATATGAAGGGGAGTGGAAATGGAATGTAATGGCCCTGATGACTCCGACCGAATGGCTGAATACACGACTGAGATAAAACGCGAAAATGTGAAATTGTCATAATTAAAGATGCACAAGGAGCATTGCGGAAAGCGGGAAAGCAGGGATGAAGCAGAGGAGAGGGAAGAGGCACGGAAAAGGGGAGGGGAAGCATATGGCTGGGGGCAGAGTCGCACAAGGACAGAAGCGATTTAACGAGAATCTGATGCATTAAACAGGACAATTAATGGACCACAACCTGTCCAATACCACAACAATATTACATTGATGGAATTTATTATGAACTAGCACTTGAAAGCTCATTAGGGGTCAGATAAAATATTCATTGCAGTAATCTACTCAAAGAAATTCTATTTTATTCATATTCATTGCAGAAAGTGGTTTCGCGCCTTGAAATAGTTTAACACTCTTCAAGGCTGTGTGAATTTGATAACCATTAATTATCGCATTGTTTTCGTTCAATCTAATCGGAGATCGTGAAAAAGTTTAGAGATTTACACCTCATCATAGAATTTGAAATCATCAAACGTAATAATAATGATGAAAGAAGTTTACTGAGGCAATAACCGGGAAATGACCCGTTTTAGGATATTATCCCGTTCAATAATTCGGAGATTCAGGTAATTATAGTGACTATTTAAGGACTGATATTGCTATACTCATTCCCATATTTGGTTCTATCTTCATTCTGCTCTTTCTCTATTAGAGACTCAGATTTATCCGCTTCCTTCTTCTGATCAGTTCTTCGTTTGCAGAAAATAACAGTGATTCTAAATAGCAGCAGGAAGAACTCAAACACGCTCATCACGCTCGCCCCGAGCCAGAGTCCTAACTGTCCTCCGAAATCTACAATTTTTTTTGATAACAATCTCGATGTTTCTTTATCAGAGTTGTGCGTGAATGATCATTCAAATAAACTTTGCGTCAGGTTTTACTAGACACTTTTTAAATTGTCGAAAATTTTCAGAAAAATTATCCCTAAAATTTCATCTCATTGAGCATGATGAGCTGTCAATCGGGAAATATAATCGTCTCATTTCAGCAGATAAATCATTTCATTTCGACTGAATGAGTTCAAAAGCGATCAAACTCAAATGCAATTGTGTTTGTATTTGTATTGTGCCAAGGTATTCTGCGCATAAAGATGATTTTGATAAAGTACCTACCTGATATAAGGTTGACCCATGAATAGGCTTCAGACTCAGTAAGAATCTCATAACTTAGCGTTTCATAATAAACCTCAATCATAGCGGCATGTTTCCTAAAATAGAAGATGTGAGAAAACTTCTGCAATGCGAATGTTTCATGCCTATAGTAATCATTGCAATTCTCGTCACGCAAAGGACATTCCAGTTTCAGACTTTCTGATGGCCATTTTGCTGCCTAAAATCTTATCTTATTTTTCTCGTCAAAATTAAGAATTAGTCGTTGAAAAATGCTAATTTAGCAGTTAAAAAGAATAAATTAATGATTACCGAATATGTAGTTGTGTATTGGAATTGATGACAAGGACTGGTGCAGTTGCAGAGAACTGGGAAGCGATTCTTCTGCTTGTCCAGCGGCATATTGAAAGAATTATGCACCAAACACTCGTCTGAAATAAAACAAATTGCTAATTTTAAGAAACTATAAATATCATTTTTCACTACATTTCCGTATTATTATAGTAATGGAAACAGGAAAAAATTATAAAACGTAATAAGTAGGTAGTGTATTGAATTTTTGAAGTTTTTAAAGGTCCAAAAATATTTTATCTGACACAATGAGATTGCATGAAGATCGGAGGTTTGCTAAAAATGAAAACAATCACTTTTTTCGAAGCGAATTTTTCATACAACAAATCTAATTGCTCTAGAATCTATTTTGATCTGAAATTTATGCATAAAGTCTGAAACTTGAAGAAGTATATTTACTGTCCGTCGATGAAATATTTAGAAAAAGAACTCACTCATTTCCGGATTTGTAACATCACAGAATTGATAGTCTCGAAATGGATTGGGAAGTCGTGGGTCTGCGCACTTGCAGTTTTGAACGACTTTTCTCTGGTAGCACGAACGGTAACAGCCCTAAAATGTCATTTATGCATAAATCGAGAGAAAATTGGTAATGTATAAAGTGGCTAAAATTGACATTTCAAATTCATTATAATGAGTCAATGAAAACGGCTATTGATTTTCAACCTTTGAATGATCAAACTTGGAATTATCTGTGCTTTTTCTTGAAGTCCATTATTTGCAAGAACATCCCCTATCGCTTGAGATTTTTTGAAATCGAAAATTCGAAATTTCATCGTGAAAAATATCGAAAATAAATGAGAATACGCGTAAATGTGCATGTGTGTACCACATACTTTGGTTTTATATAGATCCTTCCGAAGGGCTTGTGTTAACACGACTGTAAGTCAATTCTATCTTCAAATTTAAAATATATGAGAGACATTTGATGTCGAAAATCAATTAAGATATAAATTATAAAGTCTCTAGATAAACTAATTCAAACCTCAGGTTCATAGTTGAATTTTTGATAGATGAAGTATTCAGGTGGCGGTTTTTGACCAGGCGGGTAGCATATTCCTCGGGGCTGATCCAGGCGACGGACACTTCTCTGAATTACATCATGAAATGATTGAATAATTGAGAATGAAACGGGAGTGAAATAGGTTAATTGTAAGAAATAATTTTTGAAAAAGTAAGAGTATAAAATCGTCCTTTTTTCTATGAAATGAGCGTTAAATTAAATCTTTCAAATACTTGCGATCAAAAGTATTTGCGTGTGTGCAAAATTATATTAGTTGATGGTAAGTAAGTTATCAGACATAAGATAAGCACATGGCTGGCTCAAACTTTCGTAAGAAGGTAAAATATACCAGTGAAATTCCGAAAGAAGACAATGTGCCAGTTGGAGCAGAATACCCGAAAGTGTCTGGGTAGGGGGATTCGTCCTGAGAATGGATGGCTAGACGGACTCCTGTGGCTTCTGTCGTAGGCAGGTAGTCACTGCTGTTGACGAATAACATCAAACGCAGTCCTAGACGATATAATATTGTTGGTCTATAATTTGCACCCACACTCATAAAATATGATTAAATTAAATAATCACTTTTCAACTGATGATTTACTTGTGATCATGTTTGAAAAATCTATGAAAGTTATTCCGAATGAGAATCAAAATCCCTAGCTTCATCCAAATAAATTCTAAATAACTTTGAAACGACATTATTGGCAGACAAAGTATCATTCAACAGCTTGTCATTTTAAAAAATGGCAACATTTTCTACTAAATTACGACGTACTTTCTATTGAACTAATGCAGCGATTTGATAGATATCATTAAGCGAAAGACTAGTTATCATCTTTTCTTGACAAATGATGATAATAAAATTTTTAAAGAATATGAAGATGAATTTACCGTAAGATGGTCCAGCCCGACTCATCGTCTTGTTCCTAATTGCATTCCAATTGAAGGTGAAGCAGTTTCCATATCGAGGATCTGAATGGAGTCTGAATTCCTGGTCCACGTTGATTTGCTTTCCATCGAACGAGCCCATCAGAATGAGTTCTTTCTTGCCATAGCCCAGTCCGCCTATTCGTTCTGGCGAGAATTTCGACATTTTTAGAATCAACCTGAAGATCTCGCTTACTTTTCAGACAGTGTATTGGACTAGCGAACAGATAATTCCTTCGTTAACGTTTAATGCTTGAAATACGCTTACGAAATATGCTCAAAAAGAAAGAAGAAAATGTGGATGAAAGATTCTTCTGAGGTTATAAAAATGTTAATTTCCTGTGTCTGTACTTCGACTAACTTAGAACCCGTCGGGATAAGACATTAGTAGATTGTCTTACTTTTCTCGTGTAGTAGTGGCAATAGCAACTTGGTCAGTCATGTTTGTTCCTTTCTTTGAGAATTCCTCGATGAAATCCCTAATCAATGGATTATTCGTGTCACTCATTCCATGTCCCTTTAGTTCCCACATTCGTTTCATTCTTCCAGCTGGCTTCAGTAGGCAATACCCCCGTGTCTGAACATGCTTGACAACTATTTTATTCTCGCCATTTCTAAAAATTTTTTCCTCAAAATTGACGCTGTAGTGACTCAAAGAAAGTGAATCATTAGAGCTAAAAACCATCAAACTGATATGCAAATTTATTGATAAACGTGGAAAAAGTACCCTTGAATTCTCCGGTAGATAACAGAAACAGCCTTGCGGCATGTACCCAGTCGAGTTTGGAATATTGCAATAACCAAAATCAGTGCATTCTGAAAAATGCATTAACAAAATTCAATTTTGGAGTCGACTCTAATTAAAAAACGTGGATTGCAATTGTAAGATTCTTACCTGGACAGATACTTTCGATCCAATTCTTCTGCGCTCTGCAGGGCCAAGCACTGTAGGTGAAGCGGTCGAATTGACAGATGCATGAGCTGTTCAAAGATGGAGGCACTGTATTCTTCGCTAAAAGCCACCGATTAAAGATGTGGCAAAATTTCTCCCCAGAATTTGACAGGAATGGATCCTCTAGATCTCGTCAAATGTTCTCAATGAAATTTCTTCTTGGCATCGTAAAAGAATATTGCATTTCTATACAAGTCAGAAATGAATTTCTCGGAAACACAAACCGATGGTTTTAAAAATGCCGTTCGGGTCAAATTTTCGAAGAACAAATCATTTTATCTGATGATTTAGATTGTTTTTTTTGCAAATCTTATTTGTTGTTGATGAAGGTTCAGAATACAAATAAGTTCTGAGAGTTTAGACAGAGACGAATGCCTCTAGACGGGGGAATTCTCTGGAGAACAAGAAACGAGAGAGGGAGGGAGGTCGAACAAAGATCTTTTGCACGGAAAAATGTCTGCTCGAATGAAGAGAATTGATTTTTATTAGGGAAAAAGATCAAATTGAATTGTCTACCAACCTACGCATTCCTCATTTTGGCCATTAGGACACTCACAATCGGAATAAACTGGTTCGAATTGGGCATGACGAGATGCTGAAAATTATTTTAGTGAACATGATAAGCATTTCATACGAAAATTAATTAAGCGTCTAGAAAAGATCCGGTGGCAGCGATAAACAGGTAACATACACAGAAAGCAAAAAAATGAATGAATAAAATATTAGGTTGTTAAGAAAGTCGTGTCATATTCAATTGTCTTCTTGGGGTCTATTTCAATGATTATTCAAATTCAAATAAAACTTGATTATTTTGCATAAATCGTCAAGATAAAGCAGAATCTTACTAACTTCATTAAGATCGTTCTTCATTTTCTGAGAATGTGCTAAATCAGAAGGTTAAATGTGACAGAACTTTCAAATCTAAATATTAAAGCGCAAAAGAGAAGCTTTACAACAACTGCAATTCAAGGTACTCCTTCAAAAAATATCTATCGTTTAGAAAAGAGACTTACAAATGGCTCGCTTCTTGCGATGTTCCTTGACGATTTCGCTGTACACGACTTGCTGATGGAATTCATCCAAAGTGTCACGAATTTCCTCTTCGGAGTTGGCCAGATGGTACTTGAAGGGATTCAGATTGCACACTGTCACTGCTGAAAATAACGTTTCGACAGACCTAGAGAGAATGATCGTCAGAAATCCGTACGACATATATCCCCAGTATATTTTCTAAGCACATGTCTTTTTCCAATCTCTAATCTACCAAATTTTTCGACAGTGTAACCTACCTTAATCCATTGTGTCTAATGAAACTACTCCCTAGGTCTGTGTTTTGGAAAATTGGCCCAATACAACCACCACTCATTTTAAAAGTACATCAAATTGAATGCGAAATGCTGATAATCAAGGAGAAGTGACTGACTTTCTAAATGAGCAGTGGGTGAATATTTCAATAATCCATGAAAGGAATTAGATTTCAGATAAAAGAAGCTTGCCTGGAAATGGTGGACTTGCAAATTCTAACTGAAAGAAAAATAATTGCAGATTTTGAATTTACGAAATTTTACCTTCACATTGACAATTCTCTCATTGAGTGAACGCTTTTCCATTACCAAAGAGAACTGATAGGCTAAACTGACTCAATTATCATTTCAGAAGTTGGAAAAACAATTTACCAAAGAATACTAACGACAATGCGCTCAGAAATATCCAAAACAACTGGAGTGAGAGGTAATTTGTGGAGAAAATCTAAAGTAATCATATTGAGCAAAATTCGCAAAATGGTCAACGCTTGATATTTTCAATTGATAGATTTCAGAAAAAAATGAAAAGAATAAAAAATGAAGATATTAAAAATGATCTATGTGATTGTGATTTACTCAAATTAGAGAAGAAAAAAAACAACTTTCATACCATGTTAATCCCGTGGAATGTAGTCTGATCGCAAAAATTGACGATCATCCCTCTGATTCCCTTTTCGTTCTTTTTCTTTTTCGCATCCCTGAGGTGTTTCCCGAGATCCTGAAGTAAAAAATCACAGATGAAAATTGATAATTCGAGAGTAAAAATTCAGTTCATCATTCTTCTAATGCACCTTTGCGATGTCAATGAAAGAAGGTCTTCTCGGCAGAGAATGACCGCTGTATGGAGGACTTAGGAATGCAGCATTGTTAGCTTCAAGCAGTGGAGACCCAGTAGTCGTGGGGAAGAGAGTAGAAGGGGTTGACTTGTTGCTGTTGTTCATTGCAGATACGAATAGGTCAAGGAGATCATTCTTCAGAGCCTGGCTGCCTGACTGCAGGAATGCAGCTGATACAAACTGCCGCCCTTTGCCTTAGGCCATTCCTCCCTTCCTTTCGCCACCCATATCTTCATCTGCATATCCTCCATCCCCTGTGTCATATTTTTCCTCCTCACGGGATTTGTTCAACTTTCATCACTCTCGACAGCTATTTGTCAAATTTTTCATCGACATCTGTGCAGATATTTTTCTCTAGCCTTTTCTAGCTATGTTCTGATGATTCAACAAATACGAAGAAAAGGACTACTCGTTCAGGTAAAAAATGCAAAAGAAAGTGCAAGAATGCTTACTGATATTAGAGAGATGGGCAGAAGATGAAACTGGTTTCGATTGGGCTGACGGTATGACAAGGGTACTTCAGGCATGACGATATTTGAGCAGGAAAAGGAATAGATAACCAGAACCAGGAAAGAAAGCTTCGAGGGGAGTAAATGAGTTGCAAATGAGAAGGGCGATGGCAATTGGATAAAAGAAATCCCGAATGAGACATAAACTGAAGGAGACTAGATTGGATAAACCTGAACATTCAGCATTCTCACTCCAACCATTTTCTGCACTTTTCTTCATTAACTTGCACAAGGCTGGTTTCATTACTCATTACAGATGCTTCGAGTCACGTGACCTCCTTGCAGAATGAACATTTTTGAAAATGTACAGCGTGATAAATCTACCATCAAAATAATACCAAATTTTACGGGATAATATAGAGGAATTTGGAAAACGGTGGAAGGGGGAAGGTGAATTTATCGCGCCCAGAAATTTGTTTCATTAAAATTGTACCTCATTCTGCTCTTCCTTATCGGATTTCAGCAAGGGTTGATGGCTTGGGGTAGAATGGAAGATGTGATGGCCAATGGAACGACGCGGCATTATCTGAAGACAAATTAGAAACATTGGAGATATTCGTCGAAAACAAATATCGGAATTTAGATGCAAAAATCTCGAATGAGAGCAGACTATGCAGACAAGCATGGCATGCTCGCGATAAAAATGTAAATGCCGATGAAAAGTGCAGAACGAGGAGACAAAAAATGAAGACATGAAATTCCGGCAAGGGAAGATCGAAATGACGATAAGGAGCTGTGCAACTTGGGAATAACTAAGTGTGGCGGGACTGGGAGGGAAGATCAGAGAGGAGAGATTGAGGTTAACTCCGACGAATCAGATAGAGTAGAAAATGATCTTTAAAGTGCTTTCGAGGAAGAATTGTAAACCTCGAATAGAAAACTTGCGAACTTAATTCTTATGAGCTTTTGTTTGCAACTTCAGATTGTCAGCTTCCAAACAAGTTTGCAGCTCCTTACACTACTCATTAACCTCGCCTGCCAATCTCTGAAACTTCAGAAATCACTAAAAAAGGAATTACGTAAAAAGTAAATGAAAAAGACCGAAATTGAATGAAAGCTCGAAATGAGAAGTTTCTGCAAGTGACAGAAATTGCGAAGAGCAGAGAGACAATAGACCGAGAGCAGAGGATTGATTTGTCATTTGGTTGACAAATCGGCTGTCTCTGGAGACTTGTTTTGGATGACATCCAGCAAAGGAATTCATCTGTGGCTCTTTGCATGGTAGTGAACAGATTCGTGATCTCGGCTTTTTCACAAATACACTTAGAGAACGTAGGCTTCACCTCGGCAAATACGCGGCATGTAATAAAGTGATAGTGGAGGAACCCCTAAATTAGGAGGCAGGTCATGTTTAGAATGCGAAGTCATAAAAAGATCTAATCTAGATCGACGATAAATCTCGTGAAACGGTTCTTTGCCAAAAATTAGCTAAAAAGTTTGTTGTGCAAAGACGCGTTCATTTTGGGCTCCTAAAAGTGGAAGTTATTTCGGTCACAAACGATTTGTATTTTACTTTTCTCTCTAAAAACCTTAGTTAGGTTAAAATGCATAAATGCATTATTCTAAACAAAACTAACTGGAATTTAGGTTCCGTGAACACCAGCTTGCGCTCTCTAAATACATTCCATTATCTGATTGAAGATGCAGCTGTTCTTGTCCCCTTTGTTTCTCCTCGAGTCCAACTTTTTTGTCCAATTCAAGTAACGTTAAAAGGAGCATAACATAGGAAAATCTTGAAAAGAACGAGAAATTTATGTAATGGAGAATGGCAAATCTAAGGAAAGATTGAATGAAGAAGCAAGACTAATCAAAAGTGGCGTGGAAGTCCTAAGAGTGTTCATCTCTGCGAATAAATTCAGCACTCGTTTTATTCGCGTAAAACAACTGTATAAGTAAATAATGAAACAATATGAAAGCTTTCGGAAAATAACAAGCAAAACGATTTTGATTGTTTGAATTATGCAGGTTTCTTCCTGGCAGCCTCCTGAATAGACATCAGCTTGTTCTGCTGCGTCTTCATTTTCGTCTCGAAATCTGACAAATTGTCCTCCACGCGCTTGCTAAATTACAACAGTCATCATTTTTGGCAATTTCCAAATGACAGATGGATATTATTTCCTGACAAATGCGTGAATTTTATATTTTGGCAAGATAGCAGAATACCGATCAGTGCTTTGCTCTTTTTTCTTTGTCCGGCGAAGCACCATTTAAGTTGTATCAAAAATGGCTTATTATTAATACTTATTATACATTTTTAAAAATCTAAACAGATAGAATTGTCGGGAATATTTATAACATTTTTGTGAAGAAAATGGCATGGATTGACTACAAAAATTATTCTTTTTCTTTCTAGAGTAATTTCAGAAAAAAAACCTTATTTGAAACGCTATGGAAATTTGGTTCAAAATAGAAAGTAGGAAAATGTCATACATTTCAGCATTGATGTACTCGAGTCGTTTGTCGACATTGGCTCTGGCCTCAGCCAAGTCCTGTCTCACGAGCACTGCTCCAATCAGCTTGTACACTTTCGCGTCCGAGTCCATCAAATCCAATTCCTGAACATCATTAACTACTTCCCATCCAAATACCCTTCCCTCCCAACCTGCTTGACGAGTGTATTCTCAGTCAACTGACTCTCCAGCTGCTGCCTGTTGTTGATGTACTTCTCACGATCTGAAAAAAACAAGTTTTATTCCGGAAAATATTCGTCTTCTTTCCATCAAGACTATTTACATTTCAGAATAAATGAATGAACCTCACGAGTAAATAATTCAATGAAATTTCAAAACTACCTTTCTCAAGCTGCTTGAATTTGTTGAGCTCTTCTTCGAACTTCGCCTGATCGGTTGCCATTCTGTAAGTATGCTTTGAAGTTTTCAGGATTTTTAAAATTAAATAAGACCAGAATAGTTATTTGAGCGATTTCAACGCCAGTTCAAATCTGAAGCACGTAAGACAATGAAAAGTTTATCACTTTCATCGACCACAAATAAATAGAATAAGTAAAAATAAGAAACGACTTGAGAAGGACATTACCCTGAAAGAATCACACCGATTGCAAAATACAACTTTAGATCCTAGAAAATCATAATTAAAGCACATCATAGAGCTAAATAAACGAATTGCATAAGTTGAATAAGTAGTAAATAACAAAAAATATAATAGAGGTAATAAGTAATGATGTACACTCTAAGATATCAAGATGACTTTGTACATGTAAAGTAGACAAAGGAAGATGTAAGACCTAGAGATCAGCAACAAATTCAAAGATCTGTCAACCAACTGTTTCTCCCCCAAATCAGTCCTTAGTTTCTGCGTCTTTTCTTCCTTTTGATGGGCGATGACTGCTTCGAATCTTCAGTGTCACTGAACTCGATCTGAAAAAAGAGATATTAAACTAAAGGTTGAAGATTTCGTTGGAGTAAGAAAATTCGTCTAAGCTAAAGTTTCAAATGAAAACAAATGCTTATGCTCAGGTTCCCGTGAAATTTAGGTTTGAAAATTTTTCTATTTCAAAAAATTCTCACGCGATAGGGGGATGCTTTTGCGAATAATGGATTTCAAGACAAATTTCAAAATTGCTCATTCAAAAGTTGAAAATCAATATCTATTTTCATTGACACACGCGTCTTCATGAGTAAATGAGGGTAAGGAAAACACGACTGTACCTTCCAATAATGCTCGGGCGTCTTGGGCATTTTCGGCATTTCACATTTCTGCTTCTGTCGCGGCGGCGTCCTCTCCTGAAACTTCTCGATTCACAAAATCTTCGTTTCACAAAATTCTACCCTAGCAGTTTGCTGAGCGTTGGACGCAGACAGAGTCCTCCTGATGTTGGCCATTTCGACTCTCCTCTTTTCCATGAGCAGCTTCTTTCGAGTGGGCGAGTCCATTTCGTCCTCCTCGTCTTCCTTCACATTCGACAGCGATGAATTCGCCTCGCCCTTCTTCGGCTAAATAGTAGCCTTTCATCTCTAATTCCTCATTCCTCATGATTAGTGTTATGACTCGGACCCATTTTTGTGACAGAAACGATTATAATCAGTATAAATGTCAGTGATACGAGTTTCACCGCTGTTCTTGATGAATATGCCACGTCTAGAAATCACATTTTTTATCGAAATTGCGAAAATAAAATTAAAAAGAAAAAAAACTCCAAAATTTCAAGCTCGAATGGCAGATTATTGAATTGCCCCAACGAATTCCTACCGTGATGTGCGGGATCAGTTCTGCAGGAGCGATTTGGTCGTTCTTGGGCTTCTTTGACTGCCAAATCGCTCGCATCTGCTCGATTCTTCGACGACACGGGCCTTTCTGGAATTCCAACAATTTTCAAACTAGCTTAACATTGAATTCCCGACCTTGGGAGATGAATCAGCGGATTTAGACTCTTGCTGCTGCGCTGGAGGCTTGTCCAGGGGAATCAGCCATCGCTTCATTGTCTCTTGCACGGGGATATCTGGCTAGTTCCGAATAAAACTGCGAAAATAAATTATTTCGACGAGGAAAATAAAAAAAAATTGCTTTCAAACGAGTTCCGCCCAACGCCCTATGTTCAAAACGACGAAATAAATAGAAAGCGCGAACTATTTTCTAAATTTCTCGTTGTCAACGTCATTTTTGATTTTCAAGCGGGCTCTTCGGTTATTTTTTGCGTGAATTTCATTTTTCGACTATTTCCGTGTTCCGGAAATTTCAGAACACCTCATGCGTTACCCTCGTAATCAAATTCGTAGTAACTCGATCTGCGAACAGTCAGAGTGAATTTTGAATTCTCCACTTTTCCCTTTTTCTTCGTTGATTTAAAAAAAGATTTTTCATCTGATCAGTGTATGATTGGACTGAGCGTTTAGCCTGGAACTCATGAGGCTTTCTTGGAGTTGCATAAATTTTAGTCAGATCACATTTTCTAGACTGTTCTTCAATACGTTGACTGTTCGAAGTTTGAAAATTGAAAAATTCGAAAGCAGTATTCCGAACGACCTTGTTTCAAATATTCTCGCCTTATCATGCTTGTCTTCGACAGTCCGACAAGGGGATGCTTCATACCGGATGTCGGAGTCCATAGGCAGTGCCTCCTCCCATTCCCGTCAGAGTTGGGTGGAAATGAAATTTCGAATACCCGAAGACGAAAGGGGAAATCAAATTGTTCTCGGACCCAGGAACGGAATCGGAATTCTGTCCAGCCCTGATTCCCGTATTTGAATTTTCTCAGTCTTTAACACGACCTCTAATATATGAATCTTTCTGATCTTTTTCTACCATTTCTAACTTCACTTCTCATAAATTAATCCATTTGTCTAGATTCATTCGGAGGATCTTCCTTTGGCTTTCGTGATTTCGATATTTCGACTGTCATTTCCAGAAAATACTCGAATTTTCAGGATATCAATGAAGTGTCCTCTGTGCGAATTCATCAACGAGTCAGAAGACGTCCTCGAGATCCATCTCGCTGAGGATCATCTCGGTAGGCTTGGAGGAAACTAAATGCTCAACAAGAATGAAATTTGAAAGAAATGATTGAGTTTCGGTCGGCATAAAGATGGCAATTTCACTTTTTTGACAACATTAATTCCTAGAAAGACGAGATTAAGGAGATTTTGACTCACTGTGGCTCTCACCCTCTTTTAAATTGTAGGTGAAAAGAAAAGGTGGGAATTACAAGGTCGAAAATTTTAGCCCTCACTTGCTTAATTTGAAAAAAAAAATTTTCAGTCATCATGAAACACCATTGTTGAAAATTACGTAGAGATTTGGAAATTACCCTTTTTCAGACTTTCTTCCGTGGAAGTGCGCTGAGTGCAAGACGCTCCGCGCAACCAAGAAGCTGATTGACGGTCACTTCATGGCCGTTCACGGACAAGCTAATCCGGAGGTGAGAATTTACGAAATTATATCCGAGTTCCCCATAATTTGTATACTTCTTTGAGCGAATTCTCACAATTCTATCCTAATGCTGAACAACTCTTTGAAATTCAGGCAATCTACGTGTCGAATTTTGCGAAGGAAGCCGAACTGCGCCGCTTGTTGGACCAAATGAAGGCAGATGCCCAGAAGACACCTCCTTCTACTTCGAATGTGGCTGTCCCTGACATTCTCCCAGCAGCGACGACCCCCGCACAAGTCGCCATCTATCCGCTTGTGACTTCTCGCCCCAGCGAAGCACCACCCAGTCCTGTCCATATCGAAGATGACGAGGTTAGTTTCGAGGAAGGAGGTTGACAGCGCAGAAGAAATGATGAACCTTCCAACTGACATGCATTTTTGAAAAAGGGCTACTGAAGCTTTCTTTATGTTTTTAAAATCCCCGAACAATTTATACTGTTATTTCTCGGAAATTAGAGATGTAAGGTAGTGCTACACGCTTATTCTTTTACGCTTAAGGAAAGAAATGTAGCGTTAAAAGAATAGAATAGACTAAATCATTCCTCCTCCACTCATTTTCGAACTAGGCTACAATTGGTAATTATTAATGGCTTCTAAATTCCAGCTGTCGAGCACGAAGAGCAGCGAGGTCGCGGGACCTTCGAGGAAGAAATTCCGCAAAGCCAGGACTCGGTCCAATTACTCGGGTGAGCTGAAGAATCCCTTGCAGACCTAAGACGACTTTCAGCCAAAATGGAAAATTATAGGGGAGGGAAGACATGTCAATAATTTTTCTATAGAAAAACGATACATAGGCGCGTATGTATAAAGATTCTTGCAAAATATTCTGACTCAAGGGGTACGTTTGGAGAATTTGGCTTAAGGCCTGCCTAGCTATAATTCCTTGTGATTATTTGAAAAGGCAGAATATTCAGAGCTGTCTGACGTGGAGAAGATGGACATAAGCAGCGAGTCGAAGAGCGAGTGGAGTGGAAACGAGGACGAGTCGGATCAAGTCTCTGATAAGGAAAGGAACAGTCACTCATCGGACAGGTAGACATGATTCGAATAATTAATTGAAAATAGAAAGGTCATCCTGAAAAATGGTCCAATCTGACTAAATTTGTTTTGAAAGCTATCCCATTTGCATTGTAAACTTCAAATGCAGTTAATTTTGGAAACAACATACGAAGTTTTTTTAATAGTGGCGAACAAGAGTTTGGAATAATTATGATTACTAATCACAGTGTGTTTGCTCTCTTTTTGCTTTGCTCGGACTCCGGAGAAGACCCATAAAAATGTCTAGAAAGCGCTTTTTCTCAATTCATAATAGATTTTTGAATAATCTGCTTTGATGAAATTGTAGGGAATATTTTTTGGAATTTTTCAGTGAAAAACTTTTAAAAATAATGAAAGAATGGAAAGTTCTATTCATGTGTCTAAAAAAAAGCAGCACCGGATAGATCAAAGCGCTGTGCAATACAACCTGGTAGGCGAAATAAGCGTGGGTAAAACCATACGAAGTTTGGTAGGAATTCAAAACTCCGTTGGAAGAATCCGTGTGCAAAGTTTCGCTTCAAATAGTAAACGATTATTGGTCCAATCAGATGCATTCGCAATTATAATTGTTCCAAACTTTTGATCACGGCTGTACTTTTCAAAATTCGATTCGCGAAAACCCGCAAATCGACCTCGCACAAAATATTGCACCTTTTCGAGAGAGAAAAAGAAGATGCTCTCGTCTTCTCTCAGTATTATATACTATTTTTCTGCGGGTCAAATTTTGAAAAGTCTGACCGCGAATGTAGCTTGTATAATTTTTTCATAAACTTTTTTTAAACTATTATTATGTTTTTGTGTTTCAAGAGCCTTTCGAGTTTAAACAATATTATTTTAGAAGGAAGTCGCAGAAAGGAAAGAATGGCAAAGTAACGAAAGAAAGGAAAACTCAGTAAGACTTTTCATTGGTTTCGAAATTGATTAGTTCTTCAACGTTCGTCTTTGGATATGAATAAGACTTGAAAGATCTCATTCGAAATATTCAGAATTTGGGAATGCAAGAAGTGCAAGGAAACTGCTATTCAGACAAAGAAGCACTGCAAGAAACACCTCTACCTGGATGAGAAGGTAGGCCTATTGCAGTTATTGTTTATTAACTGGCTTTTCTCCCTAATATATTCGATGTTTGCAACGATATAATCATTTTAAATGCTAGTATTGTGATCATCCGAGTACTTGATGGGAATGAAGTATGACGCATTTTTGCACACGCGTAAGATGAATAAGTACACAGTACAGACTTTTTAATTGCTTAATGTATTCTTTTTCTTCTTCCATACTCTTTTTATTGCAAAGTCCGTCGAACAATGTGCATTTCCGTATTGCACTTATTTTTGTACATGTAAAAATGCAGCATTTCTCATTTTTATCGAGTAATCGGACGACCGCAATATTGCATTCTCGCCGGCGACCACTTGCTCCAAGTAGTGCAATAAGCGAACTATGATTTAGCATTTTATTCCATTTCTGTGAAATTGAATTTCACTCTGATAAGTTCTTTCAACTGATCGACTATTTCAGATCTGCTGCTATAAGTGTTCGTTCCCGGGCTGCGATTTCGGACACTTCTTCTTTCTTTTGGTCGTCGAGCACAGCAGAAGGGAGCATGACAAGCCTGGAAAGGGGATCGATCAGTATCCTTACATAGAGGATAAAAGTGAGCAGTTTCGCGAAAAACTCCAGGTAAAAAAATCATTCAATTGTTTTTTTCGAGATATTATTAGTGCAACAGAGACGAAAGAAAGACCCAGATTTTAAAAATTTGAAAACGAAGACCCGATTTTTCTAAACCCCAAGTTAAAAGTCAAAGACAAAGTTTCATTCTTCCGGACTCCAAAGACAAAAAACAGCTATACCCCACTCCTGTAGCGTAGGTGTTTCTTTCTTCATTGGTTAAAACATTTTTGCATCATTCTTCTTGTAACAAATAACTTTCTAGGTTTATTTGTGGGGACCACAAACTCGGTCCCTTGTATTTTCTCCTTTTTTCAAAAAGTGACTATTGAAGATGCTAAAAGTAGGAAGCAAGTCCCTTTCAAACTTGGTGTTCGCGAAAGGTCACTATCAGAATCGATGCACGACCCATAAAAGGGCTGTTCATCAGAAAACTTGTCAGGAAGTGCGTATTCGCGGGACTTGTATACCACCAAATCGTGCTCATTTTCCTGGTCGTTTTTGGTGGCATCTTTCGATCAAAACTATTTGAATTTTACTTTTTCACGAATGGCTTAACTACACCGAGCCTGATTAGTTGGAGCGGAAAATTACAGAAAATTATAAACGATGCGAAACTATCTGCGATCCTATTTATTTTCCACGTTTTAATTATGATTTGCAGGCGATGATAAAAGAGTGCTTCTCTGGCCAAAAACCAGTCAAGAAGACGTACGAAGAGCAGAGGAAGTCGAAGGGGAAAGAGAAGATTGACTGCCTGCTCTGCAAAGGAAAATTCAAATACTCGCCAATATACAGTAATGTGGTCGTGGCGCACTTTGGCATACACATGTCCCAAGTCCACAAGCTGCCGCGCTACGTCTGCAATCTGTGCGGACACGGAACTGCTTCCGACACTAACAACTCCAGCCACCTCGTGAAAGAGCACAACGGCCAGGGCTCATTCTCTGACACAATTGAGGTAGGACGGTAGTTATTGTCTAACTATAGGTTCGTTCTCGATGAAACCCATCTGACTGCTTTTCTCATGCCAGGAAAAAATTCTCTAGAAATTCTGAATAATGGTTTATTTTGAGGATTGGCCAATCGACAAGATCAGGGACGTGTCGCAGAAGTCGCTCGGAACGCCCGACGCGATCTTCAAAATGTTGCCCAGCAGATGGTTCAGAGCCTACACAAATGAATCCAGCAAGAATAGCAAGGTAGCATTTTACATTTTTTTTTACCTTTTTGACCTAACGATTTTTATGTCTAATCGGAGTTTTATTTCAAAAGGAATACATGTAGTTGAAAATTTTGAAAAAAATCGATGAGTTCTGCAAACTCTTGAGAAATGAAGAATTTCTCGAAAATCAATCATTTTTAGAATGCGAGCGACGACAAGAAGTCTACCCGTAAACTGAGGCCTGCCCGAAACACGGCTGCTGGTCCTTCGACTCCTCGCAGTCCAGGTGATCAGCAACAGGTTAGTTATTTTGTAAAATTACAAATTTATCTTTAAGAGATAAACTTCACTAAATTATTTCCTTCTTTATTTTTCTCAGAAAAATAACGATTCTTTTGCAGAGTTCGCAGAAGACGGGCATGATTCCGGACGCGAGTTTCGACGAGAATTCTCCGGCAAATTTGGATGAAAGTCAGGCCGATGCAGCCACTTTGCACAATGTAGACAGATCAGGAAAGCAGAAGGTAAAATTGCACAGGAAAATTATGCTTATTGTAAAATATCTAAAGAAAAAAAAACATTGAAAATTAATTGTTTTCTTAATCTCATTAGAAATCGAATTTTCTTCTTGGAGATTGAAGAGGTAGATTAACTTTATTTCCAAATTTTCAATTGAAAAGGGTTTTAAAATTCATCAAATAAATGCTTTTTCATTGCCTAATGATTACAGTTCAGAATTCAAAGAAGGTTCCTGAAGGTGTCGCCAAAGCATCGAATAAGAAACCCATCATGAAACCGAGGGTTTCCAGAGAAACTGCAGCCAAATCTCAGAAGTCCGACAAGCAGCAGGTAGAGCTTTTCTCATAAAACTTTGTTTTAAATGAAACTGATAATTTCTTCAGAGGTCGAAGAAAGATCAGAGAAGCGTGGGCAACGGTTTGAACACTTTCGAGATGGATTCTATTCCCGAGCCGAGTGCCATTCAGGAAGATACATTGATCACTTGCAATTCAGGCAATGAGCTGGTCAGTTTAAAACTATAATCTTATGAATTTTGTCTGAGCGACTGACAAAATATTTGATTTTACCAAGCTAGAGATAACACGATATCATGTGTTTTCCAAATTACCATTTTACCGAGTATGCAGAATTCAACTCAAGTCGTTCCAAGTTCTCAAATGACTGCCATCGAAACCTCGGCTGCAACCACTTCGAACAGACAGGGGTTTGATGAACAGCAGGTTGAATTCGTGAATTCGGAAATATAGAGATGGAAGTGAATTTTCAGAGCTCGAATAAGACACCTTCTCACATGAACAGGATTTTGGAGAGAAATGTCATTCCTGAATCGGGCGCTGCAAAGGAAGAAGCAGCAAATTCGGGCAAACGGAATAAGAAGATGGTAAAACTCTTTTGACATTTAAATATACGTTTGTCAAAAAAGAATTTTTCAAATTGGACCATCTTGAACTCATTCACACATTTCTCCGCCTTCTTCATTTCAAATCGGTCGATCCCTTGCTAGACATAAGTTTGATAATGATCGAAACTCGAGCGCGCAAATGAAAATGAATGTTTTACGCATGGAACTCGTTAATTTTCAATTTTGACACAAAATGGAGGAAACTGACGAGTTGTTCAAAAGTGCTCATTCATCTTAGAGACTTAAAATCTTCAGAATAAGATTCTCATCCCAGTAGAGTTATTCTACCAAATGCCAAACCTTGTCACTTCAAGAGATCGGATTTTTTAGTCATTTTATAAAAGACATGTGATGATTTCAGGCAACATCGTGCTACAATCAAATTGAGACAGACTCTGACTCGGACTTCGAATACGTCATCAAGCAGGAAGTGGAGGATGAGGAATTCGATGAAACTAAGCAGAACAAGGAGAATGGAGAAGTTGCTGGACAGACAAAGAATATGCAGGTTGACAGGGACACTGGCAGAGGCAGGGGCAAGAAGAGGGTTGCGACTGAAGCTGATTAGGATGTCGACTCGGATGACATATAGGCTTAAATGATCGATTTCACTATTTTTGGATGAAAGAAAATGAGGACAATGGTAACTTGCAAATGACGATATGACAAGTTTTCTAATCTATTCCTATCATTTTGTCGTTTTCTCAAGTGAACATCATATCGTCATTTCTAAATTTCCAAAAATAAAACATGTTGAAGATTTATGGAAGGATACATGCAATCTGAAAATGAGCGAAAACTCATCACCTTTCCAATAAGTCCACTTTGATTCGCAAAATTGCTGTTTTTATTTTAAAATGCTCGTGGAGGAGGCGTGGCGGCGAGAATGGTTCTAGCCCTGAGGAGAGAAACAGCATTGAAAGAGAAGAGAGTAGAGAGAAGGCTAGACAAATCAGGAATGCACAGACAGGAGCGAGAGGTCTCAAGTCGATGGGTAGTTGAATTGCGGGAGAGAAAAAAGAAATGCCAAGATTCCGCGCACTTATTCTCGACTCCTCCACGAGCGTTGAACCTGGAAAACTCTGGGCTCGTTCAGACTTAGTTGCAATGCAGTTTGCAACTTGCAACTCGCTTGAAATAGCATGGGAAGTGAAGAGAGCGCGGTTGCATCATTTCTTGTGTTCTCTTGATTTCCCGTGCTATTTCGAACGAGTTGCAAGTTGCATTGCAGCTAAATCTGAACGTGCCCTTTGTGGTTTTAGCGATTAGTTTTTCGTTTATTACTTTATGTTTTGTTCTTTCATAAAAAAATGTCTTTACTAAGTTCGGGTTTTATTTTTCAATTGAATGACCTCTAAACCAACTTTGAATATCTATGATCTCTTCTTTTAATTGGCCTCTCATGAGTTACAAGTCTAATTTTATTTTGCCCTCTGAATGATGGCCATTTGACTTTGACTTTCGTGCGTTATTCATTTTTGAACGGGCAACTTATTTTGATAAAACTGGCTTTTAAACTCGCATTTTCCTTTGACGATTATCCCTCGATTCCTGGGATTCCAATATCTGAAATTTTGATTGTGTGTTTGCAGAAATTTAATTTGTGCTTCAGAAATGGTAGACCAGCTAACGTTCGATCCGAGAAACCGGAATCGCGGAGACTCGATCAGTCAGTACCGAGATCAGAGATACAAGGTGGGCAAGAATGCGACTATGACAGATTGAATGAATGAATTGCAGGGCACTCTGAAGGAACAGGAAATAGCTCTTCGCTCCTCTGCCACTCTCTACATCGGCAATCTCTCCTACTACACCAGGGAAGAGCAGGTTAGCTCGTTTGGAGTTTTTTTGTTGTTAAATTCGAATCAGAATTGTCTAACTATCTAAATTTATTTTTAGGCAAAATTTGTTTACTTTCTTGATTTTCAGTTTCTTTTTTTGAGTACACGATGAATATTGCAATTTTCAGGTGTATGAATTGTTCGGTCGGGGCGGCGACGTGCGTCGAGTGATCATGGGTCTGGACAGATTCAGGAAAACTCCCTGTGGATTCTGCTTCGTCGAGTGAGTTTTCATAACGTTGGTAGTGAAGATCAACTTTATTTGCAGATTCTACACCCGAATGGACGCTGAAATAGCGATGGAAGCACTGAATCAGACAAGGCTGGACGAGAGGACGGTGAGGGTGGATTGGGATGCTGGGTTTGTAGAGGGCAGACAGTATGGAAGGGGCAAGCATGGAGGACAGGTAAAGATGATTTTCCAAGACCTTTAAAATTATTCATTAATTCTAAAAAGTCGAGATGAAGTCTATTCCATAACTAGGGTTTGTTCGTTTAGCCAATTTTTGCGCTGTTTCTTCGGAACACAAACTTTGTAAAATAAAAGATCACATCTATCTTTCATCCTTATCCTGTGGTGAAGGCATTAGATTTTCTTTTTAAAAAATGTTGAATTGCAGGTGAGGGACGAGTATCGCAAGGACTACGATCCGGGCAGAGGCGGATGGAACAAAATGATTGCTTCCAGAGGAGGTTGGATTTTAACAAATTCTTATCAAATATTTCTTTATTTCAGGTGGAGATGAATGACGTGATTCAATTTGCTGTAATCTATTCGTTGTGTTTTGATCTCTCTTATCGTTCATTTTCAATTTATTATAGTAAATTTTAAATTATTGCTGTTATTTCATTCACTGATTATTGATTGGTTCAAGACCAGGATTACCTATTTCATCAATCATTTTACGTTAATTTTCATAGTTTTGCAGGCACCGATAAACCACCTATCTGTTGCCTATGCGGCTGGATTCGGCCGTTTTCCTCTTTCTCCCCGTCTTTTCCGTCTTTTTGCTTGTCGGTCACGTCGAGTCTCTTAACGACAAAAATGTGATCGTCTCGCTCAACGCAAAGTGGCCGAGCACATCGCTCATTGCTGAAGCCAGGTACATTACATTTTTAAAATCAAGTTTAAAGTTCAAGACATTTTTGAATTTCGAATTGTAAATTTCCAAGAAATTCGGATGTATTTTTGTTCCTATCAAAATTGTTTCCCTTTCAAATTAGATAGCTGCGAGTACTTTTGTCCAAAGATATCAAGTGAGTATTTTTGTCCTAAATGAGTACTTTTCTCACAAACGCTATTACTCGCTCCTTACTCTACTTGATCATTTCTTCTTTCACGTCCTTACAAGCCTTATCCTTAGAAACGTCCAGCATTTATCTAACTATGGACAGAGAAGAAACTGTTTTTGTCTCGTTTTCCTCACTATTTTCAAAGGATAAGAGACTTGTAAAGCCGCGTCTTCTCTCGCTTTGGGACAAAAGTATTCATTTGTGGGGAAAATGTATTCGCGGTCCAAGAAGGTCAGGTTGGACAATAAATCGATAAGTTGTATTTGGATCTTGGGAGAATTACATTTACTAAACGATTTCAGTGAATTTCTCGGAAAGGAAAACAACGAGACATTCTGGAAATACGTGAGCAAAGTGGCAGACAAATTCAGTGGACTGAAGAAGGAATGGAAGGAGCTGAAGAATGAGAAGAAGTACGAGTTGGCTTTGGAACAGGCCGCTGGGCTCGTGGACCTGGGACTTCTCGATCTGCTCAAATTCTCCCTCTCGTTACGAGCCTTCTCTCCTGCTGTCCAACTTTTCCAACAGGTTGGGATATTACATTTCCATCAAACTTATCCTAACATTTTGTCACAACTTTCTCATAATGTTTGTAATTTATTTTGCAAAATTGATTTTTTATTTTCACATCCTATTATTTGACTTTTCTTCTATTCTTAACAATTGTATTTATTCTTGTTGCAAAAGCGTTGTTACAATCAAACTCTGATTTACCATTGTTTCAGATCGGCAGTGAATATTCCTCTATCAACTGCGATGCTTTCTTCGATGTGAATGGCAAAATCGGTTGCACTTCGCAAGAACTCGAGGATGTGCTCAAGAATCCACCGAAAGAGTAAGTCGTTTTAGAGGTATAAATTAGTCTTCTAAATTTGTACATTTTTCAGAACTGACTCGTCTCTTCTCTCGGTGGACCATGTCCATCCCGCATCAAAGAAGTCAGCCACGACAGTGCTCGTCTACGGTGAAATGGGCTCTCCCGAGTGGATCGAGCTGCACAAAACTGCCGAGTCTCTCTGCAAGCAGGGAAAGATTCAATACGTCTTCAGACATTTCACTCGAGTAATTTTATTCCTATTCAATTCTTTGATTCATTTGACTTCGCTGAAATAACGAAGTTGAAGTAGTAGTACTATGTAGAATTAATAGCGATTCAGATGACTTTCAGGATATGATCTTCCATATTCCAATAAATTTTCATGAATCGTATATATATAAATGAATATAGTTTTGTTTATCCTATTCGTTTCAGAGTCCAATCGAAGAACGCGTTTATCTGTCCGGATACGGAGTAGAGTTGGCGATCAAGAACACGGAATACAAGGCAGAAGACGACAGCAAGAAGAAGGCAGAAGAAGTTGTCGAGGATGAAGAAGATCTGCATGGATTCAACTTCAAGCTGCTCAAGTAGAACATTTTAGGAGAACTTTTAGTATGAATTATTATTATTTTAAGGGAACTCCATTCTGATTCGAAAGATTCCCTGGACGCATTCCGAATGCATCTGAAGGAAATCGAGGAATTAGCCCCTCTCAAGCAATGGCAGGTCCAGGATTTGGCTTTCCAGGTAGGAGATAATTTTGTAGAATTTTCAACTTCGCTTTCTTTCAGGCAGCACAACGGATTGTGAATGAAGAGCCCCACAATGCGATTGCAATGCTCAAGGAATTGTCGCAGAACTTCCCGCTTCATGCTCAGTGAGAGTTATTCTGCAAACTA
The DNA here is from genome assembly GCA_964036155.1 of Diploscapter coronatus. Lineage (NCBI taxonomy): Eukaryota > Metazoa > Nematoda > Chromadorea > Rhabditida > Rhabditidae > Diploscapter > Diploscapter coronatus. The sequence continues at coordinate 19,975,934 of OZ038423.1, read as the reverse complement.
AAATATTTGTTCGAAATTCCAGATCTTTGTCCCGAGAAAGTGTAACGAGGCAGATGCGTGATGAGATCGAGATCAATCAGAGGGATGCCCTGTCGGAGAAAGGCACGATTATGGGCTTTTCTGTCCTTATTTATCCTTGTCTTTCAGGCCTGGACGCAGGTGATTCAGCTCTGTTCATAAACGGCATAAACCTGGACATGGACAGCCTCGACATGTTCCAGCTGCTCGACCTGCTCAAGCAGGAGCAGAGACTCTCCACTGGATTCCACAACATTGGAATTGGGGTTGGCTAGATTTTTGATTAAATTTCGATTTTTTCAAATCTTATTAATGAACTAAGATATTTTGAGCTAGTTGTAAACACTCCATGCGCAAAATCTCAGTGATGATGAGGGAAAGGTTATTTTCTAACTATTTCGGATTACAGAAGTCTTGATTACCTTATATTTCAAAATAACCCTATTTGGCACAGGAAATATCTAGAAAAAACATACACAGACTTCTGAAAACTCGACCCGCAAAAATAGTATGCTATATTGAGAGAGGAAAGAGCATGTTTTGTTTAATTGTCTCAGAAAGATATATATTTCTGTGAGTTTTTTGCGGGTCGAGTTTTGAGAAGTCTATTAATACGAAGCATTCTTATTTTCAGCGCGAATATTTCTCACTCCTGTCTCACGTCGATACTTCCGATGATAAGGTCAATTATGCCGTGGATTACAGAGAAGCTTACCCTTTTGTGAGTTGTTATTTTTATTAAATATTTGATTGTTCCTCTTTCAGTTCATCAACAATCTGGACACGGATAGTCAGTACAAGCAGTGGGGCAACAGTATCAAGCTCATGCTTCAGCCCTACTATCCTGGAATGATTAGACCGATTGCGAGGAATTTGTTCACTCTGGTATTTATGAATATTTTTTAATGAAAGTGAAAATATTTTCAGATATTCATCGTGAATCCAGCCTATAGGGAGAGCCGAAATCTGCTGAGAATCGCACAGACTTTCTTCCAACATGAAATTCCTATTCGGTAAATTATTATGAGATGTTCTAGAATGAATTGAATTTTCCTTCAGAATCGGTTTCGTATTCATGGTGAACCCCGACAAAGAAGTGTCGGGCAAAACAGACCCAGGCGTAGCTCTGCTTAATCTCTACAACTTCATGTCCGTCGATTCATCTAATTCTGAGGCTTTAATCAAATTGAACAAGGTATTCTTTTTACTTCACGTGGTATCAAAGCGATATCCTATAACCATTTTACGAAATTCACTGGCATCATGTTTCTAGAACGGCGAAATTAGTTAATATTGAAAATCCTTTACTTTTTCAGTTCCTCGATCTTCACAAAACCAGTGACGAAATCAGCGTTGAAGATATCAAGGTTTGGTTCGAGAAGACCTTCCATGATGTTGAATATGACGATGTGTTCGGTCCCGATTCCGACTACGACAAGGGCAGACAGGCAAAATAAGAATATTCCGCAGTAAAAATAGTTGAATTGTTCAGGTCGGAGCGGAATTTATGGAGAAGACCGCGTTGGGCAAGGCTCCGAAAGTGCTTCTGAATGGATATGTTCTCGATGACAGCGGAGTATGATATTTCATTTCTTAGCTTTTCTATATTTTTTAACATGTTGCAGATTAAGAGTGACAAGATCGAGGAAACGATTATGTACGAAGTGATGAAAATCACCCCAACCATTCAGAGGGCTGTCATGGAAGGTCGAGTACTTGTCATTCTATCTTTCATTAATTGGATTCTTTCAGGCCGTCTGAAGGACCGTTCGAATGTGGCCAATTGGCTGATGGAGCAGAAGGACGTGATGCCTCGACTCAACGCGCGAGTTCTCGATGCGCCCACCACAAAGAACTATCTCGATTTGACTGCAAGCACTCGTAAGATTTCATTTCCATCTTAAAGCATTTTATCGTAGACCTCGGATAGAAGCTCGAGGGCTTCTAATTTCAGTCTCCTAATTTTCGAAAAATCTGAAATTCCCAACACATTATACCGCCATATTTCATAGTTTAATGACTGTAGAAACGTAATCGAAAACAGATATGCTCTACGCCTAAAAATATATATATACTACTTTAGATGGTTTAAGCTGGGTCATGGGTAGTTCTGACATTTTAAGGAGGAGGGTCTCAATTAGGTTCTATTGTGTTTTGTAAAAAGAATCATCTCACATTTCTGTTGCATATTTTATGATCATCATTTCAGCCTGCAAAGCCTCAACCCTCACTCAATTTGGAACGTTGGCTGCTCCACAAAAGAGTCAGTGCATTTTGGAATGGGCAAAGTATTTGCAGAAATCTGAAGAAGACATCACTGCTGTGAGAAATCTCGAACGGTTTTGGAAGAAAAATTATTCTTCAGGCAAACACATTGTGGGTGGCTGGCGATGCGGAGACTGCGGAGGGACGCGATCTCTTCTATTCGGCACTCAAGAATCTCAAACATTCGAAATCGACTAGGGTAAGGCTATTGACGTTTTTTTCTAAAAGATGTTTGAGGTCAAATGTGATTAAAAATATCAATGAAATTCTATGAAAGATAGAAAATTTATTTAAATCTATTTAGAATTCAGGTTTTTCTATTTCGCTTTTCTTATTCATTGAATGTCGACTTTCTATTTTGCAGATGACATTCGTGATGAATCCAGCAGACGAGACCCAGGCTTGCAAACCCAACTCTATCACCAATCTGATCCACGCAGCCTTCCGACTTCTGCCTCGAAATCAGGCAAAGCAATTCGTCACTAAATTAGTCAAGGTAACGCTATTTTGGCCTTTTGTAGACCTCATCTGCACACCCCACATCCATGATTACGCAATCGAAGCGTGTGATATAGGTTGGCTATAGGCAATATGTTGTTTCTAAGTGATCAGCTCATTCAGTAGAATGTTTGGCTCTTTGACTCAACATTGTCATACCCTAACCTATCCTTGCTATAAGGGGTGGATGAGAAATGAAGTTTACAAGAAGCTCTTCATTTTATCAGAAGGATAAGTATTTATTGAAATTTTCAGGAAGAAAATGTGAAGTCCTTCGAAGAAAGTAAGTTGAATATAGAAGATCTGGCTGTAGGAGGCATGAACGTGGAGAGGTTCAACAAAGAGAAGAAACAACTCAATTGCGACAGAATCAAGATGGAGGCCAAGTAAGACTTCTGTTTACTCTGCGAAAGCAAGGCTTTGTTCTCAGATTCGCCCAAGATATTCTGAAGCTGAAACCGAGCGAGAGAGCGATTGTTGCGAATGGACTTATTGTTGGTCCATTGAGTGCAGAGGAGAGGTTCATCGAGACTGACTTTGCCCTGCTCGACAAAATGCTGGAAGCCCGAGGAGCTGCGGTCAGAATTCACACTTCTATAAATTAATTCCAACTTTTATCGTGCTCGCTGCTAGAATCCTACGCTGGTTAGAGAACACTCCGATGCAAAATGAGTGTTTTCCCTTTCTTATTTCTCCCCAATAACGAGCGAAAGGGGGAATGACATGCATTTCTTACTCGAGCGCACTCTTTCTAGCGGCGAGCACGATATCAACTTTGACAGATTTTAAAGCTACAATTTGCGTTTATTATTTTTTTGTTTTCAGCAAGTTGCAAATCACGTTGACAAATGGGAAATCGAGAAGAACGAGGAGAAGGCTTCTGACATGGTGCTGAGATCGATGGCCCTGGTCGGGAAGCACGCGGTCAGCAAGAAGAGGACTTGGATCGATTTGCAGGGAGATGGACACAGGTGGGAATTTATCGAAAGCGAAAAATTATCTGCTATTTCCAGTGTGGTTAAAATCTTTGCTGACGACGCTTCGAAGGCCATAATCGATGTGGTGACCGTGGTGGATCCGCTCTCGACTGCGGCACAGAAAGTGGCACCCATTCTGGAGCTCATCGGGCAGACTGTCAATTGCGACCTGAGAATAGTCATGAATCCAAAGGGAAAGCTCAGCGAGCTTCCTCTCAAGAGGTATTTTCTATGTTCGGGTCTAGAAATTTGGCTCCCTAAAAATGTCAATTGTGTATTCGACATTCGAATTTTCCTATGTACTCTTGCCTTTATTTCATTAACGAATACTAGGAATAGGATGATTTTTCATTCCCTAAGCTCATAAAATCACTATCTCATGTTTTTAACAAACCATACGTAAAATCAGGACACGCAAAAAGGAAGGAAAGCAACAAATCGATAACCGTAATCCCTTGGATGTCGATCTTGTTAAACTTTTATTTGGAATTTCCTTCTAAATTCCATTAGCATCAAAATATACAGTATGTTTACGGCGCTTTTAGCTCTCTACAACGGAGTTGCATAAATTAAAGGCGCTGTTGTTTCCCGTTGTTGAAGAACATAATATCGTGCAAATGGCATTTTTATCGAACATCTTCCAGATTCTACCGTTATGTGGCCTCTCCCCAACTGCAATTCGACCAGACAGGCAGCGTGGTGGCCAGTTCTGCTCGATTCTCTAATCTTCCTTCCAAGCAACTGCTCACTCTGTCCGTGCACGCTCCTGATGCCTGGATGATCGAGGCCGTCCATGCTGAGTATGATCTGGACAACATCAAAATGCAACAGGTTTAACTGAGAACTTCATCATTGTTCATTCATTTTTACATTTCAGGCAAACTCAGACGTACTTGCTGTTTTCTCTTTGGAGCACATTCTGTTGGAAGGTCACTGCTTCGACGAATTGACAGGCTCTCCTCCGCGCGGTCTGCAATTCGTCCTCGGAACGCCTTCCAATCCAACACAATTCGATACAATCGTCATGGCAAATTTGGGCTACTTCCAACTCAAGGCATTCATTTTTACCTTTGAACCATAAAATTTCCAAAGCAGCTAAAATATGAATTTAGAAACATTGATACATTTTTAAATGTTTCTCACAACCAATTTTACTCTTTTTTTCAGGCAAATCCCGGCTCTTGGCTGCTTCGTTTGCGAGAAGGAAAGTCGAAGGAAATCTACAAAATCTCGAACCATTTCAACAGCGAGAGGACTGAAGGAGAGGCAATTCGAGTTTTGATCGGTCTGTCATTTTGTGCTCTCCCCTTTATTTTTATTTGCATTTTCAGACTCGTTCTCTGGCCGAACAATCCGTGTCCGCGTCGTGAAGAATGAAGGAATGGAGGAGAGAAGCCTGCTGTCGGATGAAAATGAGGAGGGAATTTGGAACAGCATCAGCCAGACGTAATAAAAAGAAGCAAATCCGAAGAAGGACACGAAATAATTCAGGTTGACCCGAGAAAAACCCGAGAAAATCAACGTCTTCTCGCTGGCATCTGGCCATTTGTATGAGCGATTCATGCGAATTATGATCCTGTCCGTGATGAAGAAGGCCAAAAGTCCTGTCAAATTCTGGCTGCTCAAGAATTACCTGTCGCCTCAATTCAAGGTTAGTTTTTATCTTCATTGAAAAGTCATCGCATTCATTAAATAATGGAAGGATCATGAATTGAAGAACTGTAAAACAATGATCACAATTTAGAATTTCTGAGCTGTTTTTCCTAAAACATTCAGCTACTTTTATATTGAAATTTGGCATATTTTTATCAATTCGATTTTTCTCTGCAAACCTGAAAAAAGCAAAGTATTATTGAATAATTTGTATGTTTCAGAAAACTTTACCTTTGATGGCTAAGGAGTATGGATTCGAATACGCTCTGGTTGAGTACAAATGGCCTCGCTGGCTGCATCAGCAGAAGGAGAAACATCGCGTCATGTGGGGATACAAGGTGAAGATGAGCTTTTTTCCTTTTATCTCTCTATTTTTCTCCTTGCAGATTCTGTTTTTGGATGTACTGTTCCCTCTCGATGTGCAGAAGATCATCTTCGTGGATGCCGATCAAGTCGTTCGAGCAGATCTGATGGAACTCATGGAACTGGATTTGGGAGGCGCTCCTTATGGGCAAGCAACTACTTATTTTTTAATTTCCAAAACTCGTTTATCTTTAACCTTGCGACACTGGCTATTGTCGAAAATGTTAGTTCGAATATCAACTTTATCAATCTGCAGTTTTGCTCACAGCCATGAAAATTGATGGGAAACTTCAGATAAACGATTCCCTTTTCTTTCAGCTACGTTCCATTCTGTGAGAGTCGAAAGGAAATGGATGGATTCCGTTTCTGGAAGCAAGGGTACTGGGCCAACCACCTCGCTGGCAGGCGATATCACATTAGGTAGACAAATTTTCTTCCTTGATTACAACGTTTGAATAAAATAATGCTTTAGTGCCCTGTACGTGATCGATCTGCACAAATTCCGCCAATTGGCCGCAGGCGACCGTCTTCGAGGCCAGTATCAGGGACTCAGCAGCGATCCAAACAGTCTCTCCAATCTCGATCAGGTTATTTATGCTCTTTCAGACATTTGTCATATTTTCAATAATTCAGGATCTGCCGAACAACATGATTCACCAAGTGAAGATCAAATCGCTCCCTCAGGAGTGGCTGTGGTGCGAGACTTGGTGCGATGACACGAGCAAGTCTTCTGCAAAGACGATAGATTTGGTAAGCTTTTTTCTCGGAAAATTTAAATGACATAAATTTCAACATTGCGTATTTATTATAATTCGCGCATGATCGTGAAATGAAGGAATTTTAGAAACCTTACTTGATAAAATAATGAAATTTGTAGAAATAATGAAAAGTAAATTAAAATGTGTTGAGATTTTCAAGTTATCGTTAGAAGAAGAAGAAGACATTCTTTCCGCTAATGAAAACTTCTTCCTGTTTTGGATTAATTCTCGTTTTTCAGTGCAACAATCCGATGACGAAAGAGCCCAAATTGGATTCAGCAATTCGGATAATTCCTGAATGGAGAGAGTACGACGAGGAGATCAAGAAGGTCATTGCCAGTCAACTTTCCTCCTCTGAGAAGAAGCAGTCGCAAGAGCAGGGCCATCCCGAGCTTTAATTCCAGTCATTTTTGATTCTTAGGGTTTTTCATTTCATTTTCCATTGGTTATTTATTAGTTTCTGATGTTATGGAATCAACATATTCAATGTTTTAGTCCAGTTTTTCAGTCATTCTGCAGGTTTTTCCTAAAATTTAAAATATCGATATTTCCTGCAAAATGACATTGTGGTTTTGCTGCGTTGTCGTTTCGTTCGGGTTTCAATTCTCAGATTTTCATCCCTTGTTTATTTTTCTGCATTCATTGCATTGTTTCACCCACCCTCCATTCATTTCTACGCCAAGTTAATTCTGATTCAGATTCAGACATTTGAAAGTGACATCGAAAACTCGCAGGCTCATCCAATCACCCTAAAGTCTGCAACTCTTCTATCCCCAGTCGTCAAAATATCTGATTTTTGCAAAAGTGAATATTCTTTATTCTTTGTTACATTATCGTATGATAATTTATGCGTTTCATTATCGCTTTTGTTGTGAGATTTTTTTTCGTTTTAGGGGAATTTTATCAATGACTGTGATCAAAATAAATTTTGTTTTATACCGATTATTGATACGTTCGCATAGATTGTCTTGATCAATCTTGAATACCTTAATTTGATGATTCATTATATCTCTTACTCATTTATCACCTTCAGAGTAATGACTTCTCGACTAGCTCGTCTGTGGCAGCCAGGCAACCCGCAGCGTCGCGTCTTTCTGCCCGACTTCTGGATGGCCGTGGTCGACTCGCCCAAGGCTGGAAGAGGCAGACTCCCTCCCTACTGCGTCAAGTTCGAATGCGATCCGAAGTGCGGACAATTTTCAATACTCATTATTAAAGATCGAAAATTTTAATGTTGAAAAAGATATACTAGTGAGAAAAATTCTCGAACTGAAATTTTTAAATGGGAAACAAATTCACCTCTTTCATAAACATCAAGATGAAATCTTGTGGATTTCTGAATGTTTATGATTAAAAGTCACCAGATACGATTTATCAAATTTCTTATAAAATCTGTCAATATAATGCCAATGAATAATGAATAGTCTACAGATGGCTGGTTCAGAAATGTTGCTAGCCATATTTTATTTTATACCATCTTCATGATATTTCCTCTTTCCAATTCGTTCTGATCGAATATCCTTAGTTTCTATTATTTCATTCAGAATGAACCGCGAAGACATCTATCAGTATCTAATAAAAATCTACCGACTGCCTGTCAGAGAAGTCCGCGTTCGAGTAAGCACTTTATATTTTTATTGATTCGAATTGGCATCTATTAAAGCTCGTCATATTCCTCGTTCATCCATTTCTAAATTTCATCAAGTATGGGATTAATGAAGAGTTTGGTTAGGCTAGACAGGATAAATGAGACTAGAACACTGGCCTTCTCGCTAAGCTGGTTGTTGTGATACCAAATAGTCTTGCCACACCCTACCCCTATCGTTATCCCAGAATTCATGATGCTGCAATCTTGGATAAACTTTAGAAATAGATGAACGAAGAACATTATCAACTTTAGTAAAAACCATTAGAATCTCCCTGTTTATAGGTGCAACAAGGCGAAATCGAGTATCACACGCCTCACGACTATCGCAATCGTAAGGCTATGTGGAAGGAGGACGACAAAAAAATCGCCTATGTCTACATGGTAAGGATAAATTATTTTCTTGTTAGATTTTTTCGTAACTTCGTGCAGATTTTATAGAATGACTGACTTTCAAAATTTTCTTTCTTAAACCTAATTCAAAATAGTTCATAGGTTTGAGATTATTAAGAGCAGTAATGTTTTTATCGGATAGGATCTTGAATGACCTATATCACATAACAAGAGCGAGGAATATCTTGGCTGCATATGAGAATTTTTAAGATGCTATCTTATAGCCAAATAGTGATAATGATAAAGTACTGTTTATTTCACGTCATAAATAAAGTAACGTGATAACTAACTATAAGAGGGCATACCTATTATTGTTAGAAAAAAGTTAAATTGCAAATATTAAATTCTTGACTTCACTTTACAAGTTTTCATTTCTTGTTTTAAATCTGCAATTTTTGCCTTACATTTATTTTACGTTTTTTCAGCAATAATCAATTTATATTTTCAGGATAAGGGGTTCAAATTCAATTTCCCCGACATATTCGCAAAGGACGAGGAGACTGAAATGGAGAAGAAATTCGATGAATATCAGGAGGGAATGCTGCACAACACTCAGTTCGTGAACAGAGACAGGAATGGGGTTGGCGAGGGCCTTCCTGCTTAGTTGCGACTACTTTGGAGTAGGCTCTACATTAGATTCTTTATTCGATTTGTGTAAACCCCTAGGATGATTGTTATCATTTTCATTGTTTTATTTTCATTACATGCTCCGAAATAAATACTTCATGTTTACCGACCAGTTTCTGCAAATACAGCCATCAGTTTCACTCTGGTTTTTATACCTTCAGCCCTTTTCCCATTCCTTCCATTTGTTTTCTTATTCGCCTGCTTTACGCGTCCCATTCCAATCGATATCCTTCCATTTCCTTTCCGCCCTACATCGCTTTCCACTGTCTTTGCATTTCAAGTTCGTTTCTACTTTCTCGAATTTCCAATATCATTTCTTCGTTCATCAATAATTCGATTATCATATTTCGTGTTGTGTTATTGTTAGTTGCGGCAACATCGATTTGTACTCTTTTGTGGGGTGTTTATTGAAACTGACAATGACTGCATTGTTAGTCTTGTGACAGGAAATGTATCGATGCCTGTGTCTGTGTCATGCAAGCAGGCAAACAGGAAAGCAGGTATCAGACAGGAACCGGTCCGAGGTCGATTGGTCGATCGAGTTGCCCTTTCCCTTTGATTCCTCTCACTCCCCTTCCTTCTTCCCTATCATCCCTTCTCTATTTCCTGAGCATCCCCCTAATCCTCTTTTCGTTCCTGTCCTCCTGTATTCGTCTGTGCGTCTGCATCAATGACTCCATCATTCTCATTCCCATCCCCATCCTATCACAACCCGTCCTTCCCATCCTAAATGGTGCTCTCCTCCTGGCAATTCTCAGCTCCTTCTTCATCTTCCATCTACGAACCAATTTCTTCATTACCTCCATCTGATTGTTCACCTCTAAACGTAAGATTATTATCCGCTTACTCAAATTGATTTAGTTTAGTTCGATTGAAGAATGTTATTTTCAGACCTTGAATGTATTTTACTCCTCAACCACCTGCCTGGAAGACAGCATGATTCATCTATCTGTGCCTGACACACAAGTACTCGTCGAGAGATTCGACTCCAAACGGAAATATATCGTGAGTCTTTCTTCAGTTCAGAATATGAATGAGCAGGATATCTGTAATTAGTTGGTGATTTGGTAAAAATCATGTTTAGACATGGGGAAACTGGTGAAAATGTAGTAACTTACAAATAGAGGAAGTCTTTTCGACTTCACGATTATTCGTATTTCTCGAATAATAAAATGCTATCCCTATATTTAGGCCTACAACATCCACATCAACGGCTTCTTCCATGCAGCTGTTCGATTCAATCATTTGTTCAATTTCGCCGAGCAAATCAGGCAGCGATTTGAGCTGAAATATCGAGGTCCTGAGTTTCCTCCGAAACGAGTCTTCCAACTCGATGCTGCTGGAGTCGAGGACAGGAGGATCAAAATCGCCAAATATCTCAATGCTCGTAAGTCGTCTTTGCATAGTGTTTATTTTAAATAACTGAACCTATATAGAGTTGGTTTGATCGTTTCTGAAAAATAGAAAAGATAAAACTGATGAGAGTAGAGTGGCTTGGAATTAGAGGTGTTTGAAATTTCAATTTTGAAAATTTTTGAATCGCAATTTAATTTTCCCACAATCCGGAATCGAAAACTTCCGATCTCGGAATTGAGATTCTGAACAGTCCTGTTTGGAATTCTCTTCACTCGTGATTTTTTTAAATTTAAGTTATTGATTTCCTACTGAAAGTGAACTTTTCAGTTGTGCAGTACCCGGAGATAATGCGGCACTCGTATGTTGAAAAGTCGTTCCTAGATTTTCAAATTGTGAGTCGTTTATCCGTGATCACATACCTCATATGCCATACTATTTTAATTATTCAGGAATCGTACCGAGCGACGAGTATTTTCGTGTCCGTGGATGTGTATCTTGCTGACGGAGAGAAGCACGTCATCAAGTGCAATGTCAACGATAACACTTCACAGATACTCAAGGTTGGTCTTCACTCATTTTCCAATGCCATAATTTGCATAAATTGTAACTTCACAATAGCATTTACTTTCCTTATGCAGATGAGCACTGAACTTCATAACGAAACTAGACAAGTTTTATTTTTGCCATCTTTCTGAAGTTTATATTAATTTTGAAGATCGTTTGATTTGTTCTTAAAGTAGTCTCATTTTTACTGACTATCGTTTCAGTTGCTATGCAGCAAACTGGAGTACCACGATTGTGATCGAATTCTCGCTCATTTTGGTTTATTTATGGTCAGTCCCAGAGGCAGCTCCCAAACCGAGGCATCTGATGTCATGAGTGGGCTTTGTCGTCGAAAATACTTCTCTTATCGTTTTATTTTACAGTAATTCGACTTCTTCGCAATTTTGAATCTCCATACATTAGTCTGCAAAATGTAAATATGAAATCGGCAGCTCAAGGCGTCTATCATAAACTTATGCTACGGTACTATTTAACTTCTCCTTTCGATCAAAAATTATTTCTTAAGAAAATTAATATGGGACCCTAAATTGGAAGAACCATTACTTCAAAATCCATTACTATCTGATTTGATATTCCGGCAGGTACAATAATTTCTATTCTGAACAAATTCGAACTGATATTTTCTAGGCTAAAGCCGACTTTCAACACGGGCAATTTACTGTATTAAAAGAAGAACAAGAAGTTAAATTGAGAGCCGCTTTACAAAGAGATGACAAACAGCAGGTTAACTTGTTCATATCTTTCGAAAGCTATCTTTGATGTTTTCAGTTCCTAAAATTGTGTCACCAACAGCCCTCATATTCATATGAATGGATGCAGAACTGCGAGTCAGATTACCCTGTAAGCGGAACGAAAGTTCAGCTGAAAATCGGTCGAAGGCAAATCGTTCTGTTGCATGGAGATCAGGTAAGGATTTTTCCCTACTTTTCATAGACAGATTTTGATACGAGGACGTATAATCCGAACCAGATGCTTTTTTTTAATTAACCTGTGAATAGAAACTTATTAATGCGAAAGTACGTGTACAGGTACCACAAATTGTATTTGCACCTGTTTAACTTTCTAAGTTCATCCCTATACCTTACCTGTTCAATACTTTACCTATGAGATCATTGTTCATGAGCTAAATATTCGATCCATTTTTATCGAAAATTTTCCTAATCAACGTAATTATTTTGCAGTTTTCCACAGTGAGCATATTCCGCGCAACCCGTATTCGAGTGTGGCGAATCAGCCAGCCCGTCGATGACGCAGATCCACTCATTTTCCAATTCGAATATCTCATGGCCAAGGACACTTTCGAGTGGATCACTATCCACACAAATCAGGCCATTCTTCTGTCGCTTCTCCTACAGTCTATTGGAGCTGAAATACTCAACGAGGTTAACAACATGAGTGTAAGTTAATTAAAAATTTCGAGTTGTCCAATAATTTTCTCCCATTTTGTCCGAAAAATTTCTATAACTTCACGACGAATAATGGAGACTTGAAGTAAAGTCGATAAATGTATGAGCTACATTATGATGATTTACAGATCATCATTCAACTTCGTTAACTTTTAAACTAGTCTTCCCATAAAAAATTCCGAATATGCACGTTGGAAGAAATTATGAGACGACAATATCTTTTTACATTGCATCTTAAAAATTGGAAAATTTAGATAGAGGAGCAAATGTTTGGAAGTGGAAAGAGTTCGGCTGCTGCAGATTTAGAAGCTGCAGTGACGACGAGGAGAACGATGCCTGAAATTCGATCGAAACCCGCAGAAGTGATTGAGAAGGAGCTGGAGAAGCAGAAGGAGGAGGAGGAATCGCGGCAGCATGCAAATAAGGAAACTAACGGTCATGGCTCGAATGGAAGGGACTCCTCTCCTGCAGACCCGCTTGGAGTCGCTGCTTTCGACGATTTGTTCACAACCATCTCCGACACTCTTCCACAGCACAACGCTGCCTTTTCTGCCATTAATGATAGCGATTTGTAAGGTAAATGATCGAATATAATGCGTCTAAATAATATTACTAAATTGCTGCATAACTATCTGAGAATTTGGTATTTTATGCTAATTTTCGATCCAAGATACAGAACTGATAATCATTTACAGATTAAATATTTTGATGATTAAATATGAAAATGTTAATATTATGCAGAAAATAATTATGCATCAACCTAAGATAACAATATCATGAAAAACTGGAAATATTAGGAGGGGAATTATATGATATTTTCATAGATAAAGGGGAACTTTTCTTGCTCAGAACTGTGATTTAAGTCTCCTGTGAGCTTGATATTCTTTCTCACAGTTTATACATAGCCACTATTTATTCTTCAAATTAATATCCGCAGGATATTCATATTCAAAGGGGTTGACTTCTACACTTTTGGTGCGTTACTTTCTCTCTTCTCACATTTTGCATAAGCGAAATATTTTACTATATTTTAATTTGAATGATTGTCAAATTTCTAACATGCCACTATTTCAACTTCAATCTGAAATTTCATATATTTTATACATCATCAAACAAGGCATATTAGAAGTATTATATGTAAAATGGCAATCTATAATTCCACATCCGTTGAAGTTTCTCTTTCATGCAAAAGTAATAATTGTTATGTGATTTGGTGCCAATAAAAATCAGGATAAGTGTCAAAAATCAGTTAAAATTAACGGAAATGCAAAATTTCAAACCATAATTGATAAGCGATAAAGAGAACAATGAGAAGAAAAATACGAATGAAATCTCGTGAAAACTGGAATGCTTCGAGTTGTGATGAAGTGAAATCGAAATTGAAGGCAAAGAGGAGAAATGACGCAATGAACGAATTCCGACCAATGAATAAACGAGAGAATGAAGGACGAAAGATACAAGGTAAAGCGAAGATAAACAGCTAAAAGATTTCTATGAGAAAGATGAGATTGGCAATGATATGGATTGGGATAAATCGGGATAAACGCTGACAATTATCTTCCACGTAAATTTGCGCGATAGTTCGAGAAGTTGAGTGTGAACTCAAAGAATTTGCTTATTGATGCATTCCTTTCTTGATCGTTGAAACTTCATAATGTACCTAAATGCAATAATAACACATCTTATTCAGTGAATAACTGCTACCTCGTTTCTGGGGTTCCTAGCCCTTTTCATGTCTCTGAGATAGGTGTAATATTTGAAAAGAACAATAGCCACCCAGATGCAAATTGCAATGCCCAGAAGTGACAGAGCCGCGCCCACGGCTGAGACTACTTGGATAGCTGCAAAAGAAGACATTTTTAAAATTTTTGTTTGCTTTTTTAATTTATCTTATTTCCTAAATTAGATCGATATGATACACTCGTCTAAAATTCGAAATCGAAAGTCAATCTCGTCAAAATCAGTATTGTTTTATTCAGTCGATCGTGATTTACATACCGTAAAATCTAAAATAAAAGTCCCCATATTAGAGGTTCACTCCCAAAATGTCATTTTATCATTATCCAATTCGGATCATCCCAGGAAGGTTTTCTTAGAATACCCCTTAAACTGTAGAGTGAATTTAGATCTGATTTGAAATATTATGATCCTTTGATAAAGAGTTGTGGAGTTTTGAAAATTCGAATTCGTTGAAAATCTGGAATCGAAAAATGAAGTCCACGGAATTCTATTCTAGATTTTACGGTAGCTTTGAACACCTGTCTGATTTAGAAGATATGCATCATTTGACTGTCAACTACAAACAAAAAATGGACTTACATCCTCGGTTCTCAGATAGACCGTTATCATCGACGAGGGTTTGATTGCTGCTGACCACGAAGTTGTTGACGACTTTGGCTGGGTCTGACTGGGGATCGATGAGCGACCAGATGGAGACGATCAGGAAGACCAGGCCGACGAGGACCCCGATGATGCAGAGCAGCACTGCCGGCAGCAGCAGCAGCTCCTTCTCGGTCTTCATCGCCAGGATTATGCAAATGGCCACGAGGAATATGCCGATCAACACAAACACGTGAAGCCCCAGAGTCGGCCAGGTACCGTGGCTAAAATTGTTGATTTTAGAGAATCTCTTTTATCACGAATCAATTTGTCAGCTAATAAACTCCTATCTGAATAAGAATAATAGTTTTAGAGTATCAATTCCAGAACCTTCAAGAACCGAAACGATTAACCTAGTATTTTGTGCATAAACTAAAACAAGAATCAGCGCATAGTATATCTGTGCCGATCGTAAATGAGCAAAAATTTACTGGAAGAACATAAAATGTTATGTGTCAAACAGACTGATTCACTAAAGATTCTCTCGATTGTTCGGTAAAATTTCTGTATCATCTTATTTTGCTGACAGATGTAAAAAATCATTTCGAACCTTCTTGCAATTGAAAATCGACTGCAAAAATGAATTGATTTTTGTGAAGAGAAGTACCTATTCTTCTGGCCAATAAACAGTACAAAGACAACATTAGTTCAAGAGCCTCTCAATGCGATTTTCACTCCTCGTCTAACTTATTTCTGTGAATACTGTAAGTTCAACTCGAAATAGGCACGATGATTATTTTAGGATAAAAATCAATTGTATGAATGCTTTAAAAAGACTCACTAAATGTTTAGAGCCATCAGGGCAAGTCCAATTATAAAGATAGCTACGAGAAGGTATCCGAGATAGCGAGTGCCTTGCTGAAATTAGATATTGTACCTTTTCTTATATATGACCGTCATATCGTACATTTTTATCTTGTTTATACGCAAAGTTCATTTTAATTGTGAGATTTTTCAGATAGACTATTTAAAACACTATCCTAAATTCGTAGAACAAATAAGGAATTTAATGTTGCAAAATCTTTCGACCAACCCAGTATTGCATGCAAACTGGGTTACAACTTTAGGCATTTGTGCTGCATGTTGTATCGAGCATGAATTTTCAAAATTAAAACCTATAATGTTTGAATATAATATAAATTTCGAATATTCGCAAAAATGAATTGACTCAATATTCCATCTAAAATTAGTCTAATAATCTTTATCGTATTTTCTTTATGCACCTTGCTGTGCATCCGATTGCAGAGGCATCTGTATTTGGAAGCCATGTGCCTGAAGGGCTCATGATCGAATGTCGCAGCGATATCCATGCTGACAGGCAGTTATTGGAGGAGAACCGCAGTCACAGATACAGGTGCAGAGATGGAGATGGGATGGCTGAAATCATTGTCATAGTTTATGAAAGAGTGGATAAGTGAATGAGTCTTGACAGAAAGAACAGATTTGAAGATGCACAGACAAAGTGTAAATCGTTGAAATACACATGATTATATCGATTCAATTAGAAAAAATAAGGCTGATCGAAAAAGCCAAAAAATAATAATTGAGACGAAATGAATTGTGGCAGATTGCAGAAAAAGAAGGCATTACAATAAGTGAAAGGAGAAGAAACAATTGAAGGACGAGGACAATCTGGCGAGAAAGGAAACCGACGAATGAAAGGGAAGACAGAAACAGATATTGGCATGAAGCCATCGCACATCCAGAATAGATTATGACGCAGTCGATAGACCACTCCATCTCAAAGAAATAGCAGATCAACTCTCTGCAGTTCAACTGTCAATACCTCTGCCTCTGTCAGTCTTTCACTCTGTCAAACTGTCACTCTTCACGATTCCCTTATCATATCAAAACGTGAAGAAGTTGACGAAATTCCGCGGCATTTTCGATGGAGAATCGAGTAAACAAAGAAAATTAGTGCTGAAAATGAAGATGAAAGCGGTGGAAATGCGGGTGAGAAGAAATACAGAAATCAGAACGAGACGGGACAGGGACGAGGGCCGACAAGGTGAAGGGAAGAAACTGGGAGTGGCAGAAGAAGAAGAGGAAAATTATCGACAAGACATGATGAAATCACGCAAATCAGATGAGGAAGGCGGGAATGAGTAATTCTAGAGCAGGAATTCAGAAGAATGAAGACAGAAATCATCAAAATCAGGTGAGTTTGAATGATTCACTCATTCTATCAGACTGTCAATATTTCAGTAGCCAGTCGAGGTCGTTGTCATTCTTTTCTGCCTTTAGTTGTTTCTTAATGTTTTACCCCTTTCCTCGCTTCTCCATGCCCTATGCACAACACTAACGCAATAACAGATACGAGGAGGCGAGGTATCGAAATTCAAAAGTTCTGTCGTATTTTCTCGTGATGCAGCCAACCAGAAACATTGTAAAAGTGAAATAAACTACAAATCAATGTTATGTTACTCTAGACTAGATAAGTAACCAAACATTGGTTTTAGGAAAAAAAGAATTATTTTAGATTTAAAAAGAATTGCATCACCTCTTATTAGGAAGATTTCGGCAAATTCGACAAACAAAAGTGCTATTGAAGCCTAACGAATTTCATTTTCTTCGTGCTATGCATGAAAATATTAGCAATACAAAGATGAAATTCGGTTTATCTCAATATGGCATGAAAGAATCGCCTAGAATATTTCCTACCCCGATCTAGTATTTAGCATTGAGTTACAATTTCTCCCAATCACTTAGCTGAATGAATAGCACAAGTTTTACTACTGTCAAATTTAATTTTAAGAATTTTAGAATTACTAGATGTGAGATAATGCTATTCATCAGCAAATAACTACCCCTATTATAATAACTTATTGCCAGAAGAAATGACTTCAAATATTTGTAAAAAAAAACATTCAAACATTACTGTTGAAGACTGCAAAAACATAGTACAACACCATAACAATAATATTGATGAATGGTTAAAGTCCAATTCTTGAAGATCTCTCGAAGTGATTGAATTAGAGTGACAGTTCGCCAATTCGCTATGGACATCAGCTAATGTAAATCAACAACAAAAGCAAGGGGCTATTATGATTTTTACACGAATCCGCGTGTAACAATGATATGATAGAGAAGATTGACGGGATTGGGCAGATTTGAGATGACAGGACAAGGGAATGACAAGGAGAGGGACGCTTGAACAGGGCAGGCATGGAAATCGAGATGAAAGTTGAGAAGCTGTAGATGGCCTTGTCATCACACCGGACGAATGTGATTAGAGGAAGGGGAGAATGGAAATGAAACGAGAAGGAAAGGCGAGAAGCCGTGTGACAAGGCAATGAAGGACAGAAGACAGAAGGCGCTAAACCTGGCAGAAATGGGAAGGGAAAGGAATTGAATGCAATCGACAGTGGCATTGGGCAATGGCAGTGCGTGAATTCTCGATTGACTGACTGATTGTGAGTGACTGTCCACCATAAGTTATTGATTGAGATCGAAAACAGAAACAAGAAAATAGTCAAGAAACAAACAGACAGATGCACGTGACAGAATGCCAGGGAAAGGAGAGAAGAAGAAAATGCGAATTGAATATCCTTGAAATGTCACTGCCAAAAGAGGAGATAGACAAGTAGAAATGAAGAAGAAAGGAAGAAGGAGCAAAGATAGAGAAGAAGGATGAGAGATGAGAAGGACATTCAAAAACGAACGGCTGGAGTTTTCAAGTAGAAAAGTCGCGCTCCTTTGAATTTTAATTGTGCAAGATAGAAAGTATACCACTATATAGGTAGAAGAGCGCAAACGGGTCCGTAATAACCATATTCCGTAGTTATTTTTGCTCAACAATATATTCGACCCTGACTGACTTTTGTAAAGAAGAGGTAAAATAAAAATTTCTTCTGGCGGAAAAAAATCATAAAATTCTGGACCCCCAAATGAAACACACTTTTGAAATTGAACAATCCGTTGTGCATTTTTGTATGGCAAAATTATGAGCTGATTTTCGGCACGGAATTGTTTCATGGGGTTTATCGTCAATCTAATTGCAAGTTAGGTCTTGTTATGAGTTCGCAGTCCAAACATGATTTGCCTTCCTATTTTGGGGGTCCTCGTACTATCACTTTTTGAACACTGCTGTACTTTTGTCGAGGAGCGGAGCTTGCATTCCCTATATATAGGCATCAAATGGGAAAAATGAGAATATAAATTCTGAATATTCGCATGTTGCTTTCCTGAATGATTATATCTGACAGGAGGGCGAAAATGTGTGCAGAGCAATTGGATTTGGGAGGGCATGATTGGATATTGAAAATGAGCAGAGATCTGAGGAAGTGCTGGAGAGATTGAAGAAGCGAATATGCTCGCATCTAAGATTGATAAAATAAATATTGATTAGAAAACAATTTGTAAAACCAAAATCTTTCAACTAGTGGTGTGAAATACTGAAAAATGGCAGGATAAAGCTAATTTCTCACAATATATTGCACTCTAGAGCTTGTGTTTCCCAAGTTGTCTCTATGAAAATGAATTTCAAGGTTCAAATGGGCTCAACGATGCTATAATAATCAGTCGAATAAGCGAGAAAGTGCGATGGATCGGGAGGATTTAGGCAGGCAAGTGGCAGATCTGGTCGATGGCAGACTGCAAAGGCATCAGATAATCGAGATCTGTCCCGCAGCCCTGCAGACTCACCGATTATCTCTCCCTTTTCCTCTCCCGTTTTATCCCCTTTCTCTTCTGCTATCCACTTTTTCATTTTGTCACTCTGACATTTTAGGATGTGGCAGATTTCGATCAGCCCTTTTTATATTGTGGCAACCTGCAGATTTCGACCCATTTATATTTTTATTCAGTCGTAAAAACTCGATGATTTATGTCGTTACATAATTTAGCGATCCCGAATTGTGCATCAATCGATCTTCAACTTTTCAAATATGGAGGATTCGTCTCAAAATGATAGATCTGCGAAATATTCTGGGGCAAAATCGTCGTTTCATATAAAACAAATGAAATAGTAATGAAAATGTCTAATAAACGTGTTAAAATGAAGGAAGTGAAATGATTCTGCAGCTCGCAGTTTTTCGACAAATCGTTTTCTCCTAATCAAATCACCTACAGTTTACATTTCAGTTCGACCATCTGCTGAATTCCACAAAAACTCGAAGAAAAACAGCATGTTTCGACAGAAAGAACTTACTAATCTAATAAGAAAAATCGAAGAAATACGACATCTTAACGATGTAACTTTGACCAAAATGGTCAATCATCTTTATTCGATATTAAATAAATGATCTGAAACGTATTTTAATCTAACAACAATTAAATATAATACCCAGCAATATTAAATAATCTAAACAGTTAATCTTGAGAAGAATATTCAGTAAACACATCTAAAATGAAATGTCGAAAACTATAATTTAAGTTAGCTAATATACGAGAGTGAAAGGAAATTCAAAAGAAGTATTTTTAGATGTCCAACGTTTTTTTCAATAACTATTCAACCTAATTGTCTTCATACCCTAATAATATATTCTTATCACAGTCTACACCGTTTTTCACCTAAATTTGATTGAAAATCCGTAAACAAGATGCTTAAAATATTAGATTAAATAGTCAAATTTTCGAATCATGAATTGCCATTACATAAGTGACAAGGAAAAGTAAATTAGAAAAAGATTCTTACATTTCTACAATCAGTTATCTTTGACTGAGAGCACAAATGCCCAGCTCAGACCTGTAAAGCTTTTGAAGAGAAAGAAGTACGCATTGAAAGAGCCGTAACGAAAAGGACTGTCTTGAGTCATCGATTCGACTATGGATCAGGAAAGTGTATTCGAATAGAAATGCTCGATGTATCGAGATCGACAGAGTTCGCTGTCGAAATTCACCAGGAATATTCGATAATGCCCTATATTATGTGCGGAGAGAATCACATATCGTCCTTCCCTAAATTATATATCTGGTGAGCTTTGCTTCTCCTTGGGAAGCGTTCCAAAATTTCGTTAGACCACTTCCTCCGAGGAGTCAGAGCGCTTGAATACCTCAAACTTGGGTAATTAAACCGAAGATGGCTGCAAAAATTGACAAATATACTATTTTTGCGGCATATAGCGAGCAACGATGTATTTGAGTCTTTCACACTCTGGCTTATCTCACCCCCCGTTCATCGCTCACCAAGCGTCAGATAGTCTCTCATTTTAGGAGGGAAAAAGCCATGAAGATAGAGAGCATTATTGTCTGGAATACAGCGTAAAGTGTCGCTATCGCCCATCTATCATCCTCGCCTTCGGTTTAATTACCCAAGTTTGAGGTATTCAAACATTCTGGCTCTTCGAAGGAAGTGGTCAGGACAATTTTGGAACGCTTTTCCATGAGAAAAGCGGATATGACAATGAATAAAAAAAAACTAACCTGGCTAACAGGTCCAATATGTCCAAGAACTTCTGCTCCCGAGGATCGCCAGGCCGAGTAGGTCGATGGAACTGAAACTCGTCAAATATTTTTTTAAAAACACGAAGTGCGCAAAAAGTCTGGACCGTTTTTCTCATTTAAAATTAAGACTAAAATCTTAAATTCATGTCTTCATGCCCAAACAGAATAAAATTAAGCGGATAAATAGCACTGGTATAGGAGAAGACAGTATTCAAGTTTCAGAAAATTTGAATCATTATTATACTGGCGATGAATTTTTAAAAGAAGGTCAAGAGCGGCGCAGACTTCTTGCGCACCATGCGTTTTCTCATTGTCCGATTTCGAATTTTCAAGAACAACAAATAAGCCAACCTCAATGTTAATCTGGCAGACAGTGACTCCCCTCTCAGTGACGCTTCCCTCCATGCTCAACTCCTGCAGCATGTTGTATTCTCCGCCTTCCCCCTCGATGATCAGCAAATCGACCACATTGCGCTTCACCAAATTGCCCAGAAACGTGCTCAGCCCAATTTGAATCACATTCTGACGAGCGTAATTATCTGAAATGGTCAATTGTATTAAGTTGTACAATTTATTGAAAGCCAATGGAAATATTCTTGAATAGAAGGATATGATGAAGTTATAGCTAGGCGCGTCGTTTCAAACTATCACAATACTTCAATAAAAATATTAGAGGTTTTCGGTGATGGCGATCACGTTCGTGACATCAACAAGTGCAGAATAAGAGCATGGAGCCAGAAAATCGATGAAAATGTTCATTTCTTCACTTCTGTTGGAGAAGTTGCAAATGTGCATACACTTTTGACAAGCGAATTTGCTCATTGCTTACACAAAATACGAGTGAAATACGACTAAAATTTCGTGGCTCTAGGCTCCTATTTTGCACCTCCTGACTTCAGTATTGTGATCAGCATCATCGAAAACCCTCATTTGGAAAGCTTCGTCAAGTTCTGTGAGTTCCTATGAGGGAAATTCCCTTGTAAGTGTAGATTATCCACTGTGCGGTGTTTTATTTCAGGAAGTTGCGCGTGTAGAATTATTCCATTTCTATTCTTTCTTTATGCAACTCAAGTGGAATAATCTACAGATTTCTTTTTGGGATAAAACTATAAGAGGATTTGAAAGATCTATAGCATCCAAATATATTTGTTACCTCTGGATATCCTGATGACTGCTCGATTGATTGAGGACTGACTTCCGACAGCAAAGGGGAAATAGACGCCGACAGAGGAGAACAGATCTGCATTCGTCTTGAACATCGGGTCCGCACCGAAGAATTCCGTTCCCTGAAAATAGAACGAAGAGATTTTTGGAAAATAATATAGAATTTGAACACTTTCATACGAACCTGAGCGAAGACTTTCTTGAGCTGATGTTCAATTGAAATATTCGTTCCGATTCCAACTCGGACGATCACTCCGCGAAGCGAATTCTGAATGGGACTTTATGGATTTTTCTTGTATGGAATACTCCCTGTCTAATTCTTTCCAATTTTCGTCAATTTCAATACCTACACAAGAAGTTCAAATGAATAAATTCGAAAGATTTCGAATTCAGATAAGTAATCGCCGTACACATAATAGAGATCAGAAAATTTTTACAAGAATAGATTTTGAGTGTTTAATATGCTCTTATGAAAATAATAGTTCGCTAATTGAAATGGCTAATAGAAAAAGACACCGGTTTTTCTAAGAAATAGTATGGGAAGGCAAGATTGGAAAAGAAAAAAAAACCGGTCTTTTTCTAGGAGCCAATTGAAATATGTAATATTCCACATTACATCATGTTTATCAACAGCCAATGCACTAAATTCAGATCATCTATTCCGATGCATTTGAAGAGTAAAGCGAGTATTTGAATATCAGGATTTACGATATGAAAATGCTCATAAGTGACTACTGTCACTATCATACACAAGCCATTCCAGTCGCATTACTGATTGCTATCATTTCCTCATCAAAATATTTAGAGATTTTCAAGAATCAACATAATCGAAACTAAACTATTTTTACAACTCGCTAAAGCGCAGAGTACAAGTTTACTGCTATTAGGTGAGGATAAGTTAGAATGAGAAGATAGGGGTTGAGTAGAATAAAAATGCAGACAAATGACATACATTTGCAGGAGGCAGATAGTAGATGGTATCGCTGTTTGTGCTGATCGCTGCCGTCTCGATATGCCAGAGGTCATTCGATTTGGCGCAATGCTGAACTTTACCTTCCAACTCCTGCCAAGTTCTCAGGTAGTCGGAAATCACGTACGACAGCTCTCGTCGCATGCACTCCCTGAATCAGACGAAATTGATATTTTATCATAAAAGTACACATAATTCATAAACTGCATTTAGAAAACGAAATAATTCTGATAAAAATAAATAAAATAATAAAGTAAAGGGCTAGGGAAGAAGATCGTCAGACACCCTTTGTGACCCACTCCTCGTATATTTCCTTACAAATCTTCCCCTCTAATTTGAAATTGACCTAATATCATACTTAGGGACCGCAAATGGTTTTGCAAAATTGATATATTGTGGTAGTTTTCAGCTTCAACGGATCAATTAGGACGTTGTTAAAACTTCCATGAAGAAAAAATTCCACCAAAAGCAGTCATCAGAATGAATACGTTTTCAATTTTAAAAAATCGTCATGCGCACGCGAATTTTGAGCTGATTTTTAGTACAGAGCCGTTTCATTGGATGGCCCCATCGAATACGACCATGCCTTTTTATGCCTAGCCACTTTGAAGTATACTTGTTTTCTAGTTTTAGGGTTTCAAATAATCACTTTTTGAAACAGCGAACAATGCAGAGGCCGAGTTTGCGGTCTCTAATTATACTACTGCGAGATAGTATCATAACTGATTTAGTGCTTGCGATCTACCCTATATATATTTTATTTATAGCTGACGAGAGTTCTTCTGGGTCTGGTGAAGTATGGTTTTCAACTCACTTCCACTTTCGATTCGCCCTCAGTGCCAATCGATTTTCCTCTGAAAACTCCAAATCACGACGCAGGAAATCATCCTGAAAGAATGCTTCCATTTCGAAAGTCGAAGGTTCCCAAATGTCGACTTACCTCCAGAGGAAGATCAACTTTTGGTGGCTCAGGCTTTGCTGTGAAGAACATGATAAAAAGGAAGATAGGAGGTAGAACGAGGAGTATGAAAAAAACTTCATATCTGCGACGAGTTCGAAGCCACTGAAACTCAAACATAAATCAATCTAATCTTTATATCTTGTAGCAAGATGAAAGTTGTGGAATAGAACGTGAAATTGAGCTTGAGGAAAATTATTTCGAATTTTAAAGTCTTATTGTTAGATTTTTTCCAAACTAGTTAATCAAATGAAGAAACCTCGATGAAGTAACGAATTCCATCAATCTGTGTATTGAAATTGCTTGAAATTATCAAATGTGGTTCAAGAACTTGCTAAGTTGAACTTCACTAATGGCAACAACAATACTACGATACAACGGCACTCTACAGCACGACTTTTCTACAATATTAGGGTATTTTTTTTTTTACAAAATCACCGCGCTATTTTTAAGAAGTCATTGAATATTCTCTCTATAAAGGTGTGCTGTAATTTTGTAGAAAAATTGACCGTAGTGTGATGTCGTGCTGTATTATCTATCGTGACTGCCTTCAACAATCAATACCAACTTCTGCCAAGCTGATGTTCGAGTTGAAAATGATTAGCGTTGAATTTCGCGCATCTTATACTGAATGAGCTTACCGAATATCGTGACAGAAACGTCATGGCGTGGGATATAGAAGTGGACGATTGGGATCAGTCTGGAAGGGTGCGGAAAGGGACGCGACGTGGGGGAGGGAAAGAAGAAGAATAGGGAAGGGGTAGAGGGTTAGGAGGGAAGGAATGGAGAGGAACTGAATATGCGAAAGGACTGACTGAGGACTGAATACGGAGACAGGAGATGATCGGCTGAGATACAGGAAGGGCAGAAGTGAGAGGCAAAGACAGGAACGAAGGAGGTGAGGGAGAAGATGTGAGATGAAAGAGAGAAACAGACATGGAGACATTCAACAAAAGCTTAGTGGCCAAATTTTAGGAGGGAGGTGCTAAAAATCGAGGAATTATCGAAGAACTCGCAAGAATAGACACACTCGGTACAATAGAATTTGAGAATCTTCTAAAATCGATTGAAATGCTTTTGGATCGAAATAATGTTTATTAAGAAAACAGACTTTAATCTTTCAAAATTAATATCATCGTACAGAGGAGCAAAATAGTCAAATTTTCCAAAGGAGCCTAAAGAATAGTTTCTAAATAAGTACTTTGCTGCAAAAAAGTGGAAAGAAATTAGACATGTCGTAGAAATGTAAAGAAATACCCGCAAGGAATAATATGGACAGGCTTGCGTGAAGATGAAGCCTCGGCAGCTTTTGGTCTGCAGATGAATGGGAGATTAGATGATTGGACTAGTCAGTGGAAGGGTTCTCTTCGGCAGAAGGCAGCATGAAGCAATTGAGCAGAATCACAATCGGCACAGCGATCGCGGTCTGCAATATGAAAATTTGATGAACTGAGAAGTGGCTAGATGATCTGAATATTGGAATTCTCGACCAGGTATGTAAATACACACAAGTGAGGAAGAAGCCTATCGTTGAAGGGACGAATTTTTATCAATTGCAGTAGTAGACAAAAGTATCAACCCATTATTGAAAATTTGAGTGTCTAGTTTTGTCGTTTGCAATGATCCAATCCAATTGTAAATGGCGAATTTCCATCCTATTGGAGATCATCACAAATGTCAAAACCAAGCACTCGAAGTTTCATAGGTGGCTGGATATTTTTGTCCGCTATTGTAATTTGGGCATTCGTCCATCCTGTGCGAATTAATGCATTGATAATCATTTTTCAACTTATAATAATTTCTAGATTTAGGATAAGACAACTCACGTAGAAGGCATATTTGGCGATGGCCTCGCAAGTCGGATGTTCGTCGAACCACTGGATGAGCAGAGAAGTCTGCGAGCGACGTACAGGCGGGATGGAAGAGAGTTCGGAAGCGGGGACTGTGGAGTCAGAAGAGGACTGAAAGTCACTTCAGAAGGTATGATAGAAAATTTTAACCAACATGATCCTTTTTTCTTATGCTAAAAATGTACGCGTTTTTAATCAGAAACTGATACGAGACTCACAGTCATCCTTCCGAAATCGACATCCCCACTGCAGGGCAGAGTGAAGGATATGAAATCGGTCCTGTCGTCTGTCTCTTCCTCCCTGGGAATGGCCGCCACGAACGAGTGATCCCAGCCGTCCCGGTTGCAGTTCGCCGAATCGCAGTGTTGGGGAGTGATCCACGTTCTGCAAATATATCGTTTATTCGTGAATTTTGGATTTTTGTTTTTTCTGAAATGGTATTCTTTGTCCTCTTTCCCAAACTTTTTGATCATAGATGAATGTAGCCGGCCCCCCGTATTTGTCATCAGTTATTTTTCTTCTTGTGGTGACAAGTACAAATAGTGATGACGATCAGCTGATGACAAATACAGGAAACCAATGCAGCCTAATTTTGCAAATTTTCAATATTGTTGAAGTTGCTATACACCCGTTTCGAATTCGAATTCAAAATTAGTTTGCAACTCGTCAATGAAGAAAGCGAATCTTTTTCCAAACTATAGAAGAGGTAATCTTTTCAGAAAATGAGTGCCAACCTGCGTTTCAGATTCATCGCGACGCGCTGCCCGGCCGAATTGGAAATCGGGATCTGAACGCCGGATTTGATTATGGAATTCCTGTGGATGAACAGACCCTGCTCTTGTGCATTCTGCAGCTCTCATTCGATCCTTCAGCCTGCCCTCCCAATCTTTTCAGCCCGATCGGACTCTCTTTCTGCTGCTCTGTCGGAGTTCTCATCTGCACTGCCACAGCAGTTTGGCAGTTCACCAATTTCGGAATTCCAGACATCTGAAAATTCGAGAAAATCGATGAGAAGCCGCAAAAAATGGAAATGACGCTTGCGAAAATCGACCGCGAAGTGCCAGTAGCATCTTCGCCCATTTCTCCATTTTCAATCGTTTCGGTCCATTTTTGATATTTTTCCCAAAATTGTTGATTTGTCCGGGGATTTTCAGAAATTTTATCCAACTCGCCTACCACTAATTTGGAAAATTCACGCACTTTTGAGGCAAAATCAGTAGTGTTGGTAATGAGTGCAGTGCACGAGCGAACTTTCCAAGTGAGTGGTTGGTGAATTGGGTGTACTTCAAAAGCAGTTGAATTAATTTTGCAGCAAAAGATGGAGAGCCAAATTGTTGACGTCTTCAAGCAAACTGCGTAAGTCCATCCATGCATTCAGGCATTCTGCACCGATTGAGAAATTCCAGGAAAACGGTCGTCATCAGCGACAACACGACGAAGAAACTGAACGAGATTGGCCGAGAGTGGAAGAAGAGCAAGAAGGAGAGGGCGAGGCACGTCAAAGGCGATCACGGCAAAGAAAAGGACAGACATACTCCGGTAATTTTGAACCCCGTGATTTTACAGGCTAATCACCGACCAGGCTTGTAAATTCTCAAAGCCGTCGATGTCCGCATGAACGATATAGCGTTTCTTTTCGAGAGGCAGAAAAACATACTCGTTTCCTTTCTCGATAAGACACGCTATATCGTTTATGTGGACACCCGCGGGTTTGAAAATTTACAAGCCTGGTGCCAGTCTAAAATATAAGAAAAGTCCTCTGAGCAAGTTTGAAAACCTTCCATAGAACAATTGCCGAACTCAATTCTTTTCGGTGAAAAAATCAATTGATCGATTTCCTCAAAACGCTTATCTCATAGTCAGAAATTATTTTCGATGAACAAGGCCTTCGTCGTCACAATGCAGCAAATTTGCCATATCCTTTTGAAATTTAGTCTAATTTTGTTGAACGATACCAGATAGATTTTTATCACTTGGAAATTTGACTATTCATGCTGATATTATAGAATGACGATCTGTTCAAGTTGTCAATCAGGGTTATAGTAATTGTTAAAAAATATTATTCCGTTATTTGAGTTCTCGATTTTAACACAGGAACACACTTGAAAATACACAGGTCTCGGAAATTCGAAAGCGGTAGGGTTAGGACCTGGTAGGCAGCATTTTGCTTTAAAATGTGCACTATGATGTGCTCGTTATTGCGAAAGCATAGTCATCCTACCATTACCTATCCCTCTCTTCATTCATCCAAGTTTCATTTGGTAGGCCTATGTACTTTTCAAGTATGTGTCTCCGCGTCAAATTCAAGAAGCCAATAGCTTTGACATTTTTCAGTTGCCCTCTCCATGCGATATCGCCGATTTCATTCGAACTGGCGTGATTGAACGAGAAAAAGCCGAAGAACAAAATGACAAGATGGTGAGCTGGGAATGAAAGACTCGTTGAAAAATGACTTTTCAGGAAGGCAAAATTGCCAAATTGTTGGCCAAATACAACATAAAACTGAGGAGGATGAAGCGTGAAGCGGGAAAGATCTATGACCCTGATGAAAGAGACGATCTCGAAATCAGAAGGAGGTATGTCACGAGAAGTGTAAATTCAGGAGACTTGGAAAATTCGTTCCATGAGTAAAGTGCGCAAATGGTCCCTAAAGTTGCACCCGAAACTATCAAATACGATGTTAAAATATCTGCAGGAGTAACTAAGATATGGAGAAATTGGAAAGCATTTTAAAAATTACCCAAACCCAGAAAAATGACTAAACTTTTAGTTAGAAATAGGGGAAGGAATGAAATTGGGGCTAAATGTTGTTGTTCTGAAGTTTTAAAGTTGAAATGTCTTAAGACCGGCATTACGAATTGCAGATTCTTCTACCACATCGGGAAGTCGGTTGTGCTCAAGCCCAGATGCGCCCTGTCCCCTTACGAATCGAGTGTCTCTGCCACTAAACCTGAGGCTGCAGACGAACGAAAACATCGGACTAAAGCGGTGGGCAATTCAACTCTCGATTATCATGAGATGAACTCTGCCTAGCGGGAAGGGTAGAGACGCTGGTGCGAACTGCAAGTGAAAATGTTGTGAAAACGAGAGGGTGATATGAGAAGAACGCTGACTCAACAAGAAGGTTTCGCAATACCTTATTTCCGCTAGACAGGGCAAACATCATCTCAAAAATAATGGAGAGTAACTCGAAGTGAATAAACATGAATGAGAGACATTGCAGATCAGCAAGCTGTATCGTATGATCATGTTGAGCCGCAACGCAAGACAGACCTTCAGAAAGAGTCAATTCGAGAAAGTGAGTTCTTGAAAACAACGTTACGAAAAACGGCATTTTTCATTCAAATTTATTCTGGAAATATCTATTTTCATATCCTTTTATAATTTTTGCTTATTAAAAGAGGGATCAAATCTCAAAGGCAATTACAGTGCTACGACACAATAAGATACTCGTTTCTATAGCGAAGATTCAGTCATTTTTGAAGAGTGCCGTATTGTTATTGGCCAGCCTCAAAACATTGCACTCCAAAATGCACATCACACCAAATACCTCTTGTATACCATCAACTTTCAGATATCATGCATTTTTTCAAATGTCTCATTCTTAATCCATTTGTTTCAATTTCAGAAATCACTCAACGGAAGACATTATATGTACCCTTTCAGAGATGCGATTCGAAATTCGCGTACACTTCGAGTTCCATCGACGGCCCCTACCCGATCCCCTGGAAACTCGAGATCAACCCAGCATTCCAGACGGCCAAGACTGGCGATTTGCAGGGATTCATTAACTACATCGATTCGGGCATCAGGTTGAACAAGGAAAAGCCAAATGACCCGGCTGCTTGCAATGTAAAAATTTATTTTTTGTAAACCAATAATTGTATTATGATATGAAGATTTTAGACGTGAAAAACTAACTAGAAAACTTCAGAAGTGTCCGCTGCCGATTTGGCTGATATTTCTCATATTGACGGAAGCTTCGCGAAGTGTTACTCGAATTTCTTGATGAAAAATTGCACACAGGTTAGTTCGGAGACGGCGTGAACATGTATGAAGTCAGAAATGTCAATCGTGGTCGGTAAGCTACCAGAAATCAGTTCAAGGTTGCCTATTCTTTTACTTTCTACGCGTAATTTACAACAAAAAAACTAGCATACATTGAGAACACAACAAGCAACTCATTCTTTTACTTGAAAGAAAGCAGAAGTAGTGAATTTTGAACCGACTTTCGGGTAGGTTACCGACATCGGTTGCCATTGCTGATTTCAAATCGTTCTCTCCGTTATCGAATTGAATTGTGTGTGACTTTTTATCAATAACCTCGAGTGACACCTCGCGAGGTTTCTACTGAGGTATTTCGATGTGTAGATGAAGAATCTGAAATCAGTAAATACTAAATCTAAGCCGTTCGAGCAGGAAACTCTGAAAGTCGCTTCACGCACTAAAGAATAACGCTTGCTAATTTGAGTTTTCCGTGTATTTCTTTACTGCATCAAGCGATTTTCACGTGCTCCTGCACGAACGGTTTCGCATCAGCACTTTCTGACTTTAGAATCATGATCTACATATCTGAAATAGCCCTATGAAGGAGGAATCAGCCAAATCGAAAAGGGACCCTTCTGAAACATTTCTTGTAAGGAAGAGTAATTTATTTTTGCCATTTGACTATTTTCCTTCCATCTATCCAAATTTAACTATTGACACCTACCCCTTCACTCTCGTCTATCCCCACAGTAACCTTGTGATGTTTCCAGCCTTCGTGCGTCTGCAAACTTAT
Organism: Diploscapter coronatus; assembly: GCA_964036155.1. Taxonomy (NCBI): domain Eukaryota; kingdom Metazoa; phylum Nematoda; class Chromadorea; order Rhabditida; family Rhabditidae; genus Diploscapter; species Diploscapter coronatus. The sequence continues at coordinate 19,944,926 of OZ038423.1, read as the reverse complement.
GCGAATCAAGTGGATGAACGTCAATCCGTTGCACATCGCCATCACCTACAATATGGATCATGTATGTCATACGTCTTGTCAAACATACGCAAATATTTCCTTTTCGATATTTTTGTTAAAAATAATTGGTTTTTTTTCTAAATGCTTATCTTCGCATAGCCATGATATAATTTTTCCCATACAACTATTATCATCTCTTTCAGTTCGTCCTACAAGTTCTCAACCCCGAATACTACAAGTACGAGATCAGAAAGGAGCGAGTTGCTCACTACGAGGTTGGCAAAAGTTGGCTCTTATTTTATTTATTTTAAGCTCAAATTGGATCAAATCTAAGGTTCGAATTCTCTATTTAGGGAGGGAGATGTATGTGCACGAGAACCATTTCTCTCCAAAATTGATTAAACCTCCACGCTATTAAATTATTGATCTATGAGAATTGCAGGTGATTCTGAAGACGTGGCTCTGCCGCCCGATGGGCTGCTTCCTCCCTCAGGTCACCGAATACGCGGCAATGTTGGGTATGCATCATAAGAAATCACCATGAAAAGATAGAATCAAGAAATAAAATAAAGTTGAACTTTATATTTCGACAATTTATTAGAATTCAACAGATTCAGTGAAATTAGGAACATTTCAAGCAATATCTAAGTAAAAATTGAAAATGTTATCTCAAATATCATATTCTAAAGTCAGCAAATTTCAGGCAAATTCGACTTATTGCCGTCGCTCTACGAAGCAATGGTGCGTTTTCACTGCAAACTCCCGCAGATTTTCTCCTACGAACCCCGCTATCACAAATTCTTTGTAAGTTTATTTTTCCCTGAATTTTATCCGTCGTCTTTACAATCGAATTTGCCCATAGATAGGATGTTTGTTAGCTCTCGTGCGGGTACAGGCATGCATTTCGAGATATTAATATCGTCATGTAAACATGAGCGTATTTTTATGATGAAAAATTAAAATTATTTTCTTCTTCTTTGGGCGATACCGCTTATTATCAGCCAGATACTGTGTGAAATATGGTACTGAGATTGTTTGGTGATGTGTAGCTGCAAATTTGTAATTTTGACATCGCTTTATACTCTTATAAAATAATAAAAGATAGTTTTAAGTGAATGTGTGTTGTTTCCAGGACTCGTGTTATCGCACCGCTGCCTATCTCGGTCAGATAGAAGGTCTCAGCCAAGGTATATTTCGATTTATGGCTTATTATGTTGATATTATTTGAAATCTGTGAAGATCTTCTGAATTTATTTGACTTTTCCTTTCGAAAACAACACTGAATGATGAATTTTTATAAAGTGGTTCTAGCAGGACTAGATTCTCATCAAATATGGCGAAGTGTTTTGATCTCTGATGCGTAGTGAAAAATTTATCATTTATCCAAAATTGATGTAATACGATTTCAGTAGCCAAGTGGCAGGATAAAATACAGAGCAGCGTGACGCATTGCGATGTGCAGGCGGCCTGCTATGACGCCATCTCGAGAGGTCTGTCTTCACAATTCCCGATAGATATAGAAGCTTAATGACTGTTCAGGCAACTCGCAGACGCTCGGCAAGTTGCTGGATCTGCTGGTGAGGAAGGACGTGGAGGAGTTTCTGGTCATCGCGACGGGAGCCTGCAAAAGTCCCACTTCAATCTGTCGCCAGAATGGTAATTTAGTTATTTTTCAGGGCAGTCCAGTCTAATGCCTCAAAATTGCTCTCCACTTATCGTGCTGGGGTCCAACAGAAAATTAAAGCAAAGATAATTGTAAGAATTCGAAAATGCACTTTGAAAGCCTTTATCTGTTCTCTGACTTTGGCTAAAGTTCTATTCTAAAGTGCAGTCAGAAACCTTGATGGTGCTCAATTGCAAATTAAAAATGGTGGTGAACAAACTTGAGAATATATATCGATTTTGACATGTTGTATTTACGAAATTTTCAACGGACTATTCCGAAGCTTTTCATACTTTGTGCAATCATTCATTTAGTAATTCTGCGCCTGTGCTCATTACAGAAACGATCGTATAATATAATAAAATTGCGTTGTCAACAAAAATGGCTATTTTTTTGTTAAATCGAACTAAAATTTTAGGCATTTGCACGATGCCTCTGCTACATCGAGCTTTCTTATCTCAGTCGACTGATATCGTAATATTTATGCATTTTCACGATCATTTCATCTGAGCTGTTCAGGTTCGTATCTGCCTCGACGCGATTTACGTAGCACATGTGAAGCTGAAGCAGAAGAATGGAAAGGCGATCTCTCCATTCAAGTGGCTGGATGTGGATGGAATGTCGCCCATGGCCTGTCTGGTTCAGACCAGAAATGAAAAGGTCAGAAAATCTCGTTCCGTGAAAACCATGTAACTTGTATTCGTCGCAACTTCGAAACGTGAAAATTTTGCGGCCATAGACGAAATGATACAGAAAGTATGCCCTACTCCAAGTTTCTATTTGGAATATCGCGAAAAATTTTAATCGACTAAAATGATATCAACTTTTCCTTTTAATCTTCATACTAATCAGGGGTACACAAACTTCGACTTCAAAAATTTAGAAATGAAACTTCGGGTTCGAATTTGCAAATTTCATACACTACTGGCACTAACATATTTTCGCATTCCAGTTCATCAAGCGAGTCTTCCACATGGAAGCTTCCCGATACTTTCTCATCCAGCGCAAGGCAGATTCCGACATGCTGCAGGCGGCCATTGTCTCTGGAAATTTGTGAGTGATTTTCTATTTACAAACCAAAAGATTGTCAGACTTATAATTTGAGTTTACGAGTTTTTGGAAGCTCCTCTGTAAAAGTAAGTGTAGAATTTTATGTCAATCCTATGCATCTTGTCTTGAACCGATGTTGTAAGTTCAACCTTCGCAGCTGTTTTGCACATTTAGAATATCCGTTTCATTTGATCTCTAGCAATTTCTCGTTTCAGCAAGACGGTATGCTTCCTTCTGCCAGAAATGCCCTTGTGTGCCATTTCGGAGGTGTGTCCCTTGTCCACATCCATCTCTGCTCGTTCGCCCCACTGTCTGCAGCTCATTGGCGAACTCTACCATCTCGCCTTTCAGACTTCTCTCATCACTGTATATCATTCTTCATTCTTCTACCCATCTCTCTGTCTCTCTTTCAGGATCAGTTTGTCTTTGTGCACGAGAAGGACATCTTCGAAGCAGTGGACACGACACTCACTTCGCCCTTCCTCAAGTCGATTGAGGTCTGCACCATTCTTCTCTTTCTGCACGGAATCGCCGGCTGCTGGAATGTCATTGAACATGCCGTTTGTTCTTTTTTTCTTACTTCATTTATACAATTTGTTTTGAACAATCTCAAAGTTACATAGCAAATGGTTTATTCATCTAATCTTTTTTTTTTAATTTTGAAATTATTGATTAGATTGAATCATCATAATTTTCATCAAGGTGACTAATGAAAAAAACTTCTCCAAAGTCTCGACGCTAATAAACCTGCAAATGGATATGCAGAATAATTTGTCATATTTATTGAGCATGTTTTCCTCTTCTCTCTTTCGAAAAAGTACTTTTTTCCTGCGGATTGAATTTGAACAAGTTTGATGAAAAATTTTCTTATTTTACATTTCAAAGCATTGTTTATTCCAATTCCCTCTATTCAAAAACAATGACATCTCAAAGGTATAACAATTCAGTAGGAGTATCTTTGCGGTAAAATCGTTGAATTTCACAAATCTCAAAGTATCTTACTTTAGATGTCGATAGAGAAAGTGAGCCTGCACTTGGAGGACGAACTCATCTCGTTCACTCTCAGCCATCTCTTCAACGAAGTACAGCTTTCTTGTTTGACCAATCCAATCACCCTCACCGTTTTCAGCCAGTCGGTCAATTCCGTCCTTTGAATCTGTGCCACGAGCGAGTCAAGGAGGCCATGTCCCAAATCTTTTCCCTTTCTCAAACCCCTGAAATGTCCCAGGAAGAGGCTGCTGTTGCTGCAGCCAATCAGAGTCATTCCTACGAGATGTAAGCAGATTGCCCTTCATATTCTTATTGTCAGACAACGTTTTTTCTTCACTGCTTCCATCAATATCAATACTTAGAAAATGACAAGTTCTAAAAAAAATCCTCATCTTCTAATTTTTTGAATAATTAACCTAATTTTCATGAACTATGCATTTTCTGACCTGTTGATTTTGATGCCTTTGTTGCCAAGTTGTACAGTCCAACTTCGAATTCCCCCTTTTTCCTTTCTTCCTCTATCAAATTCCCGTGTTTGCTGTATAATTCTGAACGAGTTATTCTTCAGAATGCATATTATTCATTTTTTTCTTTAAATTCAACTTTTCCTGTTTCTTCGCCTAAGAATCTTGGTTTGATTTCAGTCTTATTGTTGCTTTCTTGATCAAGTATGCCCTTATTTGGTTTCCCCGTTGTTGATAAGTAAATAAAATTCGAATTATGAAACTCAGTTCAAAGATGTATCGATTATCCGATGACGAACGGGAATGGATTGAAGTAGGAGAGATTTCAGAAAGACGAATTTATTCGTAGTTGCATCTCTAAATGGAAGAATTTACATGACCGGAGGATGGAAGTCGTTAATTCTGTATGATAAATAATGTATCATTCTATATTTAGTAGTGATTACGATTTATTGAAATCCTGTCTGTGTTTCGACCCCTCAGCATCAGTTGATAGTCGAATTTCTCGAGTCGCTGATATGAATTATGCAAGATGTCGTCATTCGTTTGTTGCTGCTAATGGAAGATTGTGATCGGAGGGTGAGCTGAGATTTAGCATATCTTTATACGAATTATTTGTTAACTTAGATATCAAGAATATATGCAAAGGTTTTGTAATTTAATCGAAGAATACAATCCACAAACGAATGAATGGTGTGAAGTCAGTAAAATTGACACAAAATAAAGGTTGATCATAATAATCTCAGGTTTCATATGGAAATTTTATTCAATAAAATGTGAAGTAATAATTTAATTTCAATGCACATGATACAGACAACTCTTGAAGACATTCAAAAGTGATGAGGAAGGGAATAATTGATAGCATATCGGAAATTGATCAACTTATGTTAACACACTCCTCGAAAATATCCACTCTGGAGTGAGTTATTCCGGAAAAATCGAAAAAAAAAAAATCTTTTATAGCAAGTTTTCTTTGTACTTCCTGTTTACAGTTAAATCGTCAAAACTCAACTTTGATCCCCACGTAGCCCCGTCTACTTCTGGAGCAGGGGTCTAGACTCTCCATTTTTGTAATTAGAACTCATGGGTGTATCCACCCATATGAGCTTGGTTCGAATCCGAGACACTTTTGCAGTTGTCCGGACCCCCTTTAACAGTTGTTCTGTTTATTTGTGGAATGGCTCTTAAATGATAAGCCGTGTTTAGGAATCGATTTTTAGTCTGGTAAAAATTGCGAAACATCAATTTAGTAGTTTCATTCTCCTTTCTTCAATGATCAATTTCAAACTCATTAATTGCAGACTCCCCCATTCAATCAATACTCTTTTATTATTTCCATTTTGAAATAATACCATGGTGATTGTTTAGGTCTCTTAACAACGACTTAACAAAGATGCTAGCCAATTTACCAGTCGAAATTATATTGTTGATCTGCGAATATCCCGAATCCAAAGAGCTGAGACAGTTGGCCTGGACTAACAAGCGAATGATGCAAATAATCAAGAAATATGTGCCGATGGTGCTCGAGAGGGAAATTTTATTCTATCGTAGGAAAATATTCTTTGTATGAGCGAAAATTAATTTTAGTATTTAGTGCTTTATGTAAACAACGATGTTAGAGAAGGAAGAATTTGTCTGTTTGATTCGCACAATATTTCTGTTAAGCAGATTGCGAGATTTACTAAAAATTATGACCCACATGAAGTAGCAACAACGAAAGATAAGGCAGGTTAGTTTATTTCAGTCCTAGGGAGGACGATCGTCAGAAACCCCTTGCGACCTACCCTATAGATTTTTTTCGTCTGACGAAAGTGCTCCCTAGGTCTGGTTTATTTGGAATTGCCAATTTTGTAAATTTTAGATTTTTGCATTAGGAAGCCGATTTGAAATTTTTGACCTGAATACTCGAAGAATCACTAGAGGTAACACTACAAAAACCAATAGAGTGGTTTAATTTTATTTCATTTTTACAGGCCCAGTTCCTCCTGAATGGCGTTACTATTCATCAGTCACTTATTTCAAAGACAAATTGTATTATTTGAGTGGAAAGGATCCTAAAACATGGAAAGATACGAGTCGAGTTGATGTAAGAAGATCGAATGAAAGTCCATGAAATAATTAATTCAGGTTTTAATAGACGAAAAATGGCAAACAGGACCTGCTTTCCCTTTTCCTATTGAATCTGCTCAAACAATAGCATGCGATGAAATTTTATACGGTCACATTATAGCATACTCATTATTGTAATTATGGGTATTCAGTTATTGATGGAGAATATAGTAATAAGATATATCGATTATCAGACGATGAATGGGAATGGATTAAAGTTGGAGAGATTCCAGAAAGACGATATTCCTTTGGAGTTGCATCGCTAAATGGGAAAATTTACATAACTGGAGGAATGAAGTCATTAATTTTGTATGATAAATAATGTATCATTATATATTTAGTTGGGATGTATTGAACTCCTGTCTGTGTTTTGATCCCTCAGCTCCAATTGACAGTCGAATTTCTCGAATCGCTGATATGAGTTATGCAAAAAGGGATCATTCGCTCATTGTCGCTAACGGGAAATTGTATGCAGTCGGAGGAAGGTCAATCATAGAAGGGTGAGCTGAGATTTTGCATATCCTTATTCGAAATATTAGCTAACTTAGATTTCAGATTTTTTGATGGATATTTTTGTAATTCAATCGAGGAATACGATCCACAAGCGAATGAATGGCGAGAAGTCGGAGAAGTTAATTTACTCCCCGGTGTTTGCTACAGCGGCATTATCGAAGGATTTAGCTGTTTGTTTAATGCGGTCGAATAACTTTAAAAAAGAGAAAAATAATAAATAATTGACAGCACATCGAAAATTGATCAACCTATGTTAACACACCCCTCGAAAATACGGCAATTACGAAAAGATACCACGTCACCACGTCTTTAGACACAAGAGGGAAAAGAAAAAAGTAGGGGGCGGAGCTTAGTGTTTCTTCGTAAAAAAGACGTGGTGACGTGGTATCTTTTCGTAATTGCCGACTAACGCAGAAATCAGTTTTGCGAAAAGTAAACTCGAAAGAACTTATGAGTGAATATCTCAGTAATTAGTTTTATTTGCAGTGGCAGGTGATTAAGGTCAGAGGCGTGCGAATCTGAAAATTTTTTGAAGACTGGATTCGGATTCGAATATAAACCGAATTTGAATCTGAATTGGCATGCCTCTGGTCAGGATCATCAGAGTTTGATTTTCTGATAAACTATTAAATATATTAGGAATTTACAAATTTTATACGTAACATCAGCAAAAATTGAGATCATCAATAAGTCACCGAAGTTGAACATCGCTTATTATTCGACTGAGTTGTTGTGCACTTGGTTGCTTTTCGTACTTCGAGAATCCGGTCGAATCGGAGCAATCCAGCAGTTCAGATAGGGAATGTTCCCAAGTATCTCGATCAGGGTCTAAAATGCATTTGCACGCATTTTTTCTCGAATAAAGTATGGGCTAACGTCTCTGAAGGCTTTCACGTAGTAGATGATCACAATACAGTCGCAGATGGGGAATAGCATTATCAGAGTGAACACTATGTTATTTACTGTTTCTCTAAAATTTCGACTCTTCATCAAGCAACATGAAATAGTGATACTTGGAAACTTCAAAGGGCGTCAAGGGTAGCGAGTAACAGATCCAGCAGGGGATGTAGGCGAAAAACAGAGGGACCATCGCCTAAATCAACTTATTTCCGGTAATAATTACTCTCCATTTCAATAAAACGGTGCAATTTCTTAGAATCTGTCAAGTACACCTGGACGCACTCACAAATAATATCTCGTTGCGTGCGTTTTTTTCTATTTTGTTGGAGGTAATAGCGTATTTCTGAAGATTTGGCCATAAAGAAAATTAATTTAAAAAATAGTAAAAAGACGCATGAATCGTTCCTTTGAAATGAAGGGTACTTGCTGAACAATTATAATATAACGTTAGTTCTTTCTGTATTGGAAAAGAATTCTTTATACTCCAAAATTGAAGCTTACTTTTTCATAAGTGCATTTATGGTCTAGACACAACTCGCTAAAATTATAGCCATACTTGAATTACGAGGGCTTTCAGTAGCGATTTCTGCAGAGCTCGTGTCGAGGAGCTAAGCACCGTGTCGAATTTGCTCAAAGCTTTTTGGCTTTTGTACCCCCAGTAGATCATCAAAGTAAACGTCACGCACTAAATAAAGGATCATTTTCTTTTTAATTTGATGAAATCGATTGCCTCGAGGATAAATATGTTTATCATTCCGAGCAGGTCACGATAGTTCATTTGTATCGTGTCGTTGTTTGAAAGCTAAAAATTGTGGAATTTTCGATAAACTTCAATGTATGTCACAAAACCCAATAAATAGATGAGACGAATCCCAAGTTTCGCGCGGAAATGTTGAAGTTCTCTTGTATAGCGTCCTCGAGAAAATCGTACGTCTAGAATACTGTTTTTGTAAGAAGATGCAAAAATTGAATACATTCTCCGTCGGGTACATTGTGAACCAACAAGTTAATGCTATATCCAGACTGCCTAGGGCAACCACGACAACCCAAACCCACGCGTATTTCAGGGTGAATAGGTACATGTACTTCACACTGTAATTCATTATAAGAATTGGGATCACTATAAAAAAATCCTTACTTGGTTATTGACAGATATCGGTAGAAGAAATGGATTGCTAGCAGTAGGAATGACATAGCGAAGAATCCAGTCCAAAGACAGACTCCGAAGACACCGATTGGAGCTGGGTATGAAAATAGACCGCCTGAAGAAAATAAGAAGAACGCTTGTTTGTAATAGTGGAATCCCTGAAATTTTTATTGCACAAAGGGGATTTTCAGGCCTTAATCATGGGAAAATAGTGTCGGAAAATCAAAGAGACGTGATCAAAAGCTTGCTCGAGTCTCTTTTCTTTTCTCACTCTATTTCAGTCTTGATCATGTGACTATAATCAAGATCTGAAAACATCCTAAGGCAGTTTTTAGCGTTACTTACGGGTTTGGTAATGACATCCACCAGACTGTACAAGATATCGAAGCAGACAAACGCTAGCACTACGTACTTGTAATTACCCATCTTTTGGTGGGGTCGGCTGAGAATTATATAAACAAGTGTACTATTGGTCAGCACCGAGATAGCGCAACCGATATACGTTTGATAGTAATGTAGGGGTGTGATAAACAACGAGTAGTGCCCGTTTGCATCGACTTGAGACATCCACATCTTAACCTTCGTTCAGAACTAGAACATAACTGGATACAGTAAATATAAGTTCTGAAGATAATAAAATTATACCACTTCGTTACGTCTCATCTATTTATAAGAGATCATCCCAACATGTATAGAAATTTGAATAGAAGATAAAACCCCGTCGAGATCCCCCCACTTATTTGAATTTGATTTCACGCTGGATTAAAGTAATCTTCAAGTTTCTTGCTGTAAGAATACATCATGGCTAAAATTTTCGTAGTTTTTTAATAGTCTCTTATTTTGCAGACATTTATAAATAGAAAATAACAATAGGTTGATGGGAATGAAATGAGCGAAATTTGAACCTTTCTGTGGATTAGGTGAGGGGAAAATAAAACGAAACTAAGGCCTGGGTATTTTGTGTGTGATATTATTAGATTGTTCGATAATTTCTGAGCCACGTATTAATTTTTCAAAAAATATTTCTATTTTATCATCAAGTCAATTCAAACGGGGGTAGGCACCTACTATGGTGTACAACTACTATACCCCTTTCGATTGCCCAGTTTCTGGGCCTCCTTCTACAGTCGTTGCGAAACTGCGAACCGGTGAAAGTGGCATATAAGCAATAGACAGATGAGGATACCTACTCCTTAAATACACCAAATATAGCTCACAATCACTTGCCAATATGTTAGTAAAGAGCGATAATGCATGACTTCAGATCCGCATGTGCAGTAAAATTACTCAAAGAGTTATTTCGCATTAATAGAATGAAGAACTGGATGGAAAATAGAATGCAGTTGGAGGGTGAGAGTCAACTTTCATGTATCCACAAAAGAATTTTTGAATTCAACCCTAAGAAAAATAGGGACAGATTTTCGAGTGTCTCAGAAATTATCGAACAACCCAATATTAGATGAAGAATTTAACTTTAACTAGGAAAGCGATTTTGGTGGGAATAAATTTTTTACGATGGCGAATTTAGAGAAAGGCAGGACTTCGCTCAAACGATTTAAGAACTGGGCTCGGACTCAAGTTCAACTTATAACCCTTGTAAGCTGAAAATTTACAACCCTTATAAATGAACTTACAAGATAGCTTATAAGGGCTGTAAGTTGGACTTGAGTCTAAGCCCTGAAGTTGAAAAGGTGAAAAGATAGAATACTGAAAATCTTCTCTAAAATGGCCTTGATGGATAATTTAATTAATTAGTAAAGGCGTTATGAAATAGCAAAGGGTAAAGCGAAAATATCTAATTTTCTGAATTCGAATAGAGTTACGATTAGTTTAACACTTGAAACAAGGCTATTGCGGAATCGAATTAAAAAAAATCAAAACCGGAAGTGAAATTCAAATTTTTCGCGAGGTCGGAATCGGAATCGGAACTTCCGCAACAGCCCTGATTTGAAAGATTTATATAAGTTTCAAAACTCTCGCTAGTATGAACGAAATAAAGATGTATTAATATCTGTTCATTTTTAATATTTCAAAAATTTAAATAACCAGCTTATCAAAATTAAATCTGACCAAAAAATTGATTGACAGGAAAGTGCAAAAATTCCGACAGGGAAATTGATGAGTCACTAATTATGCGACGCCTCCCCGTTTATTACATTGAAAATTTTATCTAATATGTTAGATCCCGAAAAAATCGGCATTTTTGTGGTTCTACATCGCAAAATGACGAGAAAAAGTTGCTTTTATTAGGCTGTTAAGAAAGTCTTGCACCAAAAATAAATCAATTTTCATTTATTCATAACTTGACTTAAAACTATCAAGAATCAACAATATATTCACCATTGAGATCAGTAACCTTCGCCCATCTATTGGGCAGATCATTGATGCCTTTCGCCCAAAATTCGGGAGACGGATTTCTCGCTGTAAGAATGCATCATGGCTAAAATGTTTTGTAGTTTTTTAATAGTCTTTTATTTTTCAGATATTTCTAAGCAGAAAATAACAATAGGTTGGCGGGAATGAAATAGACGAAATTTGAACCTTTCTGCGGATTAGGTGAGAGGAAAATAAAATGAAACTAAAACCGTGTACTTTGCGTGTGCTATTATAAAATTGAAATGATTATGGTACTTACAAAGCGTTATAGCCACTATTTTAGTTTACTGTAGTCAAAATAGTTGAATGCTGAAACTGTCCCTACGAAGAACGTATTTCTTATTTGTAAGAAGCGTGCATACGTATGACTAGTGTGGGTCGATCATCTTCGGCAGCCGGTTAATACAGAATAGAGCAGAAATGGATTACAAACAGACCTAGCGAGCACTTTCGTCAGACGAAAAAAATCTATGGGGTAGGTCGCAGAGGGAAATTTTTGTATGACGGGGTAGGTCTCAAGCTTGAAAGTTTATGTTATTGATTGGTTAGAGATACGAAATTCTTAACGAAATATATAGGGGGTAGGTCGCAAGGGGTTTCTGACGATCGTCCTCCCTAGGTCTGGAATTATGAAATAGTGTAGCGAGATATAGAATGACTGGTATGTATTTCCAAATGGTCATTTCCATTTTGCAATGGCCTTACCTTTATTTCTTTCTTCAAGGTCTTTTCCTTCCCTCCATGCAATCTATTCTCGTCTTTCTTCCTTCTGTTCTGTTTCTGTTATGTTCCATTATCGATCTGATTCACTGATTCATACCTGCCTGTGCATTGCCTCATTCCCGTCTAGCATATCTTTCCATTCTCCATCTTTTCATCTGCCTGCCACTTCACTCTTTCTCTCCATTTCTCTTTTTACCTGTCGAATTTGCTATCTTTTCTTTGCAAACAAATATTACTCACCGACTGAATTCAGCATTTCTTTTCTCTTCCTTTCTTCTCTTCAAACATCCTTCTTTGGTTGCATCATAATTCCATTTTGACTTCACTTCATTCGTATCTTTTTAATTTATAATTTACCCACTCATTTCTTTTTTCATTTGTTTCAAATATTTCGAAATCCTTTCAATAATTCGAAATGTTCAGTCTCCAAAATGACCCGGAGACCAGAGGTTCGTGCGAACATCCGACTGCCTGAAAGGAACTATCCACTAAAACTCCATCACTTTGTACTCTTCACAATGTTGGTCATTGCTGTTCAGGTTGGAAAATAGCTAACTTAAAATGATATTTTCGAATTAAGGGCACTTATCTCGGGTACATAGTCGGCATGTTGACGACTCTCGAGAAGCGATTTGGATTTTCGAGTGAAATGTCAGGTAAAAATTTAATTAGCAAAAATTCGATAACTCTAAAAATTCACAACTAAAAATTGGGCGTAAGAAGGATAGCTTTACTATTCTCATTTGATCCATATGCTATTCTTAGATTTAAAGTTTAGACTTCGAGTCTCGACTCGCAAAAAACTAGAAAATTAGCGTGTTGTATGAGATATAAAAGAGCACCTTTTCTTCAACTCTTGAAAAAAATTCTATTTCTTCTACAAATCGATTTACGGGTTTGTTTTGCGGATCGAGTTTTGAGGTATCTATTAAGTTTCGAATTTCCCAAGTGTTACAAAAGTTCATATGTATGCAGTAACGATTGTTTTGAGGGATGTTGCTGAGTTTCTACGATATCGGTCACACTGTCTCAATTCTCTTCGTCGGTTATTTTGCCTCACACTCTCATCTCCCGAGAGTTACTGCCATTGGTGAGTCCTACTTCATTTCGAGTTCTTTGTTATTGACACGCCCTTACAAGCTTTATATTTTGAAACAAATAGTAGTGAGCGAAATTAGACAATGAAACTTCTCATTCTTTGTGCAGTTTAGGATAAATGCTAGATACTTTCGAAAGATAGTGTTTATAAGGCCGTGAGGCAGTTACTAAATGGTGATCTGACGGTTAGAAAGAAGGAAAAGAGACTAGAGTAGGACGAAATAGTGTGGGAAAAGAAGGAATCGTCAGGTCGCGCATATAGCTGTTGCCAGGCTGTGAGTGTAGAGAATTTCTATTAGTGAACTTATTCGAGTTACTTTTGAGATGAAATTATGAATTTTTCCTTATCAGAAGGATCTGGCGTTAATTTTTGAACTAATTTCCTATCAAGCGACCAATTTTCATTTCGCTCATTATGTTCCATAATTTCCAGGAATACTGCTGAGTGCAGTGTCGATGTTTCTGTTAGTGACCCCAATCTTCTTCTACGGCACAGTGAATCACGACGGCGATGTGTTCATCTCGAACAGACATCGATATGCCGAGAACTACAAATGCGACGAGGACAGAGAGGTTGCTTATGACAATCGAGAGTATTGCAAGACCGAGGAGAAGGAACATGCCATTGCATTCGTGCTGCTGTCGCTCGCTCAACTGCTCTCGGGAGTCGCTAGTTCTCCCTTCAACACGCTGGCCTATGTAAGAATTTTTATTTTATTTTGAAAATTTAACTCATCATCACACATTTTTTGTGATATCTTCATGCAGTTTTTTTTTAAAATAAATTGCTGGATAAGGATTAGAAACTGGATAAACTTTCAGACTTACTTTTTTAACTTGAATGTAAGATTCTTTTCTCATTCAGGTTTACATCGATACCAATGTCAAAGATCGGAGAAAATCACCTTTTCTGTTAGGTAATAACTGGATATTTCAAAATCTATACCGTTTCTCTAGGTTTATTGACATCGACCTATGCTTTTGGTCCAGCACTAGGATTCGCGCTGTCTGCCGGTCTCAATCAGGTCTACACAACTCTTGGATCAGGTAGATCTGAAATGAGCAAAAACTCTTATTTTGTTTATTTCAGCTCCTCCTCATGTAACTCCCCAGGATGAACATTGGATTGGAGCTTGGTAGTTTTCAATTCAATTACCTTGTTTAAAGAATGGCTGATCTTCAAGTCAAAACTATTTCAGGTGGCTAGGATTTCTTATTTGTGGCTTCCTTTATTTATTCTTGGCCATTCCGTTCTTCTTCTTTCCTAAATCGTGAGTTTAGATAGTTCTATATATTTTTTCTAAATTTATTATTTCAGTTACAAATATAATGAAAATCATGGTGCCGAAATGCAACATTTGAATAAGCCACATCTTCCTCCACACAATTTCGAAGAAGAAGACACGAGGACGGGATGTCAGAAATTGACTGATTCTCTGAAAGGTATTACGAAAAATTAAAATATACGTTTGAAAAAGTCGTTTGAGAATTTCCTTATGTCCTATGGGATTTGGTACGAAATCCAATCTACGTGACAATAGTTATCGCCTGGATGCTGGGTTCCTATTTGATTGGTGGATATCAGGTATTCTAAATGCATTTTTTTCCCTCTAAATTAAAAAATTTTAAAAGCATAATGCATCAATAGGATGCAGAAATATTTGCAAATAACATTTTAGCTACTCTTTTCTTATAAATATGTTTAGACCTATCTGCCCAAGTACATCGAGACTCAATTTGGTCGTTCCGCTTCAGCTGCCGATATCTATGCTGGTATCACTACTGTTCCTTCGGATTTCCATTTCATCCATCGTTTCCAGGCATAATATCTGTGGGTTCGATAGCGGTTTCGACGGCTCTGGGCGGCTGGCTGTTGACGAAGTGGGATATCAGTCCGAGGAAGGCTCTGCTCTGTCTGATTGGCTCCTGGTCGATCATCGTTGCCACATATCTGCTCGGAATGTTGTTCGGGTGCGACCAGGCTGAAATGACTGGGCTCAGATATGAACGAATCAGTGGGAGGTAATGACTAGCTGATTTTATACGGAATTATTTCCAATCTGAGTTGAATATTTTGGTAGCATTTTAAAATTTTTACTTGGGTTTCCATTTGGAAAATTTTCCAACCATATTTTCCCTATTTGAATCTCGAATTAAAATCTCATCTCACCTTTTGTCAGTATGATTGGCTTTAAAATTTCGAATTCGAGCACTATTTATATTTTCAAAAAATCCCAGATGGATTCAACACGACCAGCTGCCTGGCGATTACGAATGTGCCTCGAGCTGTCAGTGTTCTGCAGTGATGCAATTCAATGGAATTCACCTCGATGGGAAGAATTTCTGGTCTCCTTGCCACGCTGGATGTCAGGACTATCATGCGTATTCTGATACGGTAATGAGCTCTTCGTTTTTCCTCGAAATTTATGATATGACTAGATTTTGACGAACTATCATTTCCTATATTGACAACCTGAATTAGACGTAATGATGGATTGGCGTAACGCGAAATAACGAAATCCGATAGAAAATAATAGGAATTGTGTTAGAAAAGAAATCGTTTCGTCATTTCCGCGTTCCGTCAAATCAAAAAACGTGTTTCTTCTTTTAGCGTTACGCCATTCCGTAATTACTCTATTTAGAGTCCCCAATAGGGGTTTACGAAATATTCCGTATATATCCCTAGTCCTCAAGCTCCGCTCCCTTGCAAAAATGCGCTTGTGATAGAAACGTGGTAGTTTGAAAGCAAACATTTTGGAAAGAAATACCCTTTAAAAACTCAAAATGCCATAAAAGTCCGCCCCTAAATCGACGATAAATTTGATAAAACGGTCCTGTGCCAAAAATCAGCCCAAAATATTCAACACACAACAAAGCCCACGCGGTATTGCGTTTGCGAAAATGTACTCATTTTGGGTGTTGATTTTTACCATTTTTTTCGGTTGGAGTTTTTTTCTAATTTTATTCTTTCTTCAGAAAAGCTTCATTAACATCCCTACTAATCTAT
The DNA here is from genome assembly GCA_964036155.1 of Diploscapter coronatus. NCBI lineage: Eukaryota > Metazoa > Nematoda > Chromadorea > Rhabditida > Rhabditidae > Diploscapter > Diploscapter coronatus. The sequence continues at coordinate 19,928,886 of OZ038423.1, read as the reverse complement.
TGACGCAAAAAATTATCCCCAAATGCGATTTGGAATATCTGTTTAGGGATCCTAGCGTTATTTCTAAATGTTCAAGCTTCTTATATCCTGTGTTTCAGTGGAGTAACTGCTATTGCGCCCAGAATGGAGAAACAGTCATCAAAGGAATCGTGCATCCCTCGTGCGATATCCTATTCGGATACTTAGCTCTGATGTACTTCGGCCTTTTCGCCGGGAATTTGTTCTTTATGGTCAACATGATGATCATATTACGATCTGTCTATGACGACCAGGTGAGATCTTGTAAATTTATCTTATGGTTGCAAGTTTCATAATATTTTGCCGATTTTCAAACATCTCTTTAGTATTTTCTGCATTTTTATCCTAAATTATCTTTTGACTTGGAATCAAGTCCAAAATTTGTCTCCTATTACGCATTAGCAAATTACATATTTAGTAAAGAAAAACTAATATTAGACAAGTTTTTCTCATAATGCGCACATTATATAATTATGCACGTGAAAAATTTCGACTGAAATTTAAATAAGTGATAGTCTTATTTCAGAAATCGCTTTTATGGTGGAATAACAATGAAATATTTTTAACGAATTTTTATCATCTCCATCGTTTCTTACTTATGACACGTTCTTCGTAAGAATCGAGTATGGGGTGGTACCCAAGAAGTTGACCCTCAATATTCGAGCTGATTTTTTGTTCCTGGGGGTTTTCGACTACGCTGATTACGAATATGACGGTTAAAACTCGATCCAATCACTTGTTCCACATGTTCCGGAAGGTCCGCATACGGTAGTTCCGAAAAATTCTATTTTCGTTATTCTGCATGGGAAAAATTCAAATTTGGTATTAAAATGCTCGCAGAGACCAGCTGAGTACGATTCTGAAAAGACTTCGTCGAAATGACACCGAATAAGGAAGTTATGATGAACATAGTGAAACATATGGAAAATGTCATATTAAGTTTTCGCTTCTTTTAATTTTTAATTCTTTAAAAACCCCAGATTCCGTGAGTTATTTATACCGGGAAGTGGCCCAGGTCTTCTAGTTTCTGGAACACTTGACCGTTTTCCTATAGACTGCCCGCTAGAGAAGAAATGTCACTTCTTCGAAGAGTTGTCATGACTCATTTTTGCCTAGTTTGATTTCAAAAATTCATAACTTCCATAATTCTAAACCAAATTCGATAATTCTTTTTTTATTCGATAGAATTTAATCCATAGATTATTAGGCAATAAAATAAGAATTTTTTTCGAATACCAATTTCTGCAGAAATGCGCACTTTTCGCGTCATGGTTGCGTATTTTTCAACCTGTCCTGGGTTTACGCGTAAATGGCGTTGGAAAAATTCGTCCTTCCAGTATGTTGCGTAGATGGACATGGTGAACAACTTTGTTTCAGAACCGATCTCAGATTCACATTTGTTTGAGCTCTAGAATTTTTTTAAGTTCAACGGCTAACTATTGCAAAGTGCCTTTAGGGCAGTAAATTTCAAAAATTCATATCTCTCTGTGTGTGCACATTCTAAAATAAGTTCTGGATACAATTTGTTCAATTTGAAGGGCTCTACAAGATTTTATTGAAAATTCCAACTTTAACTCACATTACCCTTGTAAACACAGTACGGGTATATAGAGTAACTTAGGCTAATTTCTCCCGCCAAAATTAATTTCTATAAATTTTCTTTATATTTAGAATTTATTCTCCTACTCAAGATCTACAAAATAAAAAAGTAATCATGAAATTTGGTGTGAAATATAGGAAGCTATGAATTTTTGAAGTTTACTGCCCTAAAGGCACTTTGCAATAGTTAGCCGTTGAACTTTAAAAAATTCTGGAGCTCATACCAATTTGAATTCGAGGTCGGTCCTGAAACAAAGTTGTTCACCATGTCCATCTACGCAACATACTGGAAGGACGAATTTTTCCAACGCCATTTACGCGTAAACCCAGGACAGGTTGAAAAATACGCAACCATGACGCGAAAAGTGCGCATTTCTGCAGAAATTGGTATTCGAAAAAAATTCTTATTTTATTGCCTAATAATCTATGGATTAAATTCTATCGAATAAAAAAAGAATTATCGAATTTGGTTTAGAATTATGGAAGTTATGAATTTTTGAAATCAAACTAGGCAAAAATGAGTCATGACAACTCTTCGAAGAAGTGACATTTCTTCTCTAGCGGGCAGTCTATAGGAAAACGGTCAAGTGTTCCAGAAACTAGAAGACCTGGGCCACTTCCCGGTATAAATAACTCACGGAATCTGGGGTTTTTAAAGAATTAAAAATTAAAAGAAGCGAAAACTTAATATGACATTTTCCATATGTTTCACTATGTTCATCATAACTTCCTTATTTAGTGTCATTTCGACGAGACCTTTTCAGAATCGTGTTCAGTTGGTCTCTGCGAGCATTTTGATACCAAAGCTGAATTTTTCCCATGCCGAATAACGAAAATAGAATTTTTCGGAACTACCGTATGCGGACCTTCCGGAACATGTGGAACAAGTGATTGGATCGAGTTTTAACCGTCATATTCGTAATCAGCGTAGTCGAAAACCCCCAGGAACAAAAAATCAGCTCGAATATTGAGGGTCAACTTCTTGGGTACCACCCCCCTTTATAGAAAACTCGATTTTTACGAAGAACGTGTCTTATGCAAATTTCAGAAAGTAATGGCACTTTCTCTCGCTTCCTGCATAACGAATGCACTCGGCTTCATTCCATCTCCCCTGATTTTCGGATGGATCATCGATTACAATTGCATTCTTTGGAATTCGAGATGTCCACATGGTAAAGATTTTTTTCATAAACTACTTGTTAAATTTTTTATTATCGCCATTTGCAGACAAAGGCAACTGTGTTTTGTATGACAATAATAGCTTCCGAGTGGATTTCCATCTGACAAATGCTATCATTCAAACATTCGCTGTCGTTTTCGTGATTATTTGCTGGATAATTGCAAGGAAGAGAAGACTGCCTGAAGAGGAAGGTGATGATGTGGATGGAAATGGAGCGGTTATTAATTGAATTAATGGTAATTAATGAATGGGGACATTTGTATTATTACTGCCCAGAGTATGGCACCTCTTTAATATCGAATGCTAAAATCTTGACTTAATTTATCATTGTCACTTATTTTGCAGGTAGTTATTTAAATTTGAATTTGAATTTGAATTATTTCTTCCTTGGTTCAATTATTATCAACATCATGAAATCAAAATAATTGGGTTTTCAAACCTTAATATGCTAAATCAAATCAAAATCTATCTAATTTCACTTTCCACTAACTATTATCAAATGAATGGCCAATATCCAGGTTTAAATAATCATTTGAATCTTATCAAACGGGTCAAATTTTCATGAGATCTCATCAAATTTACATTTTTCCTCAATTTTCATGACTAATTTGTTACTTTTGCTAAAATCTCTAATACTACTAATAATAATTTCTCAATTGGAATCATAAAGATTTATAGTCGAAAATTCGAAAGCCTAAACAAAATCTCAAATCAACAATAAACCATATCGTTGTGAAATCTCAATACATGTGACATGGAAAATACTGTAAAAATGCTTGAACCCGGCTCTAAGAAAATGATAATAGAGATCAGAAACGATGATCTGAGAAGTCAATTACCCGTTACAAAAGAATGTTACTGATTGAGTTGAAGGTGACCAGCGCGCTAACATACTGGAATAGAGTGAAGTTGTCGAAGACAGTTATCTGGGAGATGATTGCCATGCAGGCATAGGGGCCCCAGAAGAGCAAATTGAGCGACAGCATGAGGACTGTCTTCTTGCGGGCTGAACGACGAGCTGCTTCGACTGTGGAGAGCCATCGAGGTCGGACCGGCGTTGAGGCATCCAGAGTGGATGTGGGAGCACACGAGGCATAGCGAGGACGCAGGGGAACCCGCTCGTCCGAGAAACGGAGTACTCGACCCGCGATGAAACGCAGAAGAAACGAGGGCCTCTGCACTAGGGGCTCTACAAAATGATCTTTAAAAAGCTCTTCTTTTTGAATGAAGCTCGGTTGTAGGGTGAAATTTAGGATGTCAGATCTACATTTCATCGATCCTAATGAAGATCACATACCAGTTTGACTAGACGGTGGTTTGGTTGGCAGAATCTGTGCAGCCTGTGAGAGTTGACTCGACACGAGACAAGAGGCAGTGGATTGTGAGTTGGACATCTGTCTTGGAAGTGGAGCGCTGCCGAATGAGGCTGAACGGGGTCGAGGGTCTTCCTCGCGAAGCTGCACCTCTGTAAGATAATAAACATAGAATAGTAAGGGATAATGCAATACTTACTTCTGAATGAATTGCTAAGCAGGTAGCTCTGATTCTTCCATTCCGCTGATTGTGAGCCAGAAGTCCGACTTTCTATTGTCTAAATAATTTTTAACTATTTAGTCAAGAGACAAATAGTCTTACTGGCTGAGAAGATTCACATTTCCCATTGTCAGATCTATTTGTAGAAGATTTGTATCGATTGCAGCATATGAATCTGAAATATGGCAGTTTTATTAAAAATGGATATCTGGATTCTTAGCAATAACAGAGCGACGCAATATAGCGAAATAGTATGTAGGATTAGGTGAGGTGGGGAACGTTCTCTCAATTTATACATTACTTAACCATGTTGCGGCGTCGTTACGACATTGAGAAGAATCCAAATTGTATGAAAAGTAATCGAAATAATGTAAGATAAGCTAATCCAAAGACAAGTGACTTCTTTCAATTTTTAGATCTTCGTTTATATTTCATCTTTAACGATGGCTCTCATGGCATTTTTGCTTTCTCAACACAAATTTACAGGACATGATCTTCATCATTAGTTTTCGTTGACTAACTCGATATACTGCTCATTCCTGATTTTAGCTTACTTGATGAATAGGTCCTTTAACGATATGAAATCGCCCTTGCTAGCGACGCTGAGAATGTACAGAATTGCAGAATAGCATAGAAGCTCGAGAATGTAAGGAAGCAGACAGATTGTGGATAGATGAATGATGCTGTAGAGATCTTCCAGAAAATTCATCTGGTCGAGAGTCGCATTGAGGACTAATTCTGGAACGGGAGGAGGGGAGAGAAGGGCAGAATATCGGAAAGTGCCATTTGGATAGAACAAGTTGGAGGATTGATCTTCGTAGGCTTGCATGAAATTATCGTACTCCCTAATGTACGAGATTTGTTTCTGATGGGCAAGTCGAAATTCAAGCCTGAAATATTCTCATTTGAACTCAGATCAAGCTACGGTTTCTGTCTGACCATTTAGTTATGCATTGCGGAGTGTTCATGGGTGAAGTAGCGACCCGAAATATGAAAAGTTGTGGAAGAGCACATATCAAGGCGAGAATCCACGATATCGCCAGACTTATGCGAGTGTTATATTGATAGTTACGGCCCTAAATAAGTACAGGGTGTTCATTTATAATTTTAGTATTTATTTTTACTCTTAATTTTTTTCAATAGTTATTTTTGAAAACGGTCAACTGACCTTAATTCAGCTCGGTAAGACATTCATGAAAATGTATGAGTTTACTGATTTTATCCTTTTCCCATTTACGGACAGCCCTGGGTATACCACCACCGGTGGCGAGATAAATTTTGTTTTTCCTTAGCATTGAGCTTGCAATTTTTCGACCATAGCTCGCTTCAATCTAATACAAGTTGAAAACAGATTTCAGATTCGGAATCAGCACAAAATTCTGCATATTTTTCATATCAAATTTGTGCCGAAAAATTCATTTTAAAATTCGATTTTTCGGCGGCTAAGTCCGAAAAAGGATCCGCCACTGATATGTTCAGGTCTACACGTAAGTGGAAAATGGGCAAAACCATATATTTTCACATTTCTCCCATTACCGATAATAAGATCCCGTTTTCAAAAAGTTATTAGGAAAAAAATTAAGAGCAAAGATAAGTACTAAAATTATAAATGAACACCCTGTGCATTATTGTTTATCGTTTACATAAAGATTTGAAATAAAGTTGGTATCATTTAGAGCATGTTATATGCAAGAAACGGGATTGTGCGAAGTTGAAAATTAAAAAAAATAAAAGTCAAAATTGGTTTTATTTAGAAATGTCAATTCGAAGTCGAAGTCTTTTTTCTCTTCGAAATTGAAGTAACTTCGTTTTCCTGGAAAAACCTCGAAGTTTCGCACAACCCTGACAAAATACATTTTTCGAAATGAAGAATGAGGCAAGATTTTCAGGATGCTCTTATAAAATTTTACTCTACCCCCAATTCGCTTCATCAAATGACGTTCTTAGATTTTTAATATTTTCTATTACTGAATTCGCTTACAATTCTTGTGACCCGATTCATTTTGGCTGTCAGAAACAGTCGATCCAAAGCCACAAGAACCTGTATGTTGGCTGTCAGATGGAATCCGAATGTCGACAGGAATTTGAGCAATCTGCACAGGCAATCCCCACCATAGAACTGCAAATCAGTAAATCAGCTCCCTCGGCATTTCATTTGCAAGTTGCACTTTTTATTTATCCCTTTCTTATTCCTTACCCAGAACGTACTCAGCCAGATGAATTGCGTTGGAGCATAGACAAATAAAATTAATGAATCAGCTACAGTAAGAGAGATTTTGTATTCGAACAATCGCGCGGCAAATACCATATCATGACGATGAGTTCTGAACGAAAAGCATTAGCGCAAGTTTTATTTTTTCTCGACTATTTTTAAAAGTTGCTAGGTTTTAGTCATAAATAATGATTAAATTATTGAATTACCTGCATAATTTTCGGACAGTGTAAATAAATGCAATTAATCCAATTACAATAGCAACTCCATACATCACTCTTTCTACCTGAATATTTATCGATTGCATGATCATTAATTATTGCGACGTAATGTCTGTTCATTTTTAGATATTCGATACATCATTACTGAATAGCTATCTTGACAGCTAAATGTTTGTCAAACATTTTATCTAAAGATCCGGCTAAAATAAAATGAAGGTCTTCGAACTACGTTTTGCGGCAATGCTTTTAAATTTTGCAGAAAATCGGGAAATAAAACAACGGATTTGAGAAAAGCGAAATTATTTTCTGTAAAAATGTAGTTTTGCCACGCTACTCGTGATCATGTGTCAATCGCTATTAAAAATGTTTCAGTAGGATTACACGATGCAATCCATGTTGAATATCAAAAGATTTTCCTATCTTTTATTATGATAATGCTCATTCGTGAAAGTATACAGATTTCTGAATATAATACCGTGAATAAGTGGCAGTTAAAAAATGATGCACAATTTTGAAGGTTCCAGGTGTGCATTACGTAATTTTGGAATAGATCTCAAAATCAATGAACGTTGTCAAATTGACTCCAACACAACGTTACATGGCTCCCTTTTCACGGTATAAACAACGCGCGAGCAGCGAAAAAATAACGCACAAAGTGGGGAGAAAATAAGAAAGGAGATAGCGCGCGATATGAAGAGAAAAGAAGAAAACAAAATAGTACGCAAAATGAGGAGAAAATAAGAAAAGAAATAGTACGTGAAATGAGGAGAAAATAAGAAAAGAAATAGCGCGTGAAATGAGGAGAAAATAAGAAAAGAAATAGCGCGTGAAATGAGGAGACGCAGACTTTTCTTTTTTTCTTTTCTCCCGACGAGAGAACAACCGTAGTCGTCGGCTATTTTAGGCCCTTTTGGCCCATTTTTTCAATTTTTGTCGATATTCGCGTTATCTTTCACGTTTTTTATTTAATTTTATCCGAATATTAATCAGCAGATATTCAGATCATCAACTAAGGATTCTGGGCGCCCGTCGAACCATTCGCTGCATCTCAAAGGTGGGCAGAATTTTATTAGAGTTTTTTTTTTGTTTCTAAACGTTTTGTGAAAAGATAATTATCTTCAACTTTAATTTTTTGAGAAAAATCTTAAATAATCCGAGGTTAAAGATGTGCTAATTTTCAGGATTTTCTCGGATTACTTTGACAGGGTTTCGTTCGCTGTGGCCGCTTTTTCCCAGGTAAAATTTGTTAATTATATTCGATTTTTGCTTCAAAAACATCCAATTGAAAATTTGATTGGCTATTTTAATCAGTTGTTATGTAAATTTGTTGAGCTCTTTTTTCAAAATGCTGTGAAATTTCCTTTAGAATTTCATGAAATTGTCAGAAACCCCTTGAAATATTTCTCTTTGCATGAAAGTCTAGAAATGATCATTTTATTTCAATTGTCGCGATATTTTATGTAAAGTTTCAGTATTCTTTATTGATATTCGCGACAATTGATAAACAATTCTTCGATCTAAAAAATAATTATCTCTAATCAAATCGTTTTTGGATTGTTTTTTTTTATCCAAATTAGTGAATAAAAATGTTTAATTTTGTTCAAAATTCAATATAGAACTTGTCAATGACTGAGAAACATAAAATTTAAAATCTTGCATTTCCTCTTACTCACCGACGCGGGCCCTATCCGTGACGCTGGTTTTTTTTTTCTAGTCCTCCCATTGGGTGGGCTCGGCTACTCTCAGTCCATAATGGGACCAGTCGACCTATCCTAGCCACACAGGACTAGTGGGCCCACCCCGAGGATAAACTCGTGTGCAATAGTCGAGCGATTTTTGGCAAAAATTTTTACCCCACCGAGAGTCGATCCCCCAACCCCTCTCGCCTTTAGCGTAACTTGCAAAAATAAGCACACTACCACTACACTATAGGCCAATGAGCCACTTTATGACGAATTTTATCTCTCTCGCCGAGAGACGCAGAGAAAAATGAGAAAAGTGAAAAGGGGAGCCATGTAACGTTGTGCTCCAAATAAATGAATAATTCCCACGCTTCAAAATTTTAGGAAAATAAATTGTTTATCTTTGATCATCGATAATAATACCTGACTACTGAACGACAGAACAACATCATCTTCATTCATTTGTTTGAGTTCTGCAGAAGTTTCGATTGTGGATGCCACATTTTCTGTAGAGTCCATTGAAACGAAATATATTGTAAAATGAATAGACAATAGGCACTTGAATTAGTCGCTAATAAATTAGAAGGTACTGAAAAATCGACATTATTCGACATTTCGTTTTCTTCTATTTATGGGCTCTTAACGAGCAGAAGTAGACGTGGGTATACTTGAAATGCTGATTAAAATGCAAAATACAAAATTACGGGAATTCTTGGGAAAAATTAGTTTTTTGTTTTTCTGAAAGGGCAAAGATGCTGCTAGATCGATGGATAGAAACCAGGAAGGTAAAAGGAACAGAAACCGAATTTGAAGGAGATAAATGATGAGGCCAATCAGAGCTGAGAGAGAACATGTGAATGAAGAGTAGAGATGGATTGGAGATGAGGGAGGGAGATGCTTATTTAAGACTGAAACACTGCAAGGTGAATGGCTGACTGGCTGACTGCAGGCCATTCAAAAGCCAATGAGAGTAGAGAGTGAGCTGCTCAAATATGTACGGCGAAACAGGGCAAAACGAGAGGGAAACTGACAAAAAAAATGAAATATTCGCTTAGAGAATAACAATGGGGAAATTTGAAGACGAAAAGGCAAAAAGGTCGATTCAGAGGGAGAGGGGATGATAAAGGATACAGGGGATGTTGGAAACAATTGAAGAGATCAGCAAGTCAGGAAAAGATGGATCGAAACTAGAGATATGAGAAGGAATTGCTCAGTTTTTTACCCTTGAAAAGGGTTTTTACGCAGTTTTCGTGATAGAAAAATGACCTTTCTCAATGAAACATGATGCAATTGTGTGTTTCTCACGGAGGATTTAGGATCTTTGATAGGAAAGGAGAGTTTAATGGAAGACGAATGAGTTGATGAGAAGGTTCGCGAAGTTCTCGAAGTGCAGAGACGAAGAAACTAAGCTGGACTCATCAAAGTACTTTGACTTATTAGGGAAGGAGAGGAGAAGAGTCACTCAAAGACAGAAACAGAAGGGGTAGAAGGAAAGCTGCGAGGAATGCAGACTGCAACTGCCTGGGGCAGAGTAGAGGAGTAGAAAGTAGAGAGAGAGAGAGAAGACTACCTCAATTATCGAACAAAGCTAGAAGTTTGGAAAGAGAAAGCTTTCATAGCTCATAGAAGGAATGATGATGAAGACACTGATCTGTTAGAGTCCACCTTAAGAAAATACATCAAGAAACATGGGCGCGGTTTGGTTGAATAATTACCTCCGAAAATGGGAATGGTGGGAGCATAAAGGGAGAATATTGAGAGAGCAAAAGAACTGAAATGACTGAAAGCAGGGAATCCCATTTGAATAAGAGGATAGAGAATGGGAAAGGCACGGGAAACATAGGTGCAGCAAAAGAGCGAGAAACGAGCAGATTGTAATTTGAAGGGAAAAAACAACATACGAGAAGATGAAATGCGAATAAGATAGGTAGAGTCACCAAGCTCTGCCCCTTGCAAAAATGCGTTTCTGGTAGAAACGTAATAGTTTGGGACCACAGATTTTGGAAGGTAGTATCCTTCAAACCCAAGATATCATAAAAAAGTCCACCCCTAAATCGACGACAAACCTGATAAATGGTTCTCTGCCAAAAATTACGCCAAATTACTGGCACGTAGTCACACATAAGCAGTATTTCGTTTGCGAAGGTTTGCTCACTTCGGGTGTTGAGTTTTTGCGTTTCTTTTCGGTTTAGAAAACTCGTATTTTTAACTTTCTCCACAGAAGCCTTATTTACAACCCAAACCATCTGTCTGTTCAAAAAGTTTGTCTCAAAACGCGATTTGGCATATCTACTTGGGGAACCTAAAGATAAGACGAGAAAAAGAAACATGCGTGGATTTTTATATCTTATTACAACTCGCAGTTATGTAACGAAAATATGCAGTCAGCCAAAATTGGCGTGTTCCAGACAGAAAGCATGTCACATCCCATCAGGAAACGTTCGAAATTTCAATTTAGAAGAAAAAACATCGTGAAGAGCAAATTTAAATCACGAAATTTAGAAATTTGATATTAGGAAGAAAGAAAAGCCTATCATATATTCCATTTTTCTAAGTTTAACATTTATTACAGACTGCGAGATTTCTGTAACAAGTAAGAAGGTAAAACTAATAAAAGAAAGAAGCAGAATTGTCTATGAAACCCGTAGAAAATTTGATAAAAGATGCGTCTGATTGTAAAGACCAGACTCTATTCGAAATCATATTCACCAATAGCAATAATAATCTTCGCATAATTGCATAGCCAAGGGCCAGAGGAACCAGGAGCAGACAGCTATGATGAACTATTGCGTGCTAAATTCCCCATTCTCAATCGACAATTTAATGACCGCAAAATAGTGGAAGATAAAGAAATCGGATGGCAATTATTGAAAGGAGGAAGGAAGGAAGAAGATAATGAATTAAAAGGGGGATGGGCATAGGGAGAAGGAAGTGGGAAAAAGGCAATATCACAAACACAAACAAAGAAATGACGAAAATGATACTGCGTAATTGGAGAGCTGGTAGAATAAAGAAATTAGAAGATATTTGATTTAGAAAAGATGTGGGTGAGGATTGAAACGCGCACGATACCATTATCATGTATGGAATTTTAGATAGGGCAGGAGATGTAAGGGAAGTTCAATTTAACTATGCGAGATAAAGTGGAATGGCTAAACTCTAGCGGACTGACGAACATTGTGATCGGATGAGGAACTAAAGTGGAAAATATGAATCAGGCAGCCTTGACGAGCCGATTCTTGAATTGGTGCATCATGAGGTCGACTTCCGTAGTCAGACTGGTCCGCAGGCCGTGACTGCTCACCGCTGCTTCTCGAGCCTGAAAATCGAAGATAAAACGATTAACTCTGAAACAGCATCATTTCCTGGCCGCAGATTTGACTTTATGGCCAGCTGAAATTGATTTTGAAACTTTAAGAAAACGGTTATTTTAGACTCCTATACTAGTCGAAAACTTGGAATTTTATGGGCGAAAGTTGAGTTCAAAGATGAAATATGCTATAAACTGCAGGTTTAATGATAGATGAAGCCATACTGGGAGAATATTCGAGAGAAGAAATTAAACGAGCACGAAATGCTAGTATATTTCATGACTCAAAAAATAAGACCATCATAATGAAATGATAACGAATACTCTAAAGGGGGTAGACATGGCAATAAAGGATTGTTTGGGTGTAATTTTCGATAGTAAAGATATGCAAGGTGTAATGCTCATAAGAATATTGCATGTCTGGGAATTCAATTAGAATGTATATTATTCATGAGAAGGATAAAGGCAATGAAAGGTAGAACAAAGAATGGGGAAGTCGAATGGATTTGGAATGGTCTGAAGAATGGAGATAAGCCAATTCAATCAAAATAAGAGCCGTGCAACTGAATAGCTCGGTTTGCCTCGAACTACACACATTCGCCCTCCCTTCACTCATTCAGTCACATTCACATTCACATTCACATTCACCTTCTCCTCTGATGAAACTAATTATCCAGATTAAAGAAATCAAGAACGGATACGGGAAATTCACGGAAAAATAGCTAAATTTGGATGATAAAGTTTGTCTGCAGACAAACTAAAAATAAACTGAAAAAGCGTTTCAGCTCTTGTCGTATTTGCGCCACGTTGTATGTATTCCCTACGCCTATATTAAATTTAAACTTGAAAACAGAATTGAATCTGCGAAATGTGAATGGGAAATGTGGAGAGTAAGAAATTAGAGGGGAAAAGGAGATTAGCAGATTGATAACAAAACAGCAAGTAGAGCCGCCTGACTGAAGTTTGACTAGAAAAGGGCAAATTTGGAATATGCAAGTCGATGTCGCCTAGCAGCCATCCTCTAGTCAACTTGTACCTAACTTCACCCATCTTTACTTCAGTTTTATCCGCATTTTTCGTCAATTGTATTCCTAATTCGATCGCAATTCACGTAATATCTGAAAAATATTGAACAACTTTGGTGAAAGAAAAAGTTGCGGGCAGCGGAAAGAGTTTGATGAAGGGAAGGAAGAGCGGACCATAATTAGATATATAAAGCAGAAGCGGGGAGAAAAGGGATAAGAACCACAGGAAAGTCGAAGGAGAAAGGGAATGGAATGATAAAAAGAAGAATACTTGGAAGGAAGGGGATAAAGAGAACGGGAATCGAGGTTCTAGAAAAAGCCCGAACCGAGTTGCAGAATTCGAATACATTCAGTCCGTCAGGAAATTGCACAGGGTTTCCCCTTTTCTCCTGTTTCACTCCTTTTGACGCTCCAAATGGCTTCGCAGCATCACACAAAATGGAAGTGAAACAGCAGATATTTTTACCAAAATACGTGCAATTTCGAATAAAAATACATTCTAGTCGTAAATGAGAAGAATAACAGGAAGTGATGATAAAAGTAAATTTAAAATAGAAAAGAGGAAAGAGAAAATGTACTACCTGATTAAAGAGCTGCATAGCTTTAGGATCTGGCGGCTCGGCCAAAGACGAGCAGACTGCAGACAGCAGGTAGTGGCAAGTCAATTCCGGATTGCCTTTCGACAGGTAGCGGCTTAAATTCGTAGGACTAAACCTAGTTTGGAAAGTGTTTGCAAATTCACACTTCTAACGATTCCAAAAATAAATGAAACGAAATGGAAATACGTTTGAATGAAAAAATTAGTGAGATCGTCTAAATTATGCTGCAGGCTGTAATGGAATACGTGTGTTGAGTGCCCATTTTCTTGAAATTCGTTAGAAAAGGGTGAAAAATCCGAAATCTCACTTGTATGCAGCCATCCCGAGTGTGGAAAAGCGCGCACCCACGCACACTGCGTTAATTCGCACGGACAGTTTCTGGATCTGATCCACCAAATGCGCCATTTTCATGTTCAGCGGGGACAGCTTCGTGCAGAACATGTCGTACACCTTCACTGCCTCGTTGAGAGCCTGATTCCAGTCTAAAATGAAATCATAAAATTAAAGAGATTTAAATTATTAAAGTGCATGATAAGATAACGGTGAACATTATTATACGATAGATCGTTTTTAGAATTTTTATTAGACCAAAAATGAATGAAAGCAGGAATCTAGTGAATAGTATAACTGAACTATTCGTCTTTTTGTCAATTATTTAGCGCGAAATTATTGCATATTTTTGTATGAATCTTTTCTTTTTAGTAAAATTGTTAAATGCGTCTGCTTGTCTGTCTGTGCCCGCTTAGAACTCGGTACCTGACAATAGTAACGCCTACAAATTATACATTGTTCCAAAATTCTAATCAAGATCTTATTTAAAAATTAAAATTCACATCCTACTTCAATTGTTCAAATTCAAATGTTTCAATACAATACATGGCTAGCCTTTGCCGGTCGCGATGGTTAATTCATAGCAGTATTGCTGTTTCAAATGTTTGGAAAATTCTGCAATCGATTCTTCGTTCATAAAAATATTCTTTGAAGCAAAGAATGAATATTTTCAAAAAAGAAACACGCTAGAATGTTCAAGCAAAGAAATCGTGAAATTGTTTGCTTTTGAAGCATACCACTAATTGTTTCTAGAAAAAATTGAAAGTTTGAAAATTTCTTCGAATTAAAAGCTTGACCTTCTTTATCGTCATTCCTCTTGATGGTATCATTGAGTCTCTCGATCTGCCAAGCGACCTGCAGATTGTACTGAATGGCCTCGTCCACATCGATGGGAGAGATCTGGCTGCAGGAGGAGCAGATCAGCTGCACGAAGCTCTCGTCCACAGGGCACACGCCCGACGGACAGCGGTTGCAGCGCACTGAACGAGCTACGCGGTCCTGAACAAGTTAGTTTGTAAATTTACCACTTGTGGTTATTTACTAGAAAATTTGTTATTCTTCCGTGAGCTTTTCCAAGATTTTGAAGTGTCAAAATATAGTGGCGGTCAAAAGTCTGGAACAATTATGACTTTGAATACAGTCAGGTAGGCCAAACTATTATGAACAAATGGCAAGAACTCGCAATTTAATGGGAAGAGTATGTGCAAAATTTTGTTCAAGTTAGTCCATAGTAATTGGGCCTACAAGGGTGCATTCATAATCGTGATTGTTCCAAAGTTTTCGTAGCCACTGCATAATTTGAGTGAAGAATAAATTAAAACATACCCTGTCCTTGTCCTTGCAGAGATCACAAGTGCATTCGAAGTAGTACTGTTCTTTCAACTGCTTCCTCCTTTCCGGAGTCGTCTGCATCAGAGGAACATACCTGATCAATAGACTAGGGCTGTATTTGAGTCCGGAAATGTGTTGCGGAGCTCGGAGAATTGCTCTAGAACCGGAGAAAATGACATTCGCGTCAGGGGTACAACTGTGATCGTGGACGGATAAACTGGAAGAAAGCCGTTGAATACATTTCCCTTCAGAGTTTTCAATTGTCGCTTGCTCATTTTTATTATTATTCAGTTTAGGATTTAGCATAGTTTAGAAAAGAATAACCTTAAATTATTCAAAATGAAGAAAATACTTTAGCTGCATGTTTGAAGCCGTGGTTGATCTTGATTTAATTGCATGAAAATGAATATAAATTAACCCGATGTATAGCCCCTCTCCGATGCTGTTCATTTGCCAATCGGTGATGCAGAAACAATTCGAGATGATCTGAAGTTTTAATAACTTGAAGACATGTTCTGAAACAATTCTACCTTGCCAAAAATGTCCATGATTTCTTGCGGTCGGGGAACGCATTCGGGGCCCATGAACTCGAACAGCACGTGTGACAGAGACACATAGAAATCCGCCTTCACTGGGTCCTTCTCGATGTTTTCACGGTCTGGAAAAGGACAGAATTCAATGAAACATAGAAACCGTAAGGAAGCACTATATTAGTTGCATCATCATCGTCACTTAAACTTTGAGAATTATATCCTGGGCAAAGCTATAAAGATGTGAAAATATACGGTTCATGAGATCGTTGAATCTGCGTCCGTTGAAGGCAACTCCCTCGTCTCCTCTGAAATAAACAAAACATTGTCAATCATTTACAAACTAGTTGATAAAATTGCCTCGATAGCTTCCAAGAAATTCGAGCAATAAGTCGAGCCAGAGGAGTAGGCGGACCACGATGCTTCGTTCTTACCAGAGACTGGCATTCCAGCTAAAGTAAACAAACTTTGTGATTTTTTCCTCCCAATTCTTCTATATGAAAAAGCAGACTATTTATGTTTCTGAGCAATGATTTAGAAATATTTAATAGAAGAAAATAAAAAGACGTTTTTCAAGGAAGAAAACAAGAACCTTGTGGTCTTCCCAGTCCGATTTTTGACAATTCCTGGTGCAGTAGCAGATGTGCTTGCAGCGGGAGCATCTGAAGTAAACCATCAAGATGAAGCGGGATTTGATGAATTCCTGAACATACCGATTGAATGGTTTGTCGTCGGAGGTTTCGAAGCAGAAGCTGCAGACAAAAGGCAGTCGGTCGGACGAGACGACAGCAGCGAAGGGCAACTCCTCTGCCAGGTCCATGTATCCTCTCTGCACTGATCGATGCCTAAACCGGGAGGATTTATCAGCAAAAATCAACAGGAAACGGCAAAACAACGAAAGCATAGAAAATTCAGCAAAATTCGATCGGTCAAGATATTTGTCTTATGAATTGCGCGCCCTTTTTAGCGGCAAATATCGTTTTTCGAAAATATTGCCAATTGCTATCTTTCAGTTTTCTTTTCTTCGAACATTTTTTCAATTTTAGCATTTTTCTGGGGAATTGTGCTATTTCTGACGGGTACCGGCCATTGGTGCTGACTAGCGATGTCGGGACAAGCGCTCGAAGTCTCGGTGAGCGAATTCATTCGAAAACTCCTGTTTGAAATTAAGAAATTTCTTGAAAATAATGCTTTTCGAATAAATTCTAAAGTTTAGGATTTCAAATTCCGGCTGCTTCGAAAGGTACGGGTCAGTGAGAGCGGGCGGAGTGGAGGAATCGCGAATGGACTGGCTGTGTCATCGCTCTTCCAGCTCGGAATCGTTGCCAAATCGGCCAATGAAGTAGACAGATTCTGTCTCCTTCCATCTAATCTCTCTTGTTCAGCTGACTCTATTTTCCCTGTCAGACGTGCAGAACCTGCATTCCGACTCGAGCAACATCAACAAGGAAGTCAACGATCTGCCCAACAGATCGTTCCAAATCGATTCAAATGTTTGTGTAAAAACGCAAATTCAAGCAGAGTTGATCATTTCAGGCGACAATCTGTGCTCTGTCAGCTAATTGCAGTGGGAAGCTGTTGGCCGTGCTCTGCTCCACTCCAAATGGCCCATTCGTCTATATCTACGATATCGAGTCGCTAGCCACCAAATCTGAAGTGAATGTAAGGACAATTTTGAAATAACGAGACTTATAGCTAGTGATAGGCGAAGTGGAGAAAATAGGGAGGGATTATGTAGGGAAAAATAGGTTTCGTCATTTCTAAGCTGCTAATGTGAGTCTGCTCAGATTTCTTTCAAACATCTCTCATACGAGTCTTGTAAATTTTCTATAAAATACATGGATTGTTTTTCCACTTTTTTATCGACATCAGTTGCCAGAAACCGTACGAAATCAGTTCTTTCTTTCTTCCTTCCTGGAAGATACTCGATGCTCATGTTCGAGAGTTTTAATTCAACGAATTAGAAACGATGGCGTTGTACAGGTTTCTTTCAACTTTCTAAGACCACAAAATTCAAGATATCTTCCGTCTTCAGCGCAATTCTATATTTTCAGCCGGAGAAATGGGCGACTTTCCGAATCGGATCAGAATTCACGGCACTAGGTCTGGCTCTGCAGTGGAATCCTGCCCTGGAAGATGTGCTGGCTGCGTCGGCCACAGATCACACTGTCGTCGTTGTCAAAGTCGATACACAGGTATAAAAACTAACAAAAAAGATGAATGGAGTTTATCAAGAAGAGCATTTTCAGTCTCGTTCGAAAGTTTCGATGATCGGAGAGAAGCGATTTGGCGCTGCAACTCGAGTGTTCAGCTGGTCGCCCAAGGGAAAGCAGATCTGCATTGGCGATTCGGTCGGCAAAATGTGCCAGTTGAAGCCGGAGCTCGAGGTATTTTCGATGGTTGATCATGATGGTTTACCTGAATGCGCAAAATCTAACATATTTTACTTTACACGCTCAATCGATGTTTATGATCCTCTTTCTCCTGCATTCAAAATAGAAACAAGGAAGAGTAAATGTATGTAGATGGGAAAAACAAAATTTTAATCAGACATATTTTTTGTTTTTATATTTTCCATTTGCAGGTTCTGAGAACTGTTATGTGCCCTGATTTTCTGCAAGGCAACTTCTATGTTTGTGGCTTATGCTGGCTATCCACTACTGAATGGGTCATTGCCTACACGGATGAGAACAAGCTCGAGACATTCTTCCTCAACATCAAGAAGGTAGAGAATTTCACCTTTTATATCTGGTTCACTCGAATATTTGATCTTGGTTATTGAAGATAATGTTTTGCTCATTTACAGCGGCGCAAAAAAAAAAAAGTTTAGAATAATGCATCATATTTGAAATGTCTGATTTCTGAATTTTTCGTGAATCAACTTTGATGAAATTTTGAGGATCACTATCGCTTGATATCATCTTTAAGTCTAAAAAATCAGTAAAATTTCTTCAATAAAACCATAGATATGAAGCATTTCAACAATAATACATTGTTCCATGCTTTTGCGTAACACGCCATTTTCTATTTACAGGACAAACCTCCTCAGTGGACTCGTGTCGGCGATCTCTCCTACGTGACTCCATCCTGCCCTGCCACCCGTTTCGCTCTCTTCAACACAGATCTCCTGCTGTCCTGGAATGTCATTCTGTCAGGCACTTCTGCCATAAGCGAAGTCGTCCCGATCGGCAAATGGACGGCTCAGAACGAGTGGCAGGTATGATTTAAAATCAACAATACTTGCTATGCTTCTTTCGAAAGGAATTTGCAAGATGTTCCTTGAGTCAACTCATTTAGTTCAACTACCAACCCTTTCAAAGGTTATACATTTGGTAAATGAAATTTCTGATAAGGGAAAATAAGTAACTTTTACAAGACACCTAACAATATATATATATATATATATATATTCTTCTTCACAGCAATCTTCTAGGTGTGGGGTTTGGACGAAGAAGGCCGCATCGACTTGCCAACAACCTTTGGCAACAGCAACCCTTCATTCCCTCTGGCAATGGCTGTCGACTTGTCCAGCTCCAGGAATGTCGTAATGAGTGAGTCGAGAAGAATAACTAACTTGCATTTCTTGTTGTTTGCAGACAATGATGGTCTTTCTCTGCCTCCAGCCCCAATCATCTTTGTTCTGAGCACGGATGGAGTCATCATTCCCTATCACATCCTGTCTACCAACCCCCTTCACAAATCTGCACAAATGTAAGCACCATAACTTCTTTTGAGTAATTCCTAACTCGCGTAATACATGATCATGGAAAAATCATTAGTCAGGAAGAGGAAGAACAACATGCACGAGGATGATGATAAGGCTATGAAACATCTGTTTTTGAAGTTATACTTTCATTGAAATGTTGAAGATTCATTTTTCTGCAATATGAACTTTCAGCAAGCCACAATCCACCCCAAAATTCGTCTCTGCTCCTCCAGCTGCGACTTCAGTAAATGAGCCGATGGTCTCGTTCTCATTCAAAACAGCTCCGACAACCACGAATGACGCTGCATTCGCGATGAAACCTGCAGAGAAACCGACAGGAGGTGGACTGTTTGGAATGCCTGTTCAGCAGCAGCAGCAGATACAAGGACAGGACAAACCGAAATCGGGACTCTTCGGGGGAATTCTGGGCGGAAATCAGCAGGACAAACCGGCTGCAACGAGTGGATTGTTTGGATCAGGCACGACTACTGCGGTCACTCAAGAGAAACCCAAGCAAACGCTATTCGGAGGAAGTATTTCCCAGGCACAGACAACTGCACCTACATCCACTCCCACACCTGCTCCCGCTTTGACTGTCGCTCCCACCATCACACAAACTCAAGCACAGGTATTTTATTGCTGTTTTGAGAAAATGATGAGCACATATTCTAAAATATCAGCAACTCTTGAAAGGAAATATTTATTTATCTTTTCTTCTAATTTCTTTAATTATTATCAGACTCGCCTATACTTTGGAAACGTTATTTTTTCATAGTAACATTTTATCAATTTGTTTGATAATGAACATTTATATTTACTAAAATGATTCTTTTAGGCTGCGGAACAACCAAGACCACAGGAGAATCAGGAGGAATTGAGGAAGAAAGCAGAAAGGGAAACAAAGGCAAATGCGTTGAAACAGATGAAAGAGGAGTGCAACAGGGCTGTCGAAGAGGCACTGAACGAGTGGAGAAAGGCTGATAAGGAAGTCGGCATTGTGGGCAGGGGACTGCAGCACATGGCAAAGGCTGTCAACAGCTTGGGTTTGTTCTTCTTTTCATTGTCTGATGAACCGTAGATTAAAAATTATCTGTAAACAAGTGCTCTTTTCTGTTTTTTTTTAATTCTACACTTATCGGCTGAATTCACAAAGACTTATTTCCTCTTATCAATATTCATTTATCCATTTATCCAATTACCGTTTGTTTTCAGCCGAAGAATGGAGAGACAATTCGAGCGACGAAGTTTTCAACGAGTTGAGCCAGGAAGTAAATGCACTCGAGCAGCAGTTGCGCAACATCGAATTCGGCACCAAAGGCATGCTTTTTGTTTATCATTTTCGATCAGATTTACTGAAAATCCGTTCCTTAAAGTTCTCAATGCTCGAAACACGCACTGTGAACTATGTACATAGAGAGGCAGATAGTCCAAATATTCAGGCGAGAAGAAAGCTATGTATTATGGAGTGTGAGAAGATAAATATAGTACATTCTTTACAACTTTACCTTCTCAGGATCAACCTCCGAGAAATAGCATGCATTCGGAAGAAACTGAAGAGATAACAACAAAAGGGAGAAAGAACGAGGGGAAGAATGGGCGTGGCTTGTACAAAAGCGAATTGCTAAGAGTATGCAGTATCTATCTCCTCACAAACCATAATATATTCTTCTTCTTTGTCCCCCTCCTTTTTGACTACCAAAATTTCAGTTTGTCTGACCAACATGGTAACTTATTTTGAAAACGAAAGTAATTTTGGCAGAATTTTTAGAACTTCTCAAAGACACAACGAAGAAGACCATGCTGTGTGACAGTCAGGAAGAAATCAGCCATCTCATGCAGATGATACAGGAGGTCGATAATTATGACAGGGTATGGAGTTTATCTTAACGGAAACTGTTAAGTGTTGGATTGCAGACTGCTCGAGCTGAAATGGTCGTAGAGAAATTCGAGGAGTACAAGGCAAAAATTGCCATAACGAGGAAGATGCTGGCCGATTTGAAGGCTGCCAAGGTTGCGAATTAGCATTTTTAAAAGCATTGGCGATTTTTAAACAGGTTAATCACATGAAACGTATAGTATCTTTTCTAGAGGCGAGTAGAGAACATGTTCTTTTCTCTCTCGACAAGATACACTCTCGTTTCATATGGGCAATCTCGGTTCGAAAAGTTGCAAGTCTGTTAATAACACGATTTTTTATTTCAGAAAAAGCCGATTCAAAAGAGTTCGACTGCCGAAGTGCGCGACGCGAATGAAGAGAAATATCTGATGAAAGCTGCACAGAACGTGAACAGGGGAATTGCGGAGAGCAGGAAGAAGATCTTCAAAGCTGAGGAGAACATCACTCTGCTCAAAAGGAGGGAGAGGTTGGCGTTCTTTTCAAGGAATATGTTTGACTCTTTTCTTCAGAGTAAAGTGTCTTCTGGCCTCAGTTCCAGGAGAATCGTCTGCAGCTCCAGTCGAGTTGCACAGTCTGCCTGCGACTGCGGAGACTCGTCTGTCGGAGAAGAAAGTGCACGACATCGTTGCCGCGCAGAACCAAATCAGGGCTTTCATTATTTCGGTAGAAAGTTGAATGATTTTTAAAAGATTAATTTTTAATTCAGATGTCTGCACAGCCAAAACGAATCCTGCCTCTGAAAGTGCAGCAATTCGAATCGACTGCGCCTCCAAAAGCACTCAACAAAACATTGGACGCTTCCATCCTCGAGACTTCCATCGCTCAGGTATATTTTAATTAATTTTTTTTTCAGAAAATACTGTTTGAAGTCCAATTACTCGGCGAGAATGAAAAATGACATGCATTTTTACACGCATAAAATTGATCAGCTGTGCATTGCAGCCTTGCACATTCCTCTACGGACTTTGTAATTGCAAAAGGAGATATCGTGCTCGCCGCTGGGAAGAGCGCGCTCCAATGAGAAATGGATGTTATCTCCTCTTTCGCCCGTTTTTGGAGAGAAAGAAAGTGGACAACGCATATTTCTCATTAGAGCATGATAAAATGACGAATTTGAAACAATGAAAGTCCGTAAAGCATACGTGTACGTGTTTGTGCGTATAAAAATCGCCTTATTTTCATTTTCATCAAATGATCGAGCATCCACAATATGTGAAGACTAGATTTCAATGGTTTGGCTGTTGCCAACTAAAATCTAAAGCTCTGGAGCGGCAGTACGGAAAGTTGAAGTTAACATAACCCTATATGCAGTGACGTAAACTCCTATATGTACACCATTTTGTCATTAAGCAGATCAATATTCGGCATTTTTTACAATCATTTTTTCTGTGAAATTCAGAAATGTAGTTTCAGATGCTTGTATCCCCTCGTCGACACGTGCCTATGAGTGATGCCTCGACGCAGGCGAATGTGCCCCTTCCCAAGCCTCGGCCAGTTCCTGTTGTCTCTGAGCCACCGGCTCCTACTCCTACTGCACCTTCCCAAGCCACTTCTATTCCATCCACCACAGCAGTGCAGAGCTCTAATGTCAGACCATCACCCACTTTCTCGACTCCTTCCATTAGTAAGTCTTATCAAAGTTGATCTTTATTACTGATAGATAATAAGTTGTTTTTTTCTTTAATTTTGATCTCTTCTGAAACCTTTAAAATTCAAAATCATCTCTTCTAAGGATTTAATCAAATTTATTTATTTCTTCTATTTCAGCGGCAGCAGCAGTGGCAGCATCAACTGTTACCACGTCTGCTCCTCTCTTCTCGTTCAAGAATCAGCCAGCCACTACAGCTACAGCTACTTCTGGATCTCCATCGTCCATTTTCACGACTCCAAAAATCGAGGACAAGACAGCGCAGGGACCTGATGGCAGCAAGGAGAAGGTAGAATATTTTCATTCGAAAAATGACACATTTTTTATCCAGACATCGATTTTCGGAACGCCAAAGGAGCCAGAGAAGACTGCAGAAGCGAAGTCAGAAGTCAGATCTGAGAAGGCAGATGAGAACAAAGGTTAGTATGTGATTTTTTGTGTTTGAAATTATCCCATTTGATTAAAGACTCTGTTTCTGTTTTTATTACAGCAGAAAATGACAATTTAGGGGCTGCCCCTCCATCTGTGAGTGCAGCGAGTGCGAACACGCCTCCTGCAGAAACGAAATCTTCTTTCTCATTCGTAAGTTCTTTCTCAATGCTATCCTAAAATCAGTTTGTTTTAGCTTCAATTTCGGTTCAGATTCGGGATTTCTTTCAAATTTTAAATTCTTATAACTTGCTTATGATTCTCTTGCAGTCCACTCCAGAGAAGAACAAGCCTGCGGAGCCGAAGGAGGCCTCAGTTCCTGTCACTTCTGCTTCTACCTCGTCAGCCTTCGCTCCTTCCCAAGTCTCCCCAACTCCAGCCCCAACCACAACTTCATCCGACGGATTCGGATCTCTCTTCAAAACTGCAGTCACGACGACATCTTCCACGAGTTCTTCGCTCTTTGGAGGTACAGTCATGTTAAGCGCAATATCCTCTGAGATTTGCAAAAGTGGCTCTTTTTTTTGCAAATTACCTCTAACCGATAGGCAGGAGTATAAAATCGCAAATAATCGAAAAGAATTTTTTTAACTAATAGAAAGAATGGGAACTTTTGTAATTTTGGACATTGAAAAGTAGATATTTAGAAAAGAGATATTCCAACGTTAAACTTTCATTTATTTTCAGGAGCGACTGTAACTTCACCCTCTACAGCCACAACTACTGTCAGCTCAATCTTCGGGGGTAATTAGAGCTGCTATTTCTTTATGAGAACTCGGCATTTCAGGAACAACCAAGCCCGTGACCACAGCTGCTAGTTCGGGATTCTCTTCGATATTCGGAGGCGATGCCTCGAAAGCGGGCAGTGCAGCTGCTGCGAGTCAGTTCTCCTTCACGAACGCGGGCACAGCTCAGCCAACTGCAGACACTGCTCCAAAACCATCTTCTATCTTCGGGGGAAGCAGCGCTTTCGGAGGATCTGCTGCAAACAATGGTTAGTTTGAAGCCTCTTTTCTGTAAATTACTTGGAATTTGTATTCCAAAGGCGTATTTTTTCTAACAAAGTTCGATTTAAATTCTTGACAAATTTTCTGCAATGTCTGTTTCAGCAAATGCCGCGCCCGCTTCATCCGTTTCCTTCTCGTTCAAGACAGGCAGCGACAGCGCACCGAAACCGGAGCAGAAATCCGTTTTCGGAGGAAGTTTCCAAAGTGATCAATTGAATCATATTTCATATTATCTGATTATTTTGTCTAATTTAGCAGCTGCATCTGCAGCGGCCGAGGAAGGGATGATGGACGACGACCTGCAGGCCTGCAATGCCAACACAAACGGACAGAAACAGTCGTCCGGCTTGTTCGGGGGAGCATTTATGTCGTGAGTTATTATGTTTTAAAGGAGTAAAGAATGACATTCTGATCATAGACTTCTAGATTTTTCTTGATATTTATGATTAGGAGGTGTAAATCTTCCATCTTTAATATCGATAACTTACTATTTTAGTGGAATGGGATCTTCCTCTCCCAGTTCGAATGCGAATCGCAATGTGTTCGGCGGCTCTGTGTCGAATGCCTCGAATTCTCCAGGCTCCAACAGCTGGCTCTTCAAATCCAGCACTCAGAATCAAGTTCGAGATCTAATTATTTGGGTATTTTGAAATAGATGAGGTTAGGGAAACACTCAATTTTACACTTGTTCAAGTTGGTTAGACTGCAATGTTCTGAATCAAGGGTGTTCGAAATTCCGATTCCATTCGGGATCACTTTTCAAAAATTTAGGCGATTTAAATTTATTTGTTTCCTTAAACCTTTAAGAAGTTATGTATTTTTGTATCTGGAAAGGATCTATAGACATTAAAGACCATAAAACTTCGAAATTTGTGTCGACTTGTCATAATAATTGAATTTGCAATTGTTTCAGCCAACGAGCCCGTCTTCCAGAGGAGCATTCTCGTCATTCGGAGCAGCAGCCAAATCAGCTTCCCCACAACAGCAGTCCGCTTCTCCATTCGGCGCCATGTCCTCTGCATCTCCGAGTTCTGCATTTGGAGGCGCTCCTGTTTTCGGTGCAAAACCAGCATTTGGACAGGTTTGCGGATACTCTTTCTTTTCTTCTTTCGACATCATGACTTTGAAAGCGACGATGGTTTTTGTATCTTCAGAAACCGACATTTGGAGCAGGTTCTTCTTTCGGAGGAATGAGCGCCCTCTCACAGCCACAGCAACCTGCTGCCGCCCCTTCTAGTGGATCGGGATTCGCGGCGTAAGATTTATTCATTTATTCGGATTATAATATTCATTTTTGGCTACGAGTAATTTTGTCCCAGAAATGGCATACTTTTCTAAATCGTTAGTCTGCTTATTTTTTGCGCGCTACTTTTTTCAATTTTTTAGAAGAAAGGCATTCACTCTTGGACGAAAGTACTAACATTTTAAGCCAAATTGATCCACTTGTGGAACAAAAGTACTATCAGCTATTTCAATTCACTATCCCCCAACTTCAAAAAATAACAATGAAAACTGTATGAAAAATTCATTATCAATGCTTTCCTTTCAGATTTGCCTCGAATTCGGCCTCATTCACAGCGGGCGCATCTGGTCAGTCCTCTCTGTTTGGGGGTACTGCCAGCACTGCACCCACACAGTCAAACAGCAGCATCTTCGGAGGAGGACAGCAGAAATCGTTGGGCATTTTTAATAACAAAAGAATGAAGTTGTTAATTTCAGATCGTTCACGAGTTGGCGATAGAATGGAAATTGCTAATCCCGAATTCGAGACGTTCGAGTTTTCATGTCTTTTGCGAACATTTTTCGTATTTTCAACGTACTTTCTCGATCTACTTATTGATTCTCAATTGTTTGGCTTATTTTAAATGAATATTTATTTTGAAGATGTTTAGAAATATTCTTGTGTCAAGAAGTTGCGGTTTTCACTCGCCAGCTACTTTGTAGTTGTTACCTTTCATTATTGTTGATCTTTTTATTATTTATCTTTCAACTTCAATTAAGCTTTCAGATAGATCGTTTCGCCAATTGATGCGAAAACTGTCTCCCCTGTTCTCGATTTCCACTCGCCACCTGTCTCTCAATGAAGTGTCTGTTGCCTTGCGTCCGTTCTATTTCGCTGTTCATCCGGACAGATTTGCAAGGAACCCTGAAGTCAGGGATGAGAATGAAAAATCGCTACAGGTAGATTCTCTTTGTATAGATGTGAATTATCATGTCCTTAGCAACAATATCTATTCCTCTTCATTTGCCTTAATATTTCTAATGGAGAAGGAGAAATAATACAAGGAAAGGAGATAAAACTTTCCTACCGTTAGGGATAGAGCCGAAATTTGACATTTTGTATATCCGAATAATTTTTCGCCTAAACTCGGTGAAGATGCAAATTCTTAATTCTAGTTTTCTTCAATTTATTCCTTTTTTTTTTAGATATTCAATGGCTATTTGAACGATCTGTTCCCCGTTTCATCTTCGCTTCGCCCAATGACAATTCGATTTTCGATAGCTAAAGAGCCGGAAGGACTCAAACAGATCACCATCAATTTACGGGGAACTGATGCGTTTCGGATTGTCAAGTATGCTGATCTAATAAATTTTGAACAATTCATGAGACTGGTTTTCAGACAGGCACTGGAATTGTGCGATGCGAGTACTGCAAATCTGAGTGAGAAGATGAGCAGCGAAAGTGTCTATGCTGAAAACGGGAGTGAGACGACACAACATTCCGTCGATTTGCAACATGATTTACTGCGAAAGTAAGTACATTTTATTAACTCCGTTTTTTCTATAATTGAATGACTGATTATTTCTTTGTGGACCACATTCTCCAACTCTAGTCTAGAAAAATCAGCAAATTGAGCATTTTTTGTGATAATCCAAATTACTCTATCATTTGCGAAACAAGCCTTCAAAAACTCGTGCTGTGTTCTCAGAGTATGATATTTGGAAATGCTGTTTCCAATTAATTTCTTCCTTTTTAGTTATCTACGAATGAAGAAGAAAGGAATGAAGAGCAACGAGCTATTGCACGTGATAAAGAACCACAACGCCAGGTCTGATGCAATCAACAAAACCAGAAATGCCGAGTTAGTTATTTCGTTTTTACTGAAAATACAGCTAGCAAAAACTTGAACACAAGCGCTATTTTTAGAATAGATCATTTATCGGTTAAATAATTTTCGACGATGCTGCTATAGTTATATACCGATCAGGATAATTCGGCGAAAGTTCAACCTTGAAAATAATGCTTGTATTCAAACTTTCTGCTCTCACTGTATATTTCTTATTTTTGTAGGATGGCTCGAGCAACGATGAAAGACGAAATCGATGATATCAAGCAAAGAGCTCAGTTGAAGGATGTGAGAAATTTTCCATTAATTCATCATTCATTTGCCTATTTCTTCAGATCGTGTGGGGCATGGACTGGGCAGAAAGTCACATGAGGCGATGTCTGATGAATGTGCACAGACTGATCGACTACACAGATGCTTCTGACAGAAACGTAGTTCTAGACTGCCTCTACAGAAATACGCTGCGGTAGGTAAAAAGGGTTGCATTTCAAGCAAGCAGATATTATTTACTTCGTTTCCACTATTCCTCTCTAAAAATTTAATTATTTGAAAAAGTCGTTCGTTTACTCAATAGTGTGCAAAAAATTATGCTAGACTTGTTTGCCTTTGATTTTATGAACTTTTATTTTTATATGGATGAGGTTCTTTGACTATAGTTGAAAATCAGTACCATTTTACGTAAAACTAATTTTTGCTATTAAAACGAATCAACATTTTTCTGCAGGTTTGGACGTGGTTCATTCACTTGCTGTGATGGTTCGATCCAGCTTGGAGCAGACCATGTTCTGGAGCAATGGAGAAAGGCCTGCATGCAGTCTGTCATTCGGAGGAAACAGCTGCCTGAACTCAAGGAATCGGTCAATCAACTCAAAACACTCACAGATGCATCCACCATTCTCATGCCATATCAGAAGGGACTCGCACAGGCACTCAGTCAAATCCAGACACTTCTTGTCAGGTAGAAAAGTTGTGCCGAATATTCTTTTCTAAATATTATTTTGAAGATTGCATTCGAAATCGCATTTGCTTCCTCAGCTGAAGAAATATGGTAAGGATGGACTGTTCGAGGTTAGCTATTTAAAAGTTCCTATTCCTTCTAGATGATTAAAAGATGAGATTCTTTTGATGTGAACATTTCTCTCCAAAAATAACTTTCTTCCGGCACTTTGAAAAAAGAAAAGACGAGATAACAGCTTGCGAGTAGTATTCGCCAGAATTTAACTGAAAGAGTATTTACTCTTTATCAAATTACCTGCACACGCCAGAATATGCACAGGTAGTGACATCGTATGACGAGTTAGCTGTTGGGTTGGACGGTCGCATCTACATTCCGTGCAACGTTGACGTATCTTCCTTAATTTCCTTCCTGGCGGACAACAAGGCAAAAGCTGAGAATTTGCAAAGGTAATAGAACTCGTTTTTTCCAGTTTTATTTAGATTTTCTTCTCATTTTTGTGAAACGATCAGAAGTTTGTTCCTCAACTTTTCAAATAAACATCGAATTTACAGAGAATTCACTCGCCTGACTGTGGAAGTCGACCATGCTCGAATGCAAATTGTGCAGGAATTGAGACTGAATTCGCTGGAACTCGAAACTGGTTTGCCACTCAAAGACGTGCTCAGATCAATGGAGCGACTGTTGAGACTGTCTGAAGAGGATCGTTCCTCCCTCGTCGGCCTGTCACTCATCCTCTCAATCAACCCCTTTGTCCATGTCACTTCTTCGGGTAGATTATCCCTTCCCCTAGACTGGGTATAACTTTGCTCTGACTTGTGTACATTTCTGCATTTGCACAGAACATAGAGTTGCAATATCTTCCTGTACATAGTCAATCATCGATCAGTCAATAGCTCATTTCTATTCACCGGTACTTTGCCTTGTTTCGTCAAAAATGTTCGGTCACTTGTGATGATGCTCATAGCCTTTTCAGTTCATTTCATTTCGTTGCAAATCTACGCCAAGCTCATTGTTGTGTCATTTATGGTGCATAATATAAATATGTTCTATTTGAAACAAACGTCTGTTGACGAATTCCAATTTACGGCGTCTCAACGCTGATCCATATTTATCAAACCTGCATTTATTTTTTCATAAAATTTATGGCTAAATTCAGGACAATTGAGCTGATTTGATAGGGACACAAAGGCCTTGAAAACGAGGGGAAAAGAGTCCGAAGCAGGCCGAAGCCGAGCAGAGACGCAGAAACCAACTGACTGATCGAGGGACCCAAAGTGAGTGTTTACCCGTTATAGATACGAAAACTTCAATACTATGGAGTTTAAAACAATGGAATGAAAGGTGGATGATTTTGAGATTCTGAATTAGGTTCATAATGACATGATAAAATGAGCATTTTCAAAAAAACAAAAAAGCAAGTTCCAATACAATATCTGAAATCGTTTGCAAAATATTTCTTTCTGAAAATGCCCTTCTTTATTTTTCATCATAGGAAGGTAGACTTGTTAGAATCACTAGTGATGAGTTTCGCAATGGCTCCATACTTGAGCAGTGTGTCCTCCTCCTCCTCCAGACTGCTATTGTCCTCGAACATCTGCCCTTCTCCCTCTCCCTCGGCTACCAGTCGAGACTCCGCTGTCTGTAAGCCTATGATAAGATTGTTAGATACACCATTCTGTTAATTCAACCAAATCGAAGCTCTTCCAAAAGACATTGGCCTCATTCTCTGGCAGCCTTGACGCATTCATATCTAGTGACAGCCAGCCATATTCTTCTTTCTGCTAAATAATGCACACGAAAACTTCTCCATATAAATTTTGTCTGGAGGCAATTCTAAGCCAATGCAAAAATTCGCACCAAATGGGAATATTGCCTATTTTGGAGTAAGATTTATGAATCTCAAAATACGAAACTGAAAAATTCACTGGACGAATTAATTGTTTTATCTACGTGCTCAGATTCATCAATTTAGATTTTGATAGAGAGAATACATTATATTTCTAAAGCCCTAAATGACCAGAGAATACTTCGAGGTCAGAAAATAGAAGAGAATTTTATCTCAATTCAATGGCTATGAATTCATGAATGGGGCTATAATTGAGTCTTCTACGAAGAGAGATAAGAAGAAAGGCATTGCATAGCTTCTTCATCCAATATCCCATACTCACACAACTCGCAACTCGAAAACCATATTTCGATTCAAAGTTCTGTTCATCTTCGAGCAGATATCAAATGATGAACTGACCACAGCAATATTTGCATCATGATAACTCTAACAAAGATTGATCACCATAGAAAACGCGAATTTCGGGACATGACTTATACCATTGGGCAGCTCTTGGAGCGGACTTTCGAATGATATAAGTCATGTCCCGAAATTCGCGTTTCCTATGGTGATCAATCCTTGTAAGCCTACCTTGCTGCCTTTCGGACTGGAATGAGTCTGTGTTCCTTCATTGCTGCCCCTGTCTTTCGTAGTCACCAGTGATTGAGTTCTCCTCACGAATGATCGAAGTCTGTCTCGATGCGAAAGGTGCTTCTTGAAGCAGGGGAACTTAGCCAAGAATGTGATTCGGTAGTCGGTCGAGCAGGCGCAGAGCACGTAGAATTGCGAGGCGTGGTTAAGGATCTCGAGCAGATTCGCCGTCGCTCGGAAGATTTGAAAATCAATTCGCTGTTTTAGCACCTAAATTTAGATTTCTTTTCGGAATGCACGATCTTTAGACCTCATCAATTATGATTAGATTAACAGCCGCGGGAATGTTGCAAACCAAACTCATAACAACAGTTCCACCCAACATTATTAGCAATGTTTCGTCCTAAAATCGTTCTTTGATAAGTAATTCACGTCGTTCTCAAACCTTGCTGGAGGATCCTTGCTCTCTTCGTTTTGTCAATTGTTGAAACATCTTTTGTCTTTTCCGGAAAGCTATCATTATCTGAATATTTAGCACAGTTAGAATGATGATCGGCAGAAATCGAAGCATCGTTTCTCGAGTCCATTTGTAGATCTTGAATTACTCAATCGTTCTTACAACCCAGTAATTATTTTCCAAACCTGCCATTCAGAAGACCTGTAGATTTCGTGGTCGTCCATCTTATAAATGGTAGTGTTGGTGAGTGGATCCGCCATTTCGACCATTTTGTATCTCGAAATGCTGTAGGGCAGATATAATATGGCTGGGATGAGATAGGCAGTCAGAATAGCTTTTGAAGCTCGTTGGGGGGAATTCCAGGCACGGAAGTGAAGAGGAAAGACGATAGAGATGTAGCGCTCAAGAGATAGGGCGACTACGACATAGACGCCGGCGCCCAAGGCCCAGTTGATCAGAGTCAGCATGAAGTGGCACTGGTAGATTTGGTAGATGCCATAGTTGACAATTGGAGAGCGGCTGGCCTAGAAATTGACAGAAAAGTTATGAGCGATTTTGACAACGCATCATTTTATATCACATTCATTTTGTAAGAACGAAAATTTAGATCAGAATATATGAGAGTAGGATGGCGAAATGTGTTTGAATAGTTCACCTGTAGTCGTTCGGTGAGAATGAAACCGATAGTGGCGATCATGCAGATCAGATCAGCCACTGCCAGGGCTCTCAAGTACATGTAGGAGACAGCCCTGAGTCTGCTTGAGGCAAGAACCACCAAATTGGTGACGTTTCCAATTATTCCAATCATTGCGATAATCGGCAACACGTAAAAATACGCGACCATGTTGATCATCTTCACTCCGCTCTCCGTCCCATTTGTAGGGACGGCAGACGAATTCATCTGTAAAATTTCTTGGCTATTCCCCACAATTTTCAGTCAACAGACAATTTCTCCACGTTTTGCGTTGAGTTGTTTTCCCTCCTCTCTCCACTCTGTTCACGAAACGAGTCGCTTTGAATAATTCACTGCGAAACACGAAAAACGACCGACTGACTGACACCGATTTATGCAGAAATGCACAGAAAGTAAAAGAAGATAAATTGAAAGTGTCTGTGAGGTTGAGAGAGGAGAAATTGCTTTAGAAGATAAATAAGGTAAGAAGTGATTTAGGGGGAAAATGCACGAGACCCTTCGATTTTTGTAAATTCTTCAAATTTTTATCTTTATGAGAAAAGAGTGCTAAAATAAGACTTATGAGGTTCTATGAGTTGTAAGAAGAACTAAATCGAAGATATACAGCTGTATAAAAATTCAGATGATACAAAATGAAATGCTAGTAGAAGGCTAGACGCATATTTTAGAAGTTGGATTGCGTGTGACTTGACAAAATCTTTTTGTTGGGAAAAGAAACGGATGTGCTTGTGGTGCTTCTGATAGATGGCATTTAGAAGAGCATTTAGACGAAGGAAGGAAGTCGAAGAGAGGAAGACAGACAAGGAGAGGGATGATACACAAACTGACTCGTTAGTGACACAATTGGCTACTGTAAGGGAGATGAAAGGGTTCGTGTAAATGGAATCTAGCAGCGGCATTGATATTAGGTTGGGGGAAATTCAGCGAGTGTTTTTGGATTTTAAACCGAAGTTACAAATTCTAAATTTTTATATTGAAATTCATATAGAGATGATCAATAGGTTATCAAAGTTGATACATAATAGTCATGTTACGTTGCTTTTATTTCAACCTAACGAGAAACTGTCAGTGTTTTACTCACGAATCCGATCCATTTATAGGGTAAGTCAATTCGTGTATCTGATCGCGAATATCTATCTGGTCCAAATATTCGTGATCAGGATACCCGAATTGACTTTCCCTGTAAAAACGAACAGAAATCTCGAGTAACACACTGGTAGTCTCTTGCAAAACGCGGCTTTATTATTAGAAAAGATGACTATGTTTCGAGATTTTTTCTCTATCTAATAGCTTTCTAGAATAAAATTGAATTGTCAAACAGTCAGAGACCTATGACGACTGCAGAAATGCACCGCTGACTGACTGGCTGATGCAAAATGCACAGATATGAATTATTCGAGCAGATTGGGCTGTTGCTGCATGAGTTCGGCTAGGTGGAAAATGAAGAAACCATGTTTGATAAAAAAATATGCAGCAACATATAAATAGTCAATATCGGCTTCTAGTTCAATGTTACAAATGAATTGAAATGAGCACATTGCTTGTCAATAGTGTGTATATTGTCATCAGGCACTATTTCTTTTCCTCGCATTTGCATAGTATACTCACTTTTGATAACGTTGTACTTACAGTCATTAATTTCATATCTCGAACTGAATGATTAATTTACGGTAATTGATTTAGATATCAATTCTCGAAAATGGATGAGGACAATGAGGTCGGACTTCCCCAGAAGGGACTCAACATGATCATGAAGGTAGTGAAATTTCTGGAGTAAATTATGCAGAATGCAAGTATTTCGAGGCATTTCCAATGAATTAGTATTTAAACCGACAACAATAGTAGTTCGTTGTTGGACAGTTTGCATTAAATTTGTGCATAGTCAGAAGAATAATATCCATCTGAATAAGTTACCACCATTGTGTCTAGTTTATAAAAAAAAAAACCAAGAATAATATATCAATGGAATTGGACAAAAACTTCTCGAATGGACCAATTCTTCTGACTAAATAGTGAACTTCAAAAATATTTACAAGAAAAAACTTCTGCAATTTTCCTAAAATTTGAACGCTGATGATGCAAATGTTTCATTGGAGGATGCGATCCCCGAAATGCGCATAGCGAACGAGTCGCGCGAGATCTTCAACAACTGCTGCGTGGAATTCATCAAGCACATCTCGAGAGAAGCACAGCAAATCAGTGGAAATGACCAGAGGAAGACTATCTACCACGAGCATGTACAGAAAGGTAAGAAACTCTATCGAAGCACATAAAGGAAGAACACGAGACACAAGTTTATGGGTGCGATGGAATGTCTATTCGCTGCACAGCTGAGCCAAATTCAGTCACTCGGTCACTTTTCGATTGGCAGACTAAAACACGCAAACGCGTTTCAGTGAAAAAGAGACTTGATATTTCAAACTTGGGAAGATAGATTTGAGAATAGCATTCCCTAATGAAAAACTTCGAAAGAAATAAATTGAGAGATCAGTTTCTGTTCCTCCTAAATGCTCTTCAAATGAACTTATCATGAAGTTATTTGTAAATGAATTCAGCGCTGCAAAATCTCAAGTTTCCGATGGACTACATCGAGGCTGCAGACAGTGTTCTGGATGAGTGCAAGGTGGGACAATTATTATTGGATCGTAAAATAGGCTTTGTCGCAAATTACTAGCGTATTTTCGCTTAATTACCTAATCTAACTTTTATAAAACGAATCGAGGTGAAGTTTTGCTGAAATATTTGGACTTTGGATCTAGAGCCCAGTAAAATTTCATCAATCAAAAATATAAATAGTAAAAAAGATAAATGAAAGTTATTTAGGAAGCAGCTGAAAAGCGATTGAAACGAAAGAATTCTCGCCTGGACAAATGCGGCATTCCTGAAGATCAGCTCTACGAGCTACAACAGCAACTCATTCAGAAGGTAACTCAATTACAATGAACAGAAGGGGGGCACAAACGATCATGCAAGAAGAACACAGGGTTATGAAGTGAGGGGAGAAACATGAGGGATTAGATAAATGATAGGAGAGATTAACAGACGGGATTGGAAGATTAGAGAGGGATGACGGCAGAGGGAAGGAAGGGAGATTTGTAAAGAAATGAATATGGAGATGGGAGAGTGAAGAGAAGGGGAAGAGCAGGAAGGAACGCCGAAATAATGGAATGTTGAGATGAGAGGCAATTAGGTGGCAGTTTTGGATAGGAAATCAAACAATTGCGAACCAAAGTCCATTGACTTGTTATGGCCGCATATTCTGCACGCTGCCAATCGCAGCTCTCGCAATTTGCCTGTTTCTTTATCTCCAGTCGATTGTTGTCGGAATGAACGATTCGAATGTCGATGCAGAGATGCACAAAGCTATTAGTTGAAATGGAAAGGAAGGCAAAAGTGAAGCAGCAAAGGAAAGAAGAAAGACTTGCAGAGGAAGGGAATGGGGAAGGTGTGTAGAGTGGCGAGCAAGGAGTAGGGGGTGATGCAGAAGAAGACTCTGGAGCAGTAAATTTGGATGGAGGAAGAGAGGGAATATAAAACTTGATGCAGAATGTGGGAATGCACGGGTCCCCCAGATTTAGATGGATAAGATTTGGAATGAAATGACTGAGTTAAGCCAATTTTGACTCACATCAGGTTGTCAAATTGAGAAACTTTGGAAAAGAAAATCATTTTTAGTTTATTGCATAGTGATGAAATAGAGAACGCAAACTTCACCTCTCTGCAAATGCGTGACAGTGTTCAAAAAGTGGTGATACGGGGGTCCCCAAAATAAGAAGCAAAACATGTTCAAAGTGGATCGACCAAAAACGCCATACTAGAATCGACGATAGATCCAATGAAATTCTCATGTGTATGACCGATTTTTCGATTTCAAAAATGCGTTTATTTGGGGGTCCAACATTTTCGATTTTTACCTTATTTTTCTTTGTGAAAGTCTTAGTCAGGCCCGAATATATCTTTTTGTACAAAAAATAACTGGGGAATATTGTCCTCGTGAACCAGTTTACGCTCTCTAAATATAAAATGTGTCGAAAGTTCGAATAATCTCATACGTTCAAGAAGATAGCCTTCTGGACATGAGGGGAAACTTTTAGAACAATCTAAAAATGGAAACTAGTTTATTCGTGGGCGAATTTCTATCGAAAAATCAATTATCCTTTTGTTTAAACTTTTATACACCTCGTAATTTAATCATAGAAAGTGGGTATACTTTCGTAATTCAATATTTTAGCTAGCGAACAAATTATGCTAGAAGGACTAAAATAGTTGTTGGAAGTGTCGGTTTAACATGTCAACAATGAAATAAGTAATATCTCTAGAGAGAATGGCTCATGTCGCGTCCCCACGATATTCACATTATCCTAACTATAAGCCTAAGCCAAAGATTTGGACTCAGCTAAACGTCTCTTTTTCTACTGACATTCTTTTTCGCGACACATCGAAATCTGCCGAATCCCAATGAAGCCAATCAGACCGAGTTTTTTCCTCTAGTTTTCAGTTTCTGAGCTGTTCTGCTCTTGTTCTTCTTGTTCCTATGCATTTATCCATCAGCCACTTGCCTTGCCTCTCTGCTTCTTTGCTTCTCATCCCCCTCCCCTTCCCCTTTTTGCCCATCTAATTTCTTATTTCAAAAGCTGACATCTTCTCTGCACTGCCGTCATCACAGTGCAGAAACATAGAAACTCCTCGTTCTGATTAGGATGATGAGCAGCCAAAGTTCTATGAATATTCGAGGAAAGAAGCGACAGTGTTGTGAGTAAGGCAAACTGCAGATTGAAAATCGCTCAATAGAAAACATATTGCAAATCTATGAAAAAGATGAGTAATTTGTTTTCCGATGAAAACATCATGAGATAAAGAAAACTAATTAAAATAGTTTTGTCTGGGTGTTTATGAAATTTTAGTGAGCTTTCAGTGCAAAATTTTCAGACTGATAAATAGTAGGTGAAAAATTAAGCAGAACAGATAGATAATGGATGGCGCATTTTTGGTACTTGCTATTTCATTCGATAGTTGCAGAGGATTAGGAGAAGTTCGTGAGAACAATGCAGAATGTGATAGAAAAGGGAGGGGAGAGGAGCAGAAAAGCACTTGACCATCGATGGATTAGAAGGGGAAAACGAATATGAAGAAGGGAAGAGGAGGATAAATTACGAAACTCAGATTGGGATATTGAAATTGAAACAAAGGGGAGGAAGATATGAATATGAATGATCAATTGACAAGGAGGGAAGCAGATATGCCTAGGAATAGAGCTGAAAGGGAGAAGCACAGGACACAGGCACGGGTTACGAGACAGACATAATTCAATGAAGCGCATGGAGATGAGAGAAAAGAAGAAAGAGATAGAGAACTGCAGAGGATAATAAATGGAGAATGCAGATATGAAGGTTGATGATACAGAAACTGACTTGAACTGATTGAAACTGCCAAAGTGCACTGCAATTGACTTAACAATTTGATAAATGGAACAGAGTTGGTAAGACCAGAGAGCAACGGGGTTTGAAGGGGGATTTGCCATGGTTTGGTCTGATAAATAAGTGACAGAATTAGAAGCAGAAAAGACAAGGCGAATGTGGGAATTCTGAGGATACAACAGGACGATAACTCATTTGCATGAGCTGAGGCAGGAATGACGGGAAGAGTCCAAGGAGAGAGAAAGGCGGAGATGCAGTTTGATCAGCTCACCTAGAAAAATTGAAGAGAGGCCTTTCGGGGTAAGTCAGCCAGAAAATGAAACAATTCATCGGGAGACATTGCCTTTGTTTGTTGGAGTATTGCACGCGCAGTCATGTTTATTACGCGAAATAAACACCTCCATTAAATTTGAAGACGACAGATTTGTCGAAGAATGATACAAAGGAAAGGCTAAGGAAGTTTGGAAAGGACGGAAGGAGGTAAGGAATGGAAATAGGAAAGGGGAAGAGGAAGGGGACGGAAGGGGCCCGCTGCATGAATAAGTCAAAGCATAAAGAGACTATCGCACACACACAAAAAATCACGTTATGGCTGAATTTTGATGCGAAAGATGCAGAAGCAGAAGAGAAGTTGCAGGCTCGGGAAGAACAGGAAGCCGCTGCAGCTGCACTGGCCAGGGGACAGACTGCTGCGGGCTCGAGTCAGGCTGGCGACAATAAACCTAATGTTACTGGTAAGTTTGAGACTGCAAACATTCAAGTCGGTCAGAAGGTTTTATCATTTGTCGTATTATTTAGGAATTTATTCTGCATATATATAAATCTGATGAAATGTGTTAGTGATTTTTCGTGCTATAAAGAATACATTAATATACTAATTTTGAATGTATTTATTCGAAGTAATTTGGACAAGTGGATAAAATAATAGTGTGACCTATGGCAAAACCTTCTGATTAATTTATTATTCCGTAAAATATTGATATTCAATAACCAAAGTATCTTTGCAAAACCAAGCATACAAACGAAAATACTAAAAATGATGAATGAGAAAAATCATGATGACATAGAATTTATGGGTCCTGAGAATAAGAATGAGACAACCATAAAGCGCCCTATAGGTTGTCAACTTTATGAGAGTTAGCGATTTTCAACGCTGCTTAGCTCACTTGCGAAAATTTAATTATTCAATGGCATAATAAAATCTTATTTTTTAGATTTATAAATGAGAATAAGCTAAAACGGATCTCTATTGTTGATTTGAAATATTGGTTTCTGATGACAAAAGAGAATTCTTTTCATGACGCACTTTTTATTTCTATAAATTCTCATTGAAAACTCGCAATTCTTTCCAAGCAACAATGAATTATTTTGGAAAGTAAGCAATGGAGCTTTGGCAGAAGCGAATTTTTCAACAATAGGATTATAAAAACATGCCGAAATCTTATTTTCAATTCAAATAAAAAGATCGAAATAGAAGTCGCTACAAATGCTGCATATTTTAAACTAGGTTCAAGAAATCGCTTTTTGTGTGTTATCGATACAAACACAACGAGCACCACAATGTGAACAAGAAGAACAAGAAAAGGGATGGGATGTTATTGCAATGAAATTCGATCCACCAGCTAACAACTTACTACATCTCCCTCCTTCTCACCTTTGTCTTTGTCTCTGCTTTCCACTCAAGTCATTCTCTTTCTGCTTGTCGCTTTGCTATTTCAAAGATGTGAATTATGAAATGACATAATGAAGAATGAGTGGAAGAGAGCGACATTGTGCAGAGGGAGGAGGGAATCAGCGATGCAACTCAAATTGATCATTGAATGGAGAATTTGCAGGCATTGTTGCATTCAACCCGACTGCCAACGAAGACGATTACGATACTTAGGAATGGCTATTCGAGATTGAAGATAGAAAGGATGGCTAGAACTTGACAACATATCCGTCAACATCATTATTACAACTACACTATCAAAGTAAATCAGAATAATAGGCAGTTTGAATTATTGGGTTGTTGCATAAGTTCGGCCCATTTTTTTTTTGCAAAATACTAAATAATATCATGAAAGAATTATCCGAAAACTCATAAAATTTTCACAAATGATTTTCTAAAAGGGTTCATTTTTATTCTGCTCGTAGCTTAGCCGCAATCTTTGAAGTTACGGAATCAAAAAGAACATGGAATGGATTCATTAGATTACAAGAAAATAATATATTAAAAAAAAACATAACTTATACAACAACCCAATACATAAAATTGTATGAAGACATGAACTCAAAAATTTACGAAATTTG
The DNA here is from genome assembly GCA_964036155.1 of Diploscapter coronatus. Taxonomy (NCBI): domain Eukaryota; kingdom Metazoa; phylum Nematoda; class Chromadorea; order Rhabditida; family Rhabditidae; genus Diploscapter; species Diploscapter coronatus. Next base: position 19,889,326 of record OZ038423.1, on the reverse strand, counting down.
TAAACTGATCTGTTCTTCGTAGAGGACCGGAAAACATGTGCTTCCTCTAGTTTAGTTCAAAAAAATTATGTCAGACAGAATTCTAAGAAAATCACATAGGATAATTGAAATAGTTTTGAGACTTGTGAAAGGCGAGCATAAAATATTTCTGAAGGAAGACGAACGTGAAGGTTTTTAATCCTATCATGCTGATCTTCATGCAATTTTTAGTTCAAACTGCACAATTCTGATTGATTTCCATAATTTATTTATTTTTGTATATCGGCACATATAAAATAAAGAAAAATGCGAGATATCACAGAAGTGACGATGGCTAACAGCACAAGCAAACTTTGAACACTAAAAAAGTAGAATAAGTGAGAAATGAAGAGGAGATATGAGAAGTGATGAAATGGCAGCCTGAACGAGAAGAAATGATTGAATTCGGATTGCAAAAGGCACTCTTCCTGGATGTAAATGAAACACGATAACAGAAAGTGAAGATATGATGACGAAATAATCATTCTAAAAGTAAGTAAGTGCAAAATGACTAAAATACTACAATAAGTAATTTAACATGGATTAGTTATTGCGAAGTTGTGCTTGAATTATACGTCAGTAGGAATTAATGTGAGCGGAGTCATAGCCTGAGACTGTTGATAGTCGAATGGGGAACGGAGAGGAGTGGATGGGACATAGGATTGAGGGAAGGAGACCACTTCGGGTGGGGGAGTTTCGGGACAATGCTCGATGTCTGCGATGATTGACACAGACAAGATGAATTTCTCGCTGAAACGCAGATTGGCTTGACTTTTTCAAGATGATTAGTGACTCTTCAAATATAACTTTTAAATCTCTAAACTCCTATAGTTCTGGAAAAGTTGGAATAGAAATTCTAAAGAAAACAAGTAAAAAGTCATTCCCGATCCAGAACTTTCAAGATTCAAATTCCAAGCACACCTATTGTGAAGAGCTAACTGCCGTGTTCCCTCTAATTGAAGGACATGCCCTTCTACTTTTCAGCCCCATAATTTTCGAAAATTGAATCTTTTCAACCCACCATAACTCATTATCTAATAATCATAATCACTTTAGATCAAGACTAAATCCACCCAATACACTTTAAAGAACATTATACAACACTTCCTGAGATCGGAGTTAGATAAAGGGTAGTTTTGACATTTGGAGGTGCCCTCCGAATGGACAATGCCTTTCTATTAAAAGGAATACAGTATCTCATTGAGAAAAAAACGATCGTGATATGCAAACCTATCTCCGATAATTAAAAAAAACCCTTATATGCTCACCGCGGTTCGTATCGTCTGCAGAGACTAATCAGACTGGGCTCTTTTCTCTCAGCCACCAAGGCAGGGACTGTGTAGTAAAAGAGAAGTTGGTGAAGGGGGTATGCGGATAAGGCTGACCACCCTTTCGTTACATAGGCCTGAATACTATCTGTTCAGTTTGCTTTCGTGAGATTTGATCGACCTGCGCCATTTGCGGTGAAGCAAGCCTAATATTGACAGAGCCTCGACCACTCGTTGCATAGCCTTCCCGAGCTATTCTGGACATGTAGGCTTGAGCCTCGGGATCGTCACGGACCTATAAAGATTCAGATTGAAGGAAGATCACAAGATCATATTTGCCTTCATGATGACATCTTTGCAAAGGGTATTTATTCTCGCAAATGAGCACTTAGGACCATGCTTATGCCAATCGTTCATCCTAAAATTCATTTTACGAAATGATGAAAGAATTTTATCATTTTAACCTGCATTCTCTGCTGCAATAATAGGTGTAGCAATGTTTGCAGGAGACGTATTGTAGTCGAGCTAGTGATAATTCTCTCTGAAATAAAAAAAAGCTTAATTTGTTTACAAAGTTCTGCCTTATAATTGTATTGAGCTGGTTATAAAGTTCTTACTTCGCTAATTTATGTCTTTCATAAACTATGAATTTGTAAAGATTTGAACGTTGAATTAGAATTTGCAGATATGATTATCATTTTGAACAAATGACATATTTCTTTGACAATACACCAAACAAAACTTATGTCAAGGAATTTGCACTGATCCCTGATTCGTCGAGTCTTATGACAAACTCATAGTTTCGTCTAAGTAGAGCTTACAGTTCTATGACAATGGGAGCATCTGACGTAGAGTTGTTCGTTTTTGAGAAGACTTTCAGCCCTTTCCGGCTGCCTCATTAACTGTTCCATTAGCATATAGTTGTGAGTGTAAATTCCTGGCGCATCTGCACTTCCTTGGTAGATATCATCAGCCAGAGGCAGACTGAAAGTGAACTTTCAATATCGCAACAGAAGGCTATCAGACGTTGTATCAGTGATGTGAGAAGGCTGTGGAGCAGTCTGCTGGAAGATGGTGTCGAGCACTTCCTCGATTGTCACTCTGCCGCCATATCGAAGCGACATAGCCCCATTTCTGTCGACGACCTGTCGAGGACCCACAAATGTGTCTGCCACCTCGACAACTCGAGAAGTCCTACATAGTTTCTAACTTATTAGCAAATCTTCGTAAACTTCACACCTTTTGTCGGAATAGTTCCAGTTGGATGGGACCTCAGACACGGTATACCCAGGCAGATTTCTCGATTCACCGATATCCTCATCTTTTCTCTGAAGATTTACAAGAGTCCAAATTTGCAAAATAGTAATATATTGCTTACCACATCCTGCACAAATCGAGGAGCGGATTGAGTTTGAGGATCCTAAATTTCATCTACTTAGTGCACTATTACGTCATCCATATTATTCAATAGTAAAGGTTGTTAGAAGTGACATGACGTGACAAAAGTAATCAGTCAAAATGACCTCATGATTGGAAACAATGTAAAATACGTTACAAATAGTTGACAAAGAATCGGATTATTCATACAGTGGCTGATAAAAGTACTGGTCAACTTTCTAATTTCAGAGATGGGACCCAAATGCGTTTTATTGTTATGATGAAACGAAAAATGACAAAATGTATTTGGACCCCATTCCAGATCTTCAACACTCAAAACACCTATTATTTGATATCGAATCAAGCTGAAACTTGACATACTTTCATGTCTTTACATGGACAAATGTTCGAAAATTCTCATCTGAATCTGTTCATTACCAAGTTAATTGAAAATCGATCAAAATAGGGGCGACCGAATACTTTTGTCCGCTACTGCATCTCAAGCCTTATTTTTCTCAAACCTCACATGTTTTACAGTTATTATAAAGTTATGCTCTTAATTTTGTATATATCTGAATTGATTTTGAGAAAAAGATGCTTGCCACATTCTGTACGCTAACATTTGGATACGAGTACTTTTTCTTGATATTAAATTTATACAAAATTAAAAGATATATTTTTATCCTCAAAATTTCAGTGGGTGTCAATGCTAACAATTTAGCTGTCATTATGATATTTAAAATGTCAAATGTTTCGTCCGAATATAAAAAAGCACTCATTTCTGCGCCGTATCTTTGGCTGGAGTTAGTAAAAAAAACTTGTTATTTTATTTTTCGTATTATTTTAAGAAAAGTTCTCGCATCCAATAATTTAACCATCACCGATTTGAATGAATTACAGTAACAAATGCAGTGTGCTCATATAATTGCAAAGCATCCCGTGGTTTGTGTTCTATGAATTGACTTGTGCCAATTTGTGCAATTCGACAGGCGATGCTCAAAACATTTATTGAAGGGTAAATTGTGTGAATGCAAACAAGCAAATGGGCAAAAGCTGAGATAAAAATATCCAAACAACCAATCGAACACTCAAAACGATCTGTTAATTTTTGAGAGCTATTTTATCTTTGCTCTAATTTAAAATTGCGGAAAATCATTGTTATTTCTAACTGTTCGCATTTAATATTCATAGAATAGTATGGTTATTTCAGATCTAATTTCTGCAATCTCGCCATAACCAAGCTATTTCTATAGTTATTTTTGTCACAGATCGCTTCGAAGTGTTGAAACGACAGCCACAAATCGTTTTCTCATATCTCATAAATGATAATGATGAAATTTTTATTATGAACGGGTAAATGATAAGGACACTTGTCTGTTGAGTAGAGTTGAGCCAACTTCGTCGAAAGGAAAGGGGAACGCGCATGCAGATACAAAATGCTTTCTTTCACTCATATTATTTTGAAAAAACTTATTCTCCCATTATTATTGTAGAACGAAATCCAACCTTTTTCCATAAACAAATAGCCAAGGGTAGGGTAAAACCGAAATAGCAAAAATAAAAAAGGGTAAAATAGAAAAGCTTTGTCTTAATAAAAAGAAACCAATGAAACTGCAAAATATTACGATTTCAGCGATTTCTTTGCCAAACGTACACAACCGCAGTCTACAACAGTAGGGTAATTGTAAAACGTTTCAACATTTGATTTTCAATAAAATTCTGTAAATCAGATATTGAAATAGGTAAAAGCCGAAGGATAGTAACTTTGCAAAATGCGTAGAGGAAAATGACGAAACAAGGAGAGAAGCATGCCTAGAAGGGAAAGGAAGGAGAATGGCAGAGTAGAAGGGCAGTTCTGTAGCTCTGTTACAAGGCGACTACCTGTCGATTGGAAGCGGCATTCGGATCGTAGAGTGAGGTTCGAGATCTGCGGAGATGCTCGATCTCATCCCTGTATTTGTCGAACATCCCTCGAGGAATGTCGATTCCTTCCAGGGCATCGCGACTCGCTCGACGCAATGTGCCGTCATCCACGTCTGTAGGGCGGGCAGTTCTAAACTTTCACCTACATATGTAGACTTGAGACTTAATTGTTTCTTCTTTATTATCGATATATGATCTGAGGTGTTCTAGAGGATTTTTTGTATTTGTCACGAATTACCGATAGCGCCATTTGTATTTATCGCCAAACTGTACTTTATAGAACATTAGACAATGAAAATTTATGGAAAATAGGAATGGGTTTGTTGATTCGTTAATGACAAATACAAGATGCCACACCAATCAGGGGTATTACAAAAATCGAATTCTTTACTTGAGTTTGCGTATTCCATAAGTCCTGTAAGACTTGCGCTTTGAAAATTACTCCGAAAAATGAGTTTCGCACTATTTTTTAATAACGCGTTATTTCTGTACACCCGTGATTCCATTGTAGGAGTATTTCATTTGATTTACTCAATTTTACTTATTGAAAGACTCGTAAAATGCATACCGTCTATGCTCTCTATACCAATCAGGAACAGTCAATTTCTCTGTCGACTTGATGAATCTCAATTCGTGCTCAGATAGTCTCGAATCTCTCGGCGATTCTCCCATCGTTTTCTGCAGCTGATTCTCTGGCACTTCCGTTTCTTCTCGAGTTCTGCAATCATATCATCACCATCATCTTATTGTCCTCTTCACTCCAACCTTCTATCCATCAGATAATCAGCACTTCGGCTCCTTGCGTGATTGTCTGTGGCCACAGGCTCTGGCTGATCTCTTCTGCTTTGCCTGTGATAATCCACTACTGATTCTGCCCTTCGACTATGGACCATATCCAGATCAGTTTCAGGGACCTGCAATCATGTTATTTAGCAGCATATACAGTCTGACAGCTAGGTGTGAAGAGAGTTGTGTAACAAAATAGAGGCAAAGAAGGGAAAATGGAATGGAAGTGGTTGGGAATTTGGACGGACCTGGCGTGTGGTGGAAGCCATTTCATGTCTGCCCGTGTCTACATCCGTCTCCAGATAACTCGTGCTCCAGTGCCGATTCCTCGTGTACAGATTCGGCTGACTGATCCTCATTCGATAGGCAGCGTATTTCCTCTCCGTCTCCTCCAAAAGACGCTCGAATTCCTGTGCACAAAGGGACACATTAGAAAAGCGAAAATGGCAGTGCAAAAGCTGATAGATGAACCACACTGACATAGATGGATGGACTGACATTTAGAAGAGGGAAACTACACAGAGGAGCTGCGATTTTTCTCCTATAAAATAACGCGTGCGATTATCTTTGGAAAAGCTCACACTTGTAAAAACTATTCTCTCTGCAAACAAGCTAATTGAAATCTAAAAGCTGATCTTCGTATAGTAAAATGCGACAAAGAAGCTAATGAAACAGGAAGTGATAGAAGAATGAGAGGAGAGTCACAATTATACATCGATAAATCTTACCTGGGAATAGGGGCTAGGCCCAACTCGAGGATATGGCATATCGTTGTAGTCTGTGGGTCTCTTGAATTCACCGTCATGGAAGCGAGAGAGGAGAGGGCCGCGAAGTTCAGCTGGATGACGGGAAGTGGAGGTGAGGTCGTCTACCGACTTGCGGAAACGGTCTGTTACTCCTTCTGAAAGAAGTACTCTTCGCTTATTGATTGATGAATTTTTGCATTTCCTTTGCTTAAACTTCAGAGCAGACTAGAGATTTTTTTTTTCAAATATTACCAGTTCGAAGTGTCTTAGTGTAAAATTTCTTTCACGGCAATACATATCCATTTTTCAAGGGATTGATATAGAGATTCAAAATCAGGAACAATTGAGATGTAGAATTTGTGTTTAGAGATTAGATGTGCATGTAGTACAAGGGCAAGGGCTCATTCAGTGCGTCATGCTGCAGGATCACAAGCATTAATCATTCCACATTCAAAGCAATCATTCCTGTTTCTTTGTCTGTAATCGATACAATTCGTCTCCTCTTTTCTGTGTTTATTTATGCCTGAGTTGTATGTACAACAATCGAGAGCTGAGTTGGAATTCGATAATGTTTTATTTTCTTCTCTATATTCATTTCTTCATCGCGTATATATTAGGAAGGACTGATTGAGATATACAATCGGGATAATCAAAGGGCAAAGGGTACACAAATGACTGACTCGATATACAAAAGAATGAATAAAATATAATGGATCTCAAGAACTTCTAACTACAGCTAATCTATGAATGGATTGATGATCGATACATAGATACATAGAAACTGATGATTTAAGCTAATCAGCCATATCCATTATGAAGCTGAAGAATCGGGCAGAGCAGGTGATTGTGCAGGAAGAAAGAAGATAGAGGAAATGAAGGGAAGGGGGCCGGAGTTACGGTAGGCAGATTGGAAATGGGAATAGAGCACAAGACGCGAGAAGAAATGAACGAGAGTAAGAGAAGAAATGGCGAGACACGAAATGGATGACGAGGAAACGCACACAGAACACAGACACGGCACAGCTCTCTATGATGTACTACAACCGACGCATGGATGATTGAAAGAGCATGCACAGTATGCTGTTCGGGCAATTGCATTACAGTCATTACAGTATTCTAGCAGAAAGGCAGTCCTTCCTCGTCATTCGTCTATCTCATGCTCCAAGTCATCAGTGAATGCCTGTTTTAAGTTACGTAGAAATATAATGCATCTGTGAGAATATGGAGATTGAAGTAGAATCGCTGAGAATGAATGTAAAGGGCAGTTATGTGAATGGGGAGATAAGTGATAGTGCTGAGATTATCGGGCAGGGACAACTAGCGAGGATTAGGGGAAAGCTGACAAAGTTGAACTCAAATATATAGGCACACATGCACGGAAATAAAGAAATCATAAAGAATGAAGGGAATCGACGCAAAATGCAAGTCAGAATATGATCAGTTGCAGTGAAATTAATTCAATTTTGACTAGCTTTTTGCACTATTCAAGAAATAGGTTCATAGGAGTCAAATACAAAGAGCATCGGGTCAGTTGACCAAGTGGAAATCGAGAAATCAAATTCGAATTGCCGATGAATGAGGTAATAAAGCAGATGGAAATGCGGGAAGAGAGTGAAATGGATTTGCCACTGGCTATGGACAGAGTCAGAGTCGAATATTCAAGTGCAATGTTTATAGCTGCATACCAGTTGAATCGGGAGCTCCGGAGTAGAAATCGCGACGGGCTTTATCCATTCGAGCGCGGTGATAACGACTGGCTCTAAATTGTTGTCATTGTTATTCCGGTCTTCATCGAAATATGATATTGGTAAAAATTGCACTGGATATAAAAATACTATAATATTTTTGGATTCTTTTCTATTCAAATTCAAACTTTGCATTGGAAACCACCTTCTCTCGTATTATTCTACAGTTATCACCATTGATTTGTTTCTTAAATTTCATCCAATACTCACTTGGCAGATCCATTCCTGGTGAGGTCATTAGCATTGTACAATCGGTCCCTCTGATTCTCATCGTTTGTGGTGTCGAGGGAGTATGAAATGGCCTGTCTCTGCACAGGCACTTCATCCACCCACAGATTCCTGTCGATCCTCTCGATGACTTGTCTTTCGACTTTCGTGGTAACTTCAGTGTTCAGGTTGTCTCGCGAGAAGTAGGGAGGTCGAGTCAGTTTCTGGAGAGTCTCACTCGAGAGGAGGTGGTGTTTCTTCTTGTTCAATGCCTCTTTCTCGGCCAGAAGACGGCGTTTTTCGGATTCGAATCTATACAAAAAAGAACTGCTATATTTTGTAAAATCAAATTATATTTACCGTTCTTTCTCGGTCCTTTCCCGGACTATTACATCTAACTTATCACGAGATCTGCGATCATCCTGAAATATCAGGTTTTTATTTTATTTTAGAAATTATAAGATTTTATATTGTAGTTGGAAAGTTGAAATTTTTCAAGCAAAAATTATCACTTACCATTTTTCTGGCTGCCTCTCGTTCTGCAGCTTCTCTTCTTTCTCGATCACGGATCTCCTGATTTCGTTTCTCCTTTTCTTTCAATTCGGCGATGCTTCGTTCTTCTTCGAGCCTTAATTGAATTATTTACAATATCAGTTTAAAAATATTGAATTTCATAATGAAAAATTAGTTGAGATAAATACTGAGTTAATAAGTCGATCATAATGTGGAGATCAGTTCACTCTATGAAAATGAAAACAACGATTTTAAATGTGGAAAAAGAACAAGCCTGCATTGCAGACTTGAGCGTTGTTTCACGAAATTTGTAATGGAAAAGGTAAAGAAGGATAAAAAGAATTCGTAAAGCAACGCACAAGTCCGCAGTGCAAGTTCGTTAGTTTATGCCCATATAAAAATCTCGTTACTTTTGACCATTGTCATTAAGTAACCCAACGTTCACAATAAAAAAAACTATTTTTATTCAGAATGTTTACAGATAAATTACTACCTTTCACGTTCTCGTCGCTCATTCTCTCGTTTCTCCATATCAGCGATTTCCCTGGCCTTCCTGTCTAGTTCGTCCCTCTCCCTCTGTCTGTCGAGTTCTGCTTCCCTCTCAGCCCTCCTCATTGCAGCAGCCCTCTCCAATTCAGCAATTCTGATTCTTTCCTTGTCCTCTTCTTCTCTTCTCTGCCGTTCTCGTTCGGCAGCAGCTCTGCCTGAAATTCGAAAAATTCCGATGATCAATTTATGATTTCTTACGCTCAGCCTCCCTCTGTTGTCGCGCTCTTTCCTCTTCTTCCTGTCGTTTTCGTTCATTCTCCAGATCCTATAAAAATTTCAATATGCTTCTTTTTGTCGATTATTTGCTGATCTTAGCTTTCAGAGGTTTTTAATCACAACTAGAGGAAGAAGAATATTCTTACCTGAAGTCTTTCTTTTTCTCGTTGCTCCTTCTTTCTTTGCGACGCTTCGAGCAATTCACGCTCGCGTCTTTCTTCTTCGGCTCTAAAATTTATCTTCTATTTCAGATATTCAACAATTAACGCGTACCGTTCTCTTTCCCTTCTTTCAGCATCAGCCTTTTCCAAATCAATTCGTTGCTGTTCTCGGCGAATTCTCTCCAGGCGCTCCTAAAATAAACTACTCAAACTTAATTCGAACTATCAAACTTCTAATTTAACAAGTCAAAGCTAGATAACATAACAAGGCCAGCTATCATTTAATTACGGAATAATTATCGCTGAAAATCACTAACCTGTTCTTCTCTTTCTTGCAATCTCCGGAGTCTCTCGCGTTCATCAGCTTGTCGCTGTATTTCAGCCAGCAACTCGGCCTCCCTCCTTTCCTCCTGTCTTCTTCTGGCTTCACGAGCTTCATCTTCAATTCTCTGTCGTTCTCTTTCTTCTGCCTATAACAATTCATCAAATTATCTGCGAATTTTCATAATAGCCTACTTCTCTTCGAGCGATAACCAAAAGTTCCCTTTCTTTGATTTCAAGTTCTCGCCGTTCTCGCTCGATTCGAAGCAGTTCTTCTCGTTCTCTGAAATTCAGATTCATAATTGTTTCATACAATCTGGATTTGAAGTAACGAAGAAATTACGAAGTGCAACAGTAACTGATAGGAATTGTGAACGAAAAGGAAAGAATTGTTATCTTCACGTTGCGTCAAATCCAGAAAGGCGCTATTTCATTCCGTCATTACGCCATTTACGACTATTTGTATTAGTAACCGCCTGGTAACCTCGACCGCATGTACTAGTAACTAGATCTTTTTCTTATTTCTCTTCTTTGTCTACACCCCCTTACCCTAAAATCCGGTTACTAGTACAGGAAGCCTCCATTTACAAATTTAATAAAATGACCAATTTGTTGTTTTTCTAAAATGATGATAATGATAAAATCCGCCTACTTCCTGAGTCTTTCCTCCTCCTCCTTCTCCCTTTGTCTTTCTCTTTCTTCCCTTTCTTGCCGTTCGCGTTTGATTCGTTCAATTCGTTCGATTTCAAGACGCTAAAATTGATTCATCGTGTTACCAGATAATCAAATCAATAATTCCAACCTCTCGTTCGATTCGTTCCCTTTCGATTCTCTCTACTTCTGCCTGTCTCCTAGCCGCCTCCTCTGCAGCCGCCCGTTCTGCTTCCAAACGAAGCCGTTCACGTTCAAGTCTGAAGATAGATTATTCCTTTTCTTTTCTTTATCGTTCAAATCACCGATAATTTGGGGGAAAGTTTTTAATTTGTTTCGCAAGAGAACAAATTGAAAAGATAATTGCAAATGTCGTAATGTTTTGTGAGACATATTCTAGGTATAAAGTGGCGGACAACATTTGAACACAAACGTCATTTTTCGAATTCATCACCATCTGATTTATCATGGAACCGTTTCAGTTGAAGTTTAACATCGAATTTTCGCTTCATATTTTAAAAAAATATATATATAATCATGACTAATTTTGCTTAAATTGGTTTAGAATAGCGCAGTCGATAGTTGATTCTAGAGAATAAGCGCGTTTTGCATAAAATTTTGGAATGATAAAGAAGAAAATACTATTACTTACAACATCACGGCAGATATAGGTTTTCATTGTAAGATCATTCTTCAACTTTCTCAAAAAAAAATACCTTTCTCTTTCTCTTCGTTCCTCCTCTTGTCTTTCGAGTTCCAGTCGTTCCTTCTCGAGCTGCCTCCTCTTTGCGAGTTCGGCTTCTTCCAGCGCTCTTCTCTCATTTTCCCTTCGTTCCCATTCCCGTCTTCTCTCCATTTCCGCTGCTTCTCTGTTCTGAAAGGAATCGATTGACGATTTCAATCATCCCCGATGCAATATATTTTCATCAATTGAATTGAATACTGCATTCGATTTCTATCTTTAGTTTGAAAACTATGTTTGAAAAGGAATTGGTCATAAATATGGCAGATATTGGAAAGAAGCGTAAAGAAAAGCTACTTTCTTCTAACCAGACCTAGGCAAGACTTTAGCAAAAACGAAAATATAAAAGGGCTACGCAAAACCAAATTCTCTCTAGGAAATTGATACATTAGAAGCTGAGCAACATGGGCTTAAAGGATTGTTTCGGCATAAGAGGAGCATGCATGCGCCTGAGATCTGGATTAAGCCCTGCCTAGGTTTGCTTCTAATAGTGTCTAATAATGAAGAAATACTTACCAGTCTATCGTGCTCAATTCTGTCCTTCTCTGCACGCTCTCTGTCGAGTATCGACTGTTCGAAGTACTTCTCCTTGAGTTCCCTCTCTGTCCTCATTCTTTCCAATATTTCTCTTTCCTTGAGTTCCCATAGTCTTCTGGCTTCTTCCTCACGACGTCTTCGGTCTTCCTCTTCACGTCTGAAAATATTTTGATATTTTAATGGCAACATAAATTCGAGAACATTTTTGTATAAAGCTGTCCTACGGAAAATTGATATATTCCTGAATACAAATAACTCAAGCAATGTGGAATGAAGTAGATTGAGTAAGAGATCGATTATTCCATCTTTTATTATCGTTTATAAAGTTATTCGCGGATATTCTATTGCCCAGCGCGAAATTATTCCATTTCATTTTTTCTTCAACTCTCATTCTCATTTCATAATATCAGATTCTATTATCAAGCTATGGATAAATACTGTAATAGTAAATGATGGAAAACTTTGTACGAGCCTTCTTCTCTCCTGATCTTCCCTGATCCTCCTCTCCTCCTCCTCGATGTCCCTGTGATAGGTGACTTTGTAGTCGACCGTCCTTTCCTCCCTCGTGTTTGGATCTGGATACGAAATGTAGCGCTCAATAGGCGAGGATCGACCAAGTGGAGGCTGAATTGGAAAGAAAAAATTATGAAAAACGAAAGAGGACATGTTTCTCACTTGAGAGAGAGCCTCCGTGCTGCGAGTGACGATAGTCCGAGTTAAAATTTCTCGACGATAGTATTCGTCCTGAAACGAATAGGGTATTTAAACTGATGAAAATCTATAGATGTCAAAAGTTGGCAAAATACTCTGGCTACTAAGATAAATACTTGAAATTTGATGTAGAAAATTAGAAATATGGAAGAAGCGCTAAGTTGTAGATAACGCTGAAAGATCTGGTGAGTCTGGCACAACCGTGTGTGAGCGGTCGAGGATCTACTGACAATGAGACAGATAGAGAAATTGTCGCATCAAACTTCGAAGTCAAAGCAAAGAAGTTTGAAAGTGAAAGTGAATTGGAGAGAACCAGAGAACAAGAAAGCGAAGGTAGAACATAAAGAGTCAAAGGAAAAGTGAAATGCAAACAAATATGCATAGAGGCAGAGGCAGCGAAGGAGAAGTGGCAGAATGACAGAGATGTGCGCGGATTGTCGAACTGTGGCGCAGCAAAATATCGACTGACTCATTGTGTAATCTTGCAATTGTAGCGTATTGTTTATTTCGGAGGAAAAATTCTATGAAATTTTCAAGATAGGGAGCAGAAAAATGCAGCATTATAGTTTTTGATAGCTGATAATATTTTGATATATCTAACAAGGAACCCTTTCAGGATTTCATGAAATTTCGAGACAAGCGTAGGCGCATCCGAAAGAGCGAAAATTCTGAGTGGATTGATGTAAAATTTTCAACAAAAGTGAATAGCCACAGCGGGTGGCCTATTTTCTGTAAGGGTTTCAATACCGAGGATATTGCAAAAACTAGCGTACAGACAACTTTCAATACGAAGAAATTAGTTTATAAAGTTAGCCACCTGCTGCAGGTGTTCTTTTTATTGAAAATTTTGCATCAATCCACTCAGAATTTTTTTTATCTTTCGGATACACCTGCCTTTATCCTGAAATTTCATAGGAACTTATAAAGTTCCATTGTGAGAAATAAGGATGGTAACACTTGGAAGAAAGGAATACAGTACGAATGATAGGCCAATAAACAGTGTTTCGTCGGCATGTAATTCAGAAAATCTACTTCCTAATAATCTTTCATTCTTTTGGAAAATTCATCCAAAAATAATGCTTCAAGATCTGGTCACTTTTTCAGAATAAATGATAGCAACATTTCAAACATCATTTTAGACAAGTTTTATAAAAACTGTAAAGACTTACTGGATTCTCCTGCGGCTGAGCTGCGTAGGAAGAGGGCATTCTGTAGTCGAGCACAGATGTGACTGAGGAAGGAGCCCGCTGCACGGGAATCTCCCGCACCGTCGACCGGGATGGAATATCGCTGCGCAGATCCTCTCGAGACGAATAAGCCCCCTAGATATTATCGTATTTCAAGACGGAAATTCGAGAATTTCTGGGAAATTTTTGGATGAAAAACTTTGAAAGGCGAATCCTTTCGAAGGAGGATCAAGAAGGGAGTGAAGGAGATGTAAAGAAGGCAAAGAAGTGAAGGAGGGATAGGAGGCACACACCGAGGGATGGACGTATTGTATTGGAATACGACGGACGACAGGGTGATTCCGATCGCACGAATAGGAACGACGCATTTGCGAGGAGGGATGAAGAAGCTGAGGGAAGGGGGAATGAAATGAGGGAATTGGGGATGGGGAGATTGCTGGAACACAGGCACAATCAAATGGTGGAATGATAGAATCGAATACGCAATAAGGCACGACTATAAAAGGAAGAAAGGAAGAGAGAAGAAGTGTACAGACAAGGAGCAGAAGCAGAGCAGGAAGGGGTGAATCACAGATGAGAAACCGCTGCACAACTCGAGATGCAAGCGAAGGGGAAGGGAAGGAATTGAAGGAAGATGGAAGGATAGAAATATGTACAGTGTTGAGGGAGAATCCATGCAAAGGAGGGAAGGGAAGGGCACTGCTAACAGAGATTAGAAAGCAAACATAACGAAGTGAAGGAAGAGGAGGAGATGATGAAGAAGATGCTCGATGAAATGAGAAAGACCAATATGACACGGGAAATTAGAATTATAGATTGAAGACTGAACGACTTCTGCAAGGTGACGATAAAATGGAAATGACTGAATGAAGAGAGAGAGAGAGAAGCGGAGGGAAGAGGAACGAAGAAGAGGAGGGAAAGGAATGTGGTTCAAGGATACCATTAGAGTGGACATTAGATGATGGTCAGAGGTACTAAAAGAAGAGGCGAAAGGAAGAAGAGGTATTAGAGAGATAGAAAGACTGATTATTATGATAGTGTAGCATGAAGGGAAAATGCTAATAGAGAAATGGAACTGATATAATAGTAATGTATGAGGAGTATGTTGCAAACAGGAGGTTCGGAATTGAAATTTCGAAATCAATAAAATTAAATTTTTAGGGCATGACGAATTTGAAATTTACCAAAACGTCATCATTCGCAAGATGAAAAATGCTCAAATTCAATGAATGATCGTTTCGTTTTCATTCGTAATTCTAAAATGAAAATAAGCGAATCGAAAATTCTTTTAAAAAAACATGAAGATCAGCGTTTTCTCTACAAAATACCGAACGTTTTTTGAAATTCCGATTTAGCTAACGGTGTAAATTAAATTTTGTCAAAATGAACTGATCGAATAAGAAGTTATCAAAACATTTACTCGAAAATGAGCCTTGGAAAATAAAAAATCCTACATTTTCTCCTTAATTTTCATGAAAAATATTTCGAACTTTCCATGTTTACAAACATATTCAAAGCCAATGTTAAAATCAACAGGTAGAGGGCGGCGGCAATCGATTGCTCATCGCTACCTTCCTTCTTTCTTTCCTTGTCGCACACCTCGCAAATTACGTCCATTCACATTGCCACTGCCTGTTTCACCCGACGACTTCTGTTGCAATTTCCATGGTTTCAAGTTGACTTCGCCATGCCTTTGCCGTTGATTTCACAGAAAACGATTATTCGATTTTAAGGTGGATTGCCCGCCGCTGTGGAAATGAAACAGAAACAAAGAGGAAACAAGAATTGGAATTAAGACGGAAACGACGAAAAGGATATAAGAAGCGGAATCTGCATATTGCAAGAAGCAGATACAGACATAATAAGTAGGGATATGAGTGAAAAGAAGGGAAGGGAGAGGGAAAAGACGTTGGAGATGTTGTGGGGGGATAAGCAATAGCCAAGCAGACAGCCGACTGACTGCAGAAGAGCGGTCAGCAAGAAGAGAAGAGGGAGGGGAGGGAGAGTGGATACACACCATTATTATGCCTCGCAACCAACAACCAAACAGAACAGGTGGAAGGACATAAAGGGAGAGAGAGAGAGAGGAAAGAGAAAAGGGGACTCACTCTGGAATAGGACGATTGAGCCGCTGGCAGGGAGGGCGGAATCGATGCCAGGGGCGGTGACGACATGCCCTGATCTGCAAAGGAATGAATTAGTTGCTGATTCGTATAGAGGAATGGAGATTGAAATTGAGCTGCAAAGGAGATCTGAAAGAGAGCAGAGCAGAATGGAGAAGAGAAGAAAGAGCCCTGGGGGAAGGGCCAAACTGTTTGCATTGAGGTGGAAGGTGGAAAGGTGAAAGAAAAGCAAAGGGAGCGGAACAGAACGCTATGCAAAATGCAGAATGCAGCAAAGATGAAGAACAGCGAACAGGGAACAATGAGAGAGCTGCTGCTGCTAAAAGGCGCAGTTGAACTATGTAGAATTACTTGTATATCGCAGAAGTACAATTGAAATAGCCGTTCAAAAAATTCGAATAGCATTTTGAGTTCGAGACTAATACGCGCTTGAATATATAATGTGCGTGCTATTTAGCCAGAAGATATGTCTATTGTTTGTTTCTAAGTATTGAGTGACGTAATAATATATTTTAATGCCGGAGGGGTAACAAATTGAAAAGTGGATATAGCGAGGGTAAGGTTAGGTGATATAAATTTATTATCGATACAATCAGCTCATAGAGCTACATTTTAGTACCCAAGCTGCACTGCCCCACCATAGCTCTAGTCTGTTTTCATGCCCATTTTAAATTTGCTATCCTCTCCGGCATATTGTAAACTGTTTTCTTTCCATTTTGATTTTTCAATGTTATTCGGTCATTCTTACAAATTCGTTGAATGCCACCTCATTATCAATTGATCAATTCAGTGCATTGTTTGCGAGTGATAATTAGCATAATGCTACCTTGTTTGGAATCAACGACTATCGGATGAGAGACGACCATTGAATTCTACAGAAGAAGCTGCTGGCGAATGAGGAATGAATAGAGATTGCGAGGAGGATTGTAGAATGGAGAATGACTGAATGAAGGAATGACGGAATGAAGATTGGGAGAGGCAGGGAGGGGAATGGTGCGCACTGCAGGGAAACTGTGAAGAGATGAAGAGAAATGAGAAGAAACTCGTTCTTTGCCAATATAGAAACTGCAGAAACAGATAATTGAAAATTGAGAAGAAGAGACGTGGAAAGGAATTCGCACAGAGGCTGCGCGTGCTGGAGGTCCACGAGAATGAGAATGGCTGCACAGAAAGTGACGATGTTGGAAGATCGGAGCGAAATGGGATTATGATTTTTGGAGTGCTGTCAGAAATTAAAGAAGGAAAATCAATTGTCAAAGTTAAAATAAATTTTTAAAAATAACAATTATTGTGGAGATATATGATTTTTAGCGAAAAAATATTGTTCATTCAAAAATGGTGAAAAAATCCAATTTGGCATCAATGTTCAGACTAAAAAGAAAACTTTAGAAAATATAAAGCAAGGATTCGAAAATGCTTGATCTTCCTGAAAGCCTAATACGCAGAAGTCGGGCTGGATTTATAAGATGCGGAAGGAAATGAAGTATGCCAAATATGGCGAATACAGAGAGAAGGAGGTAAGGAAAGGGAAGAAGTAACTCGAGCCTTACAGCTGGTAGATGAGGAACGAAACAGAAATAGTAAAGAGTAAGAGAGAGAGAGAGGGTGAGCGCGGAGACAACCAAACAAGGCTCGTTCATTTCCGCCTAAGGGCAAATACTGCACTGTACGTGGAACGAGAGAGAGAGAGAAGAGAGAGAAGATGGAAATAGGACAGAGGAAGGAAGGAAGGAAGGAAAGAAAGGAACACATACCTGATCGATCGAATATTTCGGGTTTGCGAAGCGAGGAGGCTGTTTGGAAGAGAGTGGATGAAGGCACAGGTGGAGGAGGGAACGAAGGGGGAGCTTGCTGAGGAGCCGATGCTGACGATGTCGAGAGATGAGACGAAGGAATAGGGCTGAAACTCGAATATTCGTTGTTTTAATTTTAAAATGTTGAATAAAGAAAACGAGGTGTAAACAGATAATTAGTAAAGTCTTCAAATTTTCAGACATCCCCAAATTCGGAATGAGTTGTTTTTTTCTGTAAAATTTGAGTCTAGAGCAGTAGTGTGCGGATGTAAAATTGTGCAAAAATTCGGATTCAAAAGTAAATTTTTCCAAGATCCGAAATTGGAATACCCATTTTTCGCGATTTTAAATCGCAATTCCACACACCCTTGATCTGTATAAAATGACCACTAACAAAAAAGGTTTTTAATGAAGATCAATCTTTTCCTAAACAGTACCAAGTCGTATTTTTGTGAGTTGAAGTTTTAAGAAAATTACTTGTAAAATACTCAGATTTGAAAATAATTTCCTTATAATTGCAAAAGAAAAAGAAAAACTGCATAAACTTACGGCGGAGGAGGCAAATCGAGAGGTGGGGAGCGTCTGTCGTCCTGTCCGTGCAGAGGCGTTCCTGTGCCTGAGCCTGGGCCCATTTGGTCTGTGGCCTTCATTCTGCAATGCAATTCATTCATTCGAGGGAATTGCAGAATCGATTCGACACATTCTCATCTCTCAGATCCAATCAGGCAAATTCAGGCAATTCAATCGTCCTTCGCCCGATAGCCATCGGTCAACATGCATAAATGCAGAATGTCATTGAAGGTGAAATCGAATTCTCTTACTCTCAAATGGAAAATACGATGCAAAGTTGAGATGAGAATGGCATTGCACTCTGACTTTCTTGATTTATGCGATTGGAAATTTTGTAAAAAGCAATTTTCTCGAAAGGTAAACATTTTAAAATATATATATATATTTATATAATTGGAAACATTTCTTTCAGAAGTGTAGTCAAGTAGAAGATAGATGAATGCAATGATGCACGAACTCGCCTTCAAGAAACTTGACTTAGAGTGTTCCTTAACAATTTCGACTTCGATTTCGCGAATTTTCAAATCAAAATTTAGTGCATCCCTGAATGGATGGCCGGATGTTTTTTCTTGAATTCAGAACGAATTTTGACGAAAGTGCTTTGTACAGTCCTGATTACAAAAGTTTCATTTTCAACCCGATATTTTTCTCGAAAATTTATGTACTTACGAAGATCTGTATACGGCAGCAGACTCGTCTAGTGGATTGGAGGCGACCGACTCGTTGAGTCCGTCCCTGGTCGTGTTGGCCGTGTTCAGCTGAATGGACGACGAACGCAGGGAGTTTGTGTCGTCCCTGCAATAGGAAATCAATCGGTCAGTTGAAACAGAAACAACAACAGCACATAAAACATGGAAATGAAGAGGAGAGGCAGGACGCAACGGGAAAGGCAGCAAGGTAAAAGGGACTGTGGCCTTGAGACAAAATGCAGATTGCTGAATGCAGAATGAGCTGGAGAGAGTGGGGAAAGGTATGAAGGACATAAAAGGGAAGATACACAGGAGGACTGAAACTAGAAGAGATGATATCAGACCGATGACGGAGACGGACAGGCAAAGGAGGAGGAGGGGGCGGAGCCTGAGGAATCGGAATGGGAATCGAAGTGGACATCGATTGAAGGGAATACCAGAAGAATATGCCGAATGGAGACAAACAACGCAGCAAAAGAGGGAAAGATGGCTGGTTGATGCGCTGCGGGATGCACAAACATGCAGAAAGGGAAAGAAATTGCTGATAAGGAAAAAGGCGAGTGAATCATAGATTGTGGATTGTCTTCTGACTGTGAGACTCACATAGTGACTGTCCTGCGTCTCTCCTCGTTGTACACCAACTCCTCTTCCTGATCGCGATCTCGGTCCGCTTCCAGCTGAAATCCGCATTTATAGGTCAACAACACATTTGCATATATTCAAGGAATAAAAACGGGATTATGAGGAAAAGGTATGCAGATTTAACAAATCCAACAGAGATCCGAAAGTGAGAAGGATATTTGGCTGGGTGAAATCTGTGGAAAAAGAAAGGAGAAGGTAAAATGAGAGAAGGTTGGAATGCACAGTCATCTGGCAAGGGAGGGATGACTCATTCTAGGCAAAGGCAGAAAATAGAAGAAGAGATGCATTTTAGATGGACACGCAAATATTGCACAGTTGGAGTATGTGTGTATGTCTGTACGCTATGCACTGTATGACTTGCTAGCGAATGGAATGCAGTGAGAAGTGTTGAAAATGTTGGACTTTGATGGAATTTCAGATTGCATTTCACATTCAGAAATAATTCTCGAATTATAAATATCGCGCGCTTCGAAAAGTCAGAATTCATACGCTAAATTAGTCAACAAATTCTTAAAGTTGAACAGGAATGGAAAGAAAGCAAAAGCATGAGAATACTACAGGGTGCGCGAAAAATCTGGGCTGTTTTTCACTTTCAAAATTGTGTAGATAGATAACATTGGTAGATGAGAAGATAATATTTAATATTCAAATTTTTAGAAAACTTTAGTTATTATTGTCTAGGGATGGGCGTTTAAGAAACAATCAAAAGCGGCCCAGACTTTTTGCGCTCCTTTTAATACCCAAAAGGAATAACAGAAGATTGAACATTTTGTCAATCGATTTTGTTGTTTTGAAGACAAATTTGAGTATCAGTTTCTCGCTAGAAAACTAGATAAGAAGTTCGCAACGATACATTTAAACTAATGCCATGAGACTGCTAATACAGTGATTTTTCAATGTTTTTCTGTTAGACATGGCAAAGGTAATTTGAGAAAGTGATTTGATGAGAAGTTTCCAAAAATGGATATAAAATATGCCAATTGTGAAGGTAATGAAGAAATCGTTAGAAAATACTCACAGGTGCATCGTCAGCCATGGGAATTGGTGAAGCGACAGTCGTGGGTGGAGAGGTGTTTGGCAGGGGTGGCGGAGGCACATTTGGATGGATGATCTGACTGCTCGACACCGCTGAAATGATAATCATAGTTGTTTGAAAATCCGAATTAATTATGATGCTAAAATGGTCGAAGTCTTATTACGGAAAGTTTCATCTTATATCACACCTTGAATTCTAAATAATTTACGAAGAAATCTGTTTTCAGAAAAAATCTATACATGAAGCGTTTCAAACATTATGCACGTCCCAAAACATTTGCGTGCCATTGTCAACTTTAATTTCATGGTTAAATTATTTATGAATGATAACATACCTGGTCTGGCGGTGAGTGGTTCTTCTTGGAGTTCTGCTGCCTTCTCAACAACATGCAGCGGTCCTTCCGTTGCTTCCTTCTTGATCGCCTCTTCGAATTTGACCGTCTTCTTCTCTTCAGAAGTGTCTTCTCCCTCACTCTTCTCAACATCGTCGTGATGCTGTTTTTCGTCACTCATTGCTGGCTGAAAATTCGAAAATAATTTCATTGGATAATCGACTTTAGTTACAGATTCGAATGTATTGAAAGGTTCTAACATGTAACGATACAGACCTAATTTTAAAAATTATAAGACCATCTAAAAATAGTAATACTGGAAAGTCAAAGTTTAGAACACCATTTTAATAAATTCTCAAGATCTTAGCTTGATCTTCACTCGATTTGTTGTTTTTTTTTTTTCCATTTCAAAGATTTTAGACAATCCCAGACTTATTGAATAGCATTGAATTCGCAGAAACACTTGAAAATTTCTAAAAGCATTCGAAAAACATCATCTAACATCAGCTTCTAAATCCTCATTTGCGATATGCATTTTTATGTATGCGCATGCATTATTTGCGTTTTTCCCGCAAAGCTATCAGTATCAGAAACACTACCATAAGAAGCGATAATGCGCGAAAAGTCATTGATAAAAATAAGCAGAGGGAAGAAAGAAAACAGATCATTGATCTGGGTGATGGATTGGAACTGAACTGCTTGACTGCTTGCTAACTATGAGAAGGAAGGGAGATGCATGCGTCTGTCAACAAGAATACTGTCAACAGGCAGACAGACAGAAGGCAGAAGGCAGCACGTGCAAGGCAAACACAACTCCAATTGTTATGTCTCATCCTTCCATTCTCCCACATTTCAATCTGCCATTTTGCATTTGCCTTTTCACTCCCTTCCCTGCCTCTTTTGGCTGTTTGCATTCTGTATTTCTCAACTCTTCGATCACATAACCCAACGACCCACCTTGCTGCTCGTCAACGACCCCTGTCCCTTGCCAAGCTTTGCCAATTCCAGCAGCAGTCCCCGAGGATCGTCGCTTTCTCGATCTCCTTCCTCTGCAGATTTCTCTTCTTCAGATAACAGCTGACCGTCTTCAACCGAGACGTTGATGTCTTCTTTCTGAAAAAGAATTTCAATTCACAAAAATCTGAGGAGAATACAGCTCGTTAAAAGCTGTTCTTGTAGTTGTCCCTTCCAGCTCTCTATTTCATCATTTTGTTGTCTCGTAAGTCTCAGGTCTACTTTCAAGAGCAACCTTATCACTTTCCAGTTGATTCTATTTCGAAAATCAGCAAATAAAAGTAAAACTACCTGATGGTAGGGACTTGCAGCGAGCGGTGACTTGTATTCCGAGTCGGAAATGTTTTCCGTGGAAGTTCTGACGAGAGGGGAGATTGGATGTGTCGAGGCAGTACTGTGGGACGGTCCGAATGGGGATGGAGAGGGACCGACCACTGTGAGGGGAGAGGCGAATGAGGCACTGCTCACACTGCGCAGTTCGTCTGATTCCTCCTAAAAACGACAAAATGATATAATAATTGAGAATTATAGTGTGTCAGAATATTGCAAAATGTTTCTCTTCAGGCCTGCGAAAACGGTTTTCTATGTGAAGATAAAACCCTAAAGAGACTCAGATGTGCTTACTCGGTATTCTCAAGTTTTTATGCGATTTTAAGAAATTGTGGAGACACAAATTCACGCAAATTGCATATCCACCATACATGAAAATCGGACATTATTTACGGGGCACTCTCTATATAACGCAACAAAAAATAAAAACTGTCGAATTTTCAACTACAATTACAAGAAACTCAGTTTAGATTTTGATCACTAAAATCTAATGAACCACTTCAACTGTAAATTTCAAGCACCCAAGTGGGTAATTGGATGATGCAATTGATTGACGACTGCAAAAAGGACTGCAGCAAGAATTGAAACAGGCATACAGGTGGATCAATAAGGAAATAAAGAGATGAAGAGTAAAGAGGTAAAGAAGGGAAGGAAAGGGAGGGACGGGGTCAAATGAGCGGGGAGAGGTCAGGAAGGGGTAGACAAGGCAACCTACAGCCTGCTGACTGTAGCTTTGTAAGGAAGAAAGGAGGAGAGGGCAAGGGAAGGGGGCGGCAGTCGGGTGAAGGACGAGGGAAGATGAGGATGATGAGCAGATATGCCGCTATTAGGGGAGAGATTGGGATTGATACGACGGATTGCGATATATAGGGGATAAAGGTGCGAGGAGAGGTAGATGAGGATGGGAATGTATCGCCTGAACTGCAAAATACCGCACTATGTCGCGAAATTAGTGCGCTTATTTTTCATAGATGAAAAATGTTGAATATTTTCCTCTATCCGGAATAACTCAATTCTGATAAATGATGGCAGCATGAATGAGTAGATGTGTAAGACAGAAAAGCATGGAAAAGTACAAGTAATGGCTTACAAAATGATCACAAATTACTCTAGCACCTAATGTGACAATTTTCCTAATGCGAATCATGGGGATAATCTAAGAGGTGATAAATTAATTTCGCATGATCGTATAAAATTTTACAAAAAATCACAGAAGTGATTCTTCAAAGAAACAAACAGGTGGATTAAGGTTTCAATTTTTTAAATTCTAAATCGGAGTCGAATTTAAAACTTTTCATGACTCCGGAATCGGAATAGAAATTCCGAGTGCCCCTTGATACAAACAAGTGCTATTTGTCCTTGTTCAACGTACTTTCATGATTATTTACGGGCGAAACATGCTAGAGATTTATGACGCGCAAATGTGAAAAGTGAGATATGCATATCGCTGCGATAAAGGGAGAAATTTTTCACATTACAGGAATTCGCATAAGCAAAAACCGACAGAAACTCAGCATGATACCGTTTCTCTCGCATAAACTCACTGAAGTACGAGGTGAAAGTTGTATGCAAGAAAAAGTAAATCGGTATCATAACACACAATGCGACTGAATATAATCTATATTAATGCAAACTTGTATTCTCTCCGTCTGATTGATTAACTACATCCCCATCTACTACTGTACTATAAGAAGGGAAATTTCAGATAAATTTACTATTGGCAAACAGATCGTGGAGGGATTATATGATTTAAAGGAGGCTGAAGAAAATATGCGGTAAGAAAGAACCAATTTGGAATGGAAATGAGAAAGGGGATATGATATGGGAATATAGATGAGAAAATCGCACGGGGATCAGAGAGAAAGAGAAACAAAGACCGAAAGAGGGAATTGAAGTGGAATGGGCAAAATAAGCAAATACAATATGGAGCGGGACAATATTGCAAAAAGTGGAGGTATGAAAAACGAGCGTTTGGGCATCCACACTTCCACGGGAAGCCATTCAGAAACAGAAACAGAATCGGATTCTATTCAGTTTCCATCTGTAGTGACTTCGAGTGGAATTCCGAAACAAACACATGAAGGCAGAAATGACGAATACAGGAAAAATGAACGGAATGGGAAGAGAATAAATAAATGAATTGAGAGTAGACAAGATTGTGATTTGTGAAGGATTTTGATACGACTACCGAATTTGAAAAGTTTCAAGAATTAAAGTAATGATAATCAAATTCGCGCTAATATTACAGAAGGAATTACGAAAAATGAAAACTAAAATTGAAAAAAATTAAAATCAAGTAATTTCTACCTCGTTGATGGTGTCCAAATATGCTGGAAGAGAAGTTTGTAGAAGAGCTGGCAGTGGAGGCAGTCTGAAATGAAAACCAATAAATTCGATTCATCGTAAAAATGAGAATATCAATATTGCTCAGATTAACAGTTGAAAAGTGTGCGATTTTAAAATTTGAGTCTTTGCTCATCATCTGTTTCAACCTCAAAATCTCATGTGGAGTATAATTTGCTTGTCACGAATTGTATAAGATTTTGATTTCGAAACGGAGAGAAATTTAGACAGAGAAAGGTGTAACATTTAATCCAACTTCCTATTAGATACTGACGAAGCATGTGATCAATGAGTAAATCATGAATTCTGATCAAAATTCATCGGAAATTCACATAGAATACGCTGATTACGGCAGTCACATCAAGAAAACACAATTGATCCCAAATAATTTTGAAGTTTAGTTTCGGAATTTGAACTGTTACAATATAAGCTAAATTTAAATTTTGTTGATGTATTGTGAAGTGCCTAGTTGAAATTCGAGGCCAAACTGCGGAGTTATTTGGTAGCTTTATCGTTTTGAATTGATTTTAGTAATCAGCTTAACTGATTTTGGTTTACCCACCAATGTTTCATAGAATTCACTATTTACAGTTGGCACGTCTTGTGAAGAATTTCAAATTTAAACTTCAAACAAAAACAAAGGATTTACCTCTCTTCATTGTCAGAAGATGATGAAGTCTCAGGTAGACTATCGGTGTTGAGCAGAGACAGAACGGAGCTGGGTGCAGCTGGCTGAGTTTGTGGAAGGTGAGACTGATCTTCTGGATGCTGCTCCTGATGATCTGAGTCCGATAGGTTTTGGTCCATCTGAATTTTATATAAGTCAGTAATAAAAGTGAGTTTTAGAAAGAATTGACTTTATTCGCCAGTTTCAAATAAAAAGAAGTAAAAATGGCTCAAAATTAATTACGATCGATCAATTTATGAAGGCCAACCTCCACGTCCCGTTCGCCGTTCTCGATCTCCTTTTTGCGGCTGGGGAAAATGAAAATTCGCCAGGTTAACAATAATGCCTGAAATATACGATTTTTTATTGTGATTGTCCGCGTTTCTTATTTAACAGACACAAAGGCTGTGCATGATGAGTAAGAAGGGAGAAAGGGGAGCGAAGAAAGGGAACATTCAAAGGACGTGCGAGCTGGACTGTTGCAAATAGAGGGAGGGAGGGAGGTAAATTAGCTGTGATTACAACTAATCACACAAATTAAGACATTCTATTCGAAGTTCAATGGAATTGTTGTAGAAAGTTAGTGAAATGGGGAATGGGGGAAAAAAGGAGTGAAGTCGAGAGGTGCAAAGCAATTGCAGAAATGAAGCAAACTGGATGAGGAGAGAAGGAACGAGGAAGAAGGAAGACCTGAAGACTCGCCACTACGTTGCAGAGGAAGAACACAGAAGCAGAGACAGAAGACACTAGCACGAAGCAATTAGGCTCGACGAAACACGATCCACGAATATGAAAAGAGAAAAAGGGATGGAAGGAAGAAAGGGGGAGGAATGAGGATGAAGCAATGAAAGGAAACAGTGGAGGGGGGAAATTGACTGTAGAGGGAAGGCACACTCACAAAAATAACAGATAAAAACGGACGATGAAAGAATAAAGAATATATATATATACCAGCAGAGTGGATAATAGGGATTGCAGAAACGAGGCAAAGGGAGATGGTCGGGGGATTGGTGGCGAGGAAGAGGGGGATGTTCCATTGTGCGACAGCAGAAGAGGACGTCGACTGCTGGAAGATACCAGAGTTAGATCAGAGGAAGGCATTCAGGCGAGTTGTTGTATAGGAATATTGACGATGAGCCATAGGGGCAGGCAGATGCTGGCAATAAAATGGCCGGCCAGGAGGACAGAGGGAATAAATGGGTGCAAGCACACAGGCCGGCTTATTGATGCTGATAGCGAGGAACAGGAGAAATATAGCGAGGAATCAGGGGGAATCGAGGGAATGACAGACAAGACTGTCGAGTGGCAAACAGCCAAACAGCAACTTGCAACTGCAGTCAGTCAGTCAGTCAGTCAGTCAGGCAGACAAGCAGGCAGGAGCAGAAAGTGCCTCGTGAATCAGCTGGGAGAAGAAACAAGCAGAGACACGGCACGGTTTGGGTTACAGAAACAATGGAATTGCGAGGGGAGAGGAAGGGGCAATGGAAAGGAGATAGCCAGCAGGTTGCATTGAGATTGAAGGGTAGGAGGGAGGAGATTTCAGGTCAGATGAAAGCGATAGGCTAGCGGGAAAACAACAGAATTCGATTCGCGCAAATTGTTGAAATTGAAATTCGATATGCAATTCGACGATTGTGAACATGAAAACGAAAACGAAATTGAAAATGGAATTGAAATTGAATGATTGAGTGGATGAATGAAGAAAGAAACGTTGTGCAAATGGTGATCATGTAAAACAAACAATGAATATGACATGGATTTGTCAATCTGCCTGATGAGAGTGAAAATGGATTGGATGGAGTTTGTGCTGTCCTGCTCCTAGTTCCCAGCACAGGCAATTTCATGCAAATACACACACAAATCGATGCATTGCATGGCTTTTCACACACAAACCATTCAAAGAAATCATTCGAGAGATACAGACACAATAAAATGATCAATACGTGGATCTGCATCGTCAAATAAAGTGGACTCATATTTATCAATGAAAAAGTCTGTATTGACAAACTAACGGAAAAGATCTCAAATGTGAGAAAATTAGGGAGTTCGCAAAAAGCGAAATCGTTCGAAATGACGATATAGATCGATATAGCTATCGAATCGAATCGAGAATCGAAAAGGGAAAAATATTTGCGAGTAACTTACCTATGCAAAACTGAAGAGCGTCGACGGACCATTGAGATGTTAGAAGAAGAGAAGAGAAAGATGAGGAGCAGAGAAGGGTTGGCGAAGGTAAATGGTAAAGGCACAGAGAGATAGAGACAGAAAAGGAGAAGTAGACAGAGGCAGAGGCACAGACAGACGACTGGCTAATTTCGGTAAATAGATATGAGATGATAGATAATATGGATTGAGGAGGGGGACCGAGATGCAGAGAAATGCACGATAGAGAAAGCTGCAAAACTGACAAAGAAGGAAGAAGGCAAAGGAATGAAGGGAATTGGCTGATTGAATGACTGACTATGGGGAAGATTCGCGATTGATTGATCGACTACAACAACGATGCTTCTGGGAAAGGGAAGAAGAGAAGAACGGGGAATCCAAACAGAAGCACAGCACAATTCACATATTTTCAATGACAAACCGAGTAATCGCTGTTTTGTACAACACTCTGTATGCAACAGCGTGAGAAGATGAAGAAAAATTAAAATATCACGAAAAATGAATAAATATAGGATCGGGAAGGGGTCGAATTTTTCTGCAAAATTCTCATAATGCTTCACTCAAAGTGATTCATTTCGATGTAACTAAAAAATCTTGCGCCAGATTTCAAAAAGTCGGTTTTTCAGCAATGTTTCACTTTTGACGGACAATTGTGTACTTTTATTGCAGACTTCCGAAAAACTCGATATCACCACGTGAAAGAGTATCGTTCAATTATAAACAACTATGCTATTGGTCAATTATCGCTGATAATTAGGAACCTTTCAAACTAGTACCACTATTGAATCAAGTGAAAGGGGAGTGGATTGGCGGTTCCTACCTTAATGCTACCTAAATTTATCGAGCGATCAAATTTTTAAAATGAAAACAGTCATATGCTACTTATGAGCAGGGTTGCAAATTTAGACCCGAATAAAACCCGATCGGATCTTTATCTCCCTCCTTTGCGCTTCTTTTGCACTATGTCCCCTATGCTATTTCGTCGTTTTCTGTCTCTCACTCTTATATCATGTTCGAGTTTCAATGCTCGATCGGGTCTCAAATTTGCAACCCTGCTTTCTATCATAACATGTGCTCGGCCTTTGAGTTTTTCTCTCAAATAAAAAAATTCAAATTTAATGAGTATACAGCCAAAAATGATTGGGAAATAATCACCTGTTTGTACTTGAAATGCACATAAAATGTGCCCAAATGCGCTTCTAAGAAGGAAAATATATTGTTGTCTGTAAAATCTCCCTATAAAAAGAAGTTACTGATCTTAATTGAAAATTTGTTGAAGTTTAGAGATTGGATACTCAGAATTATGAGAAATCAAAACATAAAGTTGGTGTTGTAATAAAGACGTTGGCTCGAAAAGACGACAAAAATCAAATTTAAAAAAATAAAATATACTATATTGCCTTGCCCACTAACAATTTCAACTCATAATAAATTCTATCTCATTATTCGTATTTATATCTGCTCGATTTTATCTTTCAGAAAATAGAAAAATCTCGATATTATTTTAGACAAACTTTAAGCTAAGATTGTCGAGACAAACCCTATGATAGGTTGTTAGAAAAAAAACACCTGATAATAAATTGAAACTCACAAAATAAATCTCAATCTCTTCCTTGGTAGCCAAATATTTTTTGCTATTTAATTTCGCAATAAACTTCGCTATTAGAAATTTGTTATTAAAAAAGTTGATTCTACTATCAAAATAACTAGTTCGGATTAAAATAGCTAAACTTTCTTTGAGTTTATATAATTCAATATAATAATGTATATTTGCCCAAACGGATCTATCGATACCGATATGGATAAATATCCCGATATGGCTGAATATATTGATCAACTTGGCTTTGGCGTGGAACTCTGCGAGAGTATATTCAGCATTTTTCACTTAAATAATTATTTTAAAAAATGTCGCACATTAGTGACATATTATAAATATAATAATATCAATTTTTAAGTTAATGAATTTTGTAAAATATTCAAAACTAAAAATCTTATGTATGAATTTTATACAGATAGAATTTTCCTAGGCTATGTCGAATCCACTACACATTATGGTGCATTTTTCACTTTATTTATACATCACTCACTCGGTAAGTAAGACATTTTATATCTGAAACTTTTTCTTTTAAATTATTAGTTATTTTTGATTAGTAAGTTCAACATATATATTTATTTTTAGCAATGCTTGGTCAAAATTCTTTTGTTAGCGAACATGCATATTCCTTTTTGATTTCTTTATTACGACTAATTTCATTCATACTTGGGATACGAACGATCACGATATTAATGAAGAAATCGGCCAAATTTTCAACATTTGAAAAACAGTTGCTATCGCTATTAATATTGAAATGTGTCCATGCATTAATTAGCACCACTTTTGTGAGTTGATTATTTCAGGCATAACTCCATGTATATTTTAGGAATATTATCAGCGTTATGCATTTTTTAAAAATATGTGTTGTATGCATATTGGTGATGCACTGGTAAGCATTACTTATATATAAAAAGTAAGATATATATAAATCATTGATCTAAATCAATTGGATTTAAACTCTATATTTTTGATAATATATTCATAGGTTGAAGGTAGTCAAATCATGCAATATTTATCTCATAAGTCTTTTTTGTAATACAAAAAAGTATGAAAAGTTTGAGCCTGATTCCATTTGATTTAATAGGATTTTTGACCTCTTTTCTGGTCACGATCCACTCAACAATAACCTAATGAGAGACTTTGATTCGGAAACCCTTTTTTACTTGATTCTCTGATTTCACTTACAGAAAAATACACTGACTTCCAAAGCGTGTTTATTTCATGGTGAGAGAAGTGGTAATGAGATGAGTTTGAGATCAAATGAAAAATGAAATTTTTGGGGAACGCTAATTTTGTAAATAGGGAATTCTGCCCATACAGCAAATTAAACAAAAAAAAAATATTATTACTTGACCCCTAACCTTGTTCTGCTCATTTATTGGTTACTTCATTGTTCAGATTTATTATGAAATGATTCTATCATTGGAATTTATGATTGGAAATGTGATCAAATTTGTATCCTGTGCAATGGCAATTCAACGAGCGAGGGCATTTTCTGAGTATGAATATAAATTCAGACCTAGGGAGGATTTAAGCCCAAATAGTCCTGTGATCTAACCCCATAAGATTTTAAAAATGTTTTTTTTCTCTAGCTTGAAATTTTCAAAGAATATTCAGGGGAGAATTTTGAAGTCATAATTATGATTGCATTTTGCGATTCCCTTCGTCTATTTTTGAGAATGTGACTCAAATTCTTCCTAGATCTGTATAAATTTCATTGATCTTTCAAACACTATTTTAGTAAACCAAATTATCGAATCATAAGCCTCAACAAATACATATTCGTTGCTTCATTGATAATTAATACGCTCATTTATCAATTTATGAATGCAAAAACCTTTTATCGTATCATATTTGTTGGCAATGAGCCATATAAGAAACATGGAAAAAGATTGAATAGTCGTATGAAACATAAAGCACATCTAGCAATTGATGAGGATGATTATTGGAATATTATGATGCTCAATGATTTATATCAATCTATGGAGTACTATGTAAGAAAATCCATATCAGAGGTGTTCAGAATTTGAATCTTTAAAATTTCGAAATTGAAATTGGAATTCCAAAACTTCCGAGGTCGAAATTTTTCGTAATCGAAATTCAGAGCACCCCTGACGAATATGATATTTTTAACTATACTTTCAACCGGATGAATATAATTCCAAATTCAGAATTCTTATGTTCAACACATGACGATTGTCATAGTAAATGGAATATTAATTCCGATTTTAATCTGGAGTGCCGTTTATTTGTTGAAGAAACTCAAGAGACAGCTTAGCAAAATATCGAAGGATCTGAGGAAAAGTGAAACTGGCTTGAGTCGACGGCTGATAGCTCATGTAGGAAATTTGCATGAAATATTTCCTATGAATGATGGATATTGTTTCAGACAATGATTGAAATAATCACTCATGGTGCTGGAATTTTTTTCTTCATGTCGTCGAATCACACCAAGAGAAATGATTTTCTTGTAATAATATTCATAGAAGGCTAAATGAGAACTGCAAGACGATCATGACACGAGACATGACGAAATAGCAGTAGAAGGCAATTAATAAAAGTAATAAGTAGTAAGCTCATTAATAAAAGTAGTAAACAAAAAATTCAATAGCTTTTGTTCACTACTTACTACCCCCGTTTTCCCACAAACTGCAATTTCTTCCTAGCTTCTCTGCACTTTCATTCATAAATCTCTCGCTCGAAAAAGTTGCAAATTGTGGGAAAACGGGAGTACCTATTAGTTACTACTCTTATTAATTGTCGTAGGGAAATAAACACTTCCCTGATTTCATGCATCCTATTTTGCTCAAGTCTCGCATCATGATGCCGTAAGGTTTCCATATAGCCCTTCAAAGTTAAATAAGCTATTAAAATGAATTTAGCTATACATAGGTGATATTGCAGCATATGGTCCACAAATTCAGTTTTTGACACTATATTTCCTGACTAAAAGTGCAATTAAGGTAGAATAGTGAAATTTTTTAATAATTATGATATTTATCTATACAGTTCCCATTGAATTTTAGCGCTTAGAAGTTCAAAATCGTGAAAAATCGAAGACGAAAAATATCATGGTGAGGACTTTGGCACGAAAACCAGACAACAATCAAATCCAGAGAAATAAAATCTATAACATTGCGATTCCGAATAACGATAATAATGCTGCCTGATAGATGGAGCAATTTAACTATTTATTTCTTTTGCTTAATAAACTTACGGATATTTTGGGTTTATTATTGTACTTCGATTTTTTATATTCAAATTTGTTCATTTTAAGTCTCTTTGATTTTGTAGTGACGTTTTTGATCTCAAGAAATACATATTTTTGCAGGTGAATTTATTTTGATTAATTTTGAGAAAGTTATCTTCATAAAAGGCAAAATATCGACACAAAATTTCATACCCACCATACACAAATTGAAATGATAACATTCTCTTAATACAAAGTGAAAATGCATCTGCGCTCGCATAAATCAAAATATGAAAATGTAAACTTAATTGTAAAATATTTTAAAGAATATTTATTTGAGTTGCAATTATCCCTCATCACTTTTGGATGTCTTCGAAAGTTGTCTGTATCATGTGCATCGACTTATTATTTATTGGAGAGAATGTCGATGTTCAAAAATTACACTGTTCCTCTTACCTCTCTTCGACACGACTCACTATTTCGCTACAAATCCGATTTCTAACTGCGGAATGAATATCGACTTTCTCTCCAATCAACGAGACCTGCCTACAAGCTTCGTTTGTGTGCCCTGCATTTGCTGATTCATTGTGCTGTTTTTGAATTTCCATTTTTCAAACTTTATTTTTATTTCGATTTTTATTATTTTTTCAGCTTTTCCGTGTTTTTCCTGATTATGTAAGGATCTGCAATGCAGCTGCTGTTCCGAAATATCAAATGGAGCAGCGGCATCTACCGGGTGATACGCAATTCATCAACCGTAAGAGAAGTCCCTTATTCAAGAACATTTCTTATTTGTTGTTCAGGATTCGATAAAAACGAGTCGACTTCGGAACATCGGAATAATCGCTCATGTGGACGCGGGCAAGACGACGGTCACAGAACGACTGCTCTTCCTGTCGGGGGCCACTCGATATGTTGGCAATGTCGATTCGGGCAACACTGTCACCGATTTCCTAGAGATGGAACGAGAAAGAGGTGCGGTTTTTGTTGAAAATTATGCTCAAAACTTAACTTCTTATCGAAAACATTAACGATTTATTTTCGAATTTGCAATGAATGAAATCGCATGTCTCATTTCACACTCTTTTTATTCTGTGTATCTGTCGAAGATCTCTTTAGATTTGAACGATATTTATTGGAATTCTATTTTGAAATTTCAATGTTCCCCCATTTAGGCATCACAATTCAGTCGGCAGTGGTGACATTCAGCTGGCAGAACCACGACATCAGTCTCATCGACACTCCCGGACACGTCGATTTCACTAGTCAGTAACAAATCAGGCTTCCCCCAGATTTACCCGTTTCACAAATAAGTTCGAGAGGTGAACGAATTGAACCAATATTGGGTAAAAAGAATCTTGGGCATTGCTTGATCCTTTTCTCCTTTCTTTGCTTCAATAATTTGATTTGCAGTGGAAGTCGAACGGAGTGTGCGAGTGTTGGACGGAGCAGTGACTGTAATCGACTCGTCTGCTGGAGTGCAGGTTCGTAACTTGAATTTGTTTCAAACAGTAAGAAATATTGAATAGATTGGCCATGGAAGTAAGCAATCCATTTTCTTGTTCTTGGAAAATAAACTTATTTTTTCTTCACTTTAAAACATAACTCTTTTAGGCTCAAACATTCACAGTCTGGAAGCAAGCGAAGCATTTTGGAGTTCCTGCGATTTTCTTCCTGAACAAAATGGACAAAGCGGGATCGAATCTGGAACGAAACATCGATTCCATCGAGCACAAACTCGGGGTCAAAGGCAAGGCTTTTTTAATGTAAATTTTCAAGCAATAGAAAGATACGTGCAATTTTTTTCAAAACCTAGAACATTCAACTGTTAAAATTTCAATTACAACCAGTGATTTACAGTCGATATCTTTCTCAAAAAATGAGATAAGACTACTTGTTTTTAGTTGAAAATAGTTTTAAAAAATATCAAAATTTTTCTAGCTGATATTGAAAAATCGCCATGTTCATTTTTAGTGATCACGAAACTGCTTTGAAAGATCTATTTTGTAACAGATATGTTCACTCATTCTTGCTGCCTAGAGTGAGAAAGAATAAATTATGAATTTTAACACAGCTAGAGGCGGCTTACTTTCAATAATTTCTCTGCGGTTCAAAATAGATACATTTCCAGTGCTCCCTGTTGTTATGCCCCATTACAAGGACGGTCATCTGCACAAACTCGTCAATTTGCTGGACTGCAGTCAGCTCGTTTTGGACAACAACAAGGAACAGTGGACGGCTATTGAGGTTGGAATTTTAAAGTCATTTAGTCGATTTCAAAGATGTGTGTTGAAATATCAGGGAGGAAAATGATTTTGGATCGGTAT
The DNA here is from genome assembly GCA_964036155.1 of Diploscapter coronatus. Lineage (NCBI taxonomy): Eukaryota > Metazoa > Nematoda > Chromadorea > Rhabditida > Rhabditidae > Diploscapter > Diploscapter coronatus. The sequence continues at coordinate 19,854,856 of OZ038423.1, read as the reverse complement.
CTTTTATCACATTATTGCTCGTCTTTGACAAAAAACAAAATGAGTTGTGCAGAGCTTCCTCGTTCAAACCTTCTTGCTAATCCAACTATGCATTTGAAGGAAAGAAAATTAACAATGAGAGTAATTTCAGAAGAAATCCTCTGCTTTCGATGAATATTTGAGGCAGAAGGAGACGCTCTGCTACGGAATTTCTGAATTCGATCCCGGATTCATGGACAATTTCTTGAACAAGCATGAGGGAGATGTCACGAAAATCTATGACGAGGATATTCGTGCAGGTACATGTACAGAGATGCATCTATGTATCACAAACACGTGAAGTCTAAAATAACACTTTTGTCTAATGAGCGTAGTTTTTTCTCGATATTTTCAAATTGGAGCGAATATATAGAGCAACGATAATGTGATTTTGCTTATTGGATCGCGTGATATTGTAGAAACTTCACTTTCTTGAAAGTAGTAATAAAATGAAAAGTCGAAATAATTATCAAATAACTGGCATTCAGCACTGCGGAAAATAACCATTGATCGGAAAGCAGCTACTTTGTCATGCGGAACAGCACTTCGTTCGACACAAAGCGTATGCCTTTTTAAAAATAATTAGGATCTTTCGGGTCAAAATAGTTTTTGTCTTTTTTTCAAAATGACAAGAATATTATTATTTTTTCTATATGGCAATATTAATAATCGAATTTTACTTTATAACAAAGAATCTAGTCTTTTCAAAGTTGTGCGAAAGATCCAATCATGGACTCTATTAAGAAAGGAAAAAAAACATCGTAATTGACTAATTGCAGGTTCGTCCACTTCTCGACCAAATCATCCATTTCCTGCCATCTCCCGAGGAACAGCATCCCGAAACCATCAAACTCATGGGGCAGAAATTCTCCGGGCTTCTTTTCAAGGTATTCATTTTGTTAATAATAAAAGGAAATCCGATTTGTGAGATGCAGGATCTATTTGCACATGTAATGTTTGGAATTATCTACTGTCTGAATCCGAAATATATCGTACTTATTCCTCGAAATAGCTAATGTGATAATTAAATATTTAGCATTTTTTTAAAAAATCTTCTCACTACTCCTCCTCTCTTGTATATGTGAATGTTAATTCATACAATTTTTCTCATTAGTCTTAATTAGGAGAGATAATTTGGTTCATTTACCAGTCACAATATTCTAAATTTCAAATATCATAATGTTTTGATTCATCGTTCGTTTTCAAATCCACACAGCTGGCTTATAGAAGAAAAATAGAATGAACTTGAAGGAAGAGAAGAAAAGACGGGTTCATAAAGGTTAACAGTAACAAGATATTTTCAGATCACGCACAACAAGAGGAAGAATCGCAACAGTTACATCAGAATTTACTCCGGCTCTCTGAAGACCAATTCTTCCGTTTTCAATACAAACCAGTCCAGAGTTGAAGGTCCTTTGAAGGTTTGTTGTTGAAGTTTTTTATGGAATATAAAATGAAAGTGCACAATATCATGCTTTTTAACGACGGGAAACAACGCCTTTAATCGATGCATTTCCATTATAAGGCACCAAAAATCATATGAACATACCATTTCTCGATGCTTACAAAATTTAGACGAAAATTAAAGATCAAAATTTAAGGAAAAAAACCGAGTTAATGTTTCCGAATGATTATCAAAAATCCGCTTCTGATTACCGTAATTGCAGCTATTCAAGCCCTGGGGAGAAGAATTAGAGCCGTGCAGTCAGACGAACGAGGGGGAAATTGTGGTCGTGACAGGCCTAGTGCACTCCATCACTGGCGACACGCTCCTTCAATCGTAGGTCATTTCATTTTCCTACTTCTGATTTCAAGATTCACACCCAATTAAAAATCGTGAGAAGCTAAATTTCTGAGAAACGACGTTTTCTTTTTCTCTTACGAAATTTTGATTCGCTCCAAAGAAAATGCGCAGCCTTCTGCCAAATTGCGTGATTTTTGCAGTTGACAGGGGGAAGAGAATAGTGAAATCGAGCTATATGACATAAAATGAGAAATCAGTATACAGTGTCACTTCATTAGCGATTTCGCTCTCAATTTTATGAGAGCAAGACTAAACTTTTGAATGCATCGAAATCTCTTCAGAGGATCATCAATTTTTACAGAAAGGTCGTGCACTTTTAAATTCGTGCAAAAATTATGAATGAAAAATATAAAGAGTTCACGATAAGATACAGCAAGTTCGAGCTGCATTTCTTATTAGTGATAGCCTTCGATAAGTGCTTGATAGAAATTTTCTATTACCGCGGTTTTGAAATTTCTGCAAAGTTCTAGTCTGGACGCAACCCTAACGTGAAGAGGTGACCAAATACTTTTGTACGCCACTGTATATTTGTCCACCCATCTTATCGATTTCGAATTAAGAGAGCAAGTGGCGTCCGAAATCGGGGAGAATCTGCGCGGCCGATTGAACGCCTATGGGAATCTGGGAGAATCTCCCCTCCATATCAAGAAGCACATCTCCGAATACCCTGTCTTCTCTGGTAATAATAATTCACTTTTACAGTAACGAAAAGGTTTGAAATCGAGCATGAATTTATGTTTCATTCTTGATGCAATTCTTTCTATTGACGAATTTATTTGGAATTTAGCACACTTTCATTATTTCATTAATCATGTGCTTCTAATCATGAAAATTACGTCTGCGTAATCTTTTCTCTCAAACACTTTCTCGCTCTATATTTTCCTGTCCACGTACTATTTCTCGTTCTTTTTTCTTCTCCGCACTTTGGGAGGAAAGGTTACGCAGCCAATTGTCTTGTTCCAGGCATCGATGCCCCAGAGCCGGTCTTCTTCTGCAGTGTCGAGCCTCCAGACACTAAATCCACTCACGACTTCGAAAGGGCGCTTCAGAATCTTTGCAAAGAAGTGGGTTATACTCACTTGGTATTGAAATCTCTGCTCGCATCTTTCATCTTTCTTTCAATATTTTCCCGTTTAAAGAAACCAGGAATATGCAATTTATTCGTGCCGTTTTCATTTGGAAGCTTTAACCCAGAGAATCTAAAATCAATCTCAGCGAAGTTTCTTTTTTAAAATGACATAAAATTCTATACATGACCAGTTTTAGCATTCCCTTTCAGTTAAACAAAACAATGCTTGCAGGACCCATCTCTTCGAGTTCGTGTTGACAACGAAACAGATCAGACGATAATCGAAACAATGGGCGAATTGCACATGGAGGTTGTCAAGCACAAACTCGTCTCTGAGTATGGACTCAATGTGTTCGTAGGGCCGCTGCAGGTAATGATTACATAAAAATTAATGCAAGAGAAAGAATGAGTTGGGATAGAATCCATGCTTCGCAGCTCAATGTTATTTTTTCGCTACTTCATTTAGCAAAACAGTAGAAGGATTTCTGGGTTTCGTATTAAAAAATGTTCCTTTCAGGTAGCCTACAAGGAGATTCTGAAAACGCCCAGCATCACGCAGTTTGCGAAAATTCAAGAACCACTGGACGAGAAACGAGTGCAGTGGGTCGAGATGGAAATGTTCATTCAACACAAAACCGACGTCGGAAAATTCAAGGTTAGCTTCTTTGGAATTTGATTCGGTTCTATTGAAATCAGAAAATAGAAACATCTGAAAACACCGATATCGTGAAATGGAAATATCATTGAGAAGATAGAAAGATCGTGAGCACTAATTTTTGTTTTAACCCGTTTTCCATATTTAGATGTATGATATCAAGAAGATTTGAAATAGTCTAAACTGTTCAACATCAGTAAAGTTATTCGGGTAACTTGAAAATATAGCAGTATTGCACATTACAACGTGAAATGTGCAAGGAATGGAGAACTGTTTCCTGCCTAATCATAACTTCTCTTCCTACATTATTTTATCATGCTGCATCATTGCAATTCTGGAATATTGCCAACTCGGGCAAGACTCCAGTCAGATTGCCTGTGTATACTCACCCCTAAATTGGCAAAGGATAAAATCTATTATCGAATGATTGCGAAGTATTCCTTTTTCTCAGGGACGCAACAGTATTCGACATCCTTCCTAGCACAATCCCTTGTATATTTCTTAAGTTTGACAGAAAGTCTGCATATTTCTGATTATAAATTACCGTTAATTTTACAAATGCGAAAAATTGGGAGGAGAAACTTTGATAAAAAAACCTTATCAATTTTCAGCTTAAATTCGATCTCGGTCCCGAATGTCACTTCATCCGACCTGACTGGCAGAAGGCTCTGAGTGAGGGATGTCAGAATGCACTTCACAATGGACCACTCATCGGATATCCAGTTCATGTAAGACATTAGGACTCGTTCATCCTTAGTTGCAATGCAACTCGCTCGAAATAGCATTGGAAACCAAGAGCACAATAAATTATACAACCGGATGCAATCGCGCTCTTTTGATTTCCTATGCTATTTCGAGCAAGCTGCATTGCGACTGTCTGAACGGATCCTTAGATATTATTACAAAATTGCTACAAATTCTTTCAAAGAAATATATTTGACTTGCAGTCTTAGAGATGATACTGTTATAAGTTTTACACGAACTACGCCATTTAAATCTTGTAAATGAAAAATTCCAACGTTATGTGCAAATCTCACAAGCATTTTTGCGATCTACTACATTATAAGAAAGACAACTTGATCTACACAATATTTTGCTAGCTGTACGATATTATTTATTTTGTCTGAACTAAAATTACGCGAACCTTTGACTTTCGACTTCATTAGATCCTAAATTTCATTTTCTTAGTTAAACGGTTTCAATTAGACCTAATTTCGATATTTCTTCTGAATCATAAATTTCGAATAGTTTTGATGTGTTTTACTTGAGCAAAACATTCAGTCATAGTTTCTTACGCAAAAATATAAAATTTTCCCTTTAACCTGAAAAGTTCATATTAAATTTTCAGAACGTCGAAATAACCATAAAAAATCTAGTGGCTAGTGGCGGGAAGATCAACTCGGCATTATGTAAGATTTGACCTTTTCAAAAGAGTAAACAGAAATTTGCGAATTTTATTCTATTCCACACAACTAAATGCAAAAATTGTTGTTTTCTAGTACGCGTAATGTCCCTTTACGTTTTGCTTAAATCTAGAATGACTACTACCAAAATAACAGTCCTAGGCAGAGCTTAAGCCAGATTATTCTGCCTAAGTCTTCTTGCGTACTCTCTTCCCTATGATTTTCCTTTCTGACTGAAAGTCTGCCTGGATCTGCAAAATAAGGTAGATAACATTAGTAACTACGACTTTAATACGCAGGCAGAAAATACCTAACGAAAATTTCTGCTCATACCTGTTTCCGAATCAAATAATTTATATAATATCCTCCATTTTCAGTGTCTGCCTGCGCTCACAAATGTCTGATGGATGCATTCGCCAAGGCAGAAATGACGATTGCCGAACCTGTTATGGCTTTCGAAGTAAATCATGCTCTTTTATTATCCTTTTCTTCCAAGTGAACAACAGACATTTAAATTTGATTGAGAGGACATAATTCTGATTATTTACAATCCGTAGCCCTTCATTTAACTTCAAATCAAGCTTTTCTTCTCTGGGTCGAAATCTGTTTCGTTGATATATATATTTTTATATACATGTAAACTGCAAAACATGGGTTGCAAATTGTTGATCCTGAACATCCTCTACTCGTCCTACCACTAACTCTTGTATAGATACGTGAAGTTTCTTCAGTATTCGACTTTTGCAAACCTTTTACCATGCTACCCTCTGCTTTTACCATAAGCCTAAATTTCTTAAAATAATCTGGAAATCTCATCAACTGGTAATGAAAATTAAAAATTCTTTCTTTTAGATCACACTGCCAATGGGAGAGTCATCGCAGCAGATTCTCTCTGAACTCACTCGGCACAGGGCCACAATCACCAACAACGCTACATTGGCAGGTCCGATATTTTTCAAAAATACCCCAACATTTTTGGAATTTTAATTACGAAAAATTAGAAATCGAAGTTCTAAACCACACATTAAGTGAGAAAAGGCATTCCAAAAAAAAATCTAATGAAACTTATTTGCCACTGTATGTGAGAAATTTTATAGACATTTTGAAACTTTCTCTTCCACTTCAATAAGAAGTCTGTGTTTCCCCACCATATTTCAATATCTCAAATATATGAATAATTTAATTTTTTTCAGATGAATCGCATAAAATCGAAGGTCGAATTCCCCTGTCCGAATGCCTGCATCTCTCTCGCTCCATTCGTGTTCTGTCTTCAGGGCATGCCAGTCTGAACATGGAATTGGAAGGATATGAATTGCTGTCAGAACACGAAAGGGACACTCTCATCGGCCGAATCAAGGCTGGAAGAGCATAGAATCAGAAATTCAAATGGGTATGCAAACACCCATCTATAATTGGTAAAAAAAAAACATTTCAAACAGAAAACTGAATCGGGATCAAATCTAAACAAAAATAGTTTATTTTTGCTTACTGAAATAAGAAAAAAGGCTATTTCCGTTAAGATCTTGCTAAAAATCAGAAGACAAATTTTACTTGATATAGAACGCGAAAAATACACTAGCTGGAAGAAACACAGTTTGTAAATGGCGAAATAATAAAATGCAAAATGGCGGAATTATCTTTCTCCACTATTTTTCCCGTACCCTATTCTTACACGAAATTCCGTCATTTCGCTATTCTGCACTTCGTCATTCAGTCATTTACAGGCTGACTTTAGAAAACTTGAAAAATCGATTTACAAATACAGGATATGATCAGCGGGATGAAAGTTGCAGATTACAATAGTTTAGTTGATTAGTGACTAGAGGGGGTTTCTAGAACCTTCATTATTTGTTATTTATTGTTGTTTTCACAGGTTTCAGACATCTTGCACGATTCACCAGTGCACAATGATCACAATTTATAAAATTCACCAAAAGTGTACACACATAGTACGTGTCGCTTAGGATATAGTTTAGGGATAAGGTAGGCCGAATTTGTTATCAAAATGAAGATCTGATTATGATGATCGTTTTATCCAAATTTGTCCAACCTATATCCTAAATAACACGTGCTATTTTTACACTTTTGTTGATTTTACAATGGTAATCATGTTATACTGGTGAATTATACAAGAGGCCTAAGTTTCGTGCTCGTTTTGACTAGTTTATATGGCAAATAAATAGTATTCAAATGTACACAAGTGAATGAAAAGTCAAAATGCCAAACAAATTCTACACGAGAATATACAAAATTTTATTTTCGAGGAATAATATTTATGCAAACATGTTATCGTCAGTGTTTGGGAGAGAAAGAACACATGAAATTTTCCGCCGTTTCAATTATCGTTAATTATTCCGCTAATTAGCTGATCGTTTCATGAAACCGACACCAATTAGGGTAATAAAATACGTTCGAAATGATGGCGTCGTTGGTTTTTCGAAAAAAGGCCTTCTGAAGGCATGAACGATGTCGAAACTCTAGTAACATAACTTTTGATAGGATGGACCGTTTTTGAAAATCTAAAAAGTTTTGAGCTCGTCACGATCTTGGCCATCACTCTGATATCAAATTTACTCAATCCAGCCAATTTTGGGAAACCACTTGGTCTCTCTAAATATGCTCAATAACTATTCACAACAAATAATGCTATCTGATGCAGTTGCGTTCTCCGCATTTCCCATGCTATCTCGAGCGAGTTGCAAGTGGCAATGCAACTAAGTATGAGCGGCTCCCTTTCAAAGATACGAGCAATGAGTTTTACTCTTCTTTCTATTTTCTTGGGTTTTCTTTGTAGCTTCCACTCTTTTCTGAAAAAATTAGCTAGAGAAAAGAAGAAAAAAGTAGAAACTACAGAGGACCGTTGTCGTTTCGTTCTGATATTTCTCGTAATTTTCGTTTTCTTCGATGCTCCCTATGAAGAACTCGCGTTTGCTGATGAACTTGTGCCCTTTTCAGTGAGCCAATGATTCTGGACGGGTTGCCCTTGGAGCTGATGAGGGAAGTGCTGTTGGACTTGCACACGGTCGATATCATCCGGACTGTCAAGTGCACTCGCCGACTCTATCAATTCGCCAAAGCTGACAAGGCTCTCAGCCGCCGACTGCAGTATCGCGTTCTCGATGTTCATCTGTGCCTCGGCGAGACGGTCTACACGAAATATGATAATCCGGTAAGAAATTTCGGTTACAAAGCCATGATCGTAATAAATTTGGGTTTATGAAGAATTTTTCCTATATTTAGGGATAAATTATCGTTTATCTGCATTTTTTCGGACTCGAAACATGACAAACGTAATTTTCTGATAGTTTATTGCTGCAATTACATACTAATTCTCCTATTTCTCGCTGAGTACAAAAAATATCGAGTGCTCAACACAGAAGTATTTACAATGTTGCAACATTTGAATGATTTTTTTAAACCGCGAGACTTATGTTCATTCGTTTGCAGGTGCTGCGTCTCTATTTGGATGCGAAGTTTCGTCGGGCAAATGACGAGAGGACTCGATGGAGCAGCAGCAGATTCGACTTCTGCTTCGAAGGCGATTGCAGATCCACTCACAGAAATGATCAGACGCCAAAAATCGAGTCCGGTCTTCTAGACCATCCGTCATTCTTCTATGACCGTCACTTTCTGAGGATCTGCGAGGATGGAAGTAAGTTTTCATAATGATTATTTTAAACAATGAGGTTACCTTTAGGAGAACTACCTTTCCTTTATTGCCCTAGTTTTTTCCTACACTATAGAAAATGTTTCTAAACTGAAAGGAGTCTTTAAAGCAGCTAATTGTGTCGAAAATAATAAACACTTGCCAGTTACAACCATGAAATTGCTTTCCTTTTGAATTTAATTGTCTAATTCAGCCAAGTTCGACATCAACAATGGATCGCTGGATGATGCAGCCATCAACTGCGCCAAGCTCCTCAACATTCTCATGAAGTTCTGCGTTATCCACAAGCTCATAATGGTCAGTTCCTTTATTCATAAAATTTTCTAGCTTTCATGGCCTGGATGAGAGCTTGGAGCATAATTTTCAGTTTTTATACAATAAAGAATTCATCATAATGAAAATTCACGTGCAAACAATTTTCGATAGAAGCGATTAATTGAAAAGTAATGCAAAGGAAATAGACCTATTTTCATTCACATCTAAGAATAAGAAATTTCGGAAAAAAATCGAGTCACCTATTCTCAAAATTGACTATTTATGCGATAATTCTCGATCATTTTTACAAGATGTTGAAAATCATGTTTCATGTGTGAATTTCAGGATCTCGGCAATGATCACATGTGGGACAAGATGAATGCGTTCTTTAACGCCAACCCCCCAAACTTGCGCATTCAGCCCTGCGTTTCCATTCCTCCGAAGATCAACCTGGATGATTTCTTGATGGGCAGCATCTTCTCGAATGGTAAGTCTCTAGTTCTTTCAAAATAATTTTCCCTCTTGTTCTTCTAGAATTTGGTGGAAAATTTCGTAGGCAAAATTTTAATACTAAAAAGCTCGAAGTGGAAAAATAGCTAGTTTTGTTGATATTGCTATTATTTAGAAATGCGTGTTTATCATTTAGTTTTCTCCGACTTAGTGAAATTCATTCAATTCAGGGCTGGCTGAAATCTCGATTGGAAACGAATTCCAATCGACTTTCGCAGACGCTTATCATCATGAGGTGTTTAGAAGGGTTAGTCACTTTATTCTACTCGCTCCTCATTTTGCATGGAGAAATTCGGAATTTTACTTTTATCTATGAAAAAATAAAATTACCGTATTCAGATTCCCAGCGTCTCCTTTTATACAATGGATCTCCCGTACACCTACGAAGATGTGTTCGGGTTCTTCAAGGACACTAAAAAACTGAGCTTCCATTCTGAAACCCGCATACCTGAAGAGCAAATCTGCCAGATCGTTCAGGTGGGTGAATGATTTTTAATAGGGGATTAATTAAATTCGGTTATTCATCTGAAACCAGATCTAGGGAGCACTTTCGCCAGACAAAAATAAGACTAGAGGGCAGGTCACACGGGTTTCTGACGATCATCCTCCCTAGGTCTGTTCGAAACTTATCATTTCAAAAAGTCGATTCAATTGCCAATTTTTTCCTTCCAGAACTTCTACGAAGTCAAGCAGAATGAACGCATACTCGAAATCCAATTTGACGAGGACTTCCTGGTCAAGGATTTCCTGACGCTTATCCCGAAGAAGGCCTACAGGCTGCATCTGGTGGTAATTTCACGCAAATTTTTAAGCAAATTTGAGGATTGTTATATTTGTCATTAGATCAGATTGCGCTTGCAATCAAGCAGTTAAAATAACGCAGTTTTCAAAAAGTCGCTGGAAAAAGATTGATCTTGTAGTTTTATGGCTGATTTTGCAAATCGACTTACCGTAAAGTCGAAAATAGAAATTCACGGGGTTCTATTTTTCAATTCCCAAATTTTCTAAAAATTCTAATTTTCAAACCGTCATAACTCCTCTAATAATCGTAATCACTTCAAATTATAACTAAATCCACTCTACGCACTCGAAAGAACATTATAAATACCTTCTAAGATGTTTTAACTGAGTAATAGGTAGTTCTGGCATTTTGGGAAGTGGACTTCTATTTTAGACTTTACGATAATTGCTATTTCTAGAGAAGTGGAATTGTGGGTCCTGAACCGGAAACTAGGACTTGGGCCAAGATGACGGACAAATTCGGTGGAAGATGGGCCCTGGTCGTCATAATCGTGGATGATTGCTGGTTAGAAAATGCAAGCCTCGTGCAGCTTACTTCATAGTTCGCGGGCTTTTTATCTCTGGATCATACTATTTTCCAAAACAAAAGCTCGCGAACTATGAACCGCGCGAATTTGCGAATCGTGCGAGCTATGAATTCTACGAATTAAGGCGCTTCTTGCACATCTGCAGTATGAAGTGCTTCACCGAGGACTATCTGTTCAACCTCTGCGACGACCTAAGTTGTGAGCAATTTAATTCCGACCAATTTGATTCCGATCAATCCGGTTTTGACCAACCTGATTCTGATTTTGATCTATCTGATTCTGATTCTGATCCATCTGGTTCTGATTTTGATCCATCTGATTCTGATTTTGATCCATCTGATTCTGATTTTGATCCATCTGATTCTGTTCCTGATACATCTGATTCCGACTAATTGTGAACTAATTTTGGAAACAATATTTTCTATTTCATTTTCTTGAAAGAAGCAATTTTTACTTTATTCCTTTTGATAGAATCTCATCATTTCTAGACTGCCATTTATTGATTTGTCGATTTTTTAATCTTTTGTAAAAATGGGTTCCATTTATACGATCACTTTAATCTTAACACGCGTTGTATGATATTTTTGATAGTCGACAATTATTAAAGTTGACTTGGTTTTATTCATTTCTTTTTTGTCTGTTGCAATTTTGAGTTCGTTTCAAACGAATTGCTTTTTTTCTTTCAAATTTAGCATTTTCAGTCGACAAAATTGCTTTAGAAATATAATTTTAGACTTTATGACTTGGTTGACGAAAAAAGTCACGAGTTCAATAGATATGGTTTCCAAGAATGTTAAGAAAAATCCTTGACTATTATTTTTTAGGAAACTCAAAATTTATCAAAAATCTTTCGAGTTTGAGTGGAGAAAGAAGCGAAAAATAGCGCGAGGGAGAAAAGGCGAGTGGCGAAAATGGACCAATTAAGTGAATGAAAACGCGCGGGAAATTTTCAAATCGAAAACACTCGTTTACCGCAAACTTGCATTTTCTCAGTTTTTATTTCTCTTCATTTTTTTTTTTCGAGATATCGCTTTCATCTGTAGTCCTCTGAGATATGCTAATGTTCAGAGATCAGGGCGTGTCGAAATGGATGCATTGGCAGGTACACAAGTGCAGCAGATCGAGGATGCAGAGGGCATTCGAGTGCAACAGGAATTCACCAGATTCCTCACAAGGTGCGTGGATATTTCTATTTGGTTTTGGTTTAGAAAGTTCAACTTTTATCCCAAATCTTTCAGCCATGCTAAGAAAGAAGGCTCCATCTAATTTTCGATAAAGCCGCGAATTTTTATACGATTTTTAAAATTCAGTTTCGTGAACGAGAAGGGAGAGCCGGTCTATCAGAAGCAGATGGCCGACTTGGTGCAGCCCGAGAGGAACACCATCTACGTGGACATGGTCGATGTGCACAGACACAGTGCCACTCTCGCACAGGCCATCGAGTTGCAGTTCTATAGGTATTCGTTTAGATCGTCGTTTAATTCTACAAATACTACATAAAGTGTCGAGTTCACATTCTTCACAATTTCAATCTTTCACTCTTCAGACTGCATCCCTTTATCTGCGATGCTCTGCAAATCGCCACCATCGACAACTGCGTCGAGTCGGAGAAGCAGCAAATGCACAAGAAGCAGCTCTATGTGTCCTTCTACAATCTCGACAATAAGACTCCGGTGAGATTGGTTCTTCCGCCACTTTAATTTAGATAGTTTTAATGCCTAAATCTGGGAGACACGCGAAGTGATGCAGTTATTTTTAATGGTTATAAAATCTAGAAATAGCACGCGAAAAGAAAGGAGAGACTGGCCTAAAATCACTCTTTCTCCTCTCATTTTCGATCTCCCAGATTTGATATAAACAATCCTGAAAAACTCAGATTGAGGAGAATTTTGACTACACAATCTTACATCCTGTACACTATTTCTCGTTTTTCGATTTTATTTCAATTTACCTTGTTTCGAGAGGGGAAGGACACTTGTAGAAGATGAACCACTACATTTCATTCCTTTAAAGAAGACATTACACAGCCTAGAATTTCTACATCCTTATTCTAATTTGTTATTTTAGGTGCGTGATTTGACGGCCGACAAAATCGGCTGCATGATTCGCATTGCCGGCCAGATTGTGAGAACTCATCCCGTGCATCCGGAACTGAGTCGAGCCACATTCGTCTGTGAGGACTGTGCCGTCGTCACTAGGGATGTCGCCCAGCAGTTCAGATACACTCAGGTCCTTCATCCATCCACCTGCATTCATCATTTAGCATGTCCCATTTCAGCCAGTTCGCTGCAGCAATCCGCAGTGTCAGAATCGGTCTCGATTTGCATTGGACGTGGACCAGTCGACTTTCGTCGACTTCCAGAAGATTCGCATTCAGGAGACACAGGCAGAACTGCCCAGAGGATCCATTCCCAGGACTTTGGATGTCATTGTCAGGTATATTGCAGCAGCATTTCTTCGACATCCTGCTCAAAATAAAAGTCAACCTTCCATAACATTTTCGTTGAAATTCTATTTGTTCAACAACAGCATTGCTTTCCAGAGGTGAATTAGTCGAGAGTGTGCAGCCCGGTGACAAATGCGACATAGTCGGCACTCTGATCGTCATTCCCGATGTCTCCCAGCTCAGCACTCCCGGTCTGCGAGCAGAGCCCAGCAATCAGACAAAGGGTATTTCAACTCTTGGCTATTTGGAAAACACATGACTACGAGTGCGCGAAGTTTTGATTTGAAATTTTCTAAGTCGAAGTCAAAATTTCATTTTCAACATATATTCCTAAGTCGAAATTCGTGCACCCCTGCCCATGGCATGTGCGAAATAATATTCTTTTGTAAGTGAACATTATGTATCGCCTATGCCATTTCACATGTTATATACCAAATTATCAACGCGAATGAAGCGGTTATTCCAGCATAGAAGAGCGTGCAGGCGCTTTAGACTTTCCATCTCTTCGACAAAACAGCGTGTCTAATGAAGAGAAGTTTCTGTCTGCTCTACCGCTTTTTCCGCGTTAATAATACTGTCATGTATTTTCATAATGCGAATCGTTGAAAATAAGTGATTTTGATGCTTTTTTTTTCAGGAAAGACGAAAGACAGTGGAACGGGCGGAGTGAGTGGTCTGAAAGCTCTGGGAGTTCGGGATTTGACATATCGACTTGCCTTTCTGGCCTGCCACATAGAGCAGAGCAGCACTAAGGTTTGAACTAAGCTTTTTCTCTAACAATTGTATTTTTCAGTTTGGTGGAAAAGATTTTTCGCACGAAGACGTGGATCATGTCGAATTGTGGAAGCGAATGACAGAAGATGAGCATCAGACTCTCAAGGAGATGAGTGAGGATACCAAGATCTCGGATAAGATCGTCGAATCTCTCTTCCCTAACATCTTTGGAAATTACGAGGTCGGTTTTTCCGAGACATAAAAATGAACTAGATATGAATTAAACTTGTAAATTTTGAATCAGGCTTGCAAAATCTTTCTGCCGAAAGTAACGTTTTTGACCTATCATTCTCAATTTCAGGTAAAACTCGGAGTTCTGCTGATGCTTTTGGGTGGGGTTGGCAAGAAGAGCAAAAACGAGGGAACCAGTCTGAGGTACTATCATTTCTGATATGAGTGAATGGAGAGATTGGCTTTGCAGAGGAGACATCAATGTGTGTCTGGTTGGAGACCCCTCGACTGCGAAGAGTCAAATCCTCAAGACCATCGAGGAATTCAGTCCTCGAGCCATCTACACTTCAGGCAAGGCGTCCTCTGCTGCCGGTCTCACTGCTGCTGTTGTCAAGGTTGTTTAGAGTTTCTTAAATAGTTTTGAGAGAGTTGAAGAAACACTTTTATACATATGGAATATGTCTCATTCCATAGCATTTTTCTGTAGTTTTTTCCGCTCTAGTAACGAGTAATGGTTATCTTTTAGAGCTATAGTAAACTATTTTGCAGGACGAAGAATCCTTCGAATTCGTGATTGAAGCCGGTGCTCTGATGCTTGCCGACAACGGCATCTGCTGCATTGATGAGTTCGACAAAATGGATCCCAAAGATCAGGTTGCTTTTTAAACTTCTTCAAAATCATTGTTATTTTGAGGTCGCAATTCACGAGGCGATGGAGCAGCAGACGATTTCGATCACGAAAGCAGGCGTGAAAGCGACGCTCAATGCGAGGGCCTCCATTCTGGCCGCTGCTAATCCTGTCGGAGGCAGATATGACAGGTACAAATGATAGAAATCAGAAAATTATCAATTTGGGGCGGATGAAAACCCGGGTATCGGTAGATCTGCTACACAAGCGAGAAGGGTTGCACTCTCCATTATCTACGAGTTAAACATTTGTATTGAAAATGGGAAGGCGTATCTGTTAACACGACGCATCGGCACTCGAAAAGAATAAGAGGGAGCAGGGTGCAGAGATGCAGAGGCACATAATTAAGTCTCGCGAGTACTCCTTTCTTTCACTTCGCAAACAGTCATCCCGTAGATAATAGTAAAATATGCTATCCCCTTTCCCTTTCAACCTGTTGCAACTCTACCTACACCTTGAAAAATCCTTGAACGGTCATAAAATCTTCATGTATTTTGCAGATCTCGTTCCCTGAAGCACAATATCAATCTGACTGCCCCGATCATGAGTCGATTCGATCTGTTCTTCATCATGATTGACGAGTGCAATGAGGTAAAAAATATTTTATTTCAAATACAGGGTACGCCGAAGTATATAATTTATTTTGGGGTGAAAAACACTAAGTTCATGACCAAAATGAAATAAAAGGCTCATAGAAAAAGACACCGGTTTTTTTTCTTTTCTTCTCTTGCCTCTTCATACTAGTTCTTAGAAAAACCTGTGTCTTTTTCTAGGAGCCGATCCACGACTATTGAGTCTATCAGGTTTTACTAGTAATCGTTAGTGATCGTAATTGTTCCAGACTTTTGTCTTCCAGTATGCCTTTAACGGACCAGACTTGATGCACTATGTAATTTCTAATGGCGCACATTTCAGGTCGTGGATTACTCTATTGCTCGCCGAATCATCGACAATCACAGGGAGATCACAAACAGGCAGAAGAGGGAGACGCCTTACAGAATCGAGGATATCAAGAAGTACATCATGTTCGCGAGGTGCTTCAGACCTAAGGTAAATTTTATTTGATGACATTTAGACTAGGGCATATTCCTTACTTCCAAACACGCAAAACGGTTTGAAAAAGCGGTGCGTAAGCTTTCCAAAAATATAAGCATTTCTTTCATAGTGAAAATTTTCCCCATGAACTATTTATTTTATTTCTGCGTTTCAGGAGGAAAATGCTCGCGGTCAGAAAATTAATAAATTCGATCTATTTTTGAGTTTATCTTGGAGGGGAGATGAATAACTAATTTTAGATCAGTGAGGAGGCAGCAGGCCGGCTTGTGGAAGAGTACAAGAAGCTGCGCATGAATGACAGCAACAACGCAGCCACTTCCTCCTGGAGAATCACAGTCAGACAGCTCGAGAGTCTCGTTCGACTATCAGAGGCACTCGCCAGGCTGCACTGCTCTTCGCTCGTCACTCCCGAACATGTTGCTCAGGCTGCCAAGCTCCTTAACAAGTCCATCATCAGGTTGGAATACAGTCGAACTACATCAATGGTTAGAGACCAATTGCAGAGTCGAACAACCGGATATTGCTCTGGACGATGGATTCGACGAGGAGGAAGAGGTGGTTGTGAGGGAGAGGAATGCAGAGGCAGACAAGGAGAATGTGGCTGAAGAGGAGGGCATGGAAGCACAGGATGCAGATGGAGCAGATGTTCCCAAGAAGGTGGGGCTCTCATAGAATAATAAATTCGTTTTTTTTTTGCAAAATCGAGAAATGATTATGTGCTATTTACAAAATTTGAAGGCATTGCGAACTGATAAACAATGATGAGGCAAATTTTAAAAAGCTTTCTCAAATGTTTGATTTTTATTTCTGTTAGTAGGTAAGATTTTTATAGTTCGTTTTGCTGATCACTAATAGTCAATCCTATACAAAATATCGAATTGTTTCAGAAGGATTCATCCAAACTGAAGATTCGCTTCGAAGACTACAAAAAGATGTCGAATATGGTTATCACTCACATGCGACAGGAAGAGGAGCAGGTCGATGAGGAGGACTACGCAGGCGAGAAGATGAGCAAACTCATCGAATGGTTAGAACGAAGCTGTCAGGAATTTAAAATACGACGGTGTTTAGGTATTTGGAAGCAGTGGAGAACGAGATTGCGACAGAGCAGGAGCTCGAAACACAGACGACTATCATCACCAGAGTCATCAAGAAACTCATCTATGGTTGGTACATTTTTACTTTCCACTTAGTTCCACGTTCTTGTAACGACTTGTATTAGATTGCGGATTTATTCTGCGGAAAAGTAGGCAAGAGAATAGGGTTCTGCTAGGTGGTTGATCGTCACTAAACATTTTTCTAGTGCACTACGAATTGGTCTTATGAAAATTTTGTCGTGCTGCCTTTAGTCCATTTTACATTGTTGAAACATGCTGAATTGGTATCAAACGATCTAACAGTAAGGAACATACAGAAAATTCGAAATAGTTGTTAGCCTACGAGAACCATACAATTAGTCTAATCATAAGCTTATTCTCTACGAACAAACCTGTCGAGGTTTAGAAAAGATAGACACCGAAGTTTCGCGAAAATCAGTTGTAATCAAAGACGAAATTTTGCTTCTGAAAGCTGAAAAGGCATTGAATCTTTGACATTTGCTGCCATTCATCAGGCTGGAATATTTTATCGGAATTTATGAACGTGTCTTTTTAGAAGACCATATTCTGCTGGAAATCGAGCCTGGCGACGACCCGACTGTCTGTGTGCATCCGAACTACGTGCCGGAAGACTAACAAACATATTTCATGTTAAATTTATTCACTCCAGATGTACAGATGCAGGTTGTTTGAAAACTGATTCAACAGAGTAGTGTCGAGTTTTGACTTGGAAAGCTCGAATTTTTCCTGCATCTGTGTACTTTCAATTTTTCTACGAGTAATCTTTATCATTTCCATTTTCCTTACTTATTCTTTCAATTTTTACCGTTTTAAATAAAACAAGATTGACAAATTTCACTTTTTCCTCATTTTTTATCTCTGGTTAGCATAATCCAGTTGTGCATATATTCAAATCCCTTTGTTTGGCGCCACTCTGCATGCCTTGAGCAGCTGCATCTGTCGTTAATCAATCCCCCTTCATGTTTATCCCCCACCGCGATAATCAGTTTATCAGAGTCGAGCTGTTTGTTCACTCGATTTGTTGATCTGTCCTAATCTCAATCCCACCAACTCGAGTTACGACAGCCGTCTTTCCAACTCTCCTTCTCTCCCCAAACACATGTCTCCTTTTCTTTTCTCTGCATTTCTCCTCACCCCCTTTTTTCTTTTCCGCTCTCTCTTTTTCTTCCCTTCTCTAACTATTGATTATTGCAGGCTTTCTTTTGTCATCGCACTTGTAATTTCGTTATTTTTTGTAGAAATTTCGCGGTTTTTGTTAATCTTCGTGGTTCAGAAATGTCCGGCGGAACCGTAATGGACCACATGCAGTCGCTGCCTCACCAGAACGATCAGAATGTCATCAGACACTTGCAGAATTTGGGTGAGTAGTTAGACCAGGAGAATAGTTCGAGATTTTTCTTGTGTTGTTCTGGATTAAAATTCCGAATTATTCGAATTCTAAATAGTCACGTGCATCCTAAAGCCGAAATAATTCCAATTCTCCTTGTTAAAATTATGCATCTTTTTTATTTTTGCAGTGAACATCAGTACTAATATTTTTGCATCGAGAAATCCACCAGCACGAAAAGTCGAATCACATTTTCAGTGAAATCAGCTGCTTCCGGAGATGCAGACATCAAAATGAAGGAGGAACAGATCATGGAGCTGGGCAACATCCTCGCCCAGAACAAACAGACTGAGGAACTGAGAAAGGTTATTGACGAAGACAATCAAAATGACAGAACGACATTGCAGATGATCGAGCAGACGCGCCCGTTCCTGCTCTCCCTCGGCAAGGCAAAGGCCTCCAAACTCGTCAGAGATCTGGTTGAACTCTGTCTCGAGATCGAAGGACAGGATGGGGATGTCAAGGTTGGACATTTGAAGAATTCAGCAATGAGGAATGAATTGCAGGTGGAACTCGTGAAAGAGTCGATCCAGTGGGCGACGGAGCAGAGCCGCAACTACCTCAGACAGACTCTGCAGTCTCGTCTGGTGCGACTCTACAACGACCTCAAGAGATACACTCTCGCTCTGCCCCTGGCTGCTGACCTCATCAAGGAGCTCAAGAAGGTCGAGGACAAGGAGATTCTGATGGAAGTCGAGTTGGAGGAGAGCAAGGCCTTCTACAATCTGGGCAATCTGGGACGTGCAAGGGCGTCTCTGACTGGAGCTCGCACTACTGCAAATGCCATCTATGTCGCTCCCAAAGTGCAGGTATGTGAAATTAGGAAGAGTTCAATTTTCAATGTTGCAAGAGCTAGAGCTAGAAAAAATACTTGCTCAGTTATTGTTTTGGTCAAACAGCCACTCGTCTTTTATCTTGAAATATAGATAATGGGGGAAAGAAAATTAAATAATTATCATATCTATGTAATATAGTTGCTATGAAAATTGCGCCAATTTCTAAAGTTTTGAGCTAATCTTGGGTTATTTGATGGGAAGGTCATGGACAGATACCAAAAATCGAAAAAAAAAAATCCCGAAGAAATGAGTAAAATTCGGATAAAAACGTGGTCCACAAAACAGTAACTAGCCGACTTGATTTTGATGTCAAATGAAAAATCCCTATTTGTCCAGAAACAGGACAAGTTTTACCCCCGATTGAACAAGTTTAAATGTGCTAATTAGCTAAAAGTGAAGAAATTAGGAAAGACGAAGCGAAAAAGAGGAAATAGTTTGCAAAGAGAAAAAGAAAATAAAAACAAAAAGAGGGAAAATGAGTGAAAGAACAGATATGGTAGGATAGGGTAGGGTAAAGAGATATAGGGGATAAGAGTGGCCATTGTTCCAAAATTGATTGGAATTATTTAACGTTAGATGTCTAACCATCTCTATTAACTCCTGCCACTAGCTTTTTTTTAATTATGAAGAAAACAGTTGTTTGGAAAAATTTATATATATTTTAAAACTAATTAGACAAATATTGCCACGAATTTGTTTCTAAAGAAAGATTTACATACCCTTTAAAAGCATTGTTTTCAGGCGGCTTTGGACTTGCAAGCAGGCATTCTGCACGCGGCCGATGAGAAGGACTTCAAGACTGCCTTCTCCTACTTCTACGAGGCGTTCGAGGCCTACGACACGTCTGACGAAAAGACTCTCTCTCTCAAGTCGCTCAAATACATGCTGCTCTGCAAGGTACAATATCATTCTTATCCTACGAAAGAATGCACGTTAATTGTTCAGGTGATGCTCGACTCTCCAGACGAGGTGAATGCCCTGTTGGCAGGCAAGCTGGCCCTGAAATACTCTGGATCTGATCTGGAAGCGATGCGTGCTGTCGCCTCTGCAGCCAAGAAGAGAAGCCTTGCTGACTTCAAAGCTGCTTTCGGGCACTATCCCCAGGAGCTTCAGGTTAATATTTACGAATCTTTGGAATATTATTAGTCTATTGGCGATTTTAGTTTTAGAATCCTTTTTACTCCATCCACATTATAGGTTTAGATCACTTAAAACTTTGACCCTTATCTAGTCATATTCTAGATAGTAACAGTAAATTCTGACATGAAATTTCATTAAAACTGCTCTTCTACATAACCATGCCACTGTTTTAGATGGACCCAGTTGTGAAGAAGCACTTCCACTCGCTGAGTGAGCGAATGCTGGAGAAGGACCTGTGCAGACTCATCGAGCCCTACTCCTACGTGCAGATCGACCACATCGCCAAGAACATCGGCATCGACAGAGCTCTGGTGGGTCTATATTACTATTGACTGATATATCATGTAAACCCTTTGCAGGTGGAGAAGAAACTGGCCCAGATGATTCTGGACCACAAATTCTCCGGGGTGCTGCACCAGGGCGACGGCATGCTGATTGTGTTCGACGTGGCCCCTCTCGATGCAACCTACGACTCGGCACTCGACACCATCCACGCACTCGGAGAGGTCGTCGATGCTCTCTATCACAGGGCTGCTCAGCTCAGGTAGAGGAATTTGTAATTTAATGAAAATGCTTGAAACTGAACATCACGAAAACGATGAGTATTCTATAATTTTCGAAAAAAAAATCGCTTACATGGCCTAAAAAACTTGTACTTCGGAAAAGAGTAAATGAGGATAGTGCATGACAAGGAGTTTAGAAGAGACTGGCTTGTGTGAGATTCTGACTTCTCTGTTTTCATTACTTGCCTCTCCACTGCACCAAAATCTCGTAAGCAAGATGCAGTTTTGAAATATTACTCGTGGCTTGCCGTGTATATTTTGAATTTTTACATTCACTGTCCCAAAATAGCTTACTATTAGATCAGGACTCTTGTTTTTCATTCTCACTTTGAATACATTCTGAAAAACATACTTTTTGTATTTTCAGAATTTTAACTTGCAAAATTTAAGCCGTATGAACTCATCAAATCTACCTTTTATTTATTCGATGCCATTTCAAAGTATTTCTATTCAGGTAGACATCGCTCTGCATCAACGGTCATCAATATTCAAGACGGGATTCTTCGATGTCGTATCTCTTTCACTCAACTAATTTATCTGACTTATCCAATCGTTTCCTATCCCTATTCTATTTGGTATATTTCCCAACTTTTCATTCTTCTTTTCCTATTTTCATAACTTCATCCTTCTCTCTACAAACTTTTCAGCAAAATATCAATAATTTGGTTGATTGGTTTCTGATTTGTGATCATTTCTTTACAGTTTTATCTTTTGATCAAGCCAACAGTAAGTTAACGAATGAATTGCCTCAAATATTCTCTTCTTTTCATCTGCTTTTACATTAGAGCAGTCCACAAATTCGGTGTTCTCATTTAAAGGAGTGTATTTTATCGAAACCTTCGTTTGTTTTACCAATTCTTATCGACGCTTTGCCTTTGCGAGCGAATTTCAGAGCAGTGAAGCAACTTTTATAAACCTTGATTTTTTCGTGTAAAAATAAAGATTTTTTGAGAATTTTGGATTGTAGTCATTAGAATTGCCTGAATGTCATTAGATATCATTGCTGTTCGGCATATTTTTAGATTTTTATCTCGTTATTTTTCGCTTTTCTTTCAACGTTCGTCATAACATTTGTCATAATGCTCGTAATCATTTCATTTCTATTAGAATGGTGATGAACATTTTGTGAAGAGTTTCGAAATACCCGTATTTCCCTTTTGTCTTCTATCATTTTCCAAATTGAATCTTCGTATTCTGAGTATGCAAAGGAATTGTCACGAGATCTTTCTGCTCTATACCTGTGCAGAGAAAAGAAGATAGAATTGTCAAAATCTAATTGCTCTCGATTGCGACCTTCTTTACATTAGGAACGGATTACAGGTCGAGTAATCAGATATCTGCTCAGCTATTGTTTGACGAGTACTTGTAAGAACTTGGCCATATTTGAAGATCTCCTAAGGATCAAAAATCAGCTTTCTGACAATACTTTGACTATGAGTGATAAGTAATATCAGTAGATTCGAAGTAATCACCTCCGGATCTGCAAATCTGTATCCTCTTCCAGACTCATTAGTTGCAGCTGCTGTATTCTCTTCCCTCTCGCTTCCCTGTTCCCTTTATCATCCCTCTCCTCTTTTCCTTTTCTTCTTCTCTCTCCTTTCCTTCCTTCCCTTTGTCTGCATTTCTAGTTTCTCCCCTTTTTGCCTTTCTGTCTCTCCCCTTCGCAAGGTCTTTCCTTCTCCTCTCATTCATTTTTCTCTTTTCCTCTTCTCTTTCTCTCCTGTTGATTTTTATCGATTACTTGGATCATCTGAGTTCTTCTACTTTACGAATTCTCTGTTTGCAGTATTTTTTCCTCGATCGATCAATCAATTATCGATTTTCCCATTAGCTTTAGCATTTTCTATTCTGAATATTCCAGATTTTGTGGTTCCTATCGTGATTCTATGTCGTAGTTTATCAGAATTAGCTGACTAATTGTGAAATTTTTCGAATTTCAACCGGCCTTGTGAATCAGTGCCTTTTCCTCGCTTCTTCCCTGTGTTCGAACGGCGTGGACTGTTCTGTTCCATCTGTCCATCCCTGAAGACTGCAGTTCCACTCCGTGCAACCAAGCAGTCTGAGGTCTGTCTTTCTCAATAAATGACCAATCGATTAGAATCAACAATTCATTAAAACTGACCACAAATCGAAATTTTCATCGCAATTATTTCGATGTGACGATGAGCTAGAACTGAAATTCAATTTTTAGCTCTGGATCGAAACGAATTCAATTTAAGCATTTTTCATGGTTTTTGAGAAGTTACCATTCCGGTTTCTAACCTAAACAAGAGTTTCTTACTTTTCAAAATACTTTTATTCTTTTTTAATTTTCAGAGCTGCTGATTAGCTGCGTGTCGTGAAGGGGAATGTCTGTATGAGCGGTATCATCAGTGCCCAATCAACTACCAGCTCTTCCTCCTCTCATCAGCACAACCAGCCAAAGCAGCCCAAGCATCCCAATCAGCTCAGCTCTGTCTGCATCAGGACTCCCTTCGCCCTCGCCTACATTGACGAACTCCTTTCTGACTACTCCTTCCATCCACTCAAATCTCAACAGTTCGTCTTCCAGGTATACTACTTTTAATTATGCAAAGAAACTATTTTGATCTAAAAGAGCTAGCAATCGATTCATTCAATGTCTGTAAAGGAGAGTAGAACTTAATGTTTCAAGACTTTCATCTACTACCCAGTATTATGTGTGGAAGATCACACTATCACGTCATATATGAGTAGCCTGAAATTTGTTTAATTTTCTGTAAGAACTTCGATATATAAACCAGTCACACAGGCTTAAATGTGTTGTTTGAGCGTCTGCTGAGTTTGTGCGGATCAGCAGCCCCGGTTTCCGTTCACATCGCGCAGCACACAGTCCGCACTCTCCTCGCTGCAGTCAATTTCATCGAGCTTCCCCCGCTTCCTGCAGGACGAAAGCTTATCTCCGAGCAGAGTGCCATCCAAATCAACTCTCTGGTGAGTATTGTTTATTTTACCGCGAAATAACAAACTTTAACCTTTGAAGGCGATCTGCATTTACCCTTAACTTTGCGCAGGAATTGAAATTACTTTATTTCTCTCGTTTTCATGCACTACTATTTCCGTTTTCCTTCACATTTTTCAGAAGATAAGGCCGTGTTTTTAAATTACACTTTACTGTTCCATAATCAAGCATTACAATATTCGTTGAGAAATCTTGAACCACGGCGAGACACTAGTCATAATTAAATTTTATCGAGGCCGATCCATAGCTCAATTTGTATTCCCAGCCTTCCTTTGGAATCCAATGTTTTGATAATAATTTTCTGCAATTGTACTTTATCATTCATCGTCATTTTGCAGATAATCCAAGAGGCTACTGACGAGAAGCCAGGTCGTTCGAAACTCGAGCTCGACGGTGCGAAAGTCCTCTTCGATTTGTTGGTTGAGGAGATCAGCGAGCGGATTCAGAGCGAGAGCATAGTCACAACTATCGAGACTCTCTACTACAAGGTAAGGAGATTTATGAATTATTTCCTTTTAGTTTCGTTCTTTATCTTTAATTAATTTTTAGACGTTTTTCTACATGCTAAATTCTATTCGAGTAAATCTTTAAACGAAAATCTATTCTTTGTTTCCCACGCACTGCCTAATTTCGCAACTCTCGCTTTCTTTCGATTACAATATGCACTTTATGGGAAACAGATTGATAGTTTGCAAATGAATTGTTCGTTCTTTCAATTTCAAATGATGATATTCCCTGTCTCAGGTTCTGAATTCTGTCTTGCCCGTCCATCAGACCATCGTTCTGTGTCGCGTTGCATCGGACAAATCCAAGTCGCTCGTCTCCGAACTTCTCGACCAGCAACTCGGACTGCTCTTCGCCTTCTACTCCCAAAGTAATTATTCCTCTCTCATGCCTTTATTATCAGCGAGCAAAAGAACGGTTATTCTGGCATAAAGGAGCAGGCAGACAGTCTCTCGAAATTTGATATTTCATCCGACCAAATAGCTTGTCTAATGAACAGAGTCAGATCAATTGGCTTGTCTTCTCCAGTCACCCTCTTCGATAGACTCGTTTTGAGTATTACCAATATGGTTTCGTTCATTCAGAGCAGAACAAGTGCAGTCTCCGTCCCGAATTCGTGATCTGTGCAGTCTCCAAGTATCTCGAACTCGAAACAACTCACATCGATCCTATCGTTGCTATCAATTTCCTCAAGCAGGTATATTTCTTTCAATTTTTCTGGAAGTTACTAAACGACGGACTGATGGACTCACCAACCCATTAGTTAGAGATAGGGAAGTGAGGCTAGAACTGGGCGAAATAGTGTGGAGAATGAAAGGTTTATCATTTCGTCAAATCGTATGTCATTTTTCATGCAAATTATGTTTTCAGTATTTATAAAAATGACTAATTTCATATCATGCTCACTCATATAAGACATCAAATCGTTCAACTTAAAAAATTTCAATCGAATTTCTTTAGACAACTCTGTTTCAGGTAGCGACCGAATCGACCCAGCTCCTCTATCAGCCCCTGATTTTCCGTCTCCTCTCCAAGAAGACAGGCACCAAATACAATCAGAAGGAGACACTCCGGTCTCAAATCGACGAGATCTTCAACAAGCAAGTGCTCTCTGCTGAAGTCGAGGTAAGTTTTATTGAGTAATTTCGTAGAAAAAATTAAGCATTTTCGGCAGCCTGTAAATGACGGAATGACATAACGCAATATAGAAATGAAGAAATGCGGTAGAAATTGTAGAAAAAGGAAGCATTTTTCATTGCGCTAAATTAAGGAAAAAATTTGTCATTTACGAACCGCCACTTCCCATCACTAATTACTGAAAGAACTAAACGTATTTGAACTGAAAACGCTCTCATAAAAGTTATAATCTAATTTTCTTATCTTAGGTTCTGAAACCAATCATAATGGAAACCCACCGTGAGGCTCTGCGCACTTTGCTGCAGGAAATCGGTCCGATAATCGCTTCCAACCCCAACTCTCTGCTGGCTGCTTTCAACAGGGCCAACATCGATCGAGGCATCATTTTGACAATTACTAAATGATATGACGACTTCTTGGTGGCGAAGCTTGTCTTATCCCACGCTACTTCTTCCTATCATCGTCTTATCCTCTATCCTTAGCTGTTGGTTTCGCCATCCCTTCAACACATGATTTCAAGATGCTCGCCTTTTTACAACTTTTTTTTCTGAAAATATGTTCGTTTTCAGCCCGTGTCTTCTCTCCCCTCTCTGTCGCTGCAGCAGTTATTTGGCTCATCGAGCAGGCGCAGCGAGGATTCCAGAGACATGCTTCTTTCGAACGGTAGACTTTCTAATTCTCTACATTTCTCTGCATTATTTCCGTTTTCAGTGCCGGCCCAGGAATCGGTGAGTTGTCCCCTGCCGATCAGTCATGGAATGGAAAGGCTTTTGCCGAGGCCGTCATGCACATCGTATGCATTTCCATATTTCATTTGAAGAAAAACCCATAAAAATACATTTGTGTGAAATGAAACCAACTTGGATATCCTACAGCAACCGCAAAATTACAGCGCGGAAAAATAGTGCGCAAAGTCGAGGTTTTCTTATCGTCACTATAACCTCTCCTATTTCCATACTTAGATGTCTGCGATGATTAATAATTCTGAAGGAAACTACAATAGCGGACCAAAGTATCCGGCCACTCGTGAGAATTTGAGTGTCGGGTTTTAACGCGTATAATGATCCAATTCAACTGTAACTGAGCATTTGTTTTCGTTTGATGTGCACTTTATCTGTGCAGAATTTTTTTCCGATTGGACCATAACAATTTTCAAAATCAAACATTTAAAGTCTAATAGGTGACCCGGTACTATATCTACATCTTTTTTTTTGTTTATTATCACTTGTTAACGAACTTATTTTCAGAGTCCGACACTGAACTGGGCGAGTGTGATCGTCTATCTGGACGACCCGACGTTTCGCGTGGAGAATCGTTCGGGCTTCAAGCTGTTCGTGGACGTCTTCCTGTCCGTCTACAAGACCCGCAACTTCCCTGTCGAATTCCTCTACAAGGAATGGGCCAATCAGTGAGTGTCTTTGTCCCTTACTCCGTTCGTTCATTCATGCATTCATTGCAATTGCAGAGATGCCCAACTAACCCTGCTGCAGAACGTGATCGAGCACTCCGACCTGTTTTGCCTCATCGACTATCCACACCGCTCTGTTGTGCAGCCCAGTCACTCCCTCAAAAATGTGCCTGATGAAAAAGATTCGAATATTGCCAACTGGTAAGGAGCAGTCCATTCTCTCATTAGTTTAGCTATCGATGGCAAAGCAATTGTAGTTTATGCTTTTGTAAGCATTTTATTTTGTAGAATTTTGATCAAACCGTACGATATTCAATATTTTTGCACATCCGGAGCGTTCCAAATCTGAACTTTTCTAAATAATCATAATCTCAACGAAAACCAAATTTACTACTCTTTTGAATCGGAATGAAGACGTTTGAACTTATTTTAAATCTGGAGATCTTCAAATTTCCAGTCTAATACATTGTTCCAAACTTTTGTGCGCCACTGTATATATCCAAGATTTGTGGTAAATTATTATCCATTGTTCATCATTCAAATTAAGGTGTTGCCTCGACTTGACTGAAACTCTGCTGAGCATTGCGGAACGAGGTCCTCACATGCAGGCAGTGGCTCGCATTCTGCAGCCGGCCCTGCCCCAGTGCCCTGACATTCTCCTTCTGGCAATTTTTCAGATTCATGTACCTCTTCCTTTTCCGTATATCGTTGTGATTCCTGCATTTGCAGACCTCCCTGCCTCACCAGTCTCTGCGCGAGCGAATCATCACGGCCCTGCTGCCCAACTTCATCTGCCAACATCCCAATGCCATCGCCGTGCTCAATGTCGGTTGGAACAGCGACGTCCTCCCTCGCAAGAAGACCCACGACATGATTCTCGAGGCTTTCGTCACTATCTATGTCAAAGCCTCGGATGATCAACAGAAACTGGCCAAGATTCTCGATGTAAGCTTGTTTAAATGTATAATCTAGTTAGTTCTCTAAATTATCCCATGACACTTGAAAATTTCAAATACGATGATAACCACATTATCAGGATTGTTCGGAAATACCTTATCAGTTTTTAATTTCGCCAATGTATTGAAAAGCAAATAGTTCAACTTTTGGGCAGAGATGTAGGTTTTCAGGGTCCTTATCTTCAGCGTTTTTCGACATAATATTTGCTATCAGCATGTCAGAATTAACTTTTTCACCAACTTTGAACAGAATTCATTGTGCAGCTTATATTCCTTTTAAGTTATTTTTATCCAGACCTAATAACTATTAGTATTGTCTTTTTGATAGAGATTGGAGTTTCTTTTCAGGTTGCTCACGATCTGAAGCCTCAAGGTCTATCTGAATTGCTGGGAATCGGCAAGGAACTGCCCTTCATCATCGACTTGGCTTGTCTCGCCTCCAAACGCGACTACCTCAAATTGGAGAAATGGCTCGAGGACAAATACAAGGATTATAAGGCATTTTGAAAGAAGACCATTTAGAAAAACAATTTCTTGCAGGACAGCCTGATCGAGAACATTCTGACGCAGATCAAGCGTCGAGCCCCGCCGAGCATCATCCCTTCAGCCCAGGGCATAGGAGCCACTCTCACTCCGGACACGGTCAAGATCCTGCTCAAGTTCGTCCACGCCCACATCATCCACGTACCCAATCATCCTCTCCATAAACCGTTCACTGAAATCACGAATCAAATGCTCTCCTTGCAACAACAACAACAGGTGAATCTAGTCAGATTTATTTGTTCAAGGTGTAAATACTGTTTATTTGAGAAAAAAACTAATCTGTAATGCATGACACATTTCTAATGCTTATTCAAACGGGATTTTGTAAAGTTAATCATCATGTTCATCATCCATCGATTGGGAAAGTTCATTGAAGAGCACATCGTCAAGCATTTAGTTTAGAGATTAGATAGGAATAGGATAGGGGATATTTGGCGCCAGAATGTCCAACTCATCGTGTAAGGTGTTTTGACTGTCAATATTTCCCAAATCACGCTAGCATCTAATCCGAAGAAAGCTTTTCTACAAAACTGATCGTTGATGAACATTATAAATAGATAAATTACGAAGTGATCAACTTTCGAAAAAAAATCTTTCAATGGGTATTGTGAAGATTTTGAAATAACTAATATGCGCATGTTCATTATCAATTTTACATGTTTGTACAGGAAAAGGATATTACACATTTAATCGCTTGCTTTTACGGGTGCTCATCTTCTTATCTTTGCGCAGAATAACATTTTTTTTCATTTCGGTTTTTTAAAGCTTATCAACTTACCAGCATATCAAGTATACAAAGTCAAATTAGCAAAAGTTGATCTTTAAAACAACTTGGCCTGCTGATAAGGTGGTTAGCTTTGTAAAAGGCCACTATATGAATTACTCCCCATTTCACTATGTAAGCAACGGGCGAGAAAATAGTGCGCGAAATGAAAAAGCAGATTTTCCTTTTTCTCTTTAACGAGAGAACAACCGTAATCGTCGCTATACCAATAAGCCAATTACTGATTTATGACGAATTTTGTCTCTCTCACTAGAGACACCGAGAAAAAGGGGCCATGTAACGTAGTGAAGGCCTTAATTTCATTTTATAACTTTTTAATGTGCATTGTTTGAACCCGTGAGATGACTGAAACAAGGTCACCGGGACTCGAAAAAGCATGTGTTTTATGTTGAATTTATTCTTTTTCAATTCTCAGTCCCATTCAATTTGTACTACTCGCCTTATCACCGTATGTGTTGTGAAGGTTACAGATTTGTCTGTATCGCCTGTTAGACAAACCATTCTCCTTTCGTTATTCTCGATCGGAGTGTCCTACTCAGCAGCTAATCAGGGCATCAGACCAAGTCAGCAACACGAGTGGAACTGCACGTGCTAGTCTTCCCCACCACTCTTTCTTCACTTCATTCTCCTCTTCCCTCCTCCAATCACTCGATTTTGTAACCATGCAATGTGCTGACGTCACCTTTTCCCATCTCCATTGCCTGTCTATTCTCAGCCAGTGTACTTCGACGAGGTATGAGTGATGACGAGACGCGATTCCCATCCAAATCTCTATTCATCTCCTAATCCAGCAAATCCCCATTCATTCGCATTCCAATTCACTAGATGAGTCGTCGTCGCAAATCAGTCAACCCTCTTCCAGCCCGAAAGGTAGCCTGCAGCTTGCCTTGTGCTCCGTCTCTTTCACAACTCTGCACTCCCTGTCTGTCTCTACCCAGCAGCAGCAGCCTCTTTTTCTCTCCCTCCTCCTCTTTTTCTGCTCTATCCTCTTCCTCTCTGTTCACTCCAATGCACCTTCCCCTTTTTCTCTTCCCCACCTCTCATCCCCTGCTATTTCTCCCCTGCGCCTCTGCCCCCTGCCCCTCTTTCTCTTCTCTCTGGCTATTCAACTGAAAATCGACATTTTGTCGTTTCGAATTTTCGAATCGTGATTCTTTATCAGTGCTTGGTGTGATTTGCCCAATCTCGCTCACATTTGGCCTACCCCGTCGTCCCCTTCACTCGCATGCTGCTTGCCACTTGGCTTGGCAAGTCATTCAAACAGCAGCAGGCATCAATCAGACATAGGTACGGGGGTGATTTGGAAGGGCACAATTTCCACAATTTATCGATTTTTTCAAACATTTTCCGTTGAATTAGGTGCTCCGGGTTTGTCAATTTGTTCAAGTAACACTCCTCTAACATGAAAATTTTCAACTTCTCGTGATTTTCTCCGCTAATTTAGTGGTTTTAGCAAATGATGCTGAAAGACAACTCGGGTCGGAACTCGGCAGTGGCAGGCGGCAGTCGCGGGTCGGGAGTCGGTCCGCCCGTCTTCGGCAGTAATCAACCAGGTCCTGGGGCTATCAGCAACTCGCTGCGCAGACCTCCTGCATTTGTCATCACGATGTTATAAGCACAACTAGGGTTCTTGGAAGGCGTCTACAGTTTTTCTCATCAGCAATCTCGCCCAATACTGCATAAACTTTCCAAGAGTCCATCACAGCGATTGGCAAATGTCTTATGGTTAGGCAATGACCTAGTGGAAGAGGAAGATAGGATAACATTTGCAAATTGCTGTTTTGAAGAAAGGCTCTCTGTACTTGTCAACGGGGGAGATAGGGGAGGTTAGGAAGTATAGGAAGGCATAGATGAAAACGAGTCGGCGACGCTGATTATCCGTTGAAAAGTACAGAGGGGCCGTCTTGACGACATTGCGTGACAAATGTAACGAATCCACCCTCGCTGTGTGTCACGTACTCATCTGACTCGTTGTGTTACAGGCCCTCCTCCCGGCGGCCTGCCGCAACGCACCAATAGTTTCTCGGCCAGCGGAATGCCCCACTACAACCCGATGGCCGGCAGACTCGACATGGTGAGTGAGGAAGGGAATCGGAGGGCAATAATGAGGATATTCAGGGAGGACATCAGCCACCCGGAATGAGCCTCATGATGGGAATGGGCATGCCCTTCAACGGAGCCAGGGACATCCTCAAGGTAATTGGATAACAAAGTAGGGGGGTAGTTGAGAACACTCCACCTTGACACATGCGGATAAATACAGTCAAGCATATTGTCGCCATGTCATGTGGAGCGATTTTTTGCTAGCTGAGCAACGATTTCTTTGATGGAGACGGAGGGCATTTTGCTAAATGATGCAAATACTTACAAGGAGGCCATCCATCATTCAGTAGAATGCGCTCCTTTCACTTTGTCATCCATAAAATGAGCACTTTTCAGAACGTGCAGCCCTCGGCGAATCCCCCAACCAGTCAGATGTCGCCCTCGAGTCAGATGATGCGTTCGGCCATTCAGCAGCAGCCGCAGAGACAGAATTCCAGCTCCACTCCTTGGCATCTGCTCGCCAATGCGGCGCCTCCTGTTGGCAGGACTCCCGGTCCGCCCACACCTGGGCTCGATTTCAAGTAAGCCAAAGGGAGACAGATCTAGCCTAGATGAAGGGGTGTTCAAAGAATCATGCATAAAACACAAGAATGATGAAACTCGTAGATTTTCTGAAGGAGGACAACATCTTGCATGAATATCCTGTCAAAAAATGACGAAATTCTATATTTTTTGTCCAGGTTCACTCATCAAATCGACTGAATACGGCATCGATAATATGAGCTTTCTAAAAAATAATAATCTTCAGGCCTCAAATGCCCCCGACAGCAGCCCAGCCCGACTTCGCCCCGGCTCGTTCGACCGTCTTCACGATGCCCTCCTCCCTCTCGAGTGGCGGCATCCAATACTCGGGTTCTGATGACATTCAGTTCCCCGAGGACGTGCAGGACGAGGCCAATTCCTATTTCGAGAAAATCTACAGGTGAAACTACTAATATAAGGCTCTTCAAGACGAAGTCTGATAATGGCCATTTTTGACATGTTCAAGAGAATGGTCATTATTAAGGGGGCCATTTTCTATCTCAGCATAATTCCTGCTAATCTGTGTGGGTCGGCAGTTTTTGCTAGTGCAAACGAATCAATTCGGATTGACAATTTCCAAATTAACCGATTCACATAATTTTACCTACACTACTCGGCAGTAGTTTGAACAATGAAACTGCCATGGGAAAGGAGCTTCCTCATTCAATGTTCTTTCTATTTCAGCCAGGCAGGCACTCTGACAGTCGAGGACCTGATTCGCCAGTTGAAGGCCTTCAAGAACTCGACCAATTCTCGCGACCAGAAAGTGCTCAACTGTGTGGTGAAGAATCTCTTCGAGGAGTATCGGTTCTTCCACGAATATCCCGATCGCGAGCTAAAGACCACTGCAGAAATGTACGGAGGAATCATTCGAGAGGGCATCATCAGGTGATTTTTAAAATATCTGAAAACGAAAATAATACGATTTTTTTCTGGAAAGCGTCATCTGATAATTGTTTTGGAGAGGCCGAATAGTAATTTACGAATATTCAGCAATGTGCATTTCGCGACAGCAGTGCGCAAAGTGATGGAGTCCCTGCAGGCGGACGTCGGCAGCAATCTCTGGACATTCGGTCTCGTCGCGCTCAATGCCTGCAAGTCCAGGCTCTGCTCGTATCCCAAGGTACCCCGTTTTTCAATCAAGTTGATCATTGAGAAGCCACCAAACCGTATGATATCTGTTCTATGCCATAAAAGCTCTATATCGCTAAGCAAGAGCATGCAATATGGAGAGGGAAAAAGAAACTACCACGGGAGGGGCACCTAACGCAGTCATATTGCCACAGATATTGCACACTGGGAGAGTGGCTAAAGCATCCGCTTGTCTTTATCAGCCATTGGTATTGATAGCCAACTGGTCGAATATTCAGCGTTGCTATGTTTTTGCCAAAACACAAACCTTCGTAATTCGTTGAGAAATAGTGTATAGAAAAGAAGATGGACAATTTGTCAACCCAATGATCAATTTGATTGAAATGAAGAGTAAATTAACAAGCACAAATGCCCTTTAATTCTCAATCGATCCTTGACCACTTATCTCGAGTTTCCATAGTGATAATTCCTTCAACTGATTAATCTCCTCTCCTCTTCGCTCTTTCCTCCTTCCTTCTTATTCATCGCTGTTAGAAAGAGGATCAAGATATTTTTACTCAGCGGCAATAACGAGTAAATCGCATTAGAAAAGGGAAACAGAAAGAGGAAAATTCCTCAATCGAAGTATTCGACTGAAGAACATAAATAGAAACTTGTATCAGTAGATAAAAAGCGAGGAGAAAGGTGGATTTCGTCGAATAGAGAGATGAAGCTATCGGCTTAGAGCTGAATGAGCAGACTGATGGGCGATAAGCAGCGCTACAATTTGATGATTTGACTGACTGTCTATTCTTCATCTATAGCTCCTTTTCCTTCCTGTTTCCTTGGATACATCCTGTCTGATTTGAAGAATTCACCTCGTCCTCTTTCGAATTGGAGGCATCGACTTCGAATTTCCCGGCTACAATCTTCGCCTAAGATTGTCTACTTGGCACTTGTTATATTCTGCAAACTTTCAAATATTGATTGCGATATTTTTAGTCTCTCCTTTTCATCGTCAATTTCTGTGTGTTCATCATTGAGTTGTTGAATTGCACATTCTACGCGCGCGCAATTCCTCATTCCTCCCTTCACATCTCACATATGTCTAATTTATAATTGATTAATGTCCACGAAACAGAAAAAGAACTATGACGACTTTAATTAAGCCAAGTCACTCTTTTTATATGAGCTACTTTTGCAGGTCTGCCAGATGATCTCGCAGAACGAGAACTTCACGAAATTCCCCCCGGAACTGTACGACTATGTGATGATGGGCACCAGGGGAGAGCAGCCTGCTCAGGCACAGCGAGCCGGTGGGGCTTCTGGGGGAATTGGAAGCATTCCTGGAATTTCTACTGGTAAGAATCTTCGCTTATTACAATCGAGATAAATTGCGAATGATTTTTATTCGTTTTTCAAGTTCGAATAATTTGTAACATGCAACCATAACTAGTGAAGCTCGGACTGCGAGTATTCTCTCACAATGAGCACTTTTACCGAAATAAGAAACGAGTAAAACTGAAAATATGTTGTTTAAATGAGAGTATTCACTTCATTTTTCTTTGGAAAAATGTATTCGATTTGGGAAACTCGCTGACACTATTCCTATTTTAGGCGCTCCAACAGGCGAAATTAGTGGCCGTTCTACTCCTCCCATCTGGGCTGCTCCTGGTCTGGCCGTCTCCAAAGCTGTTTCTACTGGCACCGCTAATCCGAGAACTGTAAGATAAGTCTGAAAAAATAGGCAACCAAATGACGTTTTAGGGAAACTCGGTGCTTTCATACACGAATGCAGAGACGCTGGTGTGTGCGACGGAGAAAGAAGGCGCAGAAGCAGAAAAGCCGACGGAGGCCGTCATGGACAAAATCTCCTTCCTCTTCAACAATCTCAGCCACACAAACATGATTGCTAAAAAGGAAGAGGTAGGCGATTCTATATTAGCTATAGGCTTTAAACTTGATGACACTAGCCAGAAATGAGTGAAAAGGAGAGATCGAAATTTGATTTATGATATTGTCAGAAAAAGTAACAAATTTGGTCAATTCTTTATTATATCTTTAGTTCTGTAGCATTCATTTAATCTAAATTGTAAAATCTTTAATTCCGATCAAACAAACGAATAAATTGAAAGTGCGATTTGCAGCTGATCGGAATGATCAACGACCTGGGCGACCCGTTCATCCGCTGGCTGTCGCAGTACATCGTCATGAAACGAGTCTCCATCGAGCAGAACTACCAGCCACTCTACAACCAATTCGTGCAGGCCATTGCCAATCCACAGCTCGATGAGTACATTCGCAGGGAGACTTTCAGAAATATCAAGGTATGACATATTAGACGCAGGCACTGACAGTGCAATGAGGCGCGATAGTCTAGCGGTAGTGTGTTAGATCATGAGGAGATAAGCAATGATGAACTAATGGTTGGTCCGTGTTGCTGAAGTCACTTGACGATATCACAACCACCTGAGCTTATTTTATCAAATTATAAAATACGCCAACTTTGTAAACTACACACCTTGGTAAATTTAACTCGTTT
This sequence comes from Diploscapter coronatus, assembly GCA_964036155.1. NCBI lineage: Eukaryota > Metazoa > Nematoda > Chromadorea > Rhabditida > Rhabditidae > Diploscapter > Diploscapter coronatus. The sequence goes on along the minus strand of OZ038423.1, from coordinate 19,819,418 downwards.
ACGGCAAATATACAATCGGAACTTGCTATCAAAAAGTTTGCATCAAATCTGCTGTCTATTTCAAAAGTGGCTCACTGTATGTTTCACTCATTTCGAAAGTAGATGAATTTTGTCGATCTTGGTCATGGATAGGGCAGAATAGGAAATGTTCATATCAGAACGGAAAGTTTGGAATTCTGATAATTTTTGAGTCAATACTTCTCTGCCTTGTCCTATCCATCTCTCTAGATTAGGTATCTTCTTTTCAAACTGAGTGAGGCTTACCGTGATCCTTTTAAATGGTTGTTTCTCTCTATTATTTTATATGACGCCATCGAAAGATAGCATAAAACTCCCGTTTCAGATTCTTCTCCGGACGGACAAGCGTCAGAATGCGGGAGCGAACTACAGCGACAGACAGCTGCTGAAGAACTTGGGCATGTGGCTGGGCGCGATAACGATCGCCAGGAGCAGACCCATTCTCCTCAAGGAACTCGATCTCAAGTCGCTCCTCCTCGAGGCCTACTACAAGGGACAGTCCGAACTGCTATTCGTCGTTCCCTTCATCTCCAAGATCCTTCTCTCTTGCAGCAAAACACCTGTGAGCTACTTGTTCTTAAATCGCGAGAGATAGATCAATCAAAGACATTACATTTCAAAATGTCTAACTCATATCCTACTGTAAAAATAAAGCAAGATAAAATTGATATATCTCTTGGACAACACATTAGGATTTCTAAATTGTTTTTTTCACGCTCATCATTTTCAGATCTTCTCTGCAAGTTGTGCTTGGATACGATCGATTTTGAAGATATTGGCTGAGTTGCACAACGAACCCGATTTGAAAATCAATCTCAAGTTCGAAATCGAGGTTTGTTGTCATGAAAATCCAAAGAAATAACAAAACTATTTTAGGTCCTGTGCAAAGAACTGAACGTGGATCTGAACTCTCTGCCGATCGAGGGAATTCTCAAAGACACAGACAAGCTGCTGCGGGTGCCACAACAACTCAGTGATCTCAAGGTAATATTTCTGGATTATTTGGACAATTTGTTAATTTTTCTTTTCTAAAAAAATTCGAAAATCCGATGGATTGAATTTTACGAGTTGTGCATATTAGTCGATGCTCATTAAAGCAAGTTACAGATTCTGGCTCCTCCAGAAGTACCGAGTCCTGTGCCGAATCAGCAGAGAATCAATGCGCCTGGAATGGATCTGGGCGGAGGCCTGACGCCCGCACTCGGCAACGAGACCAAGCCCAACACCCCTGCTCCTGACGCACCCGGCCAGAGCAGCGACGTGGTCGGCTCGATTGTCAGTGCTGCATCCAGTCATTTCGCCTACCACGACATCGACATCGTGTCTGTCGACGGCCTCACTCCTCACGTCAAAATCGCCACTCATCTGCCTCTCTTCCAGGTATTTCATTTGTGCACTTAGAAGTCCACGATTTATACAAATAGAAAATATTGACTGCGAACACCTTTGTTAAACGAATGAGCACTTTTAATTAAAAGAAAGAAAGGAAAAGAATAATCTTATAGGGTAAAAATTCTCAGTTCTTAGGACAAGTATGTTTCTTTTAAAATCTCTGGGATATAAGACTGCCGAACTATGAATGATAATAAGGCGACAAGGACTAAACACCATGAACTCTCAAAGATACCCTTCATTCCATTTCACTTTGAACTAATTGCTTGAATTTTCAGACCTACCCTCATCTAAAGCAATGTGTCCGTGCAGCTCTGCACCACGCCATCAAGGAGCTGATTGGCCCAGTCACTGAAAGGGCTCTCAAAATCGCGATGACCGTCACAGAGAATCTCATCAGAAAGGACTTCGCCATGGACCCCGACGAGAAGAACATGAAGATCGCTGCATTCTACATGGTGAGCTTATCATTTCTTCATTTGCGAGGATAGTATGTCGAATCTTCTGATAAGGAAAAGTGATGCTACTAATTCTTGCATCGATCTGAAAGAAGAAGTAGTTATCCAGAAAAAAACACGATATGTTATTGAACGACGAAATTTCAGATGCGAGCAATGACGGCAGGAATGGCGATGATCACTTGCAGAGACCCCCTGGCCTCGGCCATTGTTGGCTACCTCACACAGGCTTTCCAGAGCGGACGGGCTGCCAACGCTAATTCTGAAATGGTAAACAACTTTGACAGTGCTCACGATGAATCCTTTGATTTGCAGCAGAAAATGATCGAGGAGGCCACCCAGACAATCGCCGCGGACAACGTGGAACTCACGACCAACTTCATCGTGAAGACTGCCTGCGAGAAGGCCACTCTCGAGATGGAAAAGAGACTCGAGGCTGATTACAACAAGTAAAGAAATTCGAAGGGAACGAAAGGGAAACCAATATGATTGCAGGAGAATTGAAGCAAGAAGGGAAGGAAGCGAGTACCGGGACGAAGTGGCAGAAATGAAGCAGAGGAAGTTGCCTGCAAGGATCGCCATCAAGCCAGGGTCCACCGACAAGGCCAATCTCGCTGTCTATGAGCAGTTCACTTCGTGAGTATTTCACTAATTTGAAATGATCAGTTTTGTCTACCGAAACTAGACAAATTGCTCCTTCAAAATTCACTGTTGTTATTCATTTTCAGTCGGATCTGCGGTTTCAAGCCCTCGACGGGCACCGAGGACATGTCGAGTGCCTCGGCCACAGCAGCAGCCGCCGAGCTGCAGCGATCCATGAACCAGGAATCCCTGAAGGAGATCGACGCGTTCTCGCACAACCTGACGAGTGTGGTGAAGGACGTGGACTATATTATGGGGCAGTCGCCATGCGTGCAGAGCAAGGCCTTCCAGGCAGTGGGACAGATCAGAGACATTCTCCTGCAGCTGGCGACCAACCCGCGCGACTCGCAGATCGTCCTGCTGCTCATCAACCGGACGGTCGAGTTGCTGCTGCATGCCTACCACGAGCACACCTCCAAGGTGCCTGCAGAGATCGAGTGGTCCAAGCGACTCATGGAGCTCTTCGTCGGCACTATGCGCGTCCTCCTCACTCAGTTCTCTCAGGTAAATAACTTGGCCAGAAGACGGAGTTTCGTTATTCTGACTTTCATATGTTTTCGTCAGACTCACAAATACCAAAACGGCGATTTGATTTATTTGAGGTGCTTTTTGGGCTGCGTTAACTTTCTTCCTCCTATAGGATGGAGAGTAAACTTCCTCTTAAAATGTGGAAGAGAAAAAATAGCGAGCAGAATGAACATTTACGACAGTATCTTTTCGAGGATTTCCCCCATCATATTGATACTGAAAATTTCGATGACATGCTAAATTACCAACTTCAGGCTGAATTGACGAAGCGCATAACGATGGCGATCATCAGCATTCGCTCGGACTACAAGTGGAACATCGAGGCCTTCGAAGTGATCCTCAAGAGACAGTTCCTGGTGACCTCTCTGTGGGACCAGTACATGGCCAGGGAGATGATGGATGCAGGCGCCAATCAGGAAGCTGCCATCTTCGCCACAAGACTCGTCAAGACGGTCACTGGCGGAGATGTCACAAAATTGCCGCTCTTCAAGGAGGTTTGTGCAGCAGTTTGAATTGGGCTCGACTTTAAGTTACGAGAATAACACAGTTTGGAGTAAAGGAAAGGATTATTATGAACTACAAAAGAAGACTAAATTTTCACGAATAATGAGCTATTTTCAGGCATTCCCTCTGACCTGCGAGCAGCTCTACAAGTTCCAGCAGATGCGCTCAGCGACCTCGGGCGATTTCGACCGCATGCCTGCAGCCTCGGCATTCATCGGAGGCACAGGCTCGACGACCTCGAGTCAGGGCGGCATGGACTCGCCGGTCGGCATGCCTGGGATGGATTCCGTCATTCACTCCATCTCCAGATCCGAAGATGGAGAGATGACTGGAAAGGTAGGAAAATTATTTCGAGAACATCTATTTATCATTTTTTTTTTTCAGGTTGAAATGATCCTCCGTGAGTGGATCGGCCTGTGCTACACTCCAATGGCCCAGAGACAGCCCCAGGAAGCGCTCGCAAATATGATCGCTGTGGTAATTTGCTAGCTACTTGTTCCTTTTTCAAAGCAACTCAAAGAGACCCAATTAAAATATTCTCAAAAACTCGTTGTCCTAGAACTAATAATTGCTTGATTCAGATGCACGAACACGGAGTGCTGGCCTCGGACGACAAGATCACTCAGTTCTTCCGTCTGTGCGTGGAGATGTGTGTGGATGTGAGCGTGAAGCTGCTCAAGTCCGAACAGCAAGGAGCACCCAGCTTCCATCAGGCAACCATCGTCAGACAGAGATGCTACTACACACTCGATGCTTTCGTCAAGCTCATGGCGTAGGTTTCCCAATCAATACAAAATTACCAAGTAAATGATAAAAAGTGGTGATTTATAGAGTTAGAATAATCTGAAAGTTCGATCGTTTATATTTCACTTGAAATTTTTAGATTGATGATCAAGCACTCGGACATGAGTCAGGCTGCAAACAAGATCAATTTGCTCAAGAAGGTTATTGATTAATTTTGACTTTCAACAATAATGCCCTGCTTTCAGTTGCTGAACATCGTTGTCGGCGTTCTGCACATGGACCACGAAGTGCGTCGCAACGACTTCAACGCGATGCCCTATCACAGGATCCTCATCTCTCTCTTCAACGAGCTCACGGGTATGTTTTCTTTCGTTTCCCTATTTTGTGGGTCAAGGAATTCGTATACAACTTTCATCTCTAAGAGTGCCATCTTCACACTAATATAGCATTTTCTTGTTTATTTGCTCAATACTGCAGGCCCCGATCACGGAGCAGCTCTGGAGCAGATTGCGTGGTCAGTGTTGGAGGCATTCGGACAGGCCCTCTACTCGCTGCAGCCAAAACGAGTCCCCGGGTTCGCATTCGCCTGGCTCGACATCGTCGGACACAGGAATGTCATCGGAAGATTGCTCGGTTAGTTCTTTCATTTGTTTTCAAAATAATTTTAACGAAATTCATCAAAAATGACGAACTGATAAAACCCAACAGTATTTGACGTAAACTGTAGAAGGAGGAAGCATTTCATCTTTCACTTTACATCATTGCGCCATTTACAATTCTACTTCAAGTGTTTCATCCTATCTATAGATAAAATGTCAACTTTCAGCCAACACTGGACTCGGAGAGACAGTCGACCCAGCCAAGACTCAGGCGACCTACACCCAGCTGATCACGTGTCATCTCAAGTTCTTGGCTCCCTTCCTCAGGAACATCCAAATTCCCAAGTCCATTGCTGTCCTCTACAAGGGAACTCTCAGGTTATTTTTGTATTCGTCACAACAAGTTGTTTACATTCTTATTACAGAGTGTTGCTCGTGATCTTGCACGACTTCCCCGAGCTGTTGTGTGAGTATCACTACGTGTTCTGCGACATGATCCCTCCCAACTGCGTGCAGCTCCGCAACCTCGTCCTCTCTGCCTATCCTCGTAACATGAGACTTCCCGATCCGTTTGCTCTCAATTTCAAGGTTTGTAGAAAATTAGGTCATAAAAATAAGCCAAGTTTGGCAAGCAATATCTGATAAAATAAACGAATTATTGATAGAAGCAGGGAAAAGCGAATACCAAACTTGATGAAGATAGATGAATAGGCTCGGCGAGTTTGTAAAATAAATTTCTTTTCTGAAATACTTTACAACTGAGTGATTTCAGCAAGTGGACAGCATTCCCGAGATGGCAATCGAGCCCAAGTCGAACCTGAACATGGGCCAGTTGATCCCCGAGGAGTTGCGGACCCAGCTGGACAAGTACCTCGAGACGCGCAGTCAGGTGGACTTCCTCTCTGCCCTGCCCTCCCTGCTGCAGGTGTCCAACAGTCCGGGGGCCAAGTACAACACCACGGTCATGAATGCCCTCGTTCTCTATGTCGGCATGAAGTGAGTTAATACAAGAATATATTAATTTTTTATAGGTTGAAAGGATTCGCTTTGAGAATTCATCGACAAAAGTTGTCGTTTCTTTATTTGAAATGGGAAATTCAGAGCGATCCACTGCCTGCACGAGCGTCATCAGCGCATCTCGATCTACACGATCGCTCACACTGCCTACATGGACATATTCCAGAATCTGGCTGTGCAGCTCTGTACTGAAGGTCAGAATTGAATTTTTTCTGATTATGCTAGGATGTCATCTTTTGAAATTCCATTATTCAAAAATCAAACCGAGTCGCATGAGAACTGAACCTTGAAAATGCTCGATATCGAAATTTCATTTGCAGTATTCTTTTGAAAAAACGATCTTTGTTAATAGTTTCTCCCCTTTATTATGATTTCTATTTCCAGGCCGCTATCTGCTGTTCAATGGAATCGCAAACCAGCTGCGTTACCCGAACGCGCACACGCACTACTTCAGCTGCGTCTTTCTGTTCCTCTTCCTCAACTCGAACTGCGATGCCATTCAGGTACATTTTTATTTGGCAATTTCGAATGTTAATTCTGTCATTGAAATTCGAAGAAAGTGTGATGAGAAATCCTTCAAGTTTCTTATTCATACAGAGATTTTCTAGGCGAATCTTGCACAATGAATATTTTCAACACTAGCATTTTCCTCTTTCAAATTCTCCGTTTATTCATCTGTATTTCCAGGAGCAAATCACCCGCATTCTGTTCGAGCGTCTGGTGGCCCTGCGTCCGCATCCCTGGGGTTTGCTGATCACGTTCATCGAGCTCATCAAGAACCCCATCTACAATTTCTGGAAGTACGAGTTCACCAGATGCGCTCCTGAAATCGAACGGTTCGTTTATGGTTATTAAGCAATTTATTTCGAAAAGATTATTCTTCAAGAAGTCGCATTGGAAAATAAAGTTCAGGTTGCGCCAATAGCTTGCGAGTATTTCTCGATTTTCGAAGTTTCGCTATTGCACTGTTCAGAATCTATAATTTAGGCTCAGAATTTTGCATCTACCCACAATATATTTTTAAAATCCTTTTCTAATCGGCATTCTTAAGTGAGTAATGAGTGAATGTTTCAAAACTTTGGTGTACCCTGTATCAGAAAATCTCGGCCAAAACGATTGAGAGAAATATGATAAATCGATCATGGAAAACTGGTTTATTTCTTATTTCAGTCTGTTCCAAAACGTGGCGAACACCTGCGTGCCTGCATCTGCACAGCAAGCACCTGGATCGCAGCAAATGCAGCAACCAGGAATCGGGGGAGAAATCAATGCAACCTGAGTTGACTATATCTATGGATCAGGCAATCCATCCATCCATCCATCCACCCACCCACCCATCTTTCTTTCTTTTCCCTCTTTTATTCTTTCTCATTCTAATTCATTGTAATCCTGTAATCCGACCTAGATCTGGTCGTTATCATTCTTTAGATCTCACTTTTACTTTATTTGTTGTCTCTTCCCCCATATTTTCCTCTAATTGTCTCTGATTACTACCGTGTTTGTTTATGTGTAATTTTCACCATGCTTTTACCTGTGTTTTATCCTTAGAGAAATGTATTGTATTTGAGCTAAGTTGTATTGGTTAGGTAAATCAAACATTATCATTTTCCGGGTATTTCATGCAAGGGCTGTTCAGACATTCATTCTAGAGGCACAAGGCACCAATGTCAGGACTCTCCTTACGTTGTACTGTTTTCTATTGAAGGTTTATTTCATGTGTTGATTTGATTGGAATAAAATTGAGTTGCCTAAATGATCTGAGATAATAGCGAAATCTGTAAAATATACCGAATGGAATATTTGACATTGTAACGTGTAAAATATTAGATAGTAATAATAGCTTTCAAAATGAGATTATTGGATTTTTAATGCAGATATAATCATTCCCTCGCTTTCACGTAGATGTGAGCTGCCTTCGGCGCCACCGTCACGGATCCGAATAGTTGAAGTTTTTCCTAAAATTGCTTTTAAAAAGGAAGATATGAAATACAATTCACCTCGGTTTTGGGTCCTTGAACGAACGAGAATTTCCTCAGCAGATGGCATAGAGTCAGCTTGACTTCGACAAGAGCAAGTCTCATGCATGAAATTTGGAAAATTAAACTGGCTGAATAATGCAAATTTAAATACCGATGCATTGTCTGGGACCAAATCCGAATGGTATCCAGACAGAGGCAGATGCTAAAGTTGGAGGGGAAGAGAGCCATCTTAAATTTTATATAAAAATTAAATTATCTACACATGAATTAAGTAGGGCCCCCCGAGTAGATCTGACTAATTGATGTTCGGAACAAGTTTTTGTTCAGAAATATCATCAGAGTTGTAAATAAAATTAGAAATTTTCCTAGTCGAAAGAATTACAAAAATCCGTTGCTCGAAATGAACACATTTTGGCAAACTTCAAACTTCATGAACGCAAAAATTATGACCTGATTTTTGGCACAGAACCATTTTACCAGGTTTATCGTTGATTTAGGGGGTAAACTTTTATGATATGTTGGATTTGAAAGATACTTGCTTTCCGAATTCCATTTTAAACTCACTTTTCATCACAAACGCATTTTTGCAAGGGAATCCAAAGTTAAGCGAATTGTTACCTTTCCGGTTTGAATTCTTCAGCATCCTCGCCGTAAATTTCTTTGCTATAATGGAGACTCCAAAGGCTAAAATTTCATTTCACTTTCGCCTAATTACTACACCCAAACTTACTCTGCAGCTACGGTCATTCCCTGCTTGAGATGAATATTGTCCCCAACTACAGTATCCTTCATGCAAGTTCTCGAACTGAACAGGGACGCGAGTGGGAACATTCTCAGTGCCTCTTTGACCACACAATCCAGGTATTTCATTCTGGGCAATGTTTCGGGTCCAATTACCTAAATCAGCTGAGCTTCATTCGTTTGTCGAATTATGAATCGACTTACAGTAGAAGTGCATTCTTGATCGATTTCCGCCTGCAACTTGAGCTGCACTTCTGGATGCTTGGTCAATAGAAAAGTTGCATACGAGAGGGAGTTCGCGGTTGTATCGAAGCTGGAATTTTCCCGAGATGAGCAACTGAATGCCGCAAAATCCTTACCCAGCCAAGAGGAAGACATTACATTGAGCCACGATCTCGTCGAAGGTTAGTCGTTTTGAGACCTAAGATATGATCGAATTCGAATAAGGATATGTAAAACCGACAGAAACAGCCCCTCTCTGGAAATTGTCTATCCCTTCTTCCCAGCTATTGTCTTCGCTCTTTGCATCCAGGAACAGATCTATGAAGTCGATGGGCTGACCAGGTTCGAGACCTCTCTTTTCATCTTCTTCCTAAGCATTCAAATTTTATCCTGCTAAATCGTGAACTTTATAGTTATGTCATTTATTGCATCACGATGGTACAAGTGCAAATTCGATTTTTTTTAAAACCTCACCCTCTGTCTCTGCCTCTCTTTGACGGTCAACTCAATCTGCCTGTCAATGGCTTCCAACGGTCCGACTCCCTTCTTCTTCTGCTGCTGCCATATTCCTGTCACCTTCTGCTTTGCCAATACAGACATTTTAACGAAGGAACCGAGACTCGGAGAAATCATTCCGATTACATTGCTCCATTGTCGTTGATCTCGTTGGAAGAACTGGAATCGAAATTGTTTTATTTTTTGTATTCTGTACATCATATTTTTCACCAGTTTACAACGATCATAGTCATTAAGTTAGTCACCAGCTAGAAATAGTGATCATAATGAACTGATGAAGTGATAAAGAATACAGCCAAAGCTTAATGGCCAAAAGAAAGGTTTAAGATGCTTGGAATACCGCAATAAGATGCTTGCTGATGGGATTCTTGAACATCTCTGCATCAGATTGACCCAGGGCTAGATGTGCAATAACATGCATTGTCAGTTCTTGATAATAGCTGAAATTCAATACATTCCAACATAGTAATCTATGAAGACGAATTCCTTACATGTAACAGTCGATGGGTTCCCCTTTGGCGGCTGCTTTATCAAAATATTCGACCAGTTGCATCACTGAAGCCTCGATTATTGGATGGATCTGATTCGAGAAGATTTCGCAATTTATCGAAGATCAGTGCTACCTTGTTGAGATTGGCAGTAGTGAAAGCCTGGCTGGCGATGGTACGAAGTCGTTTCCATCGAGGTCCATTTGCCTGGAGAACGTGCGTTCGAGGAGAGGGATTTTTCGGGTCAGAATGAGATGCGCCCTATGAAATTATTCTACTTTGGTGAATAACTTGTGAATTATTAGGTTGGTGAAAAAGTTCTGTCGCATGTAATAAGATCCTAATGAAGCAATACTAGTTGCCAAGTATCATCAGGATAAAGCATATCAGACCTAATTATTTCAAGATTGGCCCTTCATCCTTTGGATATATTGTAAACGATCGACTACTTGAGGCGAGATAAAAAGAGCGTCTTTCTTCCTTACCCTCTTTTATGATTTCAAATGCACGCTGACGATATTCGTTCATTTGGCGACTTTTTTTATTTTCTTTCTTCTTTTATCGAATTTAATGGAATTTTCGCAACAAACACTTGGCAATTATCTTCCTCTATCGATATTGTAGAAATTAGCCGATTAATTATTGATAATTGCCCTTAAAACGTGAAAATGAAAAGGAAACAAATAAATCATCTAATGAACGCTCGTCTTTCGCACATCCGAGGCTCACAGAAGGGATGAGAAAGAGACGTTTCTTTTATCTCCTCTCAAGTAGCCGGTCACTTACAATATTACTGATTTCAGAACATGGAAAGTGACATAGCTTATTTACGAGTCTATTATTACCTTTCTAGCATAGAATTCTTCGAAGTTCTTCAGGAAGACTTGGTTTATGATGTGTGGATCAGAAGTCACCAGCTGTGTTCTACACCCTTCATAAATACCGTATGTCTTGCCGTATTTCTGAAAGAGAGGAGAATTGTTTATCGCTAATGTGAGCAGACTTCAGTTTTGTCTAATGAAAAATTAACCAGACCTTCGTTTTCGATTACCAGAAGTTTAATTTTTGCAGACACATATTTCATTTAAACTTGCCTTTGCCCAGTCTCTCAGCACAAGCATTCCAGGCTCCGTATTTGATCGCGTGGCAAAGAAATGCCCGTCTAGGAAAGAGATCGGGGGAGTCGGAATGCCTTGACGACGCCAGTAACTCTGATGCCATAGGAGATTGAGGAACACATAGCTGTAATGAATTTTCATAATTGGGGTGATTTCCGAACTCAGACTTACAGTAAGAATCCTCCAATTATCAATAACAAAAGAAAAATTATGTGCAACAGAAATACAAACATCTTTTCGAAAACGAATCAATATAATGAGGAAGCGATCGGTCAAGCAAACTTGTCGACAACAAATGTGCAAATTCATAAATGCATTTAGACTGTTAGAGACTAGAGCATGAGCAGATAACGGTAAAGATAAGAACTAAATGATCTGGTCAAATTCACGCAAGAAACCGAAAAGAGTAGCTACTTTGTAGCAAAACACAACGTATTTATTTGCTCTCTGTCTATAATAAAATCTTATACACGTATGATCGAAAATCTGTCTGAATTGAATATGAATTGATAAGGTCGCTAAACTCTGGCAAAATGACATAAATCCTAACTGTATTCTTGCTTAGCCCTGAGGCTCACTTCGAATATGAAGTTGATTGAGATTCAAACTGCTCTAGTCGACTACATCTTCGAGGAGAAATCCCGATCCGGGCTGAAAATAGCACTCTTTTCATAATATTACTTAGGAATTATTGATCATCTAATGATTGCTTGCTTTCGAATTATCTTCAAACTACTGCATCAGAATAATCATTCTGTTTTTTTCACTAAAGGTGTTTTTCAATAATATTTTGAGATAAAATCATGCTTATGAATAAAGCTTGTGCGCCAATTTATCGTGAAACAAGTTGAATGAAATTTTTAAATACAAATTCTTCTCATAGAATTTTGGAATCTAGCAGCGTTATTCTTTTTCTTCGTCATAAATGATCAGGATTGTTCGAAATTTGGACTATCACTATATCTTATCGGAAAAAACCAATCCTCTTTGCAAAATAAATTTTAGCAATTATGATATTTTTAATCTTAAAAAGAAGAAGTGTTGTTTAATAAATAAAAGCATTCTTACAGTTTGATTTCCTCGTTGGGAGGCAGAGGCGAGAAGTATCTGTCAACCATTTCCGGGGTGACCTCGTTCAGAGTTGCAGGTTTCCACTTGGGATTCCTGTCCTTGTCGATCAGAATCGCTCTGCAGCCCTCGTGAAAATCGTTGTCTTCCACAAAACGTTGAGTCAACCGATATTCCATTACAAATACCTGAAATTATATTTAGCAATTCAAGTAGAATGAAAAGTGGTGGCTGACAACAATTTGGACGCAAACTGGAGTTTTATTTCAACGGTAGATCAAGTAATGTTGGTGAAATTCAACTGAATTGTCATACTCGTCGAAGATATCACTCAGAAAACTTATACCATATTTAGATAGCTTAGATTCAGGTTAGCTTCATGATTTTTATTATAAAAATGAATAATCTCGTGTCCAAAATTTTTCACTCCACGTTATGAATGAAAATCTTATCATTAAATTAAAGACCCAAGAATATTATACTTGGGTGTTTACCACTGATTAGAAATAATTTGGGTAGATTATCAATGCTAGTTGGTTTTAAACTCAATTGATGAAAGCATACCTTCGCATAGCTCATTCGCATGCCTTGTTGAAGTTGTCTGTGAGTGACTTTCAGCGAGAGAGGACTCATTTTCTGCAGCACTTTCAACTGTTTTCCCGCCCATTCGCTGCCTTCTTTCTTCAGATTCTCTAGAATTCCTTCCACGCTGCTGAAATGCTGACTCTATTAAACATTTAAAATAGGTTCACCACACCTCGCATTGAAGCACTCTTCGATTTGTCTGATATTCTTGTCCAAAGTAAATGATGGGATGTTGTTTGGCTCGAAAGATCTGATGACGGACTCGACAGACTGGTCGTCTGGACGGGGCATTTGCAGAAGGGCCTCCTCCAATTTGGGCAGATTAGAGGATTCCACCTGTAAGATGATATGAGCGAGTTCAAGAGAAATGGAATAATACATAATGAGTGGCGAGTCCTGCATGGAAAGCGTCTGCTCCATTCAAACGATAGCCGGTCAGAGCCAGAAACATTCCAAGATTTCCCTAAAATAGCAAACAATTATTTCCATGAGAAATTTCTAGATAGATCTAACTTTATTTTATTTATCTGTTGTTGACTTGCGTATATTTTTGAGACAATGATGTTATTTCTAAACGTCCTAGGAAAGAAAGAATGAAATTTTGCATGTTTCTGATAATATTGCATACCTTCAACCTGGAGAGGAAATACGATCCTCCCACGTCAGGAAACAAGCCGAGAGCAGTCTCGGGCATGGCTAGAAGAGAGCGTTCAGTTGCAACTCGAAATTGACCGTTCACAGACAAACCACAGCCCTAAAAATGAAATAGCTTTAGTGGAAAGTTTTTTTTCAATTTGTCTTGATCTAGAAATGATTGTTTAGGTATGTGTTCTAAATATAATGAAAACTGTAAGGACACATAAATTTTCTAGACGGAATTTTATTTGTAAAAAGTACAATATTTACTCACCCCACCCATGACAATTCCATCGATGAAGGCGACATACGGCTTTGAGAGAGTGCCGATGAGATGATTGAGGAAGTACTCCTCGCGAAAGAAGTCCTTGTGCATCGTCGAGCTGCCGCCCGCCTGGGCATCTTTCGCTGATTTGATCACTGCTGAAAGTTCGATCTTGAAACCTGCATTTAGAATTTAAAAATAATTTATTTCAAATGTAAAAATGGTAATTCGACTGTCTTACCTAGGGCCCGCAAATATAATGTATGCTAATTTTTTGCTCATATAAAATTTGATTTTTGAGAAATATTAGCGATTTTAGTTTTTTTTAAAGTGAAAATCTGACCGATAACATCTCCGCCAGCGCAGAATGCCTTGTCTCCGGTTCCTTTAATGAGCACCAAATTCACATCGGATGAATCGTCCCAGCTCTGCAAAATCATTTCTAAAAGTGAGCTTATTTCTTCTTGGAATACCTTGAGTTTCGGATGGATTTCCCTGACCATGTTGAGGTTGAGCGCGTTGAGGGCTTTGGGTCGGCTGAGAGTGATGATTCTCTTGGAGCCGCTGCCCGAGAACAGCACTTCTGCGTTGGGATTCGCTGCTTCGGAAGTGGACGCAGAGGAGGACAGAGGGGACGACATGCTCAGAGGTCTGCACAACAGGGGCACCTGCAAACGAGAATGCAATGACGAGGAGTCGAATGAGTGACAGACCGTCGTGCGAGTGCATCGCAGTGCCGTCTTCAGCATTTCTGAACTCAGCAACATTATTTTCATAGAAAAATAAAAGAAAAACGAAACAGTCGTGCTGAAAACGAATCGGACGAGCTGCAGAAGCGAGCAGCTCGATATCTACGTGTATTTTCAGGCAAAAGCGTTTATCATTTTCTTCGGTTCGTTGTCGTATTTGTATTTTTTAAAGGTTTCTATTGATTTTCTCCCGTTTTTCCATCAATCCCATCAAAATTACCACGTGTTCAGATCAGCCAGAGTGATGCCCCGAGGAAGGGTACCTCGTAAGCCTCTGTTCAAGGTACATTTATCCCAACTTCAGTTGAATTTCCCGTTTATCATGTTTCGTCTTCAGGTAGTCGTGCGTCGTCTGCCAGGCGCGTTGACCTTCGAGGAGCTGCAGGAGCAGATGTCTCCCATGCCCGATTCCGAATACGTCTGGTTCGAACCGTCCAAAATTGAGTGAGTCTAGTTCTAGGCAACTGAGAAATGACGTGAGGGCATGAGCTATCTTTTCCCACACTATTTCTCCCTACTTTCACCTCCTCGCTTGTCCCCAACTAAAGCGCGCACGTCCTCACGTCATTTCAAAACTGTCCTAATTTTTTGGCAGCTTCCATTTGACGACTCGTATTTTGCTAAACGACGTGCTGTACTTGTTATGCTATGGTGTTATTATTATTTCTAAATAATAATAACGACTTTTTGTCTATGAAAAGAAAATAGGCAGATCGTCAGATTGTCGTATAATGGTTGCCAGTTTAATATAATTTTCTAACTTAACTCACTTGCAGTTTCCTTCCCTACGACTTCAGTCGCTGCTACTTTGTATTCAACTCTGAAAAGGACTGCATCGAATTCAGTCGTCGCATCAACAACAAGGAATTCACCGATTCCAGAGGTAGGTTCATTTTGAGTAAAAATAGGTTTTCATTTTCTTCAGCTATAAGACTCCTTTGAAGTTTCATAAAGAATAACGAGAAGTTCATCATAGTGAAATGAAAATTTTATTCACTCTGCGAACCTCCCAATTTACCGTTTTGTTCATCGGTAGTATTCGGCGCTGAAAAGGACGCGCTCAAATCCTAAAACTCCTGTTCCAATCGAAAATGAATTTGGCCTCTTCTCACTCATTAAAGAGAAAAATAAGATGAAGAAATCTCCTCATTTTTTATTGGAGCAGGCAGTTTTGTGTTGAAGCGCACCCATTTAGCGCCAAATATTAGCGGTCAGGACGTTATAGATTTCCTAAAAATGTAATATCTCTGAAACATGAAATACTGACTGAAAATGCAATAAATATTTAGTTGCCCGCTTTTCAATTCTAAGGTTCATTTTTTTCAGGTCAGAAAACTGCCGCTCGTGTTGAAATGGCTCCGTACCAAAATGTGCCGAGATCGACTCCTGAGAGCACCAAGAATGACCCCAAATGCGGCACTATTGAAGATAGTCAGTCATCTAAATAGTTTCTTTGATATTGAGTTCCTCATATTTGCAGATTATTCGTACAAGAGTTTCCTGGACAAGTTGAACAGTGCTTCTCAAACTGCTCATTTGACTTTGGACGAGCAGATCAAATTGCTCAAGGAGAAGACAGCCAAGGAGAAAGGTATAATCTATTTCTAGTTGAAGACGAAAAGATAATTTATTGATTTTCAGAAGGAATTCTTGTGACTCCACTAACGAAGTACATGGTTCATCAGGCTGATGCTAAGGCTGCCAAAGCTCAGGTTGTTGTTTTTATTATTTTACTAAATTTATTTATTATAGTCGTTTACCATATTTCTAAAGTTCATCAGGTTAGGGAATAGCATAAACACTACAAATTGTCAACTCGATATTCTGATTATTTTTTTTTGTATTAAGTACCTAATACGGCTTTATCCACTAGCCCTGTTATATTCTCTTTGATAAGCTTAAGAAATATATGAACGATGAACAAAGTTAACGCAGATAAAATAAAATTTCTATAATTTTCAATTATTCTTTTCACTTCCAGGAGCGCCGAGCCCGATTTTTGGCGAAGGAAGAACAGAAAAAGGCAAAGATCCAAGCGTCGAGGGCTGCAGACAGGGAAAGGGGAGGAGGGAATGACTCGAGGAGTCAGAGGAACGAGCAGAAAAATAAGGTTGGGAAACTGTTTTAATCCCTTAAGAAATATAATATTTTCATCAGATAATGAAATTAGGTCAGAGTTAGGACTAAATTTGTCATTAGAAAAGAAGAAAAAAATCGTTCGTTATCTTTTCTCAGAAGGCATTTTCGAAATGCTACTACGTTGAAAACTTGCATCATGGAATATCTAGGAATAGGAGATATTAGAGTTATGATAAGAAAACCTCGATTTCTGCACACTATTTTTCACATTGTAAGGTTGTATTGCAGTAAGCTATCGAAGTTGCCTCTAAAATGGATGACTTCTTCTATAGTGCATCCCTTCATCCTTTTCTAAAATTTATCCTCCTTTGTAACTAGAGTAGGTTAAGATATGCTCGGGTAGGTTGAACTGTCCAAACACAAACACTACTCGGATGAGCTGACTATTTTGAAAACAGCAAATGACTTACTCAGTCCTACCCATAATCCTTTATCAGAAAACCTTGATAACGTAACAAAGGATGAATTTTAGAAAAGAATAATTGTATAAGTTTTAGAAAAAAACTCTTTAAGATAGCTAATTTCTTTAGAGGGCAGAAACTAGGACTGAGCGAAGAGAAAGGCAGAGGAAGGAATTCAAGGACTCCAAGAAGCCTTTCAATAAGAAGGAAGTCGAAAGTAGGAATATTTGTCACTTGGATTGCAACAATGTCATGTTTAGAAAAAGAAGAAAAGGAGACGAAGGACAATGAAGAAGCGACGAAGAGTCTGAAAGAGGCACTCGGAGTCAGTTCGAAGACAGAAAACACCTCAGCCGCTTCCACGAAGTGAGAGTGATGAATGCAAAAAAAAACATTGTTAATGATTCAGAGAGCCTGTGACGTTCACCCGAACGACGAGAACATTCACGAACAGAGGAATGAAGGCTGAAGGCAGAGCTGCGGCAGGTGATAAAGCTGGCACATCGAATGCGAGTGAAGGCGACAAGAGGAATGACGAGGATGGGAAGAAAAAGGTGAGAAATATCCATCAATTTATTTACTACATAATAACTATTAGCTAAAGTCAACTTTTCTTCTTCAAAAGTTGGAAAAATACGAAACTGAATTCTCACAAAACCTCGTGGATCATAAAAATCGAACTTTGAAAATAGTTTTATTGCTTCATGATTAAATACAAAATAATATAGCTGATTCTTTTTCATTCAAAATGTTTCGTATGTAACAATTGGAACTACTTTTCCTTTGTCCCTCAAAAGGGTTTACAGATGGAGGAGGAAGGGGTGTGCGTGAGATAAACTGCTGCGCTCTATACCATGTATTCCATATTGTGCGCCATTCGCGGATATGCGCCCCGTCTCCTTCATTAAAACTCTTTTTCAAATACAATGATGAGTACTTTTCCAAGCCGCCTAAAACTCAGTTAATTATTTATGTGAAAAGATAGAAATTTTTAAAATGTTTTGATCAATTTGATTGGACAGAAATGTCTTTTCAGCGTCGCCCCGAAATGCAAATCTACAGACCGGGACAGACTCGAGGTCGCAAAGCGACAGGCAGCGATCAGACTGAGCCTGAAAAGGAGAAGGAAGGAGGGGAATGATGAAAGCGAGAGAAGGCAGAAAGACGAGGGCACTCAAGGTTGGATTTAATGACCTCATGGCGAATTATTTGATTGAGACATTCATTTCAAGCTTGACCAGCTGAAATCAATCAACAACGATGGAAAGACTTGCAAAATTTGAAGTTTTTTTCTATTATTTCGAGATCTAAATTAAAAAGTGAAAATTTATTAGTCATATTTGTATCACTTATTTTATCTTTTTGAACTTAAAGAAAATTTGATTCTAGACGAGACGCAAAATTACCCAAAGTTATCATTTGTTCAAGGGAAAATTCATTCCGAGCCAACTATATATGCACGGAATTTAACATGTGCTTTATTCCTGCGACACTAAACCTGCGAATTTCGTTTTTCGATACATGCAACACATTTGATGATTTTTGAATATTTCTTCCTGTTAGAAATGCCTAGAATCAACTTTTCATCATTTCACTCTTACATTTGAATTGTATCAATTACCACTACTGCCTTACTCTGAAAACATTCCACTTGGTTATGATTTGATCCGGTTAAATCGAGATCTCCAACGTCATTTTACGTAACTTATTATGGCAAAAAAAACAAAATATGCAAATATAACATCATAAATATCAGTTAGTAAAATGGTAGTGTCAAGATCTTATCATTTGTGCCTAAAGTTATTCATTTAGAACAAAGTTAAAATATTTAAGGAAAAAGTCAAGGAGGATAAATAAAAATAGCAAGCTGACAATGATAACTACTGTTGCTTGCATAGACAGTTTGAATGGATCGTGTCATCGTTGATCGACTGCTTTTGTGCCCCTGCCCACCTTTTTGCCCCTTGCCCTAAGAAGGCTAAAATATCCCCATTCTGTTCTCCTTCTGTCTCTGTCTGTCTTTGCTTCTGCTTTTGCTTCTGTTTTTGAAGTGAAAGTTTCGCGTGAACAGGCGAATCGAGGGATCGAGGGAGGGAAAGCGAGAAGAACAGGCAAACTTGATTCGAGTGAATAACGGAAAGATTCACACAAATCGAGAGACAAACAGCTGGAGGCTCGACACTCGCATAATTGATCTTCTAATTTATTTTGCGAAGTTCAAGGAATGCACGCAGTTGTAGTGTCTGTTGAGTGGATCGTCGTTGGCATGGTCATTTTCATTCTCATGTCTTGGGAATCGAGTTGCATTCCTTTGTTTCTGCTTCAGTTGGCTGTGTCCGTCCCAGATTCTTCCAGTTTTGTCTTGCCAAACATCCACTGCCTACAACTGCTTCTTCTTCTCAATTCAATCGATCTTTTCACTGTTTTCATAATCTCTTGATTCGTTACGAGATTCCCCATTTATTATGTCAATTTGCATCAATATCGTTCAGATCTTCATTCAATTGAATAGTCTTCCCTAATTCGCATCACTGATCGGCTTTCCGTCTTTCGATGTCCCAAATCCATAAATTACACTTTCCTTTCTCGAAGTATCATCATTCAACTTGATACAATTCAATTGTCATTCAAATTAGAAAATCAGCTTCTAAAATTGACTATTATTCAAAATTTTATAATCACGTTCGCGCTAACACCCACTGCCTTCCTGCTTCAACTTCTGCCTAAATCCTTCCTTTCCACTCTCCATTCCCGATTCTCACTTTGCCCACTGTCGCTGTCTGTCACCGCTTCTGTTTCTGTCTCAACCATTCAATAGCCTTCGAAATAGTGGAAATAGCCAGCAAATAAGCCGCTTGGCTTTCTGCGCTAAATCTGACAGATCTGCGTGAAAATCGATTCTTTCTGCACTTTTATGTCGATTTCCTGGCAATGGCATTGATTCGCATTCTCACATTCATCCATTTACCTTCGTCTGCTAGTGATTCATCCGACCACCTTCCTGCCTTAATCAGCTTGCATGTCACTGAATCATCGGTTTCACTAATAACCCACTTGTCAATGGCAGATTTCCCTTCCTTTACATCACATCATCCAGTTCTTATTGCCCTTCGTTTGCCATTCTGCCGTCCAATCGCATATGATTATGTTGTAGAGTAGTTGGTCTGTCCGCTTCTAATCTATTTACTAGCATATTGACTGGATCGGATACTTTAGGTATTGACAGTCAGAGTGAAGTTTTATTCATAATACTTTTACTAGTATGTTTCACGATATTTTCTTTAAATTCTCGCCATATTTTGATGCGAGTGGTCTGGTCGTTGTTCCAAATAGCGAACTTCAACTTTCGACATTCATTATGCCCTTTCCACTGTTCGTCCTTCGTCTAAGCCCCAAAGATTGCCCTCTTTATCCCTCCCTTATTCATCATCTTCTCAGTGTCTCAACGACGATAATATCGGCCTGCCTCTGCTTCTGCAATCACACCCATCGGCAGCTTGTCTCCCCCTCCCCTTTCTCCTCAGTCGATTGCATCATGACCAGATTCTTCATGGATTTTCATTGCAGTCATCTTCCCCCATCTCTTTCTGCATTCCTCGGCTTTTTTCCCTTGCTTTGTCGATGGCAATGCATATCTCATGTGTCAGTGTCATTTGATCTATCCACTTTCAAGATTATAAATTACAGCAATTCCATTGTTCAGAATGAGATGTCGAAGTTTATCTTCCTCCATATTGTTGATCGTGCTGAATTATGCCAGTAGTCAAGAGCAGTCGAGTGGTGGATACTTGGCTGCATCGTCGAAATTGCAACAGCAATATGCCAGTCTATCTAACCCCGAAGTGGTGCACGAAAATATGGATAACTTCAGAAAATGTTTGATTGTTAATCTTCATTCTATCTAGTAATAATAATAATAATGCTTAGTGTATGGAATTGCAACTCGGATAATGGAATTGAGTGGGAATGTGCTCGGTCAGAATGGAAAGACATCCGAGGATTTCAGCACGGATAATTCGATTACGAACACAGATTCGTTCAGACCTCGATTCCAAGGCAATTCCCTGAGTGTGCGATAAACTTTACACCAACCCAAGCTGTTTAGGCGTTCGCAATTATGATACAGAAAGTAGTGATTCTTACAGTGCAGGTAGCGGCGGAAGCAGTTCTGGCAGTGGGCTTGATTCCATCTCCAGGTGATTTCGATAAAAAAATAGATGTGAAGATCAACGACTAATTCTAAATAGACTGATTAATCTGTCGAGTAATTTGTTGCTGCGACAAACAACGACGACTACTACAACAACAACGACAACCACGCCACCACCAGAGACTAACCTATTCCAAGGACTATTTAGAAGTTTCCTAGGTACAAATCACTCGTTGTAGTTTGGACTCTCGATAGAATCTTTAGCCACTATAATTAGAAAAAAACCTGAAATAAATCTTTATCTCAATCTAACAAAATCTGATTAGGCAGTTCCAACGATGAATCCGAATCGCTTCCCCCACCACCGACACCACGGCCAAGACAGACTCGACTGTTCGGCAATCTGTTCGGTATCTAATCACACAATTGCATACTTATACGACTCAATCTTAGGAGGCAGTGAACCAGAGCAACAAACCCAAGCTCCTCCTCCTCGACAAAGTGGCACCAATATCCTGCAAAGCTTCTTTGGCGGTTAGTTATAAGTTTTATAAATGCATCATGGGAACTGAAAAAAAACAATAAATTTGACATTATATTGTCTTGTTTTTGAGAAGATCCCTCAATCCGTGCAAGGTATGCATTGGTGCATTGCACGACATGTGAGATACGATTAGGGACCGCAAACTTCGTCTCCTTTCATTTTTCGCTTTTGCTCGACAAGTGATCATTTGAAACCTCAAAAAGTGGGTGTAGAATACAAAAGGCTCTTTCGTTTCAAATTGTCGATCATAGACAATAAGATCAGTTTGAATTTTTAAATAGTGCATTATTATTATTATAGACAACGCTGTTAGGATCAATTCATTGGTTCAAAAGTTTAGGATTCATGCCCACAACGACTACGACAACTGAAACACCGATTCGAAATCTATTCAATTTGTTCGGTAATAGTTATTGCTCATTTTTATTCGAGATTTTCTAATCATTAGCTCCCCAAACAACAACTCCATCCCCAAGTCGACTAGGACAGATTAATCTGTGGAGAATGTTCGGATTGGAAAGAACCACGACGACAACACAGGCACCCTTGGAGGCATTTCTGAATCCGAGGAGCAGAGGAGGAGCTGCTGAAAATATTGATGGTCAGAATTATACCTAAACCAGATATGACATAAATACATTTTAGCAATAATGAATGCACTGGTCCAAAGTCGTGCCAAACCAGTAGAAACTCAATCTGGTCCGTCATCCTTCTTGTCTTCATTCCTTGGCGGATAATCTCATAATTTACAACCGATTCCAAACTTTCACCTCAATTCATCTGGAAAGATGGTCAATCTATGATACAGGTCAAAACTTTCAGAGCTCAATTTATTTAGTAGATTAAAAACCGTAAAAATGGTAGATTTCATCTCCTATTTTCAAACTGCATTTCCTATCTACTATTTTTGCTATCATCGACATTGATTACGTTTTAAAACCTTCGAAAGATACTCAGGCAATTTCAAAATCGATTGTTTCTCTGCCATACTTCCATAACTTTTAATTCCCACAATTATTTAATTCATAGACAGCATGTCCATATTGCGACTTGTAATTGAAAAGCTTTAGCTCGTTAATCAAAACGAATATGTGTCTGTAAAATGATATTTATTTAGAAATTACCTAGAGATTTGATGGCAAAACGGGCCATTTATTGTCTATTTGCAAAGTGATAAATCTTGGAATATTGCTTCCAGAACAGTAAATCCGAGAAAAATTGGTTAGAACACCCGTAGCTAATTACAAATTGTACAAAGCTCATAGAGTCATATTTAGTCGTTATCAATAATAGTCTTTCTGTTTAGTAATTTATAAATTGGTAAAACCCATAATAAATTAAAACCTCTCGAAATGATGATTATTCTACGAACAACGAATTAATGATTTTATTGAATTCCAATATCAATACTCTGTGATCTTCTTCCATATCTCGGCACTGATAACAAGTGTGAAGGGGCTTCTGCTTCGGCCTACAATTGGAAAAAAAAACAGTTCCAAATCACGAACTATCAATAATATATACCTCGATGAAGTGTTGAATGGCGACAGGATTTTCATATGCAAAATTATCCGAAGTTTTGTTTTCCATTTGATTCTGCACGACACCACGAGCTTGCACAACCACGTCGGTTATTTGAAGCTCGGAAGCTAAAATACGACTTTATGAATATTAATTATCTTTATCAAAAATATCTTCATGAATGGGTTTATAAAAAAAAAGAGATAAGATAACGGATAATCTTCTGTAAAATGAATACTTTGAAGTTAATTCCTAAGGTGTCGAAATTTCAATTATGAAAACCTAGAATCGGTATAGCGAATTTTTATAGTCTAGACTCGGAAATTTGGAAATTGATTCTTTTTATCTTTCTTTGCACTATTTCATTATCACAGCCCAGTCAATAAAGGTAACTGATGCACATCAGAGGTGTAAATTTTGACTTTGATTTCGAGGTGTTTTTGGCAACTCCAATTTCGACTTCGAAAATTTCCAACCAAAGCTTCGTACACCGCTGATACACACGCAATAACCGTTCATAAATTCTCACCTCCGAATTCATTGCCGAATTTTCTCCTTTCGATTTGTCTTCCGAACATGCTTCCACACAAGTCACTCATTAGAGCCACGCATTGGCCTGGGCAGTCACAGAGCAGCCATCGACATCCGAAACAGCCGCAGCAGAAACAACACCAACAGCCGAAGAAGAATGTCAGTGTAAAAACACCCAGAAATGCTGTCAGATCGCGTCGGAGTTCACCTAAATTAATTCGTTCTTCATCACAAGCTAATCAATTCGATACCTTGTATTACAGGCTCATTAATCTCGTCTTCTGAGTCGAGTAGTGCTCGAATTGTGATTACCACGGCCAAATTAAAAGTCGTAACGACCTGAAATACTCGGCTCAATTTTACTTTATTTTTGTGATCTGATTTGAAATTTTAGTCTAAATTAGAAGTTGTTTAGATATCATTACCATTGATTATCATATCAAGATTTAGATAAGATAGAAATATCATATCGACGACTTGTCAATTGGAAAACGATGTTCATGATCAAGTACAAATTGTGAGAAATTCCAGGGAAAAATTCGGTTTCAGTGAGTCAGTGATAAGAAAATCGTAAGATAGAATAAGAAAGGAGTAGGCTACTTGGTTGTTTGATTGACTGAATTCGGAGAAAGGGGGAAAGAGAACGGAATGATCAGGAAAAGACACGGGACAGACGAAGGAGACGGTCAGATTTAGTAATTTTTATAGTAATTGGCACCAAACATCGCTCTATCAAGAGAAAAGTCTATTTCGGCAAATGACAGTCCCGATTGTGATAGAAACAGTAAACAATAGCAACTCACAGCCACGATGAAAACAAGAAATCCCCATCGCTTGGGCTTATTCTCTTCGCGCTCTTGGAACATTGGAGTTTCGTCTGAAATATGAATTTTAAGATAGTCAAAATTTTCTTCAATTTCATTAAGAGCAGACGTTTCGATTTGAAGCCTTCATATAATTATTTGAGCAGAACACTATCTAACAAAGAAAAATGAATGATAAGCCATACAAAGTCACATAAAGTTTGAAGATATTGAAATTTTACAATGAATAGTTCACGAAAATACTAGATATCGACCTATCGACACCTCGAAATCGATTCGAATTGTTTTCACGAATTAAAACGAGACCGATCGAGAGGTTGACAAGAGATTATGGAAATCAGCACATGACTGTGCACAAACCTCGACATCGTTTCTTCGAAGAGTTACCTACCTAAAATGTCATCAGTTGAGCCGCAGAAGAATGGTCCGAGTTTGCAGGCTGACATTGCTTCTTCCAAATTGTTTCAAATAGGATAGATATAGAAAATTTAATTCTAGTCTAATTGATAATTTAGTAGATGTTGATAGTGATAGGTACGTGAGTAAATGTGTCTCCGCTGTCAAGTCTCAGGTCAAATAGTCGTTCAGTCGATCATTAGATAGAGTTAACAGTCTCACAACCACGGCACAGCCTTCACTCTCGTCTAATTTGGCGATTTCTTTTCTTCTTTTCCACTCTCCTGTAGCATCTATTATCTATTCATTTCATTTCTATTTCAATTTCATTTCATAGATTTCACTTCATAACTAATCCTATCCACCGAGATTTATCTCTTGAATATCTGCAAGCCGAGATCAATAGCCGATTATAACGGGAACAGAAACAGGGCAGATCATGATGGATGCAGAATTGTTCGGGGATAATCATTCGTGTTTCTACAAGATCTATTTTCTAGACAAAATTCTGTTTTTGATTGAAACTACAAATAAACAGGAAGAAAAAATTGAAATTGTGAGAAAAACTATAGTGGATCATAAAACGGAATTCCATCCAAATTAAATTCTGTTGCCATAAAATTTCGTCTTTAATTTGTTGTTAGTGATCGACATAAAATACGCGACGCATTATTTATATTTCGACCGAATGATGAAAGTTATCGCACTCAGATTAAAGTTCAGACAGATAATAGTCACGATGATAACAAGTAATGAAATGCACTGAAAGTTCGATATTTTGCAGAAATAATTAATGTTATTTCGCATTTTAATAATGATACATAGTAAACAAGTCGAATTACTTTGATAAAAGTGAATTCAGGATGTGGCAGAATTATGGTAACTTTAGCATTCAGTTGAAATTAGCGTCTAAATAAATAATCTTGACCTATTCAATGCTGTTTTGGAACCATCATAGCAGTCTGCGAGATTCGGGTATGAAATTTTTTCAGCTCTGACTTAAATTTTAGGACCTGATGCGGTTATTTTTAAACACCCCCTCTCACGATTATATATATATTTTTTTTGGATAAAATGATCATATGTCCCAAACTAAAAGAAAAGCAACTCCGTATTATTTTTTAAAAGATTTGTATGCCAGTATATCAAGGCAAATTATGAAAAATGCCTCTACGGAAACTTCGATGTTGAATTTTAAGTAATTTGAGCTCAGTTTACATTCGAATTTGTGCTTCAAACAATACCTTTCAAGCATGTTCATGTTTTAACCTTAATTTTTCTAATATATAATTCGTAGGAAGGAAGTAATGAAATTTGATGTTGAAAATAGCTAAAAGTGAAAAATTCGTTTGATAGACTGCTATGAATTATTTTATATACTAAAATAAACGATATGTCGTAATTTTGCTACACCCTTTATATTGTAGCATTATTTTGAAATCATTACTTTATTCTTAATAATCATATCATACTTTCGGATGCATTACCCTATAATTTCTTTTTCTCCCCCTCATTTCTCATGTCCGTCCGTCAGCTGTTTCGCATTCATTGTGGACGACAAAGAGTCCGAAGCTAAACGAACATTCGCTGGATAAGAAAATGAAATGAAATCGAAGTCGAATGAAGAAAGAGGAAATGAAAAACGAGCAAAAAGGAAAAACAACGGAGAATGATAGGATGACACACGACTTGTGCAGACTTCTTACTGCGGTCGAGCAGATGCTGCTAATGCTGAATTTGGAAGATTGGCAGTTATCTGACACATGCATTTCAACCCGACACAAACGACAATTCAAGTCTTTCAAATTTTGAACCTCGTCGTCAACATTTCAAATACTCAGCTATTTATTACTTTAGAAGTGATTTTTTAAAATTAAACATTTTCTAAATTGCCAAATATAAATTATTGTCATGTTTTCGAATAGATTTCCCAATTTGTGCAAAATGCTCATTGGTGTATTGCACAACTTTTCATCTGATCACTAATTTCACAACCAGGGTACTAACGGCCCAGGTCTAAAGTTTTTGGCCGGTTTAGAGCCCTATTCACAACATTTTGGATAGAATTATTTGAAACCATGCATGATAAACTCAAATACCAATGGTGAAAAAGATTTGAAAATCAATATTATTGCGCTAAAATGGACGACAACATTCTAAAAATAGAGTAATTATCTGCAGTTTTGTCATAACAAGGTATTGGCGGCTAAAGATTCGGATCCTTAGGATTCTTTTCACTTGTATTTTGAATTTTCCTCGAATATCATGCCCTTACTATTATAAGCAATTGATAAATTTAATTTGCTTATAAAAATTCAGCTTGGAATTTATTGAAAATCGGCATTTTCTGACTGCTGAATCTTCTAACAAACAATAAATCAATTGCAATAGTTTATTCAATGTCTTGGTACTACACCATTCCGGAGAGCAATAGTATCGCGATACTTTTATTCTCTTACTTTATGGTCCACGCTCGCTTTCTTGTTTTTGCTATTTTGTGTTTCGCAATTCATCGGCTCATTAGCGGTTGCGATTTTAATTTCCCAGCGGCTTTTCGTGTTTTAAGCGAATTGGGCAAACTGAGCTCCCCTCTCTCTGCTCCACACGCGAATGCATTCTGGGATCACTGCTTTTCTGTCTTTCTGCCTCCTTACTGGCTTTCTGCTGATAAATGCTCTTCGCTTGCGCTTTTATTTGTTTCAAACTAATGATTTTCGTCTTTTTGCCATATGTTACATGTTCCTTTATATATTTGCACAAATAGGATCTTTTGGAGGAAAAAAATCTTCCAAAAATGGCGTGAATTCATAATTATTGCATCGATTTTCCCCTTTGCTTCTTCGCACTTACCTCTGCGCATTTCTTTTCTCGGCAGCGATTCTTTCAGCTCCTTCAGCAGCTTCAGCACTTGCCGAGCTATTCGAATAATGGTAATGGGCCACTTCCCTTCTCCTGTGCAGAGCTGTCGATAAGGAGAAACGTAGCAGGGAAACTTAGAAGAAACGAGAGGCGAGGAGGGCAAATTGGAAATGGAAATATTCGGAAAGAGGGCTGACTTATTAGATAGAGCGAAATAGTCGATTTCGTTCCCACAATGATACACTTTGTGTCGCGCAGTTGCAATTGTAGTTGCTACTTTCTGCTCAGAAATTCCCATTCGGAAAAAGCTCCAAGTTGGAAACTTTGTCGAGTTTTCGTCTGGAAACGTAAACATAGGCAGGGCCCGGAGAGTGGCAAGTTGAAGGAGCTTGTGGCCAGGCTGTGAAGTCGTCAAGTGTGCCTTCAGCATTCTGCATTCCCTCTGTCCTCTGTCTGTCTCCCTGCCATGCCATTGTTATGTATTGCTCTTCTCTGCCCTCCCACTATTCCTTCCCTTTCTGCTTCTCGGCTCTATCTTTTGGCAGTTCGATCGAATCCCTCAGACTCTGCAGCTTCTGCCTTCCTCCCCCCCCTCGCTGTATGGCCCTCTTCCCTCTTTTCGAGTCTTTGGGACCTTCTCTCTTTCCATCTTTCCTTCTTTCTCTTTATCCTTTTTCGAGCCTGCGACTTCACTATTCTTTTAACTACAGCCCATTCACGCCTTTTCCTCTTCCCTAAAAGATTTTACATTTTAGTCGGAATATACTGATTTGCTTGAAGCATATTTCGTGCATTGCTTATCGCTGTCGATTGGTTATTTTCCAGTTTCCAGTTTGCATCATCGTCTAGGCAGTGAGCATTCTATATTCATCTCCAAGTTGCGTGCCCCTGCCCGCTTATTCCTTATATCTCATTTCCTTCCCTCTCCTCCCATTCGCTCCCCTTTCATTTCACCATTTCCGTGTTGCTTTGGTTTCCTGCACAAAAACGGTAGAAATCGCGTTCGCGTGTGAAATTCCCTTTTAGCTCTCGCATAAGTTTGTATTATTGTTGCTGCAGCAGAAATAGCATCCATATGAAAAGTCGAAGTCAGACTCTCACGAACGCGATCAGTCTTTTAGTCTGCCTATGTTTCAGTTTCTGCCATTCTGTACATTAACATTCTGGGAGCCTCAATTTATTCGCCTTTCATACTTTCTGCTTCTTGTTATTATAGCTGAGGACGCATTGATGCATAAAAGGAACGGCCAATGATAGCGCAGTTGATTAGTGAGTTGAAAATGTTCGCAGAAAATATGCGAATATTGAACTAGTGCGTCATTCACTGCAAATGAATGATTCTGCATTTCTTTGTTTTCTCTTGAAGTTTTTTTTTTTCCAAAGAGAAATCTCCTTCTATTTTGGACTGAGATTTTTGCTGCGCTATTTTGATTTGATCTAATTAGAGATTCAGCTTATTATGTTCATTTGATACTTAATGCAGCGCTCTAAAGGACGAAGCTGAAATGGCATGGAAGGGAGGGAGAGAAGGGCAATTATTTGCATTCACTCGTTCTGCTCTGCTCTAGTTGAGTTGAGTCTGTCTATCCCTTTGCCTTTCCAATTCCATAGAAGGCAATGGCAAATTGACTTCTTCAAGATAATTCAATTAGTGAGGAAAGCTAGAGTCACGAAAGCAGGAATATAAGGGGAAGTAGGCAGAATCACCGAATAAGTAGGAGCGGAATCGATGTCTGCAGAGAGCGCAGAGCCGTGCCGAGTTAATTGGAGCTGCCTCTGCATTCTGCCTGCAGCCAATTTCATTTCAATCACTCAACCATTTCGTCCCCTTTCCTTTTAAGCCTCGTAACACACATTTCTCATGGTTATTCTTCCGGGGTAAAGACCACATCTACGAATAGATGTTGGTGTAACTTAGATATTCTGGCTATTAAAGTCTTCCCGAAAGCATCTTTACTTACCGAATAGGTAGAGAAACATCCAAAACGTGAGCATGCATTTTGCCATTCTAAATTTCCATACATTATTATTCGGGCTGTTTGAATCCGTTGAATTTTATTCCTCATTACTCTCTTTGTTCATTTGAGGGACGACCTTGCGCTGCTTTCTCAAAAAAAAGTTTAAAAATGGTTATTGCTCGCAAGCAGCAAAATTATGGGCCCTCATCTTTCCTGGCGCCTGCTCCTTGATATTTCGCATCGCTTGTGAGATTTTTTGTAAGTGTTTGGGCAGTGTGCGCAGACTTATACCCAGCCGAAAAACGAAAATTCCCTTTACGTTATCGAAATTTCAATTTTGGATGAGCAAAATAAACTAGCATACATTGTGTTTGTGGATCCTACTTCGCCCCAATTGAATATCCCCGTCTTTTTCTGCCATTCGTTATAATTGCCCATTTCATTAATCCTTCAGTGAGTTGGATTTCTTCGCTTCTTCTTTTCACTTTGCTTATCGTTTTGTTTATTTTCCAGTCTCATTGAATTCGTTTACATCAAATTCAAACGCATTGGACATAATCGAACATTTTTACTACTAAACTCTTGGATTAAATATTGAAAATCAGCTTGGTCACGTGAAGATGGCTTGTTGAATTGAATACTTTGTAAACCCTATGATTTGAATTTTTGTAGGTTAAAAAATTTGAAATATGGCTAGGGATAGGACTGAACAACCTAACTAGTATAGTATTTCAGGTTTCCCTTTCCGATTTGGTTGCTTTTTCACTATAGGGGTATTTCATGACGCTGATCACGATTCTGAAGTCAAAAAGTGCTCGACTGAACCTGTTCGTGCAGGAAATTCCGAAAACCGTTTTACGCAATGAAAAATTGCAAATTAGCATACATTATTTCTCTATGAAATATGATCGTTTTCGGGTCTTTTTTTTTGTAAAAAAGGTTGAACGTGGGTACTTTCTGACTTTAGATCTGTGATCACGTCACAAAATATTCCTTTGGTTAAAAAAGCAGCTAAATCGGAGGCGGATGGATCCCTGAAATGCTTTCCTAGTCATTTTGGTCTCAACATATTCAGCTCGATGTGTTAGTCATTTTAATACCAAATTAGTTTTCATACCACACCCTAACCCTACTTTTTTCTAAATCCATTTTTAATCATTGATAATCGTCTAATTTGTTGAGTCTTCAAACTATGCGGTCTACGAATTTAGGAGTATTCAAAAAAGCCGTTAAAACCAGCTTTATTCTGAACCTACATGATATGATTATGCTATAGGAATAAGTGCGAGGATTCTTTCGCGACCAAGTTAAATTTTACCCTTATAATTCTTGCTAAACTATGTAAAATTTGTATCTTTAATGTTCTAATTCTATTGATTTTATTTTAATTTGTATTCTTTCTTGGAACACAATCCTCTGCTTGATACATGCAACAGTGATTATAATTAGGCAGCAGCGCAATGGGAATTTGAAATATGTCTGAGTTGTCTGTCGCTGCCGCAATAAGACAAATTGTTGTGTAGGAATGGGAGGGGGGACTGGAAGAATTGCAATGGGAATGAGGCAATGGAACGGGCACGGACAGAATCGATTTGAAAGCAACTCCTGACAAAGGACAGAGTCCTTTGGCAGCCCCAAACCACTACCACTCGACCACTAGCAATTTGCATTTCATTGTTGCATTTCGTGGTCGCTGAGACAAAAATGTCTCTCTGCTGGTCCGCTCGGGCATAAATTTGTCCTTCCTCTCTGGCTGTTGCTTCGGGACCTTGTATCCTTGCTGTGTGCCTAGTCAGCTTCAGTCTTCAGTGCGCCCCACCTATTGAATTACTTCTCCCTCAGTCTGCCTCGGTCTGTTTCTCTATCCCCTTATATTCCTTTCTCTTCTACTCGTTTCCTTCCTTTGGCCATCTATCTCATTTCTGTGGCTCATCTTCTCCAACTCCTTTCGATTTTTCGAAGAATTTTATAAGAACCGACGAGAAAGTATTCAGCAATTCATAGATTCGTACGAGAGGGAGAGGGAGAATTAGAGTGAGAGAGAGGAGTGCAGCTGGAGTTGCATTGTCTATGCTGTCATTTATGGAGATGTTTTATGAGAATATTTCTGAAATCATATAAAAAAATAAATCATCCTTTCTTAATTAATGTTGGCTTTTAATCTATTTTTTCTCGTACTAATATTTTTGAAATACCGACGCAACGTCGAAGTTAATGAGACTGAATTAGCAGAGAATTCATTTTTACAAACTACAGTGTGCGCAAAAAGTTTGATCCGTTTTCTCCATTTAAAATCGAAGCTTTAATCTAAAAAATCTAATTCATTGGTAAACAAAATGAAATTTCGCAAATATTTAGCGTTGGTATTTGAGAAGACGATATTCAAGTTTTTAGATTTTCTCTTTTATTATCATGGAGATGAATTTTTGAAAGAAAGTCTAATGCTGTAGTGATTTTGTTCATACTCTGTATTTCACCATGTTGCGGTTATTAGTTTTGCAATTATCAAAATTGTCATTTTCGTCCATAAGTTCGCTTTATTTTTCCTAACAATGCAATAATTGAATCTCTTTTCAGAGTGACTAGAAGAAAAATAATTCCGTAAGAGGTAAAAACTGATTTCGTGAATCATTTGGAATGTCGTCAAAGGAGCGGACGGAACCGCAGTGGGTAACCCCCAGCTCGAACCAGGTATCCTCGCAAGTATGTCACACTCACTTCACTTATCACTTAATGCCGATTGTCGTGCTGTTGTCTGCTGTTTTCCCTGTCTGTACCTATATTTTGTGCAGTGCCACACCCAGTCGGTCAACTCCATTCTATCCTTTCATCTGCATATTCTAGTAGAGTATTTTCTTATTATCAGCTCTTTTTCGATAGAATAATTTAAGACGGCTATATTGCATATCAAGCTGATCTTCATTCGAATTTCAGCTGGTAGTTATTGTAAAGTATGATAAAAGATGCTAGTTCTTCATTTACGGCAAAATAGAGCTAAAATTACTATCTTATTGTTCATAATGGAAAACAATATGTTTAGAGAGCATAGAAGTGAATCAGAAATAGAACAGCACTTATGACGACCCAGTAGATAAAGATTTTAAGCTTTGGAATTATTAGGATAAGGATTGCGCTAAATCAGCTTCAAAAACAAGATCATAATCACGCTTCCATCCTCTTTACAAAAATGCCTCTGCGCGAAATATGGCGAGTCCTCTCTGCCGCATGTCTTTACACGTACATACGTTTATTTCTTTCATAGATATAATCATAATTTCTATAGTCTTCAACAAAAATAGGTTCACTTACTTAAAAAAAAAAGAATAGAAATCCATCATTTTCGATAGTAGGAGTAAAATAATGAGCAGATATCTTTGTGGGCATTGGAGTACTGACCGCTGTCACATTTCTACACTGCATCTCTGCATCACGTTTGACATGCAACTTGAAATGGTGCAATGATTGAGTGTCCGAGTGCAAATGAATGGGGAGCTAGAAGGAGGCTGACATGAGAAAGAGACAAACGGGCGGTGGTGACTGGCCAGTTGAATTGTAAATCGACTCTCCCAGTTATTTGCCCTGGAGCCTAATGGCCACTTCCTATTCATCCCATTTGCCAGCCCGGCTTTTTCTCATTTTCATTCTTATCCTTTCAGGACCTATCATCATTCCTTCTGCAATTTCTACCTCGTTCTCTTGGCTATACTAATCTATGTACCTTTCCTCTAGCTCTCAATTGAGTTATCCGTTCTGCTAATTCCCTTATCTTCCCCTCTATCAATTTATTATCCTCCCTTCCTCGATCGTTGCATTTCTTCTCTTCCTCTTCTACTTTCAAATATCCCAACTTTATTAGCGTCGTCTCCTTCTTCTCAATGTTCAGTGCTTCTCAAAGAGCAGTGGAGCTTTTTCAGTAGCAAGAGCACTCAAGGGACTCGGCAATATTCCACCACTCTCTTTGCCATTCCCCTTTCCCTCTCTTCCTCTCTCCTACCCCTTCTTTTACTCTGAGAGCCCGGGTTTTCTATTGAACAAGTTGCTAACTTCGTGAAAGTCCGCCATCTTTGTCTTCAACCAAAGCGAGGCGCGAAGCAAAACAGCGAATTCGTGAATTGCGGCGGAGTGAAAAAGCGAAAGCGATTGAGTTTTTTCCTAGGAAATGAAAAAATGGACGATTTGTAAAATGAATGAATATTCCTGGCTAAAAATAGAGATAGCTACATCGTGGATAGATGAATACAAAGAGTGGATTGTCTATTATGCTAGGCAGAGCTAAGAAAACAATTGCGAGTGAAGCTAATCATATAGGCATAGGGAATCGAGAATGAGGAGATGTTGTTGTGGAAGTGGGAAAGTGAGTGCAGGTCCCTCGGGGAGTCGAGATTGGAATTGTCTTTGCCTGGCCGGGCTGCTAGTCTGCTAACGACTTGCCATCCTCCATCCTCTATGCTCTCATGCATTCCCTTTCTTCTTCCAATCGCTGCCTTCCTCTTTCAGCCTTCAGCCTTCCTTCACTCAGTCCTTCTTTTCCTTCCCCACCACCCTTCTTCCCCAACCTTCCAGCTCTCAGCATCTCCCAGCTCCTTCTTGCTCTTTGCTACTCCCCTCTCCTTCTTTCATATTCTCAATTTTGCAGTAGCGATTTCATTCCAATTCGTATTCGGTTCACATTCACAATTTCAACCTGCAATTTATTCTCTGGATTTGTGTAGTTTAATTGCAGTTTGTACGAGTTGTGTATCCTCAGGTTCTATCTAAATCTGTACTCTGAGCTACGGGCCAAAAGCTGGCTGACGGGATGAAACGAAGGGTCAGTCAGTGTCAATTCTAATGCAGTTAGGGAGAAGAGCGAATGCAATTCTGATTCGGGTTCGGGTCCTTGAAAGTTAATTCCACAAATTGGATTCCTCTTGATTTGGCCAATCTCTTTCTCTGAAAATTTAATCCGGTATCGAGAAGGGTCTGAGTTTCCGAGCTATTGTAGACCCGAAATTAAAAATCAATACTTCCAGCTCTAATGGGAAACAGGTTGTTTCGGTTAGCACCTAACCCCACTTTCTAACATAGACGTCGTAGTGAATCAGATTTTGAGAGTTAGGCGAGTTGGATTTTGCATGTGGAGTGTGATCTGTGCAATGGCAGCAGCAGGCGGCTGCAGATTTGTGGACTTATAATCGATTGAATCTGCAGGATGTTCCGCCAGACTACGAAACGATCGGGACGATATTCGGCTACGCCCTCATGGTCCTTTCATGGGTCCTAATCATCGTCACATTCCCATTCTCTATGTGCGTTTGTCTAAAGGTGGAATTATTGCTCTTCTGATAGTTCAATTTTATCTCATTTTAGGTTATAAAAGAATACGAGCGAGTTGTGATATTCCGAATCGGTCGATTAGTTTTCGGCGGAGCTCGAGGACCTGGAATGATATTTATAATTCCCTGCATAGACACCTATAGGAAAATTGATCTTCGGTAGGTTTTTCGTTCCGTTGCCGCTATTATTAGTTAAGGTCCCAAGTGGGTATGCCAAATCATACCTTTGAGTAATTTTTTACCTTGAAACATCATCAGGGTTGTAAATTGGACTTTTATACGAGGAAGATAAAATGAATTTCTTTCCTAGTTGAAATGGTTGCCAAAATTTACAGACAAAGATGAATACATCTTAATAAACTTCAAATTGCCTGCTTACGGTTGCACTTTCATATTTTGAGATGATCCGTACATACAATCGCTTTATCAGGTTTATTACCTATCTAGGCTAGATTTTTGACGACATTTTGAATTTGACGAACACTTCTTCTCAGCTTTTTGATTCAAAACTACCAGGTTTCTACCGAAGAAACCATTATTATAAATGGCTAGGGCTTGGAAATCCTAATTATGATAATATCGAATTTATATTCGTCAAATTTTTACTCGATATGATGAAAATCTTCGATCTAAGTGCTAGTAACATATTTTCATAATATGAAAAAGAAATGTAGTCGTTGGGAAAGAATACCCTGATTTTCACACATTTCTCTACATTCATTTTTTCACTACATCAAAAATATTCACAATTTGAAACGTCAATATCGAATTTAGTTGTTTTAGATGAAATCTAATTTTTGCACATAAACCATATATATATTTTTTTTTTTATTACTGAAAATTCGTTCATTTTATAATGATTTTGAAAATTATTCATAATAAGAGAAAGTAACGCATTTCAAAGGTTATTTACCTAAATATGCGGAGCTATTTTTGGGAAGCCAATGAAGGAATAGCTGAATATGCAATGAGCAGCTTCGATGTCAATGATTATAATCATGCCGTTTCAGAGTCGTTTCATACGCAGTCCCCCCGCAAGAGATCCTCTCGAAAGACTCGGTGACAGTGTCCGTCGATGCAGTCGTTTACTTCCGAACCTCCGACCCAATTGCCTCTGTCAACAACGTCGACGACGCTATCTATTCCACTAAATTGCTAGCTCAAACCACATTGCGTAACGCTTTAGGTAAAATGATTTTCGCACATTATTCACCCATTAATTTTTTACGAGAAGAAGAAGATCAATATTATCAACGCGAAAAAGGCGGCTATTCAATATAGAAGAGGAGCATGCGAACGCTAGATTTTTTTTCTTTTTTTTCACTCCCTCGACGGAGTGCCATGCCTAATGAAGAGAATTAATATATACTTTCGCGATTTCTCTATAACTCTTTTGTCCCCGATGACAGCTTTTCTTTCGTGCGTTAATAATGTCGTTTGGTCCAAAATCTGTGAGGTGCAAAATTGTGCAAGGTTATTTGTCAAAATGGTAAAGAAGAGGAAATATCACGTGAAAAGGATATGCTGACTTAAAATCACGTTTATTTTTCCCTATTTTCGACCCCCAGGCTTCGACTCAACAATATTTAAAAAGTAGAACTTTGTTTGATCTTAACTTTTAACAATACAATGAAATCGATCTTTCCAAATAATAATGCGACATTAGAGATGTGTAATGTCATTATTTTAGGTATGAAAACTTTGACCGAAATGTTAACAGAGCGAGAAGCGATTGCACAGCTTTGCGAAACGATTCTCGACGAAGGCACAGAACATTGGGGTGTTAAGGTAATTATAAATCAGTTATAGCAAACATCTCAATCATGTTCCTAAAAGAATTTCTATTTTATTCAAATATTTGGAAAGGAAGCTCGTCTTCTTGAATACTGAACCAGAAAACTCCTCGAGCAATAGGATATTTTTGTCCTAGCTAGTTTTTGAAGACATTCTTTCGTGATTAAGCATTGCTGATATTTGTGTCTTAGGTGGAGCGAGTGGAAGTGAAGGACATCAGATTGCCACAGCAACTGACCAGAGCCATGGCTGCAGAGGCAGAGGCTGCGCGAGAGGCCAGGGCTAAGGTCGTCGCTGCTGAAGGAGAACAGAAGGTACGATGGCAATTGTTATTAACGAATGACAATCAAATATTAAAACCACGTAATCTTCAATTATATGCAAGAAAACGATCGATTGTCGAAATTGATCACCAAAGAAAGTAATTTATCGATCCAGGAATTGTGTATATCTTTGAAAATAGTAACATTTTTAATTTAATGCGACGATACAGAGACTATTTTTATGTACTAGTTGATAGTTGAAATATTATGGGAGCAAATTTTACTTCTAACGATAATTGCCTACTTATTGTCCGAATTTAGGCATCGCGAGCTTTGAAAGAAGCCGCTGATGTGATTCAAGCAAATCCAGTTGCTCTTCAGCTCAGGCACTTGCAGGCCCTCAACAGTATCGCGTAAGATTTCAATAGCTCAATAAAAGAATTAAATTTAAAAGATTTATGAATAGTTTATAGGTTCCCTGCATTGTAACCGTTTGTTAACCTCAACCGCCTGTACTAGTAACTAGATCTTAGGATGAGAAAGTGCAGGCAAAGGAGAAATAAGAAAAAGAACCAGTTACTAGTACAGAAGGTTGCGGCTACCAGGCAGTTACTAATACAGGGTGCTCATAATAATTTAACGTTTTACTAAATAAGAGTCTAGAAATGAATAACCTCTTCACTGTCTCATGTTTGTTAGCAATCAGTGTAGGTAAAATAAGGACACGTGAAAGGAGGAGAAAGGGGCAAACATCGATAACCGTAATCCTGAGCAGAGTTTTTAAATTAAAATTTTCAAAAAAGCCTCTCGTATGCGTTAGAATCAAGCAATAACTTGGCATACATCGTATGCTATATGTTTGTGTGTATATAAATCTTCAACCAGATATCATCATTTTAAGTGAGTAAACCGAGTACTCTCCAAATACTCACGTTTGGGTTCATGCCTTCGGTGGCAATACATGATTCTTCAAATAGATTTTAAATTAAAAAAAGAATTTCAGGGCAGAACACAACAGTACAATAGTGTTTCCAGGTAATATATGAAAGGCTTCTCCCAGGGTCCTCTAATTTATGAGTGGTCTCCTTTAATTTGAGGCGATCTTTCCGTAATTTGTGGAAGGTCGCCTCGAATCAGAAAAAAAAAACTGCAGAAGGGAGATCATCCAGAAATTGTGGAAAGATCTCCCCCAAACAATGTGGAGTCCTTTCAGAAATAAGAGGCCTTGGAGGAGGCCTATCGAAAGGAGGCCTTGTATTTACAGTCTATTTTCAGTTCCCGTTGAAATGTTCGGTGCTTTCATGAAAAAGGATCAATAGGAAGAATTTTCTATTCTTATGATTGATTACAGAGTTGATTAATAGTTTGGTTAGAAAATTCTGCAACAAGTCATATTTATATTCAGTTATTTCAACGGCTTATAATAACCGACTTTAAGTTTGTTGATCGATTAGCTCAAATGACAAATTATCATTCTGCTCCATGTTGAATGTATCTCTGGATTGACCGAGAATATGAATATAACATGTCTCAGAATTTGTCGATGGAGCTAATATTATTCAGCTTTATGTAAATTTAAAACCATCTTCAATTTTATGAAGTCTATCACTTCCTAGATATCTATCGATCTGTTTATAATAATTCCAATGTCACAAATTATTAAATAACGAATTAACAAAAAGTAATAATACTATTTTCACTCTGATGCGAAAGCTGCCTATTTGATAATCATTTCCGTTGAATTTTAGAATATTTATCGTTTTCAATATTTCCTCTTTAAATGACTATGATCTGATCTGACAGCATATGGAATGGATAATCTAAAGCGGAGAATTTATGATATTACCGATATTAACAACGTTAAGCAATTAAACTGTGTTTGAGATTGAAAACTCCAGTTTCATCATTCTTTAATTGGCTATGTTTTCTACTTATTATTTTGTAAATATTATTTTCATTCACTCACTATGGTTTATTTTCCTTGAGTTTAAATATGCCAAATATTTCTTCCATGTCATTCATCTTTAAATTCACCTTTGAAATGTCCGAATTGCCAATAGATTTACCGATTGTGCCAAATTGCTCTATTTCTAGTCAACATATATGAAATTTATCCAGATATATATTTCCATCTCAGATATAAAACTGTATTTGAGCTTCGAATTTCATTTAATTCAAAATAAATTTATTCTTCAATATTTATATAGAAAGAACAGTTGTGCAGAAATTTAGAGAAAGAAGCTTGATGCTTGAGTATTCATAATTCGCGTATTTCATGCAAGTACAATTACCGGCTAGTAAATTTTGTAGTCTTTCGGCTCGTCACTCCACTTTCTTCTTTCATGTATATACCCAATAATCAGATGCTATAAATTTGATGATTGCAAAAACAAGACTTCAAGAATGCAATGCTATCTACTCAGCGAAACTTGTGCCTATCCGGGCGGGTCGGCAATTTTCTGTGAATTGCCTATCGGTATGCCGCTCTGCCCAGATAGGCAATTCAATCCGAGTGGACCCGAGTCGGTCGGCAATTCAATCCGAGTTGGTCGGCAGTTTTACCAGATAAAAATTGCCGACCAACACGGATCCGAGCGGATTGGTGTTGGTCGGCAAAAAACTGCCGACATCCGTCCGGATCGGCCCGGATAGGCACAAGTTTCGCTGAGTACCTATTTTTCTACTCAAAACATCTCAATTTCATCAGTTGCTCTATATTTATTCTGGGTCCCTTTCTTGTTTTCCATTACCGAACGTCATAATCGAAAATGAAAAGAGAAAGCCGTTTTGCCTGCATTGGTCATGAAAATTAAAAATTAGTATTTCGAGCAGAAATACGTTCATTTCCTAACAACACAGCAAGTTAGAAAATAGCTACTTCAGACTCAACTTTACGGAAATACCCGTGCTTTATAGAAGCTAATGACTTGATGTTCGTGATCTACGTACTCGATTTGACCTATGTACAGAAATCATCCAGAACTATGAGTGACACTTAGAAGTGTTCCCTTATGAATGAATGATATTGTACTTGATATAGTGATATTTCTTGGAGTAAGTATCATAATGAAATTGTTATTGCATGAAGCAGACTCTGTGAGGAGCTGCTGGTTATGTTGGATATTAGTTCTCAATTCCTGAGCCAATCTATACCACTTTCTATTCGTTTGCTAGAAAAGAAGGCACATTTCTTTATTCTGAACCTACATTTTTGTGTTTTCTACATTTTTCTTGGATTTGATGTTCGTTCAGATATTTTCTTCCCTCGTTAGTTATTTTATTCTATTATTTGGGCCAATTTCTTAATTCAATTTTAGGAATCCATATAAAGCCGAGCTTTGTCTATTTTCGACTCAGAAGAGACTTTTGAAGGTCTCTGAGCAGTAAAAGCAAATAACTTATCTGAGCAGAGATTTATCGAATTCGTATTTTTTAATGCAAAAAGTGGACGGAAAAGGTAAAAATCGCGAGGCGTCAATATCTACGGTGCCGCTCAAAAGTCTTGAAAGTTTTTGCAAAATGACGATTTTCGCTTCTAATGTGCTTTTTGTTTTATAAAAATGATATATTTATATTATCTTGATGTTTTTAGTGTAATTG
This sequence comes from Diploscapter coronatus, assembly GCA_964036155.1. Lineage (NCBI taxonomy): Eukaryota > Metazoa > Nematoda > Chromadorea > Rhabditida > Rhabditidae > Diploscapter > Diploscapter coronatus. Next base: position 19,778,854 of record OZ038423.1, on the reverse strand, counting down.
CAAGATTTTTTTGACAACTAACGTGAAAAAATTAATGAGTGAGAGTTTTTCGTAATGTTATTGATCATATATTATCATTTTACCGTGTTATTAAACTGTTTATACCAAAAAGAATTCTTTTATCACCATTTTGCAAAAGCTTCCAAGACTTTGGAGCAACACTGTATTTGAGCCACGCACAAAATAGCCTGTTTGAAACGAATTCTTCAAGCGATTCTACTAAAAGTATTTTGAGAAAACGACATTCTGCAGGGCACGGGACGAAAAACAGTCCTTCCTTTAAACTCTTGCAAACTGGTTATCTCTTTCCTCAAATTGAGTTACATATCTGCAGATCCCAACTTTCGCGGATTTTAACTATCGTCGTTTTTCCGAGTGAGTTAGCGATACTGAGAATCTCCCCTGGCTTGGCTGGTTTATTGTTGAGTGTTGTCTTATTCCAATTAGCCGTGCACATGGGCTCTTTCCCTATCCTGCCTCAATTCTCAGTGCCAACCAAATCGACCTTCAATTCGATTTAATCGTCTAGCGCACTGCACTTCCAACAGAACATCGAGTTCAATTCGTTCAAAGTCTCACTCTTTCTGTCATACCCATGCACTTTCTGCTACGTCTGTGGAGGTCTATCGCTTGGCCAGAAGGGTGAGTTTATATGTCGAAGTTATGTTGACACTCCATTTAGGTTATTTGTATACATAATATCTGGGCTGGGATTCAAGTAAAATTTACACCCCCCTGTAAATGGTTTTACAGGGGGGTGTAATTTTACTTGAATCCCAGCCCAGATTGTTTTTTTTTTTGTAAAATTTAGATATCTTGCAACTTTCTACATTCCTATACATTTTGTAAATTTTGCTCTTCCAAGCTTTCCAATTATCACCCACCGTTTATAGCCAATCTTCCCCTTTCCGTCCCTTCTGCTTTGTCACCATCAACTTCCCCATTCCTGGATCCTCTTTTCCGCTCTGCTCATTTTCACTTTCAATTAGAATTTACATGGCACAATTAATCTCTGACCTATGAAGTGCATTTTTCGATAATTCCAGATCAATAATCTTCGAGGTAATTCAGAATTCCAATTATTTTCTACGAGGGATATTATATAATTTACAGATTCAGAGAAGTCCTTCGTTATTATGTCTGTTGCACTATTCTTGTAGCTTTGCGTCTTTAATTCTCGATATTTTAAGCGTCAATTTGCAGTTTATGTCAGAAGGAATTAATTTTGTCCTCTTCTGCTTCAGCTGTGAGCCAGCAGCCTGAACATCAGATTGTTTCTTCCCTTTTCCCTTTCTCCGAATCGAGTTTCAGATTATTCTTCCTGATTCATTTGTCAAATGCTTAGATTTTACCCAGGGCAATTTATTTTTGAAGCCTTCCAAACGAAAATCCTCCCGAGTTGGAACGTTATTCGAGAAGAGTAGGTGAATTTGGGTAACTCGATCTGAAAGTGAAGATCAGGTAGAGGTAAGCATGGAGGGAGCATCAGAGCTAAGAGAGCCACGCAACCTGTTGCCCTGCTTGAGTCCATCAGATTCTGCCTAGATTCCCTATTCTCACTCTGACTCTGCTTGTCTCATGCAGCGATGCAGAGCTGTTCGTGTTTGTGAGAGTACGCGGCAATATCCAGAATTTCTAATTAGTCTATGAACTTTTTCCATTTGTTGATCATTTTTGAAATCTTCATAATCTCCCTTTTTCATTGTGCGTTTCGGAACTCTGAGCTTCACATTATCACATTTTCCATTCATTTCTTTCTAGTTTAGTAATGTCTCTCGTGGGATTAAAGAACGCCTAACATTGCAAATTTATAAGAGGACATTTTTCCTACTTTCAAAGATATCATTCAGCATTTTACGTCGAACTGAAATAACTGCGATCTTTTCAGGGATATGTATATCGTGCTCCAGGCAGTCATCAAGTTCTTCAAACTTCCCTCTGCATTTCCTTTGCAGGTCAGTCGAAATATTGTTTACGATCAGAACGACTTGTCGAATTGCCTCGTTATCTGCATATTTATGCGTTTCATCCACACTCAATTCCATTATACTTTGCTCATTCACGGATTCCGAGTTCAGTTCACTTTTCCATTTGTGCTTCTGCTGTTTTGTTGTTTTCCCTTTCATTCCCTTGCTCATTGCCTATCATCTTCTTCTTCCCCTCTTCAATTAGCTAATCTCCATCTCTGTCTGTTGTTCAGATACAGAATCCGAATCATTCTGTCTTTCATGGAGTTTGCTTTCTTCTTTTCAATTCACTTCTGGCCCCATCTGCAGTCTCCACCGTTTATGGGCCTTCATCGCCCAGTTTGCATCATTCTGTTTCATTCTTTCGTTTCAAATCTCATGACCAAGTTTCAGTTACCAAATATGTCCGCTCCCCCAAATTGCAACTCATCTCGAATAGAGCCGATCGGTTGCAGTTTTTGAGTGTTTAGTCCATTTTCAGCCACTGCATCATGAAGAGACAGAATATTCATGCTAGTTTCTTGAATTGGTAGCGCATTTATTCAAATTATTTCTCTCAACAGCGCTGTAATTCGCATCCCATGAATATCTGTGTCCTTTTCCGGTTTCATTAGCATTCCCGAAGTTTCATCCCCGTGCCAATTCATCGAATCCTTCCCATTATTCGCCTTATTTGTTTTCATCAGCCAGTGGTAATCATGGAATGAGCAGCATATAATTTGCAATTTGCTGCCGGATTAATTCGTCCATTTTCGATCGAAAGCTTGCCTTTTCTAGAGAGCTGTCGATAAACAAGACAAGCTATTTCTGGGTGAATATAAAATGCCCAATTTTTCTCACAGCTAACCTATCTTAATTGACGATTGTATTTTATATTCATATTCAATTATGACGACGTCACATTCAATGAGCACTGATCACAATCTCTGTAAGTGTCAAAAGCAGTTCTCTATCTTCGTCTGCCCTGCTCCTTCTGCTGTTTTCCAGACTCCCCTTCCCCTCTCCTTTCTGTCTGTTTCCTTCTAATCCCTCCTCTTCTTCTATTTATCCATTTGTCATTTCATTATCATCAGCTCTTCTCATTTTCTCATTCTGCCTCCCCTTTTGCCCTCTCCATTTCAATTCGATGTTTCTGGCCTTCGTGTTCTATTTCCAGTTTCTGTTCAAAGTAAGTCGTTCATTTATAGACAGAGATGCATAACCTCCAGCCTATGCACAGTCTTAATTTGCAACGGAAAGAACGAAACAATTTGACGGTCAAATTTATTTTAGTAGAGATTACAGCATTACATTTTAGATATATTTTGTCGTGGAAGTCGTGAAAATGACGATTTGATTTCAGAGAGCCAAACCATTCACACTTCATTGCTCTTTGTTAATCTTCGTTCTGGCCTATGCATTTCTGGGCGGATTTGTATTCGATCGAATCGAGACAAAAGTGGATCAGGAAACGAGAGCGGCCCTTCGGAGGAATAGGACATTATGCGTTATAAATGTGGGTAGAATAGTCCTGACTTCACAATAGCTTTCTATCAATAAGTGCCAAGAGATTTGTAGTCTATCGTTTCAATATGACAGTTTTCATTTGACGGAATGAAGGAAGTGACAGAGTGTGCAAATGACGAAATGGTTTTTGCCAAGTGAATGCTCAGCGAAGATCTTTCTCGCTTTTATAAGAAAAGAAAATCTCGTAATTTGACAAAACTCACTCCGTCATTTGCGCATTTCGTCGTTTAGTTACTTCGTCAAATGATAATTGCCTTTCCATTTTCATATTATCACTATTCTTAGTGAATTTTCAGTTGAATTATCCAAATGAGTACTATTTAGTTCCTGTCAAAATTAACGTCCTGGAGCAAAGATGTTCCATTTCGCAATCAGACAGCCGAAGCGATCGCCAAATGCTTCGACCCGGAAAGAGACGAGAGAACTGAATGGTCGTTTCTTACTGCCACATTATATGGTTTTGGGATCGTCACTACTTTAGGTATTATAATGCTTTGAAGATCATCCTAGCAAGGAGGGGTTTTCAACTATCAGTCTCCGATTTCTGCCAAATTTGGTCTTAAAATTTGTTCATGATTAGAGTAGTCGATTAATATAGGCTTCACCAGCCCATTTGCAGATTTATCCATTTTCCAGCCAGGAAAATGTCCAAAATGGTCAAATTAGCATTTTTCAAAGATTCATAACTTTTCACCGGAGCATTATTATTTTTGCATGATTCCTTACTAAACATACTCAGTTTAATCTCTTCTATTGATTGATACCATTTTTGGAATTTTTGAAAAATGCAATTTTGCCCATTTTAACCCTTTTCCGAGCCGAAAAATGACCAAAGTTTTAAATGGGGCCAGTAAAGCATATATTAACCGACTACTCCAATCATGACAAAAATTTTGAGACCAAATTTAGCCGAATCGGAAACTGTCAGTCGAAAAATCTCAATTGCAAATGAATAACTTGTATCACTACTAATTAAAAAAGGAAGCTGATTTTTAAAACTTCACTTTAGGTTACAATAGAATTGCCCCTTCCACGATGCAGGGCCGAATGTTCTGCATAGCTTATGGAATATGCGGTATATACCTAGAAAGCGCAAATGACTTTTCAAATTCGAGTTTGGTGGAACTTGAGCTATACAAGCTCAGAGAGCGCCTTCGAAAATACTATAATCAAAAAGAACTTTTCAAAATGGTCCAGGATAAACCTCCTAATTAATTCGAAATTGCAGTCGTAAATGTCACAAAATTATTGAAAAAAATGCGTGCAATAGGAAGAAAGCTAGAATTTTCAAGCTGGAAAATCCTGGCTGAAAGACGACCCTCCAGACTCGTTATAATAGGTACTTTTGTGGAACATCAGGTTCCACCAAAACCTCGAATTTTACCTAAAAACCTAGTTTTATATTTCACTGATGACATTTTGGTAAAAATCGCTTTGAGCATTTGCGTTCTCTAGAGACAACCTGGAAATGGCGTAATGCAAAATGGTGAAGCGCTTTTTTGAAATTTGACAAGGTGTGAAAATGACGGAAACGTAATTTAAATCGATATGAATTGTGTAGAAAAAAGAAGCATTTCGTCATTTCGCGTTACGCCATTCCATCATTCCGTCATTTAATTTATAAACTGCCCGAAATATAGGTATCCCCTTTACAATGGTAATCATCGCTAATATTGGCCAATATCTCAATCGCTTTGCGAAAGAATCCAGGAGGAAGGTTTGAACGACTGTTTGGTGAATGCTGACGGAAATATTATTTCAGTTTGAAATATATCGAGCCCAGAGGAGAATGTCGAAAGCGTCATTGGCCGGCAAAGAGTATAAAGTAAAATAGGAATTTTATAGACCGTTATGATTTTTTTCAAATATCAGGAGCCCTCAATTCAAGTCACTTCATTGGCGCTATTATGTGGGTTTCTCATCTATATATCCTTGGGTGCCTTATTATTACCAGCTCTCAATGGAGAGGTAATTTTTATGCATAATTCTGCGATCTAAAAAATCATAAATAGGTCGATTTCTTCAACGGTCTATACTACAATTTTCTATGTCTGACAGCCATTGACTTCGGTCAGCTTGTGCCTGCAAAGTATGCCAATAAAATTCATTAATGAAGTTATATACAGTCGTGTTAGCCAAACCCTCCGAAAAGATACGATACAAAGCCAAGATATATGATACACACATGCACATTTGCGCGTACTCATTTATTTTCGATATTTTTAAGATGAAATTTCGAAAATTTTTCTAAAGTCTCAGGCGATAGGGGATGTTCTTGTGAATAATTAATTTCAAGCAAAATTCCGAATTTAGTCATTCAAAGTTCAAAATCAATGGATATTTTCATTGACTCGCGCGTCTTATGCTTATGTGTGCATGAGTGGAGGAGAGTAAAGGAAAACGCGACTGTAATCTGAGTCCATTCATATTTAGAGTCGAATTTTTGCCAATAACATTTCTGTACGTGTGCCTAGGATTAGCGATTACAACGATAGCCATTGAAATTGGCAGCGAATACATGAAGAAATTGCATTATTTGGGCAAGAAAATGAAGGATGTCGCGCAAACGAGGATATGGTTTGGAGGGAAAACGTAAACTACAACTATAATTTGGAAACGAAGATTTGTTTTAATTTAGTCTGAAAGTGCGTGATTTATTACATGCAGTTGGTAAGAAATGCGGAGTCGATCCTGGAATGATCGATGGGTTGGATCTGGAGAATGTGGTCGAACGGACTATTGCCATCCAGGTTCAGAAAAGTTTTATTCGTTAAATATTTTTTTATTTATAGGAAGGGCGAGAACCTCCACCCGATCAGAATGAAGATTCGTCTAGAATTCCCACAAGCAGTCGCTCAATGCCTCCTTCACCGCCCTATTATGCACCTTCGCCTCAGGAAGATAGTCCTTTCATGGATAGGTAAAACGATACTCTTCAAATCTATCGCTTTAAATAGAATAAATGATCAACAAATTAGAAACTTCAACATGTTTATCGTGTATTCCGATTTGAAAACCGATTTTCAACTCACTCTCGAATCAATAAAATATCGTAAAGTCGGCTGCGAACAAAACGCTAATTTCTGTACATTGAAACTGTGCTATTTATTTTGTTTCAAGTGATAGTTCTTCGATAATAAATGCCATTTAAAATGCATTTGTTGATTCAGGGATCCTTCCCCTCCACCTTGTCCAGATTTGATAATTAGGAACCCAATTTACCACTCACTCTCAAACGAACTCTATTCACCTCCAGTTGCTGAAAAGGTATTTCGAAATAATACGCATATATACAACTTACGGAATCGTATTTTAGGTGTACAGTCCTCAAATTGAGCTGTGTCAAATAGCAATGCCTTCTCCTATCAGCGATGCTGAAGAAACTATTGTGGTGCTTGAATCTCCTCCGAGACTAGAAGATATTCAGGTTAAGTTTTTAACATTATTGGACAGGTATTTTTGAAGAAGTCATGAGTAATTGACAACATTAGATTTAGTATGAAATTATTGGGTTGGTCTATAATTTCCTTCTACGTCTGCATGTACAGTGGCGGTCAGAAGGATGAAACCAAACATGAATTTTGGACCCATGGTAAATCAGTCATGAATCCAAAAATCATGTTTGGCTCCATACTTTTGACCATCACGGTATATTCAGAATTTTTACGAAAACAGTCATTTCCTGAAAGTTTATTTAGCCTGCATTATATCAGATAAATCCCTATTTTGAACTCAAGTATAACGACTTTACATTGAGGACTCACCATCTTTCTTAAGTTTAAAAAACTTCTATTCTTCAAAAAATGGAGAGAAATTATGGATTAATTCCTTATGAAATGCAAAATGCAAAAATTTCACTAAATAATTTACTTCAAAATTTAGATTCAGCCCCCAGCTTCAGTAGTTCGATTAGAAATTCGACCACGATCAGCTACTCCAGAGGAAAAAGGTTCAATACATCGTCTTGTAAATAAAAAAATGATTCATTTGAATTTCAGTGCCTAAACGATTCCGAGAAAAGAAGGAGATGTACGGTAGAGATCCACAAAAATTGTACGATACATACAAAGAGGAGTGGCATAGATTAGAGCGACTTTCGGGACAAAAGTGATTCCTAAATTTTTTAATACTTAATAATTCATTGAGTTGGCACACAATTTCTGAGCACACCCGAATAACTTTATTTGTATTTAACGGATCCAAATAGGGTTTTCAGTATTAGTACCGCTAGCGTATTGACTTTCAAAATATACTTTTCGACTCCGCCGCTTCACTTAAGCGTAAACGGCACGCAAAATAAAAATAACTTTTGTATCGTTAATTTAAGAGAATGTCGATATATTTATTCCATAAATTAGAAATCGAATTTGTAGTGAAATACTGAGTCGCGTAGAAGAGAAATGAGACGAATAACAGCGTAATTTTTGAATATCGACATTCTCTTAAATTAACGATACAAAAGTTACTTTCATTTTGCATACCGTTTACGCTTAATAAGTGAAGTGACGGAGTCGAAAAGTATATATTTTGAAAGCCAATACGCTAGCGGTACTAATGCTGGAAACATCATTTGAATTCTTTAGATGCAAAGTTATTTGAGTGTGCCAGCCCACTAAAATTTTAGGCAAGGACCAAGAAGGAGATCAATTCTGAATTTGACTAATCAACCTCTAACTCCAACTCCAGATCGATCCCTTTCTCCTGGACCATACGATCATCAACAGGATAATCACAGTATACAGTCGGGTTGTAGCAATGGTTGATATTTCTTATCGACTATAAAATATTGACTGATAAAATAATATGATGATCTGTAAACTAACGATCATTAACGATCTCAGGCATCATTTGAAACTAATAAATTGGCAAGTTTTAACCTTGACGAATAAATTCTAAAAGTGCTCAATAAATGCATGCGATTGGAGAAAATATCTGTTCCATTTCTCATTTCAACACATCTCCCTAAAGATATTCTTCACCTGACGGCCCTGTCCTTCTTTTCAACCTTACTTTCTTCTTTTTCGATCTCTCTGGCTGAAGTAAGAACTTACCCATAGCAAGTTTTTGTTTTTTTCTCCTTCAACTCGGCCATTACAATCTCAACTTACCACATGCAAATCTTTCAGCTCACGTATTATTAATTGCGGTCCGCTGCACATCACATCGTATTGCGCCGAATGTGAGAATTGCTAACTTTTCAAGGATCTTCAAAATATTCTAAATGAGAGAAGAGATAGAATACAAATTTTCAAAAGCTAGAACCGGATTGATCTCGATAATCCTTGGACTGAAACCCGAAATGATAATAAAAAAACTATTGTAGATGAGTCATAATTCCGTATCATCATAACCCTGATAACTACTCAATCAATCAATACTCCTGAATAGCGATGCCAAACCAATTAACTTCACCCTCCTCGTTCATCCACTCTGCCTCCTCTGCATACAATCAGAATCAAGAATATTTGTGTGTTCACTCGATTTTCTTCTCCGTTTCATTTTCTCACTTCGCGTATGTTTTTTCTTCATTTGCGAAGGTCGTCGTCTTCTTCTCTTTTCTCCTTCATTCTACATACCGTAATCCAGACCTGATAGTTCTTTTTCTTATTCTTCCCATTTCTTCTTACGATATGCTGTCAGTTTACATGCCTGTCCAATTTTCGATTTTTCTTCTTCATACATTTTCTTCGTCGATGTCTGTATTTTCAATTATTCCAAATTAAGAACCTCGATTTCATAAGTTAGATTTTGCTATGAGAAAGATAGCTGGTTTGTTTGCACAAATAAATCAGCAAAAAGTGGCTGGATTTGTGGTTTCCCCTTTCTTTCCAGGAATCGACCATTTCATTTCTTCATTTCTGCTTGCATCTTCAGCTTCTGCATTCTGCATTCAGCCTTCCCTTCCAAATTCCCCGTTCCTCGTTCCCCGATTCCATTCTTTGCGTGTGGTCCTGCGGCGAGTTCTCGAGGGGATAATAACGTTCCGAGGAACAGCTTCGACAGATTTATATCACCCAAAAATCACTACGTGCCTCGTTAATCCACTTTTGAACATACATATTTTTATCCCAAAAGTACACGGAGTTCTCGTGGAAATATGAACAATTTTTAATGCTTTGGTATATCGTGTATAAAGTGAAATGTGCTGAATTTTGGATAAGAAACATTCCAAGAATTACGCATCCCTGAAAAACATCATCAATAGTAAAATGAAAATGTATTAGGTCTAAAAATGACTCAGTGTATACGACTATTCCCTTTGTAAGATTTCAACTAATTCAAAATTTTTGAGCCTCAACACATAGTCTGGATTACGCCACTAGAGAATTTTAAATTCGAAAAATCGTTTGTGATATTCGGGCGAAATTTACTAAGTTTCTATAAAAAAAATAAAATTCATAAACTTGGCTTAATTATTTAATCTACAACTCAATTCTTAAATTAGAACATCATCATTTTTGCTAAGAGTTTATGTGTAAAATTGTCTGAACTTTTGATGCACTATATAATCTTATGGTCTCGTTTCAATTCGGATTTCATAATGATTTGGATACATTAAGTGTCGCTCAATTTCTTTTCAAACTCGCAATGATATTCTCAATTTTTCAAGTTTTAATGGGATAGAATCGAACTAATATTGATTTCGATTGTTGGACATGACTTATGTGATCGTAAGCTGTTTTGTCTGCTTTAGACCGCTGCCCTTTGCTTCCTGATTCACACATTTTCACGCATTCACAAGGCTAGAGAAATAGAAATGGGAAATGCAAAGGACCACCCTGTTGAAAAAAACAGAGGAGAGAAGCAGAAAAATGAACAGGCAGATTGGAGCAGAGAGATTGAAATTGGTGATAAGGGAGAAAGAGAGTGAAGAGAAGGGGAGCGAAGAGGAGAGTTGAAATGCGATGAAAAAAAGACTGCCCGAGCCCCGAGCCGTTCGCCATTCAGTCCGCAATCTCAGCACTGCTGCACTGCACGGATGCAGTAGTTATCCCTATATTCCTTTTCCTTCCTTTGTCCTATCCCTTTCTCCTTTCATAATCCCGTTAGTCCTATTTCCACTCTCCACATGTTTTTTCTTTATCGCTTCATTGTCCAAATAACTTCTTCCTAGCGAGTTTCAATTTCAACAAAAACCGAGCGCTCCATACTATAAAAATTAAGCATTAAGTATTAGCCATTTTTCCTCGAGATAATAATGTAATTACTTAATGATGATCAAATTGCACTGAATGTAGCTTGATCGAATCCATCTATGATAATGGGTTAATTGCGACGAACGGTCTCATGGAAACACAAGTTAACGAGTAACGTGTAATTATAAGTGAGAGTTGACGCATAATTATCTATTTTGCAATTTCTGCAAATAAAAAAATATTTCGACTCATTAACACAGGATATTCGTTCATTTTTTTAATAAAATTTTTTCTAATAATTATTTCCAAAAACAGTCCACGGGAATCAATTCTAAGGAGTGGAAAAATGGAAAAGTGTGAAAGTGTATGGTTCCACCCGTTTTTCACTTTTCTGGACTTAGCCACAGAAAATCGCAAAAATGTTTAAAAAAAAAACTTGAAAATCCTACCCACTACCGGTATGCCCAGAACTATTCATAAAAAGAAAATGGGTTAAACTATATATTTTCATCTTTCCCACCCCCTAGAATTGATTCCCGCTGACTGTTTTTGGAAATAATTAGGACAATTTTATTTTAAAAAATAAATGGAAAAATCATAAATGAATACCCTGTACATGGTTAAATTTAATTGACGCAACATTTTGCGATAATACTCCAGGATTGCCGATTTATCAAAATCAAGTCTTCAGTTTTTTCAGGAAATATATTTCACCGTATTCAATTACTTTTTCGATTATTTTCTAAGAGATGGACTGGATTATTCCTGAACATATTTTGTTTTAGCTTCTACCTATCATAATAAGAAAATCTTCCTGAAGCGACTATCTTAGTTAATTTTGATTTCTCAGTATTATTGCTATCAATATGTCCTCTACTTTTCATGCGATAAATGATTATTAAGTTCGCCACTCTAATTTCAATAAATGTGTTTTGATCCTGATATTCTAAAATCCCACACATACCAGATAATTAAAAATCTGAACAATCTCTTGATTAAAGATCGTAGGAAGAATTATGCATCAACCAACATATAGTCCGGCTATAGGGGTTCAGACATTTGTCTCTACAAACATCCCCTTCTCCCTCTACCAGATGACTGTTATCGTATTCGGTGGATCTTTCATTCCTTCGTTCCTTCATTCTTACATCTTTCCATCCTTCATATTATCTTGTCCAGCTTTGTCTATCTCTCTCCTGTTCTCTTCTCTCTTACCGCGTTCGTTCGTTTCTCTAATCTGAGTAATCTCAGCGACCATTTCGATTGACAAAAAACCTCCATTCAGTTATTCAGCCCTTTTCTGCCAACATTATTCATTCTTCATAGTAAATTTAGCACTTCTCAAACAGTTCAAACAGAAGAACATTTTCTTCACTCACTTTTTCAAGCAGTACTTTTTCACTCAGTGCACAATATTCCCATGGCTATATTTGCGTATTTGTGCATGTTGCATTTGTTTGTTTGTTTCATTTTTCTGGTCACAAGAATTGTCTCGTTTGGCGCTTTTCAATTTCTGTTTTTCATTCTATTTCGAACATTTGTAGTTAGTTTTCCTAGTAATTCGTCGATTCATCTTATCATCTGAAGAATAAGATATTTTAAATAACCACCTAGTCAAAATATGTCCAACCGATCTCTTTATTAAAGCTTTGAAAATAGCTAATTTTCGTGCTAATTATCCGGTTCAATATCGATAAACATCGTGGAAATACATTGCACACATAAATTTAAAGCTATCCATGATATTTTGATTATATCTGATTCTCGGATATCTCATGGCAAGGTTATTCGTAGTTTCGACTTTGAAAAATTCGAAATCGGAATCGGAGTTGAAATTTTCACTGACTCGGAATCGAATTTTCAAGCAGCTCGGAGTCGAAATTTCGAATACTCGTTTCATGATTCAAGTCGGATGAAAGTTTGATATTTTGATAGTAATTTTTGCTCAATTTCATCTCAAGTTTACAAAGCTTTACAAATCAAGATATGAAGTATTTCAATATTAGTTATTTTTCTAAACTTTCGTGCGCCATTATTTTCAATGGTGAGGATAATAAAAGTAAGAAAAATCGAGAGCATATCTGAAACGAATCACAACTATTTCTTGAAAGCTTGGAGCGCTTTCAATCTTATGGTTATTCTCAATCCTTTGATCATTTTCAGCATTTCAATCTTGCCCATTTGCACTTTTTCGATTTCATTGACAAGTAGCTGCGTATTTATGAGTGAATGGAGTGCGGCTTTTTGTCCTGTTCGATCGCGAAAAAGAATGCATTTGAACGAATTTGTTACGTACTGAAAACTGATCTTTCGAACGAAATCTCAACGAACATTGCAGCGATCGATCGATTCACTTTGGAATGCGACTATTTAGTTTGCATTATTCCATTACTTCTGCACTTCCTTAATTATCCGAAATTGAATCATTTTTATGCAATTTTTTCGCAACTCATTGTGTTCAATGTGTTTACCAACCATTTTCCGAAGAAAAATACTCAGTTCATTTACGATAATTATATTCTCTGCGTTCGCGTTCATTTTTACAAAATCTATTTATAATTTATCATGAAAAATGCCGTCCTATAGATACACATGAAAGGAACGCTAATTATAATGAACATGAACATACTTTGAAAATTGTGGTATGGATATGTAATTATTTCGTTGCACTTGCATTCGACTTGTGTCAAATATTCCAAATATCTGAATATTTGAATCATTCGTTTTCACTTTGTTTTGAATCTATGAACCAGGATGAATATGTTTTGTAAAATATTAGTACCTGGATAGTATTTAATCCCTGCTTGAATGCCTTCTTTTTCAGTCTATTGATGATGTCTTCATTCGATAAGCCAATTTAGCGATAAGTTTGCGTTTTAATGCAAGTGTTTCTTCATGCGAAAGGCTTTGATGCAACCACGCAATTTACTTTTGCCATTTCGAATTTGTTGAAATTGCGATGATAAATTCACTTTCTAATGAGCAAAATCATGATTTGATACATTCTGGCTGCTTCTTTTATCATCGAAATTCCAGTTGTCACACCATCTGCGTAATCAAAGCGATTCGATGACTCGCTTTCTAATGAATCGTATCGTGAAAAAATTGTAAAACTACAAGTATATTATCGCATTTAAAGCAAGTAAATTGCACTAATGTTCACTACAAAAGGTGTTTGTGAGAAAAATTGTATTTGAAATGCACTTGTTTATTTTAATTTTCGTGGAATTTTTCCTTGTTTTACTCACACATCTCGCCCATTCTTTGAGTACCTGACATATAAAAGCGGAATTTCACTTTATTTCAATTTGAATGGAGTTTTGAAATCTTCAGAGACAAAGCCCCGGCTTTGCTCATAACGGATGTAATTCACTTCATCGGATATTCCCTGACTGGTACTGCTGCTTCTAGGAATGGGGGGCTTTGTTAGCATTTGTTGAAGAATGACGAGAATCATTTCCTCTCTTTATGCAACTCGGATTCATCCCATTATCAGTCAAGAATATAACCGTGCCTTTCGAATGTCAGATGATTTTTTTGCCCTCATCTTTCGAAGAACTTCCTTTTATCCTAAAAAAGAAGCATATAGCGCTCTTCGAACTGGTAATAAAATGTGAAATAATCCTTTATTTAGATGCACTGAATGCGAGATGCCATTAATCTCGAAGATTTTTATCTTCTTATCTAAGCGGCTCAAGAAATGAAATCCCTCGAATGGGAAAGGAATGCGAGGCAGAAGTTTATGTTTGGGATACATGTCTGTAATTATAACTTTTAATCAGAGAATCAGTCCTCGAGTCCATTCGGGCTCAGGATTATCGCAGATTTAGATGATAACTTCGCTCTGATAATATCGAAGGAAATGAAATATTTATATATACAGGAAGTGCTACATTAAAGAGCGCACAAATGATTGCACACTGCAGGAATTTATGATGAGTTTTAATGATATGAGATTGCGATTGGGTTGAATGACGAAATGGCAGAATTACGCAGCTGTGCGCCCTTTGCACAGTTCCTGCCCTGCACATGTGTTCCTGCCTTTTCCCAGCATTCTTTTGATATGGAACTTCATTTTGTATGATCTTCCAGCTATTTTAGACGCAGACTGACACAAACAAATGAATTAAGCAATTAGAAGGGAAAATTATCACGGGGCATAAATAATTACAAATCCGCGAGTTTTAGACATCACAAGAGCCTTAACCGAATTAACGAATTATCTCGGCATCGCGCTGCAAGGATGCACTAGCTACAGTAGGATTTTTATTAGATTGCCTAGACGAAGCGCACTTTATCGAAACTAACCATTTAAAAGTTCGGTTCTAGAAGTATGAGTACATCAAAAGAGAAATGTAATGTAACTATACAGAGCGCAAGCTCCCCCACTTTGAAGACAAAGTCAAATAACAATTTTTCATCATTTTTTCAAACAATTTTAAGACCTTTGCGAAGCTATTTTTGTTAATTTCCTTTTTCATTATTAGGTATGATGGAGGGCGAGCGTTATTCACCAAAGATTTTGGTGAATAACGCTACGCCTCCTGCACCCTCTAACTATATACGAAAATTAGATATTTTTAGTCATCTTGGACGTTTTTCATCGACTGATTGGCAACAAAAGACGCCGAAAGTTGAGTCTAAGAGAACCCTTAGGTGTTTTTTTGGGGTTCTTATAAATTGTCATTATCCTGCAATGTGTGAAAGAAAGTAGAGTTGAGCAGTTGGTGCAAAGTTAGACATAAAGAAGCCGATTGTAGATTGGAGTAGCAGCGGAAAGGAACACTCCATCAAAATGTATCCGCTTTTATATTTTTCAGAGACATTTAAAATATGTTTTTCTTCCTCAAAATTTCAATTCATTCATTCTGCCTGGACTATATCTGTCGCGGTTATGCTTGTTTTTATCGTTTTTAATCAAATTCTTCAAAAATTGTTGCCAAGTCTGAGCCCTTAAATTTCATTTCAACTTGCAAAACCTCAGCGTTAAAGTGCACACACGGAATGTTCTCAATTGTCTGTTGATTTTCACACGGTTATTTTCTTGCTTCCGATTCTGCTACAAAATTATGTCAATCTGCTCCGTAATCCAACTTCGATGAGATAATATTCCTTAACCTTTTGCAAAAGTCTAGTTTTATCTCTACTTCAATCCCATTTTCAGAGCTTGTATAGCTATGGTTAGTAGGTATTGTCGATAAACGATTACTTGGAATAAAGTAGAAAAGACGCGTTTCTCTCTCCCCCTTTTGAGTCTCAAAATGTGCACACAGACAATTGTTTATTTGACGATTTTCCTGATCTTCTTCGTTCCTTCATTGAAATTAGCGGGATTTCCACCGTGAACACTTTCCAATTACTTCCCTCTATCGATATTCTTAAAAATGAATTGGCTAATTATTGACAATTATCACAAAATTGAGAAAAAAGAAGAAGATTTTAAAAATTGGCAAAAGTCGTCAAGTCGAGGGAGATTCGTGACCCACAAAAGGGGGGAAAGAAACATATTTCTTTTCCTTTATCCAAGTTATCGTTTATCGACAATACAACACTTTATTGCTTGTTCAACAATTCACTCCCTCTTCCTGTAATCACCCGTTCGTCTTATTTCACCATCTCCTCTCTCTGCCTTTCGATGTCCATCATTTGATTTCTCCTGTAATTCGAATGGCATTTTCTTCTTTCTTCGTGTCGCTCCTCATATTATTTCGATCATCATTCGTCCTATCCGAAATTTTTAATGAGTTGATAGTTAATTTTTGATTCACTTCTTCGAATTAAATAATATATAGCGCGTTTTCTTAGAATTTCATCGTCGTGGTCTCTATTCCGTTACAGAGTTTCTTATCATTTCCTTCCTTCCGTTCTTTCCGATTGCTGCAACTTTGCCATCTCTTCTCGTAATTGATAAAACTTTCCCTGCCCTGCCACCGTCAACATTCTTGTTTATTGGGGATTGGAAGTAAAAAATGACGCGAATGCGAATATCTCTGATTGCGAGACTAAGACACCCTCCTAATCTCCCCTTTTTATATCTCAAATAAACAAGATTTCGGATAAAATACCTGCTAACAGATTAGAGTAATAAATTAGGATGAAATTTACAAATGCCAATATGTTAATATAATCAATACTATTGGTCTATGCATATTTCATAAACAGCTTTCCGTTCAACATCAAGCATTAACATGACAATAGGTGAAATTCTAGTCAACCTTAGCGTCTGCAAGTTTTGAAGATCAAGCCTACTACTTTTCAGCGTCAGTTCATCATGCAATAAAAATATCGAGTTTCGTCTTTAGTCAGCCATACGTGGAGAAATAATGCCGCATTAGAGATAAAAAATACGACGCTCAAATTAACAAAATCGATTAAACCAATCGTACCTTTTCACATAACTCGATTACATGGTTAGAGGAACACTCAAAAAACAAGGAAAATTGCCCGTAGACAATGAAAATAGTCATCCTATAAACTTCCTATAGAATTGTCTAAGTATGACCAAGTTTCGTCCAAAAGAGAATGTAAAAATGCAAATGCAAAGCGCAGGGAAATTCGACCAGTCTGAAGCTTAGCATTTGTGGGTCCAATTCATTGAAGAACGTTTCATCGTCACATATGTATTATCGTAGTTAGTTGGTCGCCACTTTGTGTTTTCTTTCCGAAGCCAATCGATCGATTGTTCCTTTTCAGGTGTCCATCTTCCATCCTTTGCCCGATTCGATCCGGCAGTCGAAGTTCAACTTCCCCATTCTCCAGGAGTCCAACTCCATTATTTGATCTCTAAGATCACTGCTCCCAGAGCTACTCTCAATTTGGACCCTCAAAGGTAGGCCTCAAAAAGTTGATGGTTTTTTTTCTTCTCTCCAATTCAAACCGTGCTACTTTACGAAATTTCTCAATTCTTGTAAATTTTGCCGCTCAAATTCCTACCCCTTTGCATATCTTTCAATTCAGTCGCATTCTTTGTCTGCCCGCTTCTCCCTTTCCCCCTTCTCCTCTGTTTTCCTCATCTCGTGGTAGCCCGAGAGCCTTCACAGATCGAATCGGGGCACAGGCCCATCACGCACGTGTTCTTTCTTCAGCTCTGTCCTGCGTTGGGCAGCCATTCAATCTGTCGCTTCTTTCTATTCTTGCTTATTGCTCATTCGGCATGTTTAGCTGAGAATTTTGATACAGTTTTGATTGGTTACAACTTCATTGCGTCATTATGCAGGTCTTGAGTTCTTTTAAATTAATTTCGATCTCAACCCTCATTGCGGACAAAGTTCATTTTCCCTAGCGAAAGTTATGGTTAGAATACTTAGTCCTACAAACGAATAATTTTGTCTCAAAGCAAGGGAAAGGAGAATATTCCCGGGCTGATATGACAAATAGATGTTTCGGAGCAAATTTTTATAGTGAGGTTAACTAAGATATAAATTAGGTTCTTGTGAAGAAGAAATAAAATAAAGAAAATTTTCTAACAGAAAAAAGCAAAATTGTGACTTTCAAATTGAACACGTTTTAATTGTACGATTTTGGTATATAGCGCTTGTAGACTAAATTTTGCGTCAAATTATCGGTCGCTGACAATACAAGAGTAGTCAAAGTATTATTAATGTTAAAAATCTAAATTCTGAAGTCCGAAATCCTTGGAATTTAAAAGTTTTCCGAAACTAATTCTCATATCCCAAAACCATTAGGGCGCGCTCATACTTTGTTCGCGAACTCGCGTGTGTGAACCTCCTTTTATCTCTGTGCTCTCTGATGTACATTCTCTAGTTTTCCCCCTGGTTTCGTCGTCTGTGTCTCGTGCTCTTCCATGCTATTTTTGCTTACGAAAACACCTTTTTAGTCCCGTTTTCCTTCGCGTACCACGCTCTTACATGTTCGTGAACTTTCGCGAGTAAAATATAAACGCGCTTTAATGTAGAGACCGCAAACGATCATGGGAAATGCATGCCAGGGGTAAATGCAGTATCAAAATGGTCACAGTACCATAACTAAGCGAATGATGAAGAAGAAATTTATTTAAATCAATAAATCGATAAAATTAGCATAAGATCGCATGGTAAAACGAACAAAGAGTCTTTGAAAAGTGTGGTTGAGCGTGGCTTATGATGAAATAATGAGACCTTACAAAATTCGAATTTTACGCATAAAATCTTACTGACCAGTCTACTCAGGTTTCTCAGAAGACGTTGTGTGATCGTTCGGCTTCCGAATACGCGATGTATGCCCAAATTACGTGTATTCAACGCGAGTTTCTTTCTTTTCCTTCCTTGGGATTTAAAATTTTGATCGCACCTACCGGTAATTAGCTTAAGCGAGCGAGCACATTAGGGAACTGTTTTCGCAGAAATGTAGATCGATCAATAAATACCTAATTTTTATCAAGACTTTTCGTGACCACCTGTTTTCATGTCGTATTTCAACCGGTTAAAGACCAAGAGTCGTCGATCTCGTGGATTTTTGTGCATTATTTTAATTTTTTATCTGCAAATTTTGCTTCTGTATCAATTTTTCATCATTTTGAAACCAAAAAGTTAAAAAAATAGTGTCATCAATGATTTTCGACAATTCTCTTATTGCAGCGTTAGTCATTTGCAATATTTCATAGCACTTTGGAGAGAAGTTTGATCACCTTAAACCTATTCTGGAAAGGCTGAGAGTTCGTCCAGAGATGCAAACGCCGGGATGAATTGTTAGAGGGCGGAGCTATATATAAAGCGGCGCCCTTAGTTGTAACTTCACTTCTTTTACTTCGTTCACTTGATTTGACTTTTTCTTAGTACGTTTTTACCTTTTATTGTATTCTAACTGGGGGAATAAATCTTACTTATTTCGTGCAGTCCTACTTACTATAACCTAACAATGAGTACAGCTTAAACCTAACATACTCTAAGTAGCCTGTACGACTAGCATAACTGTTGGAATGGCTCAAAACCACGTTTTTGTTATAATGTGGCAGAGTTGCAGCGAGTGGGGTTTGTGGTCCTTACCTTTACGATTCATTTCTCTGACGCAATCCCTCTCGTAGTCAGCTAATCAGCGCCCCAACTTCAGCGGCATCCCCAACTCATTTCCCTATCGTCCTCGCCCCGCCCCGCCCCTTTGCTCTTCTTTATAAATACGGATAGTTTCATGTTTCAGCGAATCATCCCCGCTTTATCCTTTATCAGCCTTATCTGCCCATCAGTGCATTTCGCATTTATGTCCTCGTCTCTGCTCCCTTTCCCTCTCTTCTAATTTCCCTTTTGCTTTGCCCCTTTTTCTCACTCTCGTACTTTTTCCCTCCATCTTTTTCCTCAATCTACTTCTTTCTGTAGTTTCTTAGTTTTTTCCCCATTTCACAGCTGCACATTTCTACAGCAGTTCTTGTCAGTTTGCATTCATCCCGTCTTTTTTCTCTTCTGAAGAACTCTGCATTCAGCACTGTAAGCAATCCCCTATTTCTTTCATCATCGCATCCAAAAATATTTTCCCGCATTTTTTCTTTCAGATAAAATGTCTGTAGTCCCATTTGTGTACAAATAAATTGTATCTTGTATACAATAAACAAAGAACTTTCAGGGTAATCTGTTCACTTCTTTCGAATATTCGTCCGACTTCGTTGAAATCTCCACATCCATCCGACAAAAAAGAGCTAAAAAAACGTTCCAGTAAATCTTCGAATTGTCGACCGTTGTTAAGCCTTTGAAGAAAAATGCAGACTTCGATACTTGGTACGTGAGAAAAATGTAGAAAGGGATAAGATTAGAGAGGATAATCCTCTTACGTATTCCAACTGGGAAAAAGTAATCGTTCTTTGTTAATTCCCATGTTCAGAGGTTGCATTCGGTCAGCCGATTCAATCGGCGAATGGACAAGTCAATTCCGGTCGTTCACAGGCACAACCACAGGCCGGTCTCTATCCAGCCGCTGTCGAATCAAGTACATTTTTAGCAATACGAATTGATATCTTCTCATTTCATCACATGTTGTAATGATTGCATCACGCATATCAGCGTCTATTACGAATCCGAGAATATACACGCATCCTCTAAAAGGAAGTCAAACTAAAAAGATCAATTGTGTTTTAAGAGTGCGTTTCTTTATTTTAGGCAAAAATGACAAAAGTGTAGGATTATGGCTTAACTAAATGCTATGCCATGCTAAAGAGTCAATGCGTTCTTAATCTTCAGCTAGACTGATAAAATAAATGTCTATAGAAATCACTCATTCAACTCTATTACTTTAGCCCGTTCGCATTCTCGATCCACTGATATCACCGACGTTTCATCCGACTCGATCCCTTCCAATCACATCCAACAGCCTGCGTCGGTCAGAATATTGGAGAATTGAATGAAGACGAGTAAGGAACTAAATTTCAGACTCCGACCGTAGCCCAATCTCCAGCGGGCCAGCCAAACCAGCAAGGAGGTGGTCTTCCTCAAGTTCAGACACTCCGTTCAGCTCTTCAACAGGTCTCCAACAGCCATGAATCTCAGCAACAATTCTCCAACTTCAATAGAGCTGGTAAGTATGAATATAGTATGCTGAAATTATTGCCCGATTTACTTTTTACGCCATTCGTGCATGATATAATTCTTAAATAATAAAATAAAGGTCCAGCGATAACCAAATGCAGTGCTTTGCCCGGTGAAGACCTATAAAAAAAATGTCTAGAAAGCGATTTTTTCTCAATTCATAATAGATTTTTGGAAAATCAGCTTGGATGAGATTGTAGGGAATATTTTTTAGATTTTCCCAGTGAAAAATATTTCAAAAATTCTCATCGGCTATAAATAAAAATTGAACAGTAATTATGACGCGCTCTGTATATTTGAAGCGTTTCGTTTTCCGACAATATTTTTATGTAAAGGGTATCTTCTATGTAGAGTGAGAAAATTGGTTCACAAAAATCATATTTTGCTGCTGTTTCTTATTCGTGAGATTTAAGAAATATATTCTTAGCTACTGAATTGGTGTCATGCAGTTTATTTTAATTCTAGAATTTTATTCGAAGCGTATAGATCTTTCTATTTCAGATCTGTTCGCATTCCAAAACAACTCCCTTCTACCATATCCAATGCTGTCTCAGTTCGGCCGAAATGCTCAAGTAAGCCGTCTCCTTTGCTTTCAGATTGAGAAATGAGAGAAGAAAGGAAGGATGATAAAACAATTTGCTCGTATAGAAACCTATTAGCTTGAAAGAGTTAAGGACTATTTTTGATAATTGAGATGAAACTGCAGAAGCGGAAATGGAAAAGGAGATTGAAAAGTTGTGAGTTGAAGAGCTGAAAGGAAAGAGGTATGGTTGCCATAGGCACAGTCAGCCTGCATTCACGCATTCAGTCAGGCAGAAGAGCAGAAGCGATGCTCTCACGGGCATACTGTAGCTGTGAGGTGTGCAGTGTCTGTGCAACGCACCAGCACTCCAATGTCTTCTGACTTATAACACATCACGCTGTCTGCACATTTCAGTGATATTATTAGCTCGTATACTACTTTTGCATGTAGTGAGCAAAACGACTGATGAAAATCTGAATTAGACTCAGACAAATTGAATTAAGCAGTTAGACAATTATATGAGGTAGTCGAATTAGACAAAATCTGTAATGTCAAATTGTCTAGACGTGCGACTTCGCATCATAAATCTCTCCGGCTTTTCTGATCGTTGACTGATCATATCTTCTCTCCTCTCTACATCATCTATCGTTTATCAGCAGTCAAAGCAGTCGATCTGCCCTCTGTTCCAATTGCAATCCCCGTTCAGGCATACACTCTATTCCCTAGCTAACTCCTTTCTTCTCATCTCATTTTGTATCCTCTCTAAATCTATCCCTGTATCTCTTTGGCGATCCTCAGGCAGTTGTCGTGTCCAGAAGCGTTTTTGCGACCCCTCTACATGCGAAATGAACGAAGCAGGTTCTTACTCTGCCCATTTTCCTCTGTTCGATTTATCTGCCCCTTCCACTCGCTATTTCCCTATCTTCAAATCTCCGAACCTCTCATCTGGCAGCACTCTTTAGCGCACTATAGGTGTTTTTTGTGTGGGAGAGAGAAATTGAACGGAGGCGAATGAAAATCGATGCGATGGCTGAAGGAAGGGAGGAAAGAAGTCGATCCATTCTCATTTCGTCCTTACATTTCGACTCCCGAAATAATTACATGAACAATCAAAATGATAAGAATCACGGAGAAGAACAGATAAAAAAAACTTTCAATATCGGCTAAGATAAGTAATTTACAGTCCTCAAACTCCGTCAATACAACGATACTAAAAAGTTAAATACAGAACTGAGAGTACTTAGACATGAAATTTCTTATCATTTTAGGTGTTGCATCATTTTTCTAGGATCACTTATGAAAGCAATAACTTAAGAACTCAAAAAGTCGCATTTTGAAACATAGAGTATCATTTGTATTTACATTACAAAGAGCATTTGTGTTGTGAAATGTTAGAGTATCTACAAAGGAAACATTCGATTGATTCTTTCTGTAATAGGAGCTTCTCAAGCCTCCCTTTCTTTCTCAATTATTTTTTTTCGAAAAAACTTCTCTATTCATTTTTTTAGATCAAGGACCCCCTACATAAGAACTGTCAATTACTTTCTTTGATCCGTTCTAAAAGTAGCCCCAGCCTGAGGCGTTCTTTTCAATTGGATTTCTCCATTGACCCACTAAAAAATAGCTGCGCCACGAGGGAAATGCAAAAAGAACATTTAGAGATTTGGAGAAAAGATAGAAAAAGAGTGAGAGTGTGAGGCTGCGAATGCTCTCTAGATTTTTTGTGCGGGCTTTCCTCTGGCACGAATTCTCGAACTCTTTCACTCGCGTTCTTTTCCAACTGTCTTTTTTATTCTCCGTTCGTCTAACTGCCTTCTGGGTAAGAAAAGTCAAATACAAAAAAACCCCTAGCGAAAAAAGGAGAAAATCGAATCCACGCGGATCGACAAAAATTACCTACAGCAAAGCAAAAACTGGGCCAGCAATCGCGAAAAAAAACGGCTGCGTTTCTCCTTGCCGATTGTCTTGATGCACTTCACTGGCCCTGTTTTTTCAAGAGTTGTAAAAAACTGACGAAAGCAGAATTAAGTAGAAAAAGCGAGAAAGGTAAAAAGAGGGACTGAAGGCTGGAGACGCATAGCGTTATCCAACAAAGATTTCGTTGGATAACGCGGCCTCTTGTACTTTTTGCCAGGTGTTTACCATTACCAGATTGTACTTTTTACCATATTCGTAATTTGTAGTTTTTATCGAGTGAAAAAATGGTAAAAACTACAATCTGATAAAAAGTACAATTTGGTAATAGTAAACACATGGTACAAAGTACAAGAGACCGTTTTCCTCTGTTCGACTTATCTGCCCCTTCCACTCGCTATTTCCCTATCTTCAAATTTTCGAACCTCTCATTTGGTAGCACTCTTTAGCACACTATAAGTAGGGACCACCAGTCATTTTTCAAAAGTCATCGTAGAGTGGTGATCTACCCATGGTTGGGTAGCTCATTGGGTCCTTTATCCATCCCCGAAGTGAAAAGTGATTTTAAAAATTTATAAAAGGGGAAAAAATAATTTTTGAATCGCAAAAAACGAAACATCCCTAACATTTGTGGACAGCGACAGGGACGCAAGGGAGAATGCGTGAGAAATAGTGTGGGGAGAGGAGAGGAAGAGGACAAGAAAGAACGGAAAAGGAAAGGTGTGAAATAAGGCGATTTGGAAAAATTGAAAATCACTTTTTAAACTTTAAAATTTTTTGGATATTTTCATTAATAATTATGCAAAAATCAACATAGATGAAATAGGCATATTAAAGAAAGCGTTCTATCTTTATGCGCTCATTTCAGTAAGGATTTTCAGTCACGGCACTCATCACATTTTTAGCTGTAATTTTTTTCGTTAACACAGATTTTGATGATTTTTTTCAGAAAAGCGAGATTTAGTCCCGATTAGTGTAAAAATGAAGTAAAACTATTGTAGGGTCATGAAATAAGCTTTCTGCAAGCGACTTTTACCAAGGGGAAAATGCGCCTCTATTTCAAGTTATTTTTGAACTTTTTTAAAATAATTTTTTCGAATCATATATTTTAAGAGAGCCAAAACCTATACTTTTGAAAGAATTAGATCGATTTCATTGTTGCTAAATCAGAAATTTGAGTTTTCATAATGGCTAGTATTTGACAGCTTCAAAATAAATTTGACAAGTTTCTCCAGAATCGATTTATCAAAATTTAGTGTTTTAATAGAAATTTGCTAGAATAAAATATTTCTGTGAAAAAGGCTTTAGGAACTCTAAAACTCAATTTATAGATTTTTTCGTCTGCATAACATTTGACGCGCAATTATGGATCTTTTTCGCGCTCAAGTCAATAAATCAATAGCATTACGTGAAAGAGCGATGTCGAATTGCCTAGATCCCATCGATCGATAACCAAAAACAAAAGCAATATTTTAATTATCGACGATAATTTGGACAATGTCAGCTATGGACAATATTGAATCAAGGGAAAGGGGCGGGGCTTGGCGGTCCCTAACTATAGGTGTTTTTTGTGGGAGAGAGAAATGAACGGAGAGGAATGAAAATCGATGCGATGGCTGAAGGAAGGGAGGAAAGAAGTCGATCCATTCTCATTTCGTCCTTTTTCGTCCTTACATTTCGACTCCCGAAATAATTACATGAACAATCAAAATGATAAGAATCACGGGGAAGAACAGATAAAAAAAACTTTCAATATCAGTTAAGGTAAGTAATTTACAGTCCTCAAACTCCGTCAATACAACGATACTAAAAAGTTAAATACAGAAACTGAGAGTACTTAGACATGAAATTTCTTATCATTCTAGGTGTTGCATCATTTTTCTAGGATCACTTATGAAAGTAATAACTTAGGAACTCAAAAAGTGATATTTTCGAAGAAAAAGTCGCATTTTGAAGCATAGAGTATCATTTGTATTTACATTACAAAGAGCATTTGTGTTGTGAAATGTTAGAGTATCTACAAAGGAAACATTCGATTGATTCTTTCTGTAATAGAAGCTTCTCAAGACTCCCTTTCTTTCTCAATTATTTTTTTCGAAAAAACTTCTCTATTCATTTTTTTAGATCAAGGACCCCTACATAAGAACTGTCAATTACTTTCTTTGATCCGTTCTAAAAGTAGCCCCAGCCTGAGGCGTTCTTTTCAATCGAATTTCTCCATTGACCCACTAAAAAATAGCTGCGCCACGAGGGAAATGCAAAAAGAGCATTTAGTGATTTGGAGAAAAGATAGTAAGAAAAGTGAGAGAGTACGGGGCAAAGAAGCAGACGGATTAAGAGGAACGAGGCTGCGAATGCTCTCTAGGTTTTTTTTGTGCGAGCTTTCCTCTGGCACGAATCCTTGAACTCTTCCATTTGCGTTCTTTTTTCCTCTCCGTTCGTCTAACTGCCTTCTGGGTAAGAAACATCGAATACAAAAAAACCCTAGCGGAAAAGGGAGAAAATCGAATCCACGCGGATCGACAAAAATTACCTACAGCAAAGCAAAAACTGGGCCAGCAATCGCGAAAAAAACGACTGCGTTTCTCCTTGCCGATTGTCTTGATGCACTTCACTGGCCCCGTTTTTTCAAGAGTTGTAAAAAACTGACGAAAGCAGAATTAAGTAGAAAAAGCGAAAATAAGGTAAAAAGAGGGACTGAAGGCTGGGGACGCATAGCGTTATCCAGCAAAGATTTCGTTGGATAACGCTCGCCCTCCAAGGCTGGGGGAGAGAGATCCCGTTCAGGCGTACTCCAGACTTGGGACTTTTGGTGAAATTTGGTCATTGCAACCGCACTGCACCGCGGTTGCGGCGAAAAAGTCCCAAGTCTGGCATACTCTATTCCCTAGCTTAACTCCTTTCTTCTCATCTCATTTTGTATCCTCTCTAAATCTATCCCTGTATCTCTTTGGCGATCCTCAGGCAGTTGTCGTGTCCAGAAGCGTTTTTGCGACCCCTCTACATGCGAAATGAACGAAGCAGGTTCTTACTCTGCCCATTTTCCTCTGTTCGATTTATCTGCCCCTTCCACTCGCTATTTCCCTATCTTCAAATCTCCGAACCTCTCATCTGGCAGCACTCTTTAGCGCACTATAGATGTTTTTTGTGTGGGAGAGAGAAATTGAACGGAGGCGAATGAAAATCGATGCGATGGCTGAAGGAAGGGGAGAAAGAAGTCGATCCATTCTCATTTCGTCCTTACATTTCGACTCCCGAAATAATTACATGGACAATCAAAATGATAAGAATCACGGAGAAGAACAGATAAAAAAAACTTTCAATATCAGTTAAGGTAAGTAATTTACAGTCCTCAAACTCCGTCAATACAACGATACTAAAAAGTTAAATACAGAACTGAGAGTACTTAAACATGAAATTTCTTATCATTCTAGGTGTTGCATCATTTTTCTAGGATCACTTATGAAAGTAATAACTTAGGAACTCAAAAAGTGATATTTTGAAACATAGAGTATCATTTGTATTTACATTACAAAGAGTATTTGTGTTGTGAAATGTTAGAGTATCTACAAAGGAAACATTCGATTGATTCTTTCTGTAATAGGAGCCTCTCAAGTCTCCCTTCATTTCTCAATTATTTTTTCTTCTCGAAAAAACTTCTCTATTCATTTTTTTAGATAAAGGGCCCCCTCTACATAAGAGCTGTCAATTATATACGGGATGGGCTTAAAATGTGCACACTTTTTATCAGTACCTTTCTAAATGTTATCTTCTTCACATTTATGTTCGAACACAGTCTTTTTCAGTTTCATTTGTGAGCCCACTTCTATTGATTTGACTGGATAATTGCGTGATTTCCATCCTTTTTCTCTGGAAAGTGCGTGCGTTTTTATATAGTTTATTACGAGTAATTTCTTTCCTTCTTCCACCCGCTCTAAAAGTAGCCCGGCCTGAGGCGTTCTTTTCAATCGGCTTTCTCCATTGACCCACTAAAAAATAGCTGCGCCACGAGGGAAATGCAAAGAGAACATTTAGAGATTTGGAGAAAAGATAGAAAAAGCGTGAGAGAATACGGGGCAAAGAAGCAGACGGATTAAGAGGAACGAGGCTGCGAATGCTCTCTAGGCTTTTTGTGCGGGCTTTCCCCTGGCACGAACCCTTGCACTCTTTCCACTCGCGTTCTTTTTCCAGTTGTCTTTTTTTCTTCTCCGTTCGTCTCACTGCCTGCTGGGTAAGAAACGTCGAACACAAAAACCCCTAGCGGAAAAAATGGAGAAAAAGGAGAAAATCGAATCCACGCGAACCGACAAAAACTACCTGCAGCAAGGCAAAAACTGGGTCAGTAATCGCGAAAAACGACTGCGTCTCTCCTCGCCGATTGCGCCTTGATGCACTTTCATTGGCCCGGTTTTTTTCAAGGATTGTAAAAAACTGCTGACGACAACAGAATTACGTAGAAAAAACGAGAATAAGAAGAGAAAGAGGGGCTGAAGACTAGGGGAGGGAGGTGTGGACATGAAAAAAACAGTTGGACAGATGGAGGGCTGCAGTGGATAGGGACGGTCGATTGTTGTGAAGGCTGGGGATGCAACGCGAGGACGAGAATTTGGGTCTCGATTGCTCATTTTTGCATCCACTTCTCACCATCAACTACCAGCTCTCAACCTTTCCACGCTCTTTCCCGCTATCCTTCCATTGGCCTATTCTTCCTCCCGACCTCTGTCTATGCGGTCCAATAGAATAGCTGATTCATCAATGAATATCGGGAGACAAATACGGTAAGTGTAATGCGCGAGATTATTGGAGATATCTTATAATTTTCATTGAGTAGGCCTATTTATACCCAAATTTCTCTCATGTCATTTGTAGGATGAACATTGAACCCGTATTTTTATCATGTTTATAGGAATGTTCGCGTGTTCATATTTCATCACCCATTTCTCAATTCTGTTGTGGGATTTTGGTGCTGCTGTGCTCCTCGGATTTGTGGCTTTTGGCCTTCCCGCTTGGGTGTGAATGAAGAGTATTAGAGAGTGTGTTTTGCAATAGGAGCAAGGGCAATTTAGCATGCGTCACTGTGGAGTCGGGCAGGCAGGCAACTCCGCTGCAGTTGTTTGTTGTCATGTGCCCTCTCGGAGCATGCACTCTTTCCCTCCCTTCTTTTCACTCTCTTCAATTTCAGCAGTCCTTTTTCCCCGTTCGTTTCGTTTGTAGCCCGTCCCCCTGCTTCTCTGTCTCTCGTCCCTCTTTCAGCGTTCCTCTTCAGCATTTCTGCCTTCCGCTATTTTTCCCTTCCTCTTTAGTTATTTCTTTCAAAATATGTAGTTTCGGTGCATTTTGTGCAGCTTCTCGAGGACCCCGTTTAGCTGTAGAGAAGTCCTTCTACGGGAGTGCTGGACATGAACGTGAGAGTTGGAGGGAATCGGGAGATGAACAGAAAAGGAGATGAGAAACAGAAAAAGTACACCCGATCTTTGCCCCCCTCTTCCTCTTCGCCTATTCCTATTCCCATCCAGAGAGAGTGGTATTTTTTCGGAACGAAACGTTTTTGTGCTGGTGGAAAAATATCGATTAGTGTAGTTCGCGAACGATCTTCTGAATCCTTTGGATGAATGATGATCTACAAGTTGAGAGAGTGGAAAAGGCCTCTTCAAAGATCACAGCCAATCCATTCCGGGAACTTTGGTCAGTCATTCTTTGTGAATCCATTTGTGCATTGCACTCTGTGAGCCTACAGATTATACCTTCCCGGAATTTTGCCCAAACACCTTCATCACCATAAAGGCATAAGAGGTTTCCCTGAAAATTCCTTCATTTCGAGATATCGTATCTAATGTCGGACTAAGTTTCGGAACATCATTGCCGGCAGCAGGCAGGCATTTTTCCTATTGATTGGCCAGTCGTTTTTTCCGACCGCCCTCTGTCTCCCTGTTTCTCTACATCTTTGCATCTCTGTTCCATTGCGAACGCTTCACTCTCCATCTCTTTCCTCGTTTCTCTCCGTCGTTTTTCATCGGTCCTCCCTTTGCTCTGAGCTTCCTTCATTCGTCCAGTTCATAGAAACTTTTAAGGGTTTCACCTTTGTGCATCGAAGCTCTGCCCCCTTTTCTTTCAGAAGCAGTGGATAGTGGCAATTAATTTGCATTGCTGCCTGATTCCTTCCTTCTGACTCGTTGATTTCTCATTTCCATGCACCGAGGAGATCTTCGCCTTCTTTGTTTGCACTGTTCAACTTTTTCCCTCCCATCTTATGACAAACTAAGTCTTCGAAAGTATCAACGAACACCAACGTTTCTTGTAAAAATTTTCAAAATCATTTATATTTCATCGGAAAATCGTCATTTTCGGTGAATGAAAGTACAACTTTTTCCCGTCCCATCTCTGCAGTGAATTACCTTTTTCTGCGTCCAATTCCAATTTCAATTCCAATCATTTCCTGTCTTTCCATCGGACGGTTTGTGCATTTCCATCTCCATCCTTGCCTTGCCTTGCCTTTTCCTTGGCAGAACCGGCCTAGTCCTGCTGCCTTCTGCCTGCGTCCAGCAGTCTGGCCATTTGTTTCAGTCTCTGCCATCTCATTTCAAAATCCCCCTCCCTCTTCTCCTTCAATCTACAGTATCCATCCTTCATTCTCATTTGCCTGTCTTCTGCCTTGCTGCCACTCGTCTTCCATCTCCGTCTCTGTAATTTGCTGCAATTCATCGATCCATCGATTGCCTCTCCTATCTTTCTCCTCTCCAGTCTCTTTTCTCAGTCATCAAGCAGTCAACTAGCTATATTTCAATCGATTTATCGTCTGTTACAATCGAACCGTCACTAACAATCTGTGTAATGATACAGTAGAAGTAGCAAATGCACATAAAATTCGCAAAGGATACAAACGATTCTTTACGAAAATCAGCCGAGTTAAGAATGAGACAATCAATGAAGGTGTTTCGTAACTGCATAGCTACATAAAAATTGACAATTCGATTGAAACAAGCGACAAGTGATATCTGATAGCTGAAAGACTGGGCTGGAGAGGGGATGGAGAAGCTGAATGGGCTGATAACCAAGAATCAGACACAATCACAGCGACAGACAAGTACAGCAGCAGTGCAATGTGACGAATAGTTCAAACAAACAATACTCGATCGATATTTCACTGTGAGAGAATAGCCCCTGAATCGATGATTTGCTTGCAAAAATGTCTCTTCCCGAGTACTTCTCTGACTTCATCTCTACATCTCTCCTCTCTCTTCTGCTTTCAAGTGTTTCCTCCTTCTCTCTCCATCTACAGTACACAGATTGGGTTGGCCTACAGCGCGTATGTGTGTCTGTATTCCGCCACGCCCCTCTTCTCTTTCCTTCTTCTGCTTCTTTACTACAGCATTTTGATTCTCTCTTTGCACACGTTTTTGTGGGAGAGTTCGATTAGTGAGAGATAGAAGGTTTTCTGAGAGAATGTAGAGAAGCAGACGGGCCGAGGGAACGGTTCTTCTGTACAGTTCTCATCGCTCTTCTTCTTTCTTCGTCGACTTTCGATTTGATCGGTTTTTTTTGACGATGTCCTCTTCGACCGCGTTCAGTTTCTTCAGTTCGTCCCTCGTTTTTTCCTACTTCTTCTCGTTGATTTCTCCATCTTTTTGCCTATCATTATGAGATGACAAC
This sequence comes from Diploscapter coronatus, assembly GCA_964036155.1. Lineage (NCBI taxonomy): Eukaryota > Metazoa > Nematoda > Chromadorea > Rhabditida > Rhabditidae > Diploscapter > Diploscapter coronatus. Next base: position 19,747,647 of record OZ038423.1, on the reverse strand, counting down.
GTAACAGCAAAAACCGCAGCCATTCATTCGCATTGTCGTGTGTTCGTGCAGAGGTACAATGAGCGAGAATCCCCGGGTTTGCTTGACTATGAGTAGAGGAGGAGAAGTAAAGAAGGAGAAATTGAATGAAGAATGATTGGAGGAACGAACGGCCTATCGTGATGCAAAAGGATGGGAGATTCGAGTGGGGCGATGAAAAGCTGCTAAATGCGGAATGCGTTAATTCAGTTGATGATGATGGAATTTTCAAGTTTCAGTTTGAGTCGAAGCCCGACGTGGGTTCGCTGCAGATGCAGATGCGGGAGGCAAAGCCGTATAAATGCACCCAGTGCATCAAGAGTTTCGCCAATTCGAGTTATCTCAGCCAGCACATGAGGATCCATCTCGGCATCAAGCCATTCGGGCCCTGCCAGTTCTGTGGCAAAAAGGTTAGTTACTTTTGAGATCATTTTTTATTCTTTTCATTCAATTATTTTTTGCGAGATGGTGTGACTTTTTCTCATCTCACATATCTGAGTGCGTCTTTTTTTCTACAGTAATCTTCCTGCCAGTCTCTGTCTTTGCCTATGACCTTGAAGACGCCCTTTTTCTTCATCGCCTTCTTCTCGTTATCTTTTTATTATCGAATTTTTAATTTTTCTCATCGTAGCAGTGATTTTTTCAATCGGTGTTCTCTCCTGAGATCCCTCATTTTTCCTCTGCTTCAAGGCCTTTTTTGTCTAGCATCACATTCAAAAAAGTAGGCATTCGCATATTCGAACAGATAAAAAAAACAACTGACAGATACAGTGACTACTTGGGACTTTTGAATAAAGTGAAAATTGGGGCAGGAATTTATTTTTGAAGATCGTAAAAGATAACTTTAATCCTTCATTCGAAAAAATGTAATATGAAAAATTATCACGCAACTCAGTTAAAGCTATAACAAAGTCTAAGATATTTTGAATTCGAATCTTATGGGTAAAATCTTACATGATAATCCAGGCATCACATATTAGATATTTGTTTTATCATGCATAAGTTATCTGCGCGTTTTATTCACATTTCATATTTAATCTCCCCATCTTAAAAGTCATATCGTCGGATATCCTTAAAGATTTCATCCTCGATCTTCCTAAAAGTTTATCTATTTTAAGAAATATCTAAAGGTCAATAAAACAAAAGTTTGCAGTTTACCCAACTGAGCCACTTGCAGCAACACATTCGAACCCACACAGGGGAAAAAGTAATATTCATTAGCTCTGAGAAAACGTCCCGGGATATATAATACCGGGTTAAATTTTGCTGACCCACAAATATGTATATTAATTCGGGTTATTTTTTCTTATCTCGAAAATTATGACATAATACATAATATTTGCATTATAATTGCGTATCCGGGACGCATTCTCACCTTGGCAATCGATAAAAAACATACAATGTTAATTTTCAGCCATACAAGTGTAAATATGCCGGATGCGAGAAGGTGAGAACTTTTATCTTTTCGAAGAAAGTGTGGCAAATGAAATATCGATTTCAGGCTTTTTCTCAACTCAGCAACTTGCAATCTCACTCGCGATGCCATCAGACAGATAAACCATTCAAATGCAACAGGTACATATTTGCATCATCTTATCACTATGGTACTACTTCGATTTTCTGATTGCCCGCAAATGTGCAATATGCATGAGAGAAAAGTTCGTTCTCCTGCAATTTTAATTAACAAGGAGCATTTTCAGTATCTCTGATTGCATTCAACTCTATCAAACTGCATACATAAAATGCATATGCTTTTCATGTTTATGATTGTTTTTTCGCCCGTGTTTTTTCATAATGCGGCTTTGTGAAAATCGAACAGAAAACGGCTGGTGAACTGCGAACGCGAAAAGAAAATGAAAGGGGATAAATTATTTTCGCATTTGAAATCGACTGGGACAGTTGCAATGGGAATTGAGAAGAAGAAAGGGAGGGAATGAGATAAAGAGTGAACACGAAACTGTCTATCCAGGCACAGTCCATAAACGGAGATTGACAAATTATTTGCAGCTGTTACAAATGCTTCACTGATGAGCAGAGTCTGTTGGAACACATTCCGAAGCACAAAGACTCCAAACATCTCAAGGTAGTTTTCGCAACATTCTATTTGATCAGCCTATCTTCTACGCACAAAACCATGTTCATCCAATCAAAAAATCACTCTATTTCCTCTTCATCTACAAAGGAAAAATTCTTGAGAACTAGCGTTTTCAATTAACACTAGAATTTTTCTGCAATCTGCACTAAATTCAATTTTCACCGAACTACTAAATTATGCCACCTGCTTACCTGATTTTTAAGCAACTACAGTAAGAAAGCATCGAAATTTGTTTTCATGCAAATTAGTTACCTTTATAGATGTTTTGATGATCTTATGCTTATAGTTTGATGTTTCACTTTACATTGCGTGACATTTTTAGCTATTGCAGGTGGCACATCTATTGTTAATTCATTCATCTAGTAAAAATAAGATGAGAATTATTTTAGAAACTTTAATTATAAGAAGCGTCGTTTATTTTTCCCCTGCAAACTGTGTTTTGGTGATGCAAAATCTGAAAATGAAGTGATTAGGATCAAGATAGAATTTCGGAATAAGACTTATATCATTCGGTAGAGCTCGTCAAATAGGTCAGGAATGTGAAAACTGGTTTCTTTTTTTATAATAAGAAGCCTAGAATGAATTCTAAGGCTAAACATTTACTTCTTTAACAGCTTGTAAAGAAAAAAATTCTAAAATTATCAAGATAATAATTAAGTGCGCTTTCTGTAAAATAACAAAAAACGTTATTTCTAACTTTAAACTCTACTGTGAAAACTATTTTAGCAGGGACGAACGATATATATTTAACTTATTCAATGAGCTCAATCAGATGATATAGCCTTATTCCATGCCATGCTTCTTCAACTTCTATTCGCATCTTAAAAATTTTAAATATGCACTGTTTAAACCTCTCATAAACGATAATAAAATAAGCCCAAGATTCATCTCTGTCCAATGTGCGGCAAGAGCTACACGCAGGCCACGTATCTCCAGAAGCATCTCACTAAGCACAATGATCGACTGTCCAGGAATGTCACCAATATCAAGTGGGAAATTATCGATTTTATCACGAAAAACTGATCTTCGCTAAACAGCTTTAAGAAAATTATTGTTTCTTTTATAAAAAAAAGGTGATCTTCGTTCAAACATATCGATTGAAGACTCTTTGTAGTTTTTTTCCAAATGAACCGAACGAAGTATGACTAGGGCTCGCAAACACAGTGTATGCAAACGTTTTCTCATCCAAAATTGGAATTTTCGTTTTCCGGATAAAAGTCTGCGCATACTGCCCAAACACTTACAAATATCTCACAGATTATGCGAAATGCTATGGCAGAAGTGTCAGGAAGAATGGGTCCATAATTTTGCTGTTCGCGAGCAAAAACCGTTTCTCGCATTTTTGAAAGAGCGGCGCAGGGGCATACGCCAAATGAGCAAGAAGGTAATGAAGAGTGAAACTCTAACGATTCAAACAGACAAAATAATGTATGCGAATTTAAAGACAGAATGTGTGTTCACTCATTGAGCTAGTTTTGCCTATTTTTCAGGTACAAGAGCTCGAAAAATTTTAATGAACCAAACACCTAAATTACACCAACGTCTAATCGTAGATATGACTTTTGCCCCGGAAGAATAACCATGAGAAATGTTTGCGGCGCCTAAGTATGACTCACACAAGTCGTTCATATCAGTTACAGTCAGAAATAGGGGCCCACACTCCACTGATTAATGAGTTTACAATCAGTAAATCGATTGTTTCAGGACGGATTTCCCCGACCAAATAGACCCGTTGCACGTGTGGAATCAGATGCCGAATATGAGTGACAGTCAGCACGACGCACAACAATTCGCCATCAGTAAGCATCTTTCTCCATTCTCTGTAGTTTATCCAACTCAAATTTCAACCAAGCTCGATTACTTTTGTAAGAATCCTCCATCTACTTTAAAAAATCTTCATCTTCTTCTAATCTTTGTATCTTTCATTCCTTTGCATCCCTCCGGCTGTTATTTCTCAACTGGCCGCATCCAGTCATTTTTATTTCTTCAACACACATTCACTTTCCTCCGTTTCTCTCTCACCTCATTTCTACTTTTCTGTGCTTCTCTCCATCCCTTTTGTCTCTCGTAATCTGCCATCTCTAGTTCTCTTCAATTTCCTTTATCCATCGTCTTTCTGTTCGATTTCCTCGTCCCACTCACCTGACCTGCTTTCTTTCGAAACGAAAACGTCTGCGAGCCGAAAAAATGTCTGGCTGATAGAAATGGGAAGGGGGAATAGAAGAGAGGGATTGGAGATGCAGAGGGAAGCAGGGAGAATGGCAGATTCGAAACGGAAAATACTGTCAGAGTTGTTATTGAATGGTTCCCCTCTTATCGTAATGAATAGGAAACTAGAATAATTGAATATGAAGACATTAGCTTTTTTCTGATAGCATCATCAAATATAGAAACAATAATGTGTTAATATTTTGATGCAGGTCAATAGGTCAAAAGTCGTTCATAATTAGAAGAAAATGGTGCGACATGAATTATATCTGAGTCTCACATCATTCATATTTCCATTTCGCATAAAATTAAAAAAAGAAAAATTATTATAATAACTATACAGGGCTTCCCAGTTCTCTTTAATAATAATAATCATCAAATGCTGAATCTTCAAAAATAATTTAAGCAATCACGGAAAATAGAATGAAGCCAACAACAGCACAAAATCAATTATTCAATTTTCAGATCTCGATCAATTTGCGAATTCCGCGATGATGTCTCAAGCAGCAGCAGCCAATCAGTCCTATTCACCAGCTCTGCAAAACAGTGCATTCACTCAATTACTCAACTTTCGCAACAACCAGCGATACTTCGACTATCAGGCCAACATAAAGCCAGTCGTGGATAGGCCTGCGGGGTACGGTAGCTAATCGAGAAGTGCAGTGTCTCTAAAGTGTACGATCTCGAACGAACATTCACAACTTTTCACCATAAAGCAGCTACTTATGAAACGAGACCAAAGAATCGAGAGTGCAATTCTCGAAATAGATTCAAGTTTCAAATTTACTTTACAGATAAATTTGTAGCTCTATGATATTATTATCTAAAGTGAGCGTTTGGTAAACAACACTAGTTCGATCCAGAATTTTCCCAGACTATTTATGCTTCAAATTGCCTTTTATCATGTGACAAACTCTACAAATTTAGCTCGTTCAACATGGTAACTCCTTTGGAGTCCATTCAACGATATGCACAGCAAGGGAATGGGACGACAAACGGGACGACGGTAAATGGGAATGCTGGAGGCCAAGGGGGAGGAGGGGCTGGCAGTGCGTCGAGTGGCAGTTCGTCCAATCAGAACGCCATCCAGTTCAATCCGTCGAGTATTATGAAGCCAGCCTACTGAAGGAACGCATACAAGGGATACAGCTTTAACTCCACTACACGTATTTAGTAATTATTCAATTTCGGCATTTCACCTTCCATTTCCTAGGATTCGCTATGTTTCTATTCTGTTCTATCCTCTGCATCTTCTTCATCAAGACTACTTTTATCTGCTGCTTTGCATCTGCGCGCATCGAAATCTCTCCCAAGTACAAAATGATTGCCAGCCGCTGCTTTGCTTTGTCCGTGTCCGAGCGAATCATCTGTCTTCAACTTCATTCATTTGCAGTGCGTCTCTGCTGCTCTGCTTCTAGTGCAGTCACAGTGCCTTTTTGATGCTGGGGACTTTTTCCTTTCCTTCTCTATGACACTCCTTAAAATTCAGTCAGCAGTCAGCTTCTACCTTCTATCGATCGTTTTACTTCATCTAGGCCTATCAGAACACGAGCGTAGAACGGCATTTTTCCTTAAACATGAATGTTTAATGGCCGTTGTCGTGTTTTGTTCCTTCTATTCTGTTCCTTGGCTTTGCGTTTTTCCTAGAAACTATGAATTGTTCAAAATATGTCGTCTTGACACGGCTCTGATGTCGGTGTTGTTCGATTTATGATCGAGATTCATCCCTATCCACCTACATCTCTGCTAGGCATCCTTGGTGACAATCAGCTATCATCCATTTGTTAACCCTTCATTCGATTCATCTATCGAACAACGCACAGCACATTCTCTTTACGGGCTGTCTCCCATGCATGCAATGTCTTGTATACCAATGTTTCATTGCGTATCCTTCTCTTCTATTCTATATACTATTTCATAATTTATAACTATACCGCTGCGTACATATGCATGTATGTATGTAAACAATTACTGCACATGCTATTTCATACAGACGGCGTTTATGTAAGAAGTCATTATCAGAAGACTATTTCGAGCAAACGTAGATATTCCCCCAAAAGCATCGTTGTTTTACTTGCAACATATTCATTATACAGATCAACACATGCAATTATTTCTAATTGTATGCAGGAGCATTAGATTATGAGAAGTGAATTCGAACACCATTCATTTCATTCTTACTTCATTTAATAAGTCGAAGAAAAATCGAAAAGCTTGTTAGATGTTGTTAAGAGAGGGATCGATTAAAGTACATATACACATAATTACGAAATAATTACGACACGCATTGAATTGCTTCGAGAGGGAATTAGACAGAAAACTGGCTAGGCAATTGAAGAGTCAAATATTGATTATTGATTAGTGTAATGTTTACCTACAGTATGACCTGTCTGTATGAATAATTGAGTGCAGCAGTTGTTCTTTTCGTTAGGTACCGATTTCGTTACTTCTGCTTCATGTTTCATTCACAACATTCGATTTGCAGCATTTCGGCCTTTAGACCTGATCCCAGTTATTCGAAATCTCTAATTCGATTCTCACTTTGTTTCCTATGAATTTCCCCCATTTGCGTAGAACGTAACTCTTCATTTGTATTTTGGTTCCACTTTGAACTTTCCTTGGTTTGCTTCTATTGAGTTCGATAATCAACCCGATGCATTACCCGTTTTTTATTGCAGCCCGATTTCCGTTTCCGATTTCCGGTATCTGAATGTTTCTCTCCTATCCCCATCCCCATTAAAGCTATTTCTATCTATCAGCTAATCTTACCGTTTCTTTAGAGAGGAACATTTCCTTCGATACTCCTTACATTTGTCCGGTTTATTCTTGTTGTTGATAGGGTTCTATGAGAATAATTATTCGTTAATTAGCATATTTTATGGACCTAATTGTGGATTTATTCGGTTTGTTCTCCCTTAACGATCTGTCCCTGTTGGATCATATTTAATTCAAATATTCGAATTCTTTGTGGTATTGTTTAAGTCTACAGTGTCTAACACTGTCTAAATTCATCTACTACTCTTCTTTCACAGCATACAACTACTGATTGTTTCTGTATCTGTTCGGGACCAAACACAACACAAATGATTAGGATTTTGTAGCAAAACACAGTTCTTTCGTGAATCGAGTGGAGATGGGGAGATTAGGGAATAAGGAATGACAGCAGAGAGATAAGAAGAGATTGGGTTGTGCGATGATCGTGTTTGTCGGCAAAAGCATGCTTCATTCCTATTCATTAACTAATGATTTTGAGAATGTTCTTGGACTTCTCCCCTCTTGCAGTCATTTTTATGTCAGTAAAACTACTGGAATTTGTCGCACCATCAAAATTTTAAAAATCGGATGTTTGGTAAATTTCGATAATTTTACTGATGAAAACGAGTATTTTCAAATGACGTGTTAGTTAATGAATATCGTAATTTCATGCAATGCAAATGAACACAGTTGTCGGACATGCCCTATCTCTCTAAAACTCGATCAATTATCTCCCATCAAATCCCCAGCTTCATTTCGCGCCGACTTGCATTCCTTTCCATTCGCAATCACAACATAGCTGTGTTAGGCTACAATTTTAGGTTATTCATTTTAACTTAACTGATTTCATGGCATTACGCATAAATTGACCAGTTTTGATTTGTTTATTTCTTGATTCTTTATTCTTTGACTTTACTATTTTTCCTGTTCTCTCGCTTTTCAACAGTCGCAGTTTCCTTTCCCCACTATTTTGTTTGTCTCCTATGTATCAATTTAATTATTCTTCTTCCTACATTACATTTATATATGGCTTACAACTACAATTACAGTATGTTTCTGATCGATGATGGGTTTTCTCATATTGTTGTATGTTATCGAATTTCGAAGTTTAATTTCATAGTGAAAATAGAGCAAATCTCGTTCTTTTCCTACTTGTTTTTTCTCCTTCTTCTTTGTAGTGTTTTACGTGTTTGTAATTTGATTGATTAATTGATTGTAATTGGCAAACTTTAATTTTATTTTTCTGCATGTGCGTCGTTAATTTGTTCCACGGAGATTCTCGTTTTATTTTCTTCAATTTTTCATTGACTTATGAATTAATTGATAATAAATATTTGATAAAACCAACGAGATGATTGGATGAAACTTCGTGAATTCCAATTCCTATTCTTCACCACGTCTTCTTTTGTTAATCTTATTTCTCGGGTCGTAAATGTCATACCAATCCTAAACTTCTTTCAGTAACAAATAACCTTAAAACTAATGTGTAATAGTGTAAAATAAGTTTTCAGTTCCTAGGTTTAAAGAAGTTTTACATACAGATAGACTTTTCGATATCAAAAGAATCGATCCAAATGTTTTCAGAACTTTCTCCATTTGTAATAGAACAGAATGAACTAATTATTGTAATCTCACAATCAGGTCATGTTCCTTCTCTTTTGTGGACAAAAAGTGCTAAAATTCGGCACAAACATGATAATTGTACATTAATCATGTTGACAAAATTTCAGCTGGATCACCATACAAAGAGTGGTTGAACCAATCATAAATGTACGGTAGCAAATAGTTTGGAATTGATGCATGATTTGTGGTGTATCTGATTCAAACATTTTCCATGAACAAATTCGATTAAAATTTGGTCAATCTTGTCTTTAGCTTTTTTTCCTATTTCAGAAAAAATCAGAATAGGATATAAGACGATGAATCAGAAATACCAAAATCGTACATAACTCGAACTTATGTCATTACTGTAAACATTTCTAACGCTCATAATTTGAATGGAAGTGATTATTTAAATAAAGATGAATTAAACAGACCTCAGATTCCTCCCGCATGTTGGCATCTTTAGCCCTCGTGACATTAGGATCAACTACGTCCTTCGCAACGAACTTGTTCGCCATCCTGAATAAAAATGAAAATTTTTTAACGATGACAATGCTATAATTTCTTAGAGTCCACCAAGTTTAGTATTGTGAATGGCTGGTTATTTGAGACGAGATAAAAGGAGCATCTTTCTTCCTTACCCTCTTTTATGATTTAAAATGCGCGTTGACGACATGTGGTCATTTGGTGATTCTTTTTATTTCCTTTCGTTCTTAACTTTTCCATCGAATTTAACGGAATTTTCGTAGCAAACACTTGGCAACTATTTTCCCCTATCGAAATTAATAAAAAATCAATCCGTTAATTATCGATGATTGCCGTTAAAATGCGAAAACGAATGCATAACGAACAAATGCTTATCTCTCGCGCATTCGAGGATCACGGGAGGAAGAAAGAGAAACTAGCTCCTTTTAGCTCGTATCAAGTAATCGGTCATTCATAATAGTAAAGTAATGTTAACAGAAAAAGATTTTTTAAATTTTTCCTAAAGCATCAAATAAACTGGATTATTTTTGATCAATTTATATTCTGAATCGAATTATTTGTTGGAAAAATGAAGTACATACCATGAAAGTCCATTGATGTCTTCAGCATCGAGATCCATCTTGCCGAGCTCCTCTTCTTTCTGAAATTAAAGGAAATATAATGGTTCTTCTAACTATGTACATATTTGAAAATTCAATATTGAAGCGGGCTTGTGCAACGTTTGTGGCATCAATTTTGAATACCGAAATTATCGTTCGTTTAACGTCAGAAACTTTCGATTATAATTTCGAAAGACAGTTTATTAGACGAAACTTTATGGCTAGATTTTAGTCTCAAAAGATCGTGAGAATATTTTTGTTTGAACTTCGATTTCAATAGAAATCCCGACAAATTGCAAAGCCCATCGCAAAAAACTACATTTCTGGGATTCAATTTTCAATTTCGAAAATTTTTAACCTTTCCTGTTTTATACATTTTTCAGCGTTAGAAATGATTTTTTGTATGTCTATTTCAATTATCTTCGAACAGCAAAGCTGAAGGTTCGAAATGTCATACTTGTTCTATTGATTTCAGTCTGATAATGAGATTAAAAAGTTCTAGGGGAACGATCGTTGTGCACAAAAATCTTCTGTGTGTAACAACATGCACCCAGGTTATAAGAAGATGCCAACCTTTTCATCGGTCTCGACCTTCTTGTCATAGAGAATGGTCTCAGTGTCGGAAGCTCTGAACCTCTTCCTGAACTTGTCGAGCATTTCAATCGCCTGCATCTCCCTGCGAGGGTCCTTCTGCTTCACGAGATCCTTCCCTCTGTTATCTTTGGCCTTCGACTTGAACTTCATCTTCAGGGAGGTGTACATTTGCATGGCTTCGGACTGCTCTTCTTCTGAAAATAAGTTGGTGTTCTTCAAACTCTGTAAATAAAGCAGAAAATACAACATTTTAGAAAAAAAAACTAAACTTTCCATTATAAACATCATTTTTCTTTTTCAAATAATTTTGAGGATGAAGAATCATTTCGATTTAAACTTCTCAACAGTTTTTTTCTTCAAAATTCGCTATAGACACATGAGTCAACTTTTCAAGAATGATGAAATTTCATGTGAAGGAGAGGAAGTACTCGAAAAATCAAGATTTTACTGTCAGAAAAATAAACAACCCAATTTGCATTTTCAATGCACAATAAAATGAATCCGCTACCTTTTTCCTCCTTGGGTTTCTGTTTTGGTCCTTTGAGTGCCTTGACATATTCTTTCTGCATCTGTTTCAGCTGTTCGGCCATTCTCTCCATCTCCTCCCTCTCCTTTTCCTTCTTTTCGTCATCGATCATCTTTTCCAAATCCTCTTCCACCGGCTCTTCGTCTTCATTTTGCACCTGCTGAAAGTTAAATTCATAAATTATAGGGATTCATTAAAAGCAACCTTTCTCTTTCGTTTCTCGAGCCGCTCCCTCACACCAGACACAGTCGACTGATCCTCGTCATCTTCCTAAACCGAAAAATGACTCCGAGTATAATATTTTCAGGGAAGATATGCTAATTTTAGCTAGATAAAGTCAAAAAGAAGAATTTTAATTGTGAAAATTAAATCCATCAATGAAAACTACCGCGATGTAATCGTTCAATTCGGCCTTCGACACAGCAGCTTCCTTACTGAGTTTAGCGTCGTCCAGTGCATCGTGGGCTGATTTGGCTTTGGAGAATTTCTGAAATTTATTTATGAAATACGATTTTTGAATTAATTAGTCGAGTCACTTTTCAAATGGTTCAAACTTCACGCAGAAACTATCGTAAATGTAAGCTATAAACGAACTAATGTAAAACACGAAAGACGGTCGGCTTTCTATCAGATTCTCGCTTTATTTTATTCGTATTGATATTTATAAAAAAAAAACGCAATGAAAATGTAATAAAGTATCGGGAAGACATTATGTTATGTCAAATCAATAGTCAACTTTGATTACCTTGTTAGCAATGGTCAATTCCTCCTCGTCTTCTTCAGCTTCCATTCCAAAAGAGAGCAGACCGAGTTTCTTCGTTTCAACTGGCTTCAACTTCTTCTTCTCGCTGTCACCTCGCGATTTCCTCTTTTCTCTGAAAAATCTTGTTATTTTTTCAAAATAAAAGAATTACTTTTACCTCGGAACGATATCATCGAAGGGATTGTTGACGATGGTGGCCCCAGTGATTTTGTACTTCGTGACAGGCACATCGTCGCTCTTGATGTCCACTTCTGTCATCTTTAGCATATTGAACAGAGTCGGACCGACTATCTAAAATTATAAAGTAAAGTACTAGTTTGACTTGATAACTGTCGCAGGTTTATAATTTATTCTAGATTCAGAAAAAAATTCAATCGGATTCTAATGAAAAATTTGTCAGCGATTATATAGCATCGGGACCAATTCATAGACACCATTTAAATCAGATTCTGTATGAAGGGTGTATGTCGTAGCGCGTCAAAAATTTTGGTGCGCAGTCACCGTTTCTCCTGTATGAATAAATGAAATAAAAGGAAGCTAAACACGACTAGTGGAGAATATTTTTTTAGAAATTATTATAAAAAGAGCGATTTCTTTGCAGTACCTTTCCGAACAGAGTATGCTTTCCATTCAACTCAGCCACCTGGTCGCTGAGAGTGAAGAAGAACTGACTGCCGTTATCGTCCCTGGCTGAATTCGCCATCCCAACGAGGCCGCGACGGTTGAATTTCAGTCGCTGGTGGATTTCGTCATGAAAAAGAATCATATTTCAAAAATACGAAGATATGAAGTTACCTTGAATGGTTTTCCATAGATGCTGTCCCCACCATGGCCCGTTCCAGTTGGATCGCCTCCCTGCAGAATGAAGCCTGAATTTTTTTTTAAAAATGAAACATGCAGTTTAAGAAAAGAAATAGCATTTCCAAATCAAACAAGAAGCAAAGTCATTGAATGCTGTTTGGTTTTCAAATAGATCTTTGAGAAACTTCAATTAGAAATACTGAAAATAATGTAGTTGTTGAAAAGAATCCACTGAAATTTCACAAAATTCTGGGTACTTTGATAATTTCTTTTCTAGCTGGATTCCGAAACTCCGAGGGAATAGTTAACTTTGAAAAATGAACCTTTGACAAGCCGATGGAAGTGAGTTGCATTGTAATAGCCCTCCATGCAGAGCTGGACGAAGTTGCGACAGGCGAGCGGTGTTTCTCTGGACCACAACTCGATTTCGATGTCGCCCGCTGTCGTGTGCAGAGTCACCTGAACAGAAAGAAAAAGTTCAATTTTGAGAATTATTTGAAATTCCTCCCTACCTTTCCGCTTGTAATCGGCTCGTTTATGTACTGATTGCTCATCTTTGCCCGATAAGCTGAATTGGAACAGCTATTTCTCGCTAAAAAACTAAACTTGTTAGGTATTCACTTAGGCTGAACAACCTGTTAGAGATCTTCTCTATACGATTCTTACAAATTATTTATTCGCTAAAAGTGAAAATATTCAGTGAAAAATACTATGCAACTCTAGAGATTCCACACTACAAGCGTGAAAATTGTATAAATTATCGTCAATCATCAATAACGTTCGATGAACTGAAAATAGTAAACTACGCGTATAAAAATAAGTCTGGAGAGCAATAATTAAATCTAAAGAAACTACTCATACAATTGGCAAGCCATTTTAAAACTCGACGAATAGAATAATAAAAGTGTTGTGCTAAAAAAGCGATTTCTACCACTATTTTGCATTCATTCACTCCGTCTTCTCGTCTAGTCGCGAGCATTGACGATCTTGACGAAGTCGGGTTTGAGCGAGGCCCCGCCCACCAAGAAGCCATCGATGTCGGGCTTCTTCGCCAACTCCACGCAGTTGTCTGCAGTCACGGAGCCTAAAAATAATATATTTCAAAAAGGTAATGGAAAAAAGACAATCCATTTGAAAAAGAATTTGTTAAGCAGACTTCTCAAAATTCGATCCGCAGAAAAAAGTTTGCTATATTGGGGAAAAAAGATCATAATGCTTCTTCTCACTCGAAAATGTGCACTACCACTTCTGCGGGTTTATGTGAGTCGCGAATTTTTAAAAGTCTGTTGTTAAATCAAAATTTGACAAATGCCAATAATTCATGTAAAGACGAACCTCCATAGATAATTCTCGTGGTCGCAGCGACATCGAGTCCAACCTTGTCCTGCAGGAACTGTCTGATCCACTCATGCACCTGCAAAATCAAGCGTTTTATCCTTTTTTCGTGAAAATAATCAACCTCCTGTGCCTGTTCAGGCGAGGCAGTTTTTCCAGTTCCGATAGCCCAAACAGGCTCGTAAGCGATCACCACTCTCGACCAGTCGATGTTTCTGTCCACAACCGACTGCAGCTGGCGGAAATTCACCTCAAATTGAATCCCTATTTCTTATTTTTTGCGAAACAGACCTCCTTAGTCTGCCCAGCTTCGCGCTCCTCCAGCTTCTCACCGATGCAGAAGACCACATTGACTCCAGACTCGAGTGCGTGCACCGTCTTGTCAGCGATCAACTGGAAGATTCAGTGTTGTTAAATTGCAAATACGATATTTATCTGCAAAAATATTATTGTGCTAGTCAAACGAAGTGGAAGATCGTGTGTTGAAAAATAGGGAGAAGAGGTAAAAGAAACAAGAAATTGCGTATCACTCTTTCTCGGTGCTCTAGCCTCCCTCTTCGCGCATAGTCGTGACGCACAATATACACGCATTTCTCGCAAGGTGCTTTTTAACGCACGAACTATCACTTAATTTGACCGACGCAATAACAGTTGGATATGTGAAAATATCATCTGAACATCGAGACTTCACTTCTTTTTAGTGTAAAGAATTGGAAAAATATGCATTCCCAATTTAGACAATTTGTTTATGACAGAATGTCAGTCAACTAATCTGTTTGAAAACATTTAGGGTAAAGTATTGAATCACCGCATCGGATTCGCCGAAGACGTGTCTTCTCTCGGAGTGGCCGAGAATGACCCAGTTGATGCCGAGGTCGCGCAGCATCGCAGGGGAAATCTCGCCTGTGAAGGCGCCCTTTGCCACCTGCAAACAATAACCGATAAGTCAGGTTGAAGAACTTTTGACAACCTTGTAAGAATTCTGCGCAGCCACTTGGACTCCTCCACACTTGAGCTTCTCCTTGACATAGGCCAAGTAAGGGGCGGGAGGGGCGACCACCACATCGACTGCTTTCGAGTCTGTAAATTGGTAATGGGTCAAAATGTGGAAAAATATAGAAATTCGGTCGACTTGGGGCTTTCCCACCGCAACTACGATGCGGTGGGGAAATTAGAGTTGAGTTGCGGTGCAGTGCGGTTGTGGTGGGACTGATCGCAACTGCTGTGCGATGTGGAGGCCAAATTAAAAGAAGTCCCAAGTCTGATTCAACATTGTAAGAAATCTTGGATAGAAAGGAGTGATTTTAGAGAGAAAAAATAACGCACGCATGAGTTAGACTAGATGATGAGTTGGTCAGACTTGGATGAGTTTTGAATCTGTTCGTCAACTCTAAAAACCTCACATTTCGAAAATGTTGATTTCATTATCTTTGCGAAGGAATGATTTTTCAACCAATTCCTCTAATCACTTTTCAAATTCCTTACCGCAACTCTGGTTGAGGAAGGCGACGATTCCATCGACGGAGGCGAAGTCGCCGTTCATTTTCCAGTTGCCTCCCACGAAGAATCGACGAGCCATGGCTGTGAATGTGCAAGGGGATAGGAATGACAAGATTACCTGCAAAATGGAGGAATCTGATACGAAAACAGAACAAAAAAGGGACGAAGAGAAATGAACAGGGGTAAACAAGCAGTCAATAATACGAAGACAATTGAATGGATGAGAGAGTGGATGGGAGGAGGAGGGGGCAAAGAACTGCAGAGGGAGTTGATTATGAGATCGATCACGTACAGCATTCTGACGGGGTTGCATCAGAAAAAATGACAAACATCAAAAGCTCAAAAAAATGCGAATCCGAAAATCGAACGAAGAAAATGGAATAACGGTCAAAAGCCTATGTTTAGCAGCGTGTGCCATTAGCAGTGTTGGCTCAAATTCGAGCTTCTGCCAGATGGCTGGCCACTTGCTCTTTTCATCGATCCATTTCCTGGCTCGTCCATTTTCAAGACCACAGCCTTACAAACCTTATCCTTTGAAAATAGTGAGGGAAAGCTAGAGACAGAAATAGTTCTTTTTCTCTGCGCATAGCTAAGGTAAATGTGGGACGTTCCCAAGGGATAGTTTTTTTTCCGAATATTCGCGAATTTTCTAATTTCATCGTTTCAAATTTATACCGTTTTCACTCAGAATTTGCCCAAAATTTTCAGTTTTTCCTCATTTTCTTCGAATTTTCACCAGATCTATTGTTGGATTTACTTTTCTGCTTAGTTTCTGTCGACTTTAATGCGTATCATTGCATCAGCCAGGTCAGAGGCCATTTATTGTTTGAGTCTCATGCTTCAGTTCTGCTTTTCATCTTCTAGTTTCAATCATTTGTCCTATTTTCCAGGCAGCTGTTTGCTATTATCATCCTTTTTGTCCCCCCTTCCCTTCACACATACCCTCTCTACTCCATCTCTACTATACACTAAACACAACACTATACAACTGTCCATCCAGCATTAATACATCAGCCAGTTTATCTTATCATTTATCTTTTTAAACCACCTTCAAAACTCTGCCAAACTAGTATTCAGTTTTTATCTGCACTTTAGTCGAGATTAGCACTTTTCTGCTTCTAAAATTGTGTTTTCGAAGCTAAATTTGGCTGTGTTAGATAGATTTTACATGCCATCTGCAATATTATTTTTCGCCTATCATATGCAATCTGATGATGATATTTCGTGAGAATCGAAAAATGTTGGGTATTTGAGATAATTGGATAATTGCCAAATGAAGCATATCTAATCGCGTTGAGATCTTGTTTTGCAGACATTTTTATCTGCTTATTTTTGTTCGGTCACAAACCACTTTTTTGGACGTTCGCATTTTTGTCATCATACGCGTCACTTTTATTCTCCGTGGCCTGAAATTGTAGCACTTTGAATTGTCATCATCGAAATTAGCTGAAAAGAGCACACAACTTGGAATGACAAATAGGCGATAATGCTTAGCGACATCAGTGATCAGGCCAGTCAGGCAGTCAGTCAGTCATTCAGACAGGGCAGTGATTCCTTCCTTCCTTCAAACACTGGCTGATGGCCTGCATCTTTCTCTTGCATCACCCCTCTGTCTTCTCTTCCCTCCTTCTCATCCTATCTCCTTCTTCCCGCCCCCCTTCCCTATAAAACACTCCGCAACCGTCCTTTTCCGCTCGTAGTCATGCAGCTTCTGTTTTCACAAATCAATTGTGAGTTACGAATAGTCCCTCAATGTTTTTCGTTGACACCTCCCATCTCTGTTTGCTCATTTGTGAGCTTATCAACTCGACCCGATCTCGTATTCGTTTTGACCTTTAAAAGCGCAATTTCACTTTCCTTTTCGATGAAATGCTCGTGTCTGTTCGCGCTTTCATGCTTATCATTTTTCTAACAACGTTAACGAAATTTTCAAATTTAATTGATTCTGTATCCTTCCCCCTCGAAATTAATTTCCCCTAGTCACAGACTATACAAGCGAAATGTGATGATTTTCTGATTTTCATAGTCATTTCTCCTGAAACCATAAAAGAATCTCGGAAATTCGTTCCCAATTCTATTACAGTTTTATAGCCTTTCGCAAACGATAAGTGTCATCTGGCTCGGTTTAATTGCCTTTACCTCGTCAGCCAGCCATTCCAATTTACGGCCATTCCTTCGAATCGTGCAGTCTAATGACTGATTTGCCCAGAAACAATATTTGCTTGTTCGTTTGCAGTCAAACAGCCATGTGCCTGGTCTGATTGATTGTCCTCCCTCTTCCTGTTGCTTCTGTCGTCGAAATGGTCTCTTCTCTCTCTGTCTCCGCCTCTGCCTCTCCATTTCTCTCGCTTCCATTCCGTCATTTTCTCCGCTCCCCTCGTGTTCAGTTGGCCATTTCCAGTGCCTTCATCCGCTCTCCAACTCATTATCGCAAGCAGTCAAGAGCCATGTCGACCTTCCCCAACTTCGGCACCGCAGCGATCCATGTCGGACAGGTCAGTATTTTCGTATTTTAGAGTCGGAGTCTCAAAAAGATTTTATGAATATCTTCAGTCACAACCTTACAAGTAATATAGTTTAGAATTATTTCATATTAAAACAATTTGATGGCAAGTACATTGACACAGTTTACATTTCCACTCATTTTGAATTTGATTTTCCGCCAAGTGGAACCTCGCAAAACCGCAAAGTACAACTCTCGTACAAACTTTTGCAAATTCCGATAGTGCATTTCTATCATTTCTTCTTTAATTGTTAGTGCAATGAAAATCGAGTGCTTTTCAGGAACCCGAGAATTGGGACATGATGCAGGTAGTCCCTCCGATCTCGTGCTCGACCACGTACAAACAGGAGACCGCTGGTCAGCCAAAGAAGCACGACTATTCCCGTGCTGGCAATCCCACCAGGGATGTTCTCGAGAAGAACCTCGCTGCTCTCGAGGATGCCAAATACTGTATGAGTTAAATTTAAAATTTAGTTTATTTCATTGCCTCGAGTCCATTTTTCGAGCAATTAAAAATGAAACACTTTGAATGTCATGTTTCATTCGAATTTTAGATTTTCCTTAAAATGTACTATTACCATGTCATTTTTTATGAACTTTTCAGGCCACACATTCTCCTCGGGCCTGGCCGCCACAATGGCCGTTGTAAATATCCTCAAATCTGGAGACCACATTGTTTGCTCTGATGATATTTACGGAGGTAAGAATGACGCTAGATTATTCAATGAAAAGGAAATTGATAAGACTGCATTTTTGAAACCGTCACGTGTTTGAGTGACGTGAATTGTTGGAGATAGTGATACCTTATCGAACCAAATCAAATGATCACGTCGTTTCATTGAAAAAGCAAATGCAGGATTTTCAGGCACTCAGCGTTTCCTGCGAAAAGTCTCTATTCCGAACCACGGGCTGCAGGCAGACTTTGTTGATCTCACGAAACTGAGCGAAGTCGAAAAGGCATTCAAACCAAATACCAAAGTAAACCTATTGCAAATTATCCAATCAAATTATGCATATTTATCTTTCATCGATTGAATACAAACGAAATGAAAGGACATCAAAGCTTTTCAGCTGAAAAGGCGTCAGAAAATGAAAGTGATAGATTAGATCAGAGACGATGAAAGAATAGGAAATTAATATCAAATCAGCAGAAATTTTATTGATTATTTTCGAAGAAACGTGAATTAGATTTTTTCATCAATTATAGATCGAAAGATCAACTGTTTCAAATCAACAAATAACAAAGAAACGAAATGCCATGAATTGTTTATCTTGGTTGCAGATGGTGTGGTTTGAATCGCCCTCGAATCCCCTGCTCAAAGTGGTCGACATTGCGACTGTCACCAACATCGCAAAGAAGCACAATCCTGACATTCTGGTTGTTGTCGACAACACGTTCATGAGTCCTTACTTCCAGGTACTGCATTTACGTCTTCTATGTAAAAATTCAATTTTCTATTTTAGCGCCCTCTTTCTCTCGGTGGAGACATCGTTGTTCACTCGATCACCAAATACATTAACGGTAGATTTCCTATTCCCTTTTCGGAGGTTTTCAATTCTAAATTTTTAGGCCATTCCGACGTTGTGATGGGTTGCGCAATTACGGACAATGACACTGTTCAGAAGCATCTCTACTTCCAGCAAATGGGTAATTAACTTAGTCTTCTATATTTTTACATCTGCCTACTTCAGCCGTGGGCGCAGTGCCTTCCCCCTTCGACTGCTTCCTGGTGAATCGAGGCATCAAAACGCTGCATCTGCGAATGAGAGCTCACTACGAAAATGCACTCGCTATTGCCAAGTATCTCGAGGCCAATGAGAGGATCGGAAAGGTTAGTTTTTTCACATAATTTTTCATAATTTGTAAAATTTTTAGTGAAGCAATAATTTTATAAAGAAAGCCTTTTCTTCGTTATGATATTTCGTCTGACAAGAGTTTGCCTAATGCCATATCGCTTTCGATAATTTTCTAATCAAGTTGTTTTCAAATATCCTGATCACGAATCTAAAATCGAGCAAATGCAACTGTGACCTTCTTTGCCTTGAGAATCCATAAAAACTCGTCACGCAGTAGAGCTGATCGAGAAATAATGTATGCTAAAAATTATATCTTCAATTTCGTACTGTTTCCTTGCTTTGTAAAGCCGTTTTCTGGGCATCAAAGAACCGTAAGGTCACGATGCACTTTTTCGCTCCAGTTTCGTGATCAAACCATTTGAAAACCTCGACCGATGAAACAAAATTAGCCAAAAGGCGGTATGATATTCGATAAGAATTCTTGTTAGTAAAAATGAAATCTTGCATTTTTAATTAACAAGTTGAAATTACACTTCTACCAAGCTACTTGAATGAGGAATATGGTAACGTTTCAGGTTTTGTACCCAGCCCTCCCATCGCACCCCCAGCACGAGGTTCACAAGAAACAGACCAAGGGAATGTCGGGAATGATCTCGTTCTACCTGAAGGGAGAACTCGAGCAGAGCAGTGCCTTCCTCAGCGCTCTCAAAGTGTTCACTCTGGCCGAATCTCTCGGAGGTTATGAATCGCTCGCTGAGCTGCCTTCGATCATGACACACGCCAGTGTTCCTCCTGAGGTAAGAAAATTTCCATTAGTTTTTCTCTTTAAAATAAATCATTTTTGGAATTTCAATTTTCAAAGCAAAGATCAAAGGGGTGTGATTGAGTTTTCAAGTTCTTTTGATTTGCAAATGAGAAATTTTGTGTTCGCAATTTCGAGACCAAAGGCTCTTAGAATTCCGGTTTTCATGAATAACATTCCCAAATGTAATAGATTTACCTGGAGAATAATTATCTTTTTCTCTATTCCCCTATATTTTATCAAATTCAATTTTCAGGACAGAGCCAAATTGGGAATCACGGACAATTTGATTCGAATTTCTGTTGGCTGCGAAGATCTCGATGACTTGATTGCCGACTTGGATCAGGCACTCAAATCTGCGGTATGAGATTTTGAAATCAAAGCAAACTCAAAGAAATTTTATTTCAGATTCCGAGGATCTAATCTGGTTCAAATTCAACTTCACTGCCGCCATCCTCATTCACTTCATCTTTTCAACTTAAGTACTTGTTGATTGTTTCAAATCATTTGATCCTTTTATCCAAATGTTGCATTTCTGTTAATTTAGTACAACGTGTTTACATTTTTATCATCTTTGTTTAAGAATCTGTTCCCCTGAAATATCAAAATGAATCGAAAAACAAGCTATTCTATTCTTATGAATGCCATTTTGAAGTGCAACGTTTCCAAACAGCGATGATGCCCCTTTATTGATATCTCGATTTGCCTGTCTCCTTTTTGCTTTCCAAGTTCAATCATTTCTCTCATTTTAAGTTTATCCACTTTATACGGGAAAACAGGGCTTCGAATGTGCAAATCCAACATAGCCTTGTGGGAGGATCGTAGGATATTCCATAAATATCGGCATAGACTTTCACTACCCATTTTTAGAAGAGTTATTTTCTGACGCAATAATTTTTGATTGCATTGTTTGAGAAAGGAATAAAACTTTTATCCAACATAACCAATAATATTTATTATTCTTGAACAAGAGCTAATTTATGACTTGCCCCGTCTAAAATCAAAGCGATTAGACGCAGTACCCGTGTAATAAATTTAAACTCGTCAAATCAAATTGCAACGAAGATGCCACAATGAGGAAAGAACGAGGGGTATAAGGCAAAGGAAAAAAACTATTTTCAGATAAGATTGACTAAATTTAACATGAAAACTAATGATAAAAATATTTTTTAAATCTAGCGAATAGAATTATGTCGAATAACTAACTGTTGTATGGAATAGCTCTCAGTTCCTCGATCAGTGGTATCTCTGCATTTCCTGCTCACTCGCACTCGGTCTCTGATCGTCAGTCACTCTGCCGAAGCGAATCTCCTCGCTCCTCGGATTCCCGAATCCACCTTCAGTAGCCCGATTGAAAGTGCCCGAAGTAGACGGATTGGCGCCGAACTTCGCACTGCCAGATAAAGCCGCTATAAGGCGAACTTAAAATGAAGATAGAAAAAGGAGATCTTCCTTTTCGAAATGTGGGATAATACGAAATTTAATAAAACTGACAAGGAAAATGCCTAGTTTAGGGGTCTCGCGAAACCTTCAGTGTAATGGTTTTCGATGAGATGGGTAACAATTATGAAATTAGAAAGTTCATAATAGACTCCTGGAGCCAAAGAAATAGAATCTGCATATATTCTTTCGGGAAAATTGGCTCATTCCTCACATAAAATAGAAGCGAAAGAAAATTTTTAATTTCTCGGCTTCGGGTTCCTATGTTGCACTTTTTATCATGATTGTCATCGAAAACCCATATATCGTAAGTTTCGCGAAGATATGCGAGTTCCTACTAATGAACTTCTCTAGGAAAGCGATTCAATAAATAGTCGAAACAATCAATCATACCGGAACTAGAATTATGTCTGGAGTAGAAAGTGCTCCCGCCATTCGTAGCGCTGCTTCTGATCGAGCGATTATCCCCCTTGCTGTCTTCGTTGGCGAACTGGCTACTCGGCAGTCTACCTCCTCTCTGCTCGCTCGAGGACATACCGTTCGCACTGCTTCTGTCTTCAATGTTCGTGTAGATGCACACGATCTGCGACTTCTCACGGCCCATGTTGCGGAAGCCGCCGAAGCTGAAAGTGCAAAATGCATATTCGAAGGTAAAAAGAACCCCAAAGTGGAATTATGCTATTGAGGATTTTTAAAAATTTATTTCTGAAAGAAAAGTTCGAAGTTTATTTATTTGTTTGGGATTTGGGAATTTTCATTTCTGATTAATCTAAATTTGAGTTCTATAGAATAAAAGTGAAAAAATCTGGGTTTATCAACCAACCTGACGACGTCGAGTTTGTACTTGAAACGAAGTCTGGTCGATTTAAAGAGATCCTTGAGATACATGTAGATGGTCAGAACCTGGAAAGAAGCAAATTGGTATTTTAATGCCAAAATCTGGGAGAAAGAAGCGCTTCTAAGCCAATCTCTTTTTCACGTGCTATTTCTCGATTTTTAAAACCTTTTTGCACCTCCAAAATTTTGGCATCAACAATATTGTTGATCAAACGAAGAGGAAGATATTTATCAAAAATAGTGAGAAAAGTCGAGAAGCGCAGAAAATTGGGTACCACTCTTTTCATTTCCCTTGCTTACTTTCTCTTGCATTTTGTTTTCCTTTATGCGTATTTCTCACAAGGCGCTCTTTAACAAGCGGTAACATACGATCTTTCATTTCATCTTACCAAAGCAATAGGAAATACAGGCAATTACAAAATAACGGTATAGACGGACGGCACACGCTTTCTAGAATCCGATTTTCAGTTAAACTGAAGAAATATAGAGGGGAGTGCGTAAAAGACATTTTTCTATAGAAATTAGATACATAAGGGGCTATGCAGCAAGATTTTAGCGTAACATTTAGGCATTAAGGGGATACGTTCGAAAATATGACAGCATGATCTGCACTAAATGATAAGATGCCTTCTATTAAAGCAGAAACTTGACAGGAAGTATGCCGTTATAGCCGTTGACAAAATACAAAAGAAATGTTGAAATACTTGTCTGTCCTTGCTGAAGAACAACTGTTTCTCGCTGTCAGGATTCACCTCCTTCCAGCTGTTGAACGAGCGCAGATATTCGGAGTCCTGCAATCATGGAATTGTTTGCATGTTGAACTATGACAGCAATTACATCATTGCTGATTCTGACGACGACCTGATCACCGTGCACGCTCATCGTGACGGAACGGGCATAAGGTATATTGCTGAGTGAGCTGTTGAAGAAGGCTAAAAAAATCATTTAGAAATTTTTAATCTCATGAAACAATACTATGTTCATTACTACCTTCTAGTTTCGAGAATTCGTTTTTTTTTTTAGAAAGTTCGGAACTTGTTGGCATCAATTTTGACGATAACACAAAATGATAGAGTTAGGGCATTAAGTGTATGATAATCTCACTACACAGTAATTGCATATCTATCCTTAGATATCTCACCCCGATCTCTATAAATATCCTCAAACTGTTATTAATAAACGTTTTCGTGTTCATCAATACTCGTCGATTCCTTACACACAGCACTCACTCCTCTACAGCCTTCCGGGGTCAGACAGAACTCAACTGATAGAAGGGGCGTTTTTAGAAGAAATGGTGGCAGAGAAAGAAGAAGACAATTAACTTTCCAAAATTCAAAATATCATGACGCAGAAAGAAATAAGTGAGGCATTCAAGATATGATGCTTTTCATACCTGCACCTTCTTTTCATTCGTGAAGAAAAACATTAGGCTCGAGTTCCATCGAATAAATTCTATGATAATGAAGCTTACCATTGAGCAAAATGGTGAAGTACAGCTTGCTGTCGTTTTTCTTCTTCATAGTCTCGTTAGGAGGCAGTTCGACATTACGCTAGAACGTATTCAGTCGATAAATTCGGTAATGATAATGAATTTTCAAACCGGAGGGCGGTTGGGGAAGATCATCCAGGAGCCTCCGAGCAAGCCGTACTTCTCGGCAGCTTCACGCAGACGAGGAATCGGAGGCAATCCTTTCCCGACTTTGTGCTGAAAATTTGCGATTCTTGATTTTTGAAGATAAAATAGCGAGCATTGAAATGGAAGTAAAATAGTCAATCAGTTGTTTGTGGTGTTGAGTCAAATTTTAGAGTACTGAGACGCAGTACGCCATTTATTTCACTGCAAACAGCTCAGAGAATCTTAACAGTCTCATAAGCATAGAATAGAAACAGATAATATTAACGTCGTCCTCCTTGAGCATATAACAAGACTTTCAGCGCTCACTAAGGCAATACTAATCTTCATCCAAATGAGTGTCGATCGTAAAGCTAGCCTCATTTTTGAAGTGCCTGGAGCATTCGAACTCGGCAGTATTTCTGACCCTGGTGTAGTGCAACACCTTGCACAGATTCTCCACCTCAGCCTTCGTCATGTTGAATATGCCATTTGGATCGTTTCCTCCACTGAAAATCGATAGATAGATCGTTCATTGTGAAACAATAGAGGCTATTTCGAAGCTGATTGAAAATTTTTGGAAAATCGAGATTTATTCATATTTCAGCTCATTGTAGTTTCCTTCCTCCTACGTGCAAAAGCCCTAGACGAATGACTAAAGCGTCCTTTATAAATCCCGATATTGTTAGCAATATGAAGGTGGCCTGATAAGCTGCTACCTAATTCCATCTAATAAATATGTGTGCATAAAACTCCAATCTAGACCACATCCCAAAATAATTTAGAAAGGTTAGAGATGCATTCTTGTTTTTTTTCTTTGCTAAACAGTTCTGTAAAAGAATTAATTTCGAAACATACTGTCTGTAGTAGACATTGGGCACCTTCTTGAATTGAGGGAACGATTCAGGGATTCCTTCGATTGGCAGCAAGGTGTACAGATCGTTCACCTGGAATTATTTATTCTTTTCGAACATTTTGCGGTCATTAGTTTTATCAGTTTCGATTTTCAAGATTGTGTCGTCAGTTTTTCCACTTTTGCATAATCAAATGATAACTCATGCGCAAGTTAAGTAAAAGGAGAAAAACCATCAAGTGAGAAGTTAGAGCCTGTGCACGTCGAAACATATAATCTGGCCAAGCAAAAGGATGGTCCTCACCAGGGCGTCTTCTGCAATTTTGGTGTTCGACATCTCGGGCGGAGCCCTGAAGACGATCCTCAGCCAGTGCCTGAAATGAAATGGGTTGTTGGGTGACTGAGTGGCTGGTTCTGAGGGAAGAAGGAAACTGACCATCCGATGTTGGCGTCTCCATTCTCCACATCCTTCACTCTGATCACGTCGATGTGGTCGAAGAGCTTGCTCTAAACAAGAAACCATTCATGAAAATTCAGTGACCGGATCCACGAATTACCCAGGACGCTCCTCGTCGTTCGTGGATTCGGACATAAGAAGATTTTATCATCAATATTTTTACCCCAATTTTGTAAAAAGAAATCAAAGGAAAGTCACCTGAACTTAAATTCAGCAATTATTATCACAAATAATCCAAATCGAATGAATTTCTTGTTTTCAAGCATTTTTGGTAGGAATTTTCGCGCTATGTTCCGAAAGGTGGGATAAAAATATCTTTATTTTTCTTGGAATTCAAACCTCAATGATGATTTGGACGAGGTTGACGAGGTAGCTGCCGTCCTTGGAAGTGTAGAGATTGATGAAGACGTAGGGGGACGACGGGTTGGGGAAGCGCATCACGCTCAGAAACGACATCGCTGCAGCGCTGTCAACCTGAAGTCGGAAATGACACAAGTGACGAGAAAAGTAAAAAGAAAATTCAAATTCGAAGCGAAATGTAATAAGTGGCGAAATGGCGCACTTTATCATACTGCGGCAAGGAATGCGTACGCAACTAGTCGTCATAAATGCGCGCATTGAATGAAACACTTTCGCTAGTTTGTCTCGATTCGTTATCATTTTCGTTAGTTTTTTTTTTTTATTTATTTTTCCTATTTTCTCAAAATTTCCAGAAATATTTAGATATAATGGACAGCCAGCCAACAGCATCTGCATCGAGCGAGTCGAAGCTGGCTACGGCGCCCATCAAAATCGCCTTCGAAATCAAGCAGAAGCACGATGTCAAAATCACTATCGCTCCTGTTCTGCACAAGCAGATCACAGGTCGGAAATAATCTTTACTTTCGAGAAAATATCAAAATTCCAAGTATTGAGGAGTTTTTTATTTCGTACAAAAAGAATTGATTTTTTATATTCTTCACTTTCAAAGACGAACATGACTTTTACTTCCACTTTGTCACATGATTTATCAAAAGCAGCAGACTAATGTTTTGTCTTTTCAGCAGCACACGATGGCAGTGACGAGGAGCGGGAAACGGAGGAGTTGCTGGAAGAGGAGAAACGAGCCAAGAAGCGCAGACTGACTCACTTCGAGGGAGGACAGGCTATGTAAGAGAACCGTTTCATATTTCCCAAATGAACGACTATTTTCAGAGGGGATGCCGAAGCGAAGAAAGGCCCTGCAATGATTCCGATGGTTGTGGAGAAAGACTGGAGGATCGTGAGGCTGCTCGAAATGGAGAAGGAGGGCAAACTGACCGACGAGGACAGAGCCAAACTCGCACTGCTCACTGAGGCACAACCTTTCCAGCCAGATGTAAGTTTTTCATTCTTTCTTTTAATTTATATCTAATACGAAAGAAATTTCTGTTGTGTGGATTTTAGACATTTCGATATTATTTATCCTATTATGTGAAAGAATTCTCATATGCAAAACTGAGAAGTTGATTTGCATATCTCATTATGCTTTCCTGATACTTTTCTGATAGACTTATCAGAGATTCTAGTTCAATAATGATAATCAGCAAGTTTTCAGGAAAATCAAGATGGGAGCAGTATAAAAATTGACGAGACAAAAGAAGATAAAGACACTGCAGATGCAGACTATTCGGAGGTACATTTTTATTTTTCGAAAAATAATAAACAGACTATTTTTCAGATGCCTGTCGAGAATTTTGGTTTGGCGATTCTGCGCGGCTGTGGCTGGAAGGACGGGGAGGGCATCGGGAAGAACCCCAAGGTTGCATTTCGCCATTCCACTCAACCACTCAGGCTCAGTTGTTTGCAGGTCGTCCCGCTTCGAATACTGGACAGAAGGCCGAAAGGACTCGGATTGGGTGCCAAGGTCCCCAGCGAGACGGAGCAGAATGGGAAGAGCGCGAATGGAAAGGAGACGAGCGAGGATGACAAACAGCTCAAACCGGGTGCCTGTGTCAAAGTCATCCAGCATAGAAAATACACTGGGATGTATGGAAAGGTGGGCCTATTCAAATATTTGATAGAAAGAATAACAGACTTCCCAAAACGCAACCCGCAGAAAAAAAACAGTGCACCTTTCCGAGAGAGAGATTAAGAAGATGTGCTCTTTTTCTCTCTCGATATGACACTGTTTTTCTGCGGGTCGAGCTGTGAGAAGTCCACTATCATGCTGATCTTAGTCCTCATATATGAATTTAGATCGAATCCCTAGACGAGGACAACAACAGCGCCTTTGTGCGTCTGGAACTGGACAAGAAGAACATCGTCACGATCAGTGCCTACTGCCTGCAGAGGGTCTCCACAAAGGAGTACGAGAAAAATGCTAAAGTCATCAGTAAGTCACCCGTTTTTAGTTCGAGAGAAGAAATGAAATGACAAATACAAATTTAGATATCGATTCGTATGAGCGAGAAAAAGATGCTATCGAAAAGAGGAACAATGAAATCACTGAACGGGAACAGAAGAAGGATCGAAAGGATGAGAAATCGAGCAGCTACAAAAGGGAAGGCGAATATTACAGAAGTGTAAGTAAATTTCATCTCTTTTCAAAGTAGAGAAGAAATAAACCAACTGTTGGATAGTTAATAATTCAGCTTTCTAGCTTTTTCTATTTGAATTAATTAACCCCGAGAAAAGAATCTTATCAGGTTTGAGAAAAAATAAATGAATTTTTAGGAACCAACCGAATTGTGGGCTCGTGCCGATTTACTGGTTCGATTCGTTGATGAGAAATATAAAGGCGGTCGATATTACGAGAAGAAGCTGAGAGTGGTGGATGTAGCCTCGAGGAAGAACATCACTCTCGAGGACGACCAGGGACGGTCCCTTTATGGTATGTGATTATTTTAATTTTGATTCTTTTGTGTAAAGTTTTGTTTCTCTTTATCAACGCTAATTAATCTCTTAATTTTTAATGAATTGATCGAGGAGCTAAGTTTTAAAGTGCAAAATCTTACGCAATCTTCTCCTTCGAATTTCTAGGGCATTATCAATTGAGGAATTTTAGAAATTCCACAATCCTGGATAGAGACGGTGATTCCGAAGTCGGAAGGCGAGATGGTGATGATTGTGGGTGGAAGACACAAAGGGCAAGCAGGGGAAATGATCGCCAAGGACAAGGCAAAGAGCAGGCTGTCGGTCAAACTGCAACGGAATCATGAGGTTGGAGTATTTTTTAACGATTTTTTTGTCTAAAAACCTATTTTTCACTCATTATTTCGTGAAAAAATCAGGTTCATCATTTGACACATGGTTAATTTTTTGCTTTTACATCAAGGATGAGCATTATAGATTTTATTTAAAATCATTAGAGTATGTTTAAATCGTCCTTTCATCCTTTTCGAAACTTGTCAGCACACATAGAAGACATGCATTTATTCCAGAAATGTTTTTTTTTTTCAAAATGAATAAACGGACAAATGAAAATCTACTTCGAATTCGAAAGAAAATACTGATTTCTTACCCTAATGAAGTACTTTCTTTCAGATCGTGAAAGTCGACTTTGACGACGTGTGTCAATTGGTGCCGAAACACGAGGAAGATTACGACTAATTCATAGGGTTTACTATTTCACTGTGATTCTTCATCCAATCTCACTCAAACCCGAATCATAGGCAAAATGATCTCATTTCAAATGCATTTCTATTTTAGTTCATTTTATTCGTCGATCGAAGTGCCTCTTATCAAGGCCATGAAATAAATATTATTTATTTTCATTTTTTATTCATAGGATTTTATGATTGGGTTATCTTTCCCAATAAAAATATCTGTTTACAATTTTTTTAGCATTCTTCTCTAATTTATAATTTTCAGTTCACCGTTCTGCGAATTTTCCTGTCAAATATATTGTTGACTCCCAATGCCCTCGAAAAGCCGCGTTTTCTATTACTACCATCCAGATGTCGGAAATTTTCACTATGGTAATTTTTAAAAATCGATGAAACCACTTGCCCCTTGACTAGATAATTTTTCCTTCATTCTATTTCTTCCTCCTAGTTAAAAATGGTGAAAGAGAATGTTTCTCCGTCTGTAAAGGAGTCTGGACAGTATACCAAATGCATTGTTTTTATTAATTTCAGGCCCTCGGCATCCAATGAAACCGCAACGACTCTCGGCTTTGAACAACCTCGTGGTGAATTACGGACTCAACAAGCACATGAATGTCAAACTCTGTCCGAGGGCATCTGCAAGCGATATGAGGTTTGTGTTTATTCTCTTTTTATGAGAATCCTCCATGGATTTGAAAAGAATAACTTATGAATCTTTCAGACATTTTTCACTTTTTGTCGAAATTTCCAAACGCATTCTAAATTTTATCCTAAAATTGTTTTCTAGCCTTTCGATTATTTTTGGAAGTTATTTTAATGAACTGGTTGTAAATAATTGAATCGACTTTGCTAAAATTTTCTATTTACATGCTATAACTTTCTACAGCTTTTATCTCATTTGATATTTATTTATTTACGAGTCAATTAATTTCAGACGGTTTCATTCCCGCGAATACATCGACTTTCTCGAACGAATTTCACCAAAAAACGCTGAAGAAAATGAAGAGTTTTTCATCAAATTCAATATCGGAGAAGATTGGTTAGTTTTTCTTATCTTTATTTGCACTATTCCTTTAATTGCACGAATTGATGTTTAGTAACAGTAAAAAATGACACTATTAAATGTTCCATATCTTGGCACTATGTCATTTCTCGCCTGAAAAGGAACAAAATCAAGATATTTCTTCCTCTATTTTCCCATCCTTGAGTTTATAACAATTTTAACTCCGAAGAAACATAATTTAGTGGTCTTTTTATTTCAGCCCTGTATTCGAGGGAATATTCGATTTTTGTTCACTCTATACAGGAGGATCGATAGAAGGAGCCATGCTATTGAATCACAAAGAGGCCGATATCGTGATGAACTGGAGTGGAGGGCTGCACCACGCTAAAAAGGTATTTTTCGGTTTCTTTTCCAACATTATTATTTGTATTTCAGTCAGAGGCATCGGGTTTTTGCTATCTCAACGACATCGTCTTGGCTATTCTCGAACTGTTGAAGTACCATAAACGGTAATGTAATTTATTTGTTCTTCGCTCACCTTCTTTTTATTTGATTTTCAGAGTTCTGTACATCGATATTGACATTCACCACGGCGATGGAGTGCAAGAAGCGTTCAATTTTACTGATAGGGTAATTTTTCATTTTTTTCAGAATTTATAAATATCAAAACTCCAGGTAATGACGGTCTCGTTCCATCGCTACGGCAACATGTTCTTTCCTGGCACTGGCAACATGTATGATCTGGGACAGAAGGACGGCACGTATTTCTCTGTCAATGTTCCCCTACAGCAGGGAATCGAGGACGAAGGTCGGAAACTATCTCCTTTTTTTCTTGGTCTTATAGGTTTCATGTATACTTGTACGATAGATATTGAGAAATTTGTCATCTATCGTATTTTCTCGAATAGAAATCAAAGGAAGTCCAACTTTAAGAACCCAGAACTCGTAGATTTAATTAGGATTACGCTCTAAAGGCATGGAGGTTCGAGAAATAGACTTGAATTTTGATAATTTTATAATGTGGATTTGTTTCGACAAGATTTTTAGTTGATATGAGCGATTAAAGGATGAATGTCTAGTGAAACTTGTATTATAAGAATACGGTAAATCGTATTTTAATATCGCTTTATTTTCAGATTACTGTTCTCTGTTCCGCCCGATCATCGATGCAATCGTCGAGAATTTCCGTCCAGAAGCCATTGTCCTGCAGTGCGGTGCTGATTCCCTCGGCTGCGATCGACTTGGATGCTTCAATTTATCGTATGCATTTTTCTGTTTTATTGCACTTTGCATTTATGTTTTCATCTTTCTGCTGATATTGCAGAGTTTAACGTAGTTGATACTTTTCTAATTGTTGAAATAGAATTTGAAAAAATAACTATATTCTCTTTTAGATTCGATGCCCATGCAGAGTGTGTGCAGTACGTGAAATCCCTGAACATTCCGATGCTTGTGTTAGGAGGAGGCGGCTATACACTCCGAAATGTGGCCAGATGCTGGACAAATGAGACGGCAGTATTGCTTGGAATCGATATTCCTAATGAAATTCCTGAAGGATGCGGTAATTTTTGAAAATTTATCTTATCATTTGATGTACTAAACAATTGCACACCCACCCATATATAAAGAAAAATGCTCGAAAAAAATAATTTTTCAATGAATAAAACACTAATGAAAATCAAAAGAAAAATTCTCATTGTTTCGAGTTTACTCATTGAATATGACTAAAATATCTTTTGCATCAAATATTATCGCAACCAAACACGGAACATTTCAAATCGCATAAAAAGAGATAGTACATCTTATCTCGAAATAGAGAAAAAGAACATGTCTTCTTTTGTCTCTCGATAAGATATACTATTGCTTTGTATGCGATTAGTCACAATTCAAAATTTCCCAAGTTTTTATCTCAATTATGCAATTTCAGAATACTATGGTTTCTTCGGTCCTGAGTTTACACTACGACCTGACCTCCCAAAACGAAGTGAAAACATGAACACGCGAGAATATCTACATGCGATCAAGGTGGAAATCATGGAGAATCTCAAACAGGTGTTGTTATCCGAGCATTGATCTGAAGGAAGTGGCTAAGTTCTTTGTTTCAGGTGAAAGGTGCTCCTTCCGTCCAAATGCAAAGCATTCCAATCGACTTCTTCGACAGAGACGACGTCTTCAACCAACTCGAGGTAATAAGGAAATTTTCGTCGCATGAAACAATTGGGAATTTCGATTCTTCGCCTATTCCCGTCTTAAAATTTCGTCACCTCTTAAGAAATAGCACAGAAAAATGTTCTACCTTAGCCAAGTGGTGGAATTTTTAACAAGCTTTCAACCTTTTCCGAAAGTTCTCAACCGATAACCACGGTTGCGGTTATTTATTTGCAAGTCTGATTTTTAAGTGACGAAATTCAATTCGGAAAGTAACTAAAAGGGAAATTTATTAAATTTAATAAGCTAATTATGTTTGAATGATTACTTTGTAGATTGGAGAGGACGAGAAAATTAAAGACGAAGACGAATTGGAGACAACCTTCACTCCTGTCGTTGCGTGATATTTGATTAGTTCTACTAAACTTTAAACTATCATATTACTGATCTCATCTAATTGTCAAAGGTTATGACATTAACCAATTTATAAATACTATTTGTATAAATCATGTAATCAGCACTTAACGTGCAAATAAAATATTTATTCTAAATGATTCCTGCCCAAGTTCTTAAGAGTGAATTTCAGGAAAGACCCAAGTCTTAGCAAAGGGGTTGTTTCCAGGGGTCCGTCAATTTGGCTGATTTTCACATGTTGTTCAGTTTTTCACGCTGAGTATTATGATGCTATTTATTTTTCGAAAATTGATTACTACAGCAGATTACGGTAGCTTAAAGTTTTGACAGATCCGATCTCAGGAAAAAAATCATAACTCTTATTTCTGAACCAAATTCGACAATTCTTTCTATTGGACAATATTTAGTCCATAGGTTATCAGATAACAAAATAAGCATTTTTTTTAAATATCAACTTCTGCAGAAATTCTCACTTTTCGCGCCATGATTGCGTACTTTTCGGCCCGTACTGCGTTTACGCGTAAATAATGTTGAAAAAATTCGTCCTTCCAGTATGTTGTGTAGATGGATATGGTGAACAACTTTTGTTTCAAGACTGATCTCGGGTTCACATCCTTTATGAGCTCCAGAATTGTTTGAAGTTCAACGGTTAATTATTGCAAAGTGTCGTTTGGACAGTAAATTTCAAAAATTCTTTTCCATATTATTACATTTAAAACATAACAAAAACATTAGTTTGCCGTTAAACGTTATTTTCTATGCTTCGATATGAAATAAGAGTTTCTATAAAAACTTGTTGGTTTATGTATATTTATCAAAAAATTATCTTTAAAATTCCATCATCAAATATTACCCTTTTCACATCGTTATCAGTGTGAAATTTCTAAGCTTTTGCCACTAAATGGTTGATTATCATCTTTTTAAAGTGCAAGGATTATTAGAGTGTTAACGTTGAAAATCGGACTTATACACTCTATAATAAAGTTGACTGATTTTTCATTGACTGCGACAAATTGCGTGTGCTTGTGATTAAGTTTTCTTTCAGCGGGCAGTACCAGGTTATTTTTTCTAATAATTTTTATTTTTATAATAAGAAATTGAATGTTACGGAGTATAAAATAAATTTGAAAAGTCTTTTTTGAGGTTAGCATTTAAATTAAACCTATTTACAAAATAAAATAGTTTTCTATTTATTACTCTACTTAACACGACAGCCTGAAAAATGAGTGTCAAACATTTTTTCGTAGAATTATCATATTTCTCAGCTCGCGAATTTTAGTATATAAATTTCAAGATATTTTTAAAATAAGTTTAGATAGCGTAGTTAAATAATAATCATTCGTAGTTGTGCATTTGTATTAATCTTGTGATATCTGCACTATGGCAGATTATATCATCGCACATATTTTATTTATCGTGGTTTTAATCATAACGATATCCGAGGTTTATGTTGGTGAGTAATAATGAAAATTCTAAAATGGTTTTTTTTTTTTAAATCTAATTTTTATAATGAAATAATTGCAATTATTTAGATCGATGCGACTCGTGCGATCCGTTACCACCTATTGTGCAGCCAAATAATGTATGCCGATATTAAAACCGTTTAAAAATTTCGTCTCATTTTCATATATGCAAATTATTGATTTATAATATAGAATGTTTTTTCAAAATTTCTTTTTACAAGTTTATTTTAAATTTACAATTCCCTTAATGCTGTTTATCGTGGATACCGAAATCTGGGAAGGCGAAAATGAAGCGAGAATGAATGATTTTAGACTCCTTTTCACATGTTATTTCTCTTTTCTAGCCACTAAAGATAACTGTACCTCTCAGATTTCGGCACCAATAATATGAGTCTCGTTAATTTAGAGTAATGAATCGAAATGCGCCAATATAGAGTCATCAGCGATAGTTCCCGGTCATATGATGGATTTTGACAATGACACGGTATGCAGAAGACGATTTAGATGTGATGATGCGTGGGGAATGGCCGCGGCTCACGTAATTGGCCAGCCTAATTGCATTTCTTTCTTCACGACTTTTTACTTCGAATGCATAAATTCGAAATGGTTTATTGATATCGACGAAAAGCCTAGCGAGCAGATTGATCAAGTGTTCTGCTATCAAAATGATGAAAGTAATCGTTTATCGAATGAAACGGGAATAATAGAGAGTAGATTTTAGATACGTGCTCAAAGTCAAAGTCGACACTACTGCCGATTCTAGGTCCCGGAGTAAGTGAAAAGATGAAGTTCGATTCAATTTTATTACTTTAATTATGGAGCTTGTCTTTCATACATTCTATAAAACAAACCGCGTTCTAACCCTAAAATATCTGCTCGAATCAAAAACTAGTGTTGTCCCCCCTTTTTCGCTCATAAAGAGAAGAAAGAAGAAAAGGGGACAACACTCATTTTGACTAGAGCAGCAATTTTAGGGTTGGGGCGCGATTTGTCTGTCGCATATGCTCTCCATTGTCTCCGAGATGAGTCCTTGCAAAGAAAAGAAGAAGGCATACCCGTGAGTCCTAGCTATATTTCTCTCCTCTACAATTTCCCTCGAGTCTCGATGCGTGCGTCTCGCAGGTTATAGACGCAAGGTACATATGAAAGGCTCATCTCGAAGATAATGGAGAGTAGAAGAGGCGAACTCAATATGAATGTTATTTTAGGACACTAATAAAATTCGATCATGTTCTCAAGGCCTTCTTGCCAATTATACTATTACTAATACGACTGTTAATAATGTATGTGGGTAAGAAAATATAAGCATAGAGCAAATGGGGTGCGAAAATATCAGTTCTTTTCAGGATAGCGATAATTTGCTCACCACCATCGAGGCTAGCTGCCCATTACATTTCTGAACCACCACGATGCTATTACCAGGATAGTATAGGACCATATGCAGGATATTATAACGGATCCTGGATGATGTGGATGAAACTTTCGGAATATGAGCGTGGAAATTTTTACCCAGTTGACCAACTCTATTGTTTCTACGATCCTACGCTTAAACGTAAATTTTGCATGAGTACTTTCCATTATTTACGGGAGATAAACGCTTGCATTGAAAGGGGGACGCGTATCGACCTCTTGTAGTTTTTACCAGATTTCTCACCTGGTAAAAGCTGCAAGAGGCCAGAATACGTTTCATCGATGTGAGAATTCCGCGTAAGGGGTATAATGGTTAATCGCCAATAGTACTTGCCTCATATTGTATCTGCTTTCTATAGTAAAATTTGCAAGAAAGTCACTATGACACTGAAATCGTGCTTTCATATCTTCGAAAGTGGCAGCTTAGCGAGCAAAAATGCCACCATTGGTTTTATGAACTCCCACCTTTAAATTGTCAATTCTAATTCAAAGTCGGCAAATGACTGAATATTCTATTTACAGAGCCTTGTTCATCATGTCCCCAAGAACTTCCGCTGGTGTCGTCAGTGAATAAAGTTACAATTGAATCTAATATTAATCCTTTATTCCAAACGACTTGGCATCTAGCTCAGTCGCTAATGCATTGCACTGTTCATTTCGATAAATGGGACTAGCTAAAGAGTTCGATTTTCATCACTTTTACAAATATTCTTACATGAAGAGAAATAATGAGGGCAAAAGAAACTGGTTTGGCTAGCTGTTACCGTTGTTTGAAATAGAAGGCATATATAGTTCTAAGATATAATGGGATTGAAATTTAGACAACTAAATGTCCACTACCTGGCCTGATTAGCAGCAGCCTTTATCACGGAATAAATACAACAAGAGACGATGGCATCTGTCGGTATGAAATAGTGCTTTTAACACATGTTTCCAATCTAAAAGCTGTTAATTACAGTCGAAGCATTGTGTGTGAAGTCCCAGATGCGAGGCCATTCGTTCACTTTACGAGTTCCGATTGCCGATACAATGCTAATAATGATAATGCATGGGAACTGCACTGCTACAATGGTAGCTGGATCACTGACGATCAACTTGGCGGGTGGGAGGTTGTGGATGAAGTCGGCTGTTATGTTCTAGGTATTTGATTTATAGCGAGTATCATATAAATTGACAGATGTTGTGAAAATGCCAATTTTCGACTCAGAAACTCCTGCTCGAACACAAACAGCTCCACCTACATAACAGCGTAATCTACTGTTTTACATGCAACACATTGTGACCTTGCCGCACAGTATTAACATTTAATTTTGAACCTTTTCACAAGTCGCATACCAATTTTGAAGAAGGCTTCATTTTTGTCAAGTTTCGAACTCTCCGCTGAAGGCAAAATGAATGTTAGCCAACGCGCTCACGTACTGTACAACGGAGTTATTGAAAAGAATTCCCTTTTTCGTCTGCAAGAGTACTATTTCACTCGGGATGAAATAGCATAGATGAAAAAGAAAAAGACAGTGAAAGAAATAATATTGGAAAAGATAGGTGGGGCATGTGCAAAAGCGAGTTGCAAAAGGTGTGCAACATTGTTGTTCTGACGGAAACATAATATTTACGGAAGATAAACGTTTGAATTGAAAGGGGAACGCGTATCTACGAGCGCAATGCATCGGCACTGGAGGGAAATAAGAGTGAACAGAGTGCAGAGATGCAAAGGCACATAGTTAAACCTCGAGGGTGCCATTTCCTCTTATCTTTGTAAACAGCTATCTCATAGATACAATTACTTTTTTACATTTCCAATTTAGCGAACACAACCATGATGACTTCAACAGGACAACATTCAACAGAACTAATGACAACTCTTACTGCAAAATCGACGACATATATTTCGAGAGCTTCAAGCAAAACCAATAAATCTATAATTATAGGTATGCTCAGAGGGAGCAGTGACGTCAGAAAATAAAACCAAACTCTTGGTATTTGGTATATCGTAGTCTTTGTTTTGAAGACCATTTTAGTATCATGAAAGTTCATCTTTTATAAAATTGTCGAATCTAATCTAACAATACATGATTAACACAAGGAGATAATAGTAGCATTTATATCAATTTATCTTTAAAACTAGGTTTCAATGCAAAATATCCAATTTAGCTGCTACCGCAATAGTTTTGCTACTAATAACGATTGCAGTTGTCTTATATATTTGGAATAGGAGAAAGGGGCGCCTTTTATGGATATTCGAAAGTGTCGCAACGCCGCGACGTCGCAGCATGGAAATGTTGGAATCTTGATTCAAAAATATCACTTTTTTATAGAATAGAGTAAAATCATAACAATTCACCTCAATCATTATTTTCTATATCAAGGATCGACATTTCATTTTGTAGGCATTATATTTTTGAAGTGTTCGTCAATCTTGACATACATTAGTTCAAAAATGAACCTACTGATGTTTTAAATGGATATATGAAAGCTTTATTGATGACAAAAAAACGATAGATACTAATAAAAAAATAAAAATTAATATAAATTTATTGTACAACACACAAAAATTTGCATTACAGTATATAATAGCAATTTTAAGGGAAAAATCACTAGGGAAATCTAGACATTCACAAATCCTCAAAATAATACTCTAAGAACACTATAGAAGTTCAAGAAATCATAAGAAAATAAAAGTTTTAGAGAGATATTTCCAGAAGTAACTCATAGATCCCTAAATTGCCTATCAACATGATTATTCTATCATATCTTACTATTTTAGAAGTCTATAAATCATTACATCCATATCTGAAGTCATTGGGCTCGATCATGTACAGAGCGTTTCAAGTTTATCTCCCTATTTTATTTTTGACCCAAATTGAACGATTTCTCTTTTATTTTGTAGATCTTGAGGAGAAGAATAAAATAAAAATATAAAGAAAATTTTTAGAAATTAATTTTGGAGGGAAAAAGTTACCCGAAGTTACCCTATATACCCATACTGTGTTTACAAGTGTAATGTGAGTTAACGTCGGAGCTTCCCATGAAATCTTGTAGAGCTCTCCAAGTTGAACAACTTTCGTTCCAGAACTTCTTCTAGAATGTGCACACACAGGGAGATATGATTTTTTTTTTTTATTTTCCACTAAAAAGCATTATGCTGAATTTGATCGTCACACTTCAAAAAATTCTGTAGTTAGTACGGTAATGAATCCGAAGTTGGTCCTGGAACAAAGTTGTTCACCATGCCCATCTGCACCACATACTGAAAGGGCGAATTTTTACAACGTCCTTTACACGTAAACGCAGGACATTATGAAAAGTACGCAATCAAGACGTGAAAAGTATGCATTTGCGCAAAAGTCGATATTAAAAAAATTCTTGTTGTCTGATAAACTGGATATCCATAGTAGTCAAACAAAAAAGAATCATCAAATTATCACTAATAATCAGTAAAATATGACTTTTTGTTCAGTGACATTTGACCGCGTTTCGAAAAAAAATTAATCTCTCTGACAGCACTCACTTTTATGCCATATTTCGTATACCATTTTCTTCCCTGAATGCTCGGGTAAAATAATATGCAATAAAATCGGGTACCATTTGCGTTTCACGAGCGTATTGGTTGAAAATGCTTTTGTTTTGGTCAATTCTGACATCTTTCGGCTTATAACTTCTTATATAGCATTGGATCGGAAAATTGTCTTAACAAAAGTTGTTTATCTCGTCGAGACGAAGCGTTTGATATCGATTTTATCCACTTAGATGCTTTCTAACGATTTTTAAGTTTTTCAGTACGCCATTTACTGTAGCGTAGACAATGCTCATTCGAGCTCCGAGACCTCGATTTCTGGGCAGGAAAGCCACCAGGCAGAATCGGTTGTTGTAATCGTGACATGGGTGATTCTGAATTAGAGATCGCCTCATCTGCTATTCACTGCTCAAATAAAGGAATTTCTGCATTCTTATCGCCAATTTCCTTCATTGCATCAGACGTCGATGCGTAGAGCTAAATTAGGAAATGCCCGTTCAGAAATGTCTTTCTTCCAAATTCGAACCCTCTTGAACCCCTGATCCATGTTCCTGGCCAGCAAATAGACGAGAGCACAGAAGTACTGAGGAAATGGAGACAGCAACTGATTCAGGGCGCACAAATCGAAGAATTCGTTCAGTGGACCTGGCTGAAAGTGGAGAACATTTTTCAGCGAATTCATATGACTAGAGATGTACGAAATTCGAAAATATTTCCGGATTCCATAGTCGAAATTCTGAACTTCTTCTACTCGTTTATAATTTTACCTTTTCCTCAGTAGTGTTGGCGGATGTCTCAGATTCAGCGAGGATGTGGTCGATTTTTTGCTGCAGTTTCAGCCTCAAGACGGACTGCGGCGATGCAAGGGCCACGAGTATGAGCTACATGAGGATGAATTATTTAGGAGTTTAGTCAGAATTTACAAAAATCGAGACTACTAGAATCTAATTCATAGCTACTATTGCTGATAGTAATGACTCGGAAAAATAATGATTGATCAGTATGCTCTGCATGCAAATTTCGAAGAAATCTGACAAATTCATACAATTTTCATTTTTTTTATTAATGACTGTTTCATAAATATTGCATCTATCTAAGTCTATAAATTCAATTAAACTCAGAATTGCACTCGAATAAGTGATATTGAGCGTTACTAAATGGAGATCATACATTTTTAGATTCGCAGGCAATTTCCCACAGCAATGAAGCATTTTTCCAAGTCGACTTCATAACATTCGTACCTGTGATAAAAACTGCCTACGCATTTTAACAATGTCGTCATGACAATCAATTTCAGAGATCAAGTGATAAATTTTGCTATCAGAGAAATCCCAACATGTTTATACATAATATACAACTTCTTCGTCCGCGATTTCACTGCTCAAATGATGGACTTCGAATTTGTGCAATTGATTCAGTGCATTATTCGCTGCCCTTGCCGCCCTTCTTCTGATTCTCCTCTTCTTCTTCGTCATTCCATTGCTCACTGGCTTATCGTAGCACGTCAATGATATGAAATTCAGAATAAAGTAAATCTGAAGAGTGAATAAATTAGTGGCTTCATCATTAATGTCTTACTGTAGCTGGCGCATTCAGAATATGAGCCAAATCGATTATTTGATTTAGTCGATCACCAAATGTGTAGAAATCGTTATCGATTAGCTGAAATATCATCGTTTAGAAATTTAATTTTATGACTACTTACCAAAAATAGAGCTTGATGCAATAATGATAATGAAATGAGAAAATTGCTGAACATCCAAAACAGCCATGATATTGTTATCAGTGATGTGCCTATCTGAAAATGAACAATTCTTGCATCACCTGAATAAATCGATTTACCGTTTTATATGAGTTGAAAAGTGCCAAAGAGACTAGAACTCCTAGAACTGCGAGGAGGCATTCCACTACTGAAAATTTCAGATTATTTTTTTTTTGATGTAAATGATGACCTTCCCACTGAACGATAACTAGAGAATCTGGCGATAATAGGCTTTGATCACTGGCTGTGAAGGCGAATACGACAACTCGTATAAAGTAGAAAATGGACCAGATGAAGGAATACAGGGCAGCCGAATGGAAGAGCTTCTTTCGGGAGGGGCTCTTCGTTAGTTTATCCATTTGGTGCTACTTCTAAATGAGTACATGTAGGTATAAAGTGGATATAAATAGACCGCTTGAGAAGAGATTTACGTGAATCCCGAATGCAGTATGAGCGTGCGAAAATTAGACAGACACAGTTGCAATAGCAATAGAGACATGATGCAAGGAGGCAATGAGTGAGAGGGGAAGATAAGAGATTTCTCCATTTCCGAGGCTACAAATATTCATTCTCATTGACTATTCAGAAGGTGGGAAATTAATTAGATTGAATGGAGAAACGCAAAATGGAGAGTAAGGAAGGGGATTTAGACATGAGAAGTGCGGAAAACAATGCAGATTGGATGGGATTGTGGAAGACGATGTCAAGAGGCGAGGAGATGTCGTGTCAAACTAAGATTCTTTTAGCCTCTGCATTCGAATTCGAGTGATTTGCAGCCTCTTTCAGTCTTTCTCTGTTACTGCTAAAAGCTGTCTTCTGACTGCCTGACTGCTGAGGTTCTTGAATATTCAATATGATTGGATTTGCGAAAAGAGAACAAACCAACGAATGAGAAAAGAGCATGCAAACCTACGCATGTTTATGCAGCAGTTTTCCCCCAGAATTTCCTACCATCAAAAGTCAAATCGTTTCGTCACTAAATTTAGATTGGCGTTTTATTCAGCCTTCGAGCAAAATAAACTCTTCGCAGCATAAATTGAAAACTTTACAAAAATAAACCTGCAAAAGTATTTATCACAAAACTCACATGGATACAAAGTGTTTGCAAACAAATCATAAAATCAGTGATGAGGAATACCGCAGGGTTTTGCTGAAAGAAGTAGTTTTGAATGCACAGAATAATGCAAATAGCTCGAGTTTCAGGTCGAATGTTTCACGAATACGGAAGTCGGTCGTTGAAAGAAAGAAAAAAGTTCGCAATTGAGAAGGACAAGAGAAAGAGGTGGAAGATGGCTGGAAAAGAATTGAATGAGGTAAGAAAATGAGAACCTAAACCTGAAACTGGGACTCCAACAAAACGGTCGAATGGATTAGCAACTCGAGAGGATAAGCAATTTTGGGGTTGACAGGTAATTTCTGAGAATCATCATTCCGTCAGGATACGTCACACAGAAGTTCTACTTGGCACGTAAGTAAATTACTTCTAGACAAGTTAAGAGTGCTGATTTCTAGAATGTTCTGGCTCTATAAAATATCATTTTAGAATGTATAAAATTTGAAAAATAAATTAATATAATCAGGAAATCTGATTAGAGATAAAATTTTCCTTGAATTCTAAAAATAAGATTCTAATCAAGATAATCTGATGCCAAGACTCAAGAATGAGCGCGCATCACGAGTGCTACTATTTCTGGAGGGATAAATGACTTTTTCAAATCGGACTCGAGCTGAAAATGTTGGAAGTGGAAGAACTCGATGTACTCGATGTAATGGGTAATTGGAGAGAAAAGGCAGAGGCAGAAGAGACGAGAAGACAAGGGAAGAGCTGTCTGTCAGTCAGTCCGGACGCAAATAAATTCTCTAATAGAAACAAAAAACAGAAACAGGCAGAAAATGCGAACCACCACGAACACAAGTGTTTTGTCCGCCTAATTTCATCTGAAAGTTTAGAATTACAATTACGAATTCGAACTTGAAAACACAAGTCTATCCATGCTTTCCATGTTTATATAGGAGGGGGATAGAGTCAGGTGAGTTTTCCTAAAATGTCGCCAGGATTGCTTCACTTCCGGTCGAGTTAGTCAGCTGTACAGAACAAGAGCAGTAGATGTATTGAAACCGAGAAAGAAAGGGTGTTGCAAATTTAGAACTCTAGCAGATGAATTACTCATTATACAAAAAAATACAAAGAATCTTTGCAAATATCATGTCTCTCATTAAAAGACTAAAATAGACATCGTACTCGCCGCTGAAATGAGCGCGCCCCAGCCCTAAAACACTTGCTCTAATCCAAAATCAGAGCACTG
The DNA here is from genome assembly GCA_964036155.1 of Diploscapter coronatus. Lineage (NCBI taxonomy): Eukaryota > Metazoa > Nematoda > Chromadorea > Rhabditida > Rhabditidae > Diploscapter > Diploscapter coronatus. The sequence continues at coordinate 19,704,479 of OZ038423.1, read as the reverse complement.
TCTTTTTCTCGCTTAAAAAGGGGGAAGAAAGAAAAAGGACAATACTCTCATGTTTGATGAAGCAAGAATTTTAGGCTTGGGGCGTGCTTATTTCAGCGTCGAATACTAGCGGCGAGCACGATAGAAGTTAACGGATTACTAACAAACTGGCTAAATGCGCGTAGGCTATTTTGAGAACAAATCCTTTCATTCAGAGACTCATTTGGCCATTCTTCACTTCACTGCATTTCTTCATTTCCCCACACGGCAATACGACAATCGTAAATCATTTCCAACACGGCAAAACAGGGAAAACAATCAAAAGTGCTTTCTGGCAGAGTAGAGCGAAATGCGAAATGCAAAATGATTATCCATAAAAATGAGCACCAGAATTAGGAATGAAGAGGAAAAATTGAGGAGAAAAGCGGGACGAATCGAACGAACTCAGGCTCTGGAATCGACGAACGAACAGCTAAATTAGTGGACCGCTGGGAAAGGGCATTTCGGATTCAGCTCAGAGAATGATTGTGTAGGTCGAATTGGTCGAATGCATCTCTCATCTGTTTTCCTAACCGAAAAGGCAATGCTAAGACAATTGCCTGGATGCTTTTCTGCATGCGACGTTGAGCCTTCTCTCAATATGAACAGAAGCCTTAGACACGATGAGGCTAATGAATGGGTTAAGGAGTCAAGAAATGACATCTCATCTCCATTTTGGAAGAAAATGAACATCGCTTGGAAACTTAGCACCAAATCGATCCTCCGAAACTTTTAAAGAGGATGAGTTTTGATAAAATTTCTAAATGTCAAAATCATGTCAAAGAGCCATGCCCAAATGGGATATGAAATGAAAAATGAATAAGTTTCGTGCTTACATATTTGATGAGTGGGCTGGAGGGAGAGGGAACTGAGCATGAACATATAAAGAGTGCCTGATTCGATTTCATCATCAGTTGATATGATTATTTTGCTTCTTCACATTTTGCCATCTCGAAAATATCTCTATTTTCACTTCTCTCTTTGGCTCGGCGGACTCGCTCAATTCAGGCCAAGTCTTGTGTTTTGGGGTGTCGAGTTGACGTATTTTCTGTGTCTCTCTTCTCCTTTTCTATAGAATACACTTCTCATGCTGTGAGCAGTTAAATTGCATTTACTTTTTCCCGTATGTTCACTCCTATGTTTGAAAATTTATGTAAATTTTTATTTAGAATTGCATTCTCTTCATTACCTTTTTATATTTCGCTTCATTTATCTAATTTAAAGATCAAGTATCGCTTTAGCAAGGAAAAAAGCAAGGACATGTGACTGGAATTTTGGATTTTGATTTCATTCACGAATGAACCCATCCGCCTCATCAATAACCGATTCCCTCGACCTATCGCAAATTCAGAATCTCGCTCGATTTAGAAGGCGACTCGGTAAGTGAATTCAATCGCTGAAGTTTGTGATTCAAAATGCAGTATTGCGCAAATTAATGCGATTTTATTAAAAGCGGGAAGAAAACTGGTTTATTTAACATTTATTGCTAAACTCTAACTGTATTTATCTTTACCAGAACAAAAATACCGCTTGAAAGTGTTCTTTTCAATTCATTGCACTCATTTTCGAGAGTCGAAAAGTCCAGCATTTTCAATCGATCGATTATTAGTCACCTCCTTTCCACTTTCCATTTGCATTCGGAGCAAACTAAATGTTTTCGACTGAGCTTGTCATCTACTATTAGTTACATATTTATTATATATTGAATATATCCATTAGTCATTTAAATAAAGATTATTATATTTCAGGCACGGAAATGAGTGAAATTCTGCCTAATTTATACCTAGGCAGTTTGAGAGATGCGACCGACGACGAGCAGTTGAGAAAGTATAAAATTAAAGTAAGATTTGAATTTATTTTAAAACCTACAAAAAATAAGTTGTACCTATGTAATAGTTGTTATGAAAACTGCGCCAACTTCCAAAGTTTTAGGGAAATATTTAATTTATATAATAAAACACTAGTTTAATGCTAAATATTCTAGGCGATAGTTGGAGTGCACGATATGATGAATAACCATCCGCGACATGAGCAGTTGCTCGTTTACAGGATCAAGCTATCTGATTGTGCTTCTGAAAATATCGCAACTCATTTCTTCGATGCCATCAAATTCATCCATCAGTGCAGGATACGAAACGGTAATTAAAATTCTCAGAAAAAATTGAAGTTGCCATTTGCGATCTTTTAAAATTATCAATTGATCGAGTTCCCAAGAAAAATGGTTCGAAAATTGGTGCAAAATTGCATTTCATACATACTACAAAAATATTTTTCGAAATGGTTGAATGAATTATTATTCGAAAAAAAATATTACGAATTTTAACGAAAATCGTACCGATAAGTAGTGATTGCATGATTATTTTTCAGACTAAATTAAATAGTACCTTTATTTCAAATAAACTAATTTCAGAAGCTGTAATGATCCATTGTCTAGCTGGAGTGTCTCGGTCGGCCACAATCGTGACTGCCTATGTGATGGCAGTTTGCGACATCTCATACAATCATGCCATCTCATACGTTTCATCCAAACGGCCTGTCGTCAATCCTAACTTTGGTTTCAGGATGCAGTTGTGCAAATATCGAGATAAGGTGATAGATATTTTAGAAGGGATTATCACACTTGCGATAATTTCAGCATGTTCATGAGGATCGTGCAAAATTACGCGCATTATTTGGAGAAGATTGGGACGCGCAATGTGCGAGCGATATAAAAAATGTGCAAGAGAAAATTAGAGGATTCAGCTTATTGGGCAATGGACTTGGACGATGTGAATTGGCATAGTATTTTTTCTGGAAAATCAGTGTACTTATGATTGGTTTTTATTTGATTTTATTTTGTGGTACATACTTAATGATCATCGACTAGATTTCGCCTTAAATAGGTATCATTGTAGTTCTATATGCTTATTAAGCAGAAGTTAAATAACTACGTAATCGACCGATTTCGCTCCGATAGAGACACTCATTGGTACCGACATACTAATCGGTCTATTGATACCCTCCATTATCTATGAGATGAACGTTTGCATTAGAAAGAGGAACGCGTATCTGCGAGCGCGACGCATCGATGTTGAGAAAAATAAGAGATAGCCGAGTGCAGAGATCCAGAGGCACATAGTTAAGTCTCGCGAGTACCTCTTCCCTCCTCTCTTTGCAAACCTTCATCTCGTAGATAATGGGAGTAGCTTTGAACCGGAATTGGGAGAAAATTTTCGACTTTAAACTAATCAGTTATTTATCTATCCACTCAGGACTCAATAGGTCCATTTCATAGCGAGTTAACTTCTGTTGAGCACAATAAGCTTTATGCAACACATATTATCATTTTTGAATCAAATGGACCATATTATGGATCAGGTTTGTTGTGGAATCTCAGTTTAGTGTCAAAATTTGAATTACGCTTCTAATTCGAAATGTTTGAAGATTCCATCTTAAAACAACCCTGCTCTTGATATATAATTTTGCTCGATCTCGTGCCAAGTATTTTCTCAGCGAATCTACAGTATTTCAAACTTATTCATCGATAATTCCTTAATCTTTCAAGACCAAATTCATCGAACATTCAGGATTTTTAATTCGTTTATTCCCCAATTGTGAAATTTAGTAAGTAATCAAAAGAAAAACAACAAAACCAAAAGACTAGAAATAAAGAAATTTGAATAGGTCCTATTGTAAAATTGGCAGGACAGTGAAAGAAGAGATGTGTATAGATCAAGTCTGAGATTTCAGTCAGGTAACAATTTGCTCACTTGTAATTATCTTATCTTGGTTCATACCGCTTGAGAAATGTCTCGCAAAATAAAATCCCAAATTATGCCAAAACTTTTGGCGTCGGACAAGTAGACGATAATGCCGTTTTTGACCCGTTGTCAGAATCTTTTTCTTCATCGAACACAGAAGAAGGTTGTTCAGCGAGGAAACGTTGCCAGCTAAAATATCGCTATTTTATGGAAATGAAGGAAGGCTCACTATTTGTCATGTTTCTTATGGATTAGATCGAAGTCGATTGATGCCAATTGCACAGAAGTTATGCTCTTCTTCAACTCTGCTCCTAATCGGATGCATCGAATCTGAAACTTTTATAATCATCTTTCCAGAAGAAGTATTCAAACCTCCAACTCAATTCTCTGTGCATTAACTTCTTCCAATTCCTTCATCCAAATGGTCACTTCCCTGTCGACTTTGTCAACCTCCTCTTCAAGTTTCGTCATTGCTGCTTGAGAATCTAGAAAAACAACTATAAATTTATCTTCTTTGCAAATAATTACGTCCTCTTCCCGCAATAGCCCGTTTTATTGCAGCATGTCGATCTTTCAGCTGATTCCCCGTTTCCGCCAAAATCCCCAATTGACCCTCGTTTTGTCGCATTTCTCGACTGCATTCTGCGAACTGCCTGAAACTTTAAAACGTTTCTCTTCTAGAAATAATTATCTTCACCTGCAGAGCTCTTTATGTTTAGCGCAAGTAGCCTTCATTTCGTCCAATTCTACATGACCATCGTGTGACTGAATATAAGAAGCATAAAAGTTTCCTTAAACAATTTGATCATACCCTGACTTTCCTATACAGCGGCATATTGGCAGTGATAACCTCGCTGGTTTTTTTTTGTTATTTGACGCTACACTTCTCTCCCTGAACAAATTGCGTGGAATGAGATATTCATAGATTCACGGAGAAAGACGAAAGGCAAAATTCGAAGCGAACATAAATTTGTATTTGCAGAATATGGAATGAGGAACTCCGAAGGTGGGGCGAGAATTATAAATTGCTTGTTAAATTTTAATAAGTTCGAGGTGAAATTTGCCTCAAACAAAAATAACTCGAAGTGAGAAAAACTAATACCGCCAGACTATGTGACAGATGATTTTCGACGTAAGAATAATCTAGGCTCCTATCACTCTCTCATGTTCATTAACGAGCAACGTTTCTCTGCACAACGATTGCAAGGTGTTAGTGCGAGTAACTAAAGTGCTATCCCGTATCGATTTTAAGTTTATTTCGATCTAACTTTCGAAATAAACCACTTAGTGCATATCCCTCTTCTTGCTCGTCATTATGAATAATTCTGTGACATTCTGAATTATATCGCTCCTCTGCCATCCTTCGTTAAAGAACATGATAGAGTGCTTATGATAAAATATAGAAATACGAAATATTCCAAGATAATACTTGAGTGAGAATGCATTATAAAGGATTTAAAAATACTACTAGCTTATGAGCCAGTCGCCGCTCAAACGCTTCTTTTATAGACAAGCCTGAGGCTAAGGATGAATATTATTTGAACAGCTATGTAATTGAATATCGATGAACTCATCCTAAGGTAGTCGCCAAATTTAGCAGCTTTTTATGACCATAAGCTAATCGTAATGAAGATGTCGCCTAAATGTCATTACGAGTCTCTGATAATATACAGGAATCACTTCTTCGATAGTGTTGTTTTACATGAATCTACGGAAAATAAGTAAATTTAAATCTAGCCTAAAAGCGAACAAAATTCTAGCGTAAATATTCATGAGATGAAAATTTGAGTCCAAAGTTTTTCAATGAACACGAAAAATACGAAAACGCTACCAAATGAACCCAGGTTTGTGTGCTCAAACACTTGAGAACTGACAAAATTGCAACTAAAGAAAGGGAGATAAGAGCCTGCAAATCACTAGGGAAGGAATAATTAGAACTGCTTGAAATGACTGAAATGGAGCTTTCCCCGTCTGAACGATATTTATAGGCCTCAATATGCGAAATGACTGGCACGATCACCCGAAAAAAACCATGATAAAGAAGATGAGTTGCTATGGAGATTTGAGTGAAGAGTGAGGTTTATATACGAAATAAAATTTGGGACAACGTATGCGCATCGCAGATATGTTCAAGTAAACAGAACAGAGGGGAGAAAATCCCACGGGTTTTGGCTTGCACACAAATTATTATAAGTGAAGAGGGAATATAATATATCCGGCAAGGGTGCGCTCAGAACAATGGGAAAATGGATAGGTAGGTTCCGCAAACATATTTTCATACTACTAATTTCTGGGTAAAACCATAAATACGAATTGATCTTGGTGTAGCTAAAATGATAAGATTATCAAGAACATTTTTCGATCTCATTTCCACCTTTTGATGAAAGAATAGCAGAAAATTGTAAACTCACTAACATTTTGTCGAATCCAAATTTGCAGCGAGAAAAATACCATATATAGTGTTTGCAGACCCTATGGGTAGATAAACAAATTGGGGGTTCCTCTTTCTGAGGGAGGGATGGGGTTTGGGGGATTCCCGCGTTCGACTGTTCGACTCATGGAGCAGTGAATTATGCATTGGGCACAGAAAGGTGCTTCCTCGCACCGCAACTACAGAATGGCCAATGAGTGATTGCAATCCACAAGGAAGGAGCTGTTTTTGCATGACTGGACGGCGGCACATCCACATACACCAAATGAATCATTCATCTGCAGGATAATTTCGGATGGACCGAGATTTACTTGAATGGCAGACTCACGTTAATAACTTATCTGTTTCGTACAATCGCAATGGAGCAGACTATATAAATGACTCAATTGGTCATTAAAGTAATCCAATTCCTATAAAATTTTTATGAGCACTCAGGAATGGACAATTCAGGGGTTCAGGATTGATTTAAAGATCAAGATGAATTTAGGGATTCCTGACTTTGAATAAATAAGTTCATAGAAAATTGGCGACTAGCATCTAAAACAAGTGATGATGCAATCAAATAAGGCCATTCGCTGTTTGCAATCTAAGCCTCAAGGGATGCAATAAGCAAAATGGGAAGGATGAAATGAGGTTTTGTCTCTGCCTAGGTCAAAGGCTAAGTCATAGATACAAGCTAGAGATTTTAAAAGTCGCCAATATTTAGGCAAGAATATTTGTTTAATGTTGGCACATATGAAAGAGGCTGTCATGAGTTATTACATATTTCGTTGGTAGGGATGAAAAGCGATTATGCATAAAGGCGCCATGTCAAAATAACCCGAACTCACAAACAAGCAAATAGCAAGAAGATGATAAGTAAAATGACAGATCTGGAAGCTTGAAAGGCCTATTTCAATATTCATCTTTTTCACTCTCTTCTCATTTCTTTCATTTCATTTATGTCGACTTTTATTTCAGTGTCAGTGCTTTTTTGACGAATTACTTCAGCGTTCGAATGTGACATGTTTTATTAGAGAATAAGCCTCAGCTCAGTATAGCTCTTGTCTCTACTTTCTGCTTTCTACTTTCTTTCATTACTTCTCTATTGCTCTTTTCTTCTCTCATTTCCTACTTCTATGCTTCTCACAAAGAGCTTAATGAATTAGGGCAAATGCGGCAGCTCGCATAGAAAAAACATAGAATATCAAAAAGTCGGTGTTAAACTAATGAAAACTGCAAACTCGAAAGGTAGAAAACTATTCTCGAAATGAATGGCTTGTTCTTGTAAATGGAAACAATTATTTTTCAGCCCAAACGGAGTCATGAAAAGGCGGCAGGGAAGTGCGGTGTTCTGTAAGGAAGTCCAATGGGGAACTAGAGAGAAAATGGGATATTTCAAGTAAGTAATATTCGAAGATATATAAAGCAAAATAGTATATAGCAATAGCGATATAATATGTAAAGGAACAGAGAAAACAAGCAAAAAGTAAAGAGACAAAAGATGAACCTCCCTGGGGGGAAAGCATAGCAAAGGGGAATGCAGCATTTTTCTATGCAGAATGAGAGCTGTTGCCTTTGCCTGGTCGCATGCGGTCGCAGCCACATTTTATGTCTCACAAAAAAGCACCAAGAATTGAGCGTTCACTGCAGCCAGCGACAAATTCAATTCAATTCCAGCAGTTTGTCTACTTTTATCTTTGTCTTTCCTCATTTTCTCTTCGCAAAATCCGAAATCCACACCAAACGAGTCTATTTTGCGTCAAAAACTTCTCTCACATTATTGCATTGTTTTCATGCAAAACATTCTAAATTAAATTTACGCAATTTTGTAAACGCATTATTTTCCTGCTTTTTTTTGCAAAATGACGAATCTAATCTAATTCAACGATAAATTACGAGTGGTAAATAGAGACTTTTAAAAAATACGGTAAGCGGAGAAGAATGAATAATTTGGAAGCAAAGATAAAGTTCAGATAATATCGATAATGTAAAATATTTCGTAGACAAATACGTTTCTCAAAGATGTTTGATTCGACTTCAGATTTGCAACATTTGCGAGTTGAACGAGTTCTTGCATAAAATTAGCGAAGGATTCCGAGAAGTTTGCAAATGGAAAACCAGACTGGTACGAGAGGTAGAAATTGCATTTGCTACTTGAAGATGCACATGTTAGAGTGATAAAATCGTCTCAATAAAGTCAGGGAAGATTCAACACCTTGGTTCTAAGGCAGCAAGAGGCACGTACCTAATCTCTCCGTGTTGCAGAAAAAGCTCTAGGTTCTAAAAACACGCTTAGAACTGGAAAATGACCGCTGGTCTGAAGTCTAATGCTCTGGGGAATTTTCCTTTTCTCACCTCAATCAAATGCACTTTCGAAAAAGGGAATGAAATTCGAAACATCCGTTCTATAAAAGGACGGGAATGAATTCGCATTTAGAATGAAAAAAAACAATTATTTGCTGTCAGAAAGGACCGGATGATCGCACTTATCTGATGAATATTGAATTGCAGATTGAGTGGTACCGCCTGGGCAATTACTCGAAATCACCTGACTTTACTAAATATTCATGCATCTGGACAGACAGGTTGATTTCTAGGCAAATAGTGAAAGGTGAGTATTGCCGGAGATGTTTGACCACTTTCTTGAGGTAAGAAGTCGAAATTAATGGAACCGGAGTATATAGTGCAGTTTTGGATGACACCAAACTATAGTTCCGCTGTGGTAAAACGAACCACAAATGGAAAAAGAGAAGGGGAACGTGAAAGAGCATAGAGGGAAGGGAAGGGGCCTGTGGGCAGGGACGGGCAAAAAATGCAGCGAAAAAAAACGACAAAATGACGGGTTGGGAAAAGCAGGGCGACTGGCAGTGTTCCCCTCTCCCTTGTTCCTTGCCGAATCTGAATCGGAGAGCAATTAGCAACCCTGGCCCTACTTGCAGGGCTTGGCCGAGGCCTTCGGACAACTTTCCGACTCCGGAAGAGAGCCGCTTCTTTGTTGTCCCCTTACTTCCCGACAACACACAATTTAAGACTGACAACTGCAAACTTTGAACTGCTTGAAGAATGAGTAAGCCGCATGCAACTATGCATATTTATTCTCTTCAAATGTACAGATACTTTTCTTTTTCTAAAATACTGAACTCAAATTCAACTTGCATCCTAAATGATAGACTAATAGTTTAATGAGTTCAATATTTGAAATGAGACATAAATTATGATGCGTAACAAACGTTCAAAATAAATAAAATAACCGTATGTGTGTGATGTTTTGGTTGTCTTGTGGCAAATTTCTGCATTGGTCATCTCCTGCCGAATTTGTAAACAAATTAGTTAGCTTTTGCCGTGCCTGATGTGGTCAGCGAATAACATCGAATGCAAGTCATCGATCAAAACTGCTGCTAAAAAAATACTTCTAGCTTGAAAACTATAATTTTTAGTCGGTCGCTAAGTTTTTGAATTCGAAATTGATATCTTCCTGTCTAAGGCTTTTTCAGGCTATGTATAGTGGAAATAAAATTGAAATTTACAAGAAACCTCGAGAGGTATAACTCGAATTTCTTGATGAAAATGTGTGCACAAGTAAATTAGATAGCGATAGGAATGACGATCATGTCACAAAGTGTTAAGGAGGCCGCTAAAATACGAGAAATCGGTTCAAAGTTTACTCCTCTTGTTTCTTTTCAAGTGAAAGGAATGAGCTTGCTTGTGTTATGTATTTACAATATAAACTAATTTTTGCAAACCCTTTCTTACTGAATTCTTCATTAGGAGATGCGTTGAACTGATTTATCGAGATGTTAGCGGGTCCATTAACACTTTTTGAATTGAGCATCGCTCTTACCGTTATCTAATTTATTTGTGTGCCAATTTCATCAAGAATTTCGAATTACACTTTACGGGGTTTCCTTGTTAAGGAAGCTAATTTAAAGAATCAAATGGCTTATTTGAACGATGCACGAATGTCGCATTCTATCAGTGGTTTTCACATCTTTAGTAGGGAAATATTATTTAAGAAAAAGTTGTATGTGAAAAATAACCTTCTGATTGACTCAAATCGATGAGGAATCGGACCAGAGAATCGGTAAGCAGAACCAAAAATTTAACATTCTGTTCTGTCAGCATGTAGAGACCATCGCAATGTGGGCAATACTGTCTTACGCCCCGATTCGCAACTTAATTTAGGATCATTACAAAACTATGACATAAATATTGTTACGTGTATCAGTTATATAAATTGTCGGTAGCTCAATGTCCTGATTCGAATGGAAGAAAAATGAAGAATGATCAGAATAAAGGTATGGATGTAATCTAAATAATTATCGTTTACACAATAAAAATCGCTTAACGTTTTACTTGTATAACTGATTCGCCATTCTATCGATAGGGATTTTTAAAGGTAACAACCAGGGTCGAAATGACCATTCAGAAGCGAGTGCAGTAGTTGAACGGCTAAATGCTGCTACATACCTGAAAATGGTAATTGATTTTCAGAATTGAGCAAATTTCAACAAAAATTTAGAATACTTATGGAAAATGGCTTCATCCTTCTTGTCTCTCGATGTCACTTGAATGAAATCACCCATATGCTTGTGATCATGCAGCTCTTTGGATGAATCGGGGAATATCTGAATTTAAGAAACAATCATTGAAAATTTGTATGAAGCTCTAATGAAGATCCAACATCAGTAAACGAATCCGGCATAGCTTGGCTAGACGGGAACGGGTCGAAGTGTAGAAGTCCATCTACGACAACTGCACCGGTAATTGTCGAATTACTTCGTTGTAACAGAGGCAGCAATACATCTTCGACAAAAGCGTGAGAGCCTGCTAGACCCTAGAAATACGTTTGAAAGTTGGAAAACAATGCACTTTATGAATCAATATATGCTTAGCATCAATTCCTAAAATGAGAATCTTACCTTATGCTTCATATCAGCAAACAGATAGAGAATGCTGTATTGTCGTCTGTAAAGCGCATCTAGAGTGACCATAATTCTAGCTGCTTCGAGTAAAGCTGCTACTCCAGATCCGTTATCATCAACGCCTGATCATTATAATATCAACAATCCATATACTAGATTCTTGAAAATTTACCAGGACTTCCTTCTATCGTGTCATAATTAGCACACATAACGATCAGTTTATCATCAGCCGTTCCGTAGTACGGTCCTCGATGAACAGCAATCACATTCATTCCAATTTCATTCTCAAGATAGATCGTTGTTTTCAGTAAATAAATACGATAGTTACTGTTTCTTCGTGGATAAACGTGTGAGTCATAGAAGGCAAACCAACAGAATCTAACGCCATCTTAATTCCGGCTCGAGCCTGAGCCTTTTGCGTCTCATTGTACCTAGAAAGTAGTCAATCAAGAAAGTTGAGTAAAAATGAAATGTCAAATATATCAGCAGGATTGCTATTGATAAGAAAATTTGCGAAACCAAGCATGATTATTTTAGTGATGTACAAAAAATCGTTCATGGCAAATTCAAAAAATTCTACCGGTTTCTATAGAAAAAAATAACTTGAATATGCATTAAATTTGTCAAGTGAAACCAGATAAACCAGGCATCGTAAATTAATTAGGATGGTTCCAAAAATTGAACCCTAGCTTTCTCTGCATACTCAACATTGATGTAGAAATGATTTTTACCTAGCTATTGATAAAAATTTAGCCAAATCATGTTGCATTCGGTCGACATCTGCCAACTGCGATGAAACGATTCCGATTCCAACGCATAAAGTTGAGAGGAAGAAGGATGATATTCGCATTCAGACAGACAACCTGAAGGCTGAAAGGAAGTGACTAGAAAAACGAATGGAAAGGACGAGGAAATGCTTGAAAAAGGCAAAAGAAGCAGACCCTCGACACTACACAGAAGCAGAGCACAATCGACACATGAGCACTTGAAACGAAACGGTTGTAGAGTGATAAAGGAAGATAAGAAAAGATAAGGAACGAAGGATAAAGAAGTGATAGATGGGCAAAAAATAGAAGGCCAAACGCGGGAAGAGCAACGACAAACTGCAAAAATAGAAATGGAGGAAATATCAGTCAGATGATTGTTTTCTGAGTCTATAGGAGATATCGCTAATGGAGACACAGAAACCACTCCAAATCAACCAATGAAAACGGCGATTTGATCCTCTCCGATCTCACTCTGGACAACAATTCGTCATATCTTAGGCAAACAGGAAGGCGTAGGCGAGAATTTTTTTCTCGAATTTGGAATGTGTGACGAAATTTCTCTATCGCAAAAGTGCAAAATTCAGATCGATGAAAAAATGATAGAATAAGAAGCTTAAAAGAACCTGTTCTGGTAAAATAAATGAAGATGTCTTATGATTATTGCATAAAATATCTCAATTTCATTTCAGCATTTGATAAAAAGTAAGATCACTTTTTTCATGAAGCAACTCATTTAAATTCTGGCCAACAATAAGCATAGTAAACACTAGATTGTAAGTAGGCAAATATTTGAGGTAAAGATGAAAACTCGTGGAATGACCATTCCCTAATCGAATAAGAGTAAAGCATGGCTTTTGTGCATGAAGGGTCTTCCCATTTGGGGTTTGAAATCTTTACACCTGGAAATAGGCGTGGAATGAGATAGAGAGGATTCAGAAGAGAAGAAGGGATAGAGAAAAGCCGAAAATGCAAATATGACGAGAAGTGATTCAAGTCAGATTTGGAGGGAGACAAAATCACACAATTGTAGCCAGGACTGCATTAAGAGGAGAAGAAGAGGAAGGACTTCATGATTTCATGATCAAATGGCAGCGGGAAATCCGGGAAGAAAGGAGAATGAAAGATCACGAAATTCTCTATGCTCAGGCCATCGACCTCGCTTCCGCCCTGTTTCTGCGTCGTTTAATACCGAAAACCGCCGTTTGGCACAGAGCAAAGTGTCTGCGCGCAGTCGAACGTCGAAGAAAGACCGTAAATACAAAGGAGAAATGAAGGAGGGGAAGCGGGAAGCAAGCAAGCAGACAAGGAGAAAAGCTGACACACGCCTGGCCCTTGCCCTGAGCTGCTTTATTCCACCCAAAACAGACTATTTCGGACAAATACAGGCAAAAAGCCGGATAGACTGGCATTAACGAGATAAATACCCGAGGAGTGAGAGAAAAGCCATTGGAAGTCTAATTTCAGTTGGGAAAGTTCAAGTCAAAGAATGAAGTTCATTTAGGAAGTTTCATGCAGCTTGCCTTCATAGCTGGGATGGAGTTTTGCTCAGTGAAAGCAATGACTGAGTAATGAATGGATTTCTAGTCAGTGCACTGAGCAAGCGAACTGATGAAGTCTGAGTGATCGACGCTCCTAAAGATCTAAAGAGAACATCGTTCAATGTCATTTTTCAAAATAAATCTACACAATAAAATGGACTCTAACTGTTAATGAATCAACCAATAAAAGTCAAATTTCTTAACTCTAAGAATTGGTTTTTTTTAATTATCGACTCTTTTATTTTTGCGTCTCACAAGACTGAAGTTTTGTATCTGCTAAAAAATTATCAATGATTATTACTTGATGATTGCGCAAATTAATTATTTGGATGGTGGAAGTATGCGAACTCATATTTTCACCTTCAGATCATAAAAGTTCATAATTTTGCTCCCGATGACCATGCAGACCACTGCGTGAATTCCAAAACATCAAACAACCTGCCAGCTTGATCTGATAATCTGTCCTAGGCCGCGTATCGTCAGTTTCTTCCTGAAATAAGCTGATTATTTTCGATTTTTGAATGTCAGCTAAAAATTATTCTGAAATTTTATAAAGTGTTAGAAGATAAAGGAAAAACACGCAGATCTTTATGCCCTCTAATTATATCTGAAGATCTGAGAGTTGATTGATAAGCATTTATTAGGTGGAGCAGTTTGGTCGTGATTGGTAAGCCATCCCACTTTTTCTAACAATCTCAGACCTTTATATAATTATTCACAATTGTAAAAATAACATAGGGAATCTAGATTAGGTAGAACTCGACTGCTAACCGACTTTGGTTTTAGAACTGCACGATTTTTAGAAGATGAATTAATTTTTAAATCGAATTTCTATTAAAGAACTGTTAGTGAATATTATCAAGACACGAAAATCTCAAAGTCATAAAATTGAAGATGTCCACGGAAATTATTTGGGAGAATTGAGACTGAAATAGTTTTTAACTTTAAAAAATTCAAATTATTCGGCTGCATTAAATTGAGTGTAAGATTAGTCTGAAAAGTTAAATTTCATGATATACAAATAATAGACAATTGTGTTTCTGTGAATACCATTCATGCTCATCTTTAGCTGATCATAATTCGCTTGCATAAAATATCTGCCTGCGCCGTTAGATCCGTTTGTGATTCTCTTTCTCTCTATTCTTCTGCCTCTTTACCCATCTCACTATTTAGGTATCTAGACAGGAAAGGCCAAGGACAAAGGGATGCAAAGGATGTTCGCTTGTATTGTGAGAATGTGAGGAAGAGGCTTTCCTCTTCTCCTTCTCTCACTTTAGTCTTCTCAAGTTTTTCTTCTCACCTAACAGCCTGTTCACACATCTCCTTCCAATTCAATCCGACGCAATCCATATATCGGAATCGAATATCCCCGTTTTTATGCATTTACCCATTTCAATGCTCTCATTTTCCGCATTTATCCTCTATCTTTGCATTCTCTTCAATTCCTCTGCTCTTTCTCGATGTCCATCATGGCTATTGACTCATTCAGTCATTCTGCATCGGCTGGCTCACACATCTTCTTCCCTTCTCGTCTTCATTTTCTTATTCTCTTCCCTTTCGTTTTATTCTTCTCATCCAATTTCTTTCCCAAGTGTATAGTTTTGATGAGTATTTTCTTTCTAAAGTTGAAGTTCACTCTTCATTTCACTGAACGAATTTCATAACAGCTTATTTACAACATTCCCTCATTTCTTTACCTTCTTGCCTTCCTTCCCTTCATTTCTGACTCATACCAAGGATTGGATGGAACATTCTCATCTTAGAGGAATTCCCCATCGAAAATCGATCCTAAAGTGTGATGATTTTCTCGTTTTTCTGCTTGTTTGTGGATGTGAAGAGTTCGTTTCTTTGTCGAATTAAATGTTTGCATTGGACAATGCGCTAGCAGTTCACAATGAGAGCACGTGTGAAGGGAGAGTTGGTGAAAATTGGAAAATTGCAAATGAGGCTTATAGTTAATGGAAGCCCCCTTTTGATTAATAAAATCGCTTTTTGATGAAACAAAGCTGACCCTCACGATAGTCGTCGAAAGTTCCCAATAGAAATGATCGAGATCAATCAATTTCTATGCAACCCTCTAGCAATATGCATATGCTCCTTAATCTTTCATGTACTTCATGTTTGCATTGTCTTATCTCTGCAGCTCGCAGGCATGCTGTCTGTTTCTTCCTCTTCCTCTTTCCCTTTGCCATCGGCACTTTCCCTTCCTCTTTCGATTTTGCATTGCGAGTTTCATAACGGCCTCTCTGCAAAATCCCCTCACCACGTTGTATATCGGCACTCGATTGCCGTTGCTGTTTCGTCGCAATCCCTCTGTTTCTTCCATTTCCCCTCGAATGTCCCGTCGTCTCATCAATCGAAATTCGACACTTTTGTCGAGGGAATCTACCGCTTCCAATAATGATTATGCCTATATCGATTACTCGCAACCTCCGTGAGCAATATTAGTTTTTATACGGAGTTTTTCTTCAGTTTTTTTTTAGATGATCTTCATTTTATGAAAATGTATTTTTTTAGAAAGAATCGTACTCCTAGCGTCTCGAACACTTCAAACATGACAGCATATGGGCATATACCTGGAGAACCTGTCGAATTGAGAAAGGAAGAGGTATCAAAAAGAATTTGAACTCAAAGTTATCCGGAGGATTTTAGATAACCGATTCGGCCGGTAATCTGGCATGGCGAGTCGGATTTAGAATAGGAGGTGGAATCGATCAGGACCCAACTAGAGCCCCTTATAAATATCCTGATTCGGTATGCATTTATTATTTTCCTTTATAAAATAAGGAAATTCTATATTTTAGGGAATTTATATAACTCATATCGATCTCGATTCGCCTGCAGAACGAACCGGTTTGAGGAAACACGACAAAATTCTACAGGTATTTTTAATTGAGTTATGAATGACATTGATCAGGGCTGAGCAAAGCTGTCTTTGTTTTGGGTTTCTTTAATCATTGAGAGTTTTTTCAGGTCTGTCGTTTTTGACTTTTGAAAAATCAGTCTTTGTCTTCGTAATTTTAAAACTCGAGCATTTGGTCAGTCCTGTCATTGATAGCTTTTTATTATAATTTTTCTTAATGCATATCTTCAATTTAGGTGAATGGCAATGATTTCACAATGTTAACTCACGACAAAGCTGTAAAATACATCAAGCAATACCCCGTTCTTCAAATGCTCATCGCTCGAGCTACCATACCACCAATTAGTCTTCACTAATAAGTATGAAAATTCGATTTTTTTTATCATCAGTCAGTATTTGTGATAATTACCTCATTATATTTTCGCCATATTTAAAAGGTCAAATTGTTTAGATTATCTCATTTGGCACGGGTTTTAAATCTTCTATACTCAAAACAAATTTTGTTTTATTTTTAAGAAGCTTATTTATCTTTAAGTGATTATAGGAATCAATTAAAATTGATAAAATTTAAAATAAACCAACAAGAAAGTTTATATGACATATTTTCACGTTTACAGATATTTTTGCATAGCTATATGAACGAGTACAGCACTTTCACGTGACGATCAGTTTGAATTCGGGTTTATTTCCAAGTATTTTCAAAGAGAATAGGCGAAATAATTGCATGGATTGCATAGAGACAAAGTATCGTTGTGACCAAAACAAATAATGATGAAATCGTTCCTTTGTATCACAGAAAAGAGATAAATAAAATGAACACACAAAGACATCTTTGAATTGGATTAAAAAACGGATAAAACGAACGAAAAACAACAATATTGAAAAGCACTCAAACGGGCAGCGTAAAATATGGAAATATAATGACCTGTAATCGAGAAGAGGGAATGATTAGTGACGAACAACGAACGAATCGATGAATGAACAACTATTAAAGCAGAAAGAATAAATTAAGAAATTGTATTTTCTCAGAGATTATTTAGTGGAGATTTGTCCGGATTGAGATCAAGGTACTCGTGACTTAGACAGAGGAGCACTTGGGTGATTGCCAGAGCGGCTTCGAATTGGGCTGCTGGTAGATGGTCAGGCCGATGCACAGTAAGACGAAGATCACGTAGATTGCCAATGAGATGTACCGCACAATTCGCTCCCACAGATGGTCCTGAATTGGTATCTTGAATTTTGAAAGTATAAAAAAGTATTTGAATGATTTATACTTTTGAATTTGCAAGAAAAAAAAGTATATTTCGAGCATGAAAGCTATAATTTTCGTTTAAAAACGGTCAATCATGGGGCTGGGGGAAATTCTTGTCATATTATGCTTGAGCATCATTTCAAAATAAAACCGTATTATCAAATAGCTTGAAAAATGAAAATCAAATGGATGAATATAATGATAGATAAAGTTAATGAAAATTGTACTAGAATTTTGTCAACATCAAAGCTTTTTCTCAATCGAATATATTCAAAAACTTATGATTCTCCGTTTTTATTTTAGACAGAAAGAAAATGTTCATGGAAAAACATACGACGATGTTGTAGAGGACGAAGACTCCGAAGCAGAATCCGGTGATCGCCCCAGCGATGTGAGCAGAGTGTGACACCTAAAACAACAAATAATGCACATTTTCTTCAATAAATATTGTTTTGATCAGATAGACAAAACTCTGAGTGAAAATAAATAATAGCATGATAGCGAAAATACGCAGAGTATGGCGCAGATTAGTCGTCGATTTTCAATTCAACTTTATTTCTGACTCATGTGAAGTTTATCCCCTCTTGTAATGAGGATAGGCTAGGGTAGGATCAGGTAGAGCCAATAGTCCAAACAACCTAATCCATTTACCTAATTACAATAGTGGATTAATTTAACAAATGTATGAATATTTGGAATGGATGTACGATAAGTTGATAAGCTTTATTTTAAAAATTCATTTCATTGATTTTTTATGATAAATATCCGCCGTACACTGCGTATTTGTGTTTACGCGTTTTGCGTATCAGGATTTGCTTTATTCAATTGACCGAAACAATACCAACCTCATCGCATTCATCTGCACCGAATCTCCTATAGATGGCACCCCCGAAGTCGAGCAGAAGAAACAGTCCGACCACAGTGATGCGCACCCAGCGATACGGCATTTCGCTCCAGTTCTCAAAACTCATTGTGAATAAAGAATACCTTACAGTTAATTGTAAGAAGAAAACACATGTCTACTTATGATATCATTGATCTATAACAGAATGATTTTAGAAAGATGAACATTTGAATCTGTCTAATGTCTAATATCTTTTAATTCCATACTCGTCTAAGTGTGACTAAAGTGTATCAATGAACATGAGATATGGAGAGAATTAGTTATATTGCAAAAAACATGGATCATTTGATGGAAAATTGAATTTATTTCTTTTTCGAGAACAAATGATTAACAAATCTTGCAATATTTGCGTCGATTTTTGACATGATAAAGTGGTGAAATTGAATATTCCTACCAAGAAAATGTTGGCGAGATGAGCAGTGAGCAGAGCGTAGACACCCGCACTCGCGCCCACGAGAAAAACACGGGGGTCCATCGAATATTGAAGCAGAGATCCTGAAAGATAATAGTATAGTCAAGTTCTGATGTCATGAACGTCGAAACTCGGATTTAGTCAGTTTAGATTATTCATTCGCACTTTAAAACCCATTATTTTCATATAGCATAGTAAAAATTAGGAGTGAATAGTTTACCTTCAGGATTCATAAACCAAACATTATGAAAATAAAAAGCTAAAATATACCAACCGGCAACAACGGCGAGCAGATAGATCGGTCCGATCCTCCAACTCTTGTGGACTATTTCCAGGGGGATGCCTATGATCAGCTGCATGATCACGTTCGACAGCAGGTGGATCAGACTAAAAGGAAAAGTCTCATCTTGCAATGAGAATTCTTGAGTGTCTTCATTGTACTGTCCCCCAGGGGTTGGAGAAGTTTTTCGTCTCCACTTCCTTCACGCTATTTTTAACGGGGAGGAAGAAATAATATGAAAAACAAGGGGAAAACATGTTTTGTTAAGAGGGTGGATTAATCTATAAAAAAAAATGTTTTAAAATCAATAACAATTTGAAAGCATACCCCGAATGCAAGAGCATGTAGCTGAGGAAGCGCCAGGCCTGTTCGCGAAGTTTCGGGGCAAAGAGGAAAATGCCCGGTTCTGAATGCCTGGAAATGAATGATTGAGTTCAAAGAAGAAAGATTAAAGTACCTATGTCCGACGAAGCAGCCCGCACAGTCCGTCCAGACGTCGGCATTGGCCTTGGTGCCCGAGTCCTCGCAGTAGTAGAAGAAGAACACAGCAATCTAAAGTCGGCATAAATTGCTGGTATTTTTTAATTTGATCTATCCACGAAATTGCGATGAATACCATAAACATGATTCAAATATCGTATTGATGCAAACTGAAGATCAGTTTCGATAGAGGAAAGCAGTGTATATTCTCTAACGTTTTCGTTCAAATTTTCCGAGAACACGAATTTTATGGAATACATTTAATGACGTAGTCAAATTTCATGTATTTCTAGCAAGGTAATAGATATCCAGTCAAGGATTCTAACCTGAATGAGAGTGATGGTAAGGATGAAGAGCGGAGGCGGACAGAGATGGTATTCATCGATGTAGGAGTGGACCTCGACTCGCTGCGATGGGGTGGTCACCTGGTCGGCCAGCAGACACATCATACGCTTCATCTGCGAGGACTGAATCGAGCGGGAAGTGATCTGCAAATTTGAATTGGACTTCTATAAAATTTTGCATACATTCATGGGGAATCTTTGAAAAATAGCATCAAAACAGCGTTTTGTCAGTTTGGATCTAACGCAACATAAAGAGATAACATGTCCAGTGAAAGAGTGATCACCTACTTTCTCCTATTTCTGCATACTATTTCACCATGTCACGTCGTCGCGTTTAACTCAAATCGCCAAAGTTAAAAATTCTCAAGCTTTATTATTATCAATCATGATACAGAATATTGCCAACGTAAAATGACGACATAACGGAATGACATGAGTAGAGGGTCTCCAAGCTCCGAACCCTGGCAAAAAGTGATTTTTTGGTAGAAACGTGGTATTTTTAAATAAAAAAATTGGAAAGGAAGTACCCTTCAAACCCCGAATGTCATAAGAGTCTAGATCGATGATAACCTGGTAAGATAATTCAGTGCCAAAAATCAGCCAGAAATATTCAAGCGCAAAAAAGTGCAAGCGATATTTCGTTCGCGAAAATGTGTTCATTTTGGGTGGTGCGTTTTTGCGGTTTTTTCAAACAAGAAATTTATTTTTTTCTCCACAGAAATTTTATCTACAAACCAATTCATCTTTCCGTTCAAAAAAGTTACTTCGAAACGCAATTTGGCATAGCCGCTTGAGGACCCTACAGACATGTGGTATCACTTTCACACTATTTCGTCTTAGTTTCATTCCCTTCTCCATTCCTAACTATAAGCAATGTCGTCACGTTATCTTTTCACTTCAACATAGGCAAAAATACCAAAATGACCAAGAAAATGCAAATCTGGCAAAAGACCCACGTATTGCTCAAATTCCTCGAAAGTGATGCGATGGTCGCCGTTGGTGTCTGCCTCCCTGAGCAGCACGTCGATCTGTCTGTTGTTCAGCTTCAACTCGCCCTTCTTCGCCTCCATTCGACGACGCAGATCTTCCAGGAGAATTCCATCTTCGGGGGAAGGCACCAGCTAAAAGAAAGCGCATTTTATTCGGCTCGAAGATGAACGACTATCCTTGACTTATTCATTTTCAAGTAATTTCAATCAGCATCGAGTAATTGAACGAGTAACAGGTTGGTGGCTAACTTTGGTGTAAAAAACCGGTTTTTGCTTCTTTGTGTGCTGCCGCCTGCGCTTCTCCTTCCACAATTTCCAGCAGTCCTTCATTTCAAATCAAAAGTCAGTCGATTGTGAGTCGAATAAGTGAGAAATGACTTGATTCAAAACGAGTGTGCATAATTTACTCGATGCTGACTCTGCATTCAAATTTGAAGAATCACTAACCCGATGGAATTCAGCCAGGTACTTCGTTCTGTAGCTACTAGAAGTGGGTGTGCGAAACATCGCACAAAATACAAAGTTGATCTTCCCGACTGCAAATTTGTAAACATTTTAGGAAAATTGCGAAATTGCATAAACGAAGAGTTCAAAAATAGAACGACTAAGTTCAAGGAGTCTTTACGAAGGAAGAAAAATGAATGAAACGATGGTCATAAAGGGTGCCAAAGAATGAAAACTGGCGTTCTAAAAAAACTAAAAATTTGATTACATTTAATGATTGAGAATTACGAAAGACATGACGATTTAGATGATTTGATAAGAGTAAATCATGGCCTGAGTTCTTTATCATGTTGCAAGATCAATAACATGCCGATTTGTGTGTGAGAATGGTAATAGAGAGGAAGAGAGGGAGTAAAAAGCAAGTGATAAAGTTAAGAGATACAAAGAAACAGACAAAATATTACGAATAGCATATCACATTCACTCAAAAGACGCACAGACAGGGCTCGACTGAAAATCGAAGTGCTGGAGGAAAGAAAGGAAGAAGAGAGGGAAGGAGGGGAAATGAACGAATTTTGGAGGAAAAATTGCTTGGCTTGAAGCATGAAGAATGAAACATCCTGATTACATCACTTTGAAAAGAAATAATACTGCAAAAGTAGTAGAGAATAAAATAGAAAGAAAAGCTATAAAATGGGTCTGAATAAATGATGGAGTGGCTAAAAGGGGCAGCAGATAGTGTGAATAGGTGAGCTTCAACCCGACATTACTCGAAGAGCTAGAAGAGAAGCACGAAATTAGAGACTTCACAATGTTACGTCACTCAACGAAATATAAATCGTTACGTAAAGCAAGAGATACGAAAACGAATTACGAAATGATCTGATACTATTCGAAGATAATGAACACTTGAAACTGATGAATTCACAATAAATCAGAAAGTTACGTTTCGATCGTTTTCTACATTAGATTGATTAGCAGAGGAATGAAGTGCGAGTCGTTAAAGCGACAATCTCGAAGTGAGTCATCTTTTCATAAATAAACATGGACGGAAAAGGGAAAAGGAGTGGAGGAAGGAAGAAAGGGAGAATTAGGCTTTGAATTTGATCTTTCGCAGAACACAGGAAGAATTCACTTTGTACGCCGAAACCTGTGCGTCGACAGGCCGCACCTGCATAGCTTCCGTTTCTCGTGGAATTCAAACGGACTCCTCTGCCTGTCTCTTCCCCTCCCAAACTCACTCTAAATGGCAGGTTTCGAGAGCGGCGAATTTCACGCAATTTACATGAAAACGGCAAACGAAAGGGTTTGATGAGTCGAATGAAAAAGGAAAAAGAAAAACAGAGGACTGGCAGGAATGAGGAGAGAAAAGATGGAGAGAAATGAAATAGACGAGTGGCGAGGACAAAACAAAGCTGCAGAGGCACATGAATTAATGAGGACATTTGGGAGGGAAGAGGGAATGGGAGCAGAGAGGCTGCAGCACTCTCCCTACCTCTTTCAGCCTTTCAGCCTGACCTTCATAATATATCCCGCCGGCATATGGATCTCCCTCTTACGCAATGCATACAGGTAAACTTTGCAGATTAATGCACTCCACATGAGGAAGGCCGAAAGAAGACAATCTCGGCTTGGGAATAAAAGATAAATATCAAGGAAAGAGAAAATGATTCGGATTGGGATTGGAAATTGAATTGTTTCCGGTGATTAGACGGATTAGAGGACAGCAAGAATAAGGGGAATGAGTGGAAGAGAAAAGAGAACTGAATTATCGCGCAACAAATCAACCGAATATGTGGAATCGAAACGACATACCGAAAGAACGAAGTTGCAATACTCGCGATCTGGATAAAAATGAGTGATTCACTGATAGCATAATGTCTGTAAGCAATAGCGATAAATGGTGCTGCTTAATGAAAAAGTTCTTACTCATCCCATTCAAATTAATTATCAAAAGTCGCGGGAAAAGACACAATTATTCCTAAATGCACCCTTTTCAGTCGAAACTCGACTTCAAGTATGCAGACATCGATTCATAAATGGCCAAGTCGAAATCACGAAATATTTTTGCATGAGAAATCGCGAAAAAATCACAGACCAGGCAAAAATAAAGGGATACATGAAACAAGAACTGACTTAGTTCATAGTCCGCGGTCTTTCTATGCCTGAATCATACTATTTCCGACAAAATGCCCGCGGACTATGAGCTAAACCGCAAAAGCTTATTGCTGCAACGTTACGTTTACGCGTTGCTTCAACTGATATCGCATTATTCAATTTTTGTACCTTTGCCTTTTTTGAAATTTTTTCGTGAGTTTTATTTTTTCCTTGGGAAGTTAATTCGGTTCATCGCCTCCATTTCTGGAAAGTTCACCCACTTTTTTGGGCGAAATATTAGCAGTACAACGAGGAAAGTTGATGAATTTCAAATTTACGATTTTTGAACTGGAGGAACCTTCCAAAAGCAACGGGTTTTCGTTATTTTTCTCGTCGAAACTTTGTTGTTTTGTCAGTATCGATTCCTTCTAAACTGAAGTGATCAATTTGAAGGAATTCGATGTCCTGGAATGCAGGTCGGCAACTGCAATTGCTGTTGCGCGGTCGTTCTTGCCTCGTTGCACTCCCTGCCCTGCCTGCCTCGTCCTCCCTCTACCTGACTCTCTTGCCCACCTGCTCCAAATCCTTCCATTCATCCCCAGTTTCAGCCAAGAAATATGACGATTCATATCGAGGCGGACGTTAGTTTGAAATTTCAAAAAGAACTGAAACAATAATTCAGGCTTCTCAAAAGGGCCGTCAAAATTGGAGGATTTGGTTGTTCCTCGACTAGTTCGGCCTCCGAAGACTTCCGTCGCAAACGCTACTGAATGGTCGAAGGATCTGGACCAGGTAATCCTTCTCGTTTTCTAAAAGAACTTAAAATGAACTTGCATATTGCTAAAAATCAAGATGACGAAAGCTAAAAGGATGAAATTGAGATCGAAGATATTCTTGAAACTTGAAAAATATTGCAACTGAAGTTAGGATTTTCGATAATCCATTCCTTGAGTGTTCTTCAATGATCCCTTTTTAAGTATGATAATTTTCAGGACTCGATAAGTCTTGTTCTGGACGAATTTATGCGTCGTCCGATGGTCCGAAAGATGGCAGCCGAGATCGGTCTCGGCGATAAGCTCTTCATGTCTGCCTATCAGAATTTCCGCAATTACTGCCTCGATAATTTGGTATTGTTTTATTTTTTAAAAGATAACTTTTGTATCAATTTAGGATTCCATCGACCCTGCCTTGCTGGTTGTCTTCCGAGACATAATCAAAGACAATCACGATGTCGAGCTCCTCTACGACTACTTCATCGAGCATTCGAAACGGGTACGTTTTTTATTCTTGTTCCTAAGGATGAGTTCACTTTCCGACATCATGTCGCCGTCAAGCAATTTTGTGTGTAAAACTTAGATGTCTAGTATGTCAAAAATTTACACGTAAGTCGCTTGATATTGATAAGATGTCTAAATGTATGAGTCCACTCTAAACTGCTGATATTTTCCTGTTGATAAATGAGTTAGTTTTGACTCTTCGATTGAAAAATGCCTCGAGTTTGTGAAAGCCTGAACTTTCTAGAATTGAACATTTTCCCAGGTTAAAAATAAACTTCATTTTCATCTTTTCAAACAAATTATTCTTTAGGTATTTCCACATCTGGAGGCGATGGACGATTTGCGGCTGATATCTGACTTGAAGCACCCGCACAACTGGTATCCCGATGCGCGGGTCATTCAGCGAAAGATATTCTTCCACGCGGGACCCACTAATTCGGGCAAGACATTCAATGCACTCAAACGGTTCGTTATTTTTCATTTAGAAAATCTTAAACCTCTAAAAATGGCAAGATATCGGAATAAGATGTGTTTCAATTAAGGCGTCAGTTTTCTGAAATGTTCAACTTTTTATGAAACTACTCGTTGAAGTGTAATGTAAACCCGTCATTTGTATCAAACAAACTCGATGATTTCATCTAGAGATATTCAGATTCCGCGAAGCCAAAACGGGTGTGTACTGTGGCCCTCTGAAATTGTTGGCAGCAGAGGTGTTCACGAGGACGAATGAATTGGGAGTGGCTTGCGACATGGTTACTGGAGAAGAGAGGAGGTTATTTTTACGATTTAAAATATTTTTTCTGAGAATTAGAATTTCAGATTTGCAGTGGACAACCTGCACCCCTCCGCTCATCTGTCTTCCACAGTCGAAATGCTCTCCACGACTATGCGAGTTGATGTGAGTTTTTGTCTTAGTCTTGATTTTTTAAATTTCATATCCAACACTACTTGTCTGTAGGGTTCCCAAGCAGATATACCGAATGGATGTTTAAGACGAAATTTTTGTGCAGAAATATCGTCAAGGTTGTGAATAAGGTTTTGTGAAGAAAAGATGAAAATAACACATTTATAGCATAAAGAATAGCAAAAACGCATCTTCAAAATGAAATGAACACATTTTGGTAAACTCTAAACTGTTCATATGAGCACATCATGTGCCGATTTGTGCACAGAGCCGTTTTATCAAATATATCGTCGGATTTAGCAGCAAAGGGTTTTGAGGCATTTTAGTTTTGAAGGGGTACTCCCTTTCCAAATTTCCTGCTTCAAACTACCACGTTTCTACCACAAAGGCATATCTGCAAGGGGCGAAGCTTGAGGACTCTACTTATATATATAAATGATAGGAAGCAGGTTTCTTCAGAACGATAATTTTATGTTCTCTTTCAGGTAGCAGTAATCGATGAGATTCAAATGCTGCGAGACGAGCAGAGAGGCTGGGCTTGGACTCGGGCCTTGCTGGGGGCTGCTGCAGACGAGGTGCATTTGTGCGGAGAGTTCGCTGCCATCGACATCGTCAAGAAACTCGTTGCACCCATTGGAGAGCATGTTGAAGTAAGCGTGCAATTATTTTATTCGATTGTGTCCATAACTTTGTGCACATTTCATAGAAAGATGTGTATGTTTTTGGCGAAATTAGACGAAAGCGAGTGGTATTCTTTGGTTGTGTAGACCAGTAATCCGGTATCTTCACTGAATAGAATTCTAATCATTAACTCATAAATACTCACATGTTCGTTCACGAAAAAAGAACAAACGCAGTACAAAAGAAAGCTCATGGAAATGTGCGAAGTAGGCGAAGCATGGGGCTATCGTATCGATTTCTTGGTAGATTTGAATTCGTCTTCGAATACTAGCCACTTCTTGCATTTCTCTTCCTTTGTTTATGATCCTGCATAAATCAGTCATTTTCCAAAACAGTTTCGCTCCTCTTACGTTCGTTAACGAACATAATATCGTGATAAAAGCATGAGAAGAAAATCTCGTGAGATTGTTAAAATCTACACGAGACTATGGGACAATCTGAGTAATCGTTCAAGTCAAAACTCAGGTGATCGAATACGAAAGGAAGTCCAAACTGACGATCGCTAATGAAGGACTCGGTAAATATGACAAGGTTTGAAAAATGCCTTCTTCCTTTTCTAAAATTACTTCTGCAGATAGAAAATGGCGACTGCATCGTATGTTTTTCGAAGAAGAGCATTTACTACACGACCAAGAAACTGGATGAGTACGGCATCAAACCGGCCGTGATTTACGGAGACCTGCCTCCTTCCACCAAACTCGGACAGGCTGCTAAATTCAATGATCCCGAGGATCCCTGCAATGTCTTGGTAATTATTGCAATATTTTCATTGAACCATTGGAATTTGTCCGTGATTGAACTCGTTTTTATTTTTTATTTGAAAACTTAGAGACAAACTTGATCATGACGAATAGATTAGGGACTTTTCAGGTGGCAACAGACGCGATTGGAATGGGCCTGAACCTGAACATTCGTCGGATAATTTTCAATTCGTTGGCGAGGCAGACTGAACTCATTCCCAATTATCAGGCACTGCAAATTGCTGGACGGGCTGGAAGGTTGGAATATCCTCAACTTCATTCAATAACTGACATATGCCATGAGTACATGAGCTATCCTATCTAGGATCCCCAAGCTTCGCCCCTTTGCAAAAATGCGTTTGTGGTAGTTTGAAGCAGGAAATTTTGGAAGAGTACCCTCAAACCCAAAATGTTTAAAAAAGAAAAACCCCTTACCTAGATCGATGGTAACCCTGATAAAATGGTTCTGTGCAAAAAATCAAGACAAATAGCCACACACAACCACTCACAAGCAATATTTCGTTTGCGAAAACGTGCTCATTTCGAGTGACGGATTTTTGTAATTTAAGAAAAGATTATTTTTTTCACAGAAGTCTTACTTACAACTCAGATCATATTTTATGTGCAAAAATATATCCAAGGATGAGACTTGGCATATCCACGTGGGGATCCTAATCTTATCCTACACGTTCCCTTACTCTAACCCTACTTCCTATCCCAGCTATAGCGTATATCCTCACGACATCACAACACATATAATTACCACTTGCTTTTCTAATGAAACTTTTGTGTAGATACGGTACCGCCTATGCGGATGGATTTGCAACGACGATGCGAAAGGAAGATATCGGTACATTGAAGGAAATTCTCGCTGAGCCGGTATGATTCTTTAGGTTTTTTTTCCTTTTAACTTTTCAAAACTATTTTCCAGATTCAACCAATTAAAGCAGCAGGTCTCGCACCGACCTTCGACCAAATCGAGACATTCTCCTTCCACCTGCCACAGGCCTCTTTCGTTCGACTTTTGGATATGTTTATGGCTGGTGAGGTTCTTGTTTAGATTAGGAGAAAATAGTCTTTAGGTTAATTTTGTTTCTAATCAAAATTTAGCTGGCTAATTTTGTTCATCAAATGCATATTTTTCAGTTTGCTCGCTGTCTGATCACTTCTTCATCTGTACAGTTCAAGAAATGCGTGCTTTGGCTGAAATGATCGAACCTATCAATTTGCCTTTGAAGGTTTGCAATATTTTCATTTCTACCAAATTTTATTTCTTTTCTCAGGTTCGTTACACATTTTGCGTCTCTCCTCTGAACATCGACCACAAATTGACTGCGACTGCATTTGTCAGAATGGCTCGGAGGTATGTTAATCACGATATTTTACTTGAAGATATTGAAAACTAAATACTGTGCGACCATCTTTTTGCAATTTATGAGAAATGGATAATTCGCTGGAGTAGGAGAGATGTAGATACAGTAGCGAATAAGTATGGGGTCATTCCGTGTTGGGATTGTGCCAAGTTCGGTGTTCTGTAATGCGCGGTTTCAACTAAAATAACATAAACTTATTCACTTATGTAAGACAAAAACGTAAGCTAAGCTTTTTCCTCATGAAAGTCGTATTTACATCCCTAGTGACATTTCTGCACAAAAATTTTGTCCGAAACCAATTCGATATATCTACTTGAGGACCCTAACTTAACCTTTCTATTTATTTTTATCGTCACTTTTAGATTTTCAACAGGCAGTCCTCTGACTTACGACTGGCTGGAGAGTGTGTTGCAGATGAACGAAAGCCCTCCAAAGACATTCGAACAATTGGCCGAACTCGAAAGGGTATTGTGCATTATTCGAATATTTTATTCGGCTATCATTTCTTCAGTACTACGAAGTAATGGAAGAGTACCTGTGGCTGAGTCTGCGATTCCCTGACATGCTCCCGGATGAAGAAATTGTGCGGCTAAAATCCAAGGAAATCGATCAACTCATCGAGGTACTTTTAGAACTATTATTATCGTATTCTCTCTAATTGAAAGCATCCCCATTTGAAGGGCACCCCCAAAATATCAGAGCTATCCATTATCCAACTCAGAAAGTGTTTTAGAATGTTCTTTAGTGTACATGGAATGGATTTAGTCTCGATTTGAAGTGATTATGATCATTAGATAATGAGTTATGGCGGTTTAGAAAAATCGAATCTTTTGAAAATTGGGAGTCTGAGAATAGAAGGACATGCCCTCCAATTAGAGGGAATACGGTAATTCCGTTTCTTTTTCACCGACAGAAGCGATTTCTCATTTCACCAAACTATTTTTACGAACTTCTGTGTATCACCTATTATTTCAAAAATTATTATTTTTGTATAAATTGTCTGTTCAGGAAGGCGTTGAGAACCTCCTCCTGCTTATGACCGACAACCCCATGCAGGGAAAATTGGTAAGCAGTTTTGACTCCTTGAAAGTTCAACTAGTCCCCAACTCTTTTGGGAAGTTCATCCGTATTTTCATTATTCAAGCACTTTTCCTTGTTTAAAAACGGATGAAATTTCAAGAAGTCGGCATTTTCCGAGATTTGGTGAAAAATAAAATTGTTTCTATTTCAGGGAAGCATAGCAGCGAAAGAGAAGCAGCGAAGGCAAACAACGAAGGAAATGCAGGAATGGGAGAGGGTACAACAGGAGGATACCGAGTCCAGGACAAAGACATTGACTAATGGGATCAACTCGGCCTCCAAACGGAAAGGACTCAGGACGTAAGTCATTTTTATTTATTGTTATTTTTTAAATAATTAATTGATATGCCACGAAAATTTCAATAACCTTCATGCATATTTTTTTATCTTCGATCACAGACTACCTTAAAATTCTTTCCAACTGACAAGAGAAGTGCACAGATAGGAACTCACAGATCTTGATGAACATATCAAAATAGAGGTTTTCGATAATGGGGATCACGACGGTAACATCAAACTCGGCAAAATAGGAACCTGGAGTCGAGAAAATTCATAGCCGTTTCTCACTCATATTTTTCTCAAATAATGAGCAAACTTGTTTATTAAACATGTAAGTGAATTCTGCAAATTCATTAATGTAAGTGAAGAATCGGTGATTTTCACCAATTTCTCTCCTCTATGTTCCTATTTTGACTTCATCATCGAAAACCCTATTTGGAAAGTTCATAAGGATATGCGAGTTCCTATCTGTGCACTTCCCTTGTGAATTTTGAGTTTCATGTAAAATTTATCTTATTATGCTGTCAGATTGGCGACTTCGGCAGTAGAAAACAGTAAAGGAACTGAGACTGAAGAGCCCAATGAAGAGGCGAAGGAAAATGAGAAATTCGATGCAAAAATTGCTGGAAAGAAATCAGAATGACATCAAAATGTAGTAAATTGATCGAGAAGACCGAACAAATTTAATGATGAGTGGAGCAGAATTATACTTTACACACGATAGTTTATTGTTCCATCTCTATGAAATCAAACTGCAATGATTTTCTCGATGAACTTTCGATTCAATTCAAAGCTAACAATAGGATAGTTATTAGATGTTTAGCTAAAATGATTTATTGATGATTAGTTGTTATCACTTTACTTGTTATTGTTGACAGATTTTTGAGTTTATTGTGGAACAATAAATTGTTAAATTTGACTAGTCTTCTACAACAGAATAGTTTCATTTGGTTGAGAGAATTTTTTGAAAACGTATGACGAAAGAAACTAAAGAAAATCTATGAATAGAAAACAATCTATTGCAAAGCCTAATAGATCATTCACCAATTATTTCGCTAATTGACCAATTAAGTTTCCTAAAAACTAACTTCAGGATTATTTGGATTTTTCCGAAATGAGGATCATAAATTTATTTGTCAGTTTTTGAGAGTTGGTTCGTGCAGATTGTCGCATTGGTTACACTCATCTGGCAGGCAGACTGGGAGAAGAACTACACGAATAAGACAACCAGAGACGAGCAGACAAACAGCTGCAAGTCCACAGATCCACCAGATTTGCAGGGATTCGGAGATATTTCCAGATTCTACTTCCCCTTCCAGCCGCTAATGATTAGGCTAAACATTTAACAGACTCCATTCAGCCATTCAGCAATCAGTCGATTGTTCTTGAGCATTCAAGCAGCTCAGCGTGAAATTGAATATCCTCGCTTTTCTTGCCCCTGCATTGTCTTCCTCCTCTTTCCCC
Source organism: Diploscapter coronatus (assembly GCA_964036155.1). Lineage (NCBI taxonomy): Eukaryota > Metazoa > Nematoda > Chromadorea > Rhabditida > Rhabditidae > Diploscapter > Diploscapter coronatus. The sequence continues at coordinate 19,673,218 of OZ038423.1, read as the reverse complement.
CTTCCTTATCACTATCACTCTTTCATCCTCTCAAACCCCTGCCTTCCCCTTTTCACCCGTTTGACAACAGTTGTCTATTTTTTGTCCCCTCCCAAAATCTACCTGCTCTACCTGGTTCGAAATCCAACATCCCGAATCCACGACTATTCTCCATCGACTTGACTTTTCTCAAAATTCGGCTATCGTTCGTGGAAAACTATTTGATACAAAAAATCGAGGATTCGAATTCTACTACTTCGAAATAAACGAGATCCGAAAGGGTTCGGGATTTTAAATTGCAATATCTGAAGCTCTTCACACTCTAGACCTTCATTATGCAACGGGTAAATAGTGACTAATTGAAAAATCTCCATTCAAATATTTCAGGTAGATTATTCTGTGATCATAATACTAGGGTCGATCTTCATAATTTGCCAAGCGATTGAGCCGCATTTCGATGATCCAACTTTGCTAGGTTAGATCTAACCATCTCATCGTCAATCATGCATTTCTCTCTCCAGAATTGGATATGTTTGACTGGACATCTGGTCTACGAGTTGCGTATTGCGTGGATCTGCCTATGTTGGATATGATATCTCCATTCAGAAGGACGATGGCCAAAGTCGTTACAAAATATTGCCAGAATCTTACGGCTTGCAATCTCAAGAAACCGTAAATAATTTTTGGTCGTTGAATGATTTTAAGAATAAGACTTTCAGACTAGTATTTGGCCCCGAGCAGATTGTGGTGTTGGATGGATTTCCCCGTAGAGATATGGGCGCAATTCACATCAAATTCTTCGTGGTTCTGCCGCACAACACAGATCCGACGATGAAACAACAAAGGCCATTGTTACCTAGAGCCGTTTTATCGGGTTTTTGATAGCTCGGAAAAAGATGAAAAATTTGTTTATCTCCAGACATTCTGCACAAACACTTGGATGAGATCTCAAATCGACTTGGCTGGGCAATTGTCAGTTACGAGAAATACCCAAGATTCGATTCCATGACTGAATTTATGAATATCGGTATTTTTATCGTCTTCAGAATTAGAGATGTTCGGAATTGCAATTCCGATCACTTCTTTTTGAGGTTCATTCACTATATTTCAGCGATTATTCCGATCGTCATATTTTCCATTCCTCTTATGATATTCTTGGCATATTGGACGTCTACATTAAGGCATGAAATTTGATTTAAAAGTCATTTCTTAAATGTTCAATTTTAGACCAAATATGAGCTCTGAGACTTGGTTAGTGAGTGGATCGAGTGGAGGAAGGAATGCTGCATACAGGAGAACGATGGAAATCATTGCTGAACAGAACGAACAAATTGAGCGACAGAGGAAACTAGAATTGACTAAACACATTCATATTGCAAATAATCAAGAAGCACTCACTGCCACTGGACAACTACTGCTAAATGTTGCCAAGTAAGCGTAGTTTATGTAATCTCATTAAAATTAGGATACCGAGACTTTAAAAAATATATTCGACATCATTAGCCATTTACTTATCTTTTTCTCAGATCATGGCCTTATGAACCTTATGCTTCCGAAACGTCTTACGCTTGTTTCCGAAGAAAATTAATAACAGTGCAAAAGAATGAGCGAAAACTGATCAATGAGTGCGCTCGATTTTCAAAACAACAGTCAACATTTGCGTGATTGAGAACGATGCGCAACGGCACAGCAAGGTTGCAAGTGGGCGGGGCCAAATCCTAACCATAAAGATAGGGTAGTGAGATAAGTAACCTGTAAATGGCATAATGAAAGAATGGCGTAACGCGAAATGACAAGCCAATTTATAGGCTCTCAATAGCATCATCGCAACCCCGACCCACATCCCTCTCATTATCTAGTTCCGGTCCGATGAGCTCCCCGGTTTCTACACAAAGTCCTCAGGTTAAAAATATACTATTTTCCATCTATTGAACTATCCATAGCATGGGAACTTGGAAACCTCAAGCCCCCAAGCCATGCGAAATAGTATGGTAGAAGGCTCTTTTCCCTACTGTCCCTCACTCGATTTTATGGCAACTAATACAAGTAGTACGGGAAAAGCTAGTGAAATAATTAATTTCTAAAAAGACAAATTCTGTTAACTTGTATTAATCACCCTGTTTTGCATAGCTTGAAGGCTTGAGGCTTCGAAATTACACATAGCATAGATTATTTTATCAATTCAAGTGGTACTAAAATTTCGTCATTTTGTCTTTAGATAGTCGTCCATCCCAATTCGATAGGCAGCTCCTCTATGCCTCGACATTCTATTGGATCGCTGACAGAGCAGGGAGGCCCTTCAGCCAGGGACCAGATTCAGAGGCTGCATGTTAAGCCCAAGTAAGTCAAGCCGAACTTGATCTATTGTTCATCGCAAAACACAGCCAATTATCAATCAATTGATCACTCTTTGAGAGGAGAGAAGAAAAGTGAGGAGAAGAAAAATCGACTGGACGACACGCAGAGCCAATTGTTCTGTGTGGTTGTAGGGAAGTATCTTTTTTCTCTTCTTCCTCCTCTGATTTCTCATTCCCCAATTCATTTGTGCTCCCAGCAGTGTTCACTCAAATGATTGATACGTACGTGCAAATATGACGCATATCAGCAAATCATGAAAATATTCTGAAACGACATTGAACAGGATTGAATATTGAATTGTAGAGGAAGTAAGGTCATGTTCACTCAAGACATAAGTAGGTATCGGAATTTTCTATCTCAGAAAATCGATTAGTTAGCCCCTTATTATTTCATTTATTTCGCATGAGAACATTATTAACTTAATTTCCCCCTTATGGCTTAATTCAATGATTTAGAAGGTATGCGTCTGCTTCTATTTTTATACCATTCCATTAGGAGTTAGTCTAGGTTTTATCATCATTTATGATCGTTTTTTCAGTACGGTTGTTCGACACTCGAGAAGACAATCGTCCATTGATGAAATCAAGAGAAAGAGAAGGAGGAGGGAGACGAAGCAGTGGAAGAGTGGATCTCTGATGTTAGCTGGGTTTGCAAATAGGCAGTAGGTGAAGCAGCATAATTAACTCACAATTATTAACAGCGAAGATTATTTTCTTCTAGAAAGAACGTTGGTAAACGTGAGTTAACGAGTATTTTTTTCAAAATGTGTTATCTCGTCACATTATTGATTCACAGAATTTTGCATATAGCAAGTATTCCAAATATATTGCATTGAATCTATAACGTGTGAAATCTCATATATTTGTTATTTTGAATATTTTCTTTCTAGTCATTTCCTATCACCTATGTTCGATATTTTCGAGCTTCGTTATCTCCGTATCTCATATTTCACCCATCTCGTAACAAAGCCAGAGCTTTACTCATTTTCTTCCCTATCATATTCTACTCTTATCAATTGCCAATGTTATCAATCTTCATTCTATCATTGTTCGTCTTTCTAGCCATGTATTTTCCTATCATGAATATTTTCTGTCGAGCATATCATGTGAATTTGAATAATTTTATGAAGACTAATTTCATAAAACTGAACAATTAATACATTAATACATATATACAATTAAAATTGTCAGACCAAATATGTATTGCACACTTTTCCGACTTCAGATTATCATTTAAGATAACGAGATCATTGGGAATTACCCAAACTTTCAATGAAATAATATTTTCAGAAATTGCATTAATAAATTTTTATAACGATGAAAAGGAAAAATGTATTACCGAATAGGACTAGCAGGTGGGGGCGCAGTGATAGCCTGCTTCTTTGCGTGAATCTCCCGAGCGATTTCGCGCTGCAGCACGCCCAGTCGCTCGTTCACATTCGAAATTATGCCGTACGAGATTTCCATTCTTCTGAAGATGAAAGAATAACCTCTATTAGAAATTTTATATTATTTATTATCTCCAATCCTGTGCAAAATTGTCTCAACTTATTTTGGTCTATTTTTTACCAATTTCTAATCTTTCAACTTATGTCTTCCGGAAATTTTGGAAATCATTATATTCCCGTTTCTGTAGTCCTATATTTTCGAAGGCCGTTTCTGTCTCCTTCTGGCTGTTTCCAGAAATTCGACAAGTCCAGTTTCGCCCAGACCTGTTGTTCATCTCAGAAATACCAAATGAGAATTAGAAGTTGCGCAACGATGTGTATAAAAATAAACTTTTCCTACCTCCGGCAGTCGTCCAATTTGCGGATCAGCTCGTCCAAATCATACGGTTCATCGTCGTTCATATCGTGAAGAGCATCCGATATTTCTTGAATTCGCTCAGCCAACATTATCTGAAGAATGAGAAATTTAGGATGTTATTAGATTGGAAGACACATGATTTTATTTGGTTTGATGAAAAAAGTCTCATTTTAACAGAAAGATCTTTCGATTTGATGTTATAACTTTGCTAACATTGATTCAAGCCAGGATTGAAAACTTAAACCCGAATAAAATCCGATCGGGTCTCAAATTTGCAACCCTGAGTCAAAGATGGTAACACTTGACAAGTAAGAATTGAAATAAAGGGAATATTATACTGGAAACATTTAAATTTCCAAAACAAACACCTACAATGATCTATTTACTACTATAGTATGTGTCCTGAACATCTCGGCCTTCTAAAGCATGTCCTAATACTAAATGCTAGTGGCTCTTCTTTTCTCTCACTATGAAACAGGTGTATTGGGGAACTCCGATTTCGAATTTTTCAAAATTCAAATTCAGCACAACCCTGATATGAAAAGATGAAGAAGGAAGGGAAGAGACACTAGCATCTAGCAATAACCATGCTTTTAGGAAGGCAGGACTTGCGAGGCCTATGAGACAGCTCAAACTGATACAGAAGCTTTTGCTACGTCTTGTAAACCTCAACTTTTTCCTTCTTAAATTGCCACAAATAATAATTTGCGTATGAATAAGTAGAGTAAAATATGAAATTGAATAACCTGGCTTTTCTTAGCTGCGAGGACTTGTTTGTCGAGTTCTTCGACAGCAGGTTTGAGGAGGGCCATCAGTCCGTCGCACATGTCCGAGCCACCCCCGATGTCAGAAGGACTGCTCGTTCCTGAGCCTGACATTTTTCGGTTATCGAAAGATCTGTAATTTTGCCAAATTAAACATATTGCAGGAGAAAGTAATTTTAGTATATTCATACTGATTAGATACAGTACTTATCAACTAAAATCAAACGAAGTCACATGAAAACTTTATTCTCTAAACGTAAAATTGAGCTTTTCTGGTAAAATCCTTAAATTGAATAAAATTTTAACTTTCATACCCGAATGTAAAGAATGGAAATGTAAATAACTCCTGCTTTTCCGCTATTTGTGTTTCTTTGCAGAAGGCGATCGAATCGAGCCTTCTGCCTCTGCCTCGGAATGCGACTGCGACTCCTGCTTTATGCCCAAATGCTCCATTTTCACCTGTCCGCTCTCACGATCGCGTCTTTTCCTTTTCTTCGGTGGTATGCCTAAAATTGGATAAACTACTCTTCGCAAGAAAAACGACGAAGAAAAATACTGCAACAAAGGATATTTCGTTTAGTTCGTTAGTTAAAAGTTGAAAAGAATTATACTATCGTTTTGGCACTTTGACAATGACAGCTTGGCTTAAAATAGCATTTGGTTTGGTTAATAAATTGTCCATTTATAACGCGGCCTGTCACCTGGTGCAAAGGGCCAATTTCTAGCTACTCTAATAACACTATTTCTTTATTGTTAAAATTGCATTTCTGCAATAACTTTCGATAAACTCGATCACATCCGATTCCCGTCTTTCCAAAAATGCCTCTATGCCAAATATGGCAAGTCCCCTCTCGTGAATACTTTTACGGTTACGTTTCTTTGTCCTCTTTTCACCTTTCCTTTTATTCTTCTTTCACGATGAAGAAAAGAGAAGGAAATAACAAATAAAGGTAGTATATAAAATTAGAGCCTGTCTCTTTCAGTGACTTTTTGAGTTCCATCTTTAAGAAATCCAAAACCCTCACCGTAAGGGAGGTGTCTCTGTTTGAGTGAGTCGAAATCAGCCTCTGCCTCTCGTCTGATCGGTCGAATCGGTAGCTCTTCGGGCAGATCTACGCTTTCTTTCTCTGAAACCAAGTCTTTTATCTGTTAAACAAATAACTAGAAGAAAACCTGCAGTGGAAGCCAAGTAAGGAGTGATTGTGATCGTGCCGTCTACCTGAGTTGCTGAAACAAATCAGTAAAATTCGTCCTTTTCAGTTCAATTCTAAGAATACCAGGTTTAATGGGTTGGCCCTTGCTTCGATCTGCCTGGAAAGATTCGGCCATGAACACGAGAGACTTGTTGGGGGTTAAGCCCTGCGTTACAGAATATTTGCGATCATCTGCAAGCAAGTCATACTTTCTTCTTGAAACAAGGATATTTTCAGATATTAGTAATTCTCAAATTTTTCTTTCAACAATGGAGGCATTTCATGATGCAGATAATTAATCTAAAATAATAAAATTTTAGAGTGGAATCATTCGTACAGGAAAAAACCGAAACTGCGTTACACCAGGAAAAATAATGTATGCAAATTTTGAACTTCAATTTAGCTACTATTTCTTCCTTGTGTAAAATGATTTTCGCGATATCCAGCACAAATGATCGCGCATCATCACTTTCTAGCTTTAGATTTGTGATCAGCGTCGCGAAATGCTCATGTGAGCAAAATCAGCCAAATCGGAAGTAGACATTTCAAATAGCCTCCTCGTTAACATTAAAGAATTTTTCGATTTTACTATCAGAACGACTCCAATCAAACTTTTCAGACTTCAAATTCGTCATCGACGTATTGAAAAGCCTCCGTGGTGCAAAAATCAGAAAATCGGAGGTAGGCAATTCAAAAGTCGTTCTCGTAAAGGAAAGCGCCCTACCCAGTTTCAATTTGGTTTTCTTCAATTGAGTCGTCCCATCGTCGGTGAATTTCAGCTTGTTCAAATCAGAAATCGACACCTGAAATTACAAGTTTCATTATTTCAAAATTGACTGAATTAAATACTCGCCTCGATGGGCTTCCGAATCAGGTAAACTGCATACTCATCTGAGTTTGTATCGTCCATCGAAGCTTCTGAAATTAAATTAAACTAAATTGAAAGAAATAAAATAAGATAAATGAGAGAATTTGCCGCAGTTTTGAAAGTTGACCTAGACATAACGATCAATAATGATGTCTGTGCAGCACAGAAAGGCGCCAAAGAGTGAAAGGTATTGAAAAATCGAGATTTTCACATTTTGATTCTGGGGAAAGTATAAAATTTCAAAGAAAAACTTTATTTTGAGTCTGCAAAACACAGCTCGTCTACAAAAAACACATAATTCTGAGAATGCGATAAAGTAGATACCAGAGGACAGAAGTAGGGCAACAATTGAGCATTTAACAGAGGGTTTTTCTTGGAAAAGAATGGAAGGTAGAGAGATCAGGCTTGGGCCCGTTTGGAAGAGACAGACTGCAGGTCCGACAGCCAGGGGAGCGACAACACATCAGATGCAGTCGGTCTGCAAAACGAAGGGCTATTTCCATGGCAACAATCATTTCGAGAAAAATGATAATGATCACAGAAGATAATCTCTAATACAAAAATATGATGTTTCAGTGAAATTTTGTAATGAACTTTCCAAGGAAAGCTTTTTAAATGTGGTATAACTAAGAAGTGCAGTAATATCGCAGCATGAAGAAACAGTATACCAAGTGAGTGTTGCCTATCTTGTGCCCGTATTCATAAACCCATCGGGAGCCTCTCGATGCATTTATGAATACGGACACTGGCAAGTCGACCTTAAAGGAAATACAGATTGGAATTGAATATTGTTCTGCGATTTGGAATGAAAATTGTGCATTTCAAAGCTTCATCATTTTGAATTTTCGTAAAATTAGGATATTTCGAAAATGGCTGTACTGACCTGTCACGAGGGGAATAGGTCATCATGAAGTGGATGGAACTGATGCACTCCTCGCTCAGGTACAGATGGCTGGAGAAACGGTATGCATGTTCTCTGAAACATTCATATAATCAATCACATTATTTCTAGCAGGGAGGAAGATATAGCACGAGAAAAGTGGAGAGGAAAGACATTTTATGTCATAAGAGGATGAGACACCGTGATGTCTTTCAGAAACTCAATGCTAAGGAAAAGTATACGTGGAAGGAAAAGATTTAAATAATTTAAAATATTAAATATCTTTAGAATTCCACCCTTTTGATTCAATCATTATTATTGTAAAGGTGTGATTGCTCACTTCTGTGACTTGACGATCATGGCATTAGGCTGTGCCTCGATGAACGGCATCTGATCGGTGACGATAATGAACGCAATCACTCCGACTGACCACACGTCTGCCTGCAATGCAGACAACTTGCCAACCATCCATTTGTGAGGAATGAGAAATGCAACCTTGAATGGATCGTAGGGTATTCCGAGGAGAACTTCAGGGCTGCTGTACGACTTGGAACCGCAGAAAGTGTTGCTCAACTGGTCGGGGATCACCTGCAACAAACAAGACATCCTCAGCATTCCCAATACCAATCGGTAGTAACCGAGTAGTTATTACCAGTGGCATGCAAGGGGAAAAACTCAGCCAAATCGAGGGCGGACGCTTCAGAAACCTTCCTTGTGAGTCCTTTTCCAACTTTTTCGAGAATCGTCTTGTCAGACTTTGAAAGTGAACTCAATATATTTCGGAAGGTAAGCAAAACCGTGCCAAAGCGGCTATGAAAAATAAGAATAGCGAAATATTGTGTTTGGCGGGTTTGTACTTGACTTGTAGTGCTTTCTTAATCATCCTTACATTGGTGCAGAATCCGAAGTCCCCGATCTTGACTCGATCCTTGCAGAGAACGAGGTTCTCGAGTTTGAGGTCGCGATGTGCCACTCTCTTCCTGTGCATATAGTTCACCCCACTCACGATCTGATGCATCCACACTCGCGCCTTATTCTCAGGAACTGGTCCGTGCGCCTCAAAATCATCTTTAGAAAAACCAGCGTTCATTCGCTTTCGTTATAATAAGAATGTTCAAATGATTTGTAAATGTCACAAGAAGCATAGTTGAAAATGAAAAAAGTGCAAATTATACCAGGACGTCACTAAAAAATTATCGAAAACAAACCAACCTGCACGTAGTGAAGCACATCGGTCTCGCCGCACTCCATGGACAGGAACACGTGATTCGCACTCGTGTAGTGCCCGAGAACGCGGATCTGGACAATGAAATTTATGTTTTGCAATGAACTTGTAGATTTATGGTCGTCTTTTTTCAATTTTTATCCCCATTCACCAAACTGTCGTGGGCGAGATTCTTCCACAGATCGATTTCCCTCGGCAGAAACTTGTCTTTGAACTCCTTCGTCACTTTGTTCGTATTGATAATCTTGATTGCGATCTGCAAAAACATTTTTAAATTGGATTTTGATATAACGATGCGCCATCAATTCTACTTTAATGATTTAATTTTAGCAATGAAAAGAAAGCGGATACAAAGAGCTAGAAAACGTCTAAAGACAGGAGAAATACGATAATCATTCATCTAGAGTGGTGACCAAAAGTTTTGACTATTATAATTACCTATACAGCTTTTTATGTTCAATTATCGTGGACTAATTCGAATGGAACTCCGCAAAATTCGCAATTCAGTGGGATAAATGTGTGCAAAATTATATCAGATTAGTTCACAATTACTGAACCTATCAGGCTGCATTTATCATCATTGCTGTCGTGGGCATTCAATTAGTTAATGGAAATGAAAAATCAATCATTTTCTATTTTTCTATACGTGCAACAATAAGGAAGTATGCATATCAAACTTGTTCATTGGCTCACGCATTCTTTCTTTCGCAGAGTCCATAAAGTGATGTGTATGTCCGAATGCACTTATTTATTTTTGAGCGTGAAGAAAAATGCGTCATCTTTCGTTTTCATCAAGTAATCGAAAGTTGACAATATAAACTTTCGATAGTCACTGTAAGTAGGCCACAGAACTTTATACTGTTCTTTATCTCAAATCTCAGCCAACCTGCTCTCCATTAGCGTCGAGTGCAGTGACGACCTTAGAGTACCTGCCGCTGCCCAGTTTGCGGCTGTTCGCCAGGTCGATTCCCTTGTCCTTGAACATCTTCGCCAGTGCCTTATTGTCCATTTTCTGATCCTGAAAATGCGTTTCTTTGACAAAGCCGTTATTCATGTTGACCGTACCTGACTTGGAGTGTCGTTGGCACTTGGCTGGGGAGGAACAGGGGTGAGGCTGGGATAGAGGGGCTTGACAGATGGAGCGGAGGGAACGGAGATGGACAGAGGCACATCGGCAAGTGCAGAGACAGGAGATGGAGTGCTGTAGCGAGAACGTCTCGTCACTGTCGCATTCGGCACGTTCTGGCTGTTTGGTAGAGGACGCTTCTCGATCTTCCTGTTCGGCTGGTCTTCTTGATCGGCTTCTTCCGAGCTACTGAATAAATGACGTTTCAAACTAGGTTTTTTTTTAATGAATTACCAGACATCTCTGGCATTTTTCACCGTAAAGAAGAATATGAAAAGCGCGTCTCTTCTTCATGCTCTTGTAGCAAAACTAGCAAATGAAAGTCAGTTATACACGAGATTTTTCATTAACAATCACGATTCGCATTACCTTTGATATGTACTGAATTTGCGCGCTACTTGATTATTAGACGTAGGGAAAGTCAAAAATAATTATTTTAATGTGTCATTTTTCTATTGAATTTGCCATCTAGAAAATACAGATGCGCGGTGATCATCTAAGGAAAGCCAAATTTAACCGTCAGAACGAAGAAAACTTAAAATTTAGCATTGGCTTAAAAATTTATGGCGAAAAGCCACATCTAGGTGATTGGCACTGAACTTTCTAGATTATATAATTTTTAAATTTCATCTTCTAGATGTAAATCTGAGAAATAACAACGAAATCCTTACAAAATTCGTGAGAAATAATTAAAATCAATTTTCTCACCTTTCTTTGGAAGTAATGACCCTCTTCTTGACGTGGAGGATAGTATCTTTGTTTCCGTCTCTGCTCCTCCCCTTGTCATGTCCACTGTTGCCGTACATCTGCATCTGTACCTCCCTGTCAACCCCTGCCCTACTTTGTCTCAGCTCCATCTGCTGCATCTGTTCGTGTTGCTGTTCACGCATCACATTGTTGAAGTCCACGTATCCCGAAGGCAGTGGCACAGTTGGCAGAGTCGGTGGAGTGTAGCTCGTGTGCATCAGATTCGCGTCGTAGTGGACGGGCTGCAACAAAACTCACCATTTTCCCTGCCAAGTTTTATTAATTCGAGACTATCTCACAAGGAAAGTGCACAAATCGGAACCACAGATCCTATTGAAACTTTCCAAACAGGGGTTTTCCAAGGATGGTAATCACGATAGTGAAGTTAAAAGAAGGGCAATTTTGAAATGACGGGATGATGCGAGGACGTGCGCTATAGTCAGGGACAGGCGAGAGAAGGAAAGTAGGGATAAATAGTGCGAGAAAAGATAGGTTTCGTCGTCTTGTCAAATAGCAGTTGTCATTTCGCATGGCTTGAGATTTCCAAACAGCTATTTCTTACCTCGTAGTAAGGCATGCTGGGAGGAGCAGACGGAGGCGAGTGCATGCAGACAGTCGAGGTGGTCTGGTCGCACAGATGTCCGCATCCGTGTTCGTCAACATAGCCGTAATTCGGAGTCGGCGGTCTGTCTAAAATGTGGATAGGTAAGTTCTGGGGGCCTCCCGTTTGACCCACCCAAATCTACCTATGCCCACTTGTCTGGACTATACACTTTTCCCTTATCTACCTTCCCTATTCTCTCCTAAAAAAGTGGGTGAGGGTAATCGAAATAAAAGACCGTTTTGGGATTTCTAATTGTTTTTTTTATCAAAATTGTGCAGTCTTTAATGATTCTTATTGAAGATTTTGGCTAACTTTGACTGGGACAGCCTCCAACATAGGGATGAGGAGAGTGGAAGTCGGATGGGTTATAGGGCGGGCAGATTCCATAGGGAGAAACGGACAGGGGATGAGTCATCGCCAGGCGCGGGTGGCAGAAGCAGTGCGGACCTGCAAAGACTTGATTTCACATCATCTTCTTCCTTCCAGTCAGTTACCGCATTTCTTGTACCAGTCCTCGGCCGGGTTGTGATTCTCCGCGTCGGCGCTGTCAGCCGAGTCGAAACTGCGTCGATCCATCGTGCAGAATGCAGGGCCGCTTCAGTGCTTCAGAAGATCACGCTGCTCGCCTTCTTCCCTCGATGACTCTGCCTAGTCCGTCTTCGTCGTTGTGTGGCTGTTGCAGCTTGCAGTTGACCGATGATTCGACCTCTCTCGACGACAGAAAGTCGGGAAACAAACTGTACGTTGACTCGCCCCATTCGCTGCAAACCACAATTCTAATTTCACGGAAAAAATAATAAAATGCAAATTGACGATTTTGGGAATAAGAAGACGAAAAATCGATCGGGATCGGAAAAAGAGACGTGAACGAGCGTGCACTGCAACTGGAAACGCCGGTTGAAAAATGAGCTTTTCATCGAAGATCGTGAAATTCAACTGCTTCTTTTATATTTCATCCTTTTGTGAATTTGAGGTGATTTTCATAAAAGAGAATTTTACAAATTCATATTTCTCTATGTACTAGATAAATTTTAAAATTATTTTTTATTTTGTGGATCTTGAATAGGAGAATAAAGTAAGCGTACAGAGAAAATGTTTAAAAATTGTTTTTGACGGGAAAAAGTTATTCGAAATTACCCTATATACCCGTATTACATTTACAAGTTTAATATGAGTTAACGTTGGAGCTTTCCATGAAATCTTGTAGCTCGTCAAGTTGATCAACGTTTGTTCCAGAACTTATTCTCGAATGTGCACACACAGGGAGCTACGAATTTTTGAAATTACCTGCCAAACTGCACTTTGCAATAGTTGGTCATTAAACTTTAAAAAAATCGTATTTACAACCCAATTTACCTTTATGCTAAAAAATTTATTTCGTAACGCGCTTGGGATCCCCATGCATGATAAACCGTAGTTTATACCCTGAACCTAATAAATAGCAAAATGTAATTTTTTAGATTAGAAAATCACGGCAATTAGCCAACTAACAAAATATTTCTAAATTTCTAATACTTTCGGAGCATTATGCAATCCTTGTATTTTAGGCATCAAATATTTGTTCGAAAGATCAAGCAACTCGGCTTGTGGCTCTGATTGACAGGCATCCAAACTTCACTAATTTGGCCAAACAAGTCATCTTTTCTTCGAATTAAGCATAGAAGATAATTTGCCTAAGTTTAGCTAATAGTGATATTGACGCCCCAGGAAAGAAATGACATAGTCCAATGGATCATCGAAAACAATTCCTTGGCCATCTTGGGGCTGACTTTCCAGAAGAATCTCGTCAGTTCATGCAATTCATTATAAAAGAGAAATCAATCAGTTATTTCAGGCGAATATTCTTAATCCCGATATCAACATGAAAATAACTCAGTTCTCATTCGAACTGGCAGGAATGCAGCTCGAAACGCTTTTCAATCCAATATAAGGATTCGATCTCAACTCATTTTAATAAAGTTTCGAATTTCTTTCGTAATTCAAAATCTAACTTAAAAAGAATTTTATTATTTCGTTTGCAACAGCATAATCTCAGCGAAAATTGTGCCTATCCGAGTCAATCCGGACGGTTATCAGCACTTTTTTGCCGACCAATGCCAGTCCGCTCAAATCCGTGTTAGTCGGTAATTTTTATCTGGTAAAACTGCCGACATCCGTCCGAATTGACTCGGATAGGCACAATTTTCGCTGAGATTGAGAGAGATGAAAGAAATATGACTTTACAAATCTTATCCTTGGGGAACGTCCTGCATTACCTTAACTGTGGACAGAAAAAGAACTGCTCTTGTCACTCGTTTTTTTCGCTATTTTTTTTTACTTTCCTCACTATTTTCAAAGGGTAAGATTTATAAGCCTGTGGAACCTAATTTTAACCGATTTTTAAAACCGTCGGTACTTTTCTTGATTTCTCACTTTAAATAGTTTTTTTTTCTCATTCATTCTTCTACCAGTCTCAAGACCAGAATTTCATGAGTTTTTCAATAGATTTTCGCAAGTTTACGATAAATCGGGATGTTTTTGATCTTACCTTTCTGTTTTGAAACGACCCTCCGATGAGGAAAAACCTTTCCTCTTTCTTTGCCTTCATCACTTTTATCGACACGAAAAGTGATCATTTGAATATTCTCCCCTTTCATTTTTCGCTATGTATTTTCGAAATTCGCTATTTTTCGCTTCATTACTCATTTTGTTTGAGCCGACAGCGTTCACTGGAAAATGGAACCGACTCGCGAGCAATCGACTGAGCGAATTGACGGGGCTGATGAAGTGAGCTATAGTTAGGGATAGGGGAGAGTGAGGAAGCGTGGAAAGGATAGTTCACGTCCAGGGATATTGGCGGTGCAGTAAAATGGTGCGGCGCACCGTACTGCACCGCAAATATCCCTGCTCGCGTCCTCACGTCAAAAGGCTAATTAACTTTTTTATTCTTCAATTTTATAGAAGAGATGACCTAGCGCAGTGGTTATGTGTCACTGTCTAGAACAGGGTCTCAGGTTCGCCCCTATCTCGATCCAAATCAAGGGGTTTAAGAAATGTTGGTAGTGGATAAAATCACGAAAAAATAGCCTAAAATCCCTCGACTGTTGCACACAACAAGTCTGTCTTCGGGACGGGCCACTAGTCCTGTGTGGCTAGGATAGACCGACTGTCTCATTACAGAGGGTAGCCGACCCCACTCAGTGTGAACAATAAGGCTAGGAATTTATATTTTAACAAATATAAATATTTAAGTTTTCAGGGTGTGTGTGTGTGTGTGTGATTGTGTGGCGGGAAGCGAAGTTCGTCTACCTCCTCGTGGTGCTTCCTGGATGTCCCTCAAAGGATAACTGAACGACGAACAACAACCTGATCTACATTTATTAATCTCACCTTTCTCTCTCGAAATAAACGTTGAAAATATTCTCAAATTGAATAAATTTCATTATAACAATTTCATGAAAAAAATGAAAATTTTGGCGACGTTTTCTTCCTTGACTTTATCCGCACAGAGTGGGCGGAGCTTGCGATCTCTACATTTTACTAATATGCAAGCACTGAAATTGGAAGAGGAAGGATGGAATAGTGATGTTTTCTCTCATTGTCGGCCGGTAATGAAGGATGCATATCGTGACACCAATAAAGAAGTGAAAACCGTCATTTTGGTAGCTTGAATCTAGGCGATTTTATGGATTGTTCATGCAATTGCATCATTTCATCTATCCTCTTTTTATTGTCCCAAGATATCGTAATCATTTCACATTCTTTCTCCCTCTTTCTCCTGCTCATTGAATTGTCATTTCATACTCACTGAAGAAAAATTGTAAATTCAAGATACAAAATTAGATTACATCACATCGATCAAACTCACATAATCATTTCATCGCGTTTCATTCCAAAGTCATTATTTCGCCCGCGTTTCAGTAGGAAGGTCGAGGGTAAGAAGATGAGAGCAGCCATAACGCCGCCATCGAATTCCCGATGAACTCGTCAAACACTTCGTCAAGACTCTTTGAGAAACGTGGAGAAGAGATTGAAGCTGTGAAAAACAGAATCGGCCTCTTGTAAAACCCGCTCTCCACACTCACACCAACTTGTAAAACCCACTCAGTTCTATATAATCAAGGATCGTCTGTGCAGAAATTTGATTCTTACAAGGGCATGTCTTAAGCGTTACCTAGGTTTGGATGCCATGCGCTCTCCAAATAGCCCATTGTGATGGAATTTGTTGATAATGAATGATCGTTGGCATTGCAGACAGTCTTCGAATCGGCGTGACACGACATGGTGCTGGAAAACGTGGTTCTCAGCCCTTCGAACTCAGTGACGTACATGCCGACGGGGATGAAGCAGCTGGCCGAG
This sequence comes from Diploscapter coronatus, assembly GCA_964036155.1. Classification (NCBI taxonomy): domain Eukaryota; kingdom Metazoa; phylum Nematoda; class Chromadorea; order Rhabditida; family Rhabditidae; genus Diploscapter; species Diploscapter coronatus. Next base: position 19,657,331 of record OZ038423.1, on the reverse strand, counting down.
GTGTCGATCGAGAACAACGAGGCCACGCCCATCGTCTTCAAGTGGAAGTCCACCAGACCCGGAATGTACAAAATGCGCCCAGTATGTGTTGGGGAAAGTGATAAATAAGCAGTTCGAGGAAATTTAACACATGAGCAGGAATGAGGAAAAATGAATTCGAATCTTCAGAAATGACAAATTTCGTCATTTCTGATAATAATGTGAAACAAAAAGAAGCTTAGAAGTTATTCCCAACTTTATCATGATCTGTAAAGGAATCAGGCTATTTTAAAAGCTGATCTTCACTAGATTCGATCAGAATGAAGATAACTTTCCTATGCAAAGAAAGAAAAACGTCTGTTTCAGGTGTACGGCCTCGTGCGACCGAACGAGAAAAAGACGATCCGACTGATATTCAAAGGACTGGGCGACAAGAAATGTCCCACGAAGGATCACTACACCTGTGTGCTCGTAGCGACCACCTCCAGCAACGTCCGTCCTGAGTTCGTCTGGAAGCAGCACAGATGTCGGGCACAAATGGCCGAGTCCTCCATCACCAAGCGGATCCTCAAGGTTGGCATGCATATTGTGTATGGAGTAAGGATCACGAGAAAAACTGATCTTCGCAACATATCTTCTAAAAAAGTTCATTGTTCATGTTGAATATTGGAAAATGCAAGAATATGCGAATGTTTGCAGATCCTGTTTGTGGGCGTGAATGACGCGGCGGACAAGGAGAAGAAGATGGATATCGAACAACCTGCGATGGTAATCGACAAGTCGCAGAACGTCAATGGGAACATTCTGATACAGATGGGTGGGGGAGGACAAAGCATCAACCAGGTTTGAACTACTCTCTATTGGGCGGCCGCCTCGTCTATTAATTAGCTATCAATAATTACTTAAATTTTATTTATAAATATTTATTTAAATTATACTTAAATCTTGAAAAAAACATTCTAAGAATTTTCAGTATGTTTTAAAGAAATTAACTTTTTGAGATGTTAGTACAATAGTAGCTCGGTATCTGACTACCTAAAATAGCTAAATATTTTAGTTGAAGTGATGATACTTTTCATGTAAAGAAAGTTTATTATACGCCAAAATTAGCATATTTTAATTGCAGGTCAACGAAGCTCTGCGAAAAGTGGAAACCTCATCTCGTTTTGATGATTTGGCCGAGAGTGATGGCAGAAACTTCATTGATGATCGCACGGAGGTGATTATTTGAAATGTAAAAATAATATATGCTTCAAACAATTCGAAACCAATTAGTTCATTTTCACTATGCTAACTAGTCTTGTATCACTTCCTAATCAGGGGTGCAAGTTTAGACCCCGAATAAAACCTGTTTGGGTCTATATTTTCCTAAAATCAAATGATTTTCATATCCTCATTATATTATAACTTCTGTGTCACTAAGATATTTCAACATTTATTAGCCTGAAATATCATATAAGCCCAGTATCATTCTATCTCTATAGGTCTTACTACATCTATCATAGAATCATATAATGTAACCTTCTATTTCTACTAACTTCTACTAGAACTTATCCTAACCTTATCAAACAAATAAATATGTTAAAATAACCTCCGCACTACATAATTATATCTTATTTTATTTTCCAAATATTTGAAAACATAATATATGCCTAGAAAATACTCACCAGAAAGTGGTTCAAATCATACGTTTTTATGGTTCTCCCATCGAGTAGAATAGAAGTTTAGTTGAAAGTTTTTTTTCTCGAAATAATGCTTCTGAAGAGGCTTATTCAACGAAAATACTCGTTAAAATTCGTAGGTCACTCTGTATTTCTGACTATGAAATGCTGACAAAACATGAATTTACGAATATCAATTTATTTAATTTTATATTTCAGGAGCGCGACAAAGATTCCTCGACGTTGACGATTGGCGTGAATATATGTTGTTGCTGTCGGTTTTTCTTATGCTTTAAAAAATAAATAATTTTTCCCCTCGAATTGTTAAATTGTTTCTTTCTCAGTGCTTTGAGTAGGGTCCCCAAGTGTATTTTGGGATTAAAAGTATAGTGGTCGAGTTGGGTATGAAAACGTCCATGATAAGTACCTTAGACGATAGCAATAATAAAAAAATTTTAATATTTAAGAGTGGATGTCAGGAAAAATCAAAGTCATAAGGAAGGGGTGCGGAACAGGAGTCCGTCAATTTGGCTGATATTCACATTTGTTGTTCAGTTTTTCACTCTGATCATCATAATGTGGTTTATTTTTCATAAAAATTATCGTATGTAGGATTACGGTAGCTTGAAGTTTTGACATCCGATCTCGGAAAAAAATTCATAGCTCCCTGTGTGTGCACATTCTAGAATAAGTTCTCGAGAAAAAGTTGATCCAACTTGAAGAGCTCTACATGATTCTATGAAAAATTCCAGCGTTAACTCACATTTCATTTGTAACACACAGTGCGACTATATTGGGTAACTCCAGGTTACTTTTTCTCATCAAAATGAATTTGAAAAAAATTTCCTTGTTATTTTTACATTCTTCTACTACTCAATTAGAAGAACGCTTTGAAACGGCATAACCCTAGAAAATCTTCTCACCCTAGCTCTACAACACTAGCCTTGATGGCGTTATCATGAATTAGGTTTACAAAAAATCACCTATAGCCTTAGATCAGGAATTAAAAAATGGTTGAGATGAAATTCATTACATCGGAGTTAGAATAACTTCATTTCAGACTATCTTTGCATATATCACGCTCGGATTTATTGACCAGAGGTGTTCAGAATTTCAATTCGGAATAATTTGGAATCGAGATTCCCGTTCCGACATCTCAGTATTGACTTTCCATCATTCATTTTATGAAGTCGAGGTTTATAAGCGTCTGCATGAGGAAAACAAGATCATAGTCCTATCATTTGTAAACTTCAATGCAACTTCAGAAACTCTTCTAGCATTTTGTATCTTAAAGTTATTTATTCGATTAGATTTCGCGATTAATTGATTTTTTCGTGAATAAGCAATAAGCTTGCAATACTTGCAAAGATGAATGATGCACATCGAATACTGCAATCTGATTGCATCATGCATCAATCAGATGTGATTCAGCCCTGCAGATCTGGAAGTGTTATGTGCTGGAGTGTTTGTAGTCGCATAAACGTATTGCTTTGTGAGAGTCGTATTGAATCATTCTTCCTCTTCCTTCTTTGGTCTGTGATACATCGTTCTTCTTCTATCTTCTAGCTAGCCTATTCTTTCTACCTCCTTTTTATCGATGATATGATTTCATTAAATTCGATTTTCTCTAACTTACTCTTATTTTATGCAGCACCCTACATTCAAAATGGTAGTTTTCTCATAGAGAAATTTTCGAAACACATTTTAGCTTTAGTGTACGCACAATACAATGATTTGTGCTATTCGCCTTGGTACTTCAACAATCCAAGACCTGCTCCAATGTTAGTTTTTCTTTTAATGTTCTATTTTCTGAATGTTAAGGAAATGCCCGCCGGGTAACTTCTTCATAATATATCAATGCTGCAACCCACCCTGGGAAGGACAATGCTGTTGGTCAATTCGAGCTGAACTTATGTACTCCCTTTCCTCAGTATTTCTAATTTAAAATGATCGACAATTTCAGATATGTTTTAGTTGCTATTGTTTTGGTTCTGATAATACTTTGTCTGTGTTGTATAGGTGAGTTATGGAAAACAAAGAATCAAATATTTATCTAATCCAGATACATTCTGAGTTTCAATTTTAAAAAAAAGAAGTAAACTTTCGGAATCGAGGTCAACTTTTCATAAACTCCGAATCGCAACCCAAACTTCTTTATCTAAACTAGAGTAGAGACGAAGTTGACTTAAAAAAGCATAGTAGAAATTAGCCCTCAATTTTCTTCGGAGTCAGAATCGGGAGTGACCTTCGAAAATCTATCTCACTCCTGATCTAAGCTGATAAAATTCAATGTTCAGCGGCGTTTTGCATATCACGAGGTCTACGAGAAGAGAAACCTGACAAGACGCAAACATATGACATTGGAACGCAGGCAAAGATGACGGAGGCTAGAGGAACACAAATGAGCACGGAGAGTGTGAATGGAAGTACGAATATGCAGAGATTGAGAAGGACTGTGGAAATGGGTGAATTGGAGGATGCAAATTGGGAAAGCAGAGACAGCAGGAGGATGCCGCTCAGTTTGCCACCAAATCACAGACAATTCGATGGATACTACTGATCTTAGCTGATTTATCGAGATTCCGAACAATCGACAATAAATCCTTCAATACTCCATTTAGCCAGTTGTCCATGCCTCTTGCCCCTTCCCTTTTCCAGCTCTTGGTTGGACCAACATTCTCTAACCCTTTCATCTCCCTCCACTCCATGCTCTCTCACTTTATTCCACTTTGTTGCTCCCCCAATCTCGCAGCTTTAAGCCTTCCATTCATAAGCAAAGCATTTTAGGATTTTAGATACCCATTTCTATATTCCATATTCGGCTCGATTTACTAGCTTTGATGGTTTATATGAGAGGAACAAAGAGCAGGGTGATTTAATATTTCTGTGAAACAAGTGGGAAAATGGCTGCCCGATGAAGGAGCAGAGGAATGTGTTGATAAGTGGAGTGCCGAGAGAGTGGGTGACTGGATGAGTTTGATGGAATAAGCCTGAATGTCTATTTTTCAGTATGTCTGTCTGTGTTATCTGTGTCTATCTGTCTTCCACTTCCCTTCTTTGCTCTACTCAATTCCCCTCGGAGTCATTCAGTTCTCTTCTGTTCTCGCGGTCCTTTTCTGTCTGTCTTTCTGCCGTTTTCCCCCAGTCCTTGCAATTCCCGCTTTATGTCCCACCAGTTTCATTAGTCTCATTTGGTCTGTTTCTGTATCCATATATGACAACAAATCCCCCTCGTTTAAGCCTTGTACAATCCATCACATATCTGTTTGTCCAACTGTTGTTCATCTACTTGTCTCTTTCATCTCTGCGCCGGCCGTCAGTTGCAGGTCTAGTCATAACATTTGCGTTCAGAACCTTGCATATTCATAATGCACTCGCAACTATTTCCCTCCAGGACATTTATTATAAGTTGATCAGATTCATATTTCAGAAATATGGCCTCATCTTTATCATCGTCTCGAGGTCGAGAACGAAGCCGCGAAAAGGATCCCAAAGAGCATCGTCAATTCGCGTTTGGTTCCTCGACTCCTCGCGATCTCTCGCACCTGAGCAAGGTCCATATTTTCACGCTCGATTGCCCCTCAGTTGTGACTGCTCTGCTACGTCGTTTGACGACGCATTCCAAAGTCTAACAAGATCTTCTTCAGTCTAGCTCCTTCTTTTTCCTCATTCCTTCACCCGCTTGTTCTTGTCCATCTAATTGTGAATAGAATGAGCTCTTTGTCAGTTCCCAGTTCAACTGGCCATTTCATTCAACTCCTTCTCAATCTCATTCTCTTCCATTCTTACTTATTCTTGCATTTTTCCTTGCCAAGCGGGCATTTATGGAGTCGAAATTGTACACTAGAGACTCCTGCTTCCTGCAACGTTGCGAGAAAATATGACAGAATAGGAGTAAGAAAAGAGGCAAAGAAATGAATAAAGCCGATTTTGACTTTTCCACGGCCATTTATGGAGATATTTACTTGGATCTGATCATGGAAAATAGCAATAAGCTAATAGGTCAGAGATCACGATCATGCCGAGATTTAGATACCGCCACAACTTAGGAAGTATGATGCAAAGCCTGAGATCGACAGGACAGAAACACCCTTGAGAGTCTACATTCAAAAGGCTCGATCTCTGACCAGGGAAAAGAACAACACTGCAGGTAGTTAATTCTGTTACTTTTGCGCAGAGCTGTTTGCGGTGCAGTAGAATGGCGCATCGCGCCGCAAGAAAAGAATTTCAAAGACAACGATCTGTTTATTCTCTTCTGTATGTAGTTGAATTTGATATAATTTACGTATCTCTGAGCAATCCAAGGTTACAACCCATTCTGCCTTCGCCTCTGCGCAGCTGGTTCCTGCAGCGGATGAGAATGAGCAATTCTGTCCCTTTTCGTTTTTCGTTTTGCGGTTTTCAAGCAGAAAAAGCATTTTATTTTGAAGGAGAAAGTGCGCGATACGAAATAATTGCTCTGGGCATTAACGGCTCTGCGAGCGAAAAGAAAAAATTGTGGCGAAAGACGGACACAGGGATGTCAGCAACACACAGCACAGGAAAAAGCATCGTTCGTAGATTACGAAAATAGACAATTTTGAGGCGAATTGGTTGGATCTACGTGATACATTAAAGCATAAATTCCAGGTTCATTCTCAGGGTCGACCTATGAAACAACGCCTCGACAACCTGCCAGGCATTGGGCCTTCGGCTCTTCCACACCCAGGCATTTAGCCCATCTCGAGAAAATACCTATCAGCCAGCGAGTTTATGATGCAAAATTACCCAAGAAAAGCACTACTTCTCCGGAATTCAAAAGCTCCGAAAAGAAAATGCGAAGTCATACAAGTAAGAACGAAATTTACTCGAAAAGTAACAATTAACACTTTTTAGCTCCTCCAAATAATCGACAGCCTATGATATCGCCTAAAAAGGCCAAAAAACGAGTTGATAAAGATGAAATTTCATCAGAACCTGATTTTATTCAAGATAGAGAAGAATTCATTGCGGAGATTAGAAAGAAGCAGGCAGAAATACAGGAGAGCAAAAAGATAAATGGTTGGTTACAGTTATAAGATTGTACTTTTTGAAATCAAGTATCTTTTCAGAAGTAAAGCCTGTCCAAGCTGAGAATAAGAATAAGCAAGAAAGAATAGCAACGGAAGAAAGCGAAGCGAGGCAGAATCATGCCGTTGGTTAGTAAAACTCGCGGATAATTCCTGCAGAGAGCGATAGTCGATTAAAATCAGCTGAGTTTAGGATTTTAACATCGAGTAATGGAAATTTGATTATTAAGATATATAGATCCAAATAACGATAACAATCGATATCGACTCTCATTTCCCTGTAGATAGTTTATCCGAAGATGAAGCAGTAACAAGATTCAGAAGTTTCTGCACCTATTGGTCACGAAAGAGCCGCAATAAATATTCATGAAGAAGGAGAAGAGATGGCGGCTGAGAATTTGAAGCAGGAAGGAAATCAGGTCGAGTAATAAAAATTAAAATGCAAAGTATTATGAAATTGCAGCAACTGATATCTGAATTGGCTGATGAATTCGAAGATGATGAAGGTGGAGATAAGCCGAAACGGAAAGAGACACTTGTTAAGAATTTGCTAAGAAAAGTGGAGGGAGCTGTGGAGGAAAGTCTGCCTGAGGCTACCGAGGTTAGGACGACTAGTTTTCTCGTGTTAGAAATCAAAATTTTTAATAACTTGTGTCGCAATTGTAAATTTTAAGCTCAGATTAGTATTCTGAACTTCAAATATTCTTTATTGTCCCTCGCTGACTCTTCTTTCTCTATACCCTAACCTCTCTTCACGCATAGCCGTGACGCGCATTTTTCGCAAGGCCATTTTCAACACACGAACTGTCACTTAATTTGACCGATACAATATCATTTCGGGAACAATAAAGAATATCTCGGATTATACCAGAATTTTTAATTTTATTAAACACTTCTTGCAGATATTGAATGACGTGCAACAAACAGCCCGAGCGACTGTAGTTGACGTGGAGAAAAATGTCTCCGAACTCTTAAATCGAGCCTCCCAAGTTTTCGACGATTCTACCAAACAACCCGAGTGATTTTAATCTTCATCTTCCCTAGATTTTTCATAATATTGAAAAATCGAAATGTCTTGCCATTTCCTTTATCTGGTTATGATCTCATTAATAGAATCTTTCAAGTAATTATTCCTTATCGAATTTATGAAATTTATCTGAGTCGAATAGTACAATAAACCTGGTTCACAATTTAAATCGAACTGACTGAAATTGTTTCCTGCAGCTCATGAGTTTTAGACTAGAAAATGCTATAACACTATCCAATAGAAAATTTTGATTAAATCTCTGCTATAATTAAAACTAGAGAAAGGCACTCTTTGGATATTTTTAGATATTGAGAAATTAACAAAAAATGTCGAAGACATTAATTAGGGTCCCCAAGCAGATATTTCGAATTGGTGTCGGTGGAAGAATGTCAACAGATTGGTAAATAAATGCCATTTTGAAGAAAAAAATATTTCCTAATCGAAAAAATTACGGCCTGGTTTTTGGTGCATAACTGTTTTATAAAGTTTATCGTCGATCTAGACTGGTCTTTTATGATGGCATTTTGGATTTGAAGGGTACTTCCTTCTCAAATTTTTGGTTTCAAACTATCATGTTTCTACCACAAACACATTTTTGCAAGAGAGTAGAGCTTGGGGACTCTGGAAATTAATCTTAATCTACCGGGCATTCACTCATAATTTACCTATTTTTAATCACTTTCTTTAAAAATATTATCGAAAACGGTCAACGGATATCCATTTAGGTGACTGAGGGAAATATGAAAATGCATGGTTTACCCCTTCTTCTTTTATGGGTGGTCCTGGACATACAGATGGCGGCATCATTTCTGAGTTTAGCCGCAAAAAATAGAAATTTTATTTCATGATTTTTGGTTAAATGGGGTGTGCGAAATATGCAGAATTTTGTGCTGATTCCGAATCTGAAAACCGTTTTGGTTTGCGTTGATTCGAAGCAAGCTATAACCGAAAACCGCAGACTTAATGTTAAGGAAAAGCTTAGGAAATTTACCTCGCCACGATATGCCCAGCTATTCATAAAAAGAAAAGGGGTAAAACCATACATTTTCACATTTCTCCCACTCACCTAATTTGATACCTGTTGACGGTTTTCGAAAATATCTTTTTAAGAAAGAAAGTTACTCAAAAAATAAATGGGAAAATTATGAATAAACATCCTGTATATTATTAGCACTCTTGATTAATTTGTTTAGAAATGATAAAGATACGAGTAGCACAACCTGTTTCGAATTATGTAATACCTCGAAATATGAGAAAGCAGAATTAAAGTGAATTTCGAATTTTGGAAATTATGATTTTTGATTAAGAGTCATTTGCAATTTGTACATAATTAGTTGAAGGAATGGAATATTACATGGAAAAGTGAAGATTTGGCAGAATAGAACTGACTCGATTCACCCACAAATTGCTGCAATTTGAATGGAAAACACGGCCTCCGTACTCGGTCATGTTTGATGACGCGTCGCAACTACAGATTCCGCATTTTCTGAAATAAGACTATAAGATGCTGTCTAAAAATAAAAACAAAAACCTTAAAATTCAGACTTTGAAAATGCTAACAATTTTTCAACAGCTTTTAAGAAAAATTTAGGAAACGGTCTTTGCGCACAAAAATTTCTGATGTGCAACAATATACACCCAGAATTTTAAGAACGAATGCAAAGGCATACAAACTGCCGTAATATGCCATTTTGAGTACTGTTGGAAATGGTTTTCGACGTCCGATTACTCGATAAAAATGAAAACAACGCATTTTTAAAGCACAAAACGAATAAGTGCGCATTGCACTTTATTATTTTCGCGTGTAAAAATGTGCATTTTTTATTTTCATCAGGTAGTCGAAATTCGATAATAACCACAAATTTAAAACTTCTCGGTATTATTAAAAGTTATCATTAAATTGTTTTTAAAAATACAGCATGCCTGATTTGTGGGATTGCATAAATTTTACCTTCCGAAATAGATGGAATTCTGCTGATCCAAACGGTCTTCTTCCTCGTTTATCTCATCAATCACTTTGCGGAATCGTCTGTGCGCCTTCTCAATTCGATCCAATCCATCAGCCAGTCTCGAGTCCTTCTTCAGCGTCATTTCTCCTGCTGATTGTTCTATCCTTCTTGCGATTTGATAAGCACTCTCAAGGCATCTGAAAAGAAAAAATAGAAAATGAGTAAATGTTAAAATACATCTAGGTAGATGAGGCGAGAATAATTTTCTGCTTCTTTCAAGCACGAACATCATTAAATTGGTAGGAATTATGAAATCAAGATACTGTCTTGGTTTTGAGAAGATTTCCCAATTCGTACAAATTGCATTGGTGCATTATACGACTTGTGATATGATCATTTTTCGGTAGTATTATTGGCATAGGTAATAGTAACAATAGTAGCCAAGAAAAAGATTTGGAAGCTTTACTAATGCGCTAAAATTGACGACTAAATTTCATGAGAAAGGAAGAGCAATGCGCACTTTTGTCGTAGATGTGGGATAGCCGGTTGAAAATCCGAATTTTTGTGAGTCCTTTCTTTCGGGTTTTTAAACTTCTTTATTACCACTACCTCACTATCATAAGAAATTGGCATATGCAATCTTCTTATCTAAATTTGGCTCAAAATGCATAGAATTTGCTCGTTATCTGACTACGGAACCTTCTCCTAAACAAGACAGTATCTAATTTCAAACAGGTAAATGTTTTGAATAACACCCACTAGCAGCTAGTAGATTTTATTCAATTGACAAGATGATAAACCATAATTTTATGAAGAGAAAATAATATTCTACCTGAAATAAATAGCGCCCTTCTCCGTCTGTGCTAGTTCTTCCAGGGCACCGTCGCTTGCATTCAAAAATATTGCAGTTGCTTCCTGGAAATAAAGAAACTTTTTAGTTTAGTCTAGAAGAAAATAAACTTACAGCATACAGTTCAGCGACAGCCCCGATGGCCTGTCTCCAGCACTCGAGTGTCGCTTCATCCACATTCTTACATTCTTCCTTCTCACCTTCCTTCGTTTGTTCACTTGCAGCCATTTGAGGCGATTTCTCCTGCTCTTTAGTTGGAGTGACAGGCTTGCCCCAATCGATTCCAATCAGATCATTCGCTGCAGAAGTCGAAGGAGCTGTCGATGTTGTGGGAGAGGACTTTTGTGATTTTGTAGGCGAGCTGTTTGAAGGAGACACCACGTCACCGATTAATTCCTAGAAGATGCTCTTTTTCTCGTTATGATGATTTGAAAAGGTGCAATTTCTCCTAATAGCTAGATTTTTAGAGTAACAAGCAATAATATCGTCTCACACAACAAAATATTCCAATGAAATAGTTTTTAAGAAGCTGTTTCTACCATTCAAATTTTCCGATCATCAGGTGCGAAAAGATGAGTGAAAAACGAAATAAAAAGCAAACGAACGAACGAACCTTTGACTGCTTGTTGCTGCTTCGCTTGAACATGAGCAGAGAAGAGGGAATGAATGCAGAAGCCCTTGACTGAGTTTGCTGCTGAGGCGTGGACGAGGGAGGGGAGAGGACAGGAATCGAGGGCTGCTTCTGGGGTTGGAGCTGAACTGCTGGAAGCTGCACGGCACTGAAATGAGGAATCGGCAGACTGTCCATCGTCGAGAGGGCTGCCAGAGATTCGCCCTGCAAAAGGAACATCATTCCTAGAAAATCCAAGTAATAGAGAGTAAACAAGAAGGGCGAATGTTATGATTATCGTTAAAATGCGTTCTAAATGTTCTTTTCTAAATTGTCTGTTCAGCGACTTTTCAAAGTTCTAATTGTAGCATACATAGGATATAGTTTTGCATCTATTTCAGAAAGAACTACATGAAAAATGGACAAATGATTTTTAAACAATCAGAACGAAATTGAAGATTTTGTTTGAATTTTTGTTCGGAATTTTCTTAAAAATCGTCAATTAATTTGTTTTAAAGAGCAATGTTCTGAATAGATGTAGAATTGTGGCTCACATGTGCTACAAAAGAAGTTTCCTTTAAAGATGGGTATACGGTTTTTTAATCCACGAATTTTTACGAAAATCATAGCGCTCGTCTATGGTAAGTAATAGACAAAACGAGGCTTTTGAAATAATAAAGATTCGCATTTGATAAAAAGAAAATTCTACTGGGATACACTCTTCCTATCATCACAAAAATAATTGCAAAACTACTATTCAAAAGTAATTTTAAAAAATCTACCTTCTGAGCGAGAGCAATGAGTGCGAGACAGGAGAAGAATTCAGGCCGAGTCAATTGACCGGGCAGAGTTCGATTGGCTGCTGACCAGATGTACGATAGAACAGGTCGAGGCAGACCAGAAGTCACCATCAAATTGTAAACTAAAAACAACTTTCATAATTTAGCAGGTTGACAGCTAGTTTCTTAAGTGCATTGTGACAAAAATAAGAGCCGTTATTTTTACCTATAAAAAAACTAAAGTTAGTAAAGCAAGCTAACCAAGTGCAGTATTGGGGAGTAGATTTGGAGTGGTAGCTCCACAAGCAGAAATGGCATCCTTGTAGAACTTAGGAACTCGATTCTCGTCCAACAAAGCTGGGGGCAGCAGGCCGCCTCCGCCGCTCATCATTCCTGAAATCATTCAACTAATTATTTGTATGAGTTTTGTTGAAATAAAATTAAGGCCACTTTCACAAGTTCAAGGATGCTTTTTTACACTCAATATTGATAAACCCAATCGATAACACTTGAAAAAACTAACAAGTTCTCTTTTCTCGATATGATCACTCATAGAACATTATTCTAGATTTAATTTTTCTTTTAAAATAAAAAAATCCTCGCCATTCTTGCCCGGCCCTGCAACCGGAATGTTCCCACTACGCATGACTTCATCCACGATCTGACTCTGCCCTCTGTAGCCGATTCCCGCGAATTGGCTGCTGCTGCTACTGTTCATTCTCCCTCGAATCAATAGTTCAATCGAAAAATCAACAAATTCGAGAAAATATCAAGAAAAAATCGGAAATGAACGATAATCGGATGAAGATTGATGAAAGGGTGCAAGTGGGAGTACACTTTTCCTCTCGCCCATGGTCTCTGCTGCACCAATCGAGTCAGTGCGCCATCGCCAATCACCAGCTACCGTAGTCTCGTTTAGGCCATTTTGACATTTCTTCCCTATATTTTGCGGGTTTTCAGCTTTTCCTCTGAATTTTTGATATCCTAATCTGTCAGAAAATCAACCTAAATCTCCGTGCATCGATTTCTCACGAAATATCAAGTCTTCTATCAAAATATTGAGACATCCTCATCGATTTTCTATTTATTGAATTTATATTTTCTTTGTCAATATTCTCATCTCTTAAGGGCTGATTATCGATAATCACCCATCCACAAACTATCTAAACTCTCGCCTACAATTTTTTTCGATGTAAAAACTGAAAATCGTCGAACTTTCGCAGAATTTTTATTGATTTTGGTGCCAAAATTCTCAGACCTGGCTTCTATCAGAAACTTGCTTCTTCAACATTTTTGAGTAACTAATTCAATAGATTATCCAGAATCGATTCAGAAATTTCGAAATTCTCTGGGGTAGATATTTCGAGCGATTTTATTTTAAACCCCGATAAATCTGCCATTCGTCATTTTTCCAGACTCAATTTTTATCTCTTCATTCGTGATTTCTTTTTTATATTTATCCTCGCTTTCGCGTCTCGATGTTTCAATTTTTGAATTGGTAAACTAGGTTCAATTCTTCTCATTTGCAGATCAGTGTTCTTGAACGCGGGATGGCTGTGAATCAGCAGACGATCACGAAGAAGAAGAAGGCCGTGCAGAATGGCATCTTCAAGGCCGAACTCAACAACTTCCTCATGAAGGAGCTGGCCGAGGATGGATATTCTGGAGTCGAGGTAGGAAGAACTACAATACATGTTTTCAAAAGTACCATCCTCAAAAATCGTAATATTGAGGGATAAAAAAAATTTCTGTCAAAAGTTGTACTTTTCCCACGGGCTCGACTTTCTGATAAGTTTTGACAATATTAGTAACGCGGAAAAAGGCGGCCATCAGGAAAGGGAGAGCGACTAGAGAAGACGATTTTTTTTTTCCATAAGATACTCGATTTTGTCGCAGGATACAAGGAAACTTCAAGCGCTTGCATGCCCCTATATGCTCGAATGAGTTTTTGCGCGTTAATATTAGACAAAGACTAGGGGATAAATACTCGGATTGGTTGCAGGTGCGCAGCACTCCCGCCCGTGCAGAGGTCATCATCATGGCCACTCGCACTCAGTCCGTCTTGGGAGAACGCGGTCGTCGCATCAAGGTACAGTAAAATTGAATTATTGAAAAATCACTGAGCTCTCACAAGAAAAATTGTTTGTGTCTGCCTGTGATTTGGCTATTTTGACCATGAGGGTTTTTCATGACGCTGATCACGATTCTGAATTCAAAAAGTGCAATAGCGACCGCCCTGGCCTTTGAAGCTCCAAAGGCCCTTATAGTGGAGAAACACTTTAGAGAAATCATGTTCAAATTTGTGATTTTATCTCCGCTACATAAAAGCGATCTTCGGGATTTCCAAGACCAGGGCGGTCACGAACTACACCCCTCTGATGAACAAATCAGTCAAATCGGGGGCTGATACTTGAAATTTCCCTGGTCAACAACAGGAAATGTTGTGAAGAATTCTTATAAGAATTTATGGTTTTGAATATCTTGATACCTGGAAGATCTTATTCTTTATCTTCCAGGAGCTGACTTCGGTTGTGCAGAAGCGTTTCGGCTTCGCGGACGGCTCTGTGGAGCTCTACGCAGAAAAGGTATCGAATCGCGGTCTGTGCGCAGTGGCGCAGTGCGAGTCGCTCCGCTACAAGCTGGTGGGCGGTCTGGCCGTTCGTCGTGCCTGCTACGGAGTCCTCAGATTCATCATGGAGTCCAACGCTCAGGGATGCGAGGTAATTGAATAGACGAAGACATTTATTACCTTTGGTTGTGCAGGTGGTTGTGTCCGGCAAGCTCCGTGGCCAGAGAGCCAAGGCGATGAAGTTCGTGGACGGCCTGATGATCCACTCGGGCAACCCAGTCAATGACTACATCCAGACTGCTGTCCGACACGTTCAGCTCAGACAGGGCAAGTTATATTTCAAGTCGTTGATAATCTGAGGTTGTACGAATAAAAAGTGATCAAGTATTCAAGTTTCAAAGGCGAACAAATTTCTAATACAAAGATGAATTTGTACAACGCTGAGTGTAATCAAATCAAAATGTGTCTTAAATAAAGCTGGAAAATGATTGACCATGATGATGTATTCCTGCGCAGCTTTCCCTGATCTATTGCTTCGGAAAGGATGGGCAATCTTCCTTGGATGTCTGAGTCAATCAAATTATCCAAATTCAACGACTCGACCCTAGCTCTTTTCATTAATGATGAGATGTGTACTTTCAGGAGTGATCGGTATCAAGGTGAAGATCATGCTGCCGCACGACCCGCGTGGCCAGAACGGACCCAAGATCGCCCTGCCCGACCACGTGCAGATCCACGATCCCGATAACGAAGTCAACCCCACCGAGCCTCGCTCCGAACACAAGCAAGAGAGGGTATGCTTTCTAGATGTCTAAAATGTAACCACAAAGGGATGTGCAAAAATCAGTAACAACTCATGCGTCACGTAAATCTTTCCCCCTAGGAGCATACTCGAGTACTAACAATAGTTGATAGTGACTTCCCCTTTCTGCTGTTATGAGAAAATAGAAGAGAGGGAAGAGTCAGTCATTAACAATTAGCAATAGAGCAAGTTTCTAGAAGGCCAATAGTTGCGGGGCTCATCATATGATAGCTAACCTTTCTTTTTGAGCTCTTCCTTCCTCGATAATTTGTCATTGTTGCCGATAAGCGAAAATTTCGAATGACTCCTTGTTAATTGTCTTCAAAATTATTTCATTTCGGAAATTAAATAGCGAATTTTCAGCCGATCCCAATTCCTCCCCAGCAGATTCCTGCAGCCGGCCCGATGTAGATGAACATCTGAATGACTGACAGATTTGCGAGAGACGAGTTGGTTGGTTGCTGCTTGCTTGTTGGGCTGTTCTTCACAAGTCTGTCTCTGCAATTCCCGCAATTCCACCAACATTCATCTATCCTATTTCAACCACTTTTGTCTTTTTCTTCATTGTTATAATTTCCGTTACATAAATTTTTGTTGGCTAGAAATTCGATGTTTTACAAGTCAAACATAAAAACGTTTCGAATTCGATCCGAAGGGGGTATTTCAAGAACATTTTTATTTCACGATTTAGTATTTGCGCCGACGCTCCATTCGCAAAGATTGTTTTATTGTTTTGCCGAAGGAGCGAGAGATAAGGAAAGGGAAGGGCAGCGGTCGTGTTTACGTCTCAATTTGATGACAAAACAGGCAGAGACTGGTCTTGTACGAGCCATTCTATTTTATGTCCTGCCATTTTCGACTATTTCGAAGATTCTATTTCATCGATTTCAATTTCAGTCCTCCGAATTAACATATCTTCGTTATCTTGCCCTCGTCTTGTTCCCATCTCCATTTCCCTCCTGCCCTTGACCTCTTCTCGCTGATTTCATCCTCCATCCAAAATGCTGTGAGTTATCATTCCGTTCAGTGAAGTGATTGTGAATATTCTTTGTTGTTTGAGCGTTTGCTCCTTTCCTGTTTCCCCCTTTTCGTTTTCAATAGAAAAATGTCAGAGTTCAAACGAACATTCCTGATTCACCCCGTTTTATAAGATGCTCTTTATAAACTTTCCATTCTCTCATTTTTCGGGACACATTTTCGCTCTCGAAAATGTTCCGAACCTCGTCAACTCCCTGCTGGACGATGCTTTTGCAGATCTCATTTTGCCTAGTTTTAATCTGTCATTCAAATTCCCTCGAATTCGATCAGAAAATGCCTCTGTTGCCTCCACAAAATACACACAATTTGGTTGGAAAGCGAGATTCTGGAGAGAGGATTGGCAATGAATTGGAAGGGGAGCCGCAGGAAAAGTTCGACAGTTCATTCATTTTAACAATTCAGATTCGACTTTGAATCACTAACCTCTCAATTCGTTTTAAGTTTTGCGTAATTCGATTAACAACAGATTGGTGTTCTTTTGACTAATAGAGAATCGATTGCAATGGCGATGAAATGATATGGTAAGAAAAGCGAGTTCTGATTGTTGATTTGCAGGAGATCGGCAGTGAGAATGAGCGACAAAGTCGTGCGACAGATCATCCACACTCCAGACGCCCCACAGGCCATCGGACCATACAGGTTACAATCTCAACCTATTTTTCCTCATTAAAAGACTCCGATTTGTGTAAAATTTAACAATCTTTCACAAAATAGTTTTATCTTGCATAATTAATTTCACCCTCGGCATTCTTTTGAGATTTGGTGATAATTTTCTTCCGAGAATTTTTTATAATTAAAATTCGGAAAACTCGATAGTAGTCTGAAAAAGTTCTGCGATAGTTGCATTTTTGCATACGAAATAGCAAAGGAAGAGAATCGTTCACTAACAAATCCTATGCTATTTCGCGTACAACGATGCTACGATGCAACTACTTTTCTAAATTGCCGAATCGATTAAAAGATTCGAAGTAGGTGTATAAACTTTTGCCAGCCAATTTCTATTTACTTTTATCTTTTCACAACTAAATCTACAGTCAAGCAGTGCGCATCGGCAACCGTCTTCTGCTGAGCGGTTCCCTTGGCATCGATCCGAAGACGGGCCAGTTCCCAGATGGGGGAATTACGGAGCAGACACACCAGTCCTTGAAGAACATCGGGGAAGTCCTCAAGGCTGCTGGAGTCGGGTATGAAAATGGTAAGGATTGGATTGGATTGTATCCGAATCGAATCATTTCCATTTGTTGCAGTTGTCCAAGTGCAAGTTCTTCTGGCCGACATCAACGACTTCGCCAAGATGAACGACGTCTACAAGGAGTACTTCAAGAGCAATTTCCCCGCCAGAGCTGCATATCAGGTTATACTTTAGTCTTTCATTTTTCAGGTATTTTTGGCAAGATAATATTGACGAAAATTTGTACATGAAAGGACAACGAAATGATGAAGTGGCCTTTTCCATACTATTCTTTTTCCCCTCGCTATTAAGCACGAAATTTCGTCAAATACAAGAAAGTGTTTCATCATTCACAGCTTTCCAATATTGATGTATTGCTTATAGCGAGATTTTTCTTTAAAAATCGCATATTCATGTCAGTTATTCAATAAAAGAGCGACCATGTCAGTTCTTTTAAAATTATGTTTACATTGAGCAGTACTAAATACTCCTATTTCAGGCAGCAGCCCTGCCCCGTGGCGGACTCGTGGAGATTGTCTGTGAGGCTGTTGCAGGCGAAATCTCCAGCCTCTAACCGACAGTCATATCTCATGCATCTTCCATTTTCTACCAGAATTCAGAGTTGTGATAAAGCTTGAACTAGTTATGAAGTTCGAAGAATTTGTTTGTGTTGTCATTTTATAATTAGCATGTCATCTTCTAAATTGATAGCTAAAAATTTTAAATAAAGCAATAGTTTATCTAATGAAGTAATCAAATCATCGATTAGCTCTATCTAATCGTTATCCTAACGAACTACTGGACATATAATTTCTATCGAACCCGTAATATTGTTGACAATTGCTCACCGTTCGAGCACAATATAATCCTAGACAAAGAAATCATCGTTCATTTCGTACAATTTTAGATCTATTAAAATCTTTAAACCTGTTGAATTAATTTTTACTTGAAAACTCAAATTCCGAAATAAACGATTGGCAAATTTGCCAGATCTATCTGACGCTAGTTGCATATAGAGTGACTCCTCCAAGTATGCATCCACCAATCAGTCCCAGAAGCAGTTTGACATTTTCCATTTTCTCCTGCCTTCGCTTCGTTTCGATTATCCTCTCGAATTCAGGAACCGGATATTTCGCCTGAATTGACAGAATTCGTTCATTGAGTTTTTCTTTATTTTCGATTATTTATGCTGCATTGTAAAGATGAATTTGTATTGGATAAATTAAAAATCACGTTTTCCCTCGTAGATACAAAATTCAACGTTCAAAAATTTCAAAGAAACTACGAAACTAAACGAACCGCGTGCTGCCTCTTCTCCATTTCGATTTCCTTCAGCAATTCAGCCTCGCTCTTCCCTTTGTTTCCAGTACTTCTCAAGAACTGAACATTTACTTCATCTGATTTGTGAATTCTTCATTGCCAATTTACCTCTTCAAACATTTCGTCGTATTCATTCTTGTAGATGGGTCGTCCACCGAATTTATCGAAGAATTCTCTCGTCTTCTGGTCGTTTTGCGCTTGAGTTGTCTGTCTGCGTTGCCTGAAATCATTTGACTATCGACTAAACGATGTGTTATTGTTGAAGAAAGATATCTTGAGACAGAATAAATGATGAGAAAGTACAAAAATGCCAAGTGCATTGCGTATTCTGAAGGAGTCGTCAAATTCATTCTTTGAATCGTTAAATGTCATAAAGTCTGTTACGAATGATGAGTTAATTATTGTGTAGCAGAAGTGTATAAAATGATTTGCGTTAAGAATTTCTTTTACAAATCACTCGTTCATCCATTTCGAAAACTCTTTCTGGGATAGATGCAAAATCGTATCCTGTGTATGCCACAAGAAGAAAGTTTCGAAATAGATGGACGAGTGATTTTAAAAACTCTTAACGCATTTTAATGCAAATCATTTTGTACATCCCTGCTGGATAATGAAATGTTGCTTCATTTATGCAGTTTTGAGTGGTCATTCTTCGGAAATAAAAATGAAACGTCGTGATAAAATACATTAATTCAAAAATCTCGACCTGGCAGTTTTCTGGAATAATTCGAATTGCTTGTAGTTGAGACCCAAATCCTCGTATTGCACATTGTGTCGATGCACTGTTGGTCGAACATATGGGGAACTGAAATGGAGTTTTATATTTAGAGGTAAATAAATAAAATGAAATACCTGTGGTGTTTCATTTCCTCGAATGTCCGTTTTCGATTCATGTCGTACAACTTCCGTTTTTCATCAGAACCGAGAACTTCATAGGCTTCTGTCACCTGGGAAATGCTTATAGAATTAGAAGAGGAAATAAATTTAAACCTGATGGAATTTTCTGGCCGACTCATCTGCATTGTCAGGATTCGTATCTGGGTGATATTCCTTCGATTTCTTGTAGAACGCCACTTTCACTTCCTGAAATGTCATTTGTTGCTCACTTCTTTTGCAAGTTATGCACCCAAAAATCGAAACAAACTGATTGAAATTTAAATTGTGGTCCTCGTAATTTTAGGACACTCTAAACAATTCAAAAATTCAATTTTGACTGTTTATAACGTTAGAATTTTTTTTGTAATGTTGATCCTCGAAACTCAAACAATTTTTCTTCGAAATGATATTTTTTGCTTATCTCAAAAAAAAGAAATAATTACCTTAGCAGTGGCATTAGGTTTGATTCCAAGCACGTCATAGTAGTCTTTTGAACTTGTTCCTGCCTGTCTGCAATGGAGAGAAAAGGGAGATGCCACTGGATGAAGGAGATGCAGAGAGGGACAGGAACGGGAGGTGGAGAGACGCTGCCACAGAACCATTCTGAATGGAAATAGGGAATAAGTGAAAAAATACTGAAGAGTTCAGATATAATTGAAGGTGTAAAACCTGTAAATTATAGTATTTCGATAGTTTCTAGGTGACAACATTTATTAATGAACTATTCATCAACAGCAACAACAACAAACGAAATGAAACTGTAACAATTACCCGAATTACTAGATTTTGGAATGAAGAAGGAATAATTTTCATTTGAACTCGAAATCGACCTCATTTTCACTGGCATTATAACGCATGGAAACCGTAATGTTTGACTGGCCGATTTGTTGAGGAGAAAGGAAATAGACTCCCTGCTTGAAACCGACATTCCATTTGGGGGAGTCTCCAGGATTGACAGGCTGCAGAAGACCAGTGGAAAGGGAGACTTCACCAGAGAACTGCCACTCCACCCAAACAGCCATTCCATTCGCGCTTTGCCTGAAATCAGAATATTTCCGTGGAAAGTTTCGATTTGTTACCTCAAAGGAATTACAGAGCCGCTTTTGACATCCTCCAGCTCCTCATCCACATTCCATTTGTGTACAGTCACAGCCTTTCCATCTGCCGTTCCCTCGTATTCCCACAAGTTTTGCTCATCTACCAGAGCGTCCGTTGCTTGTCGAGCCTTCTGAAATATGCAAGATAAGAATAACGAATAGAGATACAAACTTTAAGATATTTCATTATCTGAAAAAATTAACAATAAACAACATAGTTAAAGTAGATTAAAATTTTGCAAAAATGAAAACTGATGATAATGATTTTGAATCAGGGTTTTAAACGAGCCGAAAATTTCGGCTCGGCCCGGCCCGACATTTCCAAAAAAGAAATAGAGTCCGGCTCGCAAAATATGGGCGGTGCTCGAGCCGACCCGTTAGAACTCTGTTTTGAATACTTGAAAATCAAAGCTGAAATCTCAATTTAAAAAATGCTGAAACTAAAGTTTATGTCGAAAAGCTAAGTTTCAGGTTTCAAATTGAAACTAAATAGTGAACCTACACATGATCATAAAATTTTCTCATAATTAAAACAAGTCGACTTGCATAAGACAATTCATCGAATGCAGATAAGTCGAATCCGTGAACAGTGCCGACGGGGGCGGCGATGTTGTGCAGATGAGTGAATGCCACTGGCAGCATGCGCAGAGTAGCCTCTCTCGGATAGGCAATGATATTGGAGTTTTCTGAAATTTATAAAATAGGAAATTGAACAAACGTAAACTCTCATACTGTATTTCTCTCGTATCATCTTCACTTCGTGAATGTACCGCAAGTGGTCGATCGGATTCATTGCAGTCAGGTAGAACGGCTCGGCTAGCACTGTCAATTCGCTTGAGTCTCCAATTTCCACAGGCAGCTTCTCAACTGATTCGTAGATGTCGATATTCAGCAGCTGATAGTACTGCTTGTATCTGAAACCGGAACAATACAAAATGAAACGATGAAAGTTCAGTAAATTCTTACTTTTCCAGAATTTCTCTGAAGTGTGTATTTTTGTCGACGACCAGAACCTTCTTGGCAGTTTTTGCGGCGGCTAGACCAAGCAGAGATCCTTCTCCTGGGCAAATCACTGTTTGATTTCGAGAATTCTGAATTTTTCAAGTAGAACGTCTAGAAACGAATAAAATCAAACTAACCTGTTCAACAAAATCCACGAACTGTTCGTTTTCGAAGAGAGCGTGCATTCTATAGATGTTGTAGCGAGTCAGGAAGGCGTGCATTCGGCAGATGCAATAGGGACGCTCCACAGAAGCTTGACTTTCATTTGAAGGAACTGAAAAAATGAAGTTCAGTTAAATTGAGAAATAAACATTTCCTTACCAGCATCAAACCAGAGGCTGTATTCGTCGTGGGAGCAGACGATTTTCATCTCTTGTCCAGCACCGAAGCGAGCGTTCTTGTGGGTCGGGAAATACACGGCCTGCATCCAGTGGTCGCGCCACTCAAATTGAAGAAATGGAGCAGGACATTAATCCCTTAAATTACTTGGTACGGTTTGAGTGCCTGCTTGGACCATTTGGGAGCCATGTCGATGAAGTTGCCGCCCTTCCTGTCCATGTCTAGATCCCACCAGACGAGGAATGCATCCACTCGGCCTGACTGACTGCACTTCACAGTACGGGATAGTGACTCGTCGAATTTGATCGAACTGGATGATTCGAAATCAAAACTGAAAACATTCGACTGTTTACAAAGACGTTGTCAAATTGAATATTCTCCCACTTTCATTGTTTTAAATTGAATCGAATAAAATTTTCCTGGTTTCACATATCATCAGATTAAATATATCGTCGACACTCATCTGATATAAAGAAGAAGATTAATTGAAAGATTTTTCTCATGAAACAATGAATATTTGTATCGAACTATACTCCTAAAATTGTCTTAAAATAAAAAATAACTCACTCGAATGCAAGAATCGGCTCAGAAAGACATGCGAATTTGCTGGGGTCGATCTGGGAGATTTGACAGTCGAAAACAGCCGAAGAGCCAGGACAAACAACTCCCAGAGGACTGTCTTCCTCGTTCGAACTTGAGCCTTCGTCGCCAGGCAGACGGGGCGGTGCGTCGAACTTCGAGAGGAAAACGCCCTGGATCGGAGTTAGCCACATGCGGCCTGTGGACGGCACGACTCGGCAACCTGGCTGAAGACAATCATAAAACGAGTCGGAGGTGATTTGCACCAAAATAAGAGGAAAACCTTTACAATTTTGCTACAAACAATCCGACTCAAAATAATGAAATTGAAATGAAACGTTTTCTTTCAAAAATAAACCCGTACTCACAGCGACAAGATTGTCGAGTGCATCTCGAAAAGTCCTCAGTGCTCCTTCCCCAATCAATTCCGTGTCGAACACTTCAGCCACAATCACATTCGGTCTTTGAACGCCTCCATTCAACTGCTCCAGTTCAGTTGATCGACTTGAAATCACCTGGAATTTTAATTCTTTCCCAAAACTAAATATTCTCCTGCCTTGATTTTGTCGTGCACTTGATTTGCTTTGACAATCTGCCTCGCACAGTTGGCCATCGGATCGAACACTTCGAGCGCAGAAACTCGATCGGCGCCCAGCTCGACAGCCATCATTGAGAGCAGACCTGTTCCTGTTCCTGGAATACGAAGCATTATAGCAAACTGAAATTAATCATTTAAGGCAAATATGCAAATCATTTGGAAAACAAGAAAATCCCAAACCTATATCCAGCACATGAACATATCCATCTCTGCTGCGCACTTCAGGAATGACTGTTTTCAGTCCCTCGTAGAACATGTCGTTCCGATCGAAATCCAATATCATGTCTGCGAATCGGCTGCTGAAAGTTAATAAATTTGGCGAATCATCGGAAACCTAGATATCCATTTTTTGCTTGAAGTAACTTTTCATGCAAAATAAAGTTGAACTTATCTGAAATTTCAAAAAAACATACTTCCCAGATGCATATTTCAATTAAAAATTTGAATAGTTTGTTCCTTTCATGATCCTTTTGAAAGAAGGTTAAAAACAATTTGAGAAATGGATATACCGAGCGATTTCCTGTGTCAAATCGTAGTCCTCGTCCCTGACGACCCATTCCACTTTGCCCGTGATCTTGTTCACCTGCTGGATGAACATCTGGCACGCTGGAAAATCAAAAATAAAAAATAACAGAAAATGGGCAAAAATTGAAAGAGCTCTCAATCGACAATGAACGATACGATGAATTTACGCAGTTCTCTGCCTTGAATTCACGATTTTCAAAGTATTCATTATTTTTTAAAAATATTATCTTTATTTTCAGTTATCCTCTCCTGCAAAGATATCGGATGATCTATCTGACGTCGTGAATTCGTTAGGTAGCTAGGAGTCTTCGCAAAACGCTGATATTTAAAGGTAAAAATTGATTAAAAACTAAAAATTCGACGTTTTATTTTTCGAATCCAAGATGACAACGAGGTCCAAAAATAAGAAGAAGCCTGAAATTGAGGAGGAAGAAAAGGGAGCAACTCAGGAAATTCAGATAAACGGAAAGACCGGCACGATTTCTGGTGAAGTAAGTAAAAATTTCATTCGTGCTATAATTTGTTTTAATTTTAAAATCCCCACCTTTTAATGATGAAAATTTTGTTTCTTCAATTTAACTTATTCAATGGAGAAGCTTCTGATCAAAACAACTATTTTCAGTCAGAAATGCCAGCCAAGCAAGATGAAGAAGGTGAAATGGAAGAAGAAAACGAAGGGGAAGAGAACGGCACACTTCTGACGGACAGAGGCGACGTTGAAATGGAGGAGGAGGAAATTCCCTTGGCTGTGGAGGAAGCAGCTCCCGAAGAGGACTATCAGAAGGAGTTCAAAGTGATCGGAGTCGAGCAATTCAAGAACCTGGTTGCTGTCAAGTAAGAATTCGAAAATTTTGTCAGAATACAATATCGTTTCGTTTCAGATCGAAAAATCTTCTAGTCGAAAATGCGACGACATTCCCGGCAGAAATCGATGAGAAGACGAAACTGCAGCTGGTGGACAGGGAGATCGACGGTAATCTGGCCCGATGCCTAGATGACATTCAGCTCTACAAACACACTAAGGAACTCTTTCCCGTTCAGGTTGGAATTCATTGCAATTACATGATGCTTTGAGCTGCTTGGTGTCTTTTTTTTTTTAAGAAAAACTGATAAATTTCTCATCTTTTTATTTGTTTAACAGAATTGGAAAATCAAAATTCTCGAATGCTATTTAATTAGATTTTTAAAATTTTCATAAAGTTAGCGAAAACCGATTTTTACAGTTTTAATGGCTCCTCTCCTGGTAAGGAAAAGCGGGAGCAAAGTACAGCGAGTTTGTTTCTTTAAAAATAAATTCCAGAAAGAAGTCTTCCTGTATCTCTTCAAGGAAATCGAAAACCCACCGCGAGTTCGGAAAAGAGATCTGGTCATTTGCTCTCCAACTGGTAAAATTGACTTAGAAAACTAATCTCAATTTAAAAAAATTCAGGCTCTGGAAAGACATGGTGCTACGTTATTCCGATTGTCTGTCATCCGAATGTGATCGCGAACGCTTCTGCCACATCTTCAGGTCTGGAAAGGTACTATTCTGACAAGTGTCTCTGCTCGACATACGCACTCATCGTCGTTCCTTCGCAGCAACTCGTCAAACAAGTCATCGAGGTAATTTGTTATCGACTTTTGCAAGTAATGTTAATAGACAACCTTTTTGTCTGTATCACTAAGGATTTCATAATTTGTATCTTGATGAAAATATCCCATGAATCGTAGACATAGACTAATTCTGGATCCCTGTAAATTTTAGTGAAAATAAATCTCAGTCATTGTTAAATCTCGGTGAAAAAGACAAGTGGGAGATGAAAGTAGGGAAAAATAGTATTACCTTTCACTGGGCTTCATTGGTATTCAGCAACAGTCGATTCATGATCGTGCTAAATTTCGTTTTCTTTTCGATAATCTTCTCAAATCTGATTGTCTAACGATGCGCGTTATGGGTCGAATTCCTGATTTCTCCACCCTTTTAATTTCAGGAATTTGACAAGTTCTCTCGTTCCTTCCCGCACGTGGTGGGTCTGTCGGGCGCGGAGGATTTTGACTACGAGAAGCGTCGTCTGCAGCGACAACGGGCCCATGTCGTTGTGTGCACTCCTGCGAGACTGCTGCTGCATCTTCTCGAAGACACCCTCGATTTGGAACATTTGAGGTAAATATCCTTCCTTCGCGATCTGATTCTTCACGATCTAACGGTCCAACATATGTCTCATCTCTGAAAGACTGCTTTATGGAATTGAAAATATTCATTTCATTTTTTTGCTTTCAACTGTTCACTGTTTACATTTTATCTAGCCCGAAAATATTTCGTTATTAATTTCTCAAATTGGACAATTTTACCACCATGTGGGCGATTTTTCTGGCTCTAGTTCCGTTATCAGCGCCACGAAATAACCTAATGGTAAAGAATCAGGTAATCTTAGAGTTAAGACCCAAAAAATATCTCCTAATAATAAGGTATCAGTTTTGTCAGCCTATTTCTTAAGATTTTTTTTACAGATATTTGGTGATCGACGAAGCAGACTCAATGGGCAAAAATGTGCGAAATGAGTGGCTCGAATTGGTCGAAAAAAGGGCAAAATGTAGGATAAAATAACATGTTGTTTTCAAGATTAAGAACTATTTTCAGTGAATTCAAAAGTCTCAAATTCCCTTGTCTTTGCCAAACTCGAATCCTGTGCACCTCGGAAGATCATCCTCTCTGCCACTCTGTCCTACGACATCGACAAGCTCTACGAATGGGCACTTTTCCAGCCAAAACTCTTCTTGGCCGTCAAAAAGAAGGGAGTCGATGAGAATAAGGTTGGAAATTAAAAAAAATTAAACTTGCAAGATCCAATCATAACTCTATCATTGGAATCAAATGTTTTTATGACATCTTGGAAAAGTTACAACAGTGCAACTTTATTGTGCCAGAAATTGCATGTAGAAATAAGTTAGTGTGATGGTAGGTATAACTCTAGTTTTTGTACACTAATATTTCATGCTGTAAGGCTGTGATGCAATCAGGGGCATCCAAATTTCCTTTTTTCATCAAGATCAAACTAGTAATTTCGTCGACTTATGGTTGTCAAATTGCAGTTATCTTTATCTCTGACAACGGGCTCTGAACTGTCAGTGGCCCTGCCGACGACCATCGCAAATCGAATGCTCATCGCCAAGAAATCCCTGCATCCGCTCGTCGTCTTCACTCAACTCAAAGACGGCGATTTTCGAAAAATTCTCATATTTGTAGCCGAAGTGTAAGAGCAGTTGATTATGTTCAGAGTTATTCTTAGAATGTTCGGAGAGTTGAGCAAAAATTGAGGATGTTAGGTATAGACTGAGGGTAGGGGATAGGGTTTGTATGGTGCAGCAATTATCTACCCGACGAGAATCATTTTAAAGCTAGATAATCTTTTCTTCTATTCTACCCTAATCTATGACTACCATCCTCCATTGTTAATCTCCAAAACATAAGAAGACTTCAATATTTTATTGAATCTCTTCAGAGTGGCTGCAAAGCGATTGGCGATAGTGCTGGGCGAGCTGGGATCGGACGTAATGGATGTGTCACATTTGACTTCGGAACTGTTCGGCAAACGCAGACAGAAGATTCTCATGCGATTTGCTGACACAGGCGAAAAGGAAAAGGTTAGATGTTTCTACTCATCATTTTTTACTCCGTAACTTTCAGATCCGCGTTCTGATCAGTTCGGATGTGCTGGCTCGAGGAGTCGATGTGGAGGACATCGATTGCGTCGTCAACTACGACAAACCCATCGACAAACGTCAGTACATTCACAGGTAGTTATTTCAGATGTTTTTAACTCATGGATTAAAATATCGTCTTTCTTTTTTAGCAAAAGATTTAGTTGATCATCATCTTGTAATAGAAAACTACATTGGGTTTTACTTTACCTACTCTTGTTTTGAAAATTATCCTGGAAAGGGATAATGGGAATAATCTTTAGAGGCGGTCGCACAGGAAGATCGGGCAAATCAGGCACGGTTCTCACAGTTTGCGACGACGCGAGAGATGAGGTGAGGGGGTCGCTGTCTTTCGCTATTTCTCATCATTTTTTCTGCAGGTTCGTTTTCTTCGTCGCATTTGCAGAGAAGTTTGTTCTGACTGGACCGAAGCAAACGAGACAGAGATCGAAGAGAACGAAATGAAAGAATACATGGATGGATACAGAGATGCGATAGAGAAGCTGAGGGAGACCGTGGCAGAGACGCAGAGCAAGAACAGTCAGAACGGAAAGGGTGAGCTTATTAATTATTGTGATTCGTTTCTATGAATACTGTTTTCACTTGTCGGAACCAGGTATAATAATATTGTCTTTATTCCTGTTCACTAGATTTTGGTAAACAGATTCTATTGAATCTTTGCACACATGGACACATGTAGACGAAATCCAGCAAACTTTAGTCCTATTTTTGATCGATTCCATATAAGAGATGTAGGCATGCGACCAATAATCATGCTTGGTTCCATACTTTTGATCGTCACTGAATGTTGGGGTTTTTACAGAACTTACAAATACATATTTGCATTTATTTATGGCTATTAAAAACTTGAACCTATCTTCGTTCTCATTCTTTAATTTTAGCCAACAAACGTGCCGAGACAAGCGGATTCAAATATCGTCCTGCAGCAATGAAGAGACGCACTCCTTGGAGAAGCAAAAGTGGGGAAAACATTGCAAAACGGGATAAATTCGATTGAAAGAAGGAGCGGTTTGTTTTACTCATTTGTTAAAATTATCGGGTTGAATCTTCGTTTCTTTTCGATAATGGAAAGAATCTAGGAAAATAGATTTTCACATGCTATTTCATTGCTTGTTGACTCCTAGTAGAGATTTCCTATAAAGCGTTAAAAGTAGAAAAGAAACGTATCAACTCAATATTGTTTTACTTTTTTTGTTAAAAATCTGTTGTTATCATTTGTTGTTACGAGTTTTATACAAATTTTAAACGAATACAGACTTTTATCCATTCTATTTAATCTGTTAGATGAATGGCTTTGCGGAGGAGTGTAGTGTCAGCATGGTATAGTAGTGGTGCGTCGGCACTGAGATCGTGATGATAGAAAGGTATTATCTGATTTCTTTGACGTAAAACACTTGCTCCAGTATTTCACTGAATCTCATTTGCCAATCAATATTTTGGTAACAATTATCATCAATAATCGATCAATATCGGAATGATAATCACTGATTTTATCAAACTTATCAAAAACACTACTTTTCATCGCATAAATAAAGCAGAAACGAGGATATTGAGTGCTTGAAAAAGTAAAAGAAGATAGAAGTCAAGCCGATCGAATAGCAAGATCCACTGCAGCCGGATTTGGCCTTCTTTCCGCATCCGGAAAATTGCAAATCGGACAGCGCGACAGGTCTGCAAATGAAATGATATAAAATTTCTAAGCTTGAAAATGTTGACTCGTACTTTTTGTATAGAATCCTGTAGAATAGTAAACGGGACGATATCTGGCGTTGCCTGTGGATGCGGTGTCAATTCATGTGGAAGCGGGTTAACTTCCTTTCGCTTGCAATCACATAACATTATTCGCATGAACCTAAAATAAAATAGCAATTTAAAGGTTGTATCTTTCACTGAACTTTGTCATTTATCATGCGAATATGAGTTTTATCATTTAGCTTCGATAAATTTACCAGTTCGGTGGAATAAGCAATCGACTGTGCGCTTTTTCGTGGATGGTATGGATAATAAGCGACACAACAACAGCGGATCCACAAACGAATATTTCTGCCAGAATATAGTTTCCTGAAGCAATAGAATTTGACATAGGAAAACGCACGAATTTCAATCATTCTATTAGTTTATCCTATAATTTCGTGCAGATTTCCACATCTCATCAAGATCATTATTTGTCTATTGAGTTGGTGCATAATTATTTTCATCGGCGAATGGCTGCTTGATCATCACCATTAGTCGTTACAGTGATATGGCTTATTTAGATCACTTTCGATAGAAAGAAAATTTCAAAGACATAATCTCAAAAATAAAAAATGTGCCAGCCTGATAGTTTTATTGGATAGATGATTCAATATTTTACCCAAGAAATATCGATTACTGTTCTACATTATAATAGGCATATCACTCGAGTTCAATAATCTTCAGAAAAGATCATTAAAAAATCTCCAACAAAATCTGCACAAAATATGCACAGCCTAATGGAAATGACTTGACCAACCTAAGAGAGGAAGCCTAGAAGCCTTAGGCATCATGTCTGCTACCAAATTCAGCATCATCGAAATACTTACGAACATGTTTATTCCCAAAGTTACCTGAAATTGGTTGAATTTATTGACACAGGAAATCTATGAAGTCACCTTTTCTCGTCTCTCTTCGGTATTCGAGAAAGGCGTGAAAATTCCGAATATTGTCAATGTTGAAATGATGAATGTCGGGGCCTAAAATTTATACAAAAATGTATCACTAAAATTCACTTCTTACTTGAATAACTAATACGTAGTAAATAGGTTTGCGTTTTAATGTCACTTGATAATCAATACCCGAATAATTCTTTTTCTGGAAGATTATTTATGTTGAAAACGGATGTAAATATATATTTTTTTTAAATCTTACGCTAATAGGGTCGAAAGTTGTGTAGGCTTTTGCTCTGATATCAATCAATTCCCATTCACTGTTTCCCTTAAATTTCGACGTTTCGTGCAAATTTTATGAATTTATGTTTGAACCTCAAAGACATCAGTCTCGGGAACATATAATTCATCGAAAGGTTCCACAATAACTGTTGAGGTGTCATATGACCAAGGGCCAATCAGGAGATCACAAATCTGTAAACGAAAGAAGAATATTTTAGGGAGTAAAAATCAAGATAACCTGGACATCATATGGAAATGCATCTATTTTTAGAGTACAAGGAGTTGTGATCTGAATGAGTCATTTTATTCCAAAGATCATCAGATGTACTTACCACTGAAGGATTACTCTGTCTCACAGTGCCGTCATACTTCAAATCGACAAATCGCTTTTCGATTGGAATGAACTCCTCCTTAGCGATACTGAAGGACATCTTCATCTCAATTATCAATGCAAAATTGTCGATGCAGATCAGAACTGCGTGAAGTCAAAAACTTTTTAAATTCGAAGTCGAAATTTAAACAAATTTTCTCCCTCGAACTCGAAGTAGCTTCGTCCCCTCGGAGTTTGACCTTTTTCGAAGTCGAAGTTTCACGCAGCCCTGATGCAGATGTATCGACATTTGCAAGCGTCATTGTCCAATGAATATTTCATGCACTCGGTGCAACACGAGTATTTTGTTTTGTCAAGTCCGTAATATTGAGAAAAGCATACCTAGGTTGGAAAACGACGCCTGGAGACCAAAGCTTGTTCTCTGGAAGCTTGATCCAGTCTTGATTATAATCCGGATAGTCCGCTGGATTCCACGTGTAAATCGGATCTTTCCATGACTGGAAATAATTATTGAATATCATCAAATAGTTGGAAAATAAAAAAAAAAACCAGCATAAATTCCTCCGAAAATCGAATTGTTTCCTGTTGTTGGTCCTAAAATTTTTGATATTGGAAAGATTATTAATTTGATGACCATTTCGAGTAGAATGAACATATTCGGAATTATCTTCACAACCGTCACGTTTTCGTCTGCACCCGTCGGCCGAATGTCGGTTATGTAGGATTTCGTAAGCAAATCATCTAGCAATCGTTTTGTAGGAGTAACAATATTCTCTTAACAAAATCGAGGTTTATGAATCATTGCAAAGTTGACCTAACCTGCTTGAATGGCTGACAGAAGGATGAAGAATTCAATCGACATGCAGAGATATCGAGATTGATGCAACGACAATTTGTCACATTGCAAGTGCAAGTTTTTTGAAAAGCTGAATAAAATTTCAAAAGAAGGCATAGAAACTTGCAGACAGAAAAATTCGCAAGCTCTCTCACGATATTATATTACATCGAATGAATACGATATGAGTGTAACAATTGGCTAAAGGCTACTCATAGGCAAATGTAGACTCAACTTTCGAAAAACATTCGAAGATTCCAAATCCTAAATTTGATGAAATCTTAAATCTAAAATATTCAAATAAGAAATTTCAAAAAAAGAAAACCTTTTGAACAGCTGCATATTCAGAGTTAAAATATAATTTAAGGCATAAATGTGCAAAAGATATTTTATAAAACATCATATTATTCTAAGCAGAATTTATCCGTAAAATAATTTCATATGATCAACAAATAAATGACACCCGAATTTATGATTTTTTTTCGATGACAAAGGATTGTATTATCTTCATTCAGAATTCAGGACGGTGCGAGGTGGGATATCTGGATTTGGTTGAATAAGAGCTGGATTTTCTTTTTGACAAAATGCTTCGACTTGTATTCGAGATTTCTCTTTTTATTCTTCCTTCAAACGAATTATGCTGCCCAAGTTAAAGCCTGAATTTAGATTTTATTAATGAAGCAATAATTTCGCAGGAAAAATGAGGTGAAGATTAACTGTTCATGTTTATTGCATAAGACGACAATCGATAAAAATGACAAAATTATGTAGATATTATGTGACAATTTCATAATCTACTTCACATTCTACCTTTGTCTGTGCTCCAGTGACGCATTTTCTCGATGCAATTGACTCCTCTGATGTTGGACAGGAAGTTCATCGTTATGTAGATCGCCAGAAATGTTGTTGCCAGACAGAGCAGAGCCACCGCACAGAAGATTATTATCCTAAAAGAATTAAAATGCTATTTCTCCTTCAAGCGTCATTACGAAATAGCTCTTAAAAATTGATAATATCCATGACATGTTTCTACGAAAATTTCTCCAATAAAACTCGTCTGTGGTCATAAATTTTATAGCTATTCATAAATTTTCGGGCAAATATAATTTGAAACTGCTCATTGACATCTACTATTTTTTGCAGAAAAATATGAATAGTTAAATTCAACGATTTCATACGGTATTTCAAAGTGAGATTGAAGTTACTTACTCCGTCTATGGATGCCAGCTTCCAAAAATTTTCGATTTCTGAAAGGTATCGAGATGATTGAACAGTCAATTCTCTCGCAGTATTCATCGGGATCATTCAATCATCAGTTTGGAAAATTTCCCAAATTTTTATTTTTAGCTGTAACTTGTAGAAAGAATCGAGGTGAATTTTCAAATGGTAATGGTAGTCCGTTGTTATATTAATGAGAAGCACTACATATCGGGATTTTTTCAGACGTAGTATGAAAACGTCAGAAACTCCTTGTGACCTACCCATTCTATACCTTTTCATCTGAATAAAGTCTTCATAATTATAGATATTTTATTGACAATTTGAAGAAATAATCTCTACCTGATCATCAGATAAACTCCCTATTCTGGTGAAGTGCCGATAAGAAGTTGGAAGAGATGCAGAAACGTAGAGTGGAGATCGATTCAATTTGTGGATAATGGGAAAATTCTTTCTTTGCCAGAGATTAAATCTATTCAAATTCCTTTTGAGTTAAAACATCCATTGAGCACAAAAATGACGTTATTTCTCTTGTCGCGAAGCTTCATCATCTTTCCCAAAATGATGGTGTGCCATTGTATGTATTCATTTTCCATTCTTAATCTACAATAAATATTCATCTAGAGGTTGTATTTCCTCTGTAGCAGAAGTTGTGTCAGATAACAATGCATATAGAATAAAGAGGAGTCTCTGCCCTGCTTGCTGCCTTTCTGCTCGTCATTAATGAAGGAAGGAGGGCGGAGTTATCTATTCGAGTTCATCTTCTCCTCTGCTTCTGACTTCTGCAGTCGCATCGCCCTACGCATTATTATTAGTCTGCTAACATGAAATCCATGAATCTGATTATTTGCAGTAAGTCATTATCGAGTTTTATTGATTTCTGTCCGTTAGTTAATTTTATTAATTTACATTTAGAGCCCTCGAGCTCCACCCCTTGCAAAAACGTTTTTGTGGTAGTAGAAACGTGGTAGTTTCAAATCGAAATTTGAGAAGAAAGTAACCTTCAAACTCCGAATGTCTCAAAAAACCCCAGTTTCAATCGACGATAAACCCAATAGAACGATTCTGTGCCAAAAATCAACAGATAATTTTTGCATCTACGCGCGTCATGCTCTTTGAAGTTTGCCAAAATATGTCCATTTCGTGCGATTTATTTTTTGATCTAAAAATGTGCAGTTTTCTGTTTTCTCTACGAAAGTCTTATTTACATTTCTGGTGGCATTTCTGCACAAAAATTTTCTTCGAAACATCAGTCCAGCATATCTGCTTTGGGGACCTTACTATTTATGTTCGCAAATTTACAAATAAAGCAACCCAACACAAAACTAACTATTATTTAGATGATATTGGTATCAACTTGACATTATAATGATAAATTTTTCAACTTTTATGATAACGTTAATAAAATTATTATTTTTAAATTTAGGTATTTTCCTTCTGTTGCTCATCATAGGAAGTTGTTCTCCGATTTATAGCATTTGGAATCAATTGCCTGATACACCGGTAGGCTATTTATAAACTTCAAGTAGCTTTGGTAACTATGAAAAATGTACACCATCAATTTTCGTAAATTTTTAAATGGTAGCTTACTTGTGTAGGATAAATTTATTTATGACTATGCATATAATGGAATTTTTTATAATTTTCAAGTTATCAGCTTCAGTTTTCATGTATTACCGTATTCTCTAATTGAAGGGCATGCCCTTCTATTTTCTAGCCCCTAATTTTCGAAAAATTCGAACTCTTTAAGCCGCCATAATTCATCATCTAATGCTCGGAATACTTCAAATCAATACTAAATCCACTCTCACACACTAAAGAATATTATAAAATACTTCCAGGTTGTTTTAGTTAGATGATGGGTAGTTCTGGCATTTTGGGGGTGCCCTACTATTAGAGAATACTCTATTTAGATAGTTTCGAATGATGCATAATAGTGTTTCTGAATTTAATTAATCGCAATACAACGTCTGAAAGATTTAGTATTTGATAACCTGAAATAAGAAAACATTGAAAGAATACTTTGTTTTAGAAGAGAGAATTTTAAACGTTTACTTGCATCATTTCATTAATTGAGTAGGCACATTTATTCTGCGCTTACGAAACCTTCACCTTCAAAATATTATATGACCACATAAAGCTGCGAAATTATGAATACTAAATTTATCTTTAAATTTCTAAATAACAACTTAATTAAAATGTCATAGATAAATTAGGCTAATAGTATCTGAAAGATCACTCGGGAAATGAGGTTGAACTGAAAGTGACATATTCCCTTGTTAGTTAGGGAAATGAATATTAAATGAGGCATATACTTTTGTTTTCACGAATACAGGGACTTGTTATAATATAGGAAGACGCACTATTGTACCACTCTACGAATGAAGATTTTCAGAAGAAAATACCATTAGTCCTTTAATGAAATATATGCAGAAATTAGGTGAAACGATACTATGGAATGTACGGGAATTTGCCAATGGGAAAGTTTAGGCGGTGGGGAGAACCTCGGTATGCCGATATGGACAAATAAAAAGTAATCTTATATTTTTCAAAATAGATTAATTAGATACCTCCAATTTAGACAATTTTATAACTCTACTATCCCGTAAGAATGTCGTAATAGTTATTTCAACTGTGCTATCAGATTTTTGAGTCAAAGTATTCATGTTTTAGCATACACATTTTCTCATTAAATTGTTTTGATTGTTCTACTGATTTCATATTTATAATTTTCCGAGTATTGATAAATCGATATCTATCAATTCATCATTGATCATTCTGTTGGATGTTCGGATAATTTAGAGAAATTCTGTGTCCAAGTTTACACGCATTTGTATTTTTTCAGTTTCAATCATTAAATAATGTTCCATAAATTTTTGTGTTGATTATTAATTAATGAAACTATGAATTATAAACCGAAGTATTTATTAAATTTGAATTTTAATGAAAATAGGCACAAAAGAGCGAAGAAGCGAATCACACGAAGAGGACAACGGCCGAAGAGAAGCAAATTTGAAACAATGAAAAGAGGAGGAAAATGAAATTTAATGAAAATCCAAAATTCAATCACTCGATGAATCAGTGCAATCAGGTAGTTGGACTCAGGTTACGCAGAAATAGAGGAAGATAAAGATATAACAAATTATTGATAGATAATCTATAGACACCGGATTGTAATAGGACTTGAATAGGAGAAGAACCAAAAGAATCGGGGCTTTGCATGGTCCACCGGTAAACATGAATATATTTCACTCGATAAAGATAAAATATAATATATTATGAAAATTAAAAGCGATTTTAATTCATAGATGCAGTGAGTTTGTGAAATGCAGACGATTTCATGAAATGCGACATTTGTAACAGTGAAAATGCAGAATATCGAAATAAAATGAAACTAAAATAAAAATTGATTATGAATGAATAAAAAAGAATGACTAACAACTCAACATGATAAATTTGTAGTAGTGAAAATGCTCCCAACATCTGAGTTCGAAACAGTTCGTTTGCAGAAATGTAAAAGTGCAGAAAAGCGGAAGAAACATTTATGGCAGACAGCTTTCGAGGCTGCGAGGATAGGTAATTTCCATCAGAAAAGGAAGAACGCGAATCGATGTGGAGGAACACACTTTGTAGATGAAAAACAACAAGCGAATCTCGAAGAGGAAAGCAGCAATAAATGATTAAATATTGAATTTGTTCGCGAAAAGGCAAATATTGTCCATTAGTTTACATTTACAGGTAACCAATGAAAATCTTTGCATGAATTAAAAAAAACACCATCTATTTAATACGGCAGCTTGGAAAAGTAGCTGCATTATTTTTAAGGAAGGATTGAATTTTTGAGGTTTTAAAATATGTCGGAGGGGTAATAAAAATTGAGAGATGAATTGGAGAAGGTAAGGGTAGGGTGCGGTAGGGCAAATTGGATACCAGGATGTGCATCTCGGTGAGCTTATCATTTTGATACTAAATTTACTCCTACCCTCCAACCCATTTCTCAATTTGTATTACCCCTCCGGCGTATTTTAAAAACCCAAAAATTCAACTCCCTTAAAAATAATGCAGCTACTTTTCCAGGCTGCCTTTAATACCGATTTTCATTGATCACTAGATATATCTCTACAGACATTACGACTGACCCAATTTACGAGTTACTTCTAAAATCATTATCTGAAGTAGTAATCATGTATATTTACTCTCATTATTATGCAATGATTCTTATATTGTAGGTAAGTCTCGTAATGATCTTAAATTCGATAGTGATTACATCTGGAAATTACTATTTGGCGGAGTCTTTTCCACATTATTTCTTTAAGATTTCATTCTCTCGTCTATCTCTATAGGGCTCCGCCATTTAGTAATTGACGTTATGTATTATTATCATCAATTTTTAGAACATTCGGATCAGTCGCAACGTCATTATAATCTCTACAAGGCACTTGAAGAAGGGAATACGCTGCCTTTTGTTGCATTGTGTTGTGGCAGTTAGCGTTCAATCATCAGGCAGATTTGTCGAATTGTGTGTACTCGTTATGATGGGTGTGATTCCAGCCACTCCTGCCTCTTTCAGCAATTGCTCCAACGTCACATTCATTGGCATAGAAATGCCTGTGCCTGCATCGAGAGGGGTCGAGGGACCCGCACTTTCCGATGGCTGCCCATTCTCACTCATCGTGTCGTCGGAAGTGGAATCGGGGAACGAGGAAAATTGACTCGAGGAAGAAGGAACATCCTAAACAATAAAATATTGCTTGGAAGATGATAACGAACTGACATTAAAGGAGAAGAGTGCGTTGTTGCCGCCGACTTCAAGCCCTTCAGGATCATCGTGACGACGGACTTTTTGTCGTCGATTGCAGAACCAGACTCGCACGACCTGAAGACTGAGTCATGAATGCATTGCAAAGACAGACATGCTCACTTACATCCCTGTCCAACTCGAGCGAATTCGCTATTTCAGTCATCCTTTCGTGATCCGGCCGAGGATTCACCGAGAAGAAGGCGTCCAGCGCGGCTCTCTGGTTCATATCCAAATTTGTCCGCTTCCGTCTTCGTTTAATGTGAGGTTCAAATGGCAGTCGTCCTGTGAGAGAATCCAAATTTCCGTCGGGAGAAGTAGCGGAAGGGGACGGCGTTGAGTTATGCAATGCCGAACTCGAAGTAGGTCCACCATTTTGAGCACTTGTTCCTCTTCAATTTAAAATGATTAATTGAAGTCCGCTAATTACTATTATTAACCTATCGAGCAGTTCGTTCAGCGATGCCCCATTAGCGAGTGCAGCTTCGGCGTCTTGCAGCCATTCTTTGAGCAAAGGTCTTAACTTGCACATATTTTTGAAGGACAGATTTAGAGCCTAAAATATATTCCATTTTAACAGATCGATTTTCTGGGCTGTTACTTCAAATCTGGATATGGTGGTTTGTGAAAAATCTGTTCCATATCTTTTGCCCAATGCTACACCCACATCTCCTTGAGTGAATCCTGTAAGCTTCTTCATTCAATACTATTGCTATTGTTATGAATACCAAATTTAATTCGCTGCTTCTTGAACATGCTCGCGAAATTCTCGAGATCGTCCAAATCGATCCTCTCCTCCTTGGAGATGTTCGTGGCAGCCTGCCGCATCATCTTCACATTCGCACTGCTCAGTTTGTCGAATTTGCCCTCTTCCTTGCTCTCGAACAGCTTCCGCTTGGCTGTCGAGCGATTGTTCGACTGATTTGGTTGATTTGGTTGATTTGGTGGGGGAACTACTAAGATATTGCCGCCCAAACCAGGCGAAGATCGACTGCTCGGAGAGTTCTGAATATCAGAATTAAAGAAAAGATATTGATAATCTACTAAAGATATCAAGGCATATCAAATAGTTGAAGAGCTATTGCGAAGATAAACTTTTCTTTCAACTCTACATGAAAGGAATGCTTTGTTTTTCATAATTACTCGCTTAATAATGACTTTCTTATAATTCTGCTCGACTTCAATTCAAACGTGGAATTTTAGGAATATGTGAAAATCTCATAGAAATCTAACCGTAAGACAATTTTAGACAGCGTTAAAAGTTAAAGATGAGAATAAAATGCTTATCAAAATGATCGATAATAAAACTGCTAGTCGACCACAGATATGACATATTCGCATTATCTTTCAGATATTACATAACTTTAGAAGCAAAAACCGAAGAATCAAATTACCGATTTTTCGCCAGTTTTGAGCATGTGTTGTAACATTGCAACATTGACGTTTGCCATTGGAGTTTGCAAGAGGGGTGATGCTAGAGAAATTTCATTATAAATTGAAATTAACTTGTAGATCTTACATTGGTTATTCTTCTTGGATTGATTTGAGGTTGGCTGATTTGAAGATGAATTGATTGTATTGGAAGAGCCATTGAATAATCCAGAAGAGAAGAGAGCAGCAGCTTGAAGCAGGTGGTTGGAAGGGAAGGAAAAGGCATCGGAAGACACGGCCGAAGGGGAATTGAAGAGTGGCAGGGAGGACTGGAGAAGAAATTGAGGGGACAGGTACGCACCTGCAGATTGCAGTTGCGGCTGTTGCTGGCTCATCAACATCTCCGTTAATCTAAACAGAAACTAAGTTATAGTGTACAATGTGAAATGATAGAAAATATTGAGAAGTAGATTAAAGTAGTCTTTCAAAAGTGCAATATTTGTGGAGATCAACTTCTACATAGAGGTAAAAATCGTGGAATAAGTAGATCACCCTAATACATTTTCTTCAGCTCGCTCAATATCTGATATCCTCATTCTGGGAAAAGAAATATCGTAATGCATTTTTCCAATTTATAACTGCCTAATTAATAACTTGCATTGAAGAACACTGCATTTTTACTGATTTGATAAGTAATGTCGTCGAATAATAAATCGATAAAAGTTCTCGGCATAAAAACTGCCTGTCCGCATTGGTAAACATGCGGATAGGCAGTTTTTATGCTGAGGTTGTCACAGAAATGGAATTGCAATTAATGATAGATGAAGATGAAAGGGTATGCAATGTTTACTAACCTTCAGAAAGTATGGTAAGTAGAAAATAAAAAATAAAAAGTCTATTTAAAATTATTTTAAACTTTCACCGTTTAAACATCTCGGCCTGATCCATTGATTGGTCTTTTTCAGCGTCTTTTTGCAGCAAATCAGCGGTGTTCAAGCTCACAGTCGACGCGGCTGCAGCATCACCCGATGAACTGAAAATGATCGATGAATTATGCTATTTCTTAAAAAAAAATAGATTTTTTCTCTCAACTCTAATTATTTTAGTCCACTATAAGCCATATCAACACACATTTCTTGCAACTTTCTCAATAGTCTTTTGGTCAATGACCTCTATTTCAGTATGAATTTGTGCGTAACTATTAAAGTTCAAACGATATATAAGTTGAGGAATAGAGAAGCGATCATTCCATCTTTCATATCTTCTACCACAATTGCTTGAAGCTCTCGACCTCACCCCATTTCCTCTCGCATATATTCTCCAACTTCACATTTATGCCCTGTCCTCTGCTTGCATTTCTGAAGATTCCCTCACACTTTCGATGACTTTCCATGCAAAATAACACACCTCATAAATACTAAAAGAAAGACGAGAAAACGAATATTTCAATGACAATTCAACCGGATCAGCGAGCGGAAAGAAAACTCGAAATTAATCTAATCGGGGGATGAGATACGCGGAGAGGCAAGGCAAGAAGAAAGGAGGAAGGAAAAGGAGCTGAAAGACTAAAACTGGCCGAAAGGACCGAAATACTGCTGCAGAGCTGCAAGGCAGCGGCAGGCAGCAGGCCATTGCATCCCATCTAGGCTCATGAAGCCAATATTATTCCATATGCAAATGCAGCCGCGAAGAAGGTCCCTATTCCAAGAGCAAAGAGGCAAGGAAACTGGAAGATGGAGCTTGATTACGCAATATATGAAAAAGAAGGGAAAGAGAAAATGAGACGACTGCGAATGAGCAGACAACAGAAAGGGGAAGATCATTAAATAAATGATGACAACGATTGAATGATTAGGGCAACCAGACAAACCGATGAATAAATAATCCTGCATAATTGGAATGATCCGATTGGGGTGAATGCGAATGTGAATGATCGAGTAATGAAATGGATGCACTGGAATGTGAAATGGGCGATAGTAGGAGATAGGCAGATTGGTCTGCCACTATGAGCAACTGATTGGAACTCAGAGCCACCAGCCAGGCACTCGTTATTAAAATCCCCCTCTTATGCAATTCAATTCAATTCATCTATTTATAAACAGGGAGCTATTGGGGAGAATGAATGCAGAATGAAAGCACTGCGTCCGAAAAAAGGCACAATTCGACGAAAGCTCTGAATCAAGCTGGAATTCAAAGAAGTTGAGTGGGAAAGTCAAAGTTCTGCAGAAAGACTGCCTAAATTGACAGCAATTTGAATGGGAGAAGACGAGTAATTGCATTGGATTGCATTGGAATTGGCACAAATTGAGCAGACAGACAGTAAGCAGGAAGAAGGGGCCGATACCAAAATAGGAAGGTTATGATGGAGAGGAGATGGAAGATGGGACGAAGGGCGATTCAGTCGAGTGGAAGCAGGGCAGAGAAGAGCCACTAGCAGCCGAAGGGCAGAGAGAAACGAGCAAAAGAACAATGTAATGGCATTGTAAGGAGGAAATAGGGAAATGGAATGGGTACGAGGCAGGGCAAGGGGAGGAGATGCATTGCCCGACTGCTCATGCATACAACAGCAAACTGACTGCCTGACTGCCACACTCCAGGTCCGTGTCCCTCAAGTCACAACCTCTCTGCCCCTCGATACTCTGTCGTCAAACGGCTTTTGGCATATGAATATGGCCGAGGCCCAGCCAAATTGCGGCACAAAACACCCCTGTCCTGGGCCGGGACTGCATTGTGAATTGTTCTGCTCACTTCAACTCGATTCAATGAATGAAATGCCGCCGCTTTTCATCGAACCAAATTGCAAATTCTCCCAATGCAGAGGCAAAGCCAAAGAAGGAAAGGATAGGGGAGACAACGAGAGTAATTTGCATTGAAATGATGCAAACGGGAAGGAGCTGAGGAAGGCAAGGGACCACAAGAAAAGTTGGCTGCTGGCTAACAGAGAGGGAGAAAAGGCTAATAGGGAGAGGATAGAGGGGCATGAATACCACCAATCAGTTTGCTGATAGAGTTAGATCCAGAAAAGGAAGGGGAAGAGAACCAGAAAAGAGCTAAGATAGGAATTCGAGAAAACCACGCACAAGAAGAGGATTACGAATTGAGGAAGAAATAGATACGCAGACAAATGAAGATAAATCTGAATCGAAATCTAAAAGAACATGAATAGCTCGATGAACCTGGTATTTTGGCAAAGATAGAGAAGAGAATCTAGCCATCGAATAAAACATATCTGGCAATTAACTGTCCAATTCTCGCAATAGATTCAGTAGCTCAAATGCCTATTTAGTCAAACAAGGATACTCTTCTTTATAGACAGTTCACTAGAAATGTGTATAAAAACAGACTAGATTAACTGCATCAAAATTTGAAACTTCGCAATTCATTACTAAAATCTGCGCAATGATTCAATGAGGGTATTTGGAATTGCAGAGCAGCGATGCATATAAATGCGTAGCTGTGAGGCAAATGGACACTGATATGATGATAAACGAATGATTAATTCCACGAAGTCTGCATCTCTGCATCATGCAGACTACATCCCATCTCACGTAATGCATATTCAATCAGAGTTCTGCAAAATGACTGACCCGTTATGTTTAGTGTCATTTCCGTTTCCATTTCCATTGCCGTTACCGTTACCGTTACCGTTTCCGGTTACAATGTCTGTGCTGCTGTTTCCATTCTGTCCTTTCGTTACCAAAGGTAACCCCATTGCTGATATCTGAAATTGAATAAATTATTATCTTGTTCAGTATTTATATTTCTTATTAGCTAGGCGTGCAGTGCCTTGAGCTGTTCGGCGTCATTTTTTTCGGAAAATCATTAACTTTCTATCTATGTATTATTTTTAAAATATTTATTTATTGAAAAATTCTTTTAAATGTTTCCGATAATATAGATGGGAAAAATATTTTCAAAGAATTAATGCAAATTTGGAAAAAATCGATGTTTGAGTCAGTTCTTATAGGGCTTCGCTGAACAAGGCAAAGAAAGAGCAAAGCACTATGATATGATGATACCGTAGCTTTGAAGACATTTCTCCTTTGCAACCGTTATACGGTTTATTGAGAG
This sequence comes from Diploscapter coronatus, assembly GCA_964036155.1. Taxonomy (NCBI): domain Eukaryota; kingdom Metazoa; phylum Nematoda; class Chromadorea; order Rhabditida; family Rhabditidae; genus Diploscapter; species Diploscapter coronatus. The sequence continues at coordinate 19,614,280 of OZ038423.1, read as the reverse complement.
ATCGTTTAACAATGAGATACTTGATCTATGAGATCAAGAAAAATATAAAAATGGCATGAGAGGAGAGAATTCATTTTAGCCATGAAATAGTTGCAGAAGTTAATATTATTTCGAATTAGGAATGTGCGAAATTCTGACTTCGAAATGTTCTTAATTATTCTCTCAAATGCGTCACAAATGTTGTATTTAGCATCTAGACTAGATAACATGCATTAACTCTAAATTATCAATTCTAAAAATTTAGGTGATTTTTCATTTTAAGCTAAAATTCCAATTCAAGAGTCATGCAATTTTTAATTCCAATTTCGAATTATTTGAAATTTAAATTCCGCACACGCCTGTTTCGAAGATATGATGTCTTTTCAAAAGGATAATGACTCAGGTTTGAGAGAGCAGGGCATTGCACATTTCAAAAGATGATCAAATCAAATAAGCCAAGCAAAACTCAGTCTATCCGTATTTTACAGCTTATTTGAATTCGTTAATACGCCAATATGCTTGAACTTTTCAATAGGTCTATCAATTATCTTTCGGTCTGATCAATGCAAGATGCGCCTAGGATATGCATATGCTACAATGGAGAAGATAAAATAAAGCGAAGGGCAGAAAAAATGAAAGGGGGTTTGAATTGAAGTGAAAAAAGAGAATGGAGATGGCTGTAATGGCAGGCAAGGCAAGGCCGGATGCGAATGATTATGCAAAAGCGCATATCGATTTACGGAAATGGCACAAAAAAGAAAAGAATACACGAAATTGGGAGAGAATGAGACGAGAAGAGAGAAAGGAATAAGAATTTGGCAGGGAAGGCAGCATGGAGTCAGAAGGGACCACGACGAGGAGATGAAGGGTGGTGGAGAATGAGCGGAAGCAGAGGAGAAAGGACACCAAAACGGAAGGAAGAGGCAAATTTGAAATTCGAAATTGCATAGTCAATGAGGCAATAAGAATGAGAAAGTGTCGAACAATGGAATTATCTGACAAACGTCCTACCGTTTCATTTGTGACTGCCGATTCCTGTTCCATCCCCGTTCCTTCATCCATTTCTGCGTCATCTTCCAGTTGAAATACTCGTTTCACTGGACGACTCTTCCGTTTGCTCGAACCAACTAAAAACTCATTGTATACCAGTTCATTATTTTGATGAAATAAAGCTGATCTTCATGGATATAATCTTAGAAGTCAATACAAAGACCATTCATGAAGATCGCCTCATCATAAATATGTAAAAAATTCTCATTTTGGACTCTCAAAATGATTCCTTTAAAACGTTTTAAGGAAATAACATCAAATCGAATCCGATTGAGAAAATAGCTATAGATTATGAATGTATGCTTATCATATTATCATGCCATCATTTTTTATTAGTTTAAAAAATTCATTCTGGGACTGCACACGACTTTTTGCAAGATTTATCAATTTTTAGATCATTTTCCAGTTAAGGAAAGCTTTCAGAAAATAGTTATGTAGAAAATGTTCTTGCAGTTATTCGGCCTATAAATTGGTGAATAGGCAAGTCGATACCGTAGAATTCAATGATGATAAACAAATTGAATTTAGGCAAGAACCACTTACTAAAATTGACTACGGTAGATGCGCCTGTATGCTTTTGACGCGCCACCAAATCGAAAAAAATTCTCACAAAATTCTGTAACTGATACAGCGTTTCATAAGTCATATTTTCCAGGGTTATCTAACCCGCGTTTTTACGTGGTGTGACTGGTTTCTCATAAACTTTCTTATAAATATCCAAACTTGGGGTGTCTGCAGTGTACACCCCCAATCTCAAATTTAAAAGAAATTGTGTTGATTATTGCAAGAAAATATCTATAAACTTTTTAAAACTGTTGTTAAATAAATATACATATCTTATTATTCTCTACACACTAAATAGTGCATTTTCGATATTGAGAACTTCGCACCTGATTTGGAATCATTGGCGATAGTGTCGTGCTCTGCCTCTTCCATTCTGCTGCATCGGATCCCTGCAATTAACTAATTCATTCATCATCATCATTATCCCTTCATATTCCAAATCCACGATTTATAATCGAATCGAATCAATTGCACAACGAATCGAGGCATCGAGACACCAGGAAATCGCATGTCCCGCGCACATTTGCTTGGATTCAGTTATGCAAAGCTGTCTGCGATAAAACAAAGAGAATAAAGGAAAAATAGAAGGGAGAGAGAAAAATGAGGTGAAGAGAAAAGATGTAGAGAATGGAAAAGAAGAGCTGATATAAACAAAACGGAAGACAGAAAGGCAAAAATGCGAATGAATTGCTGATGCTGATTCCCCTATTCCACACACAAAATATGCATATCTCGAATTACACATTTCAGGGAAAACGAGGGCTTTAGTGATGAATTCTCGCGGTCAGAAGCACACAAACAGAAACAGGCAAAGGGGATGAATCAATGACAATATCTCATTTATTACATTCACTTATGAATAAATTCCGTCGCTTCATTCGAAAATTCGAAAATATGCAAAAATGCTAAATGATTGCATTTTTAATAGGAGAGAGCATTCAAATGGCGAATGAGAAAATTCAGGAAAAATCGCTATTCGATCCGATTCCAGACTGAATTTGATTGTTTACCCTCACAAATCGCATCGCAGCTGAATATGCTAACAGATAGGGGGAGAGAAAGAGTGGATTCGAAGGGATAACTGCGAGATCAGAGGGATAAAGGGCAGGTTGGATGATGCCTATGCCTCTATGCCAATGCCAATGACACTCGGCCCCAACCAGCACAATCAGTAATCAAATCATTAGGGGCTTCGATTCAGCGATTAATCCTGCCCAATCGCATCCCAATTCCGATCCCAAAGCTCTGCTTGTTTCTTTTGCTGCTTCTTCTTTTCTCTGATAGCCACTTTTCAGCCTTCTAAATGCGATTTGTGTAAACCATAGCGCATAAAATGAGTGAGAGAAAAAACGGGCAAAGTCGGGCGATAAAAAGAGGCCAATTGCTGCATTGAAGCCGATGAAGCCCTGGCCAGTCATTCAGTCAGTCAGTCAGCACCTAACGCAGGCAGGCAGAAGAGAGGTGATTATTATTCATCTCACTGATTTTGAGTTCATTGATTCATTCGCAGAAAAGTCAGGCCAATTGTGCAAGAGTTTCAAGCTCAGTTGATATAATGATCATTGATGGATTGCAAACGTCATATTTGTATGAAGATAACATAGGTTGACTAACGTTTCGGCATATTCACTAGTCTTCTCTTCTTCTTAAACTATATTTCGAATAGATTTAGGTATCAAGAGCAGATTTTATATATTATGACTAGAGAATTAGGTATTTCTTGAAAGATATCTATTTATCCCACATCATAGATATTGTTGGGGGGAAATTAACAGAAGTTTCTCTCCCTCTGATACCAAAGCGAGAATTGCGCGAGGAACCAATGTGCAAAGAGGAAAGAAAGAGGGATAAAGAGCCCCTGCTTGAAAAGGAGAAAAGAGTACGCAACCCTTCTCTCTCCCCATTTCCTTTTTTGTGGAATGAGATTTCTACTCGACAATATACAAATTCTGCGATATTCAAGCTCGACCAATGCACATGAAAATATCAGTTGCAATAGTATTGCGTACAATTCACCCTACAATTCTGACGAGTCATTCGAGTCAAATCCCTCTTCACAGATACATAGCTGCATTGCTTATGCGAATGAAACACAGAAAACAGGCAGGAAATAAACTATTATTGAGCCACGGAGATAACACAAGGTTGAAGATATTTTGCAAGTGGGGAAAATCAGGCCGCACTCCTTTCGAAAATAGGTTGTTTAACACAGCTATATAACCCAATTTTCGATTGAGTTTCGCGACTTAGTTGGTTTTCGGTAATTATTTTTGGCAATAATCATCGAAAGTAATTAACGAAAATCGCAAAAGTCGATCGGACATCGGGCTAGCTGTGTCGGACAGTCGATTTTCGAAGGGACGTAGTCTGATTTTCCCCACTTGCAAAATGTCTTCAACCTTGTGTTACCTACATGGTTCAATAGCACATGGAATCGTTGAATGAGTGCCATTCCACAAGCACAACGAAAATCCAGGAAATTTAGCGATAAAGAAAATGGGAAAGAATAGGAATAGAAGAAAAGCATGCAAAGGTTATCAGTCGGGCTGCACACAAATATGCATATTATCAAGAAATCAAAGAAAGCGAAACAGAAACAATTGGAAAATTTGGAAACGAGAATAAAAATTCGGCACAACAGTCAGCATAAATTTGAAGACAGGCTGGAAAGAACTCAAGAACTTGAAAATTAGGAACTAAGTAAAAACTATTTCAAAATAATATATCCAGTTCATAGATATTCATTTAGTAGTATGGACGAGTATGCCAAATATTACGAGAGAGTTAGTAAAAAAATCAAAAATCCTTAGCAATGTTGCTGATCTTTCATTGTTACTTGATGGTCAGAAATTCAATGCAGAAAGGTAGAGGCAAGAGAATGCACGAGTTTTCGAATCATTGATAATGGCCAAATGAGCTAATGAGAGAGGACAACTGTTATGAGCAGCAGCCCTGCATTGCATCGAGCACTGCCTCATTGCCTCGATCAGAGCTGACTCTGCATGTTTATGCTGATGCGGCTGCTGATTACTGATGCCGCTCCAGAGGATCGAAGAGAGATTAGACAAAACAAATCGATGAAGGGAAGGAAATGGAGAGTCAACTGACTGAGGACTGCCAAATGAGCAGAGGAATTCAGGCAGTTAGGCAATCGGGGAGAGAGCAGTCATAGTCATTAATTAGCTGACTAGGAGATGAGTCGATTGCGATCAGTCGAAAGGCAAAATGAAAACGAGAAGCAAAGGGATGAAGGATAAAGAGGGAAGAGCTCATTATACACAACAGAGTCAGAGTCAGACAGAGCACAGAGCGCCTGTCCACTGAATAGCTGACTATGAAGCTCAACTCATTGTCAAATCTAATTAGCACACAGGAGACGAAAAAGCTTCGTTAGGAATTTGACTACTTTTGAATTGATTTGAATGCAGAAAGTATCTTATCGAAGCTGGTCTTCAGCCACCAATCACCATGTAATAAGATTACAGACATCAGCAAAAGCTTAGAGCAATGCCTACAATTTGTAAATCAATTTGGATCTATTTTAAATCAAGTACTTCTACTATGAGGATAGAAATTGGATACTAGGTATTAAAGTGAACCATTATTTCTTTCTAATAAGCACTTTGTAACTGTTTCACTCTGGCTCTGATTTAGGCGTTAGACATAAATACAAAAAGTCATAATTTGATAGAAGACTGGCCGTTATACTATCTCATGTCCTGACAATAGGTCATTCAGTATTCGAATTTATATGAAAATCTATAGGCAGAAGCTACGAAGCATCAGAAAAATGGCGATCTAACTCAATAGAAATGTGAGAGTTTCAGTTTTTTATGTAAGAAAAGTTACTTATACATTTTCACAATACCTAATACTTGTTTCTAATCTCTTGCTATCAACCGTAGATATTCCGAGTTTAGCCCAAATTCCAGTCTGGTGTACAGATGTACATATTCAAGTATCCAGTAAATTTGCAGTGTCCATTCTTCCACAGCTCTTTGCGCCTTTGTGCCAACACTTACTTCAATTGATGACAATGCCTCCTGCCTCTGTCTACCTTTGACTCCCCCATTTTCCATAATTCTTCCCCATTTTCATACTTTCAATCGACTTCCTCCCAAATTCGCATACGAATTTTCAGAAGCAATTTTGCCGCATAAATATTGCAATGCGTTGAAATTGGGAGAATTTGCGATTAGTCAAAGTTGAAATCGAAAAAATTAGAGAAGACGAAAATTACGAAAGGAAGGGAGAGAAACGCGGACGAATCACTGCTACGCAGCAAGTGCTACTGAAACAACGATACAACGATTTACACGAAATATTCATGCAGTGCGAGGGGCAGGGGCAGGGAAGGTATGGAAACAGGCAAATGAGACCAAGGCTAGGTAATGACTGACTGGCTGATGATAACGAAGGAGTAGTTCAATGAAATAGAAAAGAAGGGGAGGGGAGAGAGGAGGAAGGAAACGATTGAAGTCAAATTCCAAAGACAAAATGACTGCTGAGTAGGAGAAGAGTATGTAGAACGGAAGAGAATAGGGAATAGGTTGAGAAATCGAAGAGAATACCCAAATATACGCGGGACATAGAGCCGGCAAAGAACCGGTATGGTAGGCCAGAAACCGCGAGAAAGGGCATAAAATGTATGTGCCTCTCGACTGACTGCGGCTGCGAAAGGACATGCTAATTGACGCTCACGCTCCTCTGACGACTGGATGACTGGCTGACGTGCGGACAGATGTGGGATGATAAGACAAAAACAGTCCGAGCTCCTTCACGTTTGTGAACCGATCGAGCATTAGCACGATCGAGTAGCGAAGGAGTTTAAAGAAGGAAAACAGAGACATCATAGACATCAGAGACAGACAGACAGATGAGGAGTTAGGGAGTCGACTGGGGGACTGTAAAGAATATATAGAAAAAGAAACGGTACGGGAAGAAAAACGAGCGAGCCCTCTTCATTCCACACTCTCACAATCGGTAAATGCAAATAAAGATGGCGGAGGGAGCGAATTTTTTGAAAAATGAAAAGTTTGGTTAGTTGTCAAAAGTTCGAATATTCTATTGATTGAGTCACTGGCAGTGGCAGCAGTGAAAATTTGCGAATGATTGGGGAAAAGAATGAGGCAAACTGGGGGAAATGACGAAATAACAGGACAAATCAAGAGATATCAGAGAAATAAACAGAGAACTGATGATGCAAGAGGGAATAGAGGTAGGGGAGAGCGAAGAGGAAGAGGAGTGCATGTGCATATTGTCAGTCAGATTGTATGGCCGGATTAGATCGACTGTGCAATTCGCTGACTGACATATACACAGATGAATTATTGTGAAACAAGCAAATAACGGCAAACATTACGCATATTCGTGAATCGTGAATAACAAACTCAGAAATATAGATACTGTAACGCTATTTTGTTCTCGTATACACTGAAAAATCGCAGAATTAATTTCGAAAATTGAAATTATGAAATTTGTGCTGACTTATGGTATCTTACGCCGATATTGAGTTTGGTTGATAATGTCTTTGTGAGTTTCACATATAACTCCCAATCATTTGCATTTCAACAGTTGATTGTCTGCGATTATCTGAGGAATGTTTGGAGGGATGAGGAGCGAAAAGCTCGAAAGAGAGGAAGCTATCAAAACGAGCAGACGAGGAGAGGTAAGAGTCGACGAAACGACGATGAAAATGAAAGGTGGAAAGTCGGAAAAAATGAGAGAGCTGAACAAACAGCTATGCGAGAGTGCATAGTCAAATCGCACTCCATTCACTTTCCTCCCCCTCTCTCCCTTCCCTTCCCTTTCCCTTTTCCTCTCTCAATAGTTTGAGTAAGGCCTCTCGCAATGAATGTGAAAAATAAATATCTCGACAAAAATGACTTACTTCATCGGGAAGAAATTACTATGAAGCAGAGCAGAGCAGTTGCGCAATTAACAAGCCGAATTATAAAACGGACAAATTTACTGGAAAACAGACCAGAGGGTGAGTCGCTTGAGTAGAATGGAAGGAAAAACAAAAGGAAGCGTGGAATTGGTGGAATGAATGACGGAATCGGAATCGGAATTGAGCCGAAGGCTTTGCATTGGCTTTTTGGCTGTCTAATCGATGTTTCGTTTCGCTTTCCGGCGCGCTTTCTATTTGCATGAAAGCGAAGGCAGCGCCCGGCAGCCGAATGAAAAAAGACAAATGAGAAGCAAAACGGCATGGCCAGGACTCCGGAATTATGCAATCACAGATGGACTCAGGAGGAGAGGGGAAGGGAAAGAGATGCCGAACTAGAGGCCTTTTGTACTCCACACCCACTTTTTGAGGAAAGCAGGGGAGAGGGATAGGAAAAAATTTGAAAAATTTGAAAAAATTGAATGTGAGTGGAATACAGGAAATCAACTAGAACACACTTGCATATGAGTTGGAATGCCAAGGACTACAGACGAACAGACGGAAGGAATAAAGTAATAATCGAATAAAACAGGCATAAGGCCGTCATCGATGAGTAGGCAAATGCTTGGAAAACGAAGGCAGCACAAAATCAGACATGCAGACAATCAGACTGGCAAAATGCAAAACGAAACAAAAGCCGAGTCGAATCAAATGGCTACTGACTCACGAAGTTGTATTGCCTAAGGCTGCAGGCAAATGTGCATAGAAGCTGTATTCAAATCATTGGGCAGGAAAATGGAAACTGAAAGCGGAAATCGATCGCTCGAGAATTCGAAACACTCACGAATTCCCACATAACATGACAAAGTTGGTGGAACTACTGCTTTACTGCAATCATGTTAGTATTACACGGGACAGGACGTATGCGAAGAGAGCACGCAAATTAGAGAGACAATCAGACACAAGACATGCGACGGTACGGAATATTAGGTTGGAGACGGAAGATGGGAGACGGCAAGGAAAGGGGGAGTGGTGAGAGAGGAGGCGAAACGCAGAGAGTTCGAAAACTTAAAACTGGTTGGCTGGACATTTGCATTGAAATTAATCAATTATACAGGCTCGAAGCGAAAAAGGGAGGGGTGGAGGGAGACGAAGTGCAGGCTGCCGGTTATCAGCACAAATAATCTAAATTAGGCGATCTGGCCGCATTTCCATCTTTCATTCCACTGCATCTTCCTCGGCGACTGTCGTCCTGACCAGTGCAGGCTATCAGTCAAATCGTGAGACAAAAACGCTTATGCTGATCCAATGAAACTGTATGCAGCGGGGAATTTTAACGGGAATCCGATTCCGAATCGAATCTAACCAACCAGTCAATGACCTAAAAAATGAAACACGACGAGAAGAAATGAAAATCGAGACGACATTCGCCGCTCCATGCCCGCGATGCCTCTTCTCTCCCAATCAAATGCATCCCCCACCCTTATCTGCTTATCAGCTCTTATCGTATCTCCATATCGTCATATCATTCCGTGCCAGTCTTCAGTTTCATAGGCCATGCCTTTTGATCTAAGAAGTCAAGCATTACCGTAGAATTGAATGAATTACAGTAATCTCGCAAATGCAATATGCACTTGGATTCATATTCGATACAATTCTCAATTCCTTGTAGGTAAGTTTCGATACTCGCTGTTTGAAATTTCGAGTTTTTTATTGTCAAATTATGCTGGCGTGAATTGCGTAGTGAGAGGGCGACATTTCCTTCTTCCTTTTTCAACTTCTCATTCCTTCTTCCTTCTGCCTCCCTGTCTGTTTCTGTCTCAACCCTGGGCTGACCTTGCTTCGTGCATTAACTCATCTCCTTCCATGCAATGAGACAACGAGAAGTCGCACTTCGAATGCAGCAGTCGAACCGCAAAAAATGAAATGCGCAAAATTAGAATCCAACCGAGAAAATTGGCGCCGAATATGGAAATAATTGCAAATTCATTGAAAGAGTGGGGAATAGAGGAATAGGGGAATTCACGGCGGTGCGCAAATGCGAATGCGCAAGGGAGCAACTCTACCAACCCATCTCACAATGCATTACATTCATTGCAATTCAAGGCAACTAACAATAAATCAAGGAACATTCGGTTATTAGACCTTTCGAAAGTCGAAATAATAATAATGAATTTCGACATCACTGCATGGCGATACATACATATCTATTCTGCCACAAACAACAGACACAAATAAATGATACTCCTTTCTGATCACATGATTATCATAATCGGTGACCACAAGTCCAAGCATCCGCATCCAGTCGATAGTCAAATAGTAAATTATCAACTACCAAGAAATCATGAAATGTTGAGATGATTTCCCGAGACGATAATTGATTCGTCCGAATGCAAAGCGATGATAAGAAAATGTGATGAAAACGCGAAAATTCGAACAACATGACTGATTTGTGTTAGGCATTCATTCTATTCTCATTCTTAATTGGATGGACGAAACACCCATTTCATTTTGCTAATCAAAATGGAAAGAAATAAGAATTGGAATTCGAAACCGAAATCGAAATAAATAAGCAGCGATCGAAACGCCGCTGCTTATGATTGTGGTAGGACGAGGCACAGACGAACATGCATGGCGTTGTTTCGCAAATGCCACAATCACTCACAAGAAAGCTCAAATTAGATGCGTCATTGCCCCGCTTTACATATGAAACATGAAAAATCCATTGAAAACTCAATTTAGCATCAAATGTTTCTCCCACCTATATAACTCAAATATTATTCATTTGATTATTTTTAGCATTCCGAGGAAAACGCTATACAATGCGGAATGATGGTGAATATTTTATTCATTACGAAGAAATTTCGAGATGACTTAGAATTGAGTTGAGATCGGCTAAAGTTTACAAGCATTTAGATATCCGTAATACGACTTTATGATGATATTGATGAAACTATAAATCGTATTCCTGACGAATGAGAATATGGCGAAAAGCAGGCAAGGACTCGAAGCAGAAATAAGGAAAGCCAAATCGCATGGACTTGTTTGAATTGAGATGCAAGTATTCAAAGAGCATTTTTGGAAACAAATGAGGTGAATCATTTGTAAGAATTTAGTGGGCTATTAATAAACTAAATTCCTACAGATTATATATGCGAGAAAATTGAATAAATTATTGATGTCGTCATTTCAAATAAGATATTAAAAATATTGATGTGCTCCATTCAGAATTTTGTCAGTTTGAAAACGGACTATTTTCAAAATGCATATTGATTGTGTGAATATTGCGATATGAACAGAAAAGCTCATAAAGTGTATAAATGTTAGTAACTATCTCACAAGGGACGTCAGCGAGTTGACACTCGTGAAGCCGGACAAATTTGGTATCAATCGAATCGATATAGGAGGTTATTTTGAGCAATGTTTGTAAAAGAAGTATTGAGACATATCCATTTCCTGATTTTCTACAATTTTTAGAAATTGACCAGTTTACTAGGGAAGCTACCGTAATCCGGCCACCATTTAGCCCAAGGTGGACGTGAGCACGTAAGATTTTCAGTATTTTGTACACTCACCCAGACCATCATTTTGGCACCAAATTTGCTCGGTTTTACGAGTGTCAACTCGTGAACCTCCTTTGTCAGAAGATCTTCATGTAATAAATATGCATCATTTGTAGCAAACTGACGGAAAACAACAGGCTACTCGAATTGCAGAGAAGTTAATGCAACGGTCGATTCGCATATGGCCTCCTCTGCACTTGTCGTCACAGAAGTTGGGAAGAGCATTCCTTCACAACTCGATGTTTCGCTCTTTTCCCCTGGAGACATCGGGTCTTCTGATGTCTCCGATGACATCTAAATCATGGCTTCATTTGAGAATACATATATTTGGAGAGGTGAAAATTATTGGAAAATCCTTCATGATGTAATGTGAGGTAAAGGTAGACCTAAGGAGCACTTTCGCCAGACGAAAATGTGTTCCCTGGGTCTAACAGAGTAGTAGAATTTCTAATGAAATATTTAGTTGTGGTATGAAAGTCAGACGATTTTGATGTTTTCGTTTCGTAAAACAGAAAACTCAAATTCAAGAGTCGGTGCCTTGAGATGTAAAATTCTGGTTCCGAAAAACTCAAAATTCCTTTCATCAAGCATTTGAATAAAATCTCGACAATCAGACAAACCCTAACGCCAGCATCATCTCCCGTGCCATTATTCAGTCGATTTGTTCCGTTTGCTGTAGTGCCTGATTTTCTCGTTCCTTGATACTTCTTTTGTCTAGCTCGTGAATTCTGTCAAATTCATCAAAATCTATCAACAACTCTTCATCTTATTGTGTCTACCTGAAACCAGACTTGAGTGACTCTTTTGCTGAGACCCGTTTGGTTGGCGATCCTCTCCAAATCTGCACCGTCTGGGTTGCTATCTTGAGAGAAGTACGTCTGAAGGAGCACACATAGGAACATTGGAGCAGAAGGGATGATTCAATTAGCAGAAGGGGAAGGAAGGAAGAGGCTGGCAGCAGCAGCAAAATGAGAACAGAGAGAAGAGAATTAGCATATTTGGAAATTCGTCAATACCTGCAGGATTTGTAACTGCTCCTCAGCAAATGTAGTTCGAACACGTTTGGTCTTCTGTTTAGCCTGATTCACTCCATTTTCTCCTTCGATCAATTCAACGAAATGCTGCTTACACAGAATCCTGCCTTCTTGCAGTGCAAATTCTTCTCCAGTCGACAATTGTCTGAGATCGAGTTTTTCGTTAAAATTAATTGAAGACAGGATATGAGCGATACCGTTTACATTGAGTGCACGAAAAACAGGCCAAATGATAGATGTGAATTCGGGCTCGTCGAACCCAATCAGTGGGTTGGATGACTCGATTGCAGGAAGCACATTTCGCACCGAATTGACTGAAATCAAGTGGCATTTTGTTATGCGAGTCAGTAAGTCAATAATCTGCTGGATTAATTCATCCATCCCCCATCTGTCACTTCCTCTGGTCCTCCACTTCAGTCTCACACAATCATTACGTCTCTTTATATTCTCTGTTCTATCAGCGCGGCCTTTTTGCACTTCTTTATCCCTTTATTCAAACATTGCAACAAGTGTTTTTGAGGATAAAAGCGGTCAGACTTTGAAGCTGGTGCTTGCTCAATTTTTACAGAATGATGAACATTATTATCATGACAAGATTTGAAGCACACGTTCTGTATATATTTTATTATCAACTTGATTGTCATTCATTTCATTAAATTTACTGATCCTCATCATTAGAATTGAACAGATACATTTTGAGCGAATGATGAAAACTACATTTTTTTCCAAAAAAATACAAAACTTCCCTTTTCCAACTCCAAAAGAATGTTATTGTTTATGGGACCACAAGAGCTTTGTCCTTAAGCCAATCTGCCCTAATTTCTAATTGGCCTCACTTGAGAATTTGGCTACAGCAATGCGACTCTTACCGTATGTCGCGAATGGATGGAAACAGGGAACAGGCCTAATGAGAGTGAAAGAGGAAGAAAAGAAAAGCTTATTCACATGGTACTTACAGAGAATTATAGGAGATCAAAGGTAGAAGCATATTGCAGGTAAGCAGATAGACAAGGATAATTGACAGGGATGCATGTGTTATTGCAGGCAGCCATGAATTGCATAACGGGATTGTCCAGATTACTGTATGATCCAACAACCTGCCATTAGAAGAGATTACCTAATGAAGAGGAAGGAAGGACAGGAAGACAGAAAGAGACAGATGCATCATTTTATTTGCTACCAGAGCAATTGATCAATTGAAGAAATTCTTGTTACATATCAGTCGCGTCAACGTATGCTAATCTTTCGTCAGAAATAAAATTTTTAAATTCCTGTTTATTTTGTGCAGAAAAATCTAATCATCTTATTGCTCAGATGGAATGGTAGAAGAGATGTACGGAGTTCCGATTCAGATTGAGTTAAGGGATTTTCAATTCTAATTCCGATTTCGTGATCATGAAACTTTTCAATCCCGAATCTAATTTTGATTCTGAATTTTTTGAAATTGAACTTCCAAACACTCATAATAGTAATCTATGCAAGATAGTACTAGATCCCAAAATGAAAAGAATTTTATGTTGATCATACTCCTAGACAATCTCTCAATAAATGCTATTCCAACAATATCGCAAAATCCTACAATATAAAAATGTACGCTGCCCTAAACCTTCACTTTGCATTGTGCTCGGAACATTTTGAACTAATAAGTGACTTATGTGATCATAAATCAGAGGTAAAATTTTAGTTCGACTATATCTAATAATCGAGTTCGTGAAACGCATAAAGTGCAGCCACTCTTTTTTCATTAGAATAAGTATTATATTTCTCACTACAATTCCTTTTCAAATCAAATCATTTACCGTGCATAGCATTGAGGACAGAATATACTACTATTCCTAAAGTAGCAGCTCGATTGGGTCTGCAAAGGAGATGAACAGGATGAACATATCAGACAGCCTTCGTGCCAACTGCTAAAATGAACTATATCTGTGATGAAAATGAATATAATATTTGAAGGAAAACCTCTGATTGGCAGCCAGCAATGTTCTATCTCGAATCGGTTTTTCACAGGCTGTGCAAATTTCACCGGTAAACTGCAAATTCATAATTATCGTCAGTAAAAAGAATATTCGATTTAATTATATAAAATCCTGCGAGCGCCTGCGGTCACGTACTTCCTGTGAGTATTTTCTGGTGGATAACCATCTCTATGGGTGGTTCACCGGTTCTGATAGTAATCTTTTGTAAACACCGCATTTGAAGGTGACTTGCTTCCTATTTTTGGTGTTTTCAATTAGCACTTTTTGAACAAAGATGAAACATGTCATGGGAGAAGTTTACGATCTCTAGAAATAGAGGATCAATTTGTTCATATTTCTGAAATGTACTAAATCTAAATTATCCCCTTGTTGATTAATTTATGCGCTTTGATGTTAAAATGAGATTTAAATTTATTTGAAATTTGAACGTTCAGAGCGTACATAAGTCGATTCATAAGTGTTATGTTTTGAAGTTTCTCGCGCATATTTTGTACTTCTGCAGAATAAAAGATATTTCAGTGTTATGTGACATTTCATCCGATAGAATGAATAAAAATTTGGCAAGTTGAACTTTGAGGATAAGACTGATCAAAAAGTAAAGTGAAAACAGTATCTGTGAATGATATTACTGGTTAGGTTTTTTTTTTTTAAATTTTATCACAAAAGATTCTAAATAGATATTTTGAAAAATCCGAATTAATTGTTCCACAATAGAATTAGACACTTCTACAACTGTACAAGTTGTTTTGAAGTAAAAAGGAAATAACTCAAAAAATCTAAATGTATCGAGTTTTTTGCTAGAATAGTCCTACAGTATCTATCTCCTCCTATAGACTTTATAAATATACACCACCATCTCTCTGGATAATTACGCTATTCATCTGCAAGAAGTGATAAGACAGCATCTATGAAACGAATCGAGCAAAGCATCCCTTTCCGATCTTCATTGGTCAAGTTCATCTCTTGCCTATCTTCCTGCTCTCTCTCTCTCTCTGGCCGTCCAAAGGCACTAAATCGAATTTTCGCTAGTCGAATATTTTGCCTGCTTTGTTGCCCACGACGAATTGAATATTGCATAGAAACAAAGGCACATCGCTTAGCGGATTATCAACATATCCCCGAATAACTTCGACGCAGGTTGTAGATTTCAGTTTCAGAGCACGATAGTATGATGTGTTACTGACCTTAATTGACTGGGATGCCGCCAATAGACGTTCATCCTCAGGGCCGCTGCCAAATGAATAGTCAATTTCATCGTCAACTGTCGAAGGCATTCGTTCCATTGCGAGGGGTGCTAGAGGCTGAGTGTGGGGAAGGAAATGGGAAGGATAGGATTTTGGCACATCCGGGAACAGCAGAAAATACGAAGCATCGGAAGAATAGGACAAGGAATGGGCATAGGGATGGGAGTCGAAGCATGACAAGCCAGGCGAAGGATCGGACCGAGACAGCGGCGGAGATGGATGCTGTTCGAGGGATGGCGATGTCATCGCCGCTGGAAGACTGGGGCTAACGAGCAGAACAAGACGCCCTAATGAACCGATCCGACACGAATCCCTATTGCTTACTTCGTTACAAGACCAGTCAGCCGGATTCGAGCAAAATCTGCCAGCTGAAATAGGGCGGGGCGAAGAAAGACAAGTGAAATGCTGCTATTGGATGAGATGGGAGGATGAGAAGGGAGGAGAGGAAACAAGGAGAGGGGAAATCGCCGGTAAAGGGATAAAGAGATTGTGGAATGGGGCTGGAGAGAGGGGAGAGCAGCATAGAGGGGACAGTGTTAATCGAGTTTGTAGTGAAGCTCTTGTGCTCCTCTGCTTCCGTGCTTCTCTGTATAATTAGGGACCACTAGCCATTTTCACAAATTCCCCGAAATCGAATGAATGGTCCATTTTTAAGGATCTTATAGACCCTTTATCGATCCCCGATGAAAAAAACCTGAAAAATTAGCATAAAAATAATAAAAATGACGACGCAAAAATTGGAAAATTAAAGACATTTGCGGACAGTGAAAAGAAGCGTGGCTTGGCGGTCCTTATGTATAATTCTATAAATGGCCTGCTCTTTGCCTCATTGAAATTACGCGAGAAAATTCCAAATCACGATGGGCAACTTAATTAATCGAATCATCCAATTATCAAATTAAATCGACAGTTGCATAGCAACTTCAGATCCATATTCGCCGACGGCTCACAAAGTTCACGAGATAAAGTCGTGCAAATTTTACGAATTTTAGAAAGTAGGTGATTTTTCCTACAGGATTTGGCAGAGTGCAGGAATTGACAAGTTTCACTTACAAATTCAGCATTGAGGTCTCCTTCAAATAATTTTACCTCTATTCAACGTCTATCATTTCTGTACAGGCAGAAGGAAAGAGTGAAATTCGGACCCAAATTTCGAGCGATATGAATAAGTGCCGCTATAATTATGGACTATCTTGCACAATAGATCCTATCGAATCACCGATGCTCATATTTCGTAAGTCTGATCGTTTTTGTTAGATATTATTTTGTACACTGACCAGGGTTGCTGATGGACCCGGCCCGACCCGCATTTTGCGGTTCTGGGGGCGGGTTCGAGTCCGGGTCCGAGGTCAGAGCCCGCTTGAACCCGCAAATGAATTAGTTTGATGCGATTAAGAGTGAATGTCAGGACTATTCAAAGTGGTACGGACACAGGAGTCTGTCGTAATAATGATTCGCTCAACTGCTTCTCGAACATGGCTCTTTCAATTCAAATATTACGCTAATTTTGTATCGAATTTTCATTTACAAAGGAAGTTCATAGTGTGTTATTCATAAAATCTATTCATATTCGATGAATAAACCAAGTCGTATTTGCTCGTTGCAAATATTTAGGTGAAAAATCGCACCGTGCCTCCTAGTCCTATAAATTGAATCCAAGGTTTCACTTTACAAGACTTTACTGCTGCTGCTGCTGCAGTGAACAATGAAACTCATAGGATCACATTAATGTATGCTAATTTTTTTAATTTATTAATGATTACAGCGTAATGTAAAGAAGGTAACTTCATATTATCAAAGTTTGTCGATAAGTGAACACGGTGAGAATTTTTTTATCGAAATTATCGTATGGCCCAGTCGGAATTGGCTTGCCTAACAAATTAGCAGATTCTGTGGCTAACATATTGTAAACTCCATAAATCATTGGAATTCCGAGTAGGAATGTACGAACTTGACTTTGACTTCAATAATTTTAAAATTGGAATTTCGACTCTGACTTTGTATATTTTCGAATCCGACTTCATTCGCTCCTCTCCCGAGCATAAATTTTAGTCTTCTTTTGACTTGTGTTCGAGATCTATCGAAAGGGTGATTGACAGAATTGTGATGAATTGGTTTCTATTGCTAAATTTACAGATAGGAACGGTAAATTGAAATGCAATGGATGATTAAAAAAAAACCTCTAATGCAATGCTCGTAAGATTCAGAATATTTTACAACTTAGCTCTAAGTTCGAAAATCAAGCTGATCTTCAAGAGATGTATTTTCCTGCACTTATTATTAGGCCTTTTAAGGGTCCAGAAAGTCATCATAATTAGGTTATGCTGGGTTGTTTCGAGTTTTCCAGAGCAGTAATGGCTACTTCCTTCTGTGAAATGGAGTACTCTCGACTTTTACGAGTTGAATTGGCTCATTTTTGTGGCATATCGTTTTCCGCTCTTTCGTGCTTTACCATTGCTCTTTCTAGTTTGATTGTATGGGTAATTTGAATGACCTTAGAAGTTATGATGTGATAGTTTGACTGTTGGAGAAATGAGAAGAAAACTGTGGTTGAAATGTGGGACAGGTAAAAGAGAGAAGAGGGGAGAGATGAGAAAAGAATGGAATGAAACAAGACACACACACACACACAATGTACTGCAAACTGCAAATAGGCAGATGATAGAGGCTTTGAAGAATGGAGATGAGATGGAGAGAGAGAGACAGACAGAGACGGCTGTCATGAAGGGTGAAGGCAGAGCTTTTTCTTCCAACCTTCTGTCTTTTCTCCTCTTCTTTTGTCTATGTCATCCCCTCTCAGCTGGCATCTGACCTGTGCCATCCTAACTTTGATTTCTTCGGCTCAACTTTGCTAGTTTAAATTCAATATTTCATGGTCGTTAGATCAATTCATTTGTCGATCATAGAGAATAGATTTATACATGTGTTGAGTTTTCCTATTTTCGGCCAAATGTTTGTTAGAAGAAAACATATTTCATTTCTTTCCATATGCTCTGCTTATAACCAGACCAAACTGGACACACACATTTACCGTTCATTTTTCCCAGACGCGCAATGTTGCCCACATCGATTTTGAGACCCAGGATAAAGTTGATCGCGGATATAAAGGTGGACATAAAATGTTACAAGTCTTGCATAAATGAGAATTTTAGAAATTTTCGGACTTTTACATTGGATCCAATGTGCACTTGAGAAGAGAATTGCAAAAGAACCTTCTGCACGGTGTTAGGGTAATCAATAAATTTTCATTGGAGTTTATTTCTGAAACGGCATGCTTGTATTAGGTGGCTGCAGTTCACGACGGATCCAAGGGTTTATTGGTCGCTAAAATTCTCACAGACTATGGAGCCGATGTGAAGCATTTCACTATCAATGTAAGGTCTTATAGTGAAGTTTCAGACTTTATCTAATTTGTTAGGGTCAAAAAGAGTGTCTCATCTCTTCGCGAGATCTCGACTTAAATCATTCTGACGATCAGGAATATCTTCACAATGTATTACGGTAAGTTCAACTCATTTGCGTGGAAACTTTTATTATAAATAGACAACGTTAATCATCTGTTAACAATTTGAAAAGTACAAAATGACTAAGATCGTAAAGTGTTGAAAGAACTCACTACTGTTCTTGTCCTTCTATGACTTCAACCTGCATGCCAGACGATTCACCCGATTCCCCCTCCACTTCAGGTACAATTCCATTAATGGGAGTTCCGTTGAATTCTGGCATCAATTCGGGATGTTTCTGCTTCAGATGCCTGATGCCTCGGCACATGTTGTACGGCTGCAACGATAAATTTTGATTTCGTGTCTCCATGCAGACTTGTAAGAAGAGTCGCAACTGTGGTTGCGGTTGACAACTTTCGGAAAAAGTTACAAGTCTGCCTCTATGGTCTATTAAAAGTATAGCTCTCTTCAGTTAGCGCTACCCCCGAAGGCCTATTTTACAAGCCGCGAAAATGACATTTTCATTTTGGCAAAGTGAAAACGAAACGAAAAATTTCGTACACCACTGTTCAATTATAAAAAAAGAAAAGAAAAAGAATAAGGAATACCTTGTGAAGTGCATAGGTGATGTTGCAAATGAGGCATTCTACCAGCTGGGGATGAACGAACTCCATCATTCCGTCACTTATTCGGGCCAGTCGAGTCTGAATTGGAATATCTTTGTTGAATTATTGCACTCTTTCAACAAACCTTGCACAACTCGTACTGCATTGCTTCGACCTCTCCAGGATGATAGTTTTTGTAGTGACGAATTGCACCTATAAATGAGACATTTTGAATTTTATTTTCGTATTTCCGGAATATCTACCTGCAGAAATAACAGCGCCGTAGATTGTCTCATTGCACAGTTTGCATTTCCATTCGCATTCGGAGATCGCGCTCACATATAGAGAATTCACTGGACAAACTTGTCTGTAATTTGAAGTTTAGGGGATTGTGAGATCATCGAGTTCTGATATGAAGGAAAGTTCGATCGTCTTTGAGTAATATCGAGAGGTTCGATATCGGTTTGGACTAAAGAACAAACGAAAACTCAGATTTCGGTCTCTTTCAAATCTTTCCTTGAAAACTAAGTTACCTGAAGCACGGCTGTATGAACAGTCGTTTCATGCGATTCTTTCTGCCAAATTGATGTCGACTGTTTACGTATGGCTAAATTTTCTTAAGTTGTAATATTCCGGCAATTGATACATTTCAACACACAGAAATTGAAAAAAAACATGAATTTATGGATAATTTTGAATTAAAAACAAACTTTCCAAATGCAAAAGAAATAACTCACACTATTTCCAAGAACGGCATCATCGACAACATCCTCTTCGTCGTCCTCTTCTTCGAACTCTCTCTCCCTCTGCCTCTGCTCCAACCCCCTGTTTTCTCCTGCAGCCTTCATTCCACTCGTTCCTGCCTTCCCACCTCCACTCACTGTATGCACTCCTCGCATCATCCCTTTCGCTGCCATCATCAGCTGTTTCTCGATCGCCTAAATAGTCTTCTTTGATTTCTCGACAAAATAACCTGTCAGCTCACCTTTTCGAGAGCTCGCTCAGAAGAAGCAGAAATACCGAATTTATTGCAAGCGACGTGAAATTCATCAGGCAGAATAATCTGAAGGGAAAATCCTTAATTTGCTAGAATTCATTGAATTTACCTCCATATCATCCCCGAACTTCTCACGCATACGAGCATTAATCACGAGCTCCTAAAATAAAAGCTGAGTTTCAATGAAATTTCAGAAGGATAAGAGGAAACTGATTATTGGTTTTGACCAGATGGCTCGGATTTCATTTTTTAAATGTGAGGAGAAGATTCGGATAAATTCACAGCTTTATTCTCACTCAAAAGAAGAAATACTAGGTTGATAGAAAAGTTCTATTATACTCAATTGTTTCTTCAAGTCTACTTCAGTGATATTCAAACGGAACTAGACTATTTTGCACAAATTCTCGAGATAAAGCATATCTTGCTAACTTCATCCAGATTTCTCTTCATTTTCTGAAGAATAAGAAAAATCGAGAAAATTAGTTGTGATAGAACTTTCTTACCAACATATTATTTTCCTAGTTTCACTATGTCATGTTCATTAATGAAGGACTTTTTCCTGCACAAGGATTGCAAGGTGTTAATGGGAGTGACCAAGGCGCTATATCGTATCGACTTTAGGCTAATTTCAATTTAATTTTTCAATTTTTTAGCTATTTAGTGTCTATCCCTTCCCTTATTCATGGTCACAAATAATTCTGTACATTCTAGACCATAGCAACGTTTCTGCTCTCCTTTGTTAGCGAATAGGATAGAGAGCCTCTGTAGATCTCGTCTCACAAGATCATTTTGGAAAACAGAGCCTGTATCAAAAGATACTAGGATTCATTTGAACAAAGCAATATTCATCTTTCAATTAAAACTTCAGACTTACATGCAGACAAAGAGTGCATTTGGGTACTTGCACTTCATTTGGATGGACCTCCGTGAAGTGCTGCACGAGAGTGGTCTTGTCGACGAGCGTCCCGCACCAGATGCACTGCAAGTTGTTCACTGCGTCGATGCAGTGATTGATCACTGCGAAATCCTGCAAATTCTTCTGCCTCATTCGACAAATTTCCCGATTTCCTCACATGAACGCTGAGCATTTTCGCGCCCCCATTTGTAACGGCCCTTTCAATCGGCCACGTCCCTGCACATCTGTGGGAGTCGGGGTGCCACGAATTGAAATGACGGATGATATGAATGGTCTGGAAAGGGGTTGTTGAAAGAATGGATAAATCGCTGTTCATACCTCGAATTTCTTGTTGAGTGAAATGATAGCGTTGCAGATTCCACAGCGAGCGTGCAGCTTATCAACCAGTGACACGGGAACCTAAATAATTACAATTCTTTCGGCATCAAAGTTTTGCGAGTTTAGATTTGTTCGATCACTTAGACTCAAAAATTTGAATTTCAATACTTAATTTTGCACATCACTGTTCAAAATTCATAAAATTTGAAGAAAAAATAATAATAGGCTTTTTATAAAACTTTTTGCTTAAAAAATTCTCACCTCCCTGCCCATCTTCTCGAGCATTTTCTTCTTGAGTGCAAATTCCAATTCAGTAATGGACATTTGATATGGATTGACACGGATCTGGCTGATTTTCCTGCCTTGATGACCGAACCTTCTAAACAAATTCAACACTTTTTCGTGCATACTTTAGGGAAAAAGACCTGAAAACACTTCCAAGTGTTTCTGCTTCCCTGTTCATTTTGTTCTGCAGATACTGCTCATAGGGCATTTCCTCATAGTCGAATCTCGTCCCTTCGGAGAATGTCTCTGGATGCATTCGGGGCAGGTGTTCAGAGACGAGCAGGTCATAAGGCACTATTTCCCCACACAATCTAAAACAAAGGCGGATTGATAGTCGTATTCGATGCCTCAAGACACTTCCATGATTATTTCGAAGGTTAAAAAGAAAAGTTTCGCAATATCTATAGAAAACAGCATATTTAAATTTGACTTCATAAACTTTCCTCCCATATGCTATTTCTCGTTCTTTTCTCCTGTTTTGTGAGGAAAGTTTACGTGACCTTCAAATTTCGAAATTACGAAAATGAAATTTGAAATGCTCTTCATCTTGCGGAATCACAATTCCAAATGTACCAAGAAGACAAGTCTCAACTGAGATCAAGTGGTGAATTGTACAAATTTAGGATACCTTACGTTATATTTGTTTCGAAATCGCAGAATAACCTACCCGCAACAGACGTTCTTAGCATCGAGAAAGTTGAATTCTATGGCCCTCATTTCGTTTGGGCCTGCAGACATCGATGTGGATGAGTCGACTGAGGACATCTAAAGAAACGCAAGTGAAATTCCAAGCGAACAACATTAATTCAACCATGATCTGATCCTGAACCATGGAAGTCTCCCGCGCAGAAGACGTAGCCGTTTCCTCTTCATCCAAAACAACCTCCAGAATCTGGTTGTCTTCGTCAACGTACACTTCGTTGCCTGGAATGCCAAAGCTCTTTTTAGTCGTGATTTTTCAAAAATGATTTAGAGACAAGTATAATTAGAGAGCCCAAATGCATGTTTGAATTGGCTTAAAAATTGACAAAATTGCAGCTGTATTCTATCTTTTCTATACCAAATCAGAAGTTCAGTCATCTTCAAATTGTTTCTAGAACGAATTTCGAAGAAAACCCACCATCATCGTCTCTGGCGAGCATCATGACTCTCTGCGACCCGTTCGGTGTCTGCACCCTGAACTGATCTCCAGTCAGCACGAACTGTCTGACTGGCTGTTCGTCGTCTCCATCTTCTGTCTGTCCAGTTCCTGCTCCTCTCGCAGAAGCAAATCCAATCTCAGGCTGCAGCAGGGGTGGCGAAGATTCTTCTTCCTGCAATTCATCTCCTCAAGGAAATATCCGGATATGTATTTTCATAGAATATTTTAGCTATTGTTGATCAAAAATAGACAGCAGGTTGTGGTTTAAGAATAGGTTACTTGCATTAGGTTTTTCTGGCATCATTCTCTACGAATTAGACAATTTCGAGAAAAAACAGCAATTTATCGTAATTCAAAATTCAAAAGCGTACCTCTTGAATGTGCGAAACATCACGATTCTCCTGTACTTGATACTTCTCCTGGAACGATTCCAGTTCTGGCTCTGGACTCGCTTCATCCTCATCACCAGTTTCTGAATGATCTCGTTGAAACTTGAAAATCTGGATAATCTGAATTTATCAGCCATACTGGTTTTGAGAAATTGTACAGCGCCTGATTGGACGAATAGGATGTTTTCCTCTCGATCCTCTGTAAATCTATCCTCTCCTGCTTCTGATCTTGCACCTGGATGGCCCATTTCGATATCTTCTGCAGTTGCCTCGCTAAAACATTCAACATTTCGAAAGAAAAAACGCAAAGATAAAATCGAAAATTCATATAAAAAAAATACGCGTAAAACACTGATCGACTATCGATACATGAAAATTATTTTCATCGTTTCGTGCAGCGAGTTATTATTTTTCTACACTTTCATCGATTTTTCTTCATTTTGCACCGAAAAAGCCACCCACCCATTCCTCGATTGCTGCTCTTCTAGTTGTGCAAATTCTTCCTGTTGCTCGTCCTCTTCCAATTCTACACCAACATTCACCATATTTTCATTTATATTTCTGCTACTTGATGGCTTCTAAAAATACTCCTCAAAATTTGATTTCCATCCAAAATCCTCACATCGACATCTGTTTTTTCAGCCTCTTGCAATTCCTCTTCATTCGACCTCCACGAACTTGCCGTATTCCGTCTCGGCTTCCTCTGTGCAGGCGTCAATTCTCTAAACGTCAAGGCACTTGACGACGGCAAAATCGATTCATTTCTGCAATTTTTCATGAGCTAATTGTATTTTCCTGAAACAATACCGCATGAATTTCTCGATTCTCTCTGGTTGCGCTTCAGATTCTGACAATTTATTTGACTTTGACCGCTTCTTTGGAGGTGAAGTCTTCTTAGTTGACTTTTCGAAGGTTATCTGATTTTCCTCAACATCTTTGTCCCGTGTAGAAGTAGTTTTCAACTAAATTTGTTTTATTAGTTATTAGTTCCGTCGAGTTTTTACTCACCGTTTTGGCATCGAAAATCACCTTTTGCTGCTGCTTTCCGACAGTCGGTTTCTTACTTGCCGCAGCCTTCTTTGGTATTGACTTATGAGGTGCTTTTGTGCTGCTTTTCTTGGAAGAAGCTGCATTCTTCGAGGGCTTAGATTTTGCCACTAGTTTAGAAATGGAAGCCTTCGAAGTTGAAGGCGTATTTTTGACCGCAGTCGATTTAGACTTTGTCGTACTGCCTGAAAAAGCTCGACTTCCTCGCAAAACTTATAAATGTGATAGTATTGAATTCAAGAAGAGATAGTGATGATCAAAACTAGTCTTTGGAGCTAAGTAGTAGTATGAAAATATCAATCATTCTTTATCAAAATTAATGCATGCCTCATTAATATGCAATCATTAGTCCAAGAGATGGCGAATGAAATGATGAAAAACTAACGAAAAGAAATTCTCTTGCCTTTGGCAGCCTTCTTGGCCATTTCTGATCGAGTTCAAAAAGAACGAGTCTCTGGAACTGGGAACTTCGCGGGTTCAGCTGCAGTCCCACAGCGGAGTTAATCGGTTCGGGACACCACGGCCTCTGTTGATTCGCTTTCCCCCTTTCCTCTTTCTGCTAGTTGAGAGAATAGGGCAGTGGGGGAGATTGCAAGATGCAAGCAGTCTCAACACGAACAATCGATAGCCACACCCACGGGCGGGGAATTGCAATCGGGCTGCTAGCAAATGATATGAAACATAGGAAGTGTTGAAAGAAAAGTAATATACTATCGAGAGATTTATTCTAGCATGGGCCGCGCTCACCATAGGAAATGCGAGTTTCGGTACCATTGAGCAACTCGTGGAACGGGTCTTCGAATGGTACAGATCATGTTCCAAAATGCACGTTTCCTATGGTGAGCGATCCTTGTAGGTTCATACCATTTGTGTCTAAAAGATGGCTAATGTATCATATTTGATATGTTCGATAATTTAGAGGTATTGCATAATGGGATACAAACTCATAATGAAAAAAATCATAATGCTTGACAACACATTGTATCTGAACTTTACGATATGGATAAATAAATAGCAGAAACGGCTACTTGAAAACTGCGAGACATAGGCAGGCAGAAAGAATAGGGGATAATAGAGTGGCTATCTTACATTACGATATTTCCTCATGCCTCGATATCTTGCGGTTTCTAATTTGCCAAATAAACTTTGGCGTTTGTATGACAATGAATAATGATTTTAGGAAAACGGATATCTTCATCGATGGCACGAGCTGCGACTCGGATCAGTCGAAGATGTTTAGAAATCTCGATATGATTCTTCGCAGAAATGGACAACTCATTGTGGCTCCCGTTACAGGTAACTATTTATTAGCAGGACAAACGAAGACTTCTATGAATTTTAGAACGCGAGGATGCCTTTTCGGCAATGCAAACTGTCGCTAACATTGCAATTAGTCTGTATGTTCGGGAAAAGCATGCCTGCGGCCAAGTAAGCTGTACATTATTGTATTGGCCTGTTAGGGAGAAGACAATAGGTACTTTCAAATGTACATTTTAGGTGGTCCATTTACAAGATCCCCAAAATTATCTCAACTCGCTCAAGCATTATGCAGAGAAGCATAAGTAATCGACATAATTCGGTGATAGTCAATCTTACGATGGGAAGGTATTAGAATTGTACAAATTCTAAAATATTTTGCGTTCTATTCTAGTATTTTATAGTAAAATTTATTGATGAAGACTTGATAAACACGGTTTGAGTATCAATAAAAGATCATCTTCTGTATTACTTCTAGCAAATTGACGGTTTCCTTTGTTCGAGATACTTCTTGATTTCTGGCAGACTGTGAACTCTCTTAATGAGAGCCTAAACAATTAGGAAATCAATTTACTACTAAATTTCATAAATTGCCTTAATCTCCGGATATGCATCTATGCAGTGTGGATTAACGAAATCGACTAATCGACAGAATACCTCAGCCGCAAATACATCCGTCCAGGTTTCCTAAAAACTTCATTTCATCAATTCTTTATTATTCATAAATATCGTAAAAATTACCCGGTCTCCAACAAACACCCCTTTGCTCCCATTTTCTCTGAGAAAATTATTTATTATCGGTGCATAAATTTCAATTGCAGGCACAATTTTAGTCTTGTAAAATTCCTCCTGAATTTATTTCAATACTATTTGCCTGAAGAACTACTACTAACCTTGCTTATTTTAATGATTCCCATTATGACGTAAGATAGCTTCGCAGGGCCTTCCTGGTTGAGGAAATCCTTGAAAGGTTGTTAATTTACAAGGAAAATTAGGTTGCTAACTTGTATGGTATCAGCAATCATGTTTAATTTAGCTTCTTCCATCGGACACGATCCAGCCCGATCTTAATATTCCAAATACCAAATGTACAGAGTTCTTGACCTAACTGAATTTGTGTCCGAGAAATCGCATGATCGCCAAACTCTGTCCAAGTTTGATTCCATCGATTTCCATGAATGGCATGCTGCCGAGGGGTGTTTCTAGATTTTCATTAGAAATATTCTTTCTTGTTCACAATTTTCATACTCGATTTAAATGCAGGCCACTCTTCCGCAGATATTCTGACGTCTTCATACGGCTGATGTCCCAGTGCAAGAAGCTGTCTGATTGGCTCAGCTCTCCCGCGAATATCGAAGTAATACAACTTGTAGACCATTATGAATCTAAATTCGCGCAAATAGATGAGAATTATATTTATATCATCCTGCAAGATACATAACATTAGGGTCCGCAAGTGATTTTGCGAAATTGAAGATAGCGCTTTAAAATCTATTCCAGTGAATCGACCCTGTTTTGGGGCAATGAGCAGTTTTTCTTGTTCCTAGCCGGCGTTTCTATCAAAAGTTGTGCACTGCGTACTTTTGAAAATAGCGACTTTCAAACAAGTGTTGCGTCGATAATTTTTTAAATTGTCGTTTTAAAATATGCAACACACTCAGATCTGCAAGAATATCCTAGGTGCTTTCGAGTGGAACCTTCCTGGAGTTTCAGAAATTAATTCATTTTTCTCGAAATTTCGTTGAAGACTAATTTTCGAATGGTTCCGGAACAGTTCTAGATTGATTTTACAACGTTTCAACGGTGCAACTCGTTCGCCCATATGCTCATTTGAATATTTGTAGAAGAAAGTTTTCCGCGAAATTGCCCAATCAACGCGATAATTAACGAGGAACAAAAAATGTGACTAATTTTTGCTCCACAAAATGGGCGAGCTAAAACTTGAAAAATACTAAATAGAAGATAACCACATATTCTTCAGTCAAAAGTGGGCGATGAATTTATTCCCGAAAAGTTGAATAATGGAAAATTTTGAAAAATGAACGAATTGTCATCATTTTGAGAAACTCTTGACTTTTATAACTCAACTGGCGTAGCAAATGTCATTATTTTGTTATTCTGAAATTCCTGCCCTCCTCACTTCAACCTCTTCCATTTTTCTCTCTAATCAAATTGTGTTTGTTTTCCATGTCACAGTCAACACAGACTCTCCGCCTCTTTTAACGGATTTAAAATTTGATGTGATTTGATTTGTGCCAAACAAAATAGAGAATAGTTATCTTTATTTTTGTCAGCAAAAATTTTCACTAGATTTATTAGAACTAGACAATGCTAGTCGCAAAAATCGACTACAATCGTGACTAAATATAATAAGTTCTGATGACATGATTGAATTCTACATGAGTTGCAGATATGAAGAAGTGACTGTTCATGCAGGAGTCGGTTTTCTCTTGGCAATGTGTTCCTTGATCGCAGGGATATTATGGATTCGAGTTATTAAGGCCTAAAATACACAATATATTCATGCTGAATTTCAAACTAATGTTGATCAACGATCATTTGGAATAAAGTAGAAAGGGCGCGTTTCTTTCTCCTCCTCCTCCTCTTTTGAGTCTCGAAATGCGCGCGCTGACGAGCACTTGTCATCTAGCGAATTTCCTATTTTTAAACTAATCGATAATTAGTCAATTCTTGTCAATATCGATAGTTGACAATTGTTAATCGCAAAAATCTCGCTAATTTCAATGAAAAAACAAAAAACGAAAATACGAAGAAATCGACGCTGAACAATGTCGTCAAATCAATATGTGTACGAGGCTCACAGGAGGGGCAGAAGAAAACGCGCTCCGTTTACTTTATTATTCCAAGTAATCGCTCATCGATAATATAAATTGTCGACAAGTTATTATGCTATCGATATGGAACATAAAGTTGCTATCATGATGCCATTGTTGAACGGAAATCTTGCATTGCAATTTCATACCTGAATTCTGGGATAGGCGTCTAACGCATCGTGACTAGCGTAATCGGTCAGTTTCGAGAAAGTTTCGGCAGCAAAGATGTCGACCCAGGTTTCCTAAATAAACACTGTTAAGCGATGTTTGGAAATTGCATCAATTATTGGTTAAGACGAGCTGATCGTCATTATAAAACGAACACATAAATTAGTATATGATGATCTAGAAAACGCTTCGCGCGGAATTGGATGATGGTCTCTTCTTGAACCTGTCGCCAGATTGATTTTTATTTTAACTATAATCAGTAATTCTTCAATTCGTACTCGGTCTCCGGAGAATAGGCCATTGTTTCCATTTTCCAGCAAGAATCGTTCGATGATCGGAGCATATTTGTCCACGTCTGGCACTATCTTCGTCTTGTAAAACTCCTCCTAAATTTTTGAGATTACTTGCGTTCAGAGACGTATAAATTCTACGATGCACCTTGTTGGCTTTAATGAATCCCAGAAGAACGGCTGGAAGTTTTCCAGCTCCTTCTGTGTTGGTGAACTCTTGAACGACCTCTCCGATCATATCGAGGCGAGCACATTCCAACGGCGTGCTTCCCGCTCTTCCTAAATTTATCATACGAATTTCGAAAAATGTTGTTCGAATTTTGAGTGACATTGCATGCGCTCGTCAGAGTCATAATTGGTTATGAATTCTAATATTAATCTAAGCCTACGGAGTTGATGACCCAGATAGCGTAGAATTGCAACACTTTGACCAATTTTGGTTCCATTTACTTCTAAAACGGGCACTTGTCCCAAAGGCATCTCTAAATTTTGTGTTGTTTACGATGACGAAATTTGCACGAATTCTTACGGTCCTTGAACCCGGGCCACTCCTCCATGGAAATGCGCACATCCTCGAAAGAATGTCCACCCAGCACCATCAATTGACGGATTGCCTCTCCACGGCCCCTCACATCGAAGTATAAAAACTTGTCCTTCATGCCTGGAATGGAATTGATCAGTGGAAGGTTGAAGATCAGACTAAATGGGGAGAAAGACTACAGCCAGTGCACATTTTATCGTTTGTGATTAGCTTGCAGCTGCGAGATATCTCAAAGGCCAGAGAGAATGGTAAACAAACGAGACGTCGAGATGCAATGTCTATGTGCATACAATTGAAACGATTTTTGCATCATTGACTACAAATGAAATGAAGATTGTCGAAACTGAGACTGACAACAATGATATGACAAATATGATTGTCGAGTAGTAAGGACGAAAATGATGCGAGAAATCGATGAGAATTGGAGAGATCTGTTAGAGAGCGAACAAGACAGGAACTGGGGATGGACTGGGAACAACGCCTCGAGGCTAAAAACCAAAAATTGGTATTTCGGTGAGAAGTGAGAAATTAAAACACAACACAATACAACTGC
This sequence comes from Diploscapter coronatus, assembly GCA_964036155.1. NCBI lineage: Eukaryota > Metazoa > Nematoda > Chromadorea > Rhabditida > Rhabditidae > Diploscapter > Diploscapter coronatus. The sequence goes on along the minus strand of OZ038423.1, from coordinate 19,584,196 downwards.
AACTGAACTGAACAGTGATGCAGAAATGTAGAACTGCAGAATTATAAAGAGATTGAATCATTGAGTGAGAGAGGGAATATTATCTATGCACTGCCTATCAAATAATTCCTCCCATTGTACAGATTATTCCATTCCCTCCTTTCCGCATTCCCTATTCCTTATTTAGTTTGTCAGCTTTTCCCTGCATTCTGTGATAGCAATATAATGTTTAAAGGTTTTGTCAGCATTTAGAGATCAAAATGAAGCATTTTCTAGAAGATTTAAAGCATCGATAAGCAGATCTATAATATCTCAAATCGTAGCGCCGAAATGTCATATCAGTGAGAAAATTCGAGAAGGAAAAATATTTATGAAATGAACAATTATAAACTGAAGTGGCTGTTGATATTTTGAGAGTGATAAGAAATCGAATGCTATTTTTGAATCAACCAAATTTACTGATGATCCCATCTTTGCAATACCACACAAACACATTAGTGAAGTTGGCGAAGATCAATACATAAATTTGCAACTTCAATGTTGATGAACAAATAAATTTGGGAAATGAGAAGAAATTTTAGCAGATACTTTATTTGCTTTTCATGCTGAGAATTGAAATTGTCATCATTTTCATCAGAACTTGATGAGTACTTGCCTACACTCTGTACTGTGGATTCCATCGTCCTGGCTCCGTGCTCAATCGGCACATCCAACACCTTTTCAGGCTCCTGATCATGCTCATCCATTTTAACTGAAACAAAAAGAGGTTTTATTTATGGAACAATTCGAAATATGTTTGGATTTTCGTGTGCAAAATATATAAACAACAAGCAGCTAACTACTGCAAAGAAAAAGTCGATTGTTGAGAGCGTGCTGCGATGCAGAAATGCAGAATGCAGAAGACGTGAAAAGATGCAGAAATGGGAAGAAGCGAATGAATGAGCGAATGAGAAGGTAGCTAAAGAGTTGCAGACTGCAATAATCCTCGTAATCCAACGATAAAATCCACTTCAACAAAAACTTTCGCTGATTTTATTGACCCTCAAATCTGGCAATTTGCTATTTCATGATGGCAGAATTTGTACGACCAAAGTAAATGATCTAACAAAAACTAAAATCTAAAATAGAAATCCCCCTAAATTAGAAACTCTCCCATGATAGAAGTCACTCCTCAAAACGGCAATACTATTTATTGCTAAATTCGGAACATCGCATGATATGTTTAAAATCCTCTTTAGAGTTAATGGGGTGGATTTAGTCTTGATTTGAAGTGATTACGATCATTCGATGAAGAGTTATGGGGATCGAGAAATAGAAGCCCATGGACTTCTTTTTTGAATTTTACGGAAAGTTATTCCGAATTTATCATGAGCAGTTGATAGAAAGAAAAAACTACACACAATAAACAATAATATTTCAGTTATACGAAAATATGAAAATGCCACAGGTGACAAATAACGGATTTGCCTAAAATTGAATTGCAAATTAAGCAAGAGTTGCATCACTATTCATAGACCGTGCAATCTCAATTAGTCACCTCTTTTTCTTAAAAATGAACAAATCATTCACATAATCCAATCGCGCAGCATCTTTTGTCAACTTCGGGCAGCATTTGTTCTGCGTCTAGCAGAGATTACGTCATCATTCTTTGATCCTTCGCTTCTGGCATTTCGCTCCTCTCGCCTTTTTCACTTTTCCGAACTCTTACCACCATTTGCTTGACTTTATTGTGAATTTCCAAATGTCAATCTTCTAAATCCCCAATTTCTCTACTTTTTTGTCAAATTACCTGTGTCACGATGTTCTCTCTCAGTTCCTTCATTTTCATCATCTTTCTGTCTTTCTATCTTTTCCTCTCTTAGCTCCATCTGCCTTGGCCCTCTCTCTCCCTTCTTCGCATAAGCTAATATCGATCGAGCCGCCCGCTTCTCTGCTTCATTCTCCATTCTCCTTCGTCATTTCATCCAGTCCAATTCAATTCCAAAAATTCTTTTGGTCCCTTCGAATTTCGGCTTCCACTTATCGTGTAAATCTAAACTTTATTTATTTATTATTATTATTATTATTACTTCAGGTTTAATCTCAGATTCTTCAAATCCCCCAAAATGCATCCCTGGCAGAATAACTATTTTCCATAATTTTCGATCTTCACACCAATCAACCAATTTTCCCCTAATTTTTCACCTCATTTTCCAACCTTCTTCCTGCAGCTTATTTCAGTTCTGTTTATTTGTCCATCTTCCTTCCCCTCCTTCCTTTCATCTTCTTACAAATGTGCACCGCGCAACTTTTCCTTTCTCATTTCATTTCATCATGCGTGCTTCTCTTGTCATTATTGATTTTCCATGTCTTAGTTTATGACTTAATTTTCAGTGCGGTATCGAGCAGTGAGCAAAGCAGAGCAAAATGGTGGACCTGAAGCAGCAGCTGGACGTGATCGACTACTTCGGAGCCATTGCCGTCTGGCTGTGCTTCTTCGCAACTGTGAGCCCTTTTTAATTTGGACTGGTGTTAAATTTGTATTTAATCTAAATTCAAGCTTCTACCTTAAATTACGCTATTATATCGTCACTCTCTCATGTCTATTAACGAAGAGCGTTTCCCTGCACCGTGATTGCAGAATATTAGTGGGCGGGGTTAGAGCGCTATACCGTATCTATTTTTAGGCCATTTCAACTATTTTTAAAATTTGAGTTACGTCGTGTTGTTTCATAACTCTGTAACATTTTGGATCATAATCGCGCCTCTGCCTTCCTTCGCTAACTAACATGATAGAGTGACCGTGAATTTCCTTTGAATATTTATCAATATTTATTCTATGCCTCATGGCTAATTTAGAGATTTAAAACCAAGATACATAGTTAATTCAGTACCACAACATCATGTTCGTTAACAATTGAAAACAGCGTCATTAGCCTGCGCACCATATTTGCATGAAATTAAAATAACACCAACATACCGTAATTTGGTGTTAATGGAAATGGTAGCTGAATTTTAAAAAATAAAAAACCCTGGTCAAGACTACGGTTATCGATTTTTCCCTTTCAAGTGTCCTTATTTTACCTGTACTGATTGTTAACAAACATGAGACAGTGCAATACAAAAATTCAGAATGCATGTGATTTGTCTTGAAGCAAAAATTCTCTAAGATCATCTTTCAAGTAGCACCATTATTTTGAAAATACTAATAATCAAGATGAAACGAATGTTCCACTATCAATCGGAATATTTTCAGGTATTCATCATTTCTATTACGTGTATCCTCTGGTGTTGCGTCACAAAAGACGATGATGCAACTGTATTCGCTAAGGTAGGAATTTTAGTCGGTTTTTATTATGTCTATCTGAAATAAAATGTTACGAATCGTCTCTGAAATTGTTAAATCTCAAATGATTTCGTTAGAGTTATATTTGTAAGTAAATTTGACTGTTTTCAGTATGGCTTTGGACCGCAGCCTCGAAACCCGCAGAGCAGGTCGGTGGCTAAGACCATTCCTAAGGATCAATGAATCACGAACTAACGCAATGTGCATTCATTAATTGCATCAATTCAATCAATCAATTAACAATTCAATTACGTAATGATTATCGTATAATCGCCTCCACTCTCCAAGTCCAAACACCAAACAAGAAAACGAGCTTGGATATTTGATAGCTACTTTCTAATCTAATCTGATCGAAATCTCCATAACCTGGCCTAGCCTAGTTTGAAAATGAAACAATCATCATTCTATTGAATCTTTCTGAGCCGCTTCTCATAACTTTCAAAATCAATTCATCAACAAAGCCCTCCTCCCGAGCTGCAGCAACCAATCTCCATGCTGATCTTCATCCCCTCCACTTATAGGTAATTCATAGTGCATTTTGATCTGAACAGGGTTATTCTTCAGAGATATATTTTGATTGATAAATATGATATCGTATTTAGGCTGCTTTAAAAAGTTTAATTGTCATTATAACTCGAAGAACATCCCTGCATTTATCTGTCACAAGGAGAGCTCACATAACGTCATCTCGATTTTCTTGATATTTTTCACTTTTGGAGTATATTGGAAAAATCTAGATGGCATTATGTGAGCTCTCCTTGTTAGATTTGATTGGTTTTCATCTGCAACCCTCTGCTAACTCACCTGATTTACAATTTCCCTGTAGAATCACTCACTCTGTCATCGTCGTGGAATGTCACCGTCACAATCATCCAATATCCTGAATTAGGATCGTAGCAACGTCGTGTATCTATACATTTAGGAGGCACTTAATCACATCTATTCCGTGTGTTCAATTAAACAAAAACTCAAAATCAATGTTGCAAATGATGTATTCATGAAGCTGACAACTTCGTTAATGTTGCATACCGATAATTTTTGTTCTTTAGAAACAAATTAGATTTTCAAAAGAATGATTGATATTCAATATAGCATCTAATGATAAATGCATTCTTCTAAAAGAAGACACTCCTATTGAACATTTTTCATGAATACATCAACCAGAGTACGCTGATCCTTTCTTCAGATCCATCAAAACAATGTTTTCTCAAAAAATAATCAGCCTGCTCTGTCAAATGCTTAGTGTAAACCTAGATTTATCTATGTAAATTATGTATAATTCATTTTCATTAATTAATCCATTTCCAGGAAACGTATGTTCGTGCAAAGTGATGACTGATCAGCTTGGTTCTTCAGTCTTCTTCTTCTTCCAATTCCCAGCTTCATTTTCTACTCGATTTCCCCATTTTCATTAATTTTGTAGTTGTTTCGTGCCTGCAATTTTCTCCTTCTGCATTTTCATTGAGTCATTTCTCGAGTATTTCCGTTCATTTTCATCTTCTAATCGAATAATTCCGATTTCTCAATTTGTTCCCGGATCCTCATTCTAGAGTTTGTGATGTTCGGCGTTTGCATTTCATGCTAACTCATTTCATAGTTCAGCATTTTCTTCCTAGTATTTGTTAAAGTTTATTCCAATTTCCATATATATTTATTAGTTTTAGTGGTCGACCTTCCATTCGTCTTAAATCCTGCCTTTTCATAATAATGCGATTTCATAGCATATTTGCAATCTGCAAAAATAGTTTTCACCTAAGACTTTGGTAAATTTCTAGATTTTTATTGTTTCGTCAATAAATTAGATTTTAACTCAGTTTTATAGGAATTTTGATTCATAACAATTTGGAATACCCCGAAAGAAAATAAGACAATGATAAATTTCCTACTATTGTTTCTATTAACACGAGATTTTCGCTCGTTTTCAACCTTTAAATTAAATAAATTTAATTCGGATACTACATTGGTAATTACCCTAGCTTATCCAAAGAAAGATTTAAAATCCCCGTAAAAATGTCTTCCTATCACTACTTAAAACCCACAAAATCACAATGAAAATAAATGAGATCACAAGAGGCAAATTATCGTAAGACGACGGTAGAATTAAGGCGCTTTGAAATGATGGATTGAGGGATGTTACTCTATGAATTCGACTAGAATTGATTGTTGGACGATAATAGATGAATGATGACACGAAAATGACATATAAATGAATGAATACAGGGCCTGAATGTTGTTAGAAATAAGTAGGATTCGAATTCGCAGCAAATATCAATAAAGAAATTTTCAGAAGCTAAGAATTCTGGAAAATTACAGCAAAGCTGACTAAATTTTTGCTTTGTCGTGAATCAATGATATACGAAAAGCAAATTAATAACCTACTCGTGCTTTTTGAAAAATTCGTGCAGCTTCGAGAAGTAAAGAAGTAATAATGTCAACATAGAAAATTGCATGAACTTCCCAAAATAACTTCCCTTGGAGCGGCAATTTGGAAATGACGGAAAGCTTTCTTGTAAATGTCAAGAAAGCTCTGCGACTCACCGTCATTTCCAAATTGCCCCTTGGAACTATAGGAATTCCCCCAAGAGATCGAATTCTTACGATCTAATCAGGGGTGTTGGGACTCAGCCTTGGTCCACTTGAAAATGTTTACGGATCCCATCTATAAATTTTAACGATTTGTGAAGACAAATTTAGCCATTTTCAGTCAATTTTTGCAGTGTTTCTATAAAAGCTTTTGATTTTTAGACCTATGTTTTAGTTATAACATGAAATTCTCGGTTTTGTAGCATTAGTGGCCGAAAAATTCGAAAGACCGAGGCCCGATTTTGCGGAATTCCAACATCCCTGGATCTAATAAAAACTAGAATGTATAAAAACAAATCAAATTAAAGACAGTCAAACTCGGACAAATTAACCTGACATGGAATTGATCAAACTAGACCACAATGAGGTTCAAAAATTCGAAATCCTTGATTTGAGGAACGAAGGAAGAGACAGGCTGAGCTGAGCCGATGGGGCGGGTGCCGGACAGATCTGACAGTTGAACTGTCGAGGCTTCCATCGAAGTTAGGAATGAACGCAAAGACGTCTGACATAATCGTTTCGATGAAAGGAACGGAGGAAAATAGTCTTACCGTAAGTTCCCTTCCACATTCAGTCGGTTTGACTCCACCTTCGCACAAAGTTGGATGCTTGAACAAAGTCAATAATCTAGTGGACTCATTCAAAGGACGAATCGTCAAAAGCTGTACTTCGCATGGGAAAGAGTTGATTCTTTTCACTTCTGTTGGGGGGCCTAAAACAGAATCGTTGAATAAAGCATCGATAAAATTACGCACTATATAGATATAATGCTTTGAAAGTTATGCAACTTTAGTGACGAAATAATGTCGATGAAAATGCGTTTTTTCAAGATGCATGTAAAAAGTATGGAGACTTTATACTTACCGACTCCTGCCAAAACAATAGGTGGATAGAGGACAGTTTGAACAGCCAAATGACCTGCAGATGAGTGAGCCGTGAAGTGTTCATTCGTCTTAAAATCGATGTTTCCAATAATTTAAGAAACAATAACAATTGCCTGAGCAGCTCGACTTTTCTCTAGGACAATTTTAAACTCCATCTGCACCGGCTTCAGATCCGTTGGAAGAGAATCTGCACTCGAACCGAGTCCCTTCCCATCGTCCTGAGCCAACATTCGATCTAAATTTCATCAATTTCGAGATAAATAATGAATTTTTCTACCTATTCCTATTTCTACGCCCGTATCCAAAAACCTGACACCGTGCTCCAGATTAGACGCTATCTAGAACTCATATATTCATTAAATAAAGAATAAAAGTCGAATGAATTACAGTAATCCTTTGCTGATCATTTTCCATGACTGCAGCAGAAGGCATTGGATAGTAGTTGGCTTGAACCGATAATTTATCGAAATGGTCGCGTCGCAACAACTAAACCATGAAGTCATATTTATCTTCAGAAGTCAAAATTGAGTGTTAACCTGCATTCCAACAGAATCAGAGAAATCAGCCCGTTTGTCCATGGCGACATCGAATCGCATCATCACTTCGGTATTGTATTCCTTCGCGATGTCGATTCTTACCGTCATTGACAATTGGTTCGCAAGAGAGCCTAAAACCGACGATGAGTTAGTTGATATTTGTAGTGTTGGAAAAGAAAATACAAAAATAGTGACTATCAAAATTTTGGAACAAATATGTCTTATGAATGTGAGTGGATATGTTAAATTGTCATGAAACTTGGCTAAAACTCAATTTATTGAGAAGAACATGTGCGAAAGTTTCATTCAGATTGGTCATCATAATGAACGTTACTAAGGAGCATCTTTTCTGAAAGCCGTCTTGGGCTATCTTTACTAAAGGGTCATTTTTCCGAATTTTATTAAAGGGCCATCTGTGCACGAATTGGCGAGTGTGTGGATGAGTTTAGAAAGGGTAGAATTTAAGATTCGAGATTGTGTGTTATGGTATTTCATTAATTAAATTCATTATCTTTACGTTAATTGCAGTAATACGTAATGCGCTGTGCAAGCTCAAAGTAAACGGTTTCACATTTTCAAAAGATTTCCAGATCATCGCTCAAAAAAGCATTCAGAAAATTACGCGGAATTAGTTGTGATTACCTCGAATATTCTTCGCAGAGATTGTCTGATAGATGTTTTGAGTGAACAAATGAATGCTTTGCTGGACTGGGCCTGCTACGAGAATTCTGGCAACATCACCGGTTATGTATGGCTGAAAGTATACATTTTGAAGAGAACAAGTCTAAAAATTGATATACAAGAAAAGGATTTTCTTGTGTTAACCCTCGGACTGATTTTTACCATAGGGTCCGAATTCATGCCTCTGATACCGAGCCTAAAGTCAGGAAGCGCCCGCATACGACCGTTCGTGCAGGATAACCAGAAACAACCTTTTTCGAAAGTGAAAAATAATGAATGCTAAATTTCTAATTTGAAATTCAGTATCTATGCAGTTTTTGAATTGTGCAAGACATTTTTTCGGTTTTTCTGCCAGAACGGCTCCAATAGTGCACTTTTTGGCTTCACAGAAACTATCAGCATCGTGAATATACCCCTATGATGAAGAGAAAACTAACCAGTTTGAGAGTTAACACCTGAAAACTTTCCTAATAAAATAGTCTCACGTCAGGTTTATCCGCAACTCGCATCAAATAGGCGCCACCGCGAGAGTTTTTATACGCAACGAAAGAGTTCGCGATTTTATGACTCTCGCCATTCGAAGTTGAAATTTCCTAAAGAAAATCATGCAATTTGACTTCAAACATGAATAAAATCGTACAGTAATCAATCCCGTTGCTGGATCATGTTTTGTGGTGAGAGATTTGCCTGTCAGCCGGAATTTGTCTGGTTGAATTTCTGTCACAGCAAATGGGCTGAATTTATCTCGTTTCCTCATTATTACTCCACGAAGATTAGCTTACTTAGGCAGCATTGCGCCCTTCCATTTGTCGACCTGAGAAGCAACTGTGAATACTTTCGCAATTGTAGTCGATTCGGGATTGGCCTCCTGTTTGAGAACGAATGAGACTGTGGTCAGAGGCAGAAGACGGGCGACGAAGGCTAGCTGCAAAATTTAAATCTTGATACACAGCACTGGTCAAAATTATATATAATTTTGGTCAATGCTGTACGATGGTGGCCAAAGTCTGGAACGATTGTGATTATTGAACGTAATGAATCAACGTTAGACAAATTTTATTCAAAAATGCCCAGTTTACTCAATTATCAATGCCTACTAAGTCTCAATAAACTTGGTTCAGTATATTTAGGCGTAATAGAGTAATTTCATAATCACAATTTCTCCAAACTTTTGACAGTCACTCTATGTAAAAAAAATACTATGAAGATCAATACCTGGTATGTGTTCTGAGCGATTTGAGCATTCGAAATGTATGGCTCAAGTTGAGCTTCTACTGGAGCATTATCCTGAATTTGCAAGGAATGTAATAAAGAAGAATGAATTGCAATAGCTAATTTCTTCGTCACAGATTCTCATGATCTCGAAATGGGTATTATTCGTTTTGCGTAGAAAGTATCATTAGAAAATCTGCGAAGAAAAGCATTTTCTTTAGATCTTTCTTTCTCGTTATTTTTTAAAGTATATTATAAAATGGCTTTTAATAAAGTTCATCTGTTGGTTACAATATTTCCCCTTCCAGAAAAATTTTAACGATTCTTCCCCCTCTCATTTCATTTGCGATCTCATGCTTTATTAATTGAGTTACCACGTTTCTCTCCTTGGAATGAAGCCGTCTCTCCTGCAGTGCTTCATTCAATTGGTCAGTTTAAAAGACAACTAAGAAAGTATCAGAATTGCAAGTTAATGAAAGAATAGAAACGAGAATGTTGGGTAACATTCGGCATTTCTCGTCGTACAGTCTCTATGTAAGTCTTAAGAGAGTCGGGGCCAAAAATACAACTCATCATGTGCATCGCTCATCCAAAGATTACATCATCAAAATGATCGGCTCATCGAATAGGTCAGTTCTAGTCTCATCTCCCTTTCCTGCCTAACCCAAACCCTATCTATATTTTAATCCTACATTTGATGAGCTTTAGTAAAAGCCGATCAAAGTACCTGATAAACAGCGACGTTTCTGCTGTCCACTCTGACAGTGATCACATCGTCGATTGCATAAGGCAGCGGGTTGAAAACGCGTAGAACCCTAGAAAGGTTTTATATTCAGAGTTTCTTTTCGTCTATAATTTCGCAGACAACTTTTACGATTAATATATAACGGTGATCGAAAAATTCCATGTGTGCAAATATTATCGGAAGAAAAATGATGGGAGACAGAATCTCTTTAATGGGACCCGATTATTCGATCACCTTATTCTTCGTAATTTTTACATCACCCAAAAAAGCATAAAAGATGTATCGTTTTGGGTTACTTTTGACTCTCATTTTACATAGCTCGAAGGTCAAATGTCGATTATCAAACTTTGATATCGGAGAATTACAAATGCTTTGAAGATCATGTAAAATGAGACATTTATTTTTAGTTCGATGTGTAAACTATATGAGACGTTATTCGTAAAAATCGAGTTTTCTATAAAGGGGGGTGGTACCCAAGAAGTTGACCCTCAAATTTCGAGCTGATTTTTCGTCCCTGGGGGTTTTCGACTACGCTGATGACGAATGTGACGGTTAAAACCCGATCCGACCACTTGTTCCGCATGTTCCGGAAGGTCTGCATACGGTAGTTCCATAAAATTCTATTTTCGTTATTCTGCATGAGAAAAATTCAAATTTGGTATCAAAATGCTCGCAGAGACCAGCTGAACACGATTCTGGAAAGACCTCGTCGAAATGACGTCGAATAAGGAAGTTATGATGAACATAGTGAAACATATGGAAAATGTCATATTGACTTTTCGCTTCTTTTAATTTTTAATTCTTTAAAAACCCCAGATTCCGTGAGTTATTTATACTGGGAAGTAGCCCAGGTCTTCTAGTTTCTGGAACACTTGACTGTTTTCCTATAGACTGCCCGCTAGAGAAGAAATATCACTTCTTCGAAGAGTTGTCATGACTCATTTTTGCATTGTTTGATTTGAAAAATTCATAACTTCTATAATTCTAAACTAAATTCGATAATTCTTTTTTTATTGAACAGAATTTAATCTCTAGGTTATCAGACAATAAAATAAGAATTTTTTTCGAATACCAATTTCTGCAGAAATGCGCACTTTTCGCGTCATGGTTGTGTATTTTTCAACCTGTCCTGGGTTTACGCGTAAATGGCGTTGGAAAAATTCGTCCTTCCAGTATGTTGCGTAGATGGACATGGTGAACAAATTTATTCCAGGACCGACCTCGAATTCACATTTGTATGAGCTCCAGAATTTTTTAAAGTTCGATGACCAATTATTGCAAAGTGCCTTTAGGGCAGTAAATTTCAAAAATTCATAGCTTCCTTATTTCTGAACCAAGTTGAATGATTCTTTTTTTATTTTGTAGATCTTGAGCAGGAAAATAAAGTAAAAATAAAAAGAAAATTTTTAGAAATTAATTTTGACGGGAGAAATTAGCCTAAGTTACCCTATATACCCGTACTGTGTTTACAAGGGTAATGTGAGTTAAAGTTGAAATTTTCAATAAAATCTTGTAGAGCTCTTCAAGTTGATCAACTTTTGTTCCAGAACTTATTTTAGAATGTGCACACACAGAGAGATATGAATTTTTGAAATTTACTGCTCTAAAGGCACTTTGCAATAATTGGTCGTTGAACTTCAAAAAATTCTGGAGTCCCAACGGTAATCAATCCAGGGTAGGTTCTGAAACAAAAGTTGGTCGTCAGGTCATTCTACGCAATATACTGGAAGGACATATTTTTTCAACGCCATTTACCCGTAAACCCAGTACGAGTGTATGAGGTAACTTCGGGTAATTTTTTACCGATAAAATTTATTTCTAAAAAAACTATTTTTACTTTCACTTTATTCTCACGCTCAAAACCTACAAAATAAAAAAAGAATCATGAAATTTGGTTTAGAATTATGAAAGTTATGAATTTTTAAAATCAAGTTAAGCAAAAGTGAGTCATGACAACTCTTCGAAGAAGTGACATTTCTCCGCTAGCGGGCAGTCTATAGGAAAACGGTCAAGTGTTCCAGAAACTAGAAGACCTGGGCTACTTCCCGGTATAAATAACTCACGGAATCTGGGGCTTTTAAAAAATTAAAAATTAAAAGAAACGAAAAATCAATATGACATTTTCCATATGTTTCACTATGTTCATCAGAACTTCCTTATTCGGTGTCATTTTGACGAGGTCTTTCCAGAATCGTGTTCAGTTGGTCTCTACGAGCATTTTGATACCGAATTTGAATTTTTTCCATGTCGAATAACGAAAATAGAATTTTTAAAAGCTATTGGATGCGGACCTTCCGGAACATGCGGAACAAGTGGTCGGATCGGATTTTAACCGTCATATTCGTAATCAGCGTAGCCGAAAACCCCCGGGTACCAAATATCAGCTCGAATATTGAGGGTCAACTTCTTGGGTACCACCCCATACTCGATTTTTACGAATAACGTCTCATATATGAAAGAACTCACGCAGATGACAGGCTAGTGATGGAAACGGCCTGTTTCGTCGAAATTTGAGTGTAGTTCAGAGGGAATTCAATCTGAAAATATGCATATCAAAGCTGCTCAAACAAACGAAATGACAGAAGGGAAAACAGGGAACTAACCATTTGGAAGCCGTGCGCGGACAGAGCTGATTGGGCTTTCTCAATGAGTTCCTTTGTCTCATTTGAGGCACTGTACAGAAGATGCGAGTAGTCATCCATCACGTGTCGCTTGCTAGTGCCTGAAAATTACTATATCCATTTTTATAGTACTTCTCCGAAACAAAATTTTGATAAATTTCAAAACTTATTGTTAGAATACAAATAGGATTTCCGTTTCCCTACTTTGATCAAAAGTAATGATATTCTCGAAATTTCTTACCTGTAATAGCATCGTGGTGTTGAAACAAAGACAGCGTCCTTCTGGCATTTTGCAGCACCAAATTCCATGATTTTATCATGTCCTTGTCGACCTTGGCTCGTGCTGCATATGACAGCAAGTCAGCTGCTCTGATCAGGCTCTGAAAAGTTGAAGAAGTCAAATTTTTATAATTTCCTCCTACATGCAAATATCGTCCTTGCCGTTTGTAGAAAGGTCTTGTTGTGAAATATCCAGTCCACATATCGCCCAGAGCACAACTGAATTCATAAGATTTTTGAATGAATATCCTCATCCCAGTTACCGATAAGGGAAGAAGTCCCCAGTCAGAGTAGGAGGTTCTTTATTATTCGACCTGTACCATTCTTCCAAATGATTGAAATAGTCGGTAAACGTGCCGAAACTGAAACCAAAGGTGTAAAAAGTGAAAGGAAGAAATTCAACCTGATATTGACTTGGTCCCCCTTGTTGATGTGATCGAACAGAGGCATGAAATTGTCGTGGTGTTGATGCCATTCTTCTATCATGTCGAAGCTAAAACAATAGCATATTAAAGGTAGCCTCGAAACTATTTTTGAGAAACACGATATGCTCAAACTCTAAATTTGAGCGGCATATTTTGACTCAAGTGAACAGGTAATATTCAACTCCAATGATGCATTTTTCGAAGAGTATACTCTTAATAAGCAATCAAATGACACATCCATACCGAAAATCATCTCCATGCATCATGAGCAGAACAGGAGCCTCGTACATGTGCGACATTGTTTTGAGCTCGTTGATCAGCGTCTAAAGTTAAACCAATTCTCAAATAATCCCCTTTCAAATTCAAAAACAAACGTTGGCTTTACTGGCGACATTGTTGTCCGTGATCGGCACAGGCTTGGGGCCGGGACAGCTCCAATGGGTCATTCGCTAAACGACTGAATTTTAGAAAAGATATGAAAATTCGATAGGAAACCTTGAAATCGAATTCGCAACAATGGCCCGCATTCGGGCCGCAAGAGTTGAGAATGTCATAGTGAGTGTAGGGAAGCACTTGTGTCCACACGTCAGACACCCCCGATAAATCTGGAAAATTAAGACAATTGAAGCAAAAATAAATAACTAAGACCAAAATACTGTCTCCATTTAAATGGAATTCCAATGTCCCCTTGCAAATGGGTTTTTAGCCCGTGGTGGATTCTGAAAACTAAACAGTAATGGAAACTTCCTTTGATAGCATAGCATTTAGAGCTTCAATATTCCTTCGTTTTGATATGGAATTTATCCTTTTTCGCGAAGAAAAATTCGAAACCTTTCAAAAATCACATTTTTCAACCTCACCTGTTAATTACAGTTCGTTTCATGCCAGCCTGGCTAAATAAGTATGGAACTGAATTGGAGTAGCCAAACGGGTCATTGCTCCAAATGACAGATGGGTGAATACCTGTAAAACTATAAGTAGTTAAAGAAGAAAAAGCTATTAAGTAGAGAGTGCAAACGGGTTCACGAGAACCATATTCCGCTGTTATTTTTTGTTCAGGAAGATGTATTCTAGGATAACAAGACTTTTGATAAGAAAAGATAAAATATTAATTGACTTTGAAGGAAAGTATCGGCATTTTCCAGACTCTAAAATGAATACGCTTTAGAAAACCTCAAATTTCTTGCAAGTTTTTGCGGGGAAAAATTATGTGCTGATTTTTGGCACAGAATCATTTCAGAAGGTTTATCGTCGATCTAGGGGGCGGTTTTTCATGAAGTTCGACCTTTGAATGGTATACTTGCTTCCCATTTTTGGGGATTCGTAACTACCACTTTTTGTTACATGCCAAACGTTTGCAGAGGGGCGGAGCTTGCACTCTTCACCTATTAAGAGCCAAATTCTTGTGGGCAAATATGAATTCCAGCAAGTCATTCATAACAATCTTTCGCGTTTTTCACTTCTCTAGTTTATATCAAATAGTAAAACTTAAAATAAGAAAAACCAACCAAATTCATTGATAAGATATTGATGTCCCTCAACGATGTTGTCCACGGAAACAGGGAAATAAGCATTCGCCTCGTCGGTCATCACCCAACTGCCTGAGGCTAGCTCCAAACGACCCGATCTTACCAACTCTCTGACATCTTTCTTGACTTGATCATTCTGTTTGGACCACCATTTCTCAAAAAACACAAATTCAGCCCACATAAACCTGAAAATAGAGGAATCGAAATAAGAGAGTTTAAAGATGGAAAATGTTTCTCATTGGAAATCATACTCGATCAAATATCAGCAAAAAATTACTAAGCTTTGGACTTTTCTTCAGACATGCTCAAAACTTATTCGTCCCCGTCCCAGATTTTGGAATTGTGACCCGTTCTCGTCCTAATTTGAAAATATGAACCTGTCCCAAAAAATCAAATGTTGAGCATGTATATCTGCTTTTCTTATTACAGCTAGATTTGAGTATTTCTTCAATTCTTTACACTATCGCTTACGCTTACTTCATCGCGGGATTCTTCGTCATAAAGTTATGCATATTGTCGAGAATTTTGTTTGTATCTTCAGTATAGGCATCGAAGGTTTTCAGCCATCCAGGATCAACATGCGTGAATGGTAGAACAAAAACTCGCAATTTTCCTTCAGATTTAGTTCGTTTACTAGAATTAACATGGACAGACTCTGGCTGCCCTGAAGATAGATGCCGATACAAGTCATGGGTCTAAAATTTAGCACTGCGAAAAGTAAATAAAACAAAAATTCTTACATCAAACTCAGCGCTTGCTTCTTTCAATGGCTGGCAATGCTCTTCGAGCACTTCTTGCCCAGTATCTTCTGCATCGTATATATCAGGCTCATGCTCCTGTCCTTGAATTTTCATCCATAATCGATTAGAGTTTTGTAGCGATATCAACTTATTTGGATCCGACTAAATTTCTAAGATTAATGAATAAAATCAATAGGTTTGAATTTTAGAAAGTTTACACCAATAAAATATTGCCATATTGCTGAGATATGAAAGTGTTTGGAATCAAAATAATATACTCCTTGGCAATATTTTTCCCTGCTTTTCGTTCAATTTTCACCTTTCTGAGAAGTTATTATGTGCCTTAGATTTTACGTCAGAGACAATTGACAGTGTGAAATAAGAAACACTCTGACACGTGGTGATAATTGATAGCTATTGTATAAAAGTGAGTTATGATAAGACATACCTGAACTTTACTGTAAAATACGATGGACAGCGTAAGGAGAATTGCTGCCAGAAAGAGAATGACGGTCTTCAACTTCGTCCGAAACCGTGCATAGACCCGTGTGAAAGACATCTGAAAATCATGGATTTGTATTGCACTGAAAATAGTTGAAAGTATACTCCAACGGGCACTTTGAAGCTCACAGTTTGTATGTGAGGTAGTGTTGATAAAAGAGGAAAATCGCATGAATTTCCCAAGAAGATTTGCAGAAATGCATGAAAATGCAAACAAAATTGATACCTATGATATGGGTGAGATGAAGGAATAATTTTATCTCGATAAAGTGCTGATGTGCTTCAAGAAAATTATTGATGCATAAGATGAGAATAGGAAAGGGAAAGATGAAGAGACGAAATCTGTACAGATAGGGCAGAATATGTGAAGCAAGGAAAACAGGAGATAGAACATTAATGATCGAAATGATGCAAAACGAATCATTTGGAAAAGCGTTCCGACACGATTAACAATAAAATGAATGCAAGGCAAGAACAAGGCAAAACCTGTTGGGGGAAAGGTAAACGCGAAGAAATGGAAATGGGAATGGGGAACATTCCTGGGAATTATAGTCGAAATAGGAGGAACTGGGGACAAAATTAACAGTGAGATGGGAACATTTGTGCCAAATGGAAGGATGGATGCATGGTTGTTGAGTAAGTGACTTGAGGAAAGTGACGAATGAAGAGAGGAGGGAGGGAAGAACGGAACAGTTGACAGACAGAAAAACAGACGGACAATAGATTAGATGAGGCTTGAAAATAAACATAACACTCTGTGCACTAAATTTTAACCCCACTAATAACATTAAATCAAAATCAATGCAATTCTCAGCACAGCCGCCGTTCTATGGTTTGTGCTGAAGTTTTCTTTTTATAATTTTGCTAGATTCCTTGTGGCGTCTAACGGTATTTGCGACTGAATTTTCGAAATGTTATGCGTTAATTGAATTATGCATCCTTCTGTTTGCTAGTGAAATAATTAAATCGATTAGGAACTTCTTGCTTGGCTGCTCACCGAGGAGTAGAATATTTTTACTGATTAATTCATTTTGCAACTGCTCGAGAGGAATGCGTTATGATTCGATGATTTTCTTCGCAATAAATCGCATAGCACATAAAGAATTAAATATAGCAAGGAAGTGTAAACTATGAGGGAATTGCTTGATTTATGGGGAAATAATGAAATGTGTTGAACGTTCATGAAGTGTATAATCATTTTTCGGAGTGTGTTGCGAGCAAACGTTAGCAGCTTTCATAAATCAAACGCCACGTTCAATTCGATGAGAGGCAGCGCGTTTTTCGCGGAGCAATTTTTTATCCATCCAATTAAATTTGGGAATCGGTTCGTAAAAGTATAGATTTTGATGAAAATTTATATCGATATTTTAAAAGTCGGAAACTGAGAATAGCACCTGCATATGAGGATGATAAAAGAGAGAAATAAGGGAAAGAGAAGAGGGGAAATGAAAGTGATAAATATGAACGAAATTGAAATGCAACGTTGCAGTGAGGGAGAGGTGTTAGATTGGCGAAAATGGAGAATCATATTGTTAATTCAAAATCGAACGAGGATTGAAAAAAAAACTTCCATGACAAGAGACTTTAGTTTGGAGTTTGCGCCTTTTCAAGAGGATTGATAGAAAATGTCAAAATATGAAAGTGAAGATCTCATGCTTGCCAACTTTGAACTGTTCGTTGCATCAGAGAGAAAGAATAGTGAAGGAAGAAGCAAATCAGAGTCTGTCCGGCAAGTGCTCGATTGCACTCGAAGAATCCCCTTCTCTCAGTTAATAATGCACAATGCATCGATGACTTTGCCGACTTTGCTTGTTTCTGCCTTTCTGTTGCTGTTTCTGTGCCTGGTCGGTCACCTAGCAGCTACTCGTCATTCTCCAAGTCAGCCACTCAGCTTCCCCCTCTTTCCCTCATTTGGTCTGCCTTGGAATTGCCCACTCACACAACACACAAAAGCCCTAATTTGCACGTTCAGTTACAGCAAAAAAAACGATCCTTTAATGTCCCTATCATTTCATACATCTGCAATGAAATTCATTGTTGAAAAGAGCTATGCAATGGATGATGAAGAAGCTTCTCTATTCATATTTTTCGCGTTTTCGTTTGCATAATAGAGCGTGGGGAAATGGGCTACAATAGTAAATCCGAAGCCGGAAATAAAGTAAATGAGAGAAAATCCCAATACCAAGATAATAGCGACAAATTTGTTACTAATCAGAAAATTATCCATTTCGCCTCTAAAAATGTTGACCACTAGCTAATAAGGTCGAAAATGATAAGATAGAAAGGAAAAGATGAGAAAGTGAGGGAAGTGAACATTCAAAACAAAACAGAAGGGGGAAGACAGGAACTGCCTTCGCATTTTCATTTATGGTTAGGAAAAACACTTCGAAGCTGCAGAGAAGTGCTTCTGAACCTGAACGTGGCAATCGAATCAAATACGCCAACGATTATGAGAAAGTTAGAGAAGGAAATGAATAGTGCTTTACAGATTGCCGCTAACTATGGAATGGAAGTTCATTGTTCGATTTTTTTATTTACAGATTCATAGCAAATATTTTAGTCAGCATTCGACGACATTTACTTTCTACTGACATATCGATAGTGTTATTTGCATGCAAAATATCAAAGAAGATGATTTCTCGATCGGAAAGGGGGCATAAAATGATGAACCAAGATGAAATAATGAGGGACTTTGTACTAATGCACTATCAATGACAAGATAAAAACTCAAAATAAAATCCAACAATCAGGGACGATCTGCATCATTAGTACAGAATTTGAAACTTTCCAACAAAAGTGGGAGGGGATTTTAAGGTCAGAGAATTGTAAATGGAAGATGAAAAAGGGAAGAGAACGGTTTGAGAGAGGGAGACAAAGGGAAAGGAGAAGAGGGAAACGGAAAGTAGGAAAATCGTTGAAGATTACAGAGCAGTTCCGTGTTATGACTGTGTGTGTTTGTCTACGATCGAGTAGCAAAGAAAGAAGACATAACACACGGTACTCTACGAGTTCGAATATGAATAGGGATAGAGGATAGAAAAGATGAAAGACGAATGAGTGGAGATGAAAAATAAGAGGTACTACAGGAAGAATGCGGAATGACCATTTACTTCAACCACAATCGACACGTAAAATTATACGAGTCATGAAAACATTCGCATTGAATTTGAAGATAAGTTATTCACATTATCAGTGCGTGAATTTCTCCTTCGATTAAAAATAATTGAAAAGATCATGCGCTCTTGGTGCACAACAATTTTCGATTATTAGATCTGGTTAAACTTGGATAATTAATTTTAGCAATATGATCTTTAAAAGACTAATAAGAAAGATAAAATGAATAATTTCTAGCAGGGTTACTTTTTCTCGCCTCGAATTTTGACGATACTTTTCTCCCTACTCACATGTTTGAAAAGACCCTTCCTCGTGGGAGCAAGTGGAAGAAAAGTAATACGTCAATAATCGAACTGAAGGAAAAGTAACTGCCGTAATTTCTAAACTTCATATTTGAAGCATGACCATAAAATTATTTTTAAAAATGCATTTGTCAAGATTTCGATTTTTTCGAAATGAATTCACTACGGATTAGCTACTGAATGCATAATTAACGACTGCCTATGCTACATTCTGGTGCATATTTACTCCCAGCACTCTAGGTGTTAAATTAGGCGAATGTTTGTAAAAATGACTAGTGACGGGAGTTGATAGAGGCTGTTAGCCATCTAACGTTAAGTAATTCCAGTCAATTTTGAGACAATGATCACTCCTACCCTACCTTATCCTATCGTACAAAGCCAAAATTAGCTCAAAAAGTTAGAAATTTTCATAATTCCCATAACTATATTATATAGATATAATCAGGGCTACCATAGTGAAATTTAAATGAAAAGGATGATGAACTGAATACATTTTTGGAAATTGTCTAGATGAAGATCTCATATCAATATTATAGGATATTTTGCTATAGATGAAGATTGCCAAGTATTGATGATTTGCAAATACGAGTGAAAAGAGCAAAGATGCGAACGAATAAACGAGCCTGAAAAGTGCTATAAACGATAAGCAATCAAGGGGAAGGGGAGGGATGAAAGGGAAGCAAGCAGACAGAATATGGAAATCGATTGCTGATGCTGATATGCAATTGCCATCATGGAATTGGAAAGTGAAAGATGCAAAGGATGAGGACAGAGAGAATTACTGTCTCTGCATAGGGACAAAGCGAACCGGCTGAACAACTACAATAAACAGCACCCCCCATGCATCTGATTGAGGCTCGTCTCCTCCCTTCTAACGCGCTATTTCATTGACTTCCTGATCAAATTTTTCACAAAGCAAACATTCGTTCATCCGGCATTTTGTCTATTCTTTAACCTTTTTTCTCCCATTTGTCTTTGTCTCATTACATAATTAATATCCCAGACAGCCTTTTTGTGCCTATTCTAATGCATCACAAAGAGAGATTTCAAAGAATTTTACTTTTACGCACAGTCCAAATTAGCCGACATTTTCGCATGAAGTAGAGAAAGAGAGGAAGGGAGAGAAAGACCTTGGACTTGTTCAGTTTCTGTGCGGGTTTCTGCCTGCGGCTAATTGGAGCAAATACAATGAAAAGTCGCATCAGCAGACTTCAATTCGCTACTGCAGTGTAATAAGTCCATAGATGAGAATGGGGAATTGCGTCACATGTCTCGTGATTACAGTAATTCGATAATGAGACAAGATAGAGATAAACAACTCGGGAATTGAATAATTCCTGCAAGAGAAAAATGATGAAATAGCTCCTCTCGAATCACAACGAACTCGTGCAATTTGAGCAGAAATAGATGAAACCCTTGAATTATGCAATAAGTTCTGCTGACGATGGATAAAGAATACTTTTAGCTGAAACCTTTGAAAATGGACACATCGGAAAGAATTAGTGCTAACTGAAATGCCGACCATTTTTGGGCAGAATCTATATGAAAATAAGAAACAAAGGCACTGAAATGAAAGGGAGGGAAAGAAGAAAATGGAGAGGGGATTTGCGAAGTATGCATTGCAGGGCCAAAATAACAAGAAGCATGAGGAAATGGAGGAGAAGACTCGGTCTCTGGAGACTCTTTTGACTTCTACAACTTGCAACTACGCCTCCAATCTGTGAATGTAATCAGTAGAATAGCAGGAGGTTTGAACGCCTTCAGGATAAACATATGCAATAATCACTAAAATGAATAGAAAGTAGAATAATCTAAAGACCTTGAAGATGTCAAATAATTGTATGAGATTTACAAAACAAAAATTACCTATTATACAATTCTGTAACCACATTTTTTATTTCAATTTTCATGCCAATTATACAAATCGACTATGGAGATTTCGAAAAAAAGTTATCTCAGAAAATTTTTACTTCAAAAATGATCAACATTAACATAAAGCCGATTTTTTGACAGTTTTCCACTCAAAATTAGAAGTTTTATTTCGAAGATAAAAACTAAAATAATACTATTGTGTTCCTATATAAGGGCTTCAAAATTATGTATAACATGCTGGGATAGAAATGCATTCGTGGGACGTGTAATCAAACTGAGTACGGAGTATCAACAATAACTGTTCACAAGAAATCGATTAACTATCTTCTATATATTTTGAAATTACTAGAAAATAAATATTGGATTTTGTTACAGAATTTTTAAATAAAATATTTCAAAGAATATTTATTTCAGTTACAATTATCCCTCACCACTTTTGGATGTCTTCGAGAATTGTCTTTATCATGTGCATTGAAATTAAATTATGATTTCACATCTTATTGAATAAAATTCTATATGAAATCTGAAATTATTATAATCAAGCTTTATTTTATGTTATTTTTCCAATTTCACGCCATTTATTCGTTTGTGGATCGTATTCCTCGATTGAATTACAAAAATTTTCACGGGGAACTTTCTTAAATCTAAATTAACAAATACTTCGTATAAAGATGTACAAAATCTTAGCTCACCCTCCGATTGCATACAATTTCTCGTCAGCGATAATGAGCGAATGATACTGTCTTGTATAATTCATATCAGCGATTCGAGAAAATCGACTATCAACTGGAGCCAAGGGGTCGAAACACAGACAGGATTTTAATACACTGAATACTCCAACACCACTAAATACATAATGATGCATTACTTATCATACAAATTTAACGACTTCCATCCTCCAGTTATATAAATTTTTCCATTTAACGATACAACTCCAAAAGAAATTCGTCTTTCTGGAATTTCTCCAATTTCAACCCATTCCCGTTCATCGTCTGATAATCGATATATCATTTTACTTCCCCATCCATCAATAACTGAATACTCATGATTACAATAATGAATATGCTATAATGTGACCGTATAGAATTTCATCGCATATTATTGTTTGAGCATAACGAATTAAAAGAGGAAAAGCAGGTCCTGTTTGCCATTTTCCATCTATTAAAACCTGAATAAATTATTTCATGGACTTTCATTCGATCTTCTTACATCCACACGATCTGTTATTATTCCTATTTCATAAGCTTGTCCACCCAAATAATACAATTTGTCTTTGAAATAAGCCACAGATGCATATGTACGCCATTCAGGAGGATCTGGTCCTGAAAAATTCTTCGAATCGATCATTCATGAATTTTTTGAGCAGACCTCTTGAAATCTGTCGAGTATCCAAGTCACATATTTCAAATGACTTACTTCCGTTGTTAATTCCAAAAATCTGAAGTCTAAAAAATTATTCAAAATAATGAACACAGACATGTCACTTCAAGGCCTGGGCCTGGCCTGAAATTCAGGCTCGGACCTAAGGTCCTAGGCCTGAAGGTCTGAATAAAGAAAAAAAAATGCAAAAAGTAGAAAATTTCAAAATTCGCCTTTTTCAAACATTCTCTATTTTTAAGTGTTTTTTTTGGAAAAACGCGTTCAACTTGAGCGAAATTACCTTGCGAAAATTCTTATCGCCTAAGATTTTTCTCTGAAAAATAAGAAATAACTTGTGATCAATCTGCCATTTGAAACTCTAGAAAATTAATGATATATAAAATATGGGATATGTAAGGTACCAAAAAATACCAGAAGAGAATTATTTAAACTATTTTTCTTGAACCAACTATTTAATATCCTTTACATTTAAAATATCTTGCATTTTCAGGTTTCCAAATAGTAGATTTTTGTTATTTTCTGTTTCTAATTTATAATGATAATTCAGAATTGTTTGTTTTATTTAATGTTAACATAAATAAAATTTTGCTTTCAAGCAATTTAAAAAAAAAAAAACTTACTAGTTTTTTTTTAAAGTTCAGGCCTATCAGGCCTTTAAAAAATTCTATCAGGCCCAGGCCCTATAACTAGCAGGCCAGATCTCAAAAATTTCTTGAAGTGACATGTCTGAATAAAAATAAGAATTTACTTGATTCTGTGTAGTTGCTACTCGATATATCTCATAACAATTGTGGAACTTTGTAATCTCTTCTATCGAGCAGGTAAATGAATTGAATAAGCATATTCTTCCTTCATATTCATCATTGTTTGAATATAGATCTAAACTATTACGAATCATTTCAAGTCTCTTACTTAGTTTTCAATATAATTTCTTACGATAAAATAAGACTTTATCTGGATTATTAAAGGAATTGTCTCCACCAATTTGCAAATCATTGATATTCCAGGATAGTTCAACCATTGTATTGGTAATCAATGGAATTTGTTTTTTCTTCTAAAATATTTTGTTTAAATATTCGCAGTATAATAACTTCTACCTCAATAGCATCAGCCAAAATAGCTGCCCCAAATACGACTGCTTTATCGGGGTGGATATTGAATTTTAATTTATTCTGTCCAAATTTCATTTCCAAAATATTCCTTATCGCAGGAATCCTTGTTGACCCGCCAACCATTATCTGAATAAATAATTTAAGGAAAATATTTTCGATCAGAATGGAAGGGTTTTCGTGATTATTTACTACGTGATCGATGTCATCTGTCCTAAAGTTAGCCATTCTAAGCGCATCATCGATTAGCCTGGATGTTCTTGTGTAAAGCTTCTCGCATAATTCATTAAACTTTATCTTCGTTAATTTTACATTTAAGTCCGAATGGCCATCTATATCGATGTCCAACTGAATTTTATAATTCACTACTTCGATTATTTTTTTAATAATGCTAACATGAATATTATAAGAAGAAGCATTGAAGGAGAGTGCTTCTTTTGCCGCTCTGCACTCAGCCCTTAGCCGTTTAACCAAACGCTTATTCCCAAAAATATCATAAGTCGATGTTCTCTTATATTCTTCTAATACATAGTTCATAATTATTCCATCGAAATCCTGACCACCTATTGAAATGCAAATTTAGGCATACTATGAAAAGAATATTGAATGTGGCCTTACCTAAATGCTTATCTCCATAAACTGCTTTTATAGCAAGTTGTCCATGTTTAATTTCACAAATATTGATGTCAAGTGTGCCTGAAAGTTCATCGATACAACTGTTCGATTGTTTGTCTTCAAATGATGATTAGTATCTACCTCCGCCAAAGTCGAATATCATTATGTTTGAATCCTGTAACTTCTTATCTTGATTGTACGCAATCGCAGCGGCTGTAGGTTCTTTAACTAACATCTTTAACTCGAGTCCAGCCATTTGAACAACTCTTTTTGTAGCCTCTATTTGAGCTGTTTGAAAGAAGGCCGGAATCGCGACAACGGCTCCTGTTATTGGTTCTCCCGTGTACTTCTAAGAGATAAATGCTAAATTGCTAAATTGGTATTATTTAGATATCGAACTTCGACGATTAATTTAAGTTGTCGTAGAATATGAGCTGACACCCCTTCCGGCGAAATAAATCGTTCTTCCGCAGTGCCTTTATTCAGGACATAGCCTACTGAACCCTAAAATATTATATTTTGTTATGATGCAAAATAAAGGTGCAGCACATTTCTTGTATCCAAATCGAATGTCCATAGTAAGCGATTCTCGGCAATCGGCAGATCATACATAAATTCCCAGCCGAGAAGTCTCTTTGAATCTACAAAATTAATCCGAAAAACAAGATAGCACTTTGGATATTATTGAGTCCGAAATCTGGGAGGTCGAAAATGAGGAGAGAAAGAATGATTTTAGTTAGTCTCTCATTTTCGATAGAAACACCGAGTTTCTTGACAAAAATCACTCGCTCCGTCAAATACTAGTTCTCAAAAAATAGCTGCAACACTTTTCGTTTCCCAGATTACGGACTAAAGGATACAAACCATATAGAACTCGTGAGAGATCAAGATAGTTGAGTGCGTGATTACCAACTAATATTTCGTTATCCCCATATGACACAATCGATGGTGTAAAATTGTTGCCTGAGCATAAATTACAACGGAAGGAATAGATAGGGATTTCATAATTGATTTACCTTCTTCATTGTAAATGAGTCTAGGCCTTCCATCTTCAATAATTGCAACGCACGAATATGTCGTTCCCAAATCGATTCCGATGTACACCATTTCTCAACTATTTTTTAATCTATAAATTTGAATTATTTTATGACACATTTCAAGTATTCGTGCTCAAATGAATAAAGAATCATAATTCGTTAGGGTCAAGCTTCATTTGTTTTTATAGACTGTTTCCTTCAAATGAGGTTGTAAGTTAAACTTTACGTTTATTTAAACGTTTTTGCGTTGATATTTAGAATTAAGAATAACATAAATTATAGTGGTAGAACCATGAAATAAATTTAACAAATACTGAAAAGTATTGAACTGAAATTAAATGGATCGATGCCATGAGAATGATA
Source organism: Diploscapter coronatus (assembly GCA_964036155.1). Lineage (NCBI taxonomy): Eukaryota > Metazoa > Nematoda > Chromadorea > Rhabditida > Rhabditidae > Diploscapter > Diploscapter coronatus. Next base: position 19,558,364 of record OZ038423.1, on the reverse strand, counting down.
GTGAAAAGTCACAATCAATCAGGCAGTGAAAAAGAGATTGACTGAGAAGAGAAAATAAGAAAAATCGCTAACATTACTGCTGCTGACGAACAATAATATGTTTTGAACACGTTCAGCATTTGTTCATAAGAAATCGATTAACTATTTCTGGTATATATTTTGGAAAAGAATTACTTTGAAATTCATTAATGGATTGAAATTACTGTAAAATAAATATTGGATTTGGTTACAGAATTTTTGAAATAAAATATTTAAAAGAATATTTATTTCAATTACAATTACCCTCATCACTTTTGGATGTCTTCGAGAGTTGCCTGTATCATGTGCATTGAAATTAAATTATTATTTCACATTTTATTGAATACAATTTCTACATAAAATTTGAGATTATTACAATCGAGTTTTATTTTATGCTAATTTTCCGACTTCACTCCATTCATTCGTTTGTGGATTGTATTCCTCGATTGAATTACAAAAAATTTTTCCAGAAATCTTCTTGAAATCTAAGTTAATAAATATTTCGTATAAAGGTATACTAAATCTCAGCTCACCCTCCGATTGCATACAATTTGTCTTTGAAATAAGCGACAGATACAGTACCACGTCATTCAGGAGGTTCAGGTCCTGCAATGAGTTTGAAAACAAAAACAACACATCTCGAAACCTTTTGTAATTTCTCTAGTCTAGATGATGAAAAATAAGAGCAGATTGGCGAAATAAAGACGACTGGCTCTAAACTTGAGGATGGGAAGCATTTTGAAAAAATAAGCACTAAATTCGAAGATAGATCATGATGTAAAGAAAATATTTTAAATTCGACAGGATTTGATCAAAAATTAGTTTACATTTTCAAACTCGAATGAAAATAATCAAGGTTTCCATTTTCTCAAACGAAAGTCATTACTCCTAAATCGGCCGAATCAACAACCGACAAAAGACAACAATCGGCTGAAATGATCACCCGACTGGTGGTTGGCGAGAGCCCCTTGGACTTTTTCGAGTTGGTGACGACATGAAGCTGCACAACTAAGAATCGTCAATTCTGGCGCAGGGAGTTGGAGATGATCATAAAAGTGTTGAAAAATTAAGAGAAAATGGAAAAGCTAACGAGAAAAACTGCGCGCGTTTCGGAGTGCAGAAATCTCATTGGCTGCTTCATTTCGTTTTTTTCCTGTTTTGCTCGTTTTCGCGTGATTTTTTTCTCGAATAATTTTTAAATTTTTACCAAAATTGTTCCTCAGAATTCCTACTCTGCCATTCTGCACCACCCCTCAACTCTCCACTGCTTTCGGGTATTACCAACCCCCTGCGTTTACACGGAACGAACATTCGATTGTCGTTGGACACAACGTTTCGATTGTCATTGAGTTGCTGCTAAATCGTTCAACTTTCTTCGAACTCGCTAATTAGTCTTGTTGCAGTCAAGCGGCCGGAATGCCGAATGATAGAAGACCAGGGAATAGCAGAGGATTTGGAAGGAGTCGAGGAGGTGGACTGGGACTGAGGATGAGCTGGGGAGCGGAGAAGTCGGAGGGACACGAGCCGAACGGATTCGACCATCCCACGATCGCCCCGTCCGTGCCCTACATCAGCGAGGCTCTCGAGAGGGAGGTTCAGGCCAAGCTCAAGCAGTACAACGAGTCCTTGGACTACAACCGTGAGTCCATTGCATCAATCTTGTTCCACCGATTCCAGTTTTGATGTTGCTTCAACTTCAGTCGGCTTGAATCGATGTGTTTAAGTGATTCGCATTAAAATGAAAATTACCACTTTGCCTATTCTACTAAGATTAACTAAAACTCTTTGGGTTTGCTATAATGATCGTCTATTTCAGCGCTGGTCCTGCCGGCTATGAAGAACCATGAAAGACGCCGAATCCACATGATCGTGCATCGATACCCAGACCTCACGTCCACCAGCGTCGGGTAAGTCAACCACTATCGAATGCAGCTCCTGGCATTACAAACTGCGAAGAAATTCGCATCTTCGACAGGATGAAGAAAATTAGCTGTATTTTTGTCTCGAAAATGAGCGCTAATTTTGTGTTTTGTAATGCTAACAACCGCACTGCAAGTCTGAAGTTGGCTAGCTGCAAAGAGACTAGGAATGAATATAGTGACTAATTACTGAGTTTGCAGACACGAGCCAAACAGATGCGTCGTCGTGAGGAAGAGGGCTGCGCAACAGAACCCCTCCATCTATTCGATGCAGCCGGCAGACACTGAACCCATCAGACTCGAACCGGAAATGCACGAAACTGTAAGGAATTGAAAGAATTAGAATTAGGCTGAGCGGAAATTCAATTTGCATTTGAACATTGACGGATCTGTTTCTGAAATGATGGACTTTTGAAGAAGAATTTCTTTATACTAGAGAGTGCTAACTCCGCCCCTCTGCAAAACGCGGCAGTGTTCAAAGTGATAGTACGGGGATCCCCAGAATAGGAATCAAGTCCTGTTTCGAGTGCAGAGTCATAAAAGTTGTAGTCTAGATCGATGATAAGTCCAATGAAATGGTCGTGTGCCAAAACTTAGACCGAAATACTTACACCTACCCACTGTCGCGTAGTTTTTGTATTGTGGGTTCGAAAAACCGCACTTTTTCTGGTCGAATTTGTTTTTATCATCTAAAAGTCTAGTTACGTTGGAATAGTTCTTTTTAAACAAAATAACAGCGGAATATGGTTCTCATGAATCCGTTTGCACTCTCTAAGTTCTACTTTGATCATAATTTATTCGACTGATTTGTACATTTCAGGTGCGCGATTTCGTGCTCGAGTTCCCGATCGAGCAGAAGTCGGTGGACCAGTACCTCATCCCACAGAAAGTGGTCAAAACGGTTCGAACATCGACCACTCGCACAGAGACCATCAACATCCCGCCCAAGGGAAACCCGCCCATGGCTCTCGGTAGCATGAGGTCTGAAAACTTGACTAATTTCTTTTGTAGAAAACTACAAAAAAGTAATTGATTCCGAAATTTTTCTGAAATTTAAAGCATGTGAAATCTTGTCTATCCTCAGTGAAATTTATGGGAATGGTTTCAGGCAGCAGCTACCTGTCTTCAGCTACAAAGACAAAATCCTCGAAGCCATACACACGCATCGAGTCGTGCTAGTTACTGGTGGGACGGGCTGCGGAAAGACGACACAGGTCAGTGGAATGGAGAGATCCATTCATGAGTAGAAAAATTAACATCTGCCGTGTTTGAGAGGCGGAATTCCAACTTTCCTTTCTTTTTCCCACTTTTTTCATTTTCTATTTTTTATCATCTTGTTACGAATTCCGAAATTAAAGCGACAAAACAAGAATTAGAAACACCCTTATGTGTTGTTGGAAACACGATGAAGTTGCAAATTGAATTTTGATTTTGACTTATCCTAAAACTGACTTATTTTTATTGCGATTCCAGGTACCTCAATTTCTGCTGGACGACGCAGCCGAAGCGCCGAGGCCAATCAAAATCATCTGCACTCAGCCGAGGAGGCTCCCTGCCATCACCATTGCAGAGCGAGTTGCCAAGGTATGACTGAAACATTCGAGTCATCTGCTTCAATTAAAACGAATTTTGGATACTTTTAAAACTTGTATATCAGTTTTTATTCAAAAACTAAGCTATATAAGATTGAAAAATTGGCATAAGATAGCGTATCTATTCAATTCAAAAGGCTCGATCATCCATTTCCGTAGAAAATAGACTAAAGTCCAAATTTCCGAAAAAGTTATAAAAATTAGCATTCAATAAGTGCGCACGAATTGTCGTGTTTTCAGCCCATTATTGAAATTGTGTTAGATCCATGCACTATTTTGCAAGACTTCTCACGATTTTTTGATGGAAATGATTTGTTGCTTCCCAAAATAGAGCAAATGAGCGGGGGAAAGTTTCGGTAGCGAGCAAGTTTTGCGACTAATCGCGTGACATTCGCCTCTTGTTTGCTGAAATTCTAATTTTTACAACTTTTCTGAAAATTTGAGTCTTTTCGCCGGAGATGGATGGTAAATGAAATACATTTTTAGATGAAATACTTATTTTTTAGTTAAAGCTACCCGTTTGAAACAGCTTGCTGAAAGAATATTCATAACAAGACAATTTGCAGGAACGAGGAGAGGCCCTTCCAGAAACGGTCGGCTACCACATCAGACTGGAACAGAAGTAAGTAGATTGACTGGGCAGAGCAAGGATGGCGTGGATGAATTGCAGGACGACTCCGCGCTGCTGCCTGCTGTACTGCACGAGTGGCGTGCTGCTGCGGTTCCTGAGTCAAGACGATCTCCTTCAAGAGGCCACACACGTCATTCTCGACGAAATCCACGAGAGGGAAACCAACACAGACTACCTCCTCATTGCACTCAAACAGGCGCTCAAGAAAAGGAAGGATCTCAAGGTTCGGAGAGATTATTCTTGAAAACTATTAAATTTCTAATGGTCTATGCTCTGCTCAAGATATTGCGAGCATTAATGAAAGCATGAAAATATTGATAGATGTCATGAACATTTGATTCTCAAACTCGCGCTCGTATGTTTGCAAATGAGTCGACGAATTTTGACAATCAAATTTGACCTGCAGGTGATCCTGATGTCTGCGACGATGGAGGGCAATCTGCGCATGTTCATGGAGTACTTCGGGGGCGATACGCCAGTCAAGCATATCTCCAGTCAGTCACTTTATGGTTTTTATGAATGCCTCATTCTAACTGACTCTTTTCAACAACTTATCTCCTCTTTAAGAAGATAACTTGGGAAAATTGAGTAGTTCCAATAGAAACTCTTTTATATAGGATATTTTTGTCAAGTCTTTCTCCTTCACAATCTCATCAATTTTCAATACCTTCTGTTTCAGTCGAATCGCGCCTCTTCCACGTGGACCGTCTGTACCTCGGAGAGATTCTCGCTCTGACGCACTACATGCCGCCCCAGAACAGTTTCAACTCCGTATTCAGCTGTGATCTCTCAGAGCCCTTCGAGCTCACCCCTCATGAGCAGTCCATGGTATGTCAATTGAGTTCTCGTTCACTAGGGGTTCACTTATTCATATATTCTCTATGAGATAGATGTTCAAATTTTATGGTTCGAGTTTATTTTTTTGGAGAATTCTTTGAAAATATATTTGCTTGTCGAATTCTTCATCCATTGAACAAAGCGATATATCGATTCAAATTTGAGATTTTCCGAAAAATAGACTTTTTCAAGTTTTTTTAAAACTAGTTCACAGAATTTTGTCCTAAAAAATAAAAACTTTCTTAAGTAATTCAATTGTCTCCCTTTTCGCAGATCCCCCCTCCGCCCCCAAACACGCACTTCGGATTGGAGTACTCTCGCGGATTCGGAAATGGCTATGCGGGATTCCCTCTCACAAAGCCGTACGAAGAAATGTCCCAATTTGAGGTTCGTTCTTGAATTATTGGACTCAGAATAAAATGATCGGTTGCATATAGACGTGCAACTTTTTTGTTTTTTGGAAAATTGCCACCCACAACCGCGGTTATGGTTATTTATTTGCAAGCCTGACTGCGTAAAAATAGAATCTAAATGAAGCATAAAACTTGCCACTTTTTAATAATCGATGCAAACTTTCGGAGAAAAGGTATTGTTGTTCAATTGGGCTGAAGTTCGTTTTTTAAAAGCGTTCATTACAAGCATTTCGCTTATGAGCTATGCACATAGATGAAGGCTAGAGTGGCAGAACAACAATCTGTTGGGTAAAATGGAAGAAAGTTGTCCGAAATATTCCCTACGTCTATTTGGTTTTGCCGGCGAACGATCTTTCAGTCCATTTGACCAAGACAATAAAATTGTTGAATATCGGACTTGGAATATTCGAAATCTTTTCTGAATCAGTACTCGTTCGTACTTTCAATATGAATGAGACAGATTTTGAATTTTCAACTTGTGAATTTTGTGCCAAACTACTCGCGCCCATTCACAATGACAATGTGTGTTGTCTTTCAGCAGGAGATGCACGACGAGCAAAGGCAGCTGTACAGCATGCGGCAGTTCGTGTTGAACGCTCTGCCTCTCGCCCCTCACTTCTTCGATCCCTGCATCGTTCCAATGCTCAACGACAGTGGAATCTGCGAGCGAGAACGAATCTTCAGTGAGGTCAGAATAGTTTACATATAAACCCTCACCTTTCTCTCCTGATAGAATATAATCTTTTCTTATGAGCACTTTGCATTTAGAAAACAAAACGTTAACGGCAGGCAAAATTTGACAGAAATTGAAAGAATGTTATGATTTATTACTCATTATCTTCTACAATTTTTGGATATCTCAACATTTTTTCACAAAATTGTCCTCTTTGTGTTATAATACTTTAGTAAAGGAAGATAGAAAATGATGAAACTTCTTGTCTTGTCTTGAATAATAACTTTGCAATTATTCGGCACTTTTTCAGATTTATTTGAAAGCAGGCGGTTTGACTTTCAAAGAGGGAGTGGACTACGACTTGTGCCTGACGATCATTCGCTACTGCGCCGGCAGCCACATTCCAGGTTTTCAATCAGCTCAGAATGGCCGACAATCATTGCCAAATTCAGGTGCGATTTTGGTGTTCCTGCCTGGTTTCGAGGACATCACAATAGTGAGGGACAAGATCAAGAACACGTGCACAGAGGATGACTGGAACGGCTTCCAGCCCGTCGTCCTCATGCTCCATTCCCAGATGAACACTTTCGAGCAGCATGGTGTCTTCGAGAAATTCTATCATAATCAGCGCAAAATCGTGAGCTATTCTATCACTCCAAACACTTTTAAAATATACATAGCTCTAACTGAAAAGAGAACTTGTGCAAGTTATCAAATTTTAAAAGCATTTTTCTACTTTCGCAACTTTTTGTATCAAAATATTCCAAAATTGACGAAAAGCGTAAGAAAAGAGCTTGTATTAATCAGTTGAAGTAGAAGAAAGTAGTGATGTTCTCGCATTTTCAAGAAAATACATTGCTGTGCTCAGATTCTGTCGACGAACATCGCAGAGGCTTCGCTGACAATCGAGGACGTCGTCTTTGTAGTCGACTGCGGGAAGGTGAAGGAGAAGACGTACGATCACGAGTCCAGGATCTCTCAGCTCAAGACCACCTGGATCGCCAAGAGCAATGCAGAGCAGAGGGCAGGTTGGTGACAAAGAAGCAACAAATAATATTATAAAACGAGGGATGAACTTGAATTTGAGAAAGTTGACATTTAATTTATCATTCTTTCCAATTTTAACCCGTGTATTCTTTCGAAGAATTTTTCTGTCTTTTCACAAGGAAAACGAAACGAGATGAATTGAATTCAGGCAGAGCTGGTCGATGCAGTGAGGGCTACTGCTTCCGTCTCTACAGCCGCGATGATTACGACACTCTGGCCGAGTGCCAGACGGCAGAGATGAGACGTTCTGCCATACATGTGAGTGCAAGTCAATTCGCATAATAGTTCGAAAAAAACTTATATTGAACATTTTTCCGTCTGCAATTATATATCATTTGCTTGAATATTCGTTCATTGAATAATGTGTTTGAGGACGTGTGTCTGAACGCGAAGATGTTCGCGCCGGGCACAATGACAGTCAAGGAGTTCCTCTCGATGGCCCCCGAGCCGCCCGAACAGCAGGCCGTCGAGAACAGCATGCAATTCCTCGAGGTAAGCAGAAAGAGAAATGAGAGAGGGAAAACGATTGAACGAATGACTTGCAGCAACTGGGCGCACTCTACTCTGTGGCCTCGACGAGTGACTCGGACATCGTGCCCTCAATGCTGAAGAAGGGCTCGTTCCGCAGCGGCCTGCCTGCCCTGGATGCAGAACCAGACCTGACAGACCTTGGCCGAGTCATCGCTCAGCTTCCTCTCGATCCACCCCTCTGTAAGTCTTTCGACAATAACAGTTCATTCATCATTCATCCATCCATCAAATCTCTCTTTCAGCCCGAATGCTGCTCTTCGGTATTGCTCTCCGCTGCCTCAACCCAGCCGTCACATTGGTGGCTGCTATGAGCAACCGAGATCCTTGTGAGTTTATCTCGTACAATCGTGGGTCAAAAGTTTCGAAAAAGTGACCGTATTCCCAGAAAACTCTTCTGGTCCACGACTGTATACTCAGTTAAAAATGATCGATAACTAGAAATTATAAAATCTAGAATATTATAAGGTATATAGCAGAGAGAAACACTTGTGTTGAATGGTGACTGTATTTTTTCATATTTTCTGAAGGGATGGCAAAAAGTATCATCAAATTATGCATCCTTTCTAAACGATAACAGTCTAGTGTTTCGAAGAAATCAAAAGTTATGTACGGTGATTTGTGACTTTTATCATCTTTGAAATTGTGAAAAGTTTAATTTTTAGTTTACATAACGGTGACGGAAGAGCGAGACGCTGCGAACAGAGCCAGGGATAACTACGGCAGATGCGACTTCTCCGACCACATCTCGCTCCTTCGGTGAGTTGCTCAGGTCTAGACAAGAGTTGAGTGGCACATTTGTAGCTGCTTCTACGAATTCGAGAACGAGAGGACATATCGCAAGCAGATCGACTACTGCAGACGCAACTTCCTCAACTACAGCTCGATGAAGATGATTCATGGAATTCGGTAGGAAATTCGATAATCAAAGGCAAACATCGACATTGCAAACGATTTGGACTGAATTGGAGTGCAGTTCAATATCTTCATGCTGCAAGATTAGCTAAAATTCTGACATTATACTTCCCGAGTCTCTGAACAAAAGGCTGAAAAGCAACATTCTTCCCTCCAAATTAAGTAATACCACCAGTTTTGCAGGAGACAGTTGCTGTTGGAGCTGCGTCGAGCGCACATCATCAAGCACCAGGACGGCTCGACCATCGACAGTGTCTTGTCCAGCTACACTTATAACAAGTACTCCAATGCCTGGCCCATGGTCCAGGCAGCCATCGTGGCCGGCTCCTTCCCCAATGTCGCGTGGACCAAAACAAACAGCAAACTCAAGAAAATCAAGACCAAGTAGGCCAATTTAGCCGGAATAACATTCAATTTATATTTTGTGATGATGGAAATCAATTTTTATAAACCAACCTTGATAACTTTCCCAACACGAATTATCATGTCATGCATAATCTGACTATCTTTTCTGATTCTTTGATTTTACTCACTCTTATTCTAATATTCTTCATGGCGGCAAAAGTCATAACAGATAAACCTATGATCGTAAGAGCGCTATATTTATTAGTGGGTTTGATTGCAGCGCGCCCGAGAAGTTCGCCATCCTGCACCCTTCGTCGATTGTGAAGAGACACGTGCCGTCTTCCAACAATCGCATCAAGCACATCAACGACTTCGCAGAGAGCAGGGAACCCACCACTGAGTATCTCGCCTACCAGGAACTGGCTAGACTCGACAATGGCGGACTCACCGTACGTTATTTGAGATTATAAACAAAAAAATTTCGAAGAAGACGAATTTACATTATATAAAATCGTCTTGTCAGGTAAATTTACAAAACTCACTTATGATAAAGCTTATCGATTAACTTTGGCTAGAAATTTCTAGAAAATAGGCATTCTACGTAATGGGTGTTGAATTAGACAGCGATTTTGGCGCCGATTGTTTGCATATTTCTATGAAACGTCTTCTATTAGTCGTATTCAACCTCGAGTAATTCTATTGCAGGTGCGATACGTAACACTTGTGCCCCCATGCGTCCTTGTTCTGTTTGCTGGCGCGCTCAGAATGAAGCAGTCGACATTCGAGACGTACAACCTGGGTATGCCATAGAGACTAGAGTGAATGAATGATTGAATTACAGTGGATGCGTGTTTGGGAAGTGACGACGAGAACGGAGAGGACCAGGCAGAGGAGGACGCGCAGGACATGGGATTCAGAACCATCTCATATCTCTACGAGGTTGACTCCTGGTTCACCGTCAAGAGCTACTGGTACAGGGTCAGTTAGTTCGTTTTTTGGAATTCTAGCAGAAGTTCATTTATTGAATGGTCTAGAAGGCTTGAGTGCTGATACATATTCACGGGAATATTTCTAATGTCTTGATTAGATAGCATCAGGGCTAGTGAAATTTCGAGAAAGGAGCAAAAATGGAAATCGCGAGTTGAGCAAATAAAGAGAAGGAATCCCTCATACCCGAAATTTCGCTCAGCCCTGGATGACATGTCATATCTCTATTTTGTGGAGAGTCTTTGAATTCGTTTCGGGTTTTCTATACCTCAATTTACAATGTTATCCAACCTTGCCTCAGAATTCTAAAGATCATTCCATGAATCAACTGAATGTTTACAGGACATGCAGCGGCTTCTGCAGCTTCGATTCCACGTGATGAGCTACTTCCTTCGAATGCTCAAGAGTCCCCCCTTCCACACGGATGAAAGCCACTATGCAAATGTAAGTGAAGATGCCTTATTATGTATCCTGATCAAATTAGTTGCTTTTTGAATACACTGTAGGTTCGTGTAGACCCGTAGCTTGAATAGCCCGTAAGTCGAAAGGATTGCAATACGGCTAGAGATAGAGCTGGATAAGTTAAATTTGGTCCTAAAATGTGCTACTCGATGCGCTGATAATTTTGATGCCAAATTTATCCTGCCCCACACTCGATCCCTGTGCTCTTCTTATCTATTTGTATTCATTTTGAAGCATTTCTCCACCTACTGGGTGGTATTCAAAAAATCCATCAAAGTGGCACGTTTTAGAAGCTACTGGAGACCCTGAACGTGCTGTTGTCGAAGGACCACTCGAGGATGGGCTTTCCCCCGGTTGCTCCGCTCTGCCAAGTCAACGACCCCCCTGTCAGTCAGCCACAGTCCCAGTCGAGCAAATCAAATCTTCAAAACAAGGTTGGATCGCATCACATACTTTCCAAATCCAACTTTTCAACGTCTGTTATAGCAAATTGACTAAATTGCAGACATCTTCGAATCACAGCAACAACAACAACCAAACGAAGAATTGGAGGGAACGCGAGCAGAAGGAGACTAGCAAACAGAGGAGGGACAGGGAGACGGAGAGGGAGAGAGAAAAGAGGACAGAAGTGAAGAATTCGGGGATGAAGGTGAAGATGGAGTGGTATGACGAGAACGAAATGGGGACCGGGCAAAGCAGCAGAGCGGCTGAGACTCAGCACGTGGTAAGGAGAAGGAGGAAGGAAGGGAGGGAAACCAGATATTACAGGCGAAACAGCAGCCTAATGAGGAGGACGAGGAGTGGGAACTGCCTTCTGACAACTCGAAAGAACCCAATTTCGTCTACAGGGCTGACAGGAAGGATGCACCCAACAGGGCAAATGAAGACAGAGGAGAACACCAAAGGTATCGAAGCGCACCATTAAAGACATTCTAAGTGAATTATTGAAAGTGATTTTCTTCCCGAGCAAATGTTTATTTTATTTCGCATATTAAAATAATGCACTCTGTGAAATATAGCAGCAACCATGAAAAATCCATCTTTTTCAGATTTAACACATTTGCACCGCGACGCGGCCTCAGCTCTGCCCCTCGTCGCAGTACCCAATTCAACGGCACATCCAACGACGTCCGCAATCACCCGGGGTATAACAGTCAGCAGCAGCCTCACTACAGTCGATCGCATGAGCAGACTCATTCCTCGAGGTGAGAAATTCAAATGATCAAATTTAACTTACTCTAAATTATGACTTCGGAAACTTTATTACAGTGCAACTTATTCTAATGTGTCCTACATGAATTATTTGATGAGAATAGACAAAGAAGATAGCTGCTAAAATCATTCGATTTTTGCCTCTTGACTGATACTTGTATTCTTGCGTATGCAGCATTCTCAACCCCAAATGAAAATTCTCTCGGAATTCTGCTAAAAATGCTGTGTTAATTTGATTAACAAAACACGATATTCATGTTATATTAAGTAATTTCAATTATGCAAATAGAAAATTGTCGAAAAAAGTCCATGAGAATGGGTGGAATTTCTCTTGAACATTCACGAATTGTTAGTTTTCTGAAAACAAGCGAAATAATCAAGTATCTGTGCTCATGCCATTTCTCAAATTTAACGAGTCAAGATGGTAATGATGAATTTCAGAAACGGTCATAACAATGAACCGCATGACCGTCAAGGTTCTCGACAAGGACATGGACAGAGTCAGGGCAACGGTTTCGGCAGAGCCGCCCATCAATATGAGGAGTATAATGATGAGGACTACAACGGACAGGCGGCCACGCAGAATAGTCACAACCGCACTCGGCCTCCCAACTCCCGACACAACATCTACTACAAATCCGGCTATACCCGCTCCAATCACCGTCCTAATCATTAGAAATTCATACATTCAACCAATAAATAAGCTTTTTCAGCTTCATTTGCCTTTCACCTTTCAACCCATTTGAAATATCTCGGCTTCGCTCAGTTCAAATGTAATCTTCTTCATTTCCTCGCTCATTTCGTTTCGTTACGTCTTTATTTATGATTGATCTTCTTACTTAGTTTCCTGTAAACTAATCATCTTTCATTCGTATGTGCTGCTTTTTAATCTATTCTCCTTTCTGCCTAATATCTGTGTTATCTAGATTTTTTATCCTTATCACTCGTTGACTAATTTATTCTTTTTACTGAATATTTATTTGTTAACACTTAGGGATGATTGAGAGAGTTTGAAATTCTTGTTCTGGAATGGAAACGAACTTTCAAATCTTCTTGATCTATGCAATTTTCAATTTTCGGTGGTTTTATTTCACAAGGATAGTATGTAACTTTGCCCCTTTGAAGCGTCTCATCTAACCAGCAATCCTTTCGTTCGACAGATTGTCATTATGCTGAGTGATTGAATGATGATAACAATAAATTTTACTTGTACAGAGTAGAAACCACGGAAGTTGATGGGTTTCCCTCGTGTTATTACGATTCAGAAATATCTTTTCTAGTTTTACCCGAGTACTTTGCCTGTTGATGAAGAATTCAACGATTCGGGATGGTATTTCACAGATCGAACTGTTCAAAGACAAACAGAAATGATAAACACCGGGTCATTAGCAGCAAGCTGTTTTGACCGTTGCTCGCATTCCTTCTCTCTCCTCTTCTTTTCCCTTCCCTCCATTTACAGCGTATTTGTCCATATCTAAGTTCTCTCAATCTCGTTCCTCCTGTCCTTCTGTCTCTCCATCTGCGTTTCCATTCTCTGTCGTCTGTCATTTTCGTTGTCGTTGTGATTTCCTCGGCTTCATTATTACTTCATCTTCACGTCAAATTCTTCTTTCACGTTCAGACCGACAAATCGGCGTATCTAATTCAGAAAGCACGCCTTCCTTCCCAATTCTTACCTGGTGCAATTTCATCGATCGTTTTACAGTTCATGTGGAATCACCGTTCTCTCTTCCCGTCACTCTTCTTGAATTCGCATATCTCTGTCTAATTTACATTGCTCATTCCCCACTTCCTCATTGCCGTGTCACCCTTCTCTTCTACACGTTTCCATCAGCCTGCCTCGGCCTCCTCAATCAGTCGACTAATAGTCAGCCTTGCAGGAGCAGCCAGCCAGCCACTCGTCCACTCAGTCTGTCAGTGCATCAGTGAATTAGTTTGTGATGCCCTCAAACCAGCCAGCGGGTGCGAACAGCAATGGAGGCACAGCTCCGAGGATGCGGATCAGGGCGTTTCCTGTGAGTTCAACTATCCATTTTTGATGAGTTCGATGTTTGCAGTGCAGTGAAATGCTGCATTGATTACGAGCATTTTTTGCCTGCAAGCGACGTCCCCCGTCAAGGTCGTAGAATTTTAGAGAAAAATAGCACAATGAGTGGCAAACGGATGACATTTGCGAACTTGCAAAAGGCGATAAATACTTTTATAAACTTCACTCATAGAAATTTGTTGCTTCATCGACCAATGGAAATATAATAGATGGAATTGGGCACAATCGCGTACAGACTTCTCTAAATCGAACCAGCGGGTGACCTTCAATGCGAGCTAAAGAGAAGTAGCGTGGCATATCTTCTTTTCCTCTTGAAAAGGGGCATACCATCTCGTTCTGTGCTTCATATTGCGGGTCCGATTTGGAGAATCTGATAGTGTTCGCACTATTGCACTATTATACTTCAGTACCTCTCAACATAGGCCGAATCGGCCTATGAATTTTCGTTGAATGAATCAGTAAGCCTCAAGCTTAGAATTCTGTACAATGAAGCTTCGTGAGCTGTCATAGAATCATTAACCCCAAATATAAAAATGAATTGGAAATGAGAAAAAATGCCAGTTTAATGCGCGAATTCATGAAAGAAATGCCAGCTTTATGCACATACTTCCACAATATATTCCATCTTCACGTATTTTAAAAATAGACTCATTTCGATTGAATATGAGGCTCGCTTTGCTATCATTAATTTGGGAAAATCTTAAATTAGTTTTACATATCTACAAACTTTTTAATCATTTCTATTTCGTAATAGAACGAAGTTTGACATCGATGAAGAAACTTCTGAATAATGCCAATATATTCTTATCATATCAATCCCTTGATGAACCGATGAATGATGTGTTTGCAGACAAACATGGATGCAGATTACGTGAATTCGATTTGGGATATGTTGAAGCGAGCCATTCAGGAGATCCAACGCAAAAACAACTCGGGACTCTCCTTCGAGGAGTTATACAGGAATGCCTATACCATGGTTCGTTCATTTCTTTTGACTCGTTTGAACTCAGACATGTATTTTCTTTTATGAAATGAGCAGTCAGTGTCAACTGATCGCAGCTAATTATAAATAATGTCAGGATGCATACCAACTGGTAATTAAAAGAGGAAAAACATCTATTGATACAGACTGACAATTGTTATTAATCGCCATCCTTCGTCTAAATCTTATTGATATCAAGCAATATAATTTGCCAACTGGTCTTCTGATTTCCACTGCTCGTTTTATCACTCACTGAGTGAGGATATATTTGAAGCTATCACTCAATTCTTAAAATCAAGGTAATTGCAGGTTCTGCACAAGCACGGGGAGAGGCTCTACAATGGACTACGAGACGTTGTCACTGATCACCTCGTTTTCGTAAGTTTATCTTTTCTTTCAAAAGAGACTAAACGTTTCAAGGTATCTACGGTTTGAGAGGAATATGCATTAAAAAAATATTACTTTCAAAATCCCATGCATTTGAATGCTTTACTTTGAAAGAATGATTTTGAATTTTTTTTAAAAATCATCCTTTACCTAATCTATCAAAACTCTGTTTGTTCAGGTTCGCGACGCAGTGACCGAGTCGATCAACAAAGGCAATTTCCTGAAGACACTCAATGAGGCCTGGACAGACCACACCACTGCTATGGTAGGCTTGATTGTTTATGAAGCGGGAAAGAAAGGGAGTATTCCACCATTCAAATAGAGTTACAATGATTGGATAAAATGATCTAGAAAATACGCTGTCATGAATGAAAACTTGGATGAAAAGGATAGGAGAGAAGAATTGCTTGAGTACTATGATAACAAAATGATTTGCAAATCAAGTTGTAGATTTTAAGATGAATTTCAACCTAGACTGCCTTATCCTTACGATATTCAAAAAATATATATCTTGTCTTTGTTCTCTAGTCATTCGAAAACCTGCGAATTTATTGCGAACGCAACTGCATTGGACCTCAAGTGTAGAATATTCAATTATACGGCCTTGAATAATGCATACTTCCATATAATGTAGCTTGAATATCCTAATTTGTTGTGAATCTCAAAGTGCATTCTATAACTTGGATTTCTGAACGAGAAGATTAATATTTCCAGGTGATGATAAGGGACATTTTGATGTATATGGACCGTGTCTACGTGCAGCAGAGCAATGTGGAGACCGTCTATCACTTGGGGCTGAGCATCTTCAGGTTCGAGTTTTTTGTTATAGAGATGACCTATCATGCTTCCATCTTGTTTCAATAAATTCATTACGTGATTTACACAACACATTTTTGCACTCGGGCTTTAATTTTTCCCTTTTTCTTCATTAACGGGAAGGATAAGGAAAGGAGAGGCGAATCTATGATAAAAAATAGTCTACATAAATCACATAGAGGATTTCTTAAAACAAAGATGAAACCGTCTGGTATTGAGGAACGAGTATGCCTTGTAAACCATTTCTTTCGTGCTCTACGTCTGTTTCTTCATCTCTTCTTTCATATCGTTTTTTAATCTTATATGACTCTTCCATTACTCTAGACATGACTTATTTGATGGATAATGAACAATTTTAAGAGATGAAGTGGTGTGCCAGAACAACATAATCGAGCATCTGCGAGCCACGCTGCTGTCGCTGATTGCAGAGGAGAGACGAGGCAATGCAATCGCCTGGCAGGGCATTAAGAACGCCTGTCAGATGCTTGTCGCTCTCGGCATCGACTCCAGGGGCGTTTATGAACATCAATTCGAGAATCCTTTTCTCAAGGTACCATTATTTTAACTTTAAAATTTGCAAAATGAAAGAATCATATGACTTTGGACAATGCCCATTTCTACACATTTCTGATAATTTTATAATACTGCTCGAGTTAAAGAACAATTTCGATAGAAATAAGATGGTGAAACCAGAAACCTTTCTTCAATAATTTCGAAAATATTTCTCTTCTTTGCACAACAAATGAAACGAAAAGAAATTACTTCATACGCCAATCGTAATTATTTATTCCTGCTATGATTGTGAAGTTCATAGATCTCTATTTTGGATAATGTAAAGAAGATAAGAAGTTACTCATTAAGTGAGCCTTTGAAAGTCGAAAATGAAGAGATTGGATTCCTGAGGACTTCACTCAGCGTTTCAATGCTAAAAATGAACAAGTTTGTTTGTAGGAGACAGCGGAATACTATCGTTCTGCCGGTCAGAAGTTCCTGACTGAGAATTCAGCTTCTGTCTACGTACGCAAAGTGGAGGAGTGCATCGAGGACGAGTTGTCCAGGGCCAAGAGATATCTCGAGAAGAGGACTGAGACTAAAGTGCTCGATGTAAGTTGAGGAGGAAAAAAGGAATGAATTACTTCTGACTTGTTCAGATGCTTCAAATCCCATCTTGTTAATTTCTTATTGTCTCAATAGTCATTTCAGAAGCTGTCTAAATGAACTATTATGTGAGTTTCAGGTGCTGGATGACGTGCTCATCAACCAACACATGCAGACGATTGTCGATATGGAAAACAGTGGAGTCGTGCACATGCTCGCCAATGATAAGGTAGGCTGAATTTTGGAGTGCATACATGAAATTGGATAAAAGTGAAAATTTTATTGCTTGGCATTATTCCTGATGTTTCTGTTCAATATCCACAAAATGAATGCAATCTCCTCAAAATGTAACTCGAATAGCTGAATGTTGGAAAGAATCAAAGAAGATGATTATTTATTATGGACTGTGAAGAAGTAGATATTGCACACTCGTTGCAACATTCCTCTCGTAGACTCAATCCCCGAGAAATAGCATGCGTCCTGAAGGGACGGGAGAGATAGCAAAGAATATGAAGATAGAAATAGCGAGGGGAAGGAGGAGCAGGCGCATACAAAGGCGAGTTGCAAAGAATATTCAGCTTTACCTCCCCACAAGTCACAATACTATCGAAGTCTTTCACTAATAACCTAATATTTTCTCGTTTGTATCTTTAACCAGAAAGCATAAATGTCTTTCAGAACCACTTGTTTACAAAATATGCTTTTATTAATTGAAATAATCTGTAGGTGGACGATCTCCGAAGACTGTATTTCCTGCTGAAACGAGTGCCGAACGGACTCGGAGTGATGTCGACGGCCATGAGCGGGTCTGTTCCCATCCTTCTGTTCAAATGAACACATTCTTCTGTTTAGGTACTTGAGACAGCAGGGAGAGGAAATCATCAAAGAGGAAAGCGACAAGAATCCCGTCCAGTACATTCAGGTAAGACGATTAATTTGATTGAGTCGTACTTTTTGATTCTACTGAATTTTTGTCAAGGGATTCTCATACAAATACAAAGATGAATGAACTCATTTGAATATGAGATAAGAATGGTATATTCTTCAAAATTTATGCTCAAGTATAATCAGAAAACGACCATGTTTCAATCTAATGGTATTGACTTTGCAGGCTCTTCTGGATCTGAAAGACCAATTCGAGCACTTCCTCATCGATGCATTCGATCACGATAGACTCTTCAAGAACAAAATTCAGAACGACTTCGAGTATTTCTTCAACAAAAACAAGAAATCACCCGAATATCTGTCTCTGTTCATCGATGACAAACTCAGGAAGGGAATCAGAAATGTGAGTGCAAAGAGGAGGCATTGATGAGAAGGAGGAATTTCAGCTGAATGACAACGAATTGGAAGTGTTGCTCGACAAGGCCATGGTTCTCTTCAGATATCTACAGGAGAAGGATGTCTTCGAGAGGTTGGCTCTTTAGTCTAAAATATGCCAGAAATAAGTTGAACATTTCTTATTCTTGTACAAGAAGCAATATTGTCAGTTTTGAATGTCAGAAGTAAATACTGAAATCATTCTTGATAACTGACTAGAGTTCATCAAAACGGAAATTTGAACAGCCAAACTTTTTTTCTCGAATCATGGGAAACTTAAGACAGGATTGTATGTTTCAATTTTCAAACTGCCTCAATTCCTAACACATGCCTTAGCGATTAGCTTCTCATAAAATGTAGATGTAATTCCTCAGTTCATGTCAGTTAGTAATCGTTGTTTCAGATACTACAAGCAGCATTTGGCGAAGCGACTTCTGCTGGAGAAGTCCGTGTCCGACGATGCAGAAAAGGCAATGATAATGAAACTGAAGACTGAATGCGGATGCCAATTCACGCAGAAACTCGAGGGAATGTTCAGGGACAAAGAGCTCTGGGACAATCTGCACAACTCCTTCAAGGAGTACAAGGACAAGCTCGAACAGGTAGAACGTAGTCTTCAATATTGCATCTCTCTGGACTCCTTCCTATATTTTCTTGGCATCTTTACTACAAACAACACCAGCAGAGTGATATTTTGTGAGAAAACATAGTTGTTAGGATAAAACAGTAAATTCTAAAATCCACCCAATCACTTTCTCGATATTTGATAAATCATTATTCTTTATAAGAAATTTTCTTGGAACAGAAATATAATAATTTTGTTTTTCCTTGATTGCTGTTCAGATCAGATCCTGAAAATGTTCAAATTTATGCATTTCTAAATTGCTTTTGAAAATATATGACTTAAGGTTCGAGACCAAGACCCAGTGGACATATCCGTGCGAGTGCTCACTTCGGGAGTGTGGCCGACGCAGCAGACGCAAGGCATCTGCAACCTGCCACAAGCCTGCATCACCAGCTTCAATGTAGGAATTTACTGCAGTTATAATTTATCATCTTGAATTAGGCAAATGTATGAGAATCACACGTGAAAAATTAAATCCAATGAACACGAATAGAGTATGATAGTGATTATATAGTTTCTAAATAATAATCACTGATGCAAATTTTGAGAAATTATAGTACTGCCATGTCCCACTCCATTTACAATGTATTCGAGACCTGTGCCCGTCTCAAACTGTACTATTCAAAGTCTTCTAATCAATATCATTCAGCTATTCGAGTCGTACTACACTCGCAAGCACACTGGCCGTAAGATCTCTCTGAACACCCTGCTCGGCACGGCCGATGTCAAGGCCATCTTCTACGGTAGTGCTGCTATGATACAGGATGAATCCAGTCAGCAGGTCGGGTGAATTGATCGAAAAAAAAATCAGATTAAATTGAAATTTGAACAAAAATACGGCTACTGGAGAATAAGATCAATGAACTTTTGCAAATAATTTCATTTCAGGAAGAAGGCCCCTCTTCGAGTAATGCAGTAGCGTCGCAGGCCCAATCAAGTCGCAAGGAGGAGCACAAGATTCTCCAAGTCACCACGCACCAGATGGTCGTCCTCCTCAGGTTCAACATCAGGCCAAAATGCACTTTCGAGCAACTTCTGGTATGCATTTTCACTTAAAATTCATGTTTTAGAGATTTTTTTTTTTTAAATGATGATACATGAGGTAGTCATTTTTCAAACAAAGTAATTCTATTCGATATCACTAAGTGCCAAGTATCGATGCGAAGATTTGAGTAATATTTTTTTGTCAGTCAGACAAATTACCGAGAACCGGTCTTATAAAATTCATATTAACATTACCGCATATTCCTACTGAATGAACTTCTCATAAAATGAAATTGGAGTTAAAACTGATTGATTTTGAATTGATGCATTGTTTGCAGGAAGAGACGAAGATTCCCGAACGCGAGCTGAAGAGAGTACTGCAGTCGCTGGCCATGAGCAAGCCATCCCAGAGAGTCCTGTGTCGCAAGGGCAAAGGAAAGGACATCGGTTTGTATTCCTTAATATTAAGTATTGTCAAAGTATGCATTTCTCAAAAGCTTCTTTCGTAACATCTATTGGAGAATTTTCCTGACCCCTTCTCCATCTTGTCATTATCCTACAATTTTTTCCTCATACATAGAAGAAAATGATATTTTGCAAGATAGTTACGAAAGAAAAACCATTGAATTAAACGAAAATGAATTGTAACAACTATTGAATAGAGTTTTGAAACTGTCCAAAGATTTTGAAGCAATTTCTGCTTATTTTCAAGAGCATGATTATAAGAAACGATTGGGGCAGTTTCAGCTCAATTAAAACATGCATTATTTTCTCCAAAATTGCGTACTTTCCCAAACTATGCTCCTTGCTGTTAGTTCCAGCATAAACAAAAATTAACACTCTCAGGAGGAACCCATTCACTTTCGAATGGAAAATACTTTCATACTTTCAGCCCACAAATCATAGTGAATTTCCTAGTCAAAAATCTTATTCTGGAAATTACTTCCTATCCCTAGCATTTAATTTCCTACTTATCATAAAGATGTTTCAGAGCTGAGCGACGAGTTCTTCGTGAACGACGGCTTCACGTCCAAACTGACGCGAATCAAGATTCAGATGGTCCAATCGCGCAGTGAAAATGAACCTGAACGCAAAGAGACCAGGAGTAAGGTAAGCAACACAGGTCATTTGAAACGTTTGGAAAGAACAACGATTGAAATAATGATAGCATTAAAAATCCATCATTTCTTCAAGTATAAGTGGAGTTTTGCAAATATCTCATAGTCTAACGCTTCCGCTAATACCATTTCTCCATCCTCTTTCGTAAAGGAGAACACTCACATATTAGATCTTTCTGCATTTTTAAAATTCTCCATCTTCTTTCAAATCCTTAACACATTTATAAACGGTAGAAATCGTAGGTTAATGTTAATGGTAAACTAATTTTGATCTTCTATAAAGAAATCGTTGATGAATGAAAATAGAAATACTGAATGTGAATGATTTCAGATCGATGAAGATCGCAAGCATGAAGTCGATGCAGCCATTGTCCGCATCATGAAGGCCCGCAAACAGATCCAACACAACAATCTCATTGCTGAGGTAAGCCAGCGTTTTTCTATATTCTTTATAGAAATATTCTTACTTTCAATTATTCATAGCATCAATGCCTTCATGATAGTGTAAATTTAGTGACACTTCCTTTTCTTATTTCTCTTAGTAGCATTGATTTCAACGATAATAGGGAGTATCAGCCACTTGTATTTTTCATCAGGATACGAGGAAATATGAATTGTCGGAGCATAATCTGTACAACTTGGTATTTTATAAAATATCAAAAGTCTCAGATCAAAAAACAAGCATTGCAGCGCTGAACTATCGTTATTCTCACCTTATATTTTCTCCATCAAAATTACCAATAATAAGAGGAGGATAAATTCACTCACAAAGCTTTTTTTTCTACTTGATTGTAGGATAGAACAATTGTGAACGCAACTTATTGTTCCCATTTCTGTCAGTTTGTATAAATGCAGAAATACCATCAATTAGTGTTCAAATTACACGCCTGCTTGCAGGTGACGGAGCAGCTGAAACACCGTTTCATGCCGAGTCCGCAATTGATCAAACAGAGGACGGAGTCGCTAATCGAAAGGGACTATCTGGCCAGGGACACTGCAGACCACAGGATGTACAGCTATGTGGCTTAGATGCCAAACAGGGCAGTGAGTAATGAGCCCTCAATACTCCAGACTGCGTTATTTAACACATCTTATCTATCAGACAGATAAAGACTTGAACATTGGGAAGCATCATATTCTTGTGGGTACAATTTCGAAAGAAATGGGCTGTCGAGTCAGGAAATCTCCTTAAAATTGCATTGCATATTTTGAAGGCTCTATTTTCTCGGTTCAATAATCCATTTTCATTCAACAATCGATTATCCTTTTTTATTATTTATTTTCGTATTTCTAGTCTCATAAATTTTCTTACAATTTTCTATTTACAATTTTTTTTTATATTTATGCGGACGAAGTTCTGCTGATTTTGCGAAGCACCCAAATTCATCAAATCACGAAATTAATTTTCTTCTGTGTCGTTTTGCCCCTTGTTTCATTTTTCCTACTCTTTTCAAATTATCAAATCGTTCACGTATTCGGGTTTCATTTATCTGCTATCTGTGTGAAAAGTTCATTGTCTACCATTTGTTTCTTCATGTTCATTTTTATCATCTCTCTCGCTAATTTAATGTCCAACTTCCCATATATGTATGCCAACCTTCCCTTTAAAATTCATTATTTACGTTTTATATGAACTCATTTGCGGGATTTTTATGCGACCTATTTTATTCTTTTCCTCCGAAAATTTCTAAATTTTTTATTTTAAAGTAGTATTTAGGACTTATTTCCTTTTGACGATTTTCTTCTTTTTTATTTATTGCCGTTCATCAACGAATGCGTTTTCATTCTTTTTTCTTTTATTTTTATGACGTTAACATATTTCAGCAAATCATTGTTCATACCTTTCAGAAAATTTTTCATTTTGCTGAACTGTAAATGTCCGACATCAGATGTTATATAAAGATTTCTTGACGAGAACATTCTATTCTGATATACTGAGTTCGGATAGGTTGTAAGTGGTGTGACTAATGTTCGTGACAAGCAATTTTGGAATCTTTGCAACATAAAAATGAAAATTATCTAAAATGGAAAAATATCTAGTTACTATGTACAGTAATGTCGAAGATAATCCAAATGGTTTTTCATAATTAGTTATCGAAATAGCTCGATTTAAAAGTTAGTCTTCATTGGAATGCTTGGATTATTTATGGTTATCCGACAAAGGAAATTCGTGATATTAGGCGAAACACTAGAGACGGCAAACCACACCTGAAATACCTTTTAAAAAATTCACATGCGCATCGTTCATGATGTCAACAACATTATAATTTTGCATCAGAACGAGAGGGACGAAATAGTTAATAGAAAAGAAAGAAAACGGTTTGACCCACTGTTCTCTCTCTCATGTCAGCAAGATAGATGGGAGGGGTCAGAGGGAGGAAATAAGGAATAGCAGAGAATAAGAAAGAGCTCAGGTAGATGGAGAGATATTCAGGTCTATGCATCTATCTACTTATTCCTATCTTTCCTCTTGGTTCTGCACGATATTTCACATTTTCTGTCCTCTCTTTCCCTATCTGGCATCTTTACTGACCCGTAAGCGCAAGTAGGCATTTTTGTGTCGGCCTCTGGTCAGAGACCTGGGGCAGGGCAGCAGCAAATATTCGGACTCACAATATGCACACAGAATTCCAGCAGACACTCATCCAGATTTATTTCTTTCGCTATTAGCATAACCTCTATCGATCCATTCTATCAGTTTTCACAAGACTAATGACTTTAGTCGCGTATTTTATCGACGATTATGCTATTTTGCCAATTATGCTCTTTGCTCATCTATTCCTCTTCCTTGCATGTCCCAAACAGGCAGCTTGTATTTTGTCCTCCCGACATCTGTTAGCTGCTCTCTGAATTTTATATCGTTGCATCGGCATATGCTTATTCCTAACAATTTTATGCACTACTTTTTCACATAAAAAACTCCTTAAATCAATTGCTTGTTTCTCATACTTTTCTAGAAATTTTTGGCACGTCCAGTAATTCCTTCAGTAGTGATAGAAAAGCAGATGGCAGGAATCGATTTATTCAGTGCTAGAAGAAAGGTTTGACACCGAATATGCAAAATTCGAATATTCTTCACTGCGCCAGTAAGAATTATGCATATTTTGGCCGATCGCCTAGGAATAACCCTTCCCTGCCCTGCTCTGCCATAAATGGTTCGACTGTTTGCTATGCGATCTCGATACCTTCCCTTCTTCTGCATTGTCCCCCTGCAGCTCTGCAGTCCGCCTGTCATTCCGTCTTCTTGTTATCCCTTCTTTTCCCTTGCTTTCATTTCCTTTCTTTCTATTTTCATCTCCTTCTCGTTTACCGTTCGCCTTTATTTGAGCTCAAAGTTGGTCATCTTCTGCCAAACTAGCAATAGCATCCTGTTCAATGAATCGTATTTTAGCGAGTGATTAATGAAATTTGTTTATTATTTTATATTTTCCTATTTTGTAATGTTAACATCTCGCAGAATTTTAACCATCTTATTTTGAGCTGACTCAAAAACTCGTCAGATTTCATAATATTCATCAAATCATGAAAATGGGTCGCTATTAGTTGTGTGCGGGTGTGGTCACCAAGTAAAGCGGGTGGTAAGATCAGCACAGGCAATCGTCGCTGATCGTTCTCAAACTTGGGTAATTAGACCATTTATTCAAAGTAAAAGAAAATCAATATAAAAAATAAATCTGGTGAAATGTGTTGAGCAGCAAAGAATGCTGCTTTTATCCTGTGGCAGAAAGATGGGAGGCAAGTGGAAAAGAACACATTTTTGCATCGGGGATAGATTCAATCTGAAAACAGAAAAATGTGATTTTCCCACGAAATAGAAAAAGCGAAGGTCACAGTTCGCGACAAATCAGAATCAAAGACAATAGTCGAAATGTTTATTTTGAACAGATTTCGTTTAAACAAAAATGCAAGTTGCCTTTCATCCATTTCTGCCACTTGTTTTGTAGAATGAGATGCAGGTGGCCGAATATTCGACCATTTTCTCCACGCTTTCATCCCCTTTTCAAAAAAATCGCCACGATATTGCAGTGTCACTTTCTTTTCTGACATGCCGCTTTTTCATTGATTCTTGCAAGTCATTTTTTTAGAACTCAAATTTGCCGAGCTACGGGTGAATGTTTTGTCTGCGACTTCTCCCTAGCTTTATGGTCAGTCGAAAATTCCTATCGATTTCAATTTCAACCATACCTCTTTTTTCTGAGTGTGCATCGAATATGTTTTGCATTGCTTTTTGTTAATCTATACAGCTTTATCTATTATGAGATCAGCATTGACAGGACAGCTGAGAGCGTTCTTTCTAAACATTTCATATCGACATCAATTTCTCCATCGCATTTATGCATTTTGTTATTAGATCCGTCAATTGTTATTGTTTCTTTTCTCAATATTTCTGAAATCTAAAGTGGGTCTTGAGAAACATGGCTGCATATAAAAACGCCGATCATAACAAAATGAGTATCCGAAAATTCATTCCGAAATAAGATTCACTAATCCTGATTTTAAAATTTTACCATTTTTCTCCTATTTTTTAATCATCCTACTTCTGATTATTTTTTTATCTGCGAGTAATAATCGAGATTTTCTATGCGTGCACTAATTCAATTTTTCGGCATCTAATTGGCAGTATCGTTTATCAGATTTGTTTGTTTTCATTTGGTTTCTCGGTTCTATCATTTCTCTCCTCTCTTCTGTATTACTTCTTTGTGTACTGTTTGGCACTTTCCGCCTATTCGCTCCATTACTTCAACTTATCGCTCCCTTTTCTTCTCTGCTCCACTGCTCCATTTCATCTCTACAATCAGTGCAAGTGTCTCTGTTCGTGCATTATCGTGCTTCATTCCTCAACTTATCAAATTCACTAATCATTCAACTCAGATCTCAAATCAGTTTCTGCTCCTTTCTCTACCTCACAGCCTGTCCTGCAGTCGTGTCCAGTGGGCCTTTGCAGCTGAACAGTCGCGATGTTAAATGTGCCCTTTCTCTCCGACTTCATACAGAAGCACATCACAAAGCAGGCGGTACGTTCTTTCACAATATGGATTGCATCATGGATTGGGTCATTCCTGACAATTACACACAAAACCTGTTATAAAATGTCGTAACTAGCGAAATGAAGAAATATGTCTAATTCTATGTTTTTGAGGTGGCCGACTCGGTGGACTACCTGAATTACTATGTGACGGCGCTCCTCCTGGCCTTCTTCGCCTTTGCCACCTCAGCCAAACAGTACTTTGGCTCTCCCATTCAATGCTGGGTTCCTAGCGAATTCAAAGGTCAGTTCTATTAGGCTCACTGTAGTTCCCCCGCCCTTTTTCTGAAAAAAAACTGCAGATAAAGGAAAAAAGAATGGGAACTACAAGGGGTTTTCTATTACGCTTTTTTTCCGGAAACTTCAGAAAATTATTTTCCTCCTTTACTAACACTGGCTTCTTGTAGTTGCCACCCTCGTTTTTCTCCATACTATTTCTTAAAAGAGGATGGTAACTACAGTGAACCATTAACACTTTCTACCAGATTTCTCCAAAAAAATTCGAACCCACAGAACGGGGTGGGGTCGGTCTCTATTTTTGCGGGTCGAAAAATGTTGAATTTGGAGAAATCTACTTTTTACTCGACACAGCTTCTCGAAATTTCCTGAAAAATAGCTGAATAATCTCCAATAAAATGTTGATTTTAGGTGGCTGGGAGAAGTACGCTGAAGACTATTGCTTCATTGCGAACAGCTACTACATTCCCTTCGACAGCGACATTCCGAAGGATCATAAGCTGAGACAAGATCAAATAAGCTACTACAGGTGCGTATGATTTTACAGTAATCGGACGGCCTCCTGTATTGGTCGTCGGTTGTCCACTGTCGTCGACTTGTTTTCTTATTTCTCCCCTGTCCCTTCACCAAAATAGTCGACATATACAGGAGACCTAGTCTGACAATATTCATAATATCATGCTAGTTAACAATT
Organism: Diploscapter coronatus; assembly: GCA_964036155.1. Classification (NCBI taxonomy): domain Eukaryota; kingdom Metazoa; phylum Nematoda; class Chromadorea; order Rhabditida; family Rhabditidae; genus Diploscapter; species Diploscapter coronatus. Next base: position 19,531,451 of record OZ038423.1, on the reverse strand, counting down.
GGAAACACGTCATTAACCTGTGCAATCTATTTGCATGAAATTAAAATGAAACCAATATACTGTAATTTGATGCTTATAAAAATGAAAGTTAAATTTAAAAAAACTTAAAACAAATAAATCTCTGCTCAGGATTACGGTTATCGATTTTCCCCCTTTCTCCCCGTTTCATACGTCCTGATTTTAGGACAGCGAATATTTGATTTCTTTCCATTTTTCATATTTGAAAAGATTATTTATTGATTAGTTCTTGGGATCAAAAATGGCATGTTCCTTCTAATTAATGATGGTGAGAATATCACAAGAGCTGGAGAATTTTTATATCTGAATTCTTAAAACTTATTGACCGATGACTATGTAAAGTCCCGAGCGTACATTTTTCACCAATTTCTAACAATAAAACTAAAAGACTTTTTAAGAGTCCGAAATACAGAACGGAAAATTTTATCATATTCAGAGATTGAATTCATTCGGAGCAATATCATGATTTGTAGACAAATAATGATCTTTTCAGATGGGTGCCCATAGTCCTAGCCCTTCAGTCTGCAATGTTCTTTCTGCCCAACTTCTTCTGGAACAAATTCCACAAGCAATGCGGTCAGTGATTTCATGTTAAAACATCACATCAGCCAATTCATTTCAGCCATCAATCCTGACGCATTTCTGAGGGAAGGAGAGAAGGTGAATGCGTTGAGTGGCGATACAAGAGACAAGGAGCTGCAGTCCTTGGCCGAGTTCTTCATGGACACCGTCTCCACCTTCGGCAGAGCTGGAACCAAAAACAGGGTATGCAACTCTGACATTCGTTATTTCTTATAATTTGGCTGTTTCGAAAGTTTGGATAGTTTGGCATGAATTCTTTTTCAATAGACTATATTAAAATGGTGAATAACACTTTTTCTCATTCGGAAATCTGAGAATTTTTCATGTTGAACTCATTAGTTTGTTCTGGAACTATCGGATTTTCGACAAAACTAATTTACGATCCTAAAATGCGTCTTTCAGGTTGGAATCCGACTTCGCTCTGGTTACAATGCCATGTTTCTCTACCTCTTCACTAAAACCCTCTACGTAGCCAATCTGGTCGGTCAGATCATTTTGCTCAATCACTTCCTGGGAGAGGACTTCCTGCAATGGGGCTACAGAGTTAGTTATTACATCATCTCTTTTGTAATAGATGTATGCCACCGCGCACCAAAAGTTGAACTAAAGTATTTTTAGATATAAATACTTTAAAATCTAACTCTAAAAATTCATATTACAGTGAGAAAAATTATGACAAGTAACTGGGAAAATTTTCATCGCTAATTTAGAGACAGCAAACTTATTCAGTATGCCAATAGAGATTCAGAAGAGTGTTCATCAACTAATTTAAGAAATATCAATAGCCAAAGTCCATACATTCATTTAACCTGAACTTGCCCATACCCTACCCTTATCTACCCATCCCTATCCTATTCCTCTTCTCTATCATATCCTGAAAAGTTCCGTTGTGATTTGCATAGTCGCCCTACATTAGAGGTGGTTCGATACAATTACATTATGCTTGAAATGCCTAAAACTTGTGACAGAATGAAGCGTATTACTCGATACATGGTTTCTTCTATGTAGTTATTCTTTGGTGCACACTAATCGTTTCCCTTTGTAATCATACTTCTTCAGACTTCTCTGGACATCATCCATGGAAACGAATGGCAAGAGACTCCCGTTTTCCCTCGAGTCATCATGTGCGATTTCAAGGTAACCTCTTCATAACACATTTTGTAAATAAATCACTTGATTTAGGAGAATTTGTTTTAAATTTATCAACAATAATTCTATTCTTTCATAACGAGTCAACCTTCATGTGAGTTATTCAGGTTCGAGTGATCGGCAGCGTGCAGAATTGGTCTGTGCAGTGCGTCATCATGCTCAATCTAATAAATGAGAAGCTCTATCTCTTCCTCTACTACTGGTTGGTTTTTTATCTTCATTAATTAGGTGACAATTTTAGCTCAATTCTTTTACTTGTTAAAATATACACAAATTAGTAGGAAAATTATCTCCTAATTTCATTACCCTTTATGAAAGTTGATCTTCTTCATACATTTCAAATTAGAGCCAGATATTTAAAAGACTTCAGCGAAAAGAACACGGAGTAAATACCTCCAGTTGTAAATATGAATATTCGCAGGCTGCTAATTCTGATGACCGTCACGCTGGCCAACTTCATGTATTACATCGTGATGTTCACCATTCCGCAACTTCGAGCTAGTCTTGTCCTCTTCAATATCACTGAAGCTGGAGAGGTAAATTTATTTAAAACCACTGTTTAGCTATGATAGATTATGAATATCGAAGAGCGATATATATGATAGGATAGTTTTCTGTTTCATCACCGTTCATCATTGGACCCAAGATTTCTGACGGACTTTCCCGTCCCCATCCCCTAGAAATAGAATTTTGAGGAAGCTTGATTGGACTATATATGCCAAAAGATTTAGAATAAGAGCAGGAATTATTTACGAAATTTGGTTTTGACTGTTGTTTTCAGAGTCGAAAACGGCAGCAAAAGGACGGACTGAATCGCTGTGTGCGCGAATGTCTGCACCCGGATGGAGTCCTCCTGCTGCAGTTCCTTCGCGAGCATGTTGGAGGTACATTCGAATAATCCCATACCTCAAAAGTCGATCTAGGCATTGTTATCAGTGCCAAATTTCTCTTTAAAAATTGAACTTCCTCCACTTTTCAAATTCCAAATTCTCTTTCCTCCACCACACTAGCTGATTCGTGATTATTTTGCAGGCAGACTGACATTCGAATTGACGAACAAGATCGTGGGGATGTACGTCAACAACGGAACCAACTCTGACAATGACTCGGACTCGACTCCCAGGAAACTGAGCTACACTCCCCCAAATGGCAAGAGATATCGACCTCTCACTTATCAGAGCTACGGACCGCCTCCCACAAGCAAGGTTACATGCTTGACTCGTTTGCTAAAATATTTGGACGAAGACATATTGGCGTTTAAAATTCAAACTATGTCATCATTAGCCTTGGAAGAAAATTGTTCTGTAAATTTAGACTCTAAAAATCAATCTTCTAACGTCTTCAAATCTTTTCCGTTTGTCTTCCTGAATTCAGTAAAAAGAGTTCTGCTCGAAATCGTTCACAATCATAGCTTCAACCATTTTCTTCATGCTATGACGATTTGAATGTCATGAGTTTCTAAAAGATTTACTTCCTCTCATCCATTCGACAAGGTTATTGATTTCAGGACTTCGATTCCATGTTGGATGGACACAACAAGGCCTACGAAGCGGCCCCAGCACTAGAGGATTTCATAGATGAGGGCACCATGAGAATCCGCGACAAGCATCATCAGGTCTGAAAATATATTTTCTAAACGTCATATTTTCAAAATTGATTTCACTGACTGATTTTCCCACAAACTCAGAAAATAGTGATTGCTATTTCAGACTCCTCGAAATGGCGACCGAGCTTCCTCGGAGTCGAGTCAGTCACCCAGACAAGATCAGAGCAGAAACACACCCATTGATGTCTGAGAGTCTAAGCATCATCGAGTAGTGTCGATGATTCCATGATTCGGCACGACGCCAATCAATTCGCTACAGTATTTCCCCATCATGATCTTCATCGACACAATTCCATATCAGGTAATAGTTAAAATTCTATTCCTATCTGAAATTTTTAATTTTTTAAAAATTTTATGTCATTTTCTTTGTTTATGACGCTATCAAAATTGATTTTCTTATGACTTTGCTCGATATGGCCGAGTTGCGAAGCAAATTATAAAATGCTTTTATATATCAAATGATATTTTAGGCCACTTTTTATCTTTATCTTAGTAGGAATTTTAATTTCTCGTAATTCGACTATACTAAATCAAAATTAAATAATCATCTTTCCTGATAATTAGTTTGACATGTTGAAGCAATTAAAACATGATGTGCATGTGAGTTAAACAGGATAGAACATTTTGTTTTATATTAGATATGTTTGAACAGGAATGCACATCTTTTGTTAATTGATATCCTATCCTGCTTATTTTTGCTATCATCCAATATAATGCGAAAACCCTGAGTTTTCACAGGCATTCACTTGTTTCTTTCGAGAAACCAATTGTATAAGCCATGACGTTACATGTCTCCTCTCAGGAAAGCAGATTAACGATAAGTATTTTTTTGCAATTTAATTTCAATCATTATTCTGACACTTGATATGTGTAATTTTTAAATATCACTTTTATGCCTTTATGATCATTCACTTGATGCTCATCGATTCTCATTCATTTTGAGTGATCCTTTCGCGAGTAGTGCTTATTCTTATAATCATCTCAATTCACATTACTCACTTCGCTGGTTATTAGTCTACTTTCATTTGTCTCGACATCGATTCTTCAATTATTCTTTCGTCTCCATTGCATTTCACTTTTCACATTGTAACTATTCATTTATCTTTCACTTCTGAATATTTCAACACCTTCAACGAACCTTGGCAAATTCTCAATCTTTACTTTGTATTAATTCATGACACTTCATGTTCCATCTGGCCTCAGATTCTTCGATGTGTTTCAAATCAACGAGTATTTTTCGTGTAAAATTCCATGTTTGAACATTTTGAAAGCGATTTTAGTTTTAATAAATAATTCCGTTTTAGACTAAATTTGCAAGTATTCGACTCCTGATCTGCATAATGCGATTAAATCTATTTTTGAAGATCACGTATTTCATCCGCCAGTCCGCTGCAAACTCGAAAGAACATTAACATTTCAATTTCCACCCCTTCCAGAATTTCATCATTCGAGAGGGAATTGCATCATGATGCAATTATAGATTTGTATGTAGTTGGTAGCCACTTCTCTGTAAGAGATACAAATAAACCGGATAGTTGAAATTGACTGAAAGATGGTTGGACCGACTTTTGAAAGTTGAGAGTTGGTATCTATTGAAACCGAAAATTTCTGGAGAGTTGAAGGGAAGGAGAGAGTAAAAGAATATGTGTGAAAGAGAGGCAGCTGTGCAGTTGTTCAAAATCAAAGAGAAGTGGAACATATTTTGGGTTGCCAAAGCACGGCTCAATCTTCCCTCTATCCATTTCTCTCTTCTCTCTTTCACTTTCTAACTCTCAATTCTTTCTCTTTTTTCCATCGTCCTGCCTCTCTCATCCAACTCTTTGGAGATATTGACTTGGTTGCTGCACAGCATGCCGAGGCCAGTCAGGTCGCCTATTTTTCAATTCTAGTTTGATGTGTTTCTCCGTATTATTTATTTCGTTTGGAAATTTGAATTCCTCGACAAAGTTACATTATCAATTGGTTTTTCTCTTGATTTGTCTCATTTCCAGAGCAGACTTGGAATCGGCCAGTTAGCCGTCAGAAATGGCTCCCACAGTCGAGCGCAAGCAAATCGATATCACACCACTCAAGAAGGCAAATGTCCCCATTATCTTCATTGTAGGTAAGGGAGGAGAAGAAAGAGCACAAAATGTTTGGGAGTTTCAAAAATAAGTCAAGTTTTTGCTGATGCTATAGAGTTTACGAACGAATTGAAAAGAGATTTGAGGAGCTTATGAGTTGAACAGGGGAGAGGCAATAAAATCAACGTTTTGGGTCATTAGATTCTGCAGTATTTTCAAACTTCAGTCTTTTCCTTTCAAAGCATGATAGTACAAGTTTCGTGACGATCTTATTTTATCATCACGCAATTTGCCCTTCGATAATGAAGACATTAATTTTTTTTTCTGTTAGATCGAGTCGTATTTTGGTTCAATGCTTCACAATTTTCGCTTAAAAGTTCTCTTGTAGAAATGAAAGATGAATGGATTATTATGAAAATGTGAGCTAAACAGTCGGCTCGTTATTAGTGGCACCGAAGAAAAGGTCATTGGGAGATGGTGTATGCTGAGGAAATGCTATGACTCTGCCTCCAGCTCTTTTCATTTAACACGCTATTTCGTCACAAGTTTTCCGGAGTATGCTTGCTTGCTCCTTCTATATGATCGAATAGCCTCTTTTTGCGTGTTGGCAATATCATATCACTGCATTCATTTATGGCGCCAATTAGATATTCTCCAATAAAGCTAAATATAAAGTGTTAGAGTGTCGAAGGGAATTTATTACTCAGATCTAAGAAAATGAAAGTGTTATAGGTGGACCTGGATCCGGAAAGGGCACGCAGTGCGAGAGAATCGTGAAGAAATACGGTCTGAGTCACTTGTCTTCGGGAGATCTGCTCAGAGACGAGGTATTCAGCGGTGAAAGAATAGCAGAGAGTTGAATCTATGCCATTCTAGGTGAAGTCAGGCTCTGCTCGCGGAGGGCAGCTCACCAAGATTATGGAGGCCGGAGAATTGGTTCCTTTGGTAAGCAAATTGCTAAACTTATAATAACGAGTTTTGTTGTTATCATCACGACCTAACTTTAGTGATTAGCAATAAGAAAACGTTTGTAGTAACAAGATATTCAAAGGAAACTGAGATGAAAAGAATATCGTTAAAAAAGTAAGGTAAGATGTGTATGATTTGAGGAAGTTGTGCTGGATTTGGTCAAAGAAGCGATGCTGAAGGAAGTGGCGAAAGGGAGCAAAGGATTCCTCATCGACGGATACCCGAGGGAGGTCAAACAGGGAGACCAATTCGAGGCTGAGGTCAGAACGATTTACTTAGTTTCGAGGAGAAATAATTAATTTGAGTATTCATGCGAAAATATCATTCACGTGATATCATGTGTGATTTCAATTCAAGATGATGATTTTTGACAAAAGTAAAGACATTTGAAGCTTTTCCACATTCTATTTCACCTTGCTCTCTAACCCTTTCTAAAATACTTTTTCATATAGCTAAAGGTTATTTTATTTTTGTTAAACTGACTAGCTGATTTTTATTTGGAGAATTTAACACCTAGTAAACTTGGTCTTCAATAATCATAAGTTTTCTGAACTATTTTCAACATGACGTCCTCATGATATTCCTATTAATTATCTTTCACGTAATTGTTTAGATCATGCCCGCTCGCCTGGCACTCTACTTCGAGGTTGCAGAGGAAACTCTCGTCAAACGATGTCTCAAACGGGCTGAGACTAGGTGATTCTTTCAGATTCTCTTCATCCATTACCTGATTGATAATTAGTAAACTGAAAGACACCCTCACAAGACATAGCACAATAGTATAAGAAAAGACATTGTATCTAGAGCCTCCAAGTAGATATACAAACTCACATTTCGGGATAATTTTTTTCGCAAATCAATGATCAGGGATGTTAATAAGACTTTCATGAAGAAATAATAAAATTTGAAATTTTCTAACCGAAAAATCCACCACCTAAAATGAACACATTTTCACAGACGAAATGCCGCTTGTGTTTGAATATTTTGGGCTGATTTTTGACACAACTATTTTACCAGGTTTGACGTCAAACTAGATAAATCTACTTGAGATTGTTTCGGTTTGAAGGGTACTTTTCTCCCAAATTTTTATTTTCAAACTACTATGTTTCTACCACAAACGCATTTTTTGCAAAGGGGCGAAGCTTGGGGACTCTAATTGTATCCTACTCTTTCCTATCTTATTTAGATATTGTCTTGTGTTATGATGTCATGCGGTTTAAAAATATCCGAACGATTATGACTCCTTCAAATTGCAGCGGTCGAGTGGACGATAATGCGGAGACGATCAAGAAGAGACTCAAGACTTTCATGCAGTCCACCACACCTGTCGTCGATCACTACGCAAAGAAAGGAAAACTCGTCAAGGTTCTCGAAATTTGCTTCTAAGGATAATTTATTCTCACACTCGAGTCACTTTCAACCACATTTCTTATTCATGATTGAAGAATTAATCTAGCAGATGAAATAAGAATTATCGTTTTTAAAGTTTGGTTAATTATTAAATGAAAATTGATATTGCAGATCAACGCAGAGGGAGGCGTGGATGAAATTTTCGGAGTTGTGCAGCAGCACCTGGACAAGATCTTCAAGTAAACCATCATCTAGTCACTGCCTTTTGCCTGTCTTCAGTTCAAAGTTATCCAATTTGCTTGTAATTTGATCGATTAGGATACGCTATCGCACTGTCACAGATTCGCTTCTAGACGACACAATAAAAGATTTCTAGACTCGGATTGATTTGATCTGTGCAGAATTTTATTTATAAAATGTGATAAAACATAAATATCAATTTCATACATGAAGTGACTAAATTGAAACGATGAAATGAAGTTAAAATGAAGTTCGACGGATTAATGCTTGTGATCAGAATATGAATATCTGTAAGAGTAAAGAATGAATGAAGCGAAGAGTATATCGTTTTTACAAAAACCAGTTGATTATGAAAATCGATTGTTGTAAATGAAAATGTAATTAGAGTAATAAAATGATGAATAAAAAAGAGAAACGATTTGTTTGAAAGAGCGGTGAGCATTGCAAAGACGAAGGCTCGGCTCAGCAGTCGAGAAAGTTGGCTGCCATCAGAAGTTCCAAAGCAATCTGAATTCAAAAATTGGAATTTCAAATTAAGAAAACCCTGATTCTTCTTAAACATTAGAAAAGATGAATATTCTGAAGAAATATTCTATTTTTTATTTTAAAAAATATTTAAATCAATGCTTAGCTAAATTTAACTAATTTTAACAACAGGATCTTTGTCTTTATCACTATCGCAGTCAACTATTGCACAAAGAGAAGTGCATGAACTTTCACTAACACTTTAGCTTCGTAAAAAGATAATATAAAAGCTAGGATATTTTCAATAGATTAAAAAATCAACCTCAGGTTCGATGACGAATTCAGGGATTTCTGAAGGCGAATTGGAGTATTTGGCTTTGTACGCGAAGTAGTGGCACACCTTCTGCAGAATATACGAGCTGCAAAGGACACATTTCGTTGGGACATTAAAAACTTGAATTGGGTTCTTACGGAATTTCTCGGAAATGGACCTCGTTCGTCTCGTTTTCTGTGTACATTCCAGGGCCGCTCAGCATCGCTTTGATCGTGCCGGAAATCAGAGCCAATTCCTGAAAATAGCTCATTTTTGATGTTAATTCGAGCTGTAGGTAAATAACAGCAGGTATAAATTGACCATACAGTGACGGTCAAAAGCTTGGAACAGCTATGACTATGAATGCAATTTGTAGACTAAATTGCCGGTGACCAAGTTGAATTCACAACTTAGTACAAAGAAGAATATTTTTAGCAGGTTCATATTAATTCGAAGTCCAGGGTTACAAGTTTCATGATTATTTTCAGTTTAGATTCAAGTAGCCTAATTTATAGTAAAAATGAATAATTTAAATTAGACTAGATACCCTTTTGATGACGAATTCCTGACCATCTGAGCTGATGAGTTTGACGTAGGCAGCGTTGGGACCGTGCAGTGCGTCGCTGCTCGAGGCCTCTTTCATTTCGCAGTCCTGAGACATTTCTCGCTCTTCAAATTCATTTTATAATAAATTTAAAATAAAAGGCATAAAATATTCAACTGTTTCAAACAGTTTTGATCCAAATATGCACGATTATCTCTAAAAATTGAAGATGATTTTATATCGTATAAAAAAACAACGAACAACACAGATTGAAAATGTTTCCGGTAAAAATCATAGCAAGAATAAATGTCCTCAGAAAATATCAATGAGTAACGACGAGACTGAATTCGATTTTAGATACTGGTTTTCTAACTTCATGAAACGCAATCCAGTTTCGCCATTGATAAAATGAGATATCTGAAAATGATCATCGAGGCAGAAAATAGCCGATTAAATTGCATGATTCGAGGAAGGCAGATGAAAAGCTTGACCTTGGACTAAATTATTAAGGCTTATCGATATGAGCATAATTAATACAGAAATTGAAATAAAGCTGAGAATCTGGCTGACATAAATCAGAAAAGATCAGACCAAATTGCAAGGCAAGTTGTGCGCGACATTGAGCAAAAGCTGTTGGAATAAATGAAAAACTGAGAGAGAATCAAATTGGCACAGCAATTCTCCATTTTCAAAAATTAAATTAGCATTTACCTTTTATATATAATTTCATAATGTAATTTCCTAAAATAATTCCCTAAAATAATTCTGATCGCATATAGTTTCTCTTTAGTTGAACTAAATTGAAATATCTGAACTCCCGAACAAATAGGTATATGCGTTCAGATATTGTAACTGGGAAAATGACTCTAATCTGGCACATTCAGAAACAGATCTTCACAGTTTGGAAAGGACTACAAAATTGAACGATTATTTGACAAATGTAATGAATTCTTAACAATGTCTTTGCTTTGTTTAGATACAGCATTAAAGATCATTTTTGATTTGAGGAGGAAAACGGCATCTAATGTATGGCAAAGCAGAATAAAAGAGATTGTATCAAATTGTCCCGAAATAATGAGTTTGTGAAAAGAACAGAGCTAACCTGGGTAATGACTGAATGACTGATTGCTGACTGGAATGGAGAGGAGAGAGGAAGGAGGGGAAGGAGAGGAAGGAAGAAGGTATGGCTGGTTGGTCTGGTCGACTAGCAGATGGGAGTGAAGTGGCAGACCATTCCCTGGATGATGATCAGCAGAATGATCACCACGATCACGCACAGGATAATCAGACAGCAGCGCCACTGAAAATATTCGAATAATGTTTGAGACATGAAAATCGAGCTTCACAGCCTTAGAAGGATTATCCTTTGAAAGCAGTCTAGGTTTATCTTAGCAGTGCACAAACAAAACTGGATTGTTCTTCTCATATTTTTATACAATTCGGTGTTCCTGCATTTTTACAAAAGATAAACCTTGTAAAGTTGTAACTTCGAGTCTTCACGAATATTATTATTTAAATTTCAGTCTAAATAAAAATTACTACAGATCGAAGCTTGAATTTCAAAATGCCAGAACTTTCATCTCCCTGCTTATCAATGACATTTTCCAACTCGATCATTTGCAGCAATGAATTAACGTTTCCAAGTAGCTTGAATGACTAACCCTGGCAGCTTTTTTCTTCAGATTCCTTGCCTCGATGACGTTCTTTCTGCCCCGTTCTGCATACTCCATTGCATTCATGATGCTCATATCGATGCGATCCACCATTTCGCCCTCAATCAATGGCAATCAATATCTATCGCATTTTAGTAATTTCATATGCTCGGTTTCAGCCTTTATATGAAATGAAAAAGAAATAAATCGTCGAGAGCATCTAATGTAAAATAAATTTTGAGTGAAGAAGATAATTTAAAAAAAAAAAACTTTTAAAATGTTCAATGATTTTGTTACTTTTCGTTTCGGAGGAATATTATTATTTGAAAAAAGCATGTTAGAATTTGTAAAGGAATGTTCTCTAACCTGTTCAGCGACCATTCTGTGCATGTCGAAAAAGAGCTCGTGGAGCAGTCGAATGCTCTTCTCGATTTCCAACAGTTGGTCGTGTCGATTCCGCACGTCCTCGAACAACGCCTTTGCATCTGCTGTGGCCAGAACCAACTGAAACAAAGCATAATGATTGGTGCTAAAAATAAGCATTAATTGGTAGAGAAAAAAGTAAGATTTTTATCTCAAAACTAATTCTTTCCTGTAATGAATAAATTGGTCGGTAATTGCTGGTCAAAATGAAAGTCGTCAGCATTTGTAGCCTGGACTATTTTCCAAAATATCATTTGAAAATTCCAAAATGGTTATCTATTCAAACAAATAGCATTTCACAAATAGACTAATAGACTGACCCCAGGCATCAATTTGGAAGTGTCGCCATCCTCGACGGCCCGCTCGATCACATCGTCTGTCACGTCCAGTCCATCTGCAATTCAACCCAGATCAGCCACTCATTCACTTCCATTCACTCACGAATATGTCTGAGGTATTTGGCGACTTCCTTCACAGTCTTTGCCTTGAATCGCTCCTGCCCGTCGTTGAACGCAGTTATCACATTCAAGAACTTTCTGTTCAGCGATGACAGCTGAATTTTAACTCTTCATTAAACTATCAAGTTCGTTAAGGTTGGAATAAAAATGGTGAATAAAGGTGTTTTAAATCACTTTCTCATCAGATTGCTCCTCTTTCCCCCTAATGAATTGCAAAGAGAATCTTGCACTTTTACAGCCAAACATGATCATTCTCATTCATCTTCTCGCTCACCTGCATATGTTTGGTTCTCTGTGTAGTCGACATTTTCCCTCCATTCGCTTTCAGCTCATCCTTTTCGTGCGCAATATCTTTGTCCAATTCTGAAAATATCTAAAATGTCTTTCGTAGAGAATGTATATCAATCAATTTAGGAAATGACCACAAAAATCACAGAATAACTAGGAATTATAACATTTTCATAACAGTAAAAACTATCAATAGTTAGTCGCTTTTCTTCCGCACCTCGAATTGATCGAGATCGATATTCCGTAAAGTAATTGCTTCAGCAACATTAACTCACCGATAAGTCGTTTCTTGACGGCCATGGAAATTTCAGTGAATGTCCTGTTGAGTTCGCTAAGTTCTTTGCCGTGCTCTGGAATAGAACGTTTATGAATGAATGCATCGTACAATTCGCGCATGTTAGAAATTTGAACATTGAAAAATCGGATTGTAATTCAAAAATCCCCAAGTCTTGACAAAGTCGTATTCCTACCGTTTTCAGCATCCGGTCGACTGAGCATGATCGCGTGGATCTCCTTCACTTTGGACGTGATCCTTTCCAATTCCTCCGTTTCCTGCCGCAACTCATTGATCTTCGAGAGGAATGGTAGAGCTACCTGGAAAAATGCATTGTGTTCTCAAATTCAAACATCGTTTCATTTTTTTTTAATAAGTTCATGTTTTTCATGCATCAAAACTAGATGAAAGTTTCAACTTTGATTTTGGTCAGTTCTATTTCAACTATCATTTCTGATTCACTCTTTCACAGATAGCTTTTTCTTTCCTGGTGGTTCATGTAACAAATACAAAAATCGAAAATTTGCACTCAAGGCTATTGGACGTCGATTCTTCTTCTATTTTTGACATGGGCTTGGGAATAGTTCATTCCAATAAATTTGAAGAAGGAAAAATACTAACGAGTTCGAACTCAGCCTCTTCTTGTATACTGTTGCTGCGGAGATTGGTGGGCTTTTTCTTCTTCTTGGCCTCCGCCCCGTTGGACGAGTTGAGCAGTGCGGCTGCAGCCGAGTCCATCTGCTGCTTCTGCTCTGTCTCCTCGTTCGCTGTCCGATGCTGCGCTCCTCCGGTCGAAATCAACCCAGATCGGTTCTAAATGTCAACCTGGTACTATTTCTGAGTCACATTGGGAGAGTGCACATTTCGCAATTGTTTGGCGTAGTGGAGTGTGAAAAAAAGATATTTGAACTATTTCACAATATCTCTAGATCTCTAGCCTTTTAATTGATTTACCAAGAGATTGGAAAAAGTGCTATTCGAACCTGAAATTCAGCAAGCCTGTCCCTGACCATTTTGCCTGTGCTGTTCGACTCCACTCCAGCCACTCGATCTGCTTGCTGCCCCAATTCAATTACCCGTCCAATTCCTGAAACATTCAAATATCAAGAATCAAGATTTACTCGAACAGTTTCAAAACGAAACAAGAAATTGAGCGAAATCTCATCAAATTGCACCAAGTCAAGTGCCTCCGCCAATTTCCGTTTCTCCGCCAACATTTCAAATATTTGCACCATTGCATTGGACAACATTGGGTTTTCAATTCTTCACCACAGGATATAAAATTTCTTTATTTCGAATGTTTTCGATAACTTGTTGAAGGAAAAATGAAGAATAACAGAGTTGAGCAATGCAAGCTTTGTCCATGAGAATGAAGGTTTTGGAGAAACAAACGCCTGGATTGACACTCTATATTTGCGCCATTTTCCTTCAGGACATTGAAAAGGGATAATCTCAAAGAATAAAACTTCCAATCCTTCGAAGGGGACAAATAAAAATTGAATAAATGAGCAAATGATAGTATTTCAAAGAGAAGTAACTCGTTGATGATGACTATTGAATGGACCGGAATGATATGGGAAGTGAATGAGAAAGGCAAATGAGAAAAAAGACTTTCAGTCTCAGACTCCGAATCGCCTCATCTGATGGCGGAGTTCATCGTCGCTGTCTCCATCATCATACGAATCCTCATTCGCTTCGTATTTATAGCTATACCCGTACTGAAAAGAGTATCGTCTATAGATTGGTAATGGTAAAAAACAAACTCAATTATTTGAAAAGGAATACAGGGTGCGCAAAAATACTGTTATATATATTTTTTAAAATTATCTCGCCAATATATTTAGAATCAATGGCTTAACTCAATTTTTGATAATGATAATCCTCAGCGTTCAAACTGCGGTCCGTGTGGATATACAAATACATACTAATTACGTTGAGTCAGTAACATATCACGAAAAAGTTAAACTATCGTTTTCCGCGATTGGTCATATTCTCTTCCTGTGACATTTTATAGAAAATTTTACGCCTGGAAAAAATAACCTCATCATCCTCAGAATGCTGACTCTCCTCGTCTGGATAGTCATTCCTCCAATTGTCCTCTGCATTCGAGTCCTCGTCGTCGTCCATCACATTCGACGACCCATCCGAGTCCCCATCATGACCATTCGCATCTCCAAATTGCAGCTCGTCTGGAATATTTTTAATCCAACAAAGAAGGGCTTCGAAGTGTCAATTGTCAAGGATACACAAAATCACACATACCCTGGTTGGCAAATCGCATCTGCCATTCCTCCTCTTGCTCTGCCAATTTCTGGTTGATTTTTGCATCGACCTGATACAAATCGAAGACGTAATCTTCACCCTTTTCCGAGAGAGAACGGCTCAACGAGGACAGGGGCACAAGAGGCCGGCCATTTATCTGAAAATGGAAGAAATGTGGGTTGGATGAAAATTCGCAGCTAGCTACCAGACGCGGAGTCTTTCCTCATTTTCTTCCCTATACTTTCACCATTTCCTCATACCCAAACTCGACTCCTTCGTCAATTCGTCATTATTCAAAATTAATCACCTGGAAAACGCTTACCGTAATGATTTCCTTGGAAGGTGCTGGCCTGACACATTTCTCCCCGATTTCCCCCACTCCTTCGACTGCGAAATCGAGGGGATTGGCTTGGGAAGTGGGTACATTCTCTTGTGGAATCGACGTCTGTTCGACTGCATTCTCAGACACGAAATCAATGAAGGAGGCATTGGAATGCAGCTGCAGGTCTGACAGGTCTGCTCCTGTCTTGAACAGGGAAATTACATGTGATTCTCCCTGAAAAGGAATTGTTTTCATCTCCCGTTCAGAAAATTCAAGACTTCCTATATATTCACAAGTTCACCGTAATCATCATTTGTAAATTCTGCGATTCCTATCTAAAAACCTGGTGAATTTTACAAATAGTGATTATGATGAACTAGCAGACCGAGGAAAAGCGACCGTCAGAAAGCCCTTGCGACCTACCCCCAATAGTTTATTTTCGTCTGATGGAAGCGCTCACCTGGCTTGTGAATTAGTGAAAAACTAAAGAGGCCCAATTTCAGTCTACCTTCCGTCTCTTGGACTCGATGACGACTGCTGACTGTGGGTCGATTTGCCTCTTGCGACGCACTCGGATGAATGTTGTGGAAGACATTGTCTGAGTGGCAGATTTGGAACAGCTGAGCAATAAAAAAGTTTTAACAAAATGGAAGAAGGAAAATAACGAAAAATATCAGCGAGAATGAGCGCTTCTTCCCTGGCTGAAATTCGGGGTTATCTACTAGATGCGGAGTTTCTGTTCGAATCAAAATGAATTCAGCCGAATTCGAAAAAATAAGCAAGGACAAAAAGGAATAAAGAAAATCAAAGGAAAACGAATTTCAAATTAATGCAACGGGTTGAATTGGTGCAATGAAAATACTTCGCTATAAAATACGCGTAAAATGAATCGAGTAAAAAAGAAGAGTTGACGCAATGAGCTTGGATTTTTTTTTTTAAACTTCACATTTCCATCTTCCTTACATGGGTATCGACACGAACATGATCAAATTCGTTGCTTCGTTAAAATTCGAACTTTCTATGCAAATTTGTTCTAATTCGTGATTTTCAGCCTCAGAATTGCTAAAGAAAGTTAAAGTCTCAAAGTTCCGGTCAAATTCGGATAGTTTTCAAGAAAAATTCTAAAAAAAATCAATTTTGCGAAAGAAAATGCAAATAATGAACGGAAACGTGTTAAATTCTTGTGAAAATGACTAGGAACACAGTCGTAAATGCGAGATAACTAATTTAATTATCTTAATTAACGAGCTGTGATTGATCAATTGACGGGGAATAGTCGAAAAAATAGCAAGAAAATAAAGAGGAAAAGTGATCGATTCGTGCACGTAACACGACCGCGTTGAGTTTGAGTCCAAAGAGATAAACCGTAATACGTACACGAGTATATACTTTTGCCGTCTTTTTCTAATGATTTTTCGTTAGAAGGATGAAAATGGGAATTTCGTCAACAGCTCGAAATTATATTGCAGCTTTCATATAAATAAAAGGAGAGTATATGGATATAGATCGAAATGTTTTGTATAAACTTTTAGGAATAAGAACGAGAATAGATATCATACACAATGAGGCTTATTCTAAGAACATGGACATATTTTAGATTTATATTTTGATATTTGAACATAATCTGTCAGCATTTATTTATTGCATTCTATCGGCAATAAGGAATTTTTACCAAATATGCACAATCTGCATAAAACTAATACTCCTACTGATTCATAGACCCGTATGATGAAGAAATTGAGATCAGTCGAGATTTTTTCGGTTTTGCAAAACCAGAGAATGGAGTATCGAGCAAATGTTGAATCTAAATTGTATGAAATTAGTCTGTCTAAGCATTTGAATGTATAGAAATTACCTCAGCATTATTTCGGTTTTGGGTTTCGGGTAAGAATAAAAACAGAAGAATGGCTAGAATCATGGCTGGTCCAGTTGTCAGCAAAAGAATGCTGAATTTGAAGGATTGAATTGTATAAATTTTACAGCTACAAAAAACCTATATTGATGGATGGCGAATTCGAGTCGTAAGTAGAAGAAAGTGACCAGCATCGTAGTGATTAGCAATACTCCTGTTGAGAATGACTGAAATAGCGAAACTCGAGATGGTGGCACCTGAAGGATATTCAACTTTTGTGAGCTTCTATGAAATGAAGTAGTACCAATTCAGTGGTTAGAAACCAAGCTGGGGCCCCAGCACCAAGTCCAATGAAGGCCTTAGTCAGCGTGAAACTGACTGTGGCAACTCGAACAGAGGACGGGAATATGACAAGCAGCAGATTGGAAGTGCTGCAGCCAAGCAGACCGAGAATTATTAGACGACGACGTCCGAAGCGGTCTATAAGAAATGCTCCTCCCACGCTGCCAAGCACGAGCACAACTCCCATCACAACTGAGATCAAATCTGCCATGTCTGCCGACACCTCGGAGACACCTTGTATTCCCTAGAAAATAAGAATATTGCTTATTCTTTTTGAGATGAAAAGATGTACCGTAAGCATCTGCGAACTGAATGTGTCAATGAGATCATCTCCTGTGAATGCATACGAAGCTGCAGCAGCACATCCAATTGCAAAACCTTTCCACGTTGAAAACGGTATCTTTTTCGAAGATCTAACATGAATACATGAATAAACACGCTTCTCAAATTGTTAATATGAAAAGCCATACTCTGATTTGTTATTGTTGGCGGTTTGACTCCATTCAGCACGGAGATTGTCGATGCAATATTGTGAGCCGTAATAGTATTGCAGAGATTCAACAACTTAATGCAGGTATTAAAAAAACTGAAAGATTGAATAAAAGTAACGCATACTGTCGATAGTGTGACATCGTTGCTTGAGCAATTGAGGAGGAGTTGTCGGAGTCAAAATTAGCAAGAGTAGGAAAAATATTGTAGGTGCAACCGCAAACACTTGCAACCAGGCGAATCTGCAAGATGTGATTATTGCCGAATTGTGTGAAATAGGATAGACTTCATCCTTAATTTGAATTTCATGAAGTTGAATAAAAATTAAAAGCTAGGTTTGAACAATCATAGTTTAAAAATACGCTAAACGCGCCTGAAACTATTCCTCACCTGTTCTCACCCAGTGGCAAAAATGCCTCTGAGCCTATTAACAGTCCTAATAAAGTTCCTACTGCCTGAGATATTTGCTGAAAGCTTGAAAATGGCGTATATATTCTAACGGTAAGCGAGAAATTAATGTTACTTGAAATGTATTCAGAAACGGTCTGTTCTGAGGTGGAGAAATCTCCATAATGTATAGAGGCAACAAGCATAGAGAACTGCCACCTTGAATGCCTATTAGAAATCGACCCAAAATCAAAATCAACGAAATTATAGTTTCGCCTAAAACGAATTATAATTGAATAGGAAGAGTAAACTCATGTTGTTTTAAAATTTCGGAATATAAAACCAGAACAAAATGATTTTCGGAATCCAGATTTTGAAGGTGAAAATGAAAAGTTGCCAAAATGATTGGGGATGAGTGAACATTTTATTGAACAATACTGTATCTTCGACGATCCCAGAATAATTTTCTACAACTAAATTCATACCATCAGCGATTACTAAGATCGCAACATAATGAATGAAGCATCCTATGATTGCTGCTACGCACATAAAAATTTGCGACTTCTTAACGCCAAGCCGAGATATTAGCCATGGGACCTAGAATTAAACACACGATTGATTGGGATGGATTGCAATGATAATGTGATTGAACTTGTCAATAGGCTTACAACTAGGAAGCCAACGATGGCTCCTGGGTAGAAGCTGGAGACAATCGCGCTCCATGCTGTTTCCCACGATTGCTCAAGAAGCCAACATAGTTGACACTCTAAATGTATACATCTGCTAAAGGTATGAAGTACTAGGATTTTGTTAAACTTTAATTAAATGATAAAGTCGAAATGACGTTAACAATTAGGGTCCCAAGTAGATATGCCAAACCTCAGTTTGTGGTAGAATTTTTGCAGAATAATATTGAGGATGTGAATAACACTTCTGTGGAGAAAAAATCAGAAATTTTCGTATGAAAACGCCGTGCAATTTATCACCCAACAGGATAAAAACGAAGATAGTGTTAATTTTTAGATTACCTCTCACCGCACGGAATCCTTGATTAGCCAAATTATAAAAGGTGGTTACTGATGTGTTGACGTAGGTTATCTAAGCAAAGATAGACTGAATAAATGTATCCGACGTTAAAGTAGTTACTTGGAAAGCAAACTGCCAATTGGAGCAGAAGGAAACGAGTGCAGCGATGAGAAGGAGCCGATAATTTGGCCAGCTGGACACCATTCAATGGAAACTATCGGCAAAAGGTGAGTGATAAGTATCGATTCAGTCAGTCAAAAGATATTGTTTCTAAATGCAAATTTAAACGAACATGCAAATTAATCGAAAAAATAATAAAATTTTGCAGAATTTCCACTCAAAGATAACGATTAATTCAATTATAAATTTCGAAGATTTTCTATGATAGATCGGAATGAAAACAGAAAATTATTGATAGAAGAACATTGAATTGATAACGAAGCGAAGAGCATGGGAATTGAATGGAGCAAAGAAAAGAAGATAAGATAGCAGAGCAAATGAAATAGAGAACGGTTAGAAAGAATAAAGCAGGTGGGATATAACTGATGCATTGATCTGGTTGATCTTCTTAAAATTCAATCAAATGCAATTCTAACCTATCATAGTTCCATTCAGAAAGCATAAATGATAAAATTAGCTGATTATTCCAATTTCAGCTTTATGATCTCGTATTTTTATCAACCAGCATTATATCAACAAATTCACAATGCTTATTTGGTTACAAATCACATTCTAAATCATCTTCTGCTTTCGAAGTCACAATGATCTCAATCAATATGACGTCATTTTTCGTTTTTTTTATTTCGCCTGCGGCAGGCTAAATATGAAACAATGCAAATTTCGATTTGAAAACTTTTACCACCCCTATTTTAGGGTTATGCTCGATTCTTACAGAGACTCTCATATCAAATTTTTTCATGAAATTGTTATAATGAAATTTATTCAATTTGAGAATATTTTCAACGTTTATTTCGAGAGAGAAAGGTGAGATTAATAAATAGATTCCATAGATCAGATTGTTGTTCGTCGTTCAGTTATCCTTTGAGGGACATCCAGGAAGCACCACGAGGAGGTAGACGAACTTCGCTTCCCGCCACACAATCACACACACACACACACACCCTGAAAACTTAAATATTTATATTTCTTAAAATAAAAATTCCTAGCCTTATTGTTCACACTGAGTGGGGTCGGCTACCCTCTGTAATGAGACAGTCGGCCTATTCTAGCCACACAGAACTAGTAGCCCGTCCCGAGGATAGACTATTCCTGTGTGCAATAGCCGAGGGATTTTAGGCTATTTTTTCGTGATTTTATCCACTACCAACATTTCTTAAACCCCTTGATTTGGATCGAGATAGGGGCGAACTTGAGACCCTGTTCTAGACAGTGACACATAACCACTGCGCTAGGTCATCTCTTCTATAAAATTGAAGAATAAAAAAAGTTAATTAGCCTTTTGACGTGAGGACGCGAGCAGGGATATTTGCGGTGCAGTACGGTGCGCCGCACCATTTTACTGCACCGCCAATATCCCGGACGTGAACTATCCTTTCCACGCTTTCATTCTACTTTCTCACTCTCCCCTATCCCTAACTATAGCTCACGTCATTTCAAAATTGCCCCTGAACAGAATTTTATTTTTTTCCATACTTGAGCATGGCGTACCTGTCCTTCTTCCACTTCCGTTTCCATTCCATCAGTCCCGTCAATTCGCTCAGTCGATTGCTCGCGAGTCGGTTCCATTTTCCAGCGACGCTGTCGGCTCAAACAAAATGAGTAATGAAGCGAAAAATAGCGAATTTCGAAAATAAATAGCAAAAAATGAAAGGGGAGAATATTCAAATGATCACTTTTCGTGTCGATAAAAGTGATGAAGGCAAAGAAATGAAAGATTTTTTTTTATCGGGGGGTCATTTTCAAAACAGAAAGGTAACATCAAAAACATCCCGATTTACCGTGAAATTGCGGAAATCTATTGAAAAATTCATGAAACTCTGATCTTGAGATTGGCAGAAGAGTGAATGAGGTAAAAAAACTATTTGAAGTGAGAAACCAAGAAAAGTACTGGCGGTTTTAAAAATCGGTTAAAATTAGGTTCTACAGGCTTACAAATCTTACTCTTTGGAAATAGTGAGGAAAGTAAAAAAAAAAAAAATAGCGAAAAAAACGAGTGATAAGAGCAGTTCTTTTTCTGTCCACAGTTAAGGTAATGCAGGACGTTCCCCAAGGATAAGATTTGTAAAGTCATATTTCTTTCATCTCTCTCAATCTCAGCGAAAATTGTGCCTATCCGAGTCAATTCGGACGGATGTCGGCAGTTTTACCAGATAAAAATTACCGACTAACACGGATTTGAGCGGACTGGCATTAGTCGGCAAAAAAGTGCTGATAACCGTCCGGATTGACTCGGATAGGCACAATTTTCGCTGAGATTATGCTGTTGCAAACGAAATAATAAAATTCTTTTTAAGTTAGATTTTGAATTACGAAAGAAATTCGAAACTATTTATTAAAATGAGTTGAGATCGAATCCTTATATTGGATTGAAAAGCGTTTCGAGCTGCATTCCTGCCAGTTCGAATGAGAACTGAGT
Source organism: Diploscapter coronatus (assembly GCA_964036155.1). Lineage (NCBI taxonomy): Eukaryota > Metazoa > Nematoda > Chromadorea > Rhabditida > Rhabditidae > Diploscapter > Diploscapter coronatus. The sequence goes on along the minus strand of OZ038423.1, from coordinate 19,509,781 downwards.
TATTTTCATGTTGATATCGGGATTAAGAATATTCGCCTGAAATAACTGATTGATTTCTCTTTTATAATGAATTTCATGAACTAACGAGATTCTTTTGGAAAGTCAGCCCCAAGATGGCCAAAGAATTGTTTTCGATGATCCATTGGACTATGTCATTTCTTTCCTGGGGCGTCAATATCACTATTAGCTAAACTTAGGCAAATTATCTTCTATGCTTAGTTCGAAGAAAAGATGACTTGTTTGGCCAAATTAGTGAAGTTTGGATGTCTGCCAATCAGAGCCACAAGTCGACTTGCTTGATCTTTCGTACAAATATTTGATGCCTAAAATACAAGGATGCATAATGCTCTGAAAGTGTTAGAAATTACAATATTTTTTGTTATAGTTGACTAATTGCCGTGATTTTCTAGTCTAAAAATTACATTTTGCTATTTATTAGGTTCAGGATATAAAATATGGTTTATCATGCATGGGGATCCCAAGCGCGTTACGAAGTAAATTTTTTAGCATAAAGATAAATTGAGCTGTAAATAAGATTTTTGTGAAGAAAGAATAAAAATTCTCGATAAAAGCCCATCACTCAAAATGACATACTTTCGCAAAGAAATTTGTGCTTGCACGCGGGTATTTTGTCCTGATTTTTGCATAGAATCATTAAATCAAATTTATCATCGATATACACTTGGTCTTTTATAGAATTTAGGGTTTTAAGGACACTTTCTTCCCAAGTTTCCTGTCTAAAACTATCACTATTCTACCAAAAACGCATTTTTACAAGAGTGCGGAGCTTGGAAACTCGAATTACACATTTCAATTTTTCCAAGAGAAAATTTAAGGCATAATGCCTGCGAAAAGGGCCCAGATGGAATTGAAATTCGAAAAATCGAATTCGCTCCTCAGTAATTTTTGGACCGCGTCGGAATCTAAATTCGAAAAATTTCAAATTCTAGAATTGGCCCTAACATTGAAGTCGAAGTCGAAATTATGTCTTAGTTTTGTTTCCAAAATATTAGACCTTCTGATGATTTAAACTAATTTTTCCAAACCTGTGTTTCAACAGCAGTTATAACTCCATCAGTGTTGTTAGCTTGAATTGACTGATCAACGATCGATCGAAATTCCGTATCGTTTTTCAAAGACTGGGCAAGTTTGGGAAGGCACAAGTTCATGAATGGCAGGGCGGTTGGGAGGTTCTAGAATAGCCTTTTCTAATTATCAAAATTATTGCATCTCACAAAGACATTTGGACCGATAGTCGCAAATTGGAATTGCTGAAGTGGGGGAAGAGTGAATACAGGCAGTGTCGGTATTGCTTTCTAAAGTAAAATGATTAGTTACTTTGACAAAATTAGGAAATTTGTTTAAAGTAAAATACCAAAATTTTGTTAAAATCGATAGGCGGAATTGAAAATGGAGGCAGAGTTGGCAATGGCTTCTGAATAGTTTGATCGTTTTTTAGGGTAATTAGAATGTTTTAACCTGAAGCACCAACACAAATCGGGCTTTAGAGTGACTTATATTTGTTAGGAAAGGCGTTTTATTTCTTGGAGTAATATTTTTCATGAAAGTTCATGAAAGCTTTCTAAGTATAAGTTTCTAGACTTAGGTTGCTACAACTTACAATAATGCTAAAATTAAACAAATTTCGCCTTGTTCGAGCAGGGCAATTCAAAAATCACTAAAAATGCACGATTTCCAAAATCAGGCATCATTGTAAGTTGAAGTTGGTCACACTAAGCACGATTCCGAAGTCAGAATTCAAGAAATTCGAGAAGACTCGCTCGGAAGCTCAGAAACCGAGGGGCAAGAAACAAGTACGCAATTTGTCTTCATTAATGCGTATATTCTGATTTTCAATTTTTCAAAATCAAAACTCCAAACAGCCCTGGTTGCAAATTTATTTAATTCAATTTGCAGCTATTTAGTAAAGGTAATATGTTCTTACAAAAATATCGTTCCAGTTGATGGTCGGCAGATTTGGAATATTCCAAGGATTATTTGGATTGACTGCGGGTATTTGATTTGAAACAACATTGTTTGTGGGTTGTTTCGATTCTGATGGAACTAAATCGGGAATGGGGAGAACTTGAGAATTGGGAGGTTCTGCAACATCGCCTGAGATCTTGACAGGCTTCGAATTGATTAGATCGGCTTCTGGTATCTTATTTATAGTCGGAATTTCTTGAGAGAGACTCTGAAGTATTTTTCAGCATGACAAATGTATTCATGAAGGAACTTTGAAAAATTTACAGTGCGAACAAAAGTTTGAAATAAGACCTGATCTTTAAAATATTGCCGCTTGTGAGGAGGCAGATACTCCACACTCTGCAACTCGATTTCACACACGCTCCGCCTTTCTTTTCCTTCGCTATTCCCTTTCTCCTCACGACCTGTCAAACTGCATAGAGCTGAATTTTCTAACTCCTCTAATGCATACTATTTCTCCTTGTAATTTTGTTTTCCGCCTAAGGACTTCCTACCGGACATTTTTTGCAAAATTCTAGAATCCATTGGTTATATGAAATGAATTACAGATTTTTGAAAGAAAATTTAATTTCACCGAGACAGGGCACCAATTTGCGCTGCGTTGACAGACCGTGTCTCGTTCTTGTTTCCTTTTCGCCTCTCCGGAAAAGCGAAGAGAAATAAAGGGCGAGGCAGATTGCAAAGATTATGCAGTATCTGCCTCCTCATAAGCGGCAATATAAGAATATATCGAGCCGAATCGAATCAAAATAATGCAGTTTTATACAAATCAAAAATGGAAAATAAAATAACTTTTTCAACGAACACTCATCGTTCCAGACTTTCGTTCGCTTCTTTATATAAATCATTTCAGTAAATTAGAGTTTTCTAAGCTCATCTTACCCATTCTATAGTCAAGGCTAAGGAGATGATGAAAATATAAAAATGCATGGTAGAATATGGACTGAATCCAAAGATTTTTTTTGCCAATGAGATCGGTTTCAATTCGGACTCCTTTAATTTGCTCAAATATCAAACAAAAACACGCGTTTTTGACGTTGGCATGTAGTCAATGCAACTGGTCAAATAATACGTCGATAGACTTGTCATTCATTACGTCATTAATCCTATTCGAGATTTCGTTTATTTCTTTTCTTTCGAAATATTTGGAGTTTTTGGACATGCAACGATGTTGTGATGTCTTGAAAAAAGGCGAAGGGAGGATGCAGCGGTGGCCTAGTGGTAGTGAGATGGAACTTGAGAGAATGAATTCGAAGCAGGGATGAATGCACAATTGCTTCTGACACCTCTCATGTCAATGCCAAATTTGGCATAATGATTTCGCCCAGGAATCTGAGCTTCGAATATTTTGAAATAGCATTTTCATGCATCATTAGATTTGATTCGCAATGAAATATGATGCATAATTTCCTGAGGCTTCAATAAAGCTGCATGTCATCATTTGATAACAAGCGATTTTCATTCATGAAAAGCATATTGTCTTTGTCTGCGAATTATAAAGGGAGGAATAAATAGAATATATGAATTTTACAAGGAAAAGTTTGAATGTCGTATGGGTAGAGAAGCTGTGATTTTCCAAAACTGGCTGGATTGAGTAAATTTTATATCAGAACGATGGCGAGGTGATAGACTTGAAACTTTAGATTTTCAAAAACGGTCCATCTTATCAAAAGTCATGACCGCTTTGCGACAACTCATTCCTGCAGTGGCCTTCCCAAATTTTTCCGATAGGGAAGCTATACTGCGTTTACACCAATTAACCTAATTAGCTATTAGTTCGAGAGTCATTGATTACCCTAATTGTTATCTTGGTTTCATCAAATTATTAACTAATTATCGGGATAATTAACGATAATTGAAACGTCAGAAAGTTTAGTGTTCTTTTTTCTCTTTTGAAAGAGAGACTTGGCCTCTACGTATGGACTCGATATTGAAGCGTTCGATATAAGTGTTTATTTACTGAATTTGATTTTTACAATTACAAAATTAATATTTTAAGTATAGAAAGATTTATACATATTTTTAAAAAAATTACCTTCAAATGAATGGGAACGATAATAGTTATTTTTCAATTTCTCATCTTCAACGTTTTAAACCTCTCACTAGTCTTTGAGCTGTTCTCTTTTTTATGAAAACGTCCCTGCAACACATTATGACGAAATGAATGTTCGATTTTGGCTGACAGGAAGAAAGATTCAATTAGGAAGTGGAAAATGCAAGTGGAGCACTTCTCGAGTCCCTGCAAGTAAACAGTAAAAGCCGCATTTCTTGTCTGCCTGTTTCAGCCTCTCAACTGTTAGTGCTATTTGTGAGACTGTCAACAATTGGGCATACAATGAGCGAGCAGCACAAGGTCGCTGCCTTTCTGTCTGTTTCCTTCATCTTCCAACCTTAAAACGTCTTCTAGCATAACACAGTTCAATTTGCATGTCCATGAAGGTTTCATTTATTTCCAATATCATTATTTTTGCTCAAATTATTTATTATTCTCACTATCAAGTACAATCTGCCCCCAAAAGAGAATGCTATGTTTTGTGACATTCCTATTTTGAACATTAGTCTCTTGTACAACAACAATATTGCAGCCATTCATAAATGCCGAATCACAAGCTCATTTTATCGCTCGCTATTGTTCTTTCAAAAATTCGCAATATCGATTTTTTACCAAGTTTTAGACTTCATTATCGAATACCAATGATTAGCTAAATCATCTGAAAAATGCTGCTCTGTGCTGACGATATTAGACTCTTCGTTCGAAATACTTCCCAGATTATCGCTTATCAGAAAATTATCGATAAGATTCTGTTAGTCATTGGAGCCACATTACTTCTGTACTTGTAAGTGCTATTTGATTCGTCTTCAGCGAAATATAGAATGAAAAGCCAATTTCAACAAAAATGGTCAAATTTAGCATTTATCTAATTCATTTTCATTACTACTGAATTGTTTACGACAAAGTTGAAAATTTAAAGATACGCAATAAAATGATTTCTTTTATAAAGGTGTAAATATTGGTTCGGTTTGAAAGTTTTTGTTTAGTTCTGATTTATTAAAATGATAAATTTCTGTCTGATGTGCATTTTTTCAAAGAAATATAGCATATGCACAAAATAGCAATTGCATTTGACAACATTATTCACCATATCATCTGATTGGACTTTTAGAAATACCTTAAAAATACACAATAATAATTATCAAGCCCTTCAAGAATATTCGGACCGATCCAATATTTTTCACTTTTAGAAGAATTGAGTTTTCATGCTAATTCGTTGGAGATACGATTTTTTAGCTTGCTTTAAAATAATTATTGCATTTTTAGATATCTTGCACTAAATTATATGATATTCGAAGAGAGAAATTCGATAAATTTGCAATTTTCCATAATTCGTGGTCCTTATTCGTATTAAATCTAGTTAATGGAAATAAATTTCCATCGAATCATTTCAATATGCCATCATTCTATTCTGCACTAATTATTCCTTATTACCTTTACTTCCAACAATTCAAAATTCGATAAAAATAATTAAACGGAATGAAGTTTGACAATTGAGAGATAGAACCAATTATGAGAGGAATAAAATAGAAGGAAATGAAATCGAAAATGGGTTCGATTGAATTTTGAATTGATAAAACATTATCTGAAAGCTTTAAAACCAAAAACCACTAAAATATGCGTATGAAAGTGATAACTGTATATGATTACCAATCACTGTCAAAATGGATCAATAAATACATTCCAATTGATTTCTTAGTCTGACTTATTACTGAAGTTCTAAGAATAGAGAGCGAAAAGACTAGGAATTGCTCATTACAGAAATCGATTTTCCTTCCATATCACTCTCGATTATTACTTGCAGAAACTACTTATTTTTTTTGTTTATAATACATTATCTCTACTAGTTGAATAATTCATTTTAGATTGAAGTTCATCTTTATCTGTGAAAAGACAAATCTTATTCAAATTTCTAGCTAGTTATGCATTCAATTTTTGTAGATACTCTCTAATTTTCTGAAATTGGAAAATATAAAACGGAAAAAAACTTTCCATGCTTCAGCATTTCTATTATTGAGATTAAAAATTACATTTTCTTATTCATTCAACGTCAGGTAATGTTTCTGCATGTAAATTTCTCTCATAAATTTTCCACATCTCAAAGTATTTGAGATTAACGTGAGTTTTAACTTGATAATCATTCTGAAAACCACAATGGAAGATTGCGGTTTTCAAAATGACTGGCAAATGAAAAGCTAAAAAAATAGTTAAATTCGAAAGAAAACAAAAATCCTTCACTTCTAGATCAATTACAAAACTATCGTCCTTACCTTCCAATTGGCTGAATGGCAGAGCGACAGACTCAATTATAGTCTCTCCCGGGAGATGTTCCTCTGACTTTTTCCTTGTTGTAGATCTGCCACTCCATGTCTGCTGGCTTGCTTTTGTTCTTTCGCAAATCAACAGTCCGATTTTCTTCAGAAAATGCCTCCACCTGAAAAATAAATTTGTTAGGAAGTTTATTAAATGATGACTTTCGCCTCAGAAATATAAAAGTGAGGAAACAATGATAAAACTGATATTTCATTTGTTTACATGAGCTAATTCGGCTGATCTTTAGTCAATTTATAGGTTATAAAGTAAATGTTATATGAAATTATCCCAAATTTCATCTTCAATAGGTCCTAGTAATTAAAAAGTGAATGAATAAAGACTAAATTACCCATTTCTAACCTGATAACTCATAATGACAAACATACGTAATTGTACCTGTAGCATGAGATCCTCAGCTTCATTCATTTCGAGCTGAGTGATGAGGTTGAAGAGCGCGACTGCAGTCGGAAGAGTTGGCGCGTTGATTCGACTGAAGAAATTCAGCACGTTCTCGATGTCCCTGAACAACAAACAGTTTCAATGGAAAATAAACTAATTTTTTTTTACGATTTATTAATGTGAGAGAAGGAAATCAGGCAGGTATGAAATTCTTCGAAATGAAACTACGAAGAAAATATCAGAAAACGAACTTTTACATATAACTCTTAAAGTTAATTGAATCATGAAATGATAAAAAAGATGATAAAATTATCGTATGAAATGAAAAATATGTCTTCTCAGAATATCATGAAAATGTGGCCAGAGCTGTTAAACACTGCTCGTTAAAAATGGCGTAATCTCAAAATATGAATTAATGTGTTCATCTCCTGGGTATTTTATGGTTAAACTAGTAAGTAAATGGGTAAAGAGTACCTGGTAAGGAAGTGAAGATTTCTTGGGTGGCTGAGGTCCATTGCCTGAGAGACGTCAATCACGAACACCTTGCCATCGCAGAGCAGCAGGTTGAATTCGGACAGATCGCCATGCACCAGTTGGCAGTCTTGGAACAGGCGGCACATTATCTTAAATACAAATAAAAGAATTTTATGGACACAATTTAATTTTTCATCGTCTAATTTGCAAAAAAGTAAAAATATTCATTGAAATTAAGATAGGAAAAATCATTATCATTTTTATTTTAAATAGAATAGAAATGCAAAACCATGAAATTCAAAAGATACGATTTCTCTGAAAGTGAGCAGCATTCGTCTAATCTGATTTCGAACTGTAATTTCTCTTGGAAATTCTAAAGAAATGGCTTACACTTTCGGTCTGTTTGTAAATATCCTGTATTTCCTCCTCAGTGAAGAAGTCCCAGTCGACATTCTTGAGTCGGGGCGCTGCATCGCCCTCCTCGTCTCCGATCAGAGACATCACAAGCAGATGGCGCTTCAGCTTGACTGGTACTGGACAGGGCAGATTGAAACGGTGCATTCTGCAAGGAATATTCATAATTGTCGAGAGAAGAAAGATGTGATATTTTCTAATCTTAACAGGGCATTATGAAATCTTGTGTTTACGATTAGTGAACGAGTTTTTTTAATGTTTGTGTTTCAACTTCGAAGAATTTAAAGATTGAAATTACTTTTTCGAAACGTTAAAAAATATTCGATTCGTAAAAATGATTTTGTACAAATTTGAATAATATTTCCACTAAATTCTTTTTAAAATGTAATTCCATTTTAATTCAGAAAAAAAACCTCATGAGATTCATGTACTCCTTTTCTGCCCAAATCTTGAGAACTCTGCGCGGATTCTTGAAGCGGAAGTCGTCCTTCACGTATTCCGACCGATTCTTGAATTCGTTCAGAGACGTCTTGTAGACTTTGATCGCGTAATGCGACTTCTTGTCGGGAGTCGACTCGTTTTCATTCAAAACTGCATGCAGAACTGCCGACTCCTGAAATTTATATTATCATTTTGATTTAAAAAGAAAAAAATCGTATTTCCTCTAATTGGAGCCCCCTCTAATAGAAATTCCCTTCGAATTTCCAGATCTATAATTTACTCAAATTAGGTCAACCTGGAAAGTTTCTATGCATTCTTTAGTATTTAGAGTATATTTACTTTTGATTCCAGGTTTCTACGATTATAAAGCCGAATTATGGATAGGGGCCGCAAATAGGTTCACAAAAACTATATTCTTCGAGTTTTTCCTAAGTAAACAGCTCAATTATGTGTAACTAAGATAGTCGTGAAGGAAATATAAGATAAAAATAATTCTTGATCGAAATATGGCACCAATTCAGACCTTTCCAGTGGAGATGATTCCTTCCACGCTGTCAATCAAGCCCAAGTTGATGAATTTGAAGAGTTCTAGACGAGTTTTCGCATCCATCGATGTTTCCATTGTAGCCTTCTCTTCCTAAAATATGCTAATTTTAGTTTCATTGAATAACTTGTCTAGTTTTCCATTCTTTTCACAAGAGTAAATATATTCTACATTAAAGATAATAAAGAACAAAATCAGAGCAGAAATTAGTTGCTGATATCAAAATAATCATAACGAACTGCTAACCAAGACCAGATATATTTATTCTCGTCAATTAAAAAAATCGAAATGAAAGTGTTATCTTCAAATAATGAAGAAAAACGGAATAATTTATTCATGAAAATTGCATACCTTATCCTTGAGACGGTGTTGTCTTTTGGTCTCTGCTTTGGCGAAGCTGCGTAGCGTGTTGAAGACTCGATTGCTGACTTCTTCAGAGATCATGTCTCCTGTCTTCAGATTGACTGTGTCCTAAATTTACGAATGAAATTGTTTTGTCTGAGCAGTCAAATTATACATTCAGTGTTTTGTCGGCATTTCTCCTGGCAGCTAGTGTTGGATTGTGTTTGGTGACTCCTTTCTCTTCCGACAGACCTGACTGCTCCACGGCTGTCTTCTTTTCCAGCTAAATAAAGAACATGAAATTTGGAATACTATTTGATTCAAAGCCTAGAGGTGCAAGAGTATGTACAGCTATCTTAGAGATTTAAAGTGAAAGAAATAACACGAAAAAGGGGTGATGATATGAAGTCATCTCTTTTTATTGAGTCTGCAAAGTTTTGTACTCAAATGTACAGTAATTGTGATAACCTTAGCATAGAGCAGATCAGTGGCCAGCTGTCGAATTTCATCGTCGTTATCCTCGTCTGAATCGTCACTTTCCTGTGCAGTTTTTGGATAGTAACGATCAGGAGTTAGAGTGAAACTCGAGTTGCCTGAATCGTATTTGCAATGGTATGCATTTCTCAATGATCAGTTTATAATTCAGGGTTTCTTACCTTTCTTCCCCCCAGGCGTATTCTGAGTTTGTTGCTGCTGTTCCATAGTGACGCTGATGTCGAACTCTCGATCGTATTCTCTCTGCAGCATCCGGGCGTATTCCTCGTCAGTCATCGCCACTTCTGAAAATCATATCGATCTAATCTTCATTTTCTTGTCAGTTTTTCCCACGAACAACTTGGAAATAGTGCGCTAAAGAAGACCAGGTTAAAACTCTTCTCAAATAATTAATTATCACGCTTCAATAGGACGATAAGTATAAACTCTGCTAGATTTCATTTTCTGGTTCCCTTAATTCTCAAGAAGCAATAAGGATGAATAGGGATATCATTTGTCTTGGCGAAATGTGAAAAATATCATGATTTCGATAAGATCTACCTATAATACTTATTATCAAAATATATCTTTTTAAAATGTCTGAAAAAACAAATTCTCGTGATATAACTTTCATACCAATCTAATAAAATCACTCGAGCATTGTAGTGTTGTAGGAAATGAGCTTCAAATTTGTTCACCATCGCAATATTGATAATTTTCAAGGGGAAAAACTATACCAGGAGTAGAGGCGGCCTGTGTCTGATTGGATGTGCCAGCGACTAGCTTCTCTTCTTCCTCGGTCAAACTCTGCGCCAAATCCTCACTCATTATGTCGACGAATGACACTACTGGCTCTACTGCCTGAAATTACCATTTTCATCATTTATAGAGTATTTTATGAGAAACCTCTTCACTTTTGTTGCCCCATACATTTGTTCGTCCCCATGCAGAAGTGTTGCCGGCCATGCTGATCGATCTTCCTCGTCTTGTTGCTGTTTCTTCTGTTATTGGCCTTCGGTTTTACCCTGAAATTTCAAAATTGACTTGAATAGAAAATTATCAAATGGAGTAAAGAAATTTAAACTGCAAGTCCTGCAATATTTCACAACACATGACCCTTGGACAGGGCAGAGTTGTGCAATGGGGCTGCAGTGAAAAGGAAGGGAAGAGAGAAAGATAGAAAGAGGGCAGTGAGACCCCATAATGTCATTCACAAACATATGTACAGAAAAAGAAACAATTCATTATGAACAGTGTCAAAATTATATACATTTTCAATGGTCGAATCGAACACAAAATATCCGTACTTAATTAACTGATATGAGAGGGAAGTTCAATTTTCAATTGGAAGAAATATTGGAGTGTATTTACAAATTAGACCTTCAAAAGTGTCAAATTCGTTTCATTCGCTATATACAGGATGAGTAGTCTAGTATAAAATTATTACAGAACTTATATTGAGAAATCTTGCTAATTTCTGAACGGGGAGAATAAAAGTTATTATGCCTAAGCATGAACTAATAGAAGTTTTTCAGGAGTTCGTAATTGAGAAAGTCTCCTCCATCACCAGGATATTTGATTCTGATGGGGCTCTCGCTTCCTAAAAATAGAAAATTCCGAAATTAAATTATCAATACTGGCTATTAATATGCAATTTGTTTCCAACGAAGTGGCATGAAATAAAGTAAAAGTGTTAAATATCACCGAATTACAATTCCAACATTCGGATAATATGGGCAAGATTTGTATATTTTTCATATCCTAATGTTTTCATGAAAAGTTTTATGAACAATAAATAAAATAGATGGATAGAATCAAGCTAGTTTTTTTCTATGCTATTTTGTTGAAAACAAAACTAATTCTTGCATTTTTCATAAGGATACTCAGAGTATCAAATTTTTAAAGCTAAAAATCAAAATCAAGATTGAGATTGAAATTTTCTATACCTCGGAATAAGCATTTCGAACATCTCTGATTTGAATGTATAAGTAAATAAACACCTTTGGCCCTAGTGACAGTGCAGGTGTCCCCGTCATCGACTAGCAATTCCATCACTCTGCTCAGCACGTCGTACAGCACGGCTCTGCACACATTCGGACACAGATCAGACTTCCTGGCCAGGGCATCCAGCGTGATCGTCGAAATCTGAAATTAAGTTCATTTTAGCCGAAGAAGGTCTGAACAAGTAATTAATTTTATGCACAACTTTCTGATCGATTTATCACTAACTGCATTTATGAATAGATCAAAATAGTACTTTTATTTCAAAATTATTTTATATGGCGAATATATAAAAATTAACTTATGCTGGCTATTTGTTTATTCTTATATTTTATAAGATTCTATCACAAATTTTCGATGAAAAACTATAAGATTTTTCAAAATTTAACTGAAAAAATTGTAACCTTCTCCAAGCGTCCCTTTTCAGTGCGGTGGCCGACGTAGAATTTCTTGACCGTGGTCAGATAGCTCTGCATCCACCATCGCTTCGCCTTCACATTGAAGAGCTGTTCATCCAACACAGGGCTGTTGATCACTTTGAATTCCAGCAAGTTCTCGTCTGAAAATGAATCGATCACAAGTTCTGAGGGTTTAAAAATGGCCGAATGAATAGAACGATCAAATAGGGATCATGAAGAAATTAGTTGTGGAAAATAATTCCGTCAATAATTTGTTAGTAACCTACGATTGTCCATAGCATCAGTTTCGGCAGAGTAGCACAGACCGATCCGGTTGCCCGCGGGGTCGTACAGGTGGCTTCTATACACGACAGAATATTCCTCGTTGCGATTGATTGGCTCGAAAATCGTGGAGGGTCTCTGGAAAGGAGATCATCATTATTCGAATGAAGTCGAAATGCTCACTCCTTTGTCAGAAACGGTCATGAGCTGCTCGAATTTGTATCCACGATAGGTAGCAATATTGTAGTCGGTGTACTCTTTGCTGAATATGATGTCATAATTTTAGGACTGGAATCCTACAATCACAAAGTACATGACACAAGCCCTGAGTGATATGAAAGTGTTTCGTTTTCATAAAACTTAGCATACAAATCTTGCAAAGCTCAACAATTGACCACAACATTATTTGCATGTTTTGCCATTTTTCCCCTACACTCCTTAGCCAAAATTTGGTAAATTTTGCAAACGATCAAGACCGCAGCTGATGAATTCAACAAGAAATTCATATCGTGAGCGATAAAAATAACAAAAGACGTGTTTTCAGATAATTTCGATGTGAAAGCTAGAACAGCCTTTTTATTTCAGAATTTTCAATTGGCAGTGAAGATTGGTCTTGCGATTTTAGACTTCGAAAGGGTAAAAAATGATATTTAGTTAAACTTCTATGTATGGATTTCTGCCTCAACAACAGACTTGGCACTTTTCACCGCAACTGCAGTGTGGTGCGATGACCAAATTTAAGAAGAAAAAAAGAGTTCTAAGTCTGCTCGACGATAGACCTTCGTAATGAGGATTAACGATTCAAGAGGAGAGTACTGAAAATTCCTTATTTTCTTTCGCTTTACAACTCTATTTTAAAAAGATGACAGTGCATGTCAGTTGATCTTAGAATGAAAAGTTATGCATGAAAAACGTACATTTCGAGAAGGAAGATTATGTCACGGTTGCGAATTGCGTGGAATCCGAACGCGTCCTTGCAATAGGGCGATTGGCCGATGCGAGAGAGAGTGCCGCGGAAACACACAATGTCCACTTTGAGCAGCTAAATTAGTTAATTTCATGGTCTCTTGTAAAGTTTAATCCACCCCATGTAACTATATCACGCTAAGGTAAGGAATGACTGACTGTAGTTGTACTCTCCATACACTCATCTCGATGAGGTGATCGCATGGAGACAACGTATTTCCTACCAAATTTCTAGCATAACCTTACTGCAAGGAGTTGACGAAAATTTAGACGGATCAACTTTACGAGATGCAAATCATCACACGAGTAGAGCAAAATTGCCCAATTCTTACATCCTTGAGCCTGCCTCCTTTGGGGTATTTATTTTCCAGCCATTCCAGAATGACGTCGATATGACCTTCCCCGTACTTCTGAAAATGCGTGATCTTTAACCAAAACAATCTAAACTGTGAGTGCTCGGAATTCCAAATTCGATTCTGATTCTGGGTCGTTGAAAAAATCTATTTCGTAATTCCGATCCCGAACTATCAAAATTCCAATTGCGAACAGTCCAGCTGTATTCTTCCTACGAATGATTCAGCAAAGAATATCTTGAGCGTACTTTGTCAACAAAAGTGTCGAATCCCCGATTGAGGTCGACTTCCATAAGTTCTTCGAGAGGAGCTGTTTCGTTGAGAAATCGAGCAGAACGCTGGTCCAAGTGCATATTTCTGAAAGGAAATTACTTATTGGCAAGTTCATTAGGATCTTCTTGAATAGGACCAAGGAGCGTATGGAAATGACTTGAGATTCGGAAATGAAACGCGAAATCGAAGAAATATGCGGAAGAGGAAATTTTTGAAAAAAAGAAATGGATAGTTCCTCATGACTCTGAACAGGACTACTTCGCAAAGTCGACGAATTTTTCAGAAAAAGCCAAACAATGGGGAAAATAAATTAATGAAGTCAAGAAAAGAGTAGTAACCTGTTCAAATCGAAGCTGTATTCGCCGATTCTGTTGACGTAGAACTGCAGAATGTCGTGCTTGAGGAAGTCTGCCTTTGTCGAGGGAATTGTCATTTCATCTGCCAAGTTCGGCATTGCAACTTAATCCTAACTTTAAAAAATACAAATGAAAAATATCACGAAAAACAATGCGAAATGTTGTAAAATGAAATGAAGCAATAGATGAATCATAGAATCGTGTGAGAATTTTCAACTTGTCCGTATCAATCGCTCAGCTTGTATTGCTCACCACTCGAAAAAGCTTGCCTGCATCAATTTTGTGTGAAAGAATTCATACCGATTAAATGATAAAAATACTCATTTCGAACTTGCAGCAGATACAAAGCGTCGCAGAAAACCCTATTCAAGACACATCTTCTACGCGAATTCACTAGCATTATCTCAGTTTTTCTTTATTTATTTTTTCAAGAAAGAAAGTGTCATTAGGACCGTGCGAAGTCAAGCATTTTTAAAATTAAAAGTTGGCTTCAATTTCAAAAATTTAGTTTTCGAAGTCGAAGTTACTTTACCTCTTCGAAAAACAGCGGAGCTAGGGGTCAAACGAGGTCAAAGCTTCGAGCGGTCTTGCTTGTCATGGAGCGAATTTAGAATACAAAATCGCGAATTAAAAAAATCAAGAAGAAAATCGATTTGAATTGCCACTTGCTCGCGGCAATCCTCGATTTTGCAGTGTTTATTCGATTTGTGTCATCATTTTTCAATTTCCTTCTTTCGAGATTTCGATTTTTCGAAGTTCTTTATTTTTCAGAGGCCAAGAATGAAAGCTCTGAACACTCGATCGTTCTTCGGTCGCGGCGCAGGGGAGACGCAGGCCTCCACGAACACAGCCACTGCTCTCGACCAGATTTCTCAGTTCGTCTTCTTGCAATTCTCCCCATAAGCGAGCCGTCAACATAGAAACTCACAAATCTTGATGAAACGTCCTACACGAGGGTTTTCAATGACGTTGATTGCAATGGTGAAATCAAAAGTGCAAAATAGGGGTCTAAAAGCAGGGAATTGATGAAAATGCTCTTGTCTCCACGTATGTTTGCGAATTTTCAAATTTGCATACATTTATGACGAGCGAATTTGCTCATTTTTCACGAAAATACGAGTCAAAGGCAGCTAAAAATTCCCTAGCTTCAGATTCTTATTTTACACTTTTTGACTTGACCATTGTGACCGCCGTCATCGAAAACCCCCGTATAAGAAGTTTCATCAAGATCTGCTAGTTCCTATGTTGACGTCACTCTTGCTAGTCAATTGGCTGATGATTTAGGCTACCCTCAAACGCTCTCAACATCTCGGACGATAGCTCATCGTTTACTGCTTCGGAGCGCTCCATTCCTCATCAGAGTCTGGACGAACTCAATGTAAGTGGAAGAAATTCTCTGCACCAAAAGGGTAACGAGGCAGACGGGAAGTTCTGCTTTTTTTTTAAGGAAAATTCAACCCGGATTTGCAAATTAAAATCCACACCACCGGGTCGGGTGTCATCCTTTGAAGTTCGAATCAAGCGTGGGTGCGAAATTCAGAAAAGGAGCGGGTAGGATCGGGTGCGAGTGTCGAATTTAAAAGAAAAAAAATCGAATCACACTAGCATCTTGGCTGATAATCGACAATTTTTTTAAATTTCGAAATCTAATTGACTTGTTAGACAATGTCTCCAAAATGGGCCTTCAATGCTTTCTTCACGCAAAAAATGTCAACTTTATTTCTGCTTTCAGAGACGCGTTGATGTGGATTCGGAAGCGTTCTACCTGCAGGATGATGTGGAACTGCGAGGCAACGAGAAGAGGTACACCCCACTCAATCCGCCCCCTGTCGAGAGAGTCGACAGGAGCATGACCCCGTTCCTGCGGAGGAAGAAACCGAAGGGTCCTGATCTGGCTCCAAATTTGAACAGGCTGATTCAACAGGAAAGAATGGACAATGAACAGCTCGGATATAGCGTAAGTGTTCAAAAATACAAGAATAATCGCTTTGGAGTTTTGAAAAGGGAAATGTTATCAGATATATAGCTAATTCTGTGTCCTTTGATATCTAATATCTGTCATTATGAATTTGGGACTAAAACTAATATGTGATTACAATTCGTCATCACTGATTTCTACATTACCACTCTGCATATTTCATGGCAGTCGGTATCTATCAGTTAACCAATAGTAGTTGGAAAAAAACCGTCAGTACCAGTGCGTTCACCTATCGGTGACTATTTTTGAGAATTTTTAGAAAGAAAATCAATTGGTAACCTGTTGATACCGACTGGTTGTATTTTTATCACCGAATCAGCATCGACTGGTACCAATTGGTTTTTCTCAAAAATGACTACTAATCGCGGAACGCACTGGTACTGATGGTTTTTCACTACCATTGGTTAACTGATTGGTATAGACTGGCGTAAAATATGTAGTCTCTAAAAATGAATGTTTAACAATACCATTTCATCTTTCCACTAAGCTATTCTGGGAAATTTTAATGAAAGCGTAGAAGATTTGTTTTTATAATGCATAGGCAGTATAAGAGAACTTCGAACTGCACTACAAGCCAATTTTTTACGCTGCACTGCCAACATCCCTTCTTCTAAACAAATAAATGATTCTCTCACAATCATTATCGTATTTTCAGAATGAGACGGGTAGAGATGTATCGTTTCCTGGAGGCTTGGATCCAAGTTTTTTCCTTCCTGGAAGTAGTGCATTCGGAGGAAGGAACCTCACTAACAAGGCTAGCCACAGGCATAGAGACCGTAAGTTTTTATTTTTATTTTAATACAATATCATAATTTAAGTATTGGGAAAGTCTATGGTATTACTATTAGTAGTCGAACATTGCATTTATCAGTTCGAAAAAGAAAACAAATCTATTCAGATAAACTCGCCAGGTTTAACTCTGATAAATTTCCAAACGCACGGCCTCGCAAACAGGGCTGGGTCGGAATTGCGGTTCCGGTTCCGCATCTTTCTTATCCTCTCCTCTTCCTCTCGAGTATCTAACCACATTGCCCACTAACTATCTCGCCCCTCACCTCGTGCTCACTCTGGTGTTCTGTTCTCTAGCCGCGAAATTCCGGCCATACGAACAGAAAAAAAAGCTGAAATAGAGAATGAGCATATGGAAGAGAAATAAGGAAAAGAAAAAAAAACACGCTGGAATTCTGGTTCAGCCCTGCTTACAAACCTTATCTTTTGAAAATAGTGAAGAGATTAAAAATAGTAAGGGAAAACGAGACAAAGGCAGTTTTCTGTTTCTCTGCCACAGTTATAGTAAATGCAGGACGTTACCAAAGGAAAAGGCTTGTAATACCGTGAATGTAATGAATGGATCTGATTGCAGAAGTGAACCTGTCTGAAGAAAGACCGTTTCACGAGGCTGGGGAGCAGTTCGAACAGGAAATCGAGTTTGGGGAGCAGAACACCGCGATTGACTATGCAAGCGGCACTCCCCTCGAGCACAAATTCATCATCGAGTGAGATCACTAGGGATTTGTGGAATTAAGATTTGTAATGTATTCAGCGACTTCGGCGACTCTAGAATAGGCCTCGACCCCCTCTTCGTCCGAATTATCAAGCAGGTCTTTCCCAAGCCTATGCCTGTTCAGGTTGTTTTAGTTGAATAGAAATGATGTCATTATCGTTTGCATTCAGAAACGAGCAATCCCGTGTGTGCTGACAGGCCAGCAGCTGATGTGCGAGACCCCGACCGGCTCAGGCAAAACTGCAGCCTACCTCATCCCTGCCATTCAGATCGCACTCCAAGCAAAGAGAACTAATAAGTAAGTCGATGATTGTTTTAAGTATTTTTCTTCATACCTAAATTACGGCCGTTTATAGTTCCCATCCCATTCTCTTTTGCGAAAAAGACTGAGAACTACAGAATGCGTACTAAATATCAATACCTTTTAAACTTCGATTTTTGGACTGAATATATCAATCCAAATGCTTTAAATGGGGCACCTTTTTAAAGCTTTATATAAACAGGTTATCATACAGTTTTATATGACCATTTCGGTATTCTTATCACTGATAAGCGGCTGGTAGGTAATTTATAGTCCGAAAGAGGTGGTCATCGTCAAATATTGTGATTGTAAAACCTTGCGACTGCATACTTTAGAAATGAGATATCGTATTTCTAACATAGTTTGTCCAAATTTAATGAAACTCACCACAATACTAAATCTTGATAAAAGGGCCTCCGAAAAGTTCAAAGTTGAGCGATTTGAATTTTAAAAGTAGTGAATTTCGAGGTCTGAAAGTTGGCATTGATATTTAACACGCATCCTGTACAGTGAGTCCCTAACCCAATTACACGAGCTGTTTACCTTCAAATTCACGGATTACTGTTTAATTCGTGCTCAACAAGTATTGATTGTCAAGTTGAAAGAGTTTATCGGCTCTTCTTAAACGTTGGAATAAAAATCATCAATCTCGTAATTCATCTATCAAGACAAGGAAAGAAAACATCGATTTGTTCAAACTAGTGGCGCAAAAATAAGCAATGCGAATGTTATAAGTACCAGTTCACTAGTTTTCTTCATATTTTTTTCAAATTTCTAGTCACGAAAATAGGGTATTTCAATCAATTTTAGCTACTCGTCTCCGTATGTACTTATCATCGGAAACACGAACAACCTAATGGAGCAGATCTACAACGTGGCCAAGACGCTCATTCAGTACGATCCCATCATGGAAGGTCAGTTCAATCACTTTTTGGCTGCGAGTACTTTCCTCCCGAAACTGAAAAGAAAGAAACAAGGAGATAGCGTTTGGGAGAAAAATATTTATTTATGGGGGGAAATGTACTCACTCGTGGGTTGGGTGGAAAGTATTCTCGGCCCTTTTTTGTTTTAAATTTGACATGTTGGGAAAAGTTGCAGCATCGCCTTTGGGAATCCGTCTGCTGCCCTGCTTCAGTTCTGCAGGCTCAGGAAGAATACCCTCCTACGATGGAAAGTCGGAGATCTGCATTTGCACGACTGGACGACTCCTTCCTGCTGTTGATAACAAATCCGTAAGTCAACTGCAAAATGCTTGAAACACGGAAGTCATCATAATTGAAGCGAATGATTTCTGGTCTTTTGTGAACCAACTAACTTTGACGAAAATTCGAAGATCACTACCACTTGATGTGTCATCTTTATGTCGGGAAAATTTTAGAAAAATTGCTTCAGTAATGGCCTAGAATTCAAGCATTTCAATCGTCATGCATTGTTCTAAACTTCCCAACTTTCGTGCGCTATTGTAAATCGTGTTGGAGAATGTTGAAGAGTGGAATTGAGAAAAGAGGAGTGATTTTTACCACCTATTTCTTTTATTATTTCTTTCTATTTACAATTTGAAACATAGACCATACAGAACTTCATATTTCACTTCTTCTATATACTCGGCATTCCCCTCGATCGATAAACCTGGGAGTGATTCAGATCAATTTGGCGGATGTGAGGCTGGTAGTGCTGGACGAGGCAGACAAGATGGTCAACAACGACTTCGGAGAGGCCATCGTCAAACTTCACAAACTCATTCTAGAACAGAAGAAGGTAACCAATCCCGCATGTCAAAATGGAAAAAAATCGGAAGTTATTCTCCATTGTCTTTGAAAAGGACTTACATAGGGAGACGTGACGCGTATTCGTGGAAGATATAACGGGAATGCGGAGTGCAGAGACGCGGAGGCATAATGGCTAATCTCGCGGGTACTCTTTTCTTCTCTCTTTAAAGATCCTTTGGAGGTACAATGGAGAGTATAACTTCTTTCGGGCTTCTAGAATATGTCAGAAGCTCAGAAGATTGAATATGCCATGGGATAATCGCATAGGTGTAAGTGTAAAATGCCGACGAGCCAGAGTTGGGTCAATCTCGTACTTCTAAGCAACTGGTATGAATAGAGTATTTAGCTGATCATCTAGGCGTCGACATTCGTAAAATCCATTTCTAACATTTCCTTCTAGCATGTTCACTGCTTGAGAGATGGCGACCCCCGTCTGCACTATCAAATCGTCTCCTTCACTGCGACCCTCGAGCGACACGATAATTTCATCTACTTCAATCAGTATCTACAGGAAATATATCGGTGAGACTCGATTCATTGGCAAAACCTCAAACATCAGACCCCTAAAGAGCATTGGCTTCCGAAACGGGAAAAAGTTGGGTCTTTGTCTTTGCAATTCTGTCCTTGGGGGCTATTGTCTTGGAATTTGTATTTGGACTCAGAAATGCATTTTTGTCTCTGTAGTGAGACAATTTAGACTTGTCTTCGTCTTGATCCTTAAAATAAAATTAAAAAATTCCTACGCTTACCTGATTTGAGTCGTTCAAAAGAGCCCGGAAGATAGGTCTCATGAGCAAACTCATTGTAATGCCATCATCAAGTTGAAATCATTTTTTTAGAACCTTACAGGTTCAATATATAAAATATGAAGAAAATATATAAGGAGGGTACAGATCGCAAAAAAAAATTCTATTTCCAGGCAGAGAGTGCCAACGCACATTTTCATGACGGCCAACAGTTTGATTGAGCAACGAGTCATCAAGGTAAACAACTAGGGGAATGAAGAGATGAAGTATGACATGAATATGTTTTCAGCTGATGACCCCAAACACTCTAAACCCACTGCATTACGCCTTCTGGCAGAGGAAATTCCTGCTGCAGCAGCTACTTGACCGGGACTTGCAGAGACAGGAGGCTGACCAGGATGGTGGGGAGAAATTCTCATTATTGTGGTTCTTCATTTAGCGAATCGGGACTTATGATAAGTGAAAAATTCTACATGATTTTGAAAAGGAAGAGGAATTTTCTCGAACAGAAATTGTCAATCAGAGAATGCTAATCCATGTCGAATTCATTAAATTTTATCGTGTGAAACTGACAATTCATCCATTTCTGATCGAGTGATTTTCAGACGAGTACTTCGACAAGAGGACGGTCGTG
This sequence comes from Diploscapter coronatus, assembly GCA_964036155.1. Lineage (NCBI taxonomy): Eukaryota > Metazoa > Nematoda > Chromadorea > Rhabditida > Rhabditidae > Diploscapter > Diploscapter coronatus. The sequence goes on along the minus strand of OZ038423.1, from coordinate 19,488,780 downwards.
TTTGTGGAGACGAGGAAGAGCTGCATTTTCTGGTGCACTTACCTCGTTCTCAACGGGTACAAATTCAACATGATCAGCGGGTTGGACAGTTATCTTTTCATCTTTCTTATTCGGCATGATTGCGTTGCAGGGATCTGCCACACGAAATGGTGCATAGGATTCTGGCGGACTTGCGAGAGGGCAGGATTCAGGGAGTCGTCACGACCAACAAAATGGCCAGGGGAATGGACATTCAGGGAATCGAGCACGTAAGTTATTGCTCGTTTACAATCTTGGGCTCGACGAATGTCATACCGCTTTTGTAATAATTTTTATCAATAGATTTTCATATGCCATGACCACGAATCTGAAGTGAAAATGCAAGCTTGTTAAACAATAATGTATGCTAATTTTTTATTTCAGTTCTCATGTTTTAAAAACGGTTTTCTGGATATTCAAGGAAAAGACTCACATTTGCACTTTTTGACTTAGGATTCGTAATTGAGATATATGAAGGCCATTATTGGTGAAAAATTAACCGAAAACGATATGGCATTAGGTGAGCTCTCCTTGTTAGATTTGCAAAAAAAAAGTAATTAAAGTGATCAAATTCTCTCGTTTTTTACTATTTTGAAATTGAAGGTTACTTTGAATGAAAAACACAAAAAAAGATGTATGTAAATGAGCGACATCGAGACACATAGCGAGAAACAAAACAAAGTAATCGCATTAAAAGAAGACGTTGATTCCGCACTCCTTCCTTCACTTTTCAATTTTTCATTAACCACGAGCTTTCAATAACGACTTTTTATGCAATATCTCATAAACAATTCTTTCTCAGAAATGAGTACGTTTGTGAATTTTCAATAAATCAAAATGTTCAGATCATCATTCTCGAAATGTCGAAAGACTTCAACGACTACGAACACAGGCAAAATTTCGAAAAATAAAGCACTTTTCTAAAATTAAGTTTGTTCAGAATCGGTAGAACGGGAAGAATCGGTCACCGCGGCAGGTCGACTGTCATTTTCGACCAAATCGCTGATGCCAAGCATGCCAAGCCACTTCTCAAGGTAATCATATTCATTTGAATATTGATATAATGTTTGGTCCACAAAACTTTGAGATGCAAATTGATGTGTGCGGTTATTTCTAGTGTATTAGAAAGGGAGAAATATCGCGAAAGGAAGAATGACCTAAAATTAATTTTTCTCTCCCTTCTTAGACTTCCAATATTTTTGAAATCAGCCACACATTTGTTATAATAATTTCGCTGATTTTTATTAGAATATTTATTAGCTTGAAGAGATTTAAATTGAAGATGTCAAATAAACTTTCTAATTGATGAATTTCAGTGTCTCTCTGATCGAAAACAGAAGATTCCTCGTTGGTTGTTCGACATGGTCGTTGCAGAAGCAAGATACCAGAAGTATTCTATTTGCAATTATTTATTTTTCTTCTATATCCCAGTTTCATTACTAAATTTCGAGTAATCCTTAAGCACAATAGCTCTGTATCTGGGTAGAGAAAGGAAGGAATGCAGAGTCCACGGAAAGGCTTCGCAACATTCTCTTATAGAAACAGGCAACTCCAAATTCGTAGATAATTGAGAGTAAAAAGAAATCTTGCAGCGAATAACAATTCAATTGAGCATTGATTGCAGAGATATGTTCATCCAAATGCAGCCGATGGAGACCTTGCAAAATGCAGAATTCGAGAGGCAATATGTCGAAGAAGCTGTCCAAGACTCGGGAGCACAGGTTAGGAATTCAACGATATTTTATGGAAACATGATCATCAGGGTTGTCCCGAAGCTTCGACTTCGAATTTTTTTTCTTATTTTGACTTCGAGACAATTCTGATGATCATATCAAGAAGTTATTTTCAAAAATTATGATTGCAAGAAGGATACAACTTGATTTACTTGTTAAATTTCACTGCCTTCCTTGGCGGTAAAGACGGTAGTGTGATTTATTTATTCGAATTTGAAAATTTCATTCACACTCAAAAAATTTGCAAAACTCTTTTAATATACAGTGTGGTGCAAAAGTTTTCGAACACCTAAACTTTCTCTGGTTTTATCTGAAGGGCTTTACCCCCGGAACTTCTAAAACTGATATTATTTACCAGGATCTTGAATAACCCCTGTATGTTAATTCTAGGTTAAGTTCACTCATTTGTATAGTGCACAGCTTTCATATTATTCATTTTAATATTGTGCGAAAGTGTCCAGAAACTTTTGCACCGCATTGTAGAAGACGTTGAAATTATGACATACTAATTACCTAAATGATATTATTTGCAAATTCCATGGAACTGCTATGTTATTGATATGAATCTTTCGAACGAGTTTTGTTCATTGTGGCACGTATCTGATCATTCTAGTTAAATTATGACTATCATCTTCAGGCTGACGAGCCATTGGAACAGTTTGACAATTTCGATCCATATGATCCAGCCAACTTGCAAGAAGAATGGTTACCCCTCATTTCTGATGAGGATGAGACGACGAACTCATAGTGGCAGGCAGACGCAGAGACGCAGTAGTCGAGCGACGATGTGCCCGTCTACCCACCTGACTATTTCGACGAGAATAGCCAGTTTGGGTACGATCATCACTAATGTAAGCGCACTTGTCAACCAACTCAAATTCAGATCAATCGTTTCAATTCAATCTTATTTTGTTTTTATCGATTTTTACTCATCCTTTTGTTTCATTTACTTGTGCTTCGAATTTTATTATCTAGGAAAAATACTAGGACGTTTATCTAGTACAAATCTCGAAAGAATACTACCGTTGTTTCGTTTTCAAACAGTTTTATCTCATTTCATAATTTTCTTCCGTTTTAAAAATCAGCTTAGCTAGAATCACGCGATTTTACTTGAATTTTTGTGCCTTTGTCTGATTCGAGATTTGTAAAATATGATAGTCATTTTGTCAAGAGAAATATTTGATTCTTCCAAATGAATTATTTTCTATGGTTATTCTGCTATTTTGCGAATTCTATATTGCATTGTAGGTCGTTTTGGCTGCGAGACATTCGTATTCATCCGCGAGTTTGTCCTCTTACGAGTTCTGTTCTGTTCATTCTATTCATTCAATCATTCACTGAATTGTGCAGTTGTTTCCCACCCTCTGCACTGCATCACTGCATTGCAGTTAGCATTCCGTCATTCAGCAGCACAAATTCGGCCCTTGACCTGCAAACACCACGTCCCCCCTTTCTTCTCTGAGGAGGGGAGGACTATGGCTCATCTTTCCACTCGTTCCCCTTCTTCATTTGTTACCTTGGCCCGCCCCGCGTTCTTGTCTCTTTCTTCGCACTCTTTGATATAGTTCAGTCAGAAATGAGAAATGAGGAAGGCATGTAAAAAGAGGGTGGACTTCTGCGAGACAGTCTTTGTGCTGCTTAGCCCTTAGCCTTGGATCGGATCTATTCAGTCAGCAGGTCTCACAAATTCGACATTCGACATAGAATGCAGTGGAAAATGGATGGCTCCGGGCAAATAGGCTCCATTGCCCTTGCATTTTCCTTCAACCAATTTCGTTCTTTTGTTCATTTTTTTCTAATTTTGTATTGGCTGGTTTTTTTTAATCCAAACCTAGAGTCGTTCATGATTGAGCTATTTATTTTCTATAAGTAATTTGAAAAATCGTTCAAATTTCATGGCCAAAGTCACGAGAGCAAATTGAATGACTTTGCTGCGTTGATTGGCTCATTTTCCACTGACCGTGAGAATTCGGACTCGAACATAATCACCGATCAGACTATTTTTTGCTTTTCTTTTCGAAAATTAAACTACAGTACTCTTCTTTTGAAGGCAGAATTCAATAATTGCGATGCTGAAGTTGTTCAAAAATACCGCAGCTATTAATGAAGTGAAATCGCAACAATGAAATTGCGCGAAGCTATGAAAACCTTCATTAGCATTCTGGGGAGTTTTTCGAGAAATAGATCGGGAGTAAAATAATTTGGTGTGAAATTTGCCGTGAAGTTAGAGGGCAACAAAGAATTGAGCGACTCCTCTCGCGCACTTGCATCTCATAGTCAGTTGCATTTACTGACATGCAATAATAAGCGAGGGAAAATAAGGGGAAAGGGGGTATTTTCCGCGTCCTCGGTGACGGCGCCAAGCCGCGAGGCGAACAACTTCACTCTCTGCCTGGCTGACTCTGCACTGCATTGCAAGGAGGAGATGCTTTCTCTCTCCTTCCTCCTTTTCTTCTTTCTCCCTCTCGTCAATTTCACGTTGCACAGTTGACTTTCCATCTCCCAATCTATTTCCCAGCTAATTACATTCGGAACATCCAGTCATTGCAGAATCGGAGTCGAATTCATAGAGGTCGAGGGACAGTTCTTCCTATTCCTCTTCCTCTTCCTCAATTTCACGCTTTCCTCACTTAACCTTTCGAATTTTATAATTTCATAATTTCACAGTTTCAATAATTAGATCTGATTATTACGTGATAGGTTCTAGTAGAAAAAATAGGAAGCGTAAGAAATGGCATTTGGGAAGGATGGTGTCGATTGGACAAGAGTAATTTGCAATTTGCAATTTGCATTCTTGTAGTCGGCTTTTCCATCACAAAAATGTTGATTTTATCAAGCCCTAGTTTGATCTTATGAATCTGAAAAAATAAGTTCCGCGATAGTTTTCACACCATAATCTCTAGTTTGGATAGTGGTGAGTGATTATCTCTCTGCTAAATCATCTCTAGGAATTCGAATATCCCTATGCGCGCATGCCTTGGGATGCTGAGATGTCCCTGTCCTGTCTATGAATAGGCGCATAATGGATGTGAGCGAACAGGCTGACCTTTCGTAACCTTTTCCCTTCTTCCCTTCCCCTTTCTACGCCTTCTCTTCATCCATTCTTTCGCATTCTCATTGCCTATTTCCCTTACTCTTCATCTCTTTTTCTCTGCAATCCACACCTGTCGGTGCTTATTACTCTACAGTCTCGTTTCTTCTGTATTTCTGCAGCCTGCAGCTTGATTTGCCTGTCCTTTTTGTACAATTCTCTCATTCACTGCTTGCATCATTTGCATTTGCATTGTACTTCATCCATCGATTCAGTAATGTCTAGTTGTGTAGTTCATGTTCCATTGGCTGCAATGGCGCGATTTCATGGCTCAGTAGTGGCCGAGTGGTCGTGTGTTGGATCAGCCAATTCAGTCATTCATTCAACCATTCTTGGGCAGTATGTTCAATCCAACGCTCCTAGACTCCTCGAATTTTATCCCTTTCATTAGCTTTGTGTTTTTCACTGCCAGCAGGTTTGTCTCTGGGCGTTCCCTTCCTCACTTTCTTCCCTCCTTTTCTCTGCGTCTCCATCTAACCTCGTACTGTCTTTCGTTCTTTTTATGTCTACTGCTTTAGCTTTATCTTCACTAAAACTCGGTATATACAATTTCTTAACGAATTACTTTTTATGTTCTTTTGTGGGATTATATTGAATCTTTTGCACGAGTGCTTTCACCGATTCTCTGCGATTCAACAAGTCAGATTTACGATATCTGCGGTTTGCATATTTTTTTCGAGAGATACTTATTTCAATCTGCTTTTTATTTGACTGTAATGATTTCGTAGACAAGTCGTAATTCTTCTCGATAATCGGTAAAGCTCTAGCGATTACGCATCGGATAACCCGATTATCTCTTGATTGGTGTCGTTGTGTCATCAGCAGCGTTCCGTTTTTCCCCTTGCCACACTCGGTCTAATCTAGTGAGTGGCTGGCAGACAAGCATTCGTTCGTAGCTTCAATCACTTGATCGTTCAGTCAAACACCCCATCATTCAATCATTTCCCTTTTCTTCCTTGCCTCTTCCATTTTGGGCGACTTCCACATTCGCATTTCTCTGGATTTGCCTCTATTGGCTGTGTCCCAGAATGCCCATCAATTGCCTGCATTCATCCTTCGTTCATAATCCGCTCAAAGCTAGCACTAACAACGAAATAGTCAATTATTATTCCCCAAAGTGATAATTCCAACATAGTGTCCAATGTCAAGCGTGGTCTTCGTTCTATTTTTATTGCAATTGCAGTGCTTGCGTAATCTTTTCCATATAAAGCGCATTCCTCTAGATTTCTCTGAAGATCAGCCTCAGTCTCACTTGTGTTCTCGTAGACTTGTCTGATAGCTTACGCGATCACTTTCCCTGTTGATTTGATGTATCTCTTATCTTCAGATTTGATTCGAGCATCTGTTTACATTCACGTTTTTCGCGTTCAGCCGACCGATCTGAAAATCGGAAAGGAGCTTTAAATTGAGAATTTTGCAAGAATGGAAGATTCCGGTTGAGATCGTGAATTTGCGAGTGAGACTGCAGCGCTGCAGTAGATCACGCAGCCCTGCACTGCTTATTTATGTTTGTGAGGTTGTATATAGGCCATGTATGTCTAGGGCCTAAAACTGCTGGTGGATGCAGAAATGCTCATGCATCTCCCTCCTCTGTCTCATTCTCGCGTTGCCCTGCTTTCTAATTTCACCTTCTCATCGATTTATTTATTCCCTTATTTTGGTTTCTTACAGCATTTTTTCAACTTTCCCTTCCCTTCGATAGTTTCCATTCTTGCCTAATTTCTGCATTTCTGCTTTGCATACTAGAATGAGTGACTGATTGAGTTCAAGTTGCAGCCAAATGTCATTGTTCGTCTGCCGCTGCGGGTCTTTGTTGTGTTCTTTATCAGGAACGCCTCCAGTCCCAAGCAACAGTCACAGTAACCCTTTTCCTTCCATTTTTTTTGTAACATCAAATTGTCCATTTTCTCGATCCTTGATTGCCCTTTTCCATCTACCTTACGCCCATTCGATATCGTAAAATTATAAGACATGAGGTGAATTGAAGTTTATGAATAGCTTTACGCTCGGAACTCCACTCTGCCAATGAATGGACATGGCATTTCGTAGGAACAACAGTAATGGACAATAGCTTTCGCTCATTCATTGTTTTGAGAATTTTCATTCAACTGGAAATGCGATTTAACTGATACAATATGCACTGGCACATGTAGGTTTGTAGCAATGCGTCATATTTGAAATGACTTATTTCTGAACTTTCACGAACTAACTTTTGTATGTATTTGAAGTTCATTATCGCTTGATGTCATCTTTAAGTCTGAAAAATTTCAGGATTTTTCAGTGAAAATCGAGTTACGAACCATCTCATCAATAATCACAATTGTCTAAACTTTTTTATGCCACTGTAAAATCTTCAATTAACATTTTTATCGGAAAGTTTGACTGAACTTGTACACATAGGTCTGATCAATGTTTAGCACTCGTTATGAAGTAAAACTTCAATGTCATTACGATAATTTTTATCAATTTTGTTAATGAGCATTTCGATTTCGGTAGATACAAAGTGTAATTTTATGACTTTTTAGTGTAGTTATTTTTGCTTGTTTTGAATTTCTTGTAAACCTACAGATGTCACAAAAGTGCGCCAAAATTAACTCTTACAACTTTCAGATTTTACGCTTTAAATTTAAGATCGGCCAGATATTTTCAAACCTTGATTCATTCACATAATTTTCTATAATTCTATTTCATGCAATCTATCTCCCTTTTATTTCGCATATTTGAAGAGAGGAATTCAGGATTTAGGATAATTTTCGGATTTGTGTAGAATTCCACAGATTTATGTGTTTGTCTACGTCACTCGGGGGGATTTCAACAATCTGCCTGTTTGGGTCGTTTTTCTCCTCATCTCTTTCCCCTCCTTCTTCATTCCCAGTCGAGTTGTCTTCTCACTTTCCATTGCCCGATTGCCTATCAGAGTAGCGCATCTCCCTCGCTGCCTTCTCAGCTTCAGCTTCTTTGCTTTGAATCTCCAATCTCGTATTCCGTATTCCCAATTCCATTCCTCAATCCTCAATCCTCATTTCATCATTCATCTCCAATCTGCAGCTTCAACTTCTGCCTGACTGGCCCTCTGTCTGTATTCCGTATTGTCCCCTGTCTTCTGCCTCGATTCCCCTTTCCTTTCCCTTTTGCCGCTTCTCGTTACTTTTCTTCCTACCTTCTTTAGTCTGCCAATGGCATTCCATTCCTACATCCAGTTTAGTCATTCGTTCAAAATTCATCCTCTTTATTGGTTAGGTAACCGTCCTTCCGATTGAATTACTCTGACTTCCCTTTCGATTCATTTCATTTCGAATGTAACTCCAACTTTCCCTCTCCTATTTGTGTCAATTTACTCATTCTCAATCGGTTCCTCAGCTTATTTCGGTGTTTATTTTTATTCATTCCTTTGCTACTTGAGGGAGTACAGTTGCGCAGCGCATTCACGCAGTGGAGTCATTCATTCAGTCAATCAGTTTCCTTGCTTCTGTTTCTGCTGTCTTTTGACCCGGTTGATCGAGTCTCGTCCTCCCTCCCTGTCTTCTAAAAGAAGAATCAATTAGTCCTCTCCTGTGTCATATTCGAGATGAGATGAAAGGGAACTGTCCTTGGCAGATTGATGAATACAGAAGGGGGAGAAAGGACGACCTCGAGAAGGCAGGCAAGCAAACTCTTTGATCAGACAGACAAATTCGAATATGCTAATGTCAGCAGCGGTTTACAAGGAGATTGAACCCGAAATGAAATTATGAAAAAGTGGAAGAAGGAGATTGAATGGAAATTGGGAAGGAAGGGAGGAAGAGCGGAAGTGTAAAGAGGGTGGATAGATTACTTGGATGTCGAAATGCAGCGACGTACTTGGCAGCTGCAGTCTCAAGATCTCGCACTTCCTTCCCGTCATTGCCTTGAATTGCGGTTTTATCCTTACTTCTTGGGATTTCATGCAGTAATATCGATCACCTTTCTGTTGTTCTTTACCTGTCAATACTACTCAAATATCTGCCTCTGCACCTTTATGACCTATTCTCTGTCTTTCTGGCTGTCAGGCTCAGAGTTGACCTAAACACCTTCTATGCAAATCAGCTTTATTCCTCCCCTCCCATTGTGTGTCTCTTCTACAATTTCTGTCTCTCTGCCATGTAACCCAAACCGTTCCTCTCTTTCCCGTCCTCTCTTTATCTAGCTTCTCTAGCTTCCTTCCTTCCCTTTACCTTTACCTTAACCTAACTCAAACCATCCGTCCCCATTTTATTTACCTATTTTTATTTGAGCAACATTTACCGTTATTCTATTTACGTGGACACATCGCCTGCGGCTTCGGTTTTGGCTGAAACTTTGTGTAACGCTTTATTCTTCAGCTACTTCCTCTACTCCTTCCCTATTTCTTTGTCTTGCCGAATATACCTTAACTTTTATTTGTTATTAGGCTGATCAGAAAATCCTATCATATATCGTATTTCATATTCTTTATAATTTTGGGAAATAATTCGTCCATATTTTATAAAAATTGTCAATTTTCTCCGTCTTTCTGAGAATGCGCCAACTTTATTTCAGTCAGAATCTTTAAAGCTTGAACTATTTTCAAACATATGAGCATGAAACAATCTTCTATCAATCTATTATTTATTGTGTTTAGGTCACTAATTTTATCTAGGAAAATTCACTTTCATTTACGATATGTTTCACTTTCTTCCTTATTGGATCTGCGAAAATTACGGCCAAACTGGTAAAGTGCACCAGGCCAGAAATAATTCTACGTACAAAATCTCTTCTGCTGGACGCCTAATTCCATTCCTATTTCAGAATTTCTCTGAATATCGTTCTTTTTTATCATTCGTTCGTTCTCGTATATTTTATTACATTCATTATTATGATCTCATTCAAATTAGTGTTGCTTCAAGATGGGTGCTCCCCCATGGTGGGCAGGAGGTTTCGTCCTTCTGCCACTGCTGCTGCTACTTACCTGTCTCTCAGCTATGCGACTCGATCCCGAACGAATTGCCACGCGATTGCGAATTGAGGTAAGTTTATCGGTTTGTCAGGGCATATTTATTACCATTAACATTATTGTGAAAAGACGTAAAATTTGAGACAGTAAATAGTGCAAATTGTGTATTCGCAGTCAACTTATTAACGACGTTTCAATGATATAGGTCATTTTTACGCCAATTTAAAAATTACGCTCTCCACGTTCTTATAATTAAAATTTATATGCTTTCGTTTATTTTCTTTCAATAACCACTCTTTGACAATATGCGAAAACATCTTTTTCAGAGGTTTTTTATGCCAAACTGACACAATGCCTGGTGTTAAAAATTCTCATCTATTTTGAGTTGAAATTTACACTTACCAAAAATTCGAGGACTATTGTTCGTTATTTCTCCATTTAGAAGTTTTCTTTTGGCGGCATTGCTACTAAATTTCAGATAACAAACTTTTTTCTTTAGATAAAATTAACGTTGAAATTTCAGCGTGAAATCGAGCTAGACAAATTAGAAGCTCTGGAATCCGTGAACAGCTCGATAAGCCGAAAGAGGGGCATTCGACAGGCTCTCGGACAGCCAAAGGAGATCAGCATTCAGGTCGGATGATTCTCATTGTCATACAGTAATTATACTAATTGCTCATTTAGTGTTGATTCGTTCTGCATATTTATTCATTCTTTTCTCATAATTCATGCAGCTTCCCCTGTCTATGTGCGCAAAGTGTGCGTGTCTGTTCGCTCGTTTTTATTATTGGGGTCATGATTGAACAGGCTTCTCTTTATTGTCTCTTTTTCTTGTTCCTCTCTTCATTTGCACAATCTCTGTCTCAATTTCTTCCTCTTTTCCATATGCATTACCAATCCTCTTCTCACATAGAATTGCAAGATGAACGCAAAGAGCAGGAAAATCTGAATCTGGAAAGGAAATTAGTGCCAATTTGGAGGAATTTGAACATTTTCGGGATTGAATTCTGATTTTGAACATATTGAGAATTCTGCATGAATAGTAGACCAACCGATATTTAATAATTTTTATAACGGAATATTATCTCGTTATTGACGTTTTTCACAGGAAACACTTGGACATATCTTTGTAGGAAACGAATTTTGGAATTTAGATGGTGATATCTTCTCTTTCGATTCAGCAATAACGTTAGTAACTATCTAGCTGGAAATTACTTTAAACTCGTTAGCACTGATCTTAGAAATGTTAGCACTTACATTACAAAGATCTATATTCGATTTCTTATTACACAGCACGGATGCATAAGAATACTCTAGCAAACGAATACAGTACTTGTCGCCTAAACATTGCTCATTGTATTTCCCCATTTCTCATGTCATGCTAATTTGCAAACTTTGCAAACATCCCTGTCCTCCACTTCAGCTCTGCTCATTTCTCTACTCGGGTTTCGTTCCGAAGTCACGAAAATTGGTCTGCGAATATTTGGGGACATTGCAAAAGAATGAATAGATTTCTGCAGAATTTCTCGTTCAAAATTTATTGCGCCAATTTCTCACGCGAATCTGCCAACAGGGTCAAGGTATATTGGCTGCAAATTATGCAATGACTCTTCTGACTGACTTTCATGTAATTATTCCTTTCTATTCAATCCTCTTCATTTGCAATGAAAATGTTCAGATCAAGAGCTTAAATGTATCCACAAGTCATAGAAAAAATACATAATTTGAATGAAACGTCTGTTTCAAATCTGAAAAGTGAAATAGCGGAACTGGTGAATTTGTCATGGAATGACAGTTGAAAGGGAAAATTAGCCAAGACAAGACCAGAAGAGAAAGTCTGACTGACATGAAAATTACTGTTGGACAGGGAATTTAAGGATCAAAAGATACGACATTACATTTTCTTTGGAATGATGAAATGATTCAGAAACCGCGAATTTAGGTGACAGCACCGCTGTTTTCTAGTCGACTTTACGAGTATGGAATTGCTGCGGGAGACGTTCAATTGCCCAAGTCACTCGACATCGGACAGAGGGTTGGAACAATCCAATAATTCGGAAATTTTATTCAAGAAATACCTTCAGATAGACCTGGCAAATCCGATCGTGTTTTTCGGCGAGGAATTTCTCACACTTTATGTAAGTATTACATCAACTTATTTTGTAACCAATTGCAATGTTCGAAGTTGATCTTCGTGGATATGTCGAAGAAGTGTCAAAAATACTAGATTGCCCCATAATATCTTTCCATGTTTATTGTCGGATTCCTTAAAGAACTCATAATCATAGTTTTAAAGTTAATGGAGTTACATATGCTAGGTAACTCACAATCATGTACTCATACATTTATCGACTTTATTGAAATTTCACGATGCTATAGCAATATTTTACCTTTAAGATGAAAAAATATGAAAGAATCCAATACTCTTATCTGAATTTGATTTTATTTGAAGCTTCGAAAGATTATCATCTTTTTTGTAAGCACTATTTGCAGATTCTCTCGAATGGCGGTATTGGCTTTGACCAATCTTCTCGCACGTACAAAGCGAGTGTTCTGCCGAGCGAAGGGCTCAAGTTGATTGCTCCTTTCTGGAATCGAAACGACCTCAGAAACGGCGGAAATGTCTATTATCGGGAAATTACAAGTAAGAAGGAGGAATTGAATAGGTAGATTTCCAATTTGATTGTTTCAGAAGGTCGAGTTCTGGAAAGAGGACAGGCAGAGATTCGATTCCAATACGACAAGAATCTGAAAGTCGTATCTGCTCTGCTGGTCACATGGGAGAAGATGCAGCCTGTGGGAGCTGCCGCTTTGCCTGATGAGGTAGGCGATTTTTGCCTCGATTCTATTGTGATAATGAAATGGTGCGAAAGATTCGAGGTTCTTCTTTTATTCTGAAAATCTATGCACTCCAGGCTAGTTTATAATTCAAAAACAGTCAGCCATAATTATGCATTCTGATTTTACTATAAACTCCTACAGCCCTGCTCATTAACAATGGCAGGCCACGCCTTCCTTTACTTCCGAAATATGTGTACCACAAAGAAATATTCCAAACGGCGTTGCATTCTACTCGCTTTTGTCTGGTTTCCTTTTCTGGAGGGAGAAATCCCTCTCGTCTGTATCGAAATTTTGGGACAAAATAGTATTTTTACCGCATAAAAAGCGGAGAGTCAAAAATGGCGACTAATAAGGCGGCTAACATCGAAATACGATATTGGCCAAAATGGTAGGGGACTCTTTGCCTCGCTCACCATTCCAGAAATCGCCAAAGTTTACAAAGGCTTCTCAGACAAAAGGCCTTCGTTAATGAGCAGGACTGAGTGAACTTTCAACGTGTTCGGTATCATTTCATTTATGTAGCAGGGCTTTATTATTTCAGAACACGAACACTTTCCAAGCGGCCATATTCGTTACTGAAAACGGCACGTTCGCGAACTTCATCTACAGTAACATCGGATGGACGCAAGGAGCTGAGGTAAGGATTACGGGTCTTGAGTACCGGAAATCCTCTTTCACCTACAAATCGGAAGTGGAACTTCTCATTGTTATAATTTCATTGCTCTGCTGATTTTATAACGGCTTGATCTGTTACTACACCTATGGATTAATTCACTTTCGACTTGTAAATCCGCGATTTGTGGGTAATAATTCTCGATAAGAATGGGAGGATGAAGATATGTGCATGAGATTGGCCATTGTTGAGTGAAAGGGATTTCATGTATTCCCGTCCCCCTGCATATATCTTGTCTTCCGCTCGATTTTATCTACTCCGACTGCATTCAAACAATCTCTTTCTAAGCGGACGGAGAGGGGCCAACGCAAATGCAGAAATGCAGCAACCCATTAGATTGAACTGAGAATTGAAGAAATCCAGGCAAATCGAGATTTCAACACATTCCTTCACTCTTTCATTCCCTTCAAATCTGCAAATCCATCTTGCATTTGGAATTGGAAAAAAATAAATCGAAAATATTATAGCAAGATTGAAACAAACGATGCAATTTGTAGGCTGGATTCAACAAAGGCGATGGCAAGACTCATTTCGCTCTGCACACTTCGGGAACTGGAAATATCATGTTCTTGGAGGAGTATGGCAACACAGGAATTCCGGGTTAGTTGAATGAGTTCGATTATATTTTAAGATTTAATTTTCACTGTTAACGAATTGTGCAGTATCATTTGATGAAGTGACAGAATAATTTCTGTCAATGTTGAAGTGAGTCTTTTTTTATATGAACTGCATAAGTCCGTTATTGCGCACTCCGTAAAATTATAGCTACCAATGCAATAAAATTTCATAAATTGAATATGATATTACATCTATTTTAGGAGAATGGATGTTCGAATTTTCGCAGAACAAGATAATTCGATGCAAAGCTGGTATAAAGGGGAATACTTGCGATGAAGGTTAGCTTATCATTTTTAACCATGGCTATTTGTTGATTTTTAGAATGCGGCAAGGGTGAATTTGGAGTGGATTGCGAAGGCTGCTGCAGATGCACAGAGCTTGGCGCCTGTCATCCAGTGACTGGGGAATGCCAGAAGGGAGGCTGCACTACCTGTTGGATCGGGAGCAATTGTCAGACAAGTAAGGCAATTTAATGGTGAAAATTGATTTTGTAGCTGATCTTCCACGTTCTAAGACTATCAGAATACATTTGTCTTTTAATCGGTAGTCACCTACGATTATTATTGGAATTGTTTCTAAAGAAGACAATTTTATCTGGCGATTTTTATACATGCTGATACTGAATCAGAGCTATTCAAAAACCAATTCTAATTCACCCAGTGTCATTCAAATATCGTCTAAATTCTCATATTCGCTAGGAAGAAAATGATGTGCATGTCTTGTTTCAGGATCCCCCGAATGCAAGTCGCAGAAATCGAGCAGCAAGAAGTGTGCTCCAAACGCATTGTCATTTGAAGATTACGATCGATGTGGGGAGCCTTCGCAACGGTAAAGAACGAATAACTGAATGGGAATAAATGCAGAAGTTCAGATGTCGTTGCCTTTCTGGATTCCAAGGAGACGGCTATAAAATGTGCAAAGATATCGACGAATGCGCGCAGCCAAGAACTTGCCATCCAAACGCTGTCTGCACCAACACTCCTGGAAAATTCTTTTGCAGCTGCAAAAGTGGCTATTCAGGTTACAAAATACAAGAAAATAACAATTTCAAGGTAATTGTTCAGGAGACGGAATCAAAGAGTGCTCCTTGTCTTTCCTGCTTCCAAACGAGAATCACCACATTCTGCCGAAAGCCAGAGCAGCTCGATTGGACTGGCAACTCAAACATCCTCTGAATATATTCGGAAAAGTTCGGGACAAAATCACGGTACGAACTCTTCTATTATAATGCTATTTATCACCACGATTTATTGAATATCAGAGCATTATTATGATTAAGAAAAGTAGGGAGAAAAATGTAAAATTTCATTATTTGTTTTTGTAAATTCAATTACGATTCTGTCAAAATTGGTATCTTGTTTCGTACCTACGAAGAAATAGGAAGAATTATCAAATTAGTCAGTCATTGAATTATGGGCAGTTTTTAGCTCTCAACGACCGGACTGATTGGGATAAGCGAGCTGCCGAATGACATGAAGAGTCTGTCAGAGATGAGTGGAATCGAGGCAATTGCCCCGTTCTATGCAGACATCGATATGGACAAGGGGAGTGGCAAGATGACTGTCAAGGAAATCACTGGCAAGTTTATAAAGATAGCTCTAAGAACTATTCAACTCGTCTAGACAGCGAAACATTGGGCAGACTGACTCGAAGCATCAACGCCCAGTATGGAGACACTGATTTCCTCGCACAGAGTGCTATCATTGTCACTCTCGATAATGTCACTAATGGACAGACATCCACGGTAGGAAATTATTGCTTCATTTTATTTTGGCTAGAATGGGCACAAATTTTCTTTCTGAGATTTCTAGAAATAAGTCTTTGGCTGTCCACGATCTTAATGCTTTTTCATAACATAAACTAAATATGGCGAGAGGCAATTCTTCCTTCCAGAAGGGCAACAATCTGCAAACAGTGCTGATCGGTGGAGTTGACTCGCAACAAAAGCCAAAGACATTTGTGCAATTGCTCTACAAAGATGTGCCATGGGGAGATACTGCTGAGGTACAAACATTCAATGATTTCAATAACAACAATAGTCAATATCTCGTTTAGTCTGGAATTCTCTCTGGCGAAGCTCAGAGCTCTATATTGCTCCCAGGCTCAGGAACAGCAGGAATGTCTCAACTCGCGACTCTGTCCAATGTCAAGCAACCTGGAGTTTGGATTTACAGAATCGGTTCGTTTATCTGGATACGAGTACTTTTCTTCCATTATTGAGCAAATCTTCTCAAAATGAAAAGAATGAGCAAGAAATATCGTTTAGACGTGAAAATGCACTTCAAGTATTTGAAACAACATTGGGTTGGGGAGAAGGTTTTGCGACACTAAATTTCCATTTTTTCGACAAATCTACACTGAACCGATCAGGCCGAAAATTTGCAAACATATTCCAAATTGTATGCCCTAAATATCCTTTAAATTTTAAACGGATTAGGTTTATTTTGGAAGAGCTGATTTTTTTTTAATTCCCGGATATGTGAAAATGAAAGAAATTAATAATGAAACTGGAGAAAATTTTCCGTTATTCCAGAATAAACCGAATCCGGTTTAAAATTTAAGGATATTTAGGGCATACAATTTGGAATATGTTTGTATGTTTTCAGTCCTATCGGGTCAGCATGTCTCTGTAGAAAAATAAAAATGTAATATCGCAAGACTCTTCCTCAACCCATGAATTGGACTAATTCTTAGAAAATTTGCACGCACTCAGAGAAGAAAGTGCTACCAACCGATATTTGTTAAAAATATGAAATATGTGTATTCATAATAAAACGAATTCAGATGAATCGTCAGTTCATTCGTGTCCTAAAGAAAGTCTGGCTCCTCCTTATTGTGATCATCTTCAGCCAGCAACCACAACTCAGAAATATATTTGTAAGAAAAATAATGATTATGAAGGAACATCATTTGTTTGCTATTTAGCGAACCGCCTACCAGATGCGCGAGCCAATCTGAACGAGAAGTCGGAATCCTTGATGCTGCCACCCGACTTCGAATTCCCTCGAACAATCAAACCCACATTCATTGAGAAGCCAAAGGGACAGGCTGGCAATGTGAAATATCATTTTCTGAAGAAATTCCTGAAGTCCACATATTCTAGGTCCGTCCGAACGCGAAGAATGCAAACAGGCAGAAACCGCGACCACAATTTGGAAGCACTCCACACAAGTACGAAACTTGAAAAGAACATCTTTAAAGTTATGAAATTTGAATTTCAGACCATTGGTTTCTCTGTCAGACGAAGATTTCGAAGCGATCGGACCTGACGCATTCGAAGCCACATTCCCTCCCTTCGTCACTGTTATTCCGGAAATTTTCGTCGATAATAAGAAAGTGGGAAATTTTCTTCTCATTTCTCTTATTACTACGTTCATCGTCTAGCTCGGAATTTTGAAAATATCTTTACAGACCCAGACTTTCTTTCTGCAATAAATGCATGAAAATATCCAATCATCATTTCTAAATGTTACAATCTTCAGGATTCGAAGAAAAATCAACCCCTAAGTCGATCCCGTCCTCTGCCAGACTTCTCGACAGACGAAAGCAGCCAGAAGTCGACTGTTTCTCCCATCGATAGACACGCGACGCAGCCGCAGCTGCAGCACAGACAGACTACTACAGCCTCTGCATTCACGACAACAATTCAACCGACCGCTGAATCCACTTTCCCCACATTCAGCGACTCGTTCGAAGAAACCACTCATAGGGTTAGACGTTCTTCATTAATTTCAAAGGAGAAGAAACTTTCGCTAGATATAAATTCTCGATATCCCTAATTAGCTGCAGTTTCAATCTTGATTTCTTGCGAAACTAATTCCAATATATGCTCATGAAAAGAAATTTAGAAAGAAAATATAGGGAAAAAGTTATTATTGAACATTTTCAGATGCATAAAATGCCTTCGACCCGAATGCCCGAACCTGATCCAGAAACGATCGTCGTTGGAAGGGTCGAGGAACAAGAAGTAACTCGGGAAAAATAACTTGTCAAAAACTTGTGAATTCAGACTCTGGATTCTCTTGAACCAATAACTGAAGAAGTCATAACGACAACTCGTGCAATTCAAGTGCTCACCACTTCTCCAAAGGTATAGCTTCTCATGATTAAAAAACTCTAAAATTGACGAATTTTAGATTCTTCGAACAAAGCCGACAACAGCAGCTCCCAAAAAGCGACTCCCACCCCAAATAGTGACCGCTGCAACGACGCCTCCTGTCATCGCTACTGGAGACAAACAAGAACATCACGCCGCAAGTAAGACGGTTTATTTTATTTTCCTTAAAATCGCGAATTAGCGTATTTGAATTATTGCAACATTCGACTAAATAATGTGGAAAAATAGACCATACAAGTTTTCTTCTAAATATGACACGGTATTTCCATGTTTCGGATTAATATGAATTCAATAGATTTCCATTTCTATCTAAAAATCGTTCTTAAATTATTTGACTTAAATTTTCAGAGCTAGCAATAATTATTCCAACCGGAATCGTTGCTGTTTGGCTTATCTTGTTGTGCCTGATTGCTTCTGTAGTTTGTTGCAAGAAGAGGTAAATTTTTATGAAGTTACAAGTTTTATTTCTGATGAAATAGGACAACCGAGGCTCAATTGCGCGAAATCTACGGTCCAACTTATGCAGTACGACCAACTGCCTATAATTTCAAAACGAGAAATCCTTCGAATAACATGGATCCCTATGAAGATCACCTAGAAAAGGCTGCCAGATTGAGTAGTGAAATGAATGCTTATGGACAGGTAATAGTTATACAAATTTGCATTTTATAAAAATAACTTGCAACCTTTTAAATCATGCATTTTCTGTATA
The DNA here is from genome assembly GCA_964036155.1 of Diploscapter coronatus. Lineage (NCBI taxonomy): Eukaryota > Metazoa > Nematoda > Chromadorea > Rhabditida > Rhabditidae > Diploscapter > Diploscapter coronatus. The sequence goes on along the minus strand of OZ038423.1, from coordinate 19,470,047 downwards.
GCTTTTGAGTGTATCACAGACTCTAAAATCATCTGGACAGATAAAAATGTTTTCTATGAGTTTTATGAAATATTTTAACTTTGATACGAAGATTCTATCGAAAGTGACTGAATTGTTTTTCATAAGAAATGTAAACTGTAAACCACGGATCCTGCTCAAAATTGGTCGGTAGCTCAAATAGAGCACGCTGATTACAATAATCAAGTCAGAAAACACTCAAGGTCCTGAATACCTTTGCAGTTTGACTCCGAATTTCAACTATTCACGTTACGATGTTCAACAAAATTAAAAATTAGCTTACATTGTGGGAGCTTGGAGTGACAATGTCATTATTCGCTGCAGCAGCAAAGAGAAACTCATAGTCAATCTGCGAATTTATTCGGGAGGATCTTAGCGTATTTTTACTTGATTATCGTAATCAGCGCTTTCAATTTGGGCCTTCCACTAATTTTGAACAGGATTCGTGATTTACAGTTTGCATTTCTTGTCATAACTTCACCTTTGTTGAAAGAGCACATTTGCAAAACTATCAAATCTTTGATGAACATTGCTGGTGCCATGAAATCTAATTATTTTATTCAACTTATGGATTTTCATTCAGAATCGAACATCACTATATGGTTCGTATTGGAATATGAACAACCACTCACCGTCGAGTCAGCCAACAGGCAGCAGCGGAAGTTCGGGAAGTGGGAGCGGACAGAGGAACGGCAGGAATCACAGTGGAGGGGGACCGGCGCCATACACTACGGGTTTTAATCAAAATGTAAGTCAGAAAATATTCTCTTTATAAAAGTCGACTATTTCAGCGATATTATTCTGGCCGATATTGATTGTTAGCTAAACGAAAATAATGAATTTATTATTGCACAAGGTCGCACAATTGGCGCTATTAATTTCTAACCGACATATCCTAGAGCTTTGCTTCAATCATTTCATCTTCCAGGAAATTTCTATGCACATTTACATTCTATATCTTCATTTGTTATTATCTACCCTCAATCAACGACATAATCATTCCTGATGTAACATATAACGAACGAATACGAATGTAATCATTCATTGCTCAGTTTCAATTTCAACTTTCTGCCTCTGACAGTTCACTTTGTTTGTATTTTCATTGTAAACTATCATTCAGAATATAGTCGCTATAGCTTTAACGAGTTTTCGATGAATTCTCCAAGATAAAAAGTTTATGAATGGGAAAAAACTAATAAACAGCGATTACATTCCTTAAACTCACGATATTATTGCATTCATTCAGTCTAAGTTCTGATGCAATCAATTTAAATTTGACATTCATGTTTTAGTCTTTCGTCATGGCATTTCCAAACCGTCTTTAATTGTTAACTTGCATTACAGTGTAATCTCGTTCAATAATTATTCACTTTTGAAAAGTTATTCACTTAACTTCGACAAAACGGGCCATTATTATAAGTTTATTCTTCAGTTCTTATGGAGTTTTTAGAATTATTATGCATGACTCGATGTGCATTCGTGAATTCTAATGAATTGTTGCTCTAATAATAAAGAATTTATAATATGAAAAAGATGCGTGGTTATTTGGAATACACGAGTTCCCCTTTCTTGAACACCTTCGAGATTATCGCTTCATGCCCGGCAATTCTGCAATATTTCGAAACTTCCACGATCTTATCGTGAGCTATTTACCTGTAAATGATGTGTTCCCACGAATTAGCCTCGAGAAGTACGAAGTCAGCCTGTCGATGTACTGCAATAGCACCATGAGTCCGACCTCGGCCCAGAGAGTGAGCAGAATTGATAGTCGCGGCAACTAGAGCTTCTGGCATTGAAAGATGCATCGTCACACAGGCTTAACAAGATGATCTTCATAAAAACTCTGATTTATCGAAAACTTTGGTGGAAAATTCCCTACTTCCTGTATAATTGACCAGTTCACCACGATCACCATTTGTAAAATTCGCCAGTCTTAAAGGCTAGTAAATGCAGGGAAGAGACAAAATACTGATGAATTTTACAAATAGTGGCTATGGTGAACTGATGAATTGTAAGTGATAAAATTTCCTAATTAACTGCGATATCTGAAAAAGTGAGCATACCGAAATGCATAATCATTGGCATAGCGAGACAAAATGCATTCGGATTGAAATCAGATCCCAAGGCAACAATCACTCCTGAAAAGAATATTGACTTTTTATCATATTGTTCTATACCTTTCTCTATCATTTTCCTAGCTGGTGGTGGTTTGAGTCGAAGAATGAATGCCGTCGAGGGAAGCAGCACTGCTACACTGCCTGCTTCTGCCATTTTCTCGATTCCCGCATCAGAGATTTCCTCCAAATGGGACATCGCACGAGCCTATAGAATATTATCGGTATCTCGGCATCGACGAAAATTTTAGCAATAGTTATTACGCGAATTTCAGCTCCCATTTCAACCCCTCCGATATAATTGAGTTCTTCAGCGTGGAAATTCGGATAGAGGCCGATAGATTGACCAGACTTGAGAATTTCTCGGCTAGATTAAAATTTAGGGTCGACACAATTCACGAGGGAAGTGCACAGATCGGAACTCATAAATCTTGATGAAACTTACCAAACGGGGGTTTTCAATCACGATAGCAAAGTTAAAATCCGTCAAATAGGGACCTGAAGTCATGGAATGTTAGCCGTTTTTCATTGCTATTTTGCTTGAGAAATGAGCAAAATCGCTTTCAAGAATGTAAGCTAATTTTGCAAATTTGTGAATACAAGTGAAGAATTGAGTATTTTTTACTAATTTCCAGCTTTCAGTCTCCTACTTAACACCTTCTGATTTCATCAACTTCATCTGCGTCATTGAAAACCCCCTATTTGGAAAGTTTCGTCAGGATCTGTGATTTCTGACTTGTTTACTTCCTTTTAAGATAAGGTGTACGTCGATTCGACTCCAAAGACTCCTTTTTCGCAGAAAACATCGATATTTTCGAGATTTTGCAGTTTGCCTTTGTTCTTCTCCTCTCTGATCTTCGGAATCATCTCTTGAACGATCAATTTTGTCTGATCTTCCTCATTTGCTCCCTAGATGAACTCTGGTTAATTTTCAAAAACGGTAACGTTTTTAAATACCTTCGGCACAGCATGAGCACCACAAAATGTTGCACAAATTTCGAGTGGAGTTTTACCAGAAGCTCGATCCAAAACGCGCAACATCTACGAATTTTGTCAAGTTATCCTCGAAGAATTTATAAGCTGAATTTGTACTTTGAGTTCAGTCTCAGTCTCCAGTCCATATCCGCTTTTAGCCTCTAAAGTTGTCGTGCCACATCTCAACATTTGCTCCGATAACTTTAATTTTCATAAAATCAAGGAAATCAGAATAAAAGTACGTTAACGAAGTCTTCGAGAAGCTGATCTTCACTGGCTTCTTTCGTGTGAGAAGTTGTGAAGATTATTCCTCCGCCAGCAGCTTGAACCTAAAATGAATAAAAACAATTCAAATTCATTCGAAACAAACCTCCATATAAGTAGCGCCAGCCAACTTCATTGCGAATTCATGGACTCGATCCCCTGCAAAGACCGGGTGAGAGTGACCATCGATGAATCCCGGAATTAGTACGCCTGCAAATATACTTTTTGAATTGTGCAATCATCCATTTTCTAACCTCCATCTGTTGAAATAATCTGATCGATTTCCAATTTCTTCCCGAATGCCTCCAATCCATGTTCATCTCCAACATAGAAGATTGTTCCGTTATGTGCAGTCAAAACGCACAAATCGTTATTTGCAGAATTCAGCACCTAACAAGAAAATTGTTATCTTTCGCAGGCGAACGAACCCACCTTGATGTTCTTCATCTGTTCTCCCTTTAAGAATTCCACATCTGGCTGATCAGTAATCTGCACGATCTGTTTCAGGCCCTTCACCAGCAATTTATAGTGCATTTTTGAATTGAATAGTCAGACTAGCTGAGAATATTCCGTGTAAGAATGCAGAATTTGGTGTGAGAATGCGCTGTGTCCTCGCAAACCTTTCTTTGATGGCCTTTGAGACTCTCAGACTCGATCGATATCAATCAGAACAGAAACAGAACAGCAGAATTGCAGAATGCAGAATTCGAGATGGGATCGTTTACGACCTTCCGATTACGACTTCTGAGGCTGGTTTCGGCAAAACATTCCACAAATAGAAATTGTATCAAACAATTTTCGACCACTCAAATCTTATCAATAGAAAACAACCTCGAAAATGAAAATTTTTTAATACATTTTATAGAAATGTATCAATTTTGCTCTAGAAAATATGTAATCCTAGCAAGCAAATACAATTTTCATCTTGTAGCTAAGGAATACAAGTGGTTCCTCAAATTTCATACAACCGGGGAAAATGTTGTGTCAAAATATCCTCGAGGGTTTAACTTAAAAATTACTGAAGTAAAAAAATTAAAAAGACAAATTACCCGAACCCGACAACACCAAAAACATGCCAAGTGTTGAACCCCAAAATGAACATGTTTTTGTAATATAAAATCCTAGCGAATCCAACTATCTTAAGCTTATTTTTGGCATAGAAACTCTTCACTGGATTTATCATCAATCTAGGTTAGGTCTTTTTATGTCTTCGCACTCTGAACATGACTTGTTTCCTATTTTGGGAGTCTCCGTACTACCACTTTTTGTACAATACCGCTCTTTCGCAGAGGGGAAGAGTTTGCGCTCTCTACTAGCTGTTTTGGCATTTATATAAAATCATGTGCATAATAGCGAAAATTTCTAAAGTTGAACTCATATTGCTGATTTCTAATATTGCAACAAAAACCCACATCAATTTTCATGTGGGCATATTCATGAGGTCGGAATGATCGATCTCTTTCCATAATCCCTTTCAGTCTTCATTCTCACATCATTCGCCTAATCTCTTTACTCGTTTCATTTCTCTTCTTTCTTTATCCCACTCTGCACCCAGAACTGCACTCATTGATTTTTCAAACCCCGTTTCTTTTATTTCGCTTTTCTTTATTATTAATTTCTTTAAAATCCGATTTTTCAGGGCGCCAGCCAAATGTTCTGTCCAATTTGTATGATACCACAAGTTTCCGATGAATCTCTGCAGGTAGCAGTCGAATGAATTTCTTAGTCTGTTTAGTTTTTCTCATTTCAGACTCACGTCGCCCTCAATCATCAAGGCAAGTTTACTTTTCCCAATATAGTAGTTAATTAAAGTAACTCACTTGGAATTTTCAGAAGTTTTGCCCTGGAAATGCTCGATCTGTTCAGCGAGACGGCTCAACAAACAGCAGATGAAGGAGCATTTCTTTATCGAACACAGAAACGAGAGGGTTAGAGATATTTTTAATCTTCATTTTGACTGAAAATAACGGCTCCTAGAAAAAGACCATTTTTGCCCATCTTTTTTTCTTTCCCTCATACTATTTCTTAGAAAAAGTGGTGTCTTTTTCTATTAGCCAAAATAACCTAGTAATGGCACAATTATTATGAAATTCAAAATTAAAGAACATATCTGACAAGGCTTTCAAATTCGAAATGAATGATTGAAGAATTAGCACAATTCATAACTCACGCTTTCTAATTTCTTTGGGTTTTATAAGCTTATTATTTTCTAAAAATGTTCTGAAGACAATTTGTGACAATATGCAATGATCTTTCCCAAAATTGTTACAATTTTTATTCAGATGATATTCGTGCTGGATGCGATGAAAGAGGAGGAACTGGAGAGAATGTTAGAAGCTGTAAAGAATAAAAGAACTGATATTGCTCGAGAGAAACCACAGACAACGACAATTCCCCGAATGGAGCCTGTCTCCATGCTGGATGTGATCGACATGCAACTGGCTCAGTCGGATGACATGCCTTCCACTTCCTCTGCATACAATCAGGAACAGGTCGAATTCACGCTCCAGTCCCTTCTCAAGACAGAAGTTTGTTTATCTTTTGATATTCACGAATAAACCGATTTTAATTCCAGTTTCAACCTACAGAAGACGAGAACGAAGATGGTGGGGGAAGAATGAATGGGGAATTCGATAACGAAGATCCGTCCACTGCAGCTGCATCTCAACAGCCTCATGTCAATGTCAGCAGTCTGTTCGGAGACACATTCGGTCTCGCTAAGGTTGGAATCATTTGCATCTATGTATTGAAAATAGTGATTTTAGCTAGATAAATTGATATTTTGGAATAGAAATTGACTATTTAAATTTTCCTCAGAATAATAGCAAAAATTCAGATTTATACTGAAATGGGATTGTTTTTAACACTATACTTTCTATTATTTTCAGGAAATCCAAGCGGCAAAACAGTTCGATGAAAGGACGATGGACTACGCACACAACCATGCCTCTGTGAGCATCAAACGGGACTCGCACAGTTTGGATCCGCTGATTATCGAGGAAATGATAAATGACGGAAGACTCAAGTTCTGTCAGATGTGCAAAAAGCATTTTTCTATTTGTGGCGGACAGGTTACAAATTGCCTTCCAATTCAGCTAACAAAGTAACTCCTCTTCCAGGATCTGATGAAGCACGTGGCGATCCACATGAAGGAAGTGTGCCATCAGTCTCGATATGCCTGCTCGCTGTGCGACTATCAGGGATCGCAGTACAACCACGTTCGAGCCCACGTCCAGTCCAAACACAACCAGAAACTCACAAGCGAACTCTTCTTCGACAATATTGTCGTAAGTTAGTTTTCTTCCGAACAAGATAACAAGTATCGGGATGGTGCATTATAATTATTCTCATTTTTGAGATAAGAACTTAGAAAATTTGTATTCTTCCAAAAGTTAGACCCTAATAAAATTGACTCTGTAAGCACGAAAAATCAATCTAAAATAGCTGGATATTGAATAGATAACTTCTGCTTATCGCTAAAATTATACTGGAAAAATGTCATAATTATTAGTAGCGTGGAAAAAAGAGGTCATCAGTAGCTAGAGCATGCAGAGAAAACGTTCTAACTATGCCTCGAGCTCTCGTCATTGAGCACACTATTCCGTCGAGGGTTGCCAGTCTGCTTACTCCCTCTATCCTCGAATAATCTTTTTTGCGCGTTGACAATATAAGTTAGCTTATAAGGAATTATTAAAAATGTAATTTTAAATTTAATAAAGTGATAGTGATGATATCATTCTTCCTGAATAAATGCTATTCAGAATTGGGACATCGACAACGTGATTACTGTTTCCAAGCTCTGTTTCGACTCAGGTGAATATCTTTTGGACCAAATGCCCAGGAAATGGCAGAAGAAATATAGCAATCTAGCCAAGGTAAGCAAACGCCATTTTTTATAGAATATTTTTTTCAGAAAAAAACAGCCGAATAACGAGGAGCTGCTTCCGCTCATTAGTCTCGACTAGTGATAATTCAATAATATAGAGGGTGATAGATATTCTACGGATTTAAAACTACGAAGTTTATTTCTTTAAAAATAAAATATATGTTTATTTGAGTCATGATATGCATCGATGAAGATAGATATTGAAAGATTCTCATACCTATGTATGCATGCCAAAAGAAGATTTTACAAAGAAAATACTGGACAGCTCTTCTGGGTGCTTTATAAAATTCTCTTAATTCTTACATAAACTATTACCTCTACTATACATTTCATTTTTGGTTTGACCAACAATGTTTGAGAATTTGTGATTATTCGGAGATCTAAAAGGCATTCTATTCTGGTTAATCTTACCGATCACACTGATACACCGTTTTCCACGATTACTAATCCTGCAAATTCATTTGAGCTCTCTAGATATTTGGTTGCAGTCGAAAGTTTGGAAAAAATGATTATTTCGAATTCAGTTTGCTAAATTCACTAGCATGACCCAAACAGACTGAAGCTTGGAAATAATTCTTCAATATATTATTCTAAGTGTACAAAATTTCAATTAAATTGGTTAGTGCTAAATAAGGGGTGTATGCCATTGCGCACAAAAAATTTTCATGCGCAATGACCGTTCCCCGTAAATAAATATGCAAAACTACACAAAAATCGTCATTGTTCCAAATGTTTGACCGTCATTGTATCGTTTACACCCAAAATATTATTGATTTACTTATTCATCAAATGTGTTCAATTTCGCGTCTTTGTGGGCTGTACTATAAAAATTAATCAATGCCCATCTTCGTTCTCCTGTTGGCGCATATGGTTGTTTCTTTTCCCCCTCTGCTCAACTTTCTGTCTCTATCAATTCGCCGTTTTTCCTTCCTCCACTTCATTCGCTGTCTCTGCAAAATTTGCTCCAAGCCAAACAACAGATTTTCGAATTCTCCATATTCAGCATAAGGTTCGTCACAAAATATTCGAACTGATATGGACTGAAATTTCAAGTTCTGACTATTAGCTATTCACTTCTACTCCGTCTTCCTCATTCAAAACGCTACCTGCCTCACCCCGAAAATCTGCTGATTACAAAAGGTATTTTTTTTTAAGATTTAAATTTAATTTTTTTCTGCAAGAGTCATTTGAATTTATATTGTATGTTTTAATCATATTTTCGCCTAAATTATTTCCATTTCATTCTGAGGGAATATGGGAAGAAATTTTTAGAAATTAGGCAATTAAATAATCTTTCTATTTTTAGCATCATTATAACTTTTGAGAGAGAAAAATGATTAAGGTTACTATAAAATTAGCAATCATTTTTAATCAAAAGCTATCAGTCGATATGCATCTATTCTCTTGATACAAAATATACTGCCAAAATGATAGAGTGGAAACATCGTGTATCATGCTACAATCAAAATGAATTGTAAGCAAAACGCGTTGCGTTGAAAGATATTCGCGCATGATGGGTGTGTCATTTCCCTCCCCCCTTGCTCTGCCTATATTCGTTGGACGATAAAACAGTGACGGGAAAAGTGGTTGCTTTAAAAAGTGGAGAAAAGGAACGCACCTTTGGGAACTTCTGCCAGCCGCATATCTGCGCATCTGACATTTTAACACATTACCTCTCTTTCTCTGGGTATTAGTGAAAAACTTCTTGTGGTGCGCTGAATTGCGAAATTCGATAATTATTTATTGATCTTCGGGCTTCACAAAATGAGTATTGATAAATAATATTGGCTTAATTTAGATGAGCTCAGAACAGAGAGAAAATCCAATCAATCAAACTGCAGCTACACGCCCGGAAATATCCTACATTACCCGCATCCTAGAAGAAATTGAACGGATCAAACAATTTCTGATGCAATGTGATCTTATGGTTAGATCTAATAATATGCGAAATCAACATTCTCAATTTAAGGATGAAGAGTATGCTGTAATTTTCGAAGATTATGAAGGGGTTTTGGAATATGTAAAGCAGCAAGTCGAAACAGATCGAATGACGTCAAGCGACTTATTCAGAAGGTAAATTCACATTACTTTGAATACGATATTCGAATATAAAATATGAATATCTTAGATTCCTTTCGTGTTCGCAGTTCATCATTCGCACTCTTCGTATTTATCCATCGTGCACTTCAGAAAGGCTACGCAATCTCGTGGTAAGTTAGCTTATTTCTTTCGACGATAGCTGATAAATATAGATTAAGATAAAAATAAAATTTTATATTTGATTAAGTATTTTTGTAGAAGCTAACTCTGGAGAAGCTGATTGGGTATGCCGATAACCACATATCGGAAGAGGGCGACTTACGAACTAATGAAGAAATTGCCTCGTACGTCCAACAGCAATATGAGATCGCAATTCTCGAAGACGTCGACATGGCCGACTCGCATCAGACTCACATTGTCAGGCAGCTCCTCATCAACCTGGCAAGTGCCTGGCAGACAATCGAGCCGAACTCGCCCTTGGGCAACTCATTGGGTAAGTTGAATCATTTTATGAGGAAAAACAATCGAATATATCAGGCAAAATCGCAGCAAAGCTGGAATCTAGTGGGGACGAAGCAAATGGCTGGTGATAACTCGGCGGTTTTCTCCGACGACAATGTTCGGCTTCGAAAATTCATGATCTGAACACGAAATTCAAGTGAAATGTGGTTCGCAACGATTTTCGGCGAAGGTTACAAATTCATTTTTGTGCGCTTTAGGCAAATTCATCAATTCAGCCTTGAGGTTGTTCATAGAATGAATTTGATAAGCTTCCCGAAAAGGTCTGCAATCCTATTTTTTTATGTAATCATTCTCTGCAAATTCATATTTCCCTCATACCATGGTAAAGTAAGTAGATTTGTGAAAGTGAAAACACCGAACATTGAATAGCAGTACTTATTAATTACAAACAGACCTAGGGAGGATTTAAGCCAGAATGGTCGTACAGCCTATCTTTTATAATATTTCTTCATCATAATTTTGTTTCTCTAACCCTGAACATTCAAAAATGTTCTCCATTCGTGATGAAGTGATAACGTAAGTTTCGCTCCTCTGACCTACTCGTATATTTTTGAGGCTGACTCAAATGCCCCCTAGGTGTGATTCCAAATGTTCGATTATAAAAATTTCACTCGCTTACTTATCATTCTGGTATATATGGAGTCATATGATTTGCAGAGGAAACCGTATTATGTCGCTCTAATGAAGGAATATCTCCCTCCGAATTTTATAAATGAGCGTATCAATAATTCTACTAAATTTCTCAAAATAAAAACAAAAAAACATGGTCAAATTATTCCATCGTCTCTAAAATATTTTATGAACTTTCTTTTATCAGTTCATATTTACATATTAGGAAGAGGAGATATACTTCATCAAGATGACACGGCAATCATCTTTTGAGTAGATGAACAATATCTAATCAACTGATGATGCAAATTGTAAAACAATTTCATCACAGTTCCATCTCATTTTTGGATATCAGTTACGAAATTTCAGATTCTGATATCTAGCATTGCATTTTCGAGCATTATTTCAAAGAATGCAAATATCTTTTCTTATGAATTCCTTATGTTATCGTCGATTGAAGAGAAACGCGACGAATAGCGTAATTTTTGAATATCGACGTTCTCTCCAATCAACATATGCGTATCAAAATTCATAGTTCATTTCGATTTGCTATTTTCGTTTCATGGTTAATTAATCTACTTTTTGCGTGTGCAATTTTACAAGTATTTCTCGAGTCCCCAAGCTTCGCCCCTTTGCAAAAATACGTTTTTGGTAGAAGCGTGGTAGTTTTAACTAGGAAATACCTTAAAACTCGACATCTCTCAAATAGCAACTACCAATTATGAGTTCACTAATGTTGTTCCTGCTTACATTTTTTCGCATACTTCCTACGCAGATCATGATGTATTGCTTGCCACACTTTTGGATTCACTAGCATATTTGCAATAAATTAAAGTTATCGATTTTGGTAGTGAATTATTTTAATTTCATTTTCTTCTGAATAAATTAGTATCGCAATAAATGTAACGATAACATTAGACTATTAGAAGGAAAAAATAAAACTCACATTCCTTCGATCCTGAATATTCAAAATCCAAGCATATCCTTGAAAACAACGCCAAAAATTTGAAAGGGTTTAGATTATTTCATGGCTTCTAGCTTCTAATCTCCAATAATTTAAACACAAATTGGTTATTTGAACTAATTTTTGAAGGCATGATTAATCGACTAAACGATGTAATAACAAAATTCAAATAAAAAATGTTTGATAAAAATCTCTATTCGATGAAATAGAAATAGTTGATAAAAATTGATTAGACAGTTTAACAATGAGAAGATTTGATTACAAAAAAAACTTATTGCACAAAAATGCATCAATTACAGAGGTATTTCAACAGTATAGATTGCAATAAAATAATGATTTGGTCTATCCCTGCATGGCATGCATTCTGCTCTGCATCTCGAGTCTCGGTTTGTTGGACCCGTTCTCCTTCATCTCCATGTCCTGTGCAGGGGATAGAGTGCGTCTCTTCTTCTGTGCCGTTTCGTTCGTCACCAGCTGTAGTTCCTCTACGAATGGCTCGTACGACTGACCAGCCGCGATCTGCAAATTATTCTATCATTGTCAAAAATTCTCAGTCATAATAAAGCCAGATCATCATAAAGAGATTTAAGAAAAATATGAAAGCGATTCTATTAAAAAAAGAAAGAATATCTACTAAATATGCTGTTAGCTATAATGTCCAAACTACACCTTTCGAAGGGGTACATTTCTTAGCAGCGACATGGTAGTTTGAAATCAAAATTTAGAATGAAAGTGTAACATTCAGACTCCAAATGTCCGAAAAAAACCAGTCTAGAACGATGATGAATCTGATAAAATGGTTCGGTGTGGAAAAAAAACATGAAATACACACGCATATTCATGCAAACAATAATTTCATCTGCGAAAATGTATTCATTTTGAATGAGATTTTTGCGTTATTTTTCGGTTAGGAAATTTCTAAATTTGATTTTTCTTAAGACGTCTTATTCACAGCCCTAATAACTTTCTGTGTAAGGCTTCCGCAAAAGTACGATTTGGCTTATTCAATTGTGGGCCTTGCGCTAACAAATGTAACTGTTTCAAGTAAACTAAAATGAACCAGAGTGATGATCCTGAGGTTGCGCATGGTCATGCGAGAGAGCAGATCGCTCCTGTACGTCAGGAAGTCGTCGATGCTCAGCTGAAACGCGAACATCAATTCAGTATCTTGAAAAAATGATTATTTCTAGGTTTCAAAATGTCGTGAAAGCATGGTTGAAAACATTCTTTCCGGAAAAATTTGCTTGCGGATCAAAGAATTCCAATTTTGTCTTCAGCTTTGAAGCTTTAGCCTTGTCTTCGGCTTGAAATTTTATGCTCATCTGACAGTGGCTAGAGGACGACTTTCATCTTAAATTTGAAATTTTTCAACTTTCTTTTCACCAATACATAAACTCTAAACTAGCCTTGAGAGGATTGTTGGTCTTGAAGAGCGTCATCCTGGTGTAGACGGCGACGCTGACTCTGGTAGGCAGACAGGCCCTGGTCCTCCTTCTGCACTGCCTCTTGCCCCCCTCCTTCTGCTTCTTGTCCTGTAGCTCCTCCTTCCAATCAGGATCGTCACTGTCCTCAGAGAATTCGTGCTCCAAGCTAATGATCTTCTTCGCCTTCGACTTTGCAGCGCGCGTCTTCACCATCGCTCCTGAAATTTTAAAATCGAAGTAATTTTGAGAAAAATGAAACAAACTTCAACAGGAACGGATTTTTAGGTATACTATTGATTTTAAATGAATTATGCGAAATTTTCAATTGAACAATACGATGAAAAGCAAATTCAAAATCATCAGGTCAAGATCTCTATGCCAGGATCCATGAACAACCACGGTCATTCATAGAAAAAAATTATGCTCAGACATCCAGTCATTCGTAGATTAGGGAGTCATTTGTCAGATGATCGAATGAAATTCGAATTCATAAAATTCGGAAGATAGTCTGTTGAGTTTTAACAAATTACAGATCGGGAATCTGAAGAAGCAATAACTGATCAAACTTTATTCCATGATAAAGGAAAATGAATTAAAACACTTCAAATAGAAGAAAATGAATGTATAATCAGTGAATGTCAAATGCGATCATCTAAAAGAATGCAAGGGTAGAAAATGAACATAAAAAATTCAATAAAATTCTCAAAATCAAAGGCAAAAATTAATGAATTCAATCACAATTCAAAATAGAATGTCTTAATCAAAAATCAAAATTGGTGCTGTGAAAGTATCAAAATATTCAGATGCAGTGGGGGCTATGGAACAAGTGTTGTTTAAAGAGATGGAACTTGCAGTGAACTGTCCCTCTTCAGTTAATTGAGAGCAGCTAGTAGATATTCTGGGAAGAATGGATGAGAGGATTGGAGTTGGAGATAGTGGAGACAGGATCTGCAGGGGAGGGCGAGGAAGTAGGCAACAACGAGTAGGGCGAGTCCGAGTCAGAATCGGGTGGAGTCGAGTAGACCACCGTCTCGTTGTACATAGGGTTGTTGTAGGCCGACTGAAAAAAAATCATCATTTATTTCATGGTCATTTGAAGCCTTCTTTAAAAATGAAATTTTCAATGTTTACTTATCTGATCTGGCTACTTTTTCAAGCCGATTTGTAAAGTTTCATACCCGCGGGTATTCATGTGAACGAAATAACGCGACTTTTCGAGAGACAACGAAGGCATTCTTTTCCTCTCGATAAACTGTCTATCTCGTTCATATGGACATTCGTGCGAGTTTGGAATTGCAAGTTGTCTGCCTTCAAGTAAACGTCACTTTTCTTTGCAAAACATAACTCGTTCACAAGTTCCTATCTTAAAATTTCGTCTTTCATAACAACTCATCGAATAGGTGGCAATCAAAATCCTTACCGGCGAGAGGTAATTGTCGACGAGCAGACTGGTGGAGACATTTCCATCAGTAGGCCCTCCTCCATTTCTTGCACTCCTCTGCGGCGATTGCCTGCCGAAGCCGTTGCTGCCGCCACTTCTCGGAGACGTTCCACGCGACCACGAACTGCAAAAATTCAACCATTTATGATTCTATTTCTGATCGATTTTCCTACGGTCTGGTGATTTTTTGAGTGATGTTATGCGTGTAGTCGCGGATGACCGTGAGAGAGGGAGGAGGGGGCAGATGCGAGGCCGACTGGTGAATCTTGTCGCCCAACCGACGCACTTTGTCGCTGGAAATAAATATGTTACAAAAGAGATGGATAATGTCTTCTCTAGTATTTTCCATAAACAAAGCTATCACGATGCATTGAAGGTGAATTTTTAATTGTTCTTACTTGAATGCCCTGTTTGTGACGTAGAAATAGGTGAAGCCAACAGCGATGAGAATGAGCAGGAGGAAGAAGAAGAAGAATGGCCAGAAGCTGCTGCTCCCTGCCCTGTCGACGAGCTTCTCTGCCTCATCCAAACCGTAGTCGTAGCGCTCGCAGTGGTCTCCTGTGTAGGGCGGCTCGCAACTGGAAGTAAATGTTTGAATTGCTGCATTTAACCCTAATATCTTCGTGGGAAGTGCACACCAACATCCAGTTGTGTGAAATTCCGATTCCATGTCGTGGAAAATGTTTATTCGGATACTGAGTTTTTCAAAATTAAAATTCCGCACACCCCTGCCTACGGTAAGGGACAAGAGTGGAATCGAACAAGGCATTCGATTTCTAGCCATATCCAATTTTCAACTTACTTGCACACGATCCTCTCCGTTCTGCCGTACACATTCTTGACCTCCTCGCAGGATCCTCCATTCATGCACCCAGAACTCAAACTGGTTTCTGCATTGCAGAAGCTCTTCATGTACGACGTGCCGACGTAGGTCAGCTGAAATTTGAGATTTCATTGATTATTCACAATGAAATGCAGTGCGACTTACTCCTTTAGGACGCTTGTTGCTGGGCAGAGGGACGCAGTCGTTGCCGTTAGTGGTATAGCCATCCGGACAGAGACAACGAGCCTCGAGTTGCTGCTTGGCTGTCGTCGAGGGGACGGCCACGCAGATCCACGAACAGGCAAAGACATCGGGGCTGCATGGGTTGGACGTCAGTGTTGGCTGAAAAGGAGATTATGAATAAGAATTTGAATTTCAAACCAATTTCTTCAAAACTCCGAAAATTGACTAGAAGAATAACGCATCCTTTCTTTATAGGAAAAATACATACATGCGCACTTTTCTTTCAATATCTTGTAATATATTATCCGGAGCTGGTCGAGGATCGAGTTTTAAACGTCTTGTTTCAAAGTTTCAAAACGCTTTTAAAGTTGACATATCGGTAAAAATCATGTTTCTTCCAACCTGATACATGGTGTGGTTGATGGCGACTCCATAGGGGAACCTTGTGAAGGAGTGGATGATGTGCGTGGTCTGATGGTGCTCGGACAGATCGGCCACTTTGAGCGAGTCCGTGCCCCAGTCGGTCCAGTACAGGTGTCCGTTGAAGAACGCCAGGTCGTATGGGTGCGAGACGCCCATCGTCAGGATTGTTCGCCTGAAATGAGTAATTGTCATTGTCTTCAACTTCAAATGACGTAAAAATCCTCATGAAACTCGACCTGTTGGCTCCATGCATGTCGACCCTCTCGATGAGCATTTCCTCGACATCTCCGAAGTAGATCTCGTTCCTGATCGGGTCCACTGCCAGGCCGCTCGGGTAGGGCAGCTTGTTCTCCACCAGAGGATGGACCTTAAAAGTAAAGCATCAATTACGAACTTTTTGGACTTCGATTATTAAAAAATAGTGAACCTTTTAGAAACAGGAAGAATTAATACTTGAATTCTACCAAAATGAAACTTGTCATATAGTAAAGCGGTATTACAAAGTGGAAGATAAAATTCATTCAACTCCAACTCACATTGGTGCCATCGAGATTGGCGACCATGATCTTGTAGATGGATCTGTAGGAATCGATCCAGACAAGTCTGCCTGCCTGCGGGTGGAGGGCCAGTCCGCGATAGCTCTGCCTGGCCGAGCCGTCCTTCAGGTCTGCTGGCTGCCCCGAGATGATCTGGCGACAGAAGAAGCCTTCGCGGGTGCAGACTGAGATGCCAGGGCGAGGAGCTGGGTCTGAAACGAAAGGACTTCATTGACGCATTGAAGATCTTGACGTATGAAAATTCATTACTTTCCCTTTCTAAATTCCCTTGACAAACTTGTCCCATTTTTGGGTCTTTCTAGTGAGTTGAAATTTTTCCAAAAAAAAACAATTCCTGGAAACTTTTGAGAATTCATCCATAAGCGAACTCGATAAACAGGTCAATTATCGTAGGTTGATGACGGATGAATTCAGTGAAATTTTCAATCGATCCACCATTCAAACCCACATTTCTGAGTGAAGTAGATGTTGCCCTGCGTCCAGTCGACAGCCACGTAGCCGGCGCCCGTCACGTTCTCTCGCAGCACATTGAAAATGCCATCTTTCAGAGCGCCCTGAATATATCTTCAAGTAAAGACGCTCGTTTGCTGCCTACAATTTCGCCCTCGTTGTTGTTCATGTCGATGGCCATGAAGACGGTCTTGTCTGCAGTGCTGTAGGCGATCGAGCGAGCGAAGCCGTGCTTGTCCAGTTTGTGCATCGTGTCATAGACACTGTTCTTCGAGGCTGCGTTGAACATGGGCATCGAGCGGATCTGCAAACGACTCAGAATTAGCAGCGCACTAGTCCAAGACTAATACTTCGGAAAAAATAAAGAAAAATGGAGATATTATATGAAAAGCTGGTTTCGTTGACTTGTTTTCAATACTCTTCTCTGCTTCACCGAAATCGCGTAGACGGGGTGCAGCATTTTTGAAATATAAGGTTCGAATTGCCGTGGCAGGAATCAAGTGATGAAGATAATTTCTTTAAAAGATTGAAGAAAAGTAAAAACTGCGTCTTGTGCATTCGACATTTCGAAATCCGACTATATCGAAGAATTCTTGCAGTTTCTTGTTCTGAGAAAGACTAACTTCAGATCCGAGACTGAGATAGAGGAATCCCTCCTGCTCGTTGTCCAGTTTGCAACTGTGCTCGTCCTTGTCCAGAACGTATCCAGAGGCGCACTTGCATTCGTATCTGCAAAACATGAATTTACTAAAACATTGATTTGTGACAAGTCCAAATTGACAAAATTCCGAATTCTTGATGTTTGTACAAGTCGCGTTAGAGATTTCTTCCATTATCACCCCAATGATATTGAAAGCTGTGAGCATTAACTAGAACGACTTACTGAATTCCGATGAAAGAAAGCTATACTATTTTCTCCCTCTTTCCCATTTGCCTTTCACCGGAATTCAGAAACAGTCATTGGAAATGTTTGTTGTGAAGTTTCTTCAATCTGCCTTCTTACCTTCCCGACCTGTCCTCGCAGTACTGCTGACAGAGATGTCCATGCTCGATGCACTCGTCCACTTCGACGCAGGTCTTCTGGTCTGCGCTCAGCATCTTGTCTGCAGGACACGAACAGATTCCACCTGAAAAACTATCATGAAGTTATAGTAAGGCATGAAATTTGTTTTTAGAAAGATTGTTCCTGATTTTTGGCAGCCCCTTTCTTATTTGATAGTGTGCTAATTTATTCCAATTATATTGATTTTGTGGAGTATTGTAAAGTATGATGAAGTTCATTACTGGACTCTTCAAAATTTGCATTCCTTGATATTAAACCTCTCGAATTTGCAAACTCCGTTTTTCTCAACTAACCATAGGGAGTGTCATCGCACTGGTGAGAGCATTCCTTATCCCTGCACTCAGTGCAGAGCTCAGTCTCGTCGTCTCCCTCGGGGCAGTCGACGATGCCATTGCAGGTGAGGTTGGTGAAGATGCAGGTGTCCGCGTTGTTGACTGTGCGACAGCGGAACATGCCCTGGCTAGTGCAGTCCGAGATGACGGAGCCGTCGATGATGTGCTGCTGACGCATGTCTGCTCCGTTGCAGTCAGACTGAAAAGTCATGCTTTATTGAATTTCGGAGTCTAGATTGTGCGTGTGATTGCGAAAAGTTAAATTTCAGAATTAAAATTCAGAATTGTTCAGAGATCGATTGTAGATTGGTTCAAATTTCTCATAGAAGTTTTCTCGGCTGGGGGAGATGTCCCTCGAGAATTCCCCTGGTTTTCTCACCAGGGGAACTTTTCTTCCAGTTCATTCCCGACTCAAACAGATTTCGTTGTGATGTTTTCCTTCCGATGATTAGCTAACCTCATCGCTGCCATCCTCGCAGTCGCGCTCTCCATCACAGATCCATCTGCTGGGGATGCAGGCGTGCTTGTTGGCACAGGCGATAGTGTCAGCCTTGCAGACCACGTCCATCTCCTCATCATCCTCCGCGTCCCTGACTGTCTGTCCCGTTTTCTTCCTCTTCGTGCAGTTGAGCTCATCTTCCTTTTCAGGGCAGTCAGCATACCCATCGCACACTGCGTCCTGCGTCAGGCACTGTCCACTCGAGCACAGGAATTTCGGCAACTCGCACTTTCTAAAAATTGCATTTTCGTTGGACTGGATATTTCAATGAGATGGCGTGGAATCGATTTTCGAGCTTTTTAAAAGATTCAGATAAAAACTGACTGTGCAGGAGTATAGTCATCCTCTGTGTCGACCATCTTCCTCTCCGCGGGAGTTTCGTCTTCCTCTCCAGGAATGATCTGGCTGCAGAACTTCTCGTCCTCGCCCTTCTGGCAGTCCCACTCTCCGTCGCACTTGAACTTGTTGACCACGCATTCGCCTGTGAGGCAAATCATCGAGCCTGTGGGACAGTCGTGCAGATAGTGGCATGACAGCTCGTCCTAAAATGTCATTTTTCATTAAAAATTTCCCTCCCGAGCTGACGATAAGAATCGAAAGGCGGAAATCTCTTGAGAAGTTTTGTCACTTTGAATACCGGTCATTTTTAAGGAGTCGGAATTCCGACTTTCTTTGGGTTCTTATTTTCTATTCTCGCTTCAGAAGTTCCGACTCGTTCTGCCAACCGACCTGTCCATTCTCGCAGTCAGGCAAATTGTCGCACTTCCAGTCGAGGGGGATGCATCTGGTTCGACCTCGCCCACAGTCGAAGTGAATGGACGCGTTGCAGGGCGAGGGTACTGACGGCATCACAGATGGGGCCGACTGAAATTGAAATTTTAGGATTTTGGAAACAATCTAGATTTTTGATATTTTGTACCTGGCCGAGAATGCAGTAACTTGCGAAGGCGATGAGCAACCTGAGCCTGACCATGTTGGTGTCGATGGCTGTGGGCGTGGAGCTGTAGTTGGGGTGCTGCGGGACGCAGACGGACAGATCAAATTCCAAACCCAATGCACTGGAAGTTCAGATCCGACCGCTTGTTGTCGAGACACGCGGCTCGAATGATTTTAGGCCACTCGACTGTTTCGGATTTATTTTCGCCAAGTGGTTTTTGTTATCATATTTCCCGCTTTTCATTCATTGCTTCGCGAGTTTTCCGTAACTTCTCCAATTTGCCAGAGGCAGAATGCTGTATCCGCCTGCAGCGTCGCGTCGTCGCTCCATCGCAGTACTGGGAGGCGGCTCTCTGCTCGGCAGGGCGGTCGTCAGAGCCATCGCAGAGAAGGAGAAGACCTGTTTCGCCAAGGTCATTCAGCTGGACGTCAACGCCATTCTCGCAGGTATTCAGAAAATCTTGTTCGTACTCGATATGGAGAAGTTGAAATTTCCAACTCCAGTGGTGGTATTAATTCTCGTTAGAACGAGATGGACTACAAAGGCTCGTTCTTGCACTTTTCTTGTGATCGCACCTCGTTCTAATGCAGATTAATACCATTTCAGAATTCTGAAGCAATTTGCAACTGAAATTGCAATTTATCTTCAAGTTTTTTTTTCTTTCAAAGCCAAAATAACCCTTGGGAATTTCACGACCGTTCAATCAGTGCAGAGGGTCAAATAATATAGCTTCTTTAATATTTTCTTCGCTCAGAACTTTCAAATCAGTTTATCGTCGTTGGAGGTGAGACGTGATGAATTGAAAAGAATCAGCTATGGAGCGATAAGCATTGCACATAATGGCAATACCCCACGGTTGCCATTTTTGCGAAAGTTCGAAAAAAACTAACCGATTCTTAAAAATCGTATTTCGAGCGATGATGATACACTGATTTTGATTGTACTGACATATTGTGGTTTTGCTTTTCAGAACCAGTTATTTTTTCAAGGCCAGGCTGCAAAAATCCACTAATCCAATTTCAGAAGACGAACAGTCTCTTCGTATACTCGGGAAGGCAGACATCGTTGTGAATCTGGTTGATTATCAGGATTTGCGCCTGTTCCCGGACGAGGAAAATCTGGCGAAGTACAACGTGCGAGGTCAGGAAAATCACCAACTCATTTACTTTTCAGTTCTTTCAGCAGTGAAACAAATCCTGTTCTTCTCTTCCAGTCCAATCATCCACTTGTCGAGTTGCCTTCTGCAGTGCTCCACCAGATGGCCCAATGTCTTCGAGGCCGAGGCCGATCCAGCCAAATATCGATCGCAGTGGCCATTTCCCGTAAGTCTGCTTTTGGGTTTCCAGAGCATTTCTTCCAATTTCCAGGAGTACTGCGAATCGAAATGCATTGCAGAAGAGATGATCAAAACTATTGGACGGGAATACTGTATTCTGTAAGCTGATCTTGAATCGGGAATACCATAAGCGGATTCCCTCCAAACTACATATAGTTTTCAAATGAAAATGATCTACTTTTTCCCATTCTTCCGCATTTCGGGCTTTGGGCTCTCCAATTCTGCTTTTATGCAATAGACAATTCATCTGTCCATCATTTCTAGGAGATGCGGCCCGATATTTGGTGCAGACGACTCGTCCTCTGTGCTGACCGACCTCATCTGGATATCTCGATTCTTCGGTGAACGCATTCCGCGAATTGGAGATGGCGAGGGGTTTCTGCAGGTGCAGCTCATTGTCAATTTCTTTCGGAACCTATTCTATCGAACTTTCCAAATGAAGATGTGCAGATGATTTTACTTTTCTTCTCTTTTGAAATACGTTTTTTATCTTATGAGCTATAACTCTATAGCACTTCTTTCCACGTCTGAAATTGAAGCTCTCACAATTGCAGATGACCTATGTAGAGAACGTGGCAGACATCATCCTCAAAACTGCCGACAAGCTGCTCGCCAACAATACTGCGATCACTCCAAAATACTACTGTAAGTAACGAACTAATGTTTACGAAATTCACTATCTATGAAAACTGGAAAGGATGAATACAAATAGAAGTTTTGAATTACGCAATCTTCATTAAAGCATTTTCTCAAAATCTTATTCTTAAACTACTTTTCAGCTTCGACTCCTCGATGTAAAAAACCCGTATTCCTCAATCTGTCTGCCTACAGTCCTGTGAAGAAGCTTGACTTCGAAAATGTAACTGCAGATGAATCGAAGAAGGCAGAAGGAGAAGGGGAACAGGCGATGGACAGCAAACTGGACGGGTCGGTTGAAGTCGCTCGCGACAGTTATGCGGTAAGCCAAGGGTTTCTGAAAAAAGGTTGATTCAGACTTTTCTTTCGTTGACTATACGAGAATTTGGATAAAGTAGTAATTTCGTTAGTTCCATGAGAAACCTATTCACGTTCACAATTTAGTATTGATTCATTTCATTCACAAGAAACCTTCATAGTCTACATTTTGAGAGACTTACCGACTGAAATGATTTGCTTCCTTCCAAATTTGATCGGATTTGTTTCAGGCAAAATTCCGAGAAGGCTACCAGGAATTCAGTCTGTTTGGCTCGTTCGATGACCGCGACATGTTGGATTACTACGAGTCTCAGCTGCAGGGAGTCCTTCCTGGTCTGATGAATTTCAGCTACTTTTGTAAAATCTGCACATCGGTGAAACTTCATGCATCTATTCGAGGAGAATAGGATATGTAGGAGGTGTTCAATCTCAAAACGTCGGGTTTATCTTACAGCTCTTTGTTCGGACAAATAACCCCTTATCAATACCTATCCTTATATGCAAGTTTGAACTTACGAGATATGCGATTTTTACAAGAAGCCGCTCAGCAGGTTTCAAGCAATCATTCCATTTCAGCCATACTCTATGACTCGGACGACGACATTCCGGGCGACACATTCTCGAGTGGGGAATTCTACGAACCGCTGTCTATTGTCATCGAAGAAACTGAAGAAGAAGAGGAAGAATGTCAGATTTTTTATTAAAATTATGTTCTCGATTTTTTTACTTAAAAATATTGAAATTGGGTATTATTGTAGTTGCGCGACGAAAGAATTGTTCGCATGCAATACGTATGAGTTGACGGCAATTTGCACGACACCAATGCTTTGAGCGAGAGACAAGAAAAAGATTGTGGGGAAGAAAGAGGGGATCATTCGAACAATTCATTCGCCACACTCCTGCAATACTTGAACACAACATTCTGCTATTTCCACGTCTAAAAGCATCTTCAAATGTGAACTTTGCTGTTTTCCAATCTGCATAGTTTCAGTTGAGCAATGGAGCAGAGAAGAATTCGAGGAAAGCAACAGCGAATTGAGAACCGAACAGGCCAATCCGACTCATTGCCAGACACTGGGCTGCTCGAAGATCGAAAGGGAAAACGAGAACGAGGAGGAAGAAGTTGCTGATGGAACAGGTTGGAAGCAATGCAGATGGTGAATGAAGATGTGCATATTGTAGAAGAGGAATTCGACAACGACGAGAATGACGAGCAGAAAGCGGTCATTCGAAAAGAGATCGTGCTCGTGGCTGATGACACTCCAAAGGGGAACTTGTTTGAGGTGTTCGGTAAAGTCCTGCAGGTATGCAAATTTGAAATGAGGAAATCAGGATTCAAACACACCGAAAATTTTCGGCCAGAGCACGGCTTGACCCTCAACTTGTTCCAAAATTCAAGATGCTCGTCAAACTTGTAAAATTACAGCCTGTTCCGATCCTTAAAGTACAGTCTAGACGATCTTTAGAACCCTGAAGAAGATTGAGCATAATTCTAATTCCGAATTCGGCATTTTTAGTCGATTCAATTGCGATTTCTAATTTTTAAAGTGGGGAAGTCGGAAAATTCATGAAAATCTTACAAGATAACACGAAGATCACAACGGATTTACACTTTCCAGGGCAAGAATGGCACTCGCTCGACTTCTCTGCACATCCCGTTCCTTCCCCTCTACTTGCTCTACTTCTTCCTCACTTTCATTCTTCAGCTCATCAACACTGTCTACCCTCTTCGCGATCTGCACCGTTCCTTCTCCATCGTAAATCATTTCATAACTGCATCATTTCATTTCTCTTAATTTCAGCTTCCCCACCCAAATATGCTCTACCTGAATTTCCGTCACTGGACATTCTTCAACACAGTCAAGTGCAACTTGCTCTTTGGCTACACGTACAAGAAGAGCTTCGAGGTAATTTGATGGTTTGTATGAAGCAAATTTCCGCCCTAAAGAATCAGAATCCATTCCAAATCATTTGAGTGTTGAAGTGCTGAAGGTTCCTATTGCAGTATGCAATGAGTGCATCAGAAAATACAGATTTCATTCTTAATTTAAACATTGAAATTGAAATCGACTGTTAAATGTAAAACTTCATTTTTGCAAGAATTCTCCTAATTTTATTGTTTCAGGAAGCAGTGGCTACTTCTCTCCCTCACTACAATGGAATGGAGCCTGCCCACGTACAGCGATTCTCCTGGATGCCGCAGGAATTCAACAAGCACAGCCACACCAAATCCGCCTCTTGAATTCACAATTTGTCATTTTCGCCTTTATCATTTTGCATGCCCCAATTTGTAGGTTAGGTACTTTATTCTACTGATTTTCCGTTTTATCGAGCTTCCTTGAATCACGATATTCATTTGCCTGGTTTTAGATTTCAGCTGCAGAGTTTTATCTTTTAAATGAAGACGATTTTCTTGCTAATAAAGAAATTTGAAATGGTGCTCATTTCCGTGAACTCTATGGTTTCATCTAGCTGACCGCATATCTATCAAACTTGGATTTGAAACTCAAGCATCTCGTGAATTCATTTCCTCCTATGCAAATCGGTCGTCATTTCAAGATAGTATTTTTTGTGAAGTGTGTTTGTCTGCTTGTGCACGCCTATAAAGATGTGATCATCCAATTGAGATTAGGCTTGCACCAAATACGCGCTATTGTCGTCACTTTTTCGCATGCTATTTCCTCGTGCATCGAAGTATTGAAGTATCGAATTAATGGAGTTGCCGTGGCAAAATATTCGCAAGAAATGTGCTCGTGTCACTTCACATGCAAGTGTAGATACTACTTTTGCTTACAGTAAAGTATAGTGCTCGAGGTTGAGAAATCAAAAGAAACAATTATTTATTAAAAGAAAGCACATAACAATTATTATTTAGATAAATTAGTAGGTCAGTGTAAAGTAATAGATATGTATCCAGAAAAATATGGATATAGAAATTTCTTGTGTAGATTTCGAATTCAGTTGACTGGGAAGCAGCAGATGCCATAGGGTCTGATGCTGTCCCCATTGGGCACGATCCAGTACTCGCCCATCTGACTGTCTTTCTTCTTCACGACTTCGATTTTCGAAGGGTCAACTCGAACTTGTAAAATCAATCGGTACGGTTTGCCCTAGGAATTAATAAGTCATTCATTTTGATAGCGTTCATTAAAAATCTTAGATACCTCGTAATTATAGTCACTCCCGTAGGCAAATGCAGTTCTCGGATCTGGTGCGCAGAAGATCCCTTCGCCGTACGCGAATCTCCTGCACTTGTTGATGTCGAATCCCTGTTTGACGATGTCGAGAGCGTTCGACTCTTGTGTGCCATGGTACGCGACCGGCCACTCGCCCGTCGACGCGTCTCCACTCGAACCCATCCATTTATCGTCCTTATATTTACCGAGTACCTAGATTTATGTCTAAAATCATCCAACAACAGCCTAAGGATGTCTAAATGTATATACGCGCACCTTGATCGCAAAACGACGCGAACCGATTGGACGGAAATACTCTCGACCGCCTCGGGTGAACGTCTTTCCGGTGTCCTAGAAATAGTATTTCATTCTAGCGTTAATCGCCTTTGTCATTACTGGAGTTAATTATATATTTCTGCACGTAAATGGTTTTATTCATATGACTTGTAATCTTGCTTTCTACGTATCTATGCATAGACAACAAACCTTGACGTTTATAAAGTCGCAACTGTATCCCGGATCAAATAGCGAATTTTCAATATGGTAGCCCGAAAGGCCGCCGCCACGAGAGTGCGCCCCTTTTCCCCCCACTTTCCCTATATTTGCTAGACTAGAAAGCATAGCGGCGTGGAATGACGATAGAGAAGTCGACTCCTTGTTCGTATCTTTCTGAGTTGAAGGCTCCTTGAACTCGATCTCTTCATTCTTCATCCATTTGTCGAAAGCATCCGGGTTATTTAGCGATGACTTTATGCTCATTATGACTCGAGTAAATTCTTCTAAACTCATGAAATAGTGTTGTTTCAGGTGTATTTGTATTTGCATTACCCAAATCAGTAGACTTCTCGAATGTTGCGGCAATTATCATCTTGATCTCCTTATTTTGGGAATCGTAGAAATCTGGCATCTAAAATTCCGTTGGGCATTTCTTATTGATAAAAATGCTTCTTGGTTTACCCTCGATCGGTCCATTTGAAAACGCCATTTTCTATATTCCACTCGTGCTTCTTTAGGCATGTCTTTCGAAATCGAATCGATGCTGTCGATTTTATCAGAAATAGACAAATCATCCGTCTTCCATAGATTCTTGATGAGATTCTTTTGTGAAACGTCCAACATTTCAACAAATGATGGTAGTTGCTAAAATTTATGATAAAATATTATCATCTATAAAAAATAACTCATCACAGAAAATTAAATTTGAACTTCAACTTACGGGTTTGGAAAGAGGATTTGTAGAATCTAGTATAGACCTATCACTCATTTCGGTTGAATTTGGTTGGTTTCGAATTCAATCAATGCTTACCAACGCCTTCCCCGTGTTATAAAGCGAGCTAATATTAGTCAGTAAAACAAATGTCGGGAAGATTATACAAATGTAGTACGGTGGCCTAACGATATCTCGGTTGGGTTCGCTGCGAATGATTATTTCGTTCGTTCTTCTTCACAGCAACTATGCTCATCAAGGGTGTACAAAAATCAAATTTTTGATTTGCGTTCGCGTTTAACGCAATTCTTAGATTTGCGTGTGCGTTCAGAAAATTATCCCAAAAAGTGCGTTTTGCGTTGGAGTTATTTAGTATAGTCCATTGTAAAAAACTTGACAGTCGCAGTGCCCTTCGCACAAGGGGGCGGTGCGAACAGCACGCTTCCCGCTCGCGTCGCGGCATGCATTGCGAACTCATTATTCAAACTGGATTTCCACTTTCATTTATTTTTTCAACGTTTTCATTCGTGATTTTTATAATTATTCGGTAATCATCGATAATTAGCAGATAATTAGGATATAATTACAGAATTTTGCTGAGAAATTATACTCAAGAAATCATTTTATCGAGAAAAACGATAAAAAGTCACGGAAAAACACGAAATAAATGGAAAACTAAAACATGTATCTGTAATTATGTTCTAATTATCTGCTAATTATCGATAATTATCGCAATTCTGAAGAAGAAGAAATTCAAAAATCTATTTAAAGAATAATTTTCAAAAAAATCACTGCAAAATACGAGAAAAATAAACGAAAAGTGGCTGTTCATTGAATCACCTAAAGGTAATTAGCTCTAATTATCGATGATTACCGAATAATTATAAAAATCACGAATGAAAACGTTGAAAAAATAAATGAAAGTGGAAATCCAGTTTGAATAATGAGTTCGCAATGCATGCCGCGACGCGAGCGGGAAGCGTGCTGTTCGCACCGCCCCCTTGTGCGAAGGGCACTGCGACTGTCAAGTTTTTTACAATGGACTATAACGCGTTATCTTTGCACCTCTGATGCTCGTTAACTTTCTTTTATCCCGAACTGTGCCATTATCCATTTATCTCAATCGGACCTGTCCTCTGTTTATCCGTTCGCCTCTCTACATCTTTTTCTATCCCCCATTTCCATGCTCTCTCCCCATTCGTCCAATCGATAACTCTGCACAGGACTTGCATTGCAGTGTCTGTGTGTTCTCTGCAGAAAAAAGGGTCAACCTCTCTCATTCCACGTCCCTCCTTTTCGAAAAGAGCAGTCTTTTCCTCCATTTTTTATGGTTGTCTTTGGCTTGTGGTAAAAGACGCCCGGATGCCCAGGACGCCCACCGCAAAAGACGCTCATTTTTCAAAGTTGAGCGCTCTCTAAAAAGTGAGCGTCTTTTGCGGTGGGCGTCCGGGCGTCTTTTACCACAAGCCATTCTTTACTTTCATCCTAAATTTCATAATTTGATTGTTTTCAGCGGAACAGCCAGACAGCACAGTCGAATCAAAAAATGTCGCACAGAGACAGAGGTGGTGGGAGCAGTCGCAGGGACGACAGGGACAGAAGACACGACGACAGACACAGGGATTCTGACAGGTATGTCACTAATCAGACACAGGAATCCGATCAATTCATTCATTCATTGCTCAGTATTTGGCGACTTGTTTAGAGATCATCACTCAATGAAAACTTGATCATTGACTTCTAATCACAATTGACTTGATCAACTACGTTTTTAGGTTACTTTTCGGATTTTTTTTCATGCAAACTTGCATTTTTTCGAACCACGATTAATCACGATTCGAAAGTTATAAGTCTGCTTTTTTGATTAAGGACTAATTCCCTACTATCTTAAGGTGTGAGTAAGGAAGGCTTCATTTAGACTTAGCTTTAGAAAGCGAAAGAAAATTAATAGGTTCTTGTGCATTGAAGCAGTTTTTGGAGTGCTATCGAACTCTGATTATTTTGAACGATCACTTCGATAATGGCGAAGTGCAAGATAGATAGTATTGGACGAGAGAAGAGGAATAATAAGAAATATGCATTTCGCTATTTCTCCAAATACAGGCTGCTTTTTTAATGAATGCAAAAAAGCGATAATCACATGTCTAACGCCTTTACAAGGCCTGTGCATCCGACACGATCTTTCTTCTTGTCTTTTTGCAGTAAAAAGGTGATAAAACAGCTACAGCACATAATAACTCAACTGATTTTTTCTGTAATGGCGCTGGATCTGTGATGAAAGTGCAAAACCAATTCATCGCCGATTTCTTTTAAATCAAAATGGTTGATCATTGGAAGAATCATCAATGATTCAACTGAACTACTAATTGAATATGGGATAGGTTGAGAATACTGTCAATTCTGTTCAAGTTGAAAATATTCTGAAATTGCATTATAGTTGATATCATGTAAAATCGCCAAAGTAACTTGAAACTCGAGGTAAAGAATTGCCGCCAACACAATGTTCGTGAAAAGAGTTATCGTGACTGTGCAGTGTATTTTCTAAAGGAGAGAAATGGACTCGATGAATTCATTTAATTGGACTTTCTGACTTGAATTCCACAGAAGTTTTCTTACTCTGACTATGACAGAATGCCCTCAAATCTTTGTTATTCTTCCACTAGCATCTCTTATTTGGTTGAACGAAATTGAAAATAAAAAAAAACGAAAGAAAATCGAAAATAGATATTCTGTTACATGAAGCGGAATCTCATCCAACTCTATTTCCTTACTTTCATCATCATAATTCACTAACAAACATGCTCCTACTTTTTTTTTTAAAGAGAATAAAAAATATCAAATTCTTCAAAAGAAAGTTTATCAACAAAGGAATGTCTCAATCTGTATGACTTACTCTACCATGGAAGACTTCGACTCTTCGTCGTTGATGATACACTTGATTATTGTCCCGAGTTTATTATTCGCCCTATAATTTATACGACAGCGCATATCAATACTTACAAAATATCAAGATGTGCCCAATACATAGATTTTTACTTCCAATAATATTTTCGATTTGTGCAGAATTGCTTTAGTCCTATCTAATGCGAGATGTTTCAACCTATCCCAATATATTTCACAAAAACCCAACGCGATGATTTCAACCTAAAAGTATTCGTTTTCAAAACTTGAATAACGACGAGTTTCGCCGATTTTTCTTTTCAATGTGTTGTGTTTGCAAATGTTCAATTTCAGCAGATCTCGTGGAGGCGGCCGTGACTCAGGGCAGAACAGTCATTCGCGACACTCGAATGTCGGGGACGGCAGACAGGGCGGGGGGAGTAGTGTGGGCGGCGGAATGCAGCAGAAGATGGAGGGCAGAGTGAGCGGCCTGCCCGGAGCCATGTCTCTCATGTCGCACTCTCAGCACTCCAACCCCAATGCGCCGTCCAATCTGTCGATGAACACTCAACGCACCGTGGCCAGCTTCACAGGCAGTGCCTTCACCGAGAGCGAGCTGATGACAGACCTGCCCAAGAAGAAGTTCACGGGTCGCTGCAGACTGTTCGTGGGCAACCTGCCGAACGAGGTCAAGGAGGCCGAGCTGAAGGAACTCTTTACTCCGCACGGGGACATAGCTGAGTGCTACTTGTCCGGCAAGGGATTCGCCTTCCTCAGACTGGTACTTCGTTCACTCTTTCAAACAAAATTAATTTTTCTGAGGCAATCTTGTGAAAATGTTTTTTTTTGATCCACAAAGCGAGCTTTTTTATTTCGGAGATTGGAGTCATATCTAACAAATCTTCTCATGACTAGTTAGGAATAATGTCGAAACTATGCATTTCAAAATATTATATTTCTTTTATGCTTAAGTAGGAGAGACTTGTTCGAAGTTTCCTTTCCTTCTCAACATCGTTTATTTTCGTTCCTCGAGATTTCGAAGTTCACTCGTTAACAATCATGATCTTCAAAAAAAAATCTTTCAACTCTTTTACAAATAAGCTAATTGGTGTTCTATAATATTCAACTTCTTATCTGTTCCTTTTTCATGACACCCGTGCGCACGCTGAATCTGCGAAGGAGGCGATCGACGGTCGAGTCATCCACGGCAGACAAGTGCGGGTGCGCTTCGCAGTGCACGGAGCTGCCCTGCGAGTAAAGGAACTGTCCCCCACAGTGTCGAACGAGATGCTCTACCACGCATTCTCGCACTTCGGGGAGGTCGAGAGGGCCGTGCACATCGTGGACGAGAAAGGCAGGCCCACCGGGGAAGGCATCGTCGAGTTCGAGCGAAAGAACAACTGTGCAGAGGCCATCGCTGCCATTCGTGAGAAGGTCTTCCTCCTCACTTCGTAAGCGTTTTCACTTCATTTTCAAACGAAACTTTGTTGTTCTGATTGAATTCACTTTTTTTTAAAAGAAATCGAGCAATCGAAACAATTTTAGAAATCTTCAAGCCTTCATCTTTACTTTCAAGATAAACACGCAAATCGTTTTAATTAAAAGAAAGCTTCAAAAGATTTCGTTGGCTAAAATTAACCGCTTTAAAAATCGACTTTTTATTCTCCTAAGTTAACTGATATTTTGTTGTTTGTCAGGAATCCGAAACCGTTGATTGCCGAGCCACTGGAGCCGAAAGACGAAGACGATGGTCTGGCAGAGCGCATGATTCCGCGAACCGCTCATCTCATCAAGTAAGGCAGTGGGGAAGGGGTAAAAATAAAAACGAGGGTGGGGGGTTAGTACTTGGCATCTATTGAGTTGGTAAAGAGTTGAAATTGAAATTAATACTGAACACCCACGAAACTGTCCAAATACCCAAATACTCGGATTGGGGTGTGTAAAAAGGCTTCTGTCGTAAATTGATACAAACTGATTTGAATTGAACTGTATGAATTTTCACTGGACTTTTTGATATATGAAAACTGTGTTTCATAACCGATATCTTGACTTGATGAAACTGGACTTTTACAATAATTGGGACTGAAAAATCTTCACCTTATCAAACCCAAGCGATATTCCGATTTGAATTTGTGAAACTTTGCTGGACTTTATCAGACCTACATTTTTAGTACTGATATTTAGAAATAACTCACTGGTCATACTTGTGCGTTTTCAAGTGTGCACATTTATCCCTACCTGAATCTGAATGACTGATTTCCCACACTAGCGAACTATGCCAATTACCTAAAATGGACTATTGGACTTTTCAAGGCATAATTGAATAATTTCCACTATACACCAAGAATCGTGGACTCATAACTGACTATTGTGCACACTTTAAGTAGGGAACCCAAATGACCTGAGTTGTAATTGGACTGAATGAAAATTTGGACCAGAAAAATATGGGGGTGCAAACTGACTTGATGCCTAAAGAATTGCTATTGGACTATGGAAGCCATTTGTTATGTGATTACTTAGAGGGGGAATTCTAACCTACCAACAATCTAACTGTGTTTTGCGTACAGGGAGCGCGAAATGGGGCCTCGTTTCCCCTCGCCGAACTCGTTCGAATTTGTCTATGGGCAGAAGTGGAAGGATCTGTACGAAATGGAGAAACAGAGACGGGCTGCGCTGGAGGATGAACTCAAGGAGGCCAGGAAAAGACTCGAACAGGACATGGAGCTCGCTTATCAGGACTATCAGGCACAGATGCTCAGAGAAGGTAACCACTTTCCGCGCGAAACAAATCGAGTTTTTTTTATTCATCCAAGTTCATTCACAAATATCGAGTTATTCTGCTTGATGCATTTTGTTGGCAGTGAGGATGATTATTTGATGTAGTAAGGTCCTATGAATTAAAGTATTTTGCGCATCATTACGAAAGAAAGACTGAAAATTAGGGCTAGTTGTAAAGTTGACTCAAATTCGATATGAATAGTCTGCAAATAGAAACTGAGTGTAAATTTCTTTAGTAAATGAGGGACAGACTTTCCTCGGGGATAAAATATAATTTTCTAAAGAAAGTTTTGGCATTGCATTCACTTTTCCTAGTTTGGTGCGAATAGAATTTGTGCTCAATCAAAGAATTAGTTGGTCTTCATCATAATAAAATAAAAAGAATATTAATGAAGATGAAAACATGCCAACTTTGTTTCTACCATGAGCTTATTCAATACTTATCACAAAACTACTTCGTCTCAAGATATCATTTCCAGCATTTACTCGTCGTTAAAATATTCAGGGAAGTCTAATAGTGTTTTTATCGATTCTATTTTCTTCACCTCTTCTCACATATCCTGGCTTCAGTTTTTGATTTTGTTTCTTCCAACTTCTATAACATCTTAATTTCTAAAAGCCAACGATAAATTCGAAGTAAATTTTCAAAAATCACCAGCGAAGAATGACTTCAAAAGGACTTCGGTAGTCATAATTTTCCACTTTTTAATTCCAACTTTTAAATCGCTGATTCATATACATCGAAATTTATTCCTCTTCAAACATATATCATTTTATCTTTTAACCCTGCAAATTTTCGAGCGATTCGATATTATTTCAGTGTAAACTGGATTTTTCAAAATCCAAATAATTATATGAGAATAGCATTAATTATCATGAGAAATCTCTAGTATGAAAGACATGAGATGAGTTATAAAATTCTAGATTTTTATATTATGACATTATTGCACCAGAATACGTTGTATTCATTAGGTCGTACACTGCAAATCAGACACATTTTTATTTTTAGAGTTTATTTTGAACAAGATGAATAATGAAAAATGATGATTGATTACCGTTCAGACCTGCAACGCCGTCAACAGGAATTGGAGCGTCTGGAAGCGGCTCGTCGTGAGAGAATGGCTATGCGACCCCCTGCAATCCCTCCTCAGATGGGCGGGCCTCCTGGACCAGGACCATTCGGAGGTTGGAATTTAGACATTTTGAAAATAGTAAATGTATAAATCATATCTAGGGAGCAAGTTAGAAGTCATTATTTCATAAATTGATGACCATTGTTAATGAAGATCAGCATTGTATTAGTACATTCTACAAGCTTTATAAACTTGAATTAAAATCATGATGAAAAACTAGTTATCTTATCAAGCGAGTTTTCAGATATTGGCCCGTTCGGCGGACCTCCGATGGGCGGCGGCGGCCCTCCCAACTTCCAGCAGATGCCACCTGGCCCCGGAAATCCATTCTCTGGCGGCGGACCCCCCATGAACATGAACCAGAGCATGCCTCCCCCACAACACCAGAACGGCCCTGGACCTGGTGAGAAGAATATCATCAGATTTTAATCGACAACGCGATATAAAAAAGTACAGCGTGCGGAAAAAATCTTCCCTGCAACATAATTTAAATCACGATATTCAACATTTATTAATTTAATAACGCAAAATTTAATTATACGATTTTTGAATGCTACTAGATAGAAGATTTTTCGCGCACACACATCATTTGATACACATGCGTGAATTTTCTTTGAGAGCATATCTTTTCTCTCAGCTAGTATACACTGTGCAAGGATTTTAGCCTCATCATGTAATTATAAACTTCATGACAGCATTTTTTCTTCTTTTGACATTAAAAATATTTCTTTCTTAGAAATGAAAATATATTTCATAGGGATTTCGTTGAGAAAAAAATCGAGTTTGAATATGATAAATTACAGGCGGACCTCGTCCTGGGCCCGGCGGCCAGAACATGTTGGAAGGCGTGCAGCGACTCCTCCAGATATTTAAGAGCGACAGCGGCGGCCCTGGACCTGGACCCAATCCCATGCAAATGCCCAATCACCCGAGTGAGTAGAGCTCAGAATTATTTTAGAATAATCCTAAAAATACATTATCCTAATGGAAATTTGAAATTGTTGCAAAAAGTTCCTAAATATCATTTATGAGAAAGATGATATCACAAGACTTTTCTTACACTTTTCATTAGCTGAATATCAAGCTCACCTTTCATGCAAGCGAGAAAACAAGTCGCACTCGAACTCTAAAATTCTTGTTCCAGTCAAAAATGAGAGCGTTACCTCTCTTCTCATTGATGAAGGAAGAAAAAAGAAAAGGAAACATATTTTATTTTTTTGCTGGAGCAGTTATTTTAAAGTTGTAGAGCGACCTGTTGTTTATTATTTATTTAAAATACGAGCTCGATTTTAATCTTATTAAATTTTGCACTGGGTTTAAAATTTTTGACCGGGTGTGGCACTCAAGCTGAAGTCAGTGTCAGCCACTTTAAGCCCTGATTTTGGAATGAGTATGTTTAAGGAGGAATGCCCCCCGGGCCCGGAATGTTTGGGGGTGGACCTGGCCCCAATCCGTACGATCAGCCACCCGAGAAGAGATTCCGCAGATAGTCGAGTCACCCAAATTGCTGCCTTCGAGCTTCGTTTTACTTGAGATGGGAAGTATTCTTTTTGCATAATTTCCCCCCTATTTTCTTCTCTGAAACCCTATTCTTCTCGATTGCTCTTTCCTTTTCTTTTCCGCTTCATTCTTCATCTGATTACTTATTTTATTTGCTGTCCAGATCGGATCGTTTTATTCATCTACTCGTGTATTTTGTCGTATCGAATTGATTTCTACTCGGAGGTTGAACAACTGAGATCTAAATTATCATAATTATTATCTCATTTGGCTTTTATTTTTGTTCTTCACTATTCCAGTCTTTGGTTCCAAGCTATACTCGCTGTGAAATGTAGCGTTTTATCCTTGTATCGTGATTTTCCCTTCTATTTTTTTAATATATCTTTTTTTTTTTATAATAATCAATTGCTATCATACACTATCCCCATTATATCATGTTCATTAACTAAGGCAAGTGACGCCTTCTTTACTCTCAAAATATGTGCCCCGCAAAAATACTCCAGACGGCGTAACATCTCGTCTGGGTTCTTTTTCTAAAGGGAGCAAAATAATATATTTTTACCGCATGAAAAAAGCGAGTCAAATAATGGCAACTAAAAGGCGCCTACACTTTGAAGTACGGTAATAAGCGTTTGACACGCCCACCGAATTTTTCAAAGGATCTTCGTTAATGAACATGATCGAGTGCTATCGTCAATTTTCTTTTCTTTTTCGTTTTAAAATTATTTTCTTCCCTTTCTGTAGAATAAATTAATTGATTTTGATGGAAAAAATGAACTCTGTATATGAGCACGATCAAATTACTTGCATGAAAATGACAACAAATCGCACAGCCTGTCAAGGCGAGCATAGGCATAGGGAAAATGTGCCAGGTTGTGATTTCTTTGAGCTTCCTCCTCTCTGCGCACTTTCCCTTCTTTGCCTGCAGAGAAGGAGATAGGGAAGAAAGAGTGCAAGAATGAAAAGAAAAAACTTTTAATTGATAAAATTATCAACATGATTTACACGAAAAGATTACTAAAATTTGAATACATAAATCAGGTTTTAAGAATCCAATAAATACCCAAACTTGTAACAATCGATGAAAATTCAAGTTAGATTTATTCTTCGATAAGGAATGATTTCAGTTATAAACGTCCATTGTATATTTTGTAAGAAAATGCTAGATAACCAACAATTCTCTGCATTACAAGAACCGCATTCGTTATCAAACCTTGCATTGGTATTTTCAAAAATCATGCATCATATCCCAATGAAAATCAGCTGCGCCGCAAACAACCCTGATGACGAGTATTCACGATTTCACCACATAACCTAATTAATTTTCTGAACTGACAAACAAATTTTAACGCAGGTGCAATTTTGAATTATCCAAAAAGTCTATCTTCTAAGTGAGTATTATAAATACAAAGCTGGTTGCCTAAGCAACATCTTACACTGTTACTTGATTCGTTTCAAGTTTTGCAATTTTTGTTTCGAAAGCGCTACTCTTTCTAAATCGTACTGTATTGAAATCATTTTCTCAAATTGTTATTCTACGGATTTATTATTATCATTAGAAAAACAGTTCGCAGAATCGAATGTCTTTGTGCGATAAACCTACGCCTAATGCAACGGATTATGAATTTTGTGAAGGTGAATTAATTTTTCCGTTTATTTATTCTTACATACTATTCTGCATTGTTTTTTTTTTTTTTTTTTATAAACCTTGGTAACGATTTACTATTTTAGAATTGTTAACATCAGATACATTACTTTACCAACTCATCATGACGTGGAAAAATGCCATACTTCATCGAGATACATTTAATACAGGTTAGTTAAATAGTTTTATATCGATGTTATCTTCGAAAAATAAATTCATCTATAGGCTCTCAAGCCCTGGCCATTTTGTATAGCATCGCATTAATTCCGTTTCTTATCGACATATTTATGATGTATCGGCTATTTCGAAAACGTGAATATTTTTCAAAACTCGAAAAATTAATGCTTATCTTATTCACTCTACATATA
The DNA here is from genome assembly GCA_964036155.1 of Diploscapter coronatus. Classification (NCBI taxonomy): domain Eukaryota; kingdom Metazoa; phylum Nematoda; class Chromadorea; order Rhabditida; family Rhabditidae; genus Diploscapter; species Diploscapter coronatus. The sequence continues at coordinate 19,433,546 of OZ038423.1, read as the reverse complement.
CTCCATTTTATCTATTCATTGATAATTGTAAGCTTTATGCTATTATTTTATGATGCAATTTCCAATATTGTGCACTGAAGCAGGATAATATTTTAGTTTTCGTCGACCATCTATCGCGATATTTTTCATTTTTGCTGTCAAGATGATAACTCACAGAGGGTAATATAATTCAAATTTTAGCCATGTGTATCAATTAATATTATCTAGTTTAAGCGAATCGTTTACAATATCATATACGTTGCTACAGAAAAGTGTCAAAATTTTGTGAAATAGTACGGATCGTATTACTGTAGTTTTCCATGCATTATTTCGACATAATGTCTCTATTTTTCTGTTGCAACTTTTCCAAATAACCATAAAATACCACTTTATTTGACATATAAAAGTGATTTTAATTTAATATAATTAAAATTTGCATTAACAGCTGGCAAATGAATTTGTAGGAATTAGTAGTTGATTTATTTGCTATTCTTCGAGAGAACTGGTTGATGATGCCTATAAGATTCGTTTCGACTGCAGTTATGATACATAGAGCTAGGACATTTTCCCCGTTAGAAACTCTTCCACATGCACATCAGTTTTGATACAAAATGATTCAATTTAGTCACCGTAGCGAAAAAATAACTAAGCTATTTGTCATTATATCTTGGATATTGGTCGGCTTTCATAGTATTTTTGGCTGTATCGCCCAACTAATTTATGCTGCAATTGCCTGGTTGAGCAATTATCAAATTGCTGATATTGCTCATGTACGATATGCAATGGCTCTTTACCAATGGGATGTAAGTTAAACGAATATTACCAAAATAGAAATTATGAATGTCAATTATGTAGAGAATTTTAGCATTTTTACTCTATACTAGCTCCGGTCATAGCAAGTTATGCTCAGACGATAGTTAGCCTGGCTGCGTTTAGGCATCTAAAGCGGTGCTTTTATTTTTATGACAATCTGAGCCAACGTACAAGAAATTCTGAGAGACGCTTAAATCGATACATAATGGCGTATGTAAGTTAGCCCGGTCAATGTTGCACCATATTATGCTAAAAATGAATATGTATAACGTTTAGATGTTATGCGAAGTGGTAGTAACTAATTTAGCTATTTTTCAATTATACAGTTTCTGCTTTTTTTGGGACAATCAGAAACAAGAATATACAGGTAGGATGTTCTCTTAATCTTTTAACTTCGATATCTTAACACATCCTGTACAAAATTAATTATGCTTTCATTGTAATGATTTTTCCATAAGTAATGAGCCTGTGAAGAGGACGAATCTGTGTAAATAACTGATTTCTCAAACTTGGCTAATACATCAAATCATACGCTCGTTTATATTTATAATCAATCTCTGGTTTAAATACCGAGGTTCGATATATTTTGAAACGCTCTTACCCAAAAGAAAGATGGTATCGAAAGAACTTTTTTTTTTTTGAAACAATGAAAATTGTTCACGATTCAACGAAAAATAGCAGAAACTAATCAGTTTCATAACTTCAAAGTTGGAAGTTTGAGAGAACTCTCTAGAATATTTTAGATACATGTTCGATCGGTAAAGCACCTTGGTTAAGCAATGTGATATATAACACACAAGTAAGCATTATTAATAACAAATTTTCATATTAACTAACATAAGAAATGAACCCACACCAGAATAAGTTAAATTTTCTACCAAGAAAACATTTTAAAAACTTTCAGGGCATTGCTGGACATACTTCCCTATATGGATCATGCCTCCAAATAATTCCCCCGTTTTTCTTAGTGAGAGGGTTGGTCAAGGTAGTTTATGTACATGTTCATGTAAAAGAAAGAAGGACAATTTTAGAATAGCAACACTGCTATATCACCGACTACTAATTAGTCGAAGTTGTTAAAATTATATCTCATGATTCGAAACAACTGCACTCGAATAGTGTTTTACCATTATAAGCCGAAAGACTGATCTGAAATTACGGTAAAGTGTGAAAAGACGTTCTATATGTATAGACAAAGTTTATACAGCTCAAGACTGCTTAGTTTTTCTTACTTGAATTGGTTTATTCATTTTACTTTGTTAATTCAAATGCATTCCGAAAATTTGCCGAATGTTCAATAAAAACATTGCTTATTCATTCTGTTCGAAGATATCTGACATCAAAGTGTAGCATCTTGTCTTGTAAGATAAAATTCATGGTAATTCTGAAAACTGAATCGAGCTATGCAAAATTAGAAAGTTGTCCTCGCTTCAAAAACTTTCAGAGCTCACAAAACACGTCCAATTCAGGCGAGTAGGATCTCAAAATGACGAGCTTATATTATTCATGTTCGCAAATGTTACTTATTTAGAAATTATGAAAATAGAAACACAAACAATGCACCATCTAAAGACTTTTGACAGGTCGTGTAATCATCGATTTCCTTCTCTTTTCAAGGGTTGACACTGGCACTTTGAAAAGTTTTATTTTCAATTTGATTTTTGTTCATTGTTTTCGTTTCCTTTTTTGTTCTTGCATTTCCCATTTCTATTTATGTATTTTTCAATGGCAACAACAATGTTGCGGAACAGCATTCGAACAGGCCTCGTGTTCAAAACGTTCACGCAAGAAGAAAGCCAATTCTTCTCTGCAATTGTCTTAGGACTGGATCATGCAAATCGACAGGCAAACACATGAATTGCTGATTTTCTGATGTTGTTGTTCGTGTTGCAGGCCGAAGGCTCACTGTTTGGTTATTCCTTGATGGCTGTCACTAACATTGCTTTGGCTGCTTCAATCAATGATGACTCTATCACGATGGATGCTGATCAAAGGAGACACAGAATGTGAGTCGTTTCATATTTTTCCATTTCATTTAATTTTGAAACGCCAATAAAAATAAAGTGATGGTTTTGCTGGGTTTATGTACCTGTCAAAAGCTGATCACTATTTGTATGTCGCCAAATATTAGACTAGAGCTTAGAAAGGAGGAAAGCTGATCACGAATACAGGATAGCGATTTCGACTTTCTGTTAGAAATTCATAAAATATTTTCTGAATATCTAGAGATTCTGTATGGTATAAAATAGTTAAGAAACATGTTCAAACTCACATCAAAACTCATTACACTTCGTTGTTCGATTTGAGTTGATTTTATTTTCAGGGGCAGTCTGTCTTCTGAGCTCGTTCCTGGCAGAGTAATCTTGTGGATCGAGCCTGACGACCTGGACGAGCAGGGAAACATCCAGTTCTTCGAGAAATACGACACGCCATTTCCTGAGTACCCGATGGATGGAGATCAGGTAAAAAGTCTCCTGAGGATTCGAATGTATTTTGATTATCCTGCAGATTCTCATGCCTGGAGCTGTTCACCCAAATGGCGATCGATTCTGGACAGCTACATTCGGATATTTGCAAATTGGTCTGTTTTTAATCATTTTTAAAGTTGATTTGTCAATCTTTTGAGCTTCCGATTATGTGCCTGCTTTTTCTTATGAATTTTTAGAAACCTTCTTTTCATTATACAAAGTCTAAAACTTACAGAAAGTGAATATGGCGTATGCAATAATTCTGAATTTTTCAGATCCTGAACAGTGCAAAGACGCATCTCCAAATACCTGCTACAACGCTGTCATTCATCTCGAATTCTCACAAGTAATATAATGATCGGCTATTACTGAATCTCAGTGAAGACGTTCACCGACTAATAATATTTTCCTCTACCCTTACTTTCTTCTATTTTTTCATCGAGATTTATTTTCGCTGGAATTCGGAATCAACTTCATGCTTGTAATAAAATTTTCTAAATTTTCAAGTTAAGGAGGCTCGATCGCTCAAGGCCACATTCGTCTGTCTGTATTCTCTGTACGAAGAGACTTTCGATCCACACTTTCTGGTAAAGATATCTTTATGATTATTTTTCATCATTTACACTTTTCATTTATTATGAAGGAAAAAAATATTACAAACAATGCTCGAAGCATTAGAGAACTAGATTAGAATGTTATCTTCACGGAATTATGCGACAACCCAATACTACATCGTGTTTCAATTCATGAAAATAATTTCAGCCATGGAACAGGATTCTCAATTTGTACAAGTGGGTGAAAGCAGGAGAAGTGGAAAGAAAAAGCAAGCTGCCAGGTCCGTTGGACTATGATACAGAAGATTCTGATGATGAGGTGAGTTTGAATTACACATTTTCTTGAGAAAGTTGTTCTATTCAGACAGTTTACAAATTCACGGGTATTGCCGTGTCTGACATTTCTCTGTTCGGAATTTCGAAAGTGCCCCTCGAGATGAAGCACATGAAACTCATCCGATTCGTCGTCACAGATCCTCGGCACAGGCTCAAAGTTGGTGAGTTTTTTTTTTTTTTTTAATTTAATTTTATTTCTTATTAAACCCCTAGATCCCATTTCGATCCCTTTAGAAATGATCACTACCTTGAATAGTGAACAGTTTTTAGGGTTCTTTTTACAATATCAGTAAGGATTTTTTGTTATCTTACGAGAAAATCTACGATTACTCGTCTTTAGAAATCTCAAATATAGATATGAAGGTAATTCTAAGCAAATTCGTGTTATTCAAATTTCAAGTTTAATCGATATTCAGGCTACAAGTATCGCTTCAACGCAGTGATGACTGAGGACAAGTACATCTGGAATGTGACTGATTGCGCGCGGATGAGTGGATTCAGGGAGATTCTCACGCCTGGAGGAGTATGTCTAATTTCTGAAACCACTTGAAGAATTTCTTCTTTTCAGCGTATTAAAACACATGTGAGGAAGATTTACTATTCGAACGGCGTATTCCGCAATGGCACAGAAATGGGCGACAGTGGGTATGGAATTATGGACGATCCGCTTAATCTCGTCAGGGAGCACGTCGCGCACGACCATCGACCTGATGCTGAAGCTAAGGTTATCTCTTCTCTTTGAAAATTGAGCAAAGAGTAACATCCTGGTTCAAATATTTTTTTTTTTCGAAAAATTTGAAATGACATAGCTCTGAAATGCACTTTACTTATTCAACGAGTAATGCGAAATTCAATTCTAATTTTGATTTCCACGAAAAATCGACCCTTACTAATATTTTTAATTTCAGGTCGGAATTATGGACACTCCATTCAACAAGAACGATAAAACCATCTTCCGATTCCGAATCGTCGAGTTGTTCAATGACGGACGACTTCAGCTTTTCAGCAAACGGGTTAGCTCCTTCCTCTGCTGAACTTGAATCTATGCGCAATTTGCGATGAGATTGAATGAAGTTAAATTAGGAAAAATTCAATCTTATTCATGAATTTGGGTGTCAGCAAAACTTTCTTCCATGCTTCCAAGATCCTTCTTTTTATGAGAATAAAATTTTTGAATTAAGAAAAAATGGCCTACATTACTAATATGTTAATTTTCAGGCGCCCATCTTACACAAAGCACTGTTCGGAGTGATGGTCGGCAAGCGCGTCATCTTCGCTCCCGAAATCGACGGGTACTTGGTTAAGTAAGTCTTTGGATTTGATCATTTTATCTGAAATGGAATTTAATACTATTTAAAGAAATATCGACAAAAATGATATAAGATTTTTTTTTCAATTCTAACCTCTGCCTTTTAAAATGACTAGTTTTCTTTCAGCATCAGACCTGAATTTCGTCATGAACCAGCGATTGGCTCGTTAGTCGTATGCAAACCCGACTGGGACAATGAACGAAGGGTATTTTAACCATTTAAAGTTAGACATTAACCTAGATTTTCTAACAATCTTAAATAATTCTTTGAAAAAGCCGAGATGATTTTTAATAAACAAATATTAAACATGATTTCTTGCACGCGAACCTTATGAATGAAACTATTTTGGAGTGAAAAATATAATGCGAATTTATACCGACTATTTAAATGAAACGATAAATTATCCGCAATTCATTCATTCGAATGTTTTCAGAAGTACTACACTGTCAATGTGCAGCTGATGCATGCGACTCAACTGCAGACAGTCTACAAGCCTGTCTTCAGAGAATCCGACCAACTTGTCGTATGTTTGTTTCACTCATTCAGCTCCTTTATTCTCTCGATTTCAGTATGCCTTCCGAGTCAGGGGCAGACCCTCTCCCGCCTTCTCCGGATTTTTCACCTGCCATCACTTTGGACTCGTAGAAAATCGATACGATCTGCCTTATGAAATTAAGGAAAATGAGGAGTAGGACTGTTTATAACTAAACCTTGAATTTCCATGATAGTTGAAATTCGTATAGCAAAAGCTTCTTGTGAAAATTGGGCGAATTTGTAGGTTTCTCAAAGATATTTGTAAATATTTAAATGTTTTCTGAATTTGCGAGAGATATAAATTCAGCTCCATCTACATTTGGTGTGCCCGCTCGTATGTGCCTCCCAATTCGAACATTCGACTGGCGCGAACTCGTCTCGAAATTGTCCACATCGGTCCCGATCCGCTCTCTGAGTGGGTAGGCAGAATTTAATTTCTTATCGACTATTTATTTACCCATTTTCAGAATCGTCTGGATCCCCCTTCCGCTTCTGACAGCGCGAATGATCATTCTTCCATTCAGCAACCTGAAGAACCCCGACAGGACTATTTCGATTCCGATTTAGGTTAGTCAGATATTCGATTTTTCATTCTTAGCAATGTCAATAATTTCTGCATCAAGTTTATATTAGCGTTCAAAAATTTCGTATCACCCATCATCTTTGTCTTGTCTGATCAGCAGTTTGCGGCGAGTGATTAGAATGGAAACTTTACTCACATATTGGGGTACCAAATCATTCAAGTTTGCGAAGTTTCAACCGGATCGGTGCACCGAAAGTAGGTAGGTAAAGTGCGGAACATAAATAGATGGGTTTAAAAAAACTTGTGCACCACTGTGTCAGAATTAGTTTAGTATCAACCTTATGAAATAGCAAAATCCTCGGGTACATTTAAAGTTAATTATTAATTTCAGATTCTCCTACCCCAGAAGAATTGCCAATAGAAGATCGCGCTCCATCTGCATCTGCACTGCAATCTGCTCAGTCCTACCTGCGCAAAGTCAGCTTCTTCCCCGATGTTGGCCCTGACTTTCCTGCCGCTCCGAGGAGGCTCTTTCAATTGGTATGCGATTTTTATCAGAGAAAAAACATTTCGCCTATCGATACTTTTATCATCGACGAAATTTAAATTTCTTGTCATCTTTTTTTTCTATATAATCAGAAAGCAATATTTTTCCTTACTTATTATAATAATTTCAGAGAATGTACCCCTCCGTGCATCCTAGCGAACTCGTCAATGTTGAATCCAGTCCGGATCCGAGAACTCTCATGAATGATTCCTGAAGCAGAAAATGAAGAGTGGGTGATCATTTCATCTTTCAGATCAGACTTAGATTTTCTTTGGAATCTGATATTACCTCTACTATATAAGTCTGTGATTGCCCTTTTTTAATTTCAATTTTCATACCAATTATATAAATCAACTATGGCGACTTCAAAAATAAAATCTATTTTTAATTTCAAAAAATTGTCAAAATTAGCATTAAATCGATTTTTTTTACCATTTTTTGAGTTTTTATCAAAAATTCAAAGTTTATTTCGAAAATCAAAAAACTAAAACAATACGATTGTGCTCCTATGTAAGGGCTTCAAAATTATGCATAACATGCCGGGGTAAAAATGCACTCCTGGGACATGTAATCAAACTGAGTACGGAGTGTTAGCAATAACTATGCATAAGAAATCGCTTAACTATTTCTGCTATATATTTTGAAAAATGTACTTTGAAATTCATTAATGGATTGAAATTACTAGAAAATAAATATTGAATTTGGTTACAGAATTTTTGAAGTACAATATTTTAAAGAATATTTATTTCAGTTGCAACTTTTCAGCGTCTTTATTGAATGTCTTCAGAGTTGTCTGTGTCATGTGCATTGAAATTAAATTATTATTTCACATTTTATTGAATCCAATTTCTATATGAAATATGAGATTATTATAATCAAGTTTTATTTTATGTTAATTTTCCGACTCCACGCCATTTATTCGTTTGTGGATCGTATTTCTCGATTGAATTACAAAAATTTTGATAAAATTTGAAATCCAAGTTAACAAATATTTCGTATAAAGATATGCAAAATCTCAGCTCACCCTCCGATTGCATACAATTTTCCATTTGCGACAACAAGCGAATGACTCAACCTTGCATAATTCAGATCAGCGATTCGAGAAATTCGACTGCCAACTGGAGCTGAGGGGTCGAAACACAGACAGGATTTGAATACACCATCATCACTAAATATATAATGATACATTATTTATTATACAAAATTAATGACTTCCATCCTCCAGTTATGTAAATTCTTCCATTCAGCGATGCAACTCCGAAATAACTTAATGCTTTTGGAATCACTCCAATTTCAATCCATTCCTGTTCATCGTCTGATAATCGATATATTTTTTATTCCATCCATAAATAACTAAATATTCATAATTACAATAATGAATATGCTATAATGTGACCGTATAAAATTTCATCGCATCTTATTGCTTGAGCAGATTTAATTGGAAGAGGAAGAGCAGGTCCTGCTTGCCATTTTCCATCTATTAAAATCTGAATAAATTATTTCATGGACTTTCATTCGATCTTCTTACATCAACTCGATCCGTATGTCCACCCAAATAATACAATTTTTCTTTAAAATAAGCCACAGATGCCCATTCACGCCATTCAGGAGGATCTGGTCCTGTAAAATTATTTGAATCAATAATTCATGGATTTGCTGATAAGACCTCTTGAAATTTGTCGAGTACTCAAGTCATATATTTCAAATGTATGTCCGTCAATTCCAAAAATCTGAAGCTTAAGAAATTACTCAAAATAACAAATATAAGAATTTACTTTATCCTGCTGTGTAGTTGCTACTTGATATGGTCGATAATAATTGTGGAATTTTGCAATATCTTCGACTGAGCAGGTAAATGAATTGAACAAGCCTATTCTTCCTTCATTTTTATAATTATAACTATTTTGATACCGAACTAAATTATTAAGAATCGTTTCAAAGTCTTTTACCTAGTTTTCGATATAATTTCTTACGATAGCGTAAAGTTCTCTCGAACATTATCCTCAGCACTATCGGCAGATGTTTCTTGATTATTTGCATCATTCTTTTGTTGGTCCAGGCCAATTGTCGCAGATCTTTGAGTTCGGGATATTCGCAGATCAACAATATAATTTCGACTGGCAAATTGGCTAGCATCTTTGTTAAGAGACCTGAACAATCACCATAGTGTTATTTCGAAATGGAAATAGTAAGAGGGTATTTATTGAATGAGAAGTCTGCAACTAATGAGTTTGAAATTAGTCATTGAAGAAAAGAGAATGAAACCACTAAATTGATGCTTCGCAATTTTTATCAGGCTAAAAATCGATTCCTAAACATGGCTTATCATTTAAGAGTCCTAACACTTGAAGATGCATGCTGAAATATGTAACAAATCTGGCTGGAGTTAGATGTAGGGGCTGTCAGACGATGATTCGCAGTAGTGTGTTGGTACTTGCCTCTCAAACTTGGGTAACTAGACCTTTTATTAATGAAAAGAAATACAAGTAATACAAAAGTTTAAAGTTAAAATGTTAGTAGAGGTAATTCCAACTTGGTTGTAAAATATCTGAATAAGGTGATCATGCCAATAACTATTTTTGATTCGAAGTTTTGTCGTCATGCAATATGCATTTGCAAATTACCCAATTCGTCAGTATTTATACTCGTTACTCAAATTTTGTGAAATGCTGACTGATTAATTGGTTAATAAATTGAAATTATTCAATAAACTAGATAATTTTAATTCCAAGTAATAAAAACATTTCTGATTATATCAAAACAACATTTATTCTTTGCAATAAATAAATCCTCATTGTTGATAAGATAAAATAATCATCTTAACAGGTCAATCAGCATTTGCGATAAGGGAACTCAATCACAATTCGTATTATTCATAACTGTGAAGGATGAAAATACCTTTCTCAGAATAATGAACGCATACATATTTATCGTCTTGAAGAAAGGTATTTGTATCCCAATTCTGAATGAATGACATTTTTGATAAATCGAATAAATTGATAAAAAAGATCGAGCAATTAGAAATGACTGGATATTTCTTTGTAAAATGAATGAATAAAATAGAATATTATTATTATCCATTCCATGTATCTCAAATCGAAATATTCTCCTCTCAAATCACATGTTTAGTCCAACGATAAGCGATAAAATTGACGAATGAATGAGTGAAAGCTTTCAGTGAAGAATTGATGAAGAGAATTTCTAGCCTCGAATTTAGAAATCATTGTCACAAAACCAAAACTTTGATATGTTTGACTGATTCCACAAACATTACTTTGCAAAGGAAAGAAATTACCCAAACGAGCCAATGAAAATTGAGAAATACAGTCACTCGCAATCATTATCAGAATTTTATAAATATTTTCTTGCAGAATAAACTTTCTGATAAAATAAATACTGGGAAAACTTGTTTAGAAAGCCTGCAAAATTTCAATGAAAGTGAATGACCGTATTTCTTACCAATCTCATATTTCATATTGCTAACTTGGTTGAGTGAATTAGAATCCTCCGAGCAAATCATCCAGATTCATCTGCTGACTGGGTGCAGTGGTTGCAGGAATGGCCTGTGGTTGAGGCTGAGCAGCGGCCATTCCACTTCCTCCGCCAGTCTCAGTCTTCGGCTTGCCTCCCGACATGTAATTCATATTCATCACCTGAAATGTTTGAAGTCATAAAAATGACAAATTTATACAAAACAAATCAAAAGTTTAGATGATTTTTTCTCAAGTAAAAATTTATAAGTAGATAATATTTTTGTTGATAAACGCAAACTCTCCGGCGATGAATAACGTTAGGCAAAAAATATCCGTAAAGTTTTTTTTTTTCAAAATCTCAAAATAAATTTACCTTTCCAATGGACAGATCTGCGAAGGCGTTCGATTTGTTGGGGATTTTGTACGCGGCTGGTGGAGAGGTTGGAATAGTGGGTGTGCTGCTCAGGGGGACTTGGCCTGAAATACTCCTGATGAATATATATTTTTTCAAATTAACTATTACCAGCAAAGTTAGTGGGAACCATACTGGGCTGTCCGAATGGGTTGGGGAACTGTGCGGGATTGGTGCTGCTGCTCGTCTGCATGCCAGTGCCCATCGCACTCAAATCGAGTCCTCCCATCGAACCCAATCCGATCATTCCCCCCGACTGGGACTGGCTCATGGCCGAAGTGGCTGCAGGAGCCGTCAGGCCGAACCCGTCGAAGGACATCGAGGCCGGCAGGGATGGCATCGAATTCGTCATCGCGTTTCCTGCTGGAAAACGAGAAAGACTATTTGCCACCGAAGCGAGATGAGAATAGCACTGTCTCATGCTTGTTCACAGTCGAAAACAAAGCGATTTACTCTTTAGCATTTTCGCCTAGTGATTCTCTCCCCTCTTCTCGTCTTCGTCTCTTTTCACTTCGAACCTTCCCTCTCTATTTATCGGAATTACTGTGTAAAACATGAATAGTGAATAAAGTATACCATTTGCAGCTCCAAAATTGGCAAAGTTCATTTGACCCGAGGTCTGTTGGACTGGCTGAGGCTGTGAAGGAGCGGCAGCCTGAAATGATGAAATTTTACGGCTGTGGGTATTTTTTCTGAGAATGAGAGGAAAAAATAACGTTAAGAGAGAAAGAAAGAGTGAAAAATAGTGTTTAGGACAAGAGTACTTACTTCAAAACTTTGGAATAAATGTACTCTCAACAAACTTTTACAAGTTTAAAAATAATTAAGTTTCTAGTTAATTTAAATTTGAAATAGGGCTTTGAGATTCGCATCAAACTAGTTTCCTAAAAAGATTCCATAAATCTACCTGCAGTCCAAATGCAGTAAATCCACCAGGCGCGATGAGAGGTGGCGCGGGTTGAGCTGTGGAGAACAGCGACAGAATGTCTGCGGTCGATTTCTTCTCGCCATCTGAAACAACTTGCATAGGACTTTCTTCGCTTTATAATAAATTGCTTTTACCACTAGCAGCGGTCGAAGTGGGTTCTCCCAGATTCAGGCCGAACAAATCGTTCTTCTCAGCAGCGCTCTTGCCATTCGATTGATTCGAAGACTGCGGAGCAGACTAAATAAATTTAAAAACTATAATAATTTATCGAAGATTTGAGGTAATAATGAGATAAAAATAACATTTTCTATAAATCAAAATCGTTATTTTCTTATCTTTCCACATTATGCGAGATGTAAATACGTGATCATGATACATACAGTAGCAGACAAGAGACCAGACTACTCATAAAAATTTGAGTGCCTTGTGTTTGACGCTCGTAATAATTCAATCCAATTGTAACAGATAATATTTTAGTTCTTGATGGTCACCTTATCTGTGCAAAACCATTCCGATTGCATCATCAAGAATGTCAAAATCGAGCACTCGAAGTTTCATAGTTGGTCGGATATTTTTGTTCGCTATTGTATTTAATGAAAAATGTCCAGTTTTACCTGAATAGGAGCGGCTACGCTAGGAGTGGAGGAAGGAGCTGACACGAACGAGCCGAACATGTCGTCCAGATCGGTGCTGGGCGCTGAGGCCACTGCTGCTGGAGGGGCTGTCTGAAAATGGAAAATGACTACTTTCTGTCGAAATAATCCACTGAAAGCTTACAGTTTGTCCTCCAATTGCGAGAGAGTCGAAATCGTCGATTAGGGAAGAGGTGTTGTGATTGGCCGCCGAGGTGGTTGGCAATGCAGAGGCAGGGGCGGGGGCGTCCAAATCCAGCAGGTCTGCAATACCGCTTGAGCGATTCGCAGTGGGAGCTACAGAGGAAGGGGAATGAGCTGGTTTGTGATCAGAAGCCTGGAATCAGGATTTTGATAGTAAAATAGTAAAGTAATCGATTTCCTAGCGAGAATAGTGTATTTCGATAAATTTCATCGACAGGAAAGTAGAGATTTGAAAATGCCAAATATAGTACGGTGAAATGACTCACATTGTGCGCGAATTTAGCAGTGGGCGCCTTTTTCTGCCCCAACACGTTCGGCCGCGGCAGGTCCTTTGCATCGATGTGGGGGTAGACGAAATCTTTCAGTATGTATCTAGAAGGAATTACACGATTCGTTGAAAGGTTTTCCCTAATCCAACCTTTTCTGTTCGTATTTGCTGCGAATGAACTGCTCCATTTGATGGTCAGTTGTGGGTCGGCGAAAGTGATCCGGCAAATCGTGTTCGTAGACCTAGAATTGAAGGTTATATTTAGAAAAGTCGATTTTTCCAAAATTGAATACTTCTTTCAAAGATAAAGGAAACAGCATTTACGAAGCTTGCACGAAGAAAAAGTAAGAATAATTAGGAACTTCCTACTTTTCTGGCCTTTTCGTTGCTCATGACTCGCATCGACTGAACCTGCTCAGGAGTCCAACTGTCCAGATTCACAGAACGAACCTGAATGGCTTGTATTGGAAATAGTCGTGATGAAAATAATCAACCTTGGAGATGTGGACACCCAAATTGCGATGAATTCCCGCACAGCGAATGCAGATGAACACGCCGAGATTCCACGCGGCCCATCTAAAAACAAAAACTCGGCTTCTTCGAAATGTAATGGAAAGTACCTGGGAGTTTTTGCCTGGCAATCTGCGCAGTATTTATTCTCCTCGTCCTTGAGCATGTCCAGAAGAATTCCCTGAAAAATAGATAAATAAAGATATACTTTCAAAGTAAAATTGGGGAAAATCGAAATCAATTTAGGGTGATTATTCCATGGATGACAGGAATTTCGATTATCACTTTCGAAGAGGAAAAAACTAGGAACTTTAAATTTCGGAATTCGTAAGAATTTCAACTTCAATTAGATTTGGCTAGTTTTCCAGCTGACAAAAAAAAACTAAATAAATCCGACCTGGAGCCATTCCTGTTGCTCCTTCTTGGGGTCGAGTTTCTTCGCCATTTCGTCCAACAATCGAGCTCTCCACTAACAACGACTTCTACCTGGAAATATTGAGAATTTTACTTTAATCGATAAAATAAAAATGGCAAACTCGAAAGCTATCGATAGACCACGACAGCACAGCGCACCCGCTTACGTCACTCGCAGTCGGGCAACGTGTAAAGAGGAGGCGGAAGCAGACAAAAGTGAGACTATTTTGGTTCCCTTCATTAAATTAGCTCGAAATAGCGACGCGAATTTGTAGAATTACGAAGTGACATTGGCAATTAAAAATGCTTCAAAATAAAAAAAAATATTTTGCTAAATTTTCTATTTTAGCCGAGAACTTGCTGAAATGAAAATATTGTCAATTTCACTCCAGAAACATCGTAATGCAATGCATCGAAATAAAAAAAATTAAAGAAACTAAATCAGAAAAGTGAAAAAGCTTCGTGCAGTCCGGAAAATCGATAGAGAGAATGAGGGAAATGGAATCGAAAACACAAAGAAACAGACAATATCATTGATAAGCTAAGCAGCCATTGAATGAGACAATGCAAAGGGAAAATCGATCATTTGTTTGCTTCTTCTCGGAATTTCTTTATTTTCTGTAAGTAAATGGACCTGATAAAACAATAAAACACTCCGTGCATAAATGGATAAATCGTAAATCAGAATACTCGAGTGAAGATGAAGAAAAACGCAACAATTCAATAAAATTATCTGAACAAAACATTCAAACTAACTCTAGAATAAAATAATCTGAGAGTAATTTTAAAACTGCGTTTTCCTATAAAAGTCATAGGAAAGTACGAATTTCTTAGCCATCAAGAGGCAATTTATAAGAAAACAGGATAAAAGGTGCTCGTTGCTATGGGCATTGGACGTTAGGAATCTGCATATAAGCAGAATAAAACTAGAAAGTTTTTAGAATAGATAGATAAAACAGCTTTCCCCCAAATTCAAATAAAGTCAGTCATCCATCCATATCTACTCATTCTTGGCCTCCCTGGCCTTCTTCTTGAGTGCAGCTGCCCGAGTGCCTGTGCTCATCGAGTTAATCAGATAGTCGCGGACGAAACTGGGCAGCAGACCCATGATTTCCACCTGAAAAGACATCATATCATACTCTTCTTGCAGATTATTTCAAATGGATTTTCATGTTTTTAATAAAAATCATCATGAAAGATTATAAATAATTTGAAGTCGTAATGAGAAACATTTTTTGTCCAAATTGATGCAGAAAACAATATTTTATCCCGAATTATAGTGGAGAGTCGAGGTTTGGAATGGATGATTTTTTAAAAACCTTTTTTGACATATACGAATATTTTATTATCCGATATGGCTGAAACTTGACACATATTTGAAAGTATCATTTTTATATTATACAGAGAATTCGAAAGTTAGAAAATTGTCAAACTCGAACTCGGAAAATTGTTTTCGAAATGAACTCGAATTCGCGCTAGCGAGTTGAGTCCGAAGTTTGAGTTGAATTCTGAAATCCCTGATGATACAGCCAAATTCACCTCAATCGAATCATATCAGAGATTCACGAATAGGTCACATAAGAATTGGCATTCATTCCAAACTTTAGCTCGTCAGTGTACGAATTTGAAGAATATCTACCTGAATCTGATGAGACATGTAGCCGGAAGTGTCGTCAGTCTTTCCGATGGTGGAGACGGCTGAACGAGCAAACGAGGTCGCATTCGGGGTGAAGAACGAAGATCGCTTCACCTGAAGTTACAACAATCAGGTTGAGAATTTGCCAATCTCTATTTCACCTTGCTCATGTTGCTGCAGACGAGCATGGGCGAGATGGTCTGAATCGTGATTCCCTTGTTCGCGTATTCGCGGCGCAGAATCTCAGACAGCCACTGCACGTACTTCTAAAATGAAGGGAAATAGTATTTTCACAATATCATGTTCAATCGAAATCGGATACAATTTGATTAACCAGTGCTACCCTTTGCCGACCAAAAATGGTATCAATGAGCTGTAATTTGGTGCTAGTGAAAGTTACCATGAAAATTTGGAAAATGTCAAGTAGGAAAAAAGTTCGGCTCAAAATTACGATATTGGATTCTTCCATTTCTTCCCTTTCAAGTGTCCTACTTTTGTGGACTATTTATTAAAAAAGTATGAGAGTGTATTTGCAGAAATTTAAACCAACCTTAGTGGAAGAGTAGACAGCCCAAAGAGCCATGGGATAATTGGCAGAGGCCGAGGACAAATTGACGACGATTCCTGCATGGCGATCCACCATCTGAGGCAGCAGGGCTGCTGTCAGCTGAATAAAATTTGAATTAAAGGCTAATCTTCCAGCTTTGTATAATTTCTAGATCTGATTATACGCTACTCTGCACCTTCACGAATTTTCGAATAATTTACGAAAGAGCCTATCAATTAGATTCAGAACAGAACTTTCTAAGATAATTTTTTGAGTTTTATTCCGTTATTTCAATGAGAGATTTAATGGGTTTTTTCAATCCTTTAGTCATATTTAGAAACCGAAAACTCCACCCCTCGCATTTTTCGCTTTTGTTCGAAAAATTAGGAAAATTATTCATTTTAAAATCTAATAGGCTTTCATACCAAAGTAACAGGCAGAGTGTTGATCACAGTGATGTCTGTAACGCGGTCCAAGCCACCTTCCATTTTATGCAGAGACTGAAAATAGGTTAGTTTTTCTTAGAGAATAATTTTGAAAAATCTTATTTCTTCCCTAACTGCTTAGCTGCTAATTGTTGTAGAAATGCTCTACCTCCGGATAGTCGTAGCTCATTCCGACATTGTTGACGAGCACGCCCACTTCCAGTTTGTTGAGTTCGTCGATCATCGGCTGGTAGTCCTGACGAGTCATCGAACGAGCGAAGTCGAACGCGAATGTGCGCACTTCGGTCTACAAATTCACGAAAATAGCTCGCGAAGAAAAATCATGACATTTCAAAAATGAGTGTTCGGAATCTGAGTTTTACTAATATCGAAATTGAAATCCCGAAGCTCAACGCTTCTCGGAATAGTTATTTTCGGCACAAAAATTTCGAAAAGCCTGTTTCAAGTCAAACTGAACTCTTCTTACATTGGAGAATTTCTCGTTAAGTTCCTTCTTGACATCGTTCAATTTGGACTGCGTACGAGAGACGAGAACAATGTTGAAGCCGCGACGCGCCAGTTCGAATGCATACGCCTTGCCGATGCCGTCCGTTGCTCCCGTCACAACTCAAAATGACAATATTCTTTTCAAGAAAATAAAAGATTTCGAAAAAAAGATACATTTTATTACCCACTGGCTTACTACTTTACAAGGCCGGGATAAAAAAGGCATCTTGAAATTTTGGAAATCAGAATTAGAAAAAGAATTTCAGAAAGAGTGGAAGTGATTTTTTAAATGAAATGGAATCACGTCTTCACAAAAATTCAATTTTCTGATTAAAATTTCAGCAATTAACTGACATTTCTCAAAATCAATGGTTTCGGTTTTGGTAATTTGTTCAACAAACTAATTAAGCTACTCACCTGCCCATCCTCCTTTGGCCTTGTTTTTGAGGTCGACCCCGGGGAAGAGAAGATAAGGGCCGAGGATGCGGATGAACACAGAGAGCAGTTTGTAACCGACAAGGGCCAGGAATGTATAGCCCGCTGCGTTCACCAGGCACTGACACGCCATCTTCCTGAAATAAAAACAATCGAATAGTTCGAAAAGAAGTCAATGAACTGCAAGAAAGATGGTTCGATGGATACCTTGTCATTGCAATTCTAGAAACGAATGCAGAGAACAACGATCTTCTTTTTTCTTTCTATTGACATCTCTTATCATTCCTATTGGAGTGTGAGAGAGAGAAAGAAAACATCCTATCTATCAGACAAAATAATGTCCTTCTCTGCCCATTTTCTAGCATTCTGGCACTATCACCCCATCTTTCGAACGGCATTAAAGCTCATAAAATGCTAATTTTTGATTCTTCTAGACTGCATAATATGAAAAATAGAAACAAAGTTTTGGATATGGTCTAGGGCAATGACTTTTCTGGACACCCCACAAATGTTGCGATCTTAATAGAGTAAAGTTGAGAAGAATCCACGAAACAACAAAAAATGAAAATGATGAAAAATATGCTGATCGTCGTATCAACGAAATGCATTCAAGGGAATATCTTGACTTGGATAAAATAATTTACTGTCTCTTTCCGACACCAAAGACATGTGGAATTTTACTTTACAATACACATTTTGGAATACAGTTATTCTCATTTAGTTGAATTGTTGATAGAATTCATTCAGCGAGTAGTTTGTTTGCTTGCTCTTTTCCCTCTCTTCTCAGTCCAGGTCCATTTTGTCTTCCTCATCAGCTTCCTTTTTTCCACGCTTCGCCTGAGGCTCCTTCGGTTCATTCGACTGAAACATTATAAATTGAACTCTGTCGAAATTAGATATTTTAAAGAAGGCTAAATTTGAAAGAATGCATGTTATGGAAGAAATTATCAAAATTCTTCTTAATTTCTCAACATTGGAAAAATTAATTTTTCGAACTCACATCCTCATTGTCCTCTTCAGCAGAGCTGCCAGCCCCAGACTGAGCCGACCCCCCTGCAGAGGCATTGTTCGAATTCGACGTGCCCTGTTCGGCTTCGGTCAGACGGCGCGCGAATTCAAGCAGATCTGAGAAAAGATAGGCAATAATCGAGAAATGTATTCAATCATTTCTCACTTCCACTAGCAGCAGCTTTGGTGGCCTCTTCAGGAATGTTGAACTGCTCGAGAACAGGCGCCATTTGACCGGTGCTGAATGCGTGACCGAAGATGTCCGAGGCCTGAATAGAAGGATGGAAATGAGTTTGTAAAATAGTAAATTACATAATAAATCATTCTTATTTTCAATGCGCAAAGAAGCGGTTATTCAATACATTGAGGAGCATGCGGGAGCTTGAAACTTTCCTATACTCCTTCGACGAAATATCGTGCCTTATAAAGCGAGTTCTTCGTATTCTCTAGCCACTCTCTCGTTCCTCTTCCCAATGACCTTTTTCCCGCGTTACTAGTATTTACACGAGCTGCATATTATTACGAGAAAATACTGACCTGTCGGAATTGAGGCGAGCGGACAGTCGTCTCGAGCTCTTGCTTGGGGTCCTCCGACTGAGGCAGATGCGGAGAGAGGCGGTCTGCAAATTAATTTTGAAAGAAAACATACTTTCTTTTTTAATCAAAATTTTACCAGCATTGTTGCGAATGGAGTCGAGGACTTTATCTCCCGCGATGGCATCGCTCAAATCGATAGAAACAGCCGGGTTCGAGCTGCCCGGACGGGGTTCCAGGTTGCGCAGCAGGGTGTTCAGCTGGTTGATCTCCTGCGAACTCGCTGAAGAAAATGGCTTATATTTCATGAATTTATCATTTTTCTACTCCTCCTCTTTAGACCCAACAACATTTATATAAGCGTTTGGAGTTGGATAGAATCAAGAAAGAGAATCTTTCTATCTTCTCCTTATTCTTCTTATCCATAACTTGAGGGAAAAGTGCTATATGAAAATATTTATAGAGCATACCAGCGCTCGGGTTGATAGGATCGGCGAGTGTGGGAGTATCGGTGTTTGCAGGGGGAGCCAGTGAGGGCAGCATCCCAGCGCCTTCAGCATTGCCCTGAAATCGGCATTTCTCTTCATCCGAAACTAGACTGTTCGCAACCTGATTCATGAACTGCAGCAACTGCATCAGCTGGTTCTGGTCCAACGAGCCCAGCGCGCCTGTCTCCTGAAACGCATATTCACAATTCCTGTGAGTGATAACAGAGAGCGAGAAATAATTATTCCACTCCACGCACTAACACACTTCGGTAAATTATGTACAAAAAGTAATGAAGCAGCAAAAATGGTGGTAACATTGAGGAGAGACGTATTTTCGGTTATTGTTTTAGTACGAAAAAGCTCAACTCTCACATATCGGTATTAAAGGAAAACTGAAAACATACAGCGAGTCTTTGAAAGCTCCGAACCTCATTCGGACCGAAGCCTCCGATGGACGAGGCCGGCAGACCGTGGGCGGGAATGGCTCCCCCTCGCTCAGAGGAACCGCCACGGGCTGCTGCACGCGACGAGCTGGGCGGCTTATTCAGGGCGTCATTCACCTAGGATAACTTTTGACTATATGAGAAAGAGGGTTTCGAAAATATCATATTCGTGTCAGATTCGATAAAATCGTCGAGAAGAAAATAAAGTCAACTCGTTCTATTTCAACTTTAAGGTTTAAGAAGAGTTCGCAATTAATTTGTCACTTTTCTGTAGTTTGAACGAGATGCATTTTTCAACAGCAAATGTTACGCTTCAATGAAGCCAAAATCGTAATTGAAATGGGCCAATTTATCGTAAAAATATAGCCATTGATGGATCGAGATTCCGGTTTCAGATATTGACACTTGATGACCCAACTGCATTACGGTTTCAATACGAATTTTGGAAAAAGCAACTATTTCGAACTTCTGCTTTCAACATATTTCATAATGAAAATACGTTGAAAGTCTTTCATTTTTTCTAAACAACAAATAAACTTGCACACCTTCTGGACGAGCTCCTTCTCCACGTCAACATTGCCGTCCTGCAGCCAGAAGAGTCTGTACTCCTTGGAGGACTTGAATTTGAGCATGTAGACCTTCCCGTCGGGACAGCCCTTGACTTCCTTGAATTCAGTGTCCCCGGGGAAGATGATGAGGTCGTCGACGACAGCCCCGGTCTCGCGATTCTTCCAGCAGAAATGCATCAGCTGGTCGGGGCTCTGTCTGATGTAGACCACTCCCTTCGTCTTCTCAGCAACAACCTGCAAGTGTCATTTGATCAAAATATCAAAATCAAGTTAAGCGACGAAGTAAAATTCATTATTCATCATCAGACCAGACTTGCAGTTTTTCGAAAATTCTTATACACACCCACCTGCTTCACACTGCACCGTACCGAAATATTTTTAAAATCTAAACCTGCGCCGCACGGAGTGTGGATTTTTATTTGCGTGCCTGCATCAGATCAGGCTGAAGGGTTTCGTCGTTTTATATAATCGACTTTTTCCAGTTTCGAAGAAAAAATTTCCATGCAACTTGAACGAACGCATTCGGTCAAATTGAGAATTTGGCAGTGCATTGAAATATGAAAACCCGCCTTGCAGTGCGATTTTTTAACAATTTTCAATGCATTGCAATGCAAAGTTTTCTTGTACAGCCAAGTTCCTTGCCAAAACTTCAGCAATTTCCCACCTTTCTCTTGGTTCCCCCGGCAGGGAGAGTCTCGAGTTTGGACCTGCCAGCCTTGAACTCGACCAGCGAGCCATTGCCCTGGCCCTGGGCCGCACGGTTCGTCGAGAACATCGCCGCCATTTTCAACGAGTATTGAGCACTGAAATTAGTCTAAATTTGAAATTTTTCACGAAAAATTTGAATAAAAACAGGTGAAAATCGAAATGCTGACAAATAAGAATTTTAAGGAATGCACTGCGTTTACATCGCAGAGAAATCGAAGAATGATATATCGAATAAATGGAAAGAAGAGAGTTATACAGTAACCTGCGAAAATGCATTCCTGTGGTGGTATTTTTGCCTAAGAAGCGCCAATTTCGAAGTCGCACTTCTTTCTTCAAAAGGTGCGACTTTTTCAAAAAGAAGCACGAACTATCTTTTTTCAAACGCATGATACAGATAACTCTCGGATATCCAAAAGTGATAAGGGATAATTGTAACTAAAATAAATACTCTTTAAAATATTTTATTTTAAAAAATCTGTAACCAAATCCAATATTTATTTCATAGTAATTTCAATCCATTAATGAATTTCAAAGTAACATTTTCAAAATATATAACAGAAATAGTTAATCGATTTCTTGTGAACAAGTATTGAACGTATTTAAAACATATTGTTTGTCAGCAGCATCAATGTTAGTGTATTTTTCTTATTCTCTCGATGTTTCACTGACATAGTCTGTGTATTTTCTTCTCAGCTAATCTCTTTTTCACTGCCTGATTGATGATAAGGCATTTTCTCTCATTTTCATGGCATCAGTCTATTTAATTTCAGTTCAATACCTTTCAGTATTTGTTAAATTTATTTGATCGTTTTGCCACTATCCCCATTCTTCTTAATTCGAAATATCAATGTAAAAATATTTAAATAAACGTAAATTTGAATTTACAACCTCATTTGAAGGAAACAATCTAGATAATTAATATAAAGTTTGACTCTAATGAACCACGATTCTTTATTCACTTGAGCACGAATGCTTAAAGTCTTATAAAATAATTTTAATTTATAGATTAAAAATAACTGAGAAATGGTGTGCATCGGCATCGATCTGGGCACAAAATATTCGTGTGTTGCAATTGTTGAGAATTATCAACCTGTGGCGATTTGGAATTATAATAGTAGAATGAATAATTTCCTCGAAAAGTTGCATGGGTTCACTTTGCTTCGAAATGTTGCGTATTTTCTAGGAGAGAAATAGTTGTGTTCTAGTTTTAAATTATAAACCTTTCGAATACATCAATTATAATAAAATCAAAAATTCAATTTTAGGCCGGAATAGACTTCCTTCTGTAGTGGCATTTAACAATAATGAAATTCTGGTTGGAACTCCAGCTTTGAATTGCGATACGTATATGGAGAATATTCTTTATGGTAAGTTTCGATAATTTTAGAGTAAATCGGTAAAAATGTTATGTTTGTATCCACATATCGTAACCTAACGGTGTTACTCATAGTTGAACTCAAAAATTTCAAAGAATTCACAAATTATACTAATACGACAATACAACCTGGGACCGTACTAAAGTCCCCTCACGTGAACTGAACTTCGCGTGAACTAGGGAGCATGAAGAAATGAGAGATAAAAGTGGGAAAGTTCATGTGAGCTGAACTGACACGAACTAGGGAGTGTGGAAAAGGAGGAGGGCAGGTCACGCGAATTTAGAGCACACCTTTTTCAAGTGAGCCCCGTTCTAAGTTCATACGAGCTGCCCTTCTCCTTTTCCACACTCCCTAGTTCGTGTCAGTTTAGCTCACATGAACTTTCCCACTTTTATCTCTCATTTCTTCATGCTCTCTAGTCCACGCGAGGTTCAGTTTACGTGAGGGGACTTTAGTACGGTCCCTGGAATATGTCTGATTTGATTGAAATTAAGAATTTTCAGATTCAAAACGTTTGATCGGATGGCACACTTTACGCGATTTGCCTATTGCTAAAGATCGGCAATTATGGACATTCAACGCAGACAACAGAAATGCAAAAAAAATCATTTTTAACTAAATTAATGAAAAAATTTAGAATTGTGTTGGATATATTTTGAACAAGGGAACTCGAAATGAAAGATTTATTCGACCAGAGGAAGTTTCCGCTGAGATTTTGAAGTATTTGAAGGCCCTTGCAGAAGTACGAATATTTTTTTAATGTAAAATTACATCACTTAAAATTTAGAAATATTTAAGTAAACAAGTTACCGAAGCAGTAGTTACTGTGCCAGCGATGTTCCATCCTGACCAAATCGCAGCAACCAAGAAGGCGATTGAATTGGCCGGGCTGAAGTTGAAATGTTTGTTGCAAGAACCTATAGCTGCTGCCATCGCTTATAATGAGAAGAAGAAATTAGGAAATTCAAAAATTCTTGTTTTCGATTTTAGAGGTTTTCAGAGCTTTTTGTAATTTTGGAATTCCAAAATAATTTTAATCTAAGATACCCTCGACATAAGCATTGTTGAAATTAAAGACGAAAATTTCGATATTAAGGCCACTACTGGTGATGCTAATTTAGGTTGAGTTTTGATTTGGCAAATTATAAATGTAATAAAATTTAGGAGGACAAGACTTTGACGACCGAGTTATGAAGTTCGTGATTAATGAATTCAAAAAATCATCTCCAAACTATGATATTTACAAGAAGCCTAAATTACTAAAGAGATTGAGAACTGAATGTAGAAATGCGAAGAAATCGCTGTCATTCTCGAATAATCCTGTTAATGTTCATGTAAGAATAACAATTTTATAAGATTATTATTATTTTATAAATTTAGCTGGATATAAACGATGAATGCGAAATGAATGTCAAATTAATTAGGGAGAAATTTAATGAATTGTGCAGCGACTTATTTGAAAGAGCGATGAAATTCGTTGATCGAGCTTTGAATATGGCACAATTGTCGCCAGAGAATATAGATCATGTGGTAAAAACTATAAATATTAAAATCTAAATTTATTTTTAATAATCAGATTTTGGTTGGTGGGTCGACACGAATACCTCAAATTGGACAAAATATAAGGAATAAATTTCGCAATTCGAAAATTCAATTCGATATAAATCCAGACGAAGCTATAGCACATGGAGCTGCGATTATCGCAGATGCTTTGGAGGTTTGAAAATAAATAATTCATTACTAAAATGGAAGTGATAATTTCAGAAAGGAATTAAAATCCCATTGATTAATAATACAATGAATGAATTAGCCCGAAATATCAATAATTTGCAAATTGGTGGAAACAATTCATTCAATAATATAGTTTGTATTGGCATCGATTTGGGAACGACATATTCGTGCGTTGCAATCGTCGAAAATGGTCGACCTGCGGCGATTCAAAATGATAATGGAAGAGGTAGTAACTTCATTCTTTTAAGAAAAAATGTTGAAATTTTACTTGAAAATTACTTATTTGGAGTGTGATATTGTTTATCCTTAATATTGAAGGAACAAAGTGGTACACGACTGTTTTTTCAGTATATTAGTAAAAGAAAAATATAGTGGAAAGTAGAAACCTTCCTGAACTTATTCTGTTCCCATATTTTCATTCTCAGATTTTGACACAATAATAATGATTTAATGTTTTCGAAAAAATGATGTCATAATTTTAACAGTAATAGTTTATTTTATACAAAAATTTATATAATTTAAGGCAAGAATATCGTCCCTTCGGTAGTCGCCTTTACTGAGAAAGAAATCTTAGTTGGCAACTCAGCTTTGGATAGCAACACTGATTTACCAAATATTCTCTATGGCAAGTAAAATTATTACAATTTTTAAAGTAGCATAAAATTGCAAAATAATATCATGAAAGTAGAATTGATATGAGTTCGATATTTAGTTTTCCAAGATTTCGATTTTGAGTGACATAATTTGTAGATTCAAAACGGCTAATTGGGTGGCACGTTTTGAATGATTTGCCGATAGCTGATGATAGATCTTTGTGGACTTTTAATGCAGAAACGAGAAATGTGAGCATAAAAATACTATTTTAAAAATAACTACAAATATTTAGAAGTGCGCTGGTTATATTCTGAATAAAGGCACGCGAAATGAAAGATTTGTGACACCAGAAGAGGTTTCTGCTGAGATTTTGAAGAGTTTGAAATCGCAGGCAGAAGTAAAAATATTTTTATGCAAAATTTAATTACCTAAAATTTAGAAATATTTAAATAAAAAAGTTACTGAGGCAGTTGTTACTGTGCCAGCGATGTTCAATTCGGATCAAATCGCGGCAACCAAGAAGGCGATTAAATTAGCCGGACTCAAATTAAACTATTTGTTAGAAGAACCTACGGCTGCTGCCATCGCTTATAACGAAAGAGCTCAATTAGGAAATTCGAAACTTCTTGTTTTCGATCTTGGAGGAGGTTTTCCGATTTATTCGGAATTCTAAATAATTTGAATCTAAGGTACACTCGACATAAGCATTGTTGAAATTAAAGGCGAAAATTTCGAAGTTAAGGCCATTACTGGCGATGCTCATTTAGGTTGATTTTTGGTTTTGTAAATTATGAATTATAGATATAAAATTTAGGAGGACAAGACTTTGACAGTCGTATTATGAAATTCGTGATTGATGAATTCAAAAAATCATCTCCAGATTATGATATTTACAAGAAGCCTAAATTATTAAAGAGATTGAGAATTGAATGTCGAAAAGCGAAGGAATCGTTGTCATCCTCACAATATCCTGTTAATGTTCATGTAAGAATAACAATTCCATAGGATTATTATTATTTTAATAAGTTTAGCTGGATATAAACGATGATCTTGAAATTAATATCCTATTAACCAAGGAGAAATTAAATGAATTATGCAACGACTTATTTGATAAAGCGATGATATTCGTTGATCGAGCTTTGAATATGGCACAATTGTCGCCAGAGAATATAGATCATGTGGTAAAAACTATAAATATTAAAATCTAAATTTATTTTTAATAATCAGATTTTGGTTGGCGGATCGACAAGAATACCCAAAATTGAACAGAATATAAAGAACAAATTTCGTAATTCCAAAATTCAATTCGACATAAATCCAGATGAGGCAATTGCTTATGGAGCTGCAATTGTGGCTAATGGCAATATGCGAGAAAATCTCCACTATTAAATTATCATGGCTAATTTAGAAAGGCAAAACTATGTCATAGAATAATGATTCCATTGATGGATTACAACGTAAATTAGATAATAAATTGATAATTTCCAAAAAAAATCAATAATTCTAGTGGAAATAAAATATTATTTTACTGTAAGAAAATAATTCTTGAAAGCTTATGATAAATAATGTATCGTTATATAATTATTGATGAAGCATTCAAATCCTGTGTGTGTTCAGGGATTAAAAGTTTGGCTCAAATGCCGGCCTGGACTTAATCAACCCGGGCCTGGACCTGGACCTGGACCTGGGCCGGCCTCCAGGGCCTGGCCAAACTTTTAATCCCTGTCTGTTTTGATCCTTTGGCTCCAGTTGACAGTTGAATTTCTCGAATAGCTGATATGAATCATGCCAGATATCACCATTCTCTAATCGCTGCTAATGATAAACTGTATGCGATCGGAGGGTGAGTATTCGATGCATATTATTGACACGAAATAGAGAGATCATCGGGGAGGAGAGAGCAGCTAGAACAGACAGAACTCTTAATTAGGCACACTATTTCGTCAAAGTTGAAAAAAAAAACTATTTCAAGCGTGAGCATGGACTATTACGCATGTTAGGGTATCCTCTTTTTCATGTTGATGATAATAAAGCTCGACGATAAAATCCTAGAATTCAGATATCAAGCTCAAATGAGTGAATATTGCTAGAGGATAGATGAATACGATCCAGAAGCAGATACATGGACTGATCGCGGATTAATTCGATGGATCGAGTAATTTAAATTCCTTGGAGACATTAACTGCAAGAAAATCTATTTGTTCAAGATAAAATTCATCTAGGTGAAAATATGAAAGTGGAATCATAAGAACAACTATATCAAATTTAAAAATAACCAAGTTCGAATTTATAGGACCTTGAGATCTCCCATTTTGAAATTCATAAAATATCTATATATAATGTTCTTTTCTAGAAACTATCTATTGAATAAAGTTTTAGTTCTTGTAATGTATTTTAGAAATTGTTACAAAAGCTCGAGCATATGTAGAATCTCCAAACTCCTTTTCCTTGCAAAAATGCGTTTTTGATAAAAGCGTGGTAGTTTGAAAGGAAAAATTTAGGAAGGAAATACTCTTCAAACCCAAAATATCTAAAAAAAAAAAAACCCTATTTAGATCGACGATAAACCTGGTAAAATGATTTTATGCAAAAAGTCAGCGCGAAATATCTGCCCACAAGCTGAATTTGCAAAAGAAAATGTATTCGTTTTGAAGATCATAATTTTTCTTTTATTTTTTCTTCACAAAATTCTTATTTACACCCCTTGTGACATTTCTGTACAAAAATTTTGTCCGAAACATCAATCCGGCATATCTGCTTGGGGACCCTAATAAGTTATACAGTAACCTGCGAAAGTGCATTTCTGAATTGATTTTTATCCATTTGTCATTTTCACTTTCTTTATTTCTTATTTCGGTTGTATGCAACTCTGGAAAGTCTATCAAAGCATAAACTCCAAGAGGCGTTTTCGTAGACTTGCCTTCTCAAATAGAGCGATCAAATCTCCAATCACGTGCATTTTCGCCCGTTTTCATTTCGCATTTGTTTTTTCCCAATTAGTTTTCATCTCGATTTGGCTTCCATTTCAATCACTTTAGCTTTTGCATCAGCCGAAATCTCTGCATCCTTGCCTCTTCTCATTCATTTTCCTCTCTTATTAGTTAACAAGCAGTCAGAGAATAGCACAACCATATCCAATCTCCAAAAGGGAGTGCAGAAGGGAATGTATTTGTTCTGCTTCCATTCCCATTCCCATCCCCATCTTCATATAACAGATAGCAGAGGAGTAAGGGCAGAGATGAGCAAATATGGAAGAGAGTGTGGAGACTGGAGAGGGAGAAAGACGCAAATCATCCGAAATGAGTCTGAGTCTTCCTGCATTACGTCTACAAATTTCTCTCCGCAGCAGTACTGCTACGGTCTCTGGATGACTCGTATATATTTTAACCTGAGCCGGTTTGTCCTCGATCACGAATTTTCCCACCATCTATTTGTAAACCCATTCTCGTACTGAATTGATCGTTGCACTACATATTTGTGCCTTCAAATCTCATTTCTGTACAAGACAGTCCAGAGTTTGCCCATGCAATGACACACTCATTTGTCCAACATTCTTCATCATTCATCTCTCTCGTTTTCTCTTTGCCAACTTTGAAACCAACAATTTTCATCTACTATTACTCATAACTCACTCTCATACCTTTAGTACATATTTACCATGCTTACTTGATGTTCTGTATTATAGTTGGGTCTGTAAAATGTGATTTAATCTTTGCAAAGGGGAATTTAAAGTTTGAAACTTATGCACCTTGTGTTGAAATAGCTGTACAGAAGACGATTTCATGTTTTTTTTTCTTTTTATAGTCTATGAAATATAAAAGGCCACAATTCAAATCTCATTTACTTCCTTCTTTATGAATTTTTAACGAAATCGTTGCAACAAAAATCATTCCACATTGCCTGACAAACCATATTCGTTAAATCTACCTGCCTTTATCCTTAACAGTGTATACAAGGGAAATAATTTGATTTGAGACGTATTTTCACTTTTTTATTGGATATTTTCATTTTTCTTTTTTTCGATGGATAAAATTGCCATTTAATATTACTTATTTCCGATAGGACTAAAAATCATGCATCACCGAATTAATTCATGCTTTTATTCGATTTTTTATTTGTAAGCTTCGTCTTACTCTTCAGATCTTCGATGTTTTGAAGGCCTGAATGTCATCGATTTTGTTGCACACTTCACAAATCATATGTCACACGAAAATATGCAATTCACAGGGGAAGTACACAGTCGGAACTCGCAGATCTTGATGAAACATTCCAAATAGGTATTTTCGATGATGGAGGTCACGATGAAAACATCAAGATCGGCAAAATAGGAACATGGAACCGGCGAATTTTAAGCTCTCTTTCACTCACATTTTAAGTAAGAAATGAGCAAATTCGCTCGTCAAAAATGTAAGCTAATTTTGCAAATTTGTGAATATAAGTGAAGAATTGAGTATTTTCACTCATTTCCAGCTTCCAGTCTCCTATTTAGCACTTTCTGCTTTTACCATCATCATCTCCGTCATTGAAAATCCCTATTTGGAAAGTTACATCAAGATCTGTGAGCTCGTATTTATGGACTTCCCCTGTCAGTGAATTTTTTCTCCTACTTTGCAAGGCGTTCTCAAATTACTTGTTGGTCTTGCTGAATTTTCATGTTTCTTCGAAATTTCAACATTCGGCTAAAATCATCTTTTTTCATTGTTATTCGGTGGTTCATTAGCAAACCCAGGGGATTGTTGTCCATTTGAGTGGGGAAGTCTTTGAAACTTCGTAAACTGGAAGAATGGAAGACGAACAATGTGGAGATGCATTGTCTGATGATGTAATGGTGCTGCAGTCAGTCAGATTTGGACCTTTGCACCTCTCTTCTGCTCTTCAGCTCTTCTGCTCTGTCTCCAGTCTATCCTTGCTCGTGAATCTTTCATTCTCTCATTGTCAATCCTTCCATAGCTTTCCTTCCAAACAAATCCTCTCCCCTCCCTCCTCCCTCTCTGCTTCTTTCAATCTCATCCTTGCACTTCTCTCCCTCCTTCTCTCTTCCACTTCTACACAGGAATTTGCATTTTTGAAGGACCTGCTTCAGTCTTCAAGCTCTGCCTGTCCCTGTCTTCTTCAGCATCCTCAGCCTTCTGCCTACGGCTACATTTTCCGTCCTCCTTCCCCAAATCCTCTATCTTTTGTCCTCTTCCCTCACCCTACTCTTTCTCGGTTACCTGATATTTCATCTTTTTGACAGCCCCATCAATCGGCCTCTCCCTCTCCCTCTTTGCTCATTTGTCTCCCCTCACTCTATTGCCTTGTTCATTACCCCATCGTCATTTATCTTTCAGCCATCCTCCCCGATTACCATATCTTCCGGTCTTCCTCGTCTACATCCACATCTGTAGTGATTGTGTTCATCCATTTATGCCCTCTCCCGAATATGTGTAGCCAAGCAGTGATTTCATTGTTGCATCAGTGCAATTTGCAGTCAGCTGCCGTTTTACTCCTCAGTTCATTCTGCATTCTCTACTCTTTTTCTATTCGATTTGATTCGCTCACCTCAGAACATGTCATAATTGCCATTCGATGAGAGCAATAGAGCAATTCATTTTCCGACTGGACTTTTATCATTTTTATTGATGACTTTTCTGAACTTTCAAGAGATCAATTTGTGAGCTTCGCATGGCAATACCTGATACTATTGAGAGGATCTCTTTAAAAGTACATTCTTTCGTTTTTGCCAACCCTGATACTATTGTGCCCTAAATGAACCTTCTAAATATTCTCCACATCTTCAACAATTGAGTTATTGTTGCGTATTTGAATTATTTATCCGTAATTTTGCGTTATTCCTTCTCACATCCAGATTTTCGCGCTCTTCTTCAACCCACATTTGCATAATTTATCGTTTCCATTCAAATTGAGTAATTTGTCATCTTAACAGTGATTATCTGCATATCTCTGCTTCTCTCCCTCTCTCTCTCTCTCTTTCTGTCATGTTACACCTTGCGGCTTTCGTTTCTGCACCTCTGTCCTCTACCCTACCTCCGAGCTCTCTATCCATCCACAGGTATCGTTTGACAATTCGAGAAATGCGCTGTCTTTTCTGTGTCTCTATGTTTGAGAATGTCGCGTTCTGTCTCCCTGCCTTGTCGTCAGTTGAGGAATCTGTCCGCAGTGCAGAGTCCGCAAAAACTTGGCCTGGCATTCGTTATTCGTTTTGTAAAGCTGAAACATGAAACATGACAAGGTTATGCAGTGAAATCCACAGCCACAGGCGATGTGCATCACGAAAGAGAAGTAGACTTTCAAAACGTTTACTTTGACTAAACTGTTGGCGAGTGAATGTTATCAGTGAAGTTAGAAAAATTGAAACCCTATTGAAAGTTTTGCAGCGTCATCTAGAAGAACTTCGTGAACAACGCTTTGCGAATATGGAAATTTCATTGAATTTATACATTTTATTTCAAACCAGAGCTGATCTTCACAGTAAAACTCCAATGAATCCATAAGATTTTCAAATGAAACTTGTAGATAAGTGTTGTTAATCAATTAATTTCGACGCTTTTTGTGACTATAGCGCGGAAATATGATTACACATATCTTTCACAACAAAACTGATCTTCAGCAAAAGTTAAAATAACGATGAAAAAATTCAAAGAATGCCATAACTGAAAATTTGTACCTTTTTATTCAAGACAATATAGCATAAATTTTCGTGATCATTCAAATAGGATTTATAATTTGCAAAATGCTACAATTTGATCGGTTGAAATTTGTATGTCAAACATACTCCAGACTATCATTGACATTCACGTTTATCGAAACACTTGTAATATAATTATTTTTGCCATGCTTTAGTCCGTCTTTGGTCTGATCTTATCAACTTGTGCTCTACTTTTTGCCCTGTTTCTGTTTCTGTATTTCGGCGAATTTTTTGTCAGAGCTCTTTGTGCGTTAGCATTTTTACCTTGTTATCTTTATCCTGTCTGTCTTCTTCCATTCCTGCCTGCTTTTCTGCTTTCTTACTCACGCTCCTCTCATTTTATCTATCTTTCGTGTCTCTTGAATCGTCCTTATCTCTATCATAGAAGTGCGCGAGGCCGCCCCTTCAAATATTTGCTAAGAGAGGTAAAGGGGCAAAGGATCGAGATAGAGGCAGAGAAACAGAAACGGAGAGAACTGTGCAGATTGATAGAGACGGTGAGCATCTTGCCCTCTTTTTCTCTTCTTCTCTGCCCATTTCTATTTTCATTTCCAAGCTTTATCTCGATCTCTGTTTCCATTGTTTTTGTCGTCTTTTTCATTTGTCTATCTCATTTTTCCTTTCAAATTTTCCCTTCAAATTCCCGCCGCTGCCAAACTTGCCGTTTTCTTTTGTATGTGACTATGTGACCGGCCTACTTATCCCGAGTTTTCAAACATTTCCACTTTTCGTTTTGCAAAATTTTCAAATTCAAGGATTTTTGTTTATCGAGAAAGACACACAAGTCTGTTGAAATTTGTTTATTATTTGAAGAGAGGAAGACTGGAAGATGGTGAAGGAAGGCTTTATGAAGGAAGCAGGAGGAGGAATATTGAAAAGCTGTGCTGAGAATTTTGGAAATGCGCAGATTCAGATTGAATATCTTCGTGAGGTTACGAATTATGAATTTCCAAAGCTTGATCCTCCCGATATTCTTATATTTTGTCAAAAGTAGCTTTACAAGCAAATATTCAATGCTTCATCGTTTCGTAACGTGCATTTCCCATCTCGAACATTGCCTTGTTTCTGTCAAATTGGTCGGTAGCTTTTCCTTCCTTCTTCTCTCCATCTTTTTCTCTCCTTCCTCTCACTATTTGCTCATCAGCTCGTGTGAGTCGAGATAGTGCTAGAGAGTAGGAGAGAGTGTGGAGAAGCAGAGACAATAGTTCTGTTCTGTCAGTTCACAAATCGATTTGTATCCATGTCTGTCCTGCCTTCACAATATATCAAGGAGTCGTCTTTATCACAAAGCGATATCTTGTCCGGTTTTCGATTCAGTTTGCTTGTCTATGTCCGCCTCTGCCTTTTGTATTTTATCTTTATCATCCATCAGCTGTAGGGATGTGCAAATCCAGATTTCCACAGACAGTAAGACAAGCCACGAGACGGGAGGAAAGATGACGGAAAAGCTTGATCTTCGTGGAAAAAATCTGCCGAAAAGTTTAATGAGACTGCGATTATTTCATACAGTGCAAGATGATTGAAATTTTTGTATAGATAATGCAGAAAATTTTTCTCGCATCTTATTCTCAGAAATGTTTATTTAGGAAAGTTTTTCACCGATTCTGAAATATTAGATATCAAGATTTTTTCATATTCGCGCTAAGTTCACCAAACTCTTTAAATATCTTGTACTCATAACAAAACCATTTTGATTTTTTTTATTAATTGAACATTATAATTATCGTCCACTCCGTACTTAGGAATTGTGCGATCATTCCCTGAGCTAAGCCCAACTTTGATCCTCGAAAAATCGTTATGTTTGCGCATCCTTTATTTTCATACATCCTGTAGCATCGGAAATTGTCCGTGTTTTTATCTCGTCTTCGCTATTCATATTGCTTCCCAATGATCTAAAGCCTTTTGAAATTCCTAACTCATTTCGGTATCGAATATTTAGTTCTAAGATGGCATTCCTTCGATCCTTATCAATAATATCACTCTTTCTCTTTCCTGCTCTGCTCATTTTGTCTGTCAGATCAATCGATGTTCTTGTTTGGACACACAACCTGAGCCCTTCCCTTCCCAAGCAAGTTTTCTTCTCCAGAGATAAGCATTCTTCCCCTCCCCTCCATTCTGCCTAATTTCCCCACTTCTCGACTTTTTCTTCGACAATTTTCCTCGAAATAGCCCTACAGTAGGATTCCATTAGCAGCTCATTTAGACGCATAGTTCCGATGTTCTAATGCAGCCTAAAATGGACAATTTGGGACTCGGAAACTTTATATCCGCAGAAAAATTGAAAGTTTATCCTCAAGTTTTATATTGATGCTACACTCGCCTATTTGGACATAGCCTAGGGCGAAGGAAAAGTGGAAGGAAAATGTGCTCACAAGGTTTTGGGAAGGAGATAAAGAGATGGGAAGATAGAGGGAAGAGAAGGAGAATGGGACTGGGGACTGGAAGAGGAGGGGAAGGGAAGACTGGCCCCTTAATAAGGTTATCGCTTAGAGCTTCGGAAGACAGCCCGCGCAGCCAGAGGCAGTAGCTTCTTCCAGCCAGCAGAAGGTCCTCTTTCTCTATCCCGCAACTTTCCTTGTCTCGGAGAATTTATCAGCAGCGGCAATTTTATACGCACTTCTCATAGCAATTATATTTACAGTCCCTATGATTTTAATGACTTCCCACTCATAAATTCAAAGGACGACATTGTTTTTTCTTCGAGATAATGTCTTCCATTTTCAAACCAATTAAAACGCGATTCGTGCAAAATGTTATGCTAGCTTATTTGTTGTATACGAAAAGCATTCAATCTGAACTCTTGCTATCCTCTTCTCTCGTCTCTCCTCGTCTTCCCTTTTATCTTTTTCATTTCTTCATTTACCCCCTGTAATTCAATCCTCTGCATCTTTTCCCACATCTTTCCCTCTCTACACCGTCGTCTTTCCTTCAGAAACAGAAACAGAAACAGTGTCAGTATCTTCCCTCCCTCCTCTCGTCTCTCAGATTCTCGAATTCTGACTCGGACTCAAATTTTTTCGTCTTTCGTTTTCTTGCTTCGCTAATTTCGCGGATTCATTTCAGCCAACATTTTCCTTTATGTTATGTTTTGTACGATTGCAGGTTTAAAAAATAATCTTTTCGTTTAGACAAAATTTTCTTAGCACTTTTGAATCTTATAAAAGGATTTTCCTGATCTTGTTATCGTTACTTTACTAGATACTAAAAATTAGTCGCTATTCTCAGTCCAGTTCAGATTTAATTTCAACGTTTTATCTTCCCTTCTAAAGATTTCCCTTCTCGTTCTCATTTGCCTTTTGCCTTTTCCACTCTTCGTCTTTGTTTATTTCTCTCTACTTCAGCTCTCAGCTCCATCTTCGTCTCTAATCTCTCAATTTTAAGCTCTCTCTCGCATTTTCTTCTGCTTTTTATATTCTTTTCTTATCTTTAGTTCTTCGCTTCACTTTCCTTTCACAGCTTTAATCATGCAATTTTTCGTTAATATACCTCTTGACAGCTTTCCGATCGTTTCCATTTCATCACTGATTGGTTCTAATTTCAGATGGATCCCTTGTTGAGTGGATCCTATGTACAATACGGAATAGGACCTAGTTCAGCCTCGTTGCCTTCAGTCTTCGAGAATGGGTACAGTAGATCCCCTTCCAGTCATTCATCAATCAACCAATTGCATTACAGTAACCCTCACAATCACCAAAATGACCACGTTGCAGACCCTTCGTCCTCGAGTTCGCCCCGAAATTCCCCAAACATAAATCTCATACTAACAATTCGACTTCTAATGCAGGGAAAGGTAGGATGATGAAACGATTGGGTTAGTTGGAAAACATGTCATACAAATATGATAGGAGTAAAATAGGGTAGAAAATGGTTTTGGCCTGAATACTTCACTTACACCAATATGTCTGTATGTCATTTATTTTCCAAGTTATCCACTACGTGCAATGAGGATCAATGATGGTCTAATTATAGGAAGTGGGCAGTATAATCGGGAAGCGAGGCGAGCAAATCAAGAAGATCCGCGAGGAGTCGGGGGCCAAAATCAACATCTCGGACGGCTCGTGTCCCGAGCGGATCGTCACAATCACGGGCACTCTCAATGTCATCAACAAAGCCTTCGCCATGGTCTGCAACAAATTTGAAGAGGTTTGTTGCTCTCTCTCCGTCCTCGTTCCTTTCATGTTCCAATCATCGATATAGTGCAGCTTAAGATCGAAGCTTTAGGATATTTGCAATTTGTCTGGAAGACGAAAGAGTGGGAGAATGAGAGACGCAGAGATGTGTTAAGGTGGAAGGGAAGGGGAATGGGAATGGGAATGGGAATGGGAGACTTGCTCAGAGGAAGGGAAAGAGTTCTCAAATTTCCAAAGGCCTGGCCCAGCAGGCCGCATTGGAGGAATATCGGGTGGCCCTCTCTTCCGTCCCTTTCCTCCTCCCTCCTCGTTTTTCTTCTTTTCCTAATTCGTTTGTCAGCAAAGTAAAGCCAAGAAGTTTGTCACCTGCGCAATTTTATAGAGTAGTGAATGAGAAGGGAAGAAGTCCTCCTTTTGTCTCTCCTTCCTATTCTTTTTCGCCTCTCCCACATTCGTGCTCCATTGAGAATCTAAGCAGCTTAACGCTCTTTCGACCTTCCACTTCCACTCACGAATAGCCTAAATGTAAGAAGTTCACCAGAAAAAATGGATGATGCGAAAACAGACAATCAATGCAAATGCAAATGAATTAGCTAAGTTGGGTGTTTTAGAGAAAAAAATTTAGTAAAATAGCTTCCGCCTAGATTTACATTTTGTACTCCTCAAAGATAATAGGAAAATGTAAGATATTGCCGTAAAATCTCGAACCTAAGCCCATGGGCTTCTATTTTTCGATTCCCAAATTTTTGAATCGACATAACTCATTTGATGATCATAGTCATCTTAAATCAAGACTAAATCTACTCTGAAGAACATTATAAAACACTACTTGGATGATCCGAGTTGGGTAATAAGTAGTTCTGGTATTTTAGAAGGTGGGCTTCTATTATAGGGAAGTTCTATTTTAAATTTTACGCTAAGCATCATCTAGGCGTGAAGATCAACTTTCTTTAACAGCGATTTAGGTCTGATACATATTAATATCATGATTTCCTATTAAAAAGATACTCAAAATGGATGAATTAATAGGAAATATTCTTAAATTACCCTAAAATTTTTAGGACCTGCTGCAATTACCTAATTCTGTGCCAAAGCCACCAATCACTTTGAGGCTGATTGTGCCCGCGACTCAATGTGGGTCTCTAATTGGAAAGCAAGGCTCCAAAATCAAGGAAATCAGAGAAGTAACTAGGCCAACTATCGAGGAGCAAAAAGTAAATTTCGTAATTCAGGCGACAGGAGCTTCGATCCAAGTAGCTTCTGAAATGCTGCCCCAGTCTACAGAAAGGGCGGTGACAATCTCAGGAACTGCTGATGCAATCAATCTATGCATGCGGGAAGTATGTCAAATATTGTTGGAGGTATGAAATCGATTTTGATTTATTATTGAGTTAATATATAAGATAAGGCATTTTTATGACACTGTTTGTATAATAAATATAAGTAAAATTACTATTACTTTTTGCTCAGTTATCAGCTAAAGATTCTGTAAATCATTATAAATCATATACATTTTTCTTCATGCATTCTATAGCTTTGTTTCATTTTTGCTTGCATAAGGACTATTATTATTGACCGAATATGCTGATCTTCAGGCCCCTCCAAAAGGAGCGACTTTATCGTATCGACCTAAGCCCACATTCAATCCCCTTCTGATCGCGAGTTCAGCCGCAGCCATAGCTAATGCTCAGGCACAGCAATTGACCACGGCAGCCCTTCTGCAGAACATTCCACAGGGAGCTGCAGCTGCGTTCCTGCCACAGCAATTCCCTGGTGTCATTCCTGCTGGAGAAGTAAGTCATTCATTCCAATTAGGATGATAATAAACCCACTACATAAAAATTTCCAAATATTGAACTTGTGTTTTTTTTTTTATAATCACAGAGTGAAGCTATCATTTGGTTATAGAGAGTACTTTGATCCCATTTTGAGTGTTCTTCGTTTTATCGAACTATTGTATATGTCGATAAAAATATCAGAAATCTATGGATTAGCAAAAATGATTCGTAGAAAAATGCCTGGTTTTCTCCACGTCTACAGAAACACCTCTATATTGTACATAGTTACCCAATTATTCATGCAAAACCAAACCGATTTCTTGTAGAAAACACATGACTTCTTCTTCTTCAGCTACAGTAACTTGCAACTTGCGATTTGTACAGTTTCATTTATGATGGACTGAGTTACTGTAGTGCTATGTTGAATTATCCCCTGTCATCCCCGGATATATCAATTATACTGTCCCCAGTCCCCGATCCTCGATTTATCCCCTGGATTTCAGTTGTCTCGCGGCCTGCCTCCCGGCTTCGGTTCCCCATTGCCTTCCCTGCCTTCCACTGCTTATCTTCCCGCTGCTTCTGCCGCACAATTAAACCCCCACCAAGGTAATCATAATCGACTGTCGGAGGTCGACTTGTCGAGTTGTGTAAATTCAGTTGGATAGTCATCGCATGATGATCGGAAAACGAGAACAACGGTTTGGTGTAAAAGAGTTGTATGAAATCAGTCAAACCGCGAATGGTTCAATAATCTAAATAGTGAACAACTAAAAAATCATTCATTCATCAAATTTTAAGTCGAAAAATTTAACAACTATTTTTTTACAAATCCAAAAATAACATTAATTATCATCGTTCTCATTTCAACGCTCATAATTACAGCCAAAAATACATGCACAACTTGACAAATCGTCTATAATAATAATCCATCCTATATGATAAATTGTATAAATTTTCCTGATGAAATTATGACATTGTAATCGTATTATCTGAATGTCATTATTTCATTATATTAGAATAGTAGTTTAATATGTAAAATCATAAACAAAACAATGCACAACTCGAGTTGCTTTTCCCTTTAGTCAAATACCGGGTTACCACTTCTGTAAACTATTCATTCCCACATACGTTAAATTCTACTCTAAATTCTATTCTTAAAGTTCATACTTAGCTAGCTAGTCAGTTTAAATTTAGAGTAAAATTTACCGGATATTGAATATTCTTTTCTGAAAGAAAGTTAATGTTGTGCAAATTTAGAATTGTCTCACTAGGAGTTTTTTAGGGTTAACTCTCAAATTTGCTGATTTTTTCGCTATTGGTGTACTTTATGGAGCTGATTACGAGGATCTGAAACCAAAAAATGCTCACGCTCGATCGATTGCGTAAGAAATCCAGAAAACCGCTTCACACATAAAAGAACTCTTTCGTACGAAACTGAAATTCGAGATTAGCATACATTATTTATCTACTGTACAAGACGGTTTTCGGAATTTTCCGCACGAGCGAACGAACGTGGGCACTTTCTGACTTCAGATCTATGGTCAGTGTCACTAAATAACTCGAGGATGAAAAAATTCGCAAATTTGAAAGCTAATACTTAGAACTCTCCTGGTCAAAACTTTATTTAAACCTGGGAAAAATGATGATAAAATAGAATAACGATTATTTTTCTTTTAAGAATTCCTACTTGGTGGTGGGCTAGTGTTCACGAATGCAGCCCCCCATGACCCGACAAAGCTGCTCGATCCCTGGGTGATGCAGGCCAACGAGAAGCAGCAGCTCGATTTGATCAATCAATATGCGACTATTAATAGCAGGTACATTCACTTGAATATAAACCTGAAATTATAGGAAAGAAACAACTTGTCCCTTGAATTTTAAACAAAATAGTGCTGTATTTCGAGTAAATCACTTTGAAGTTATCCTTTATCGCTTCGATGTAATATTATTTGAACCTTTGTAAGAATAACAGTAATAATATGAGTCGTAGACGAAATGAATCATTTTCCCCGATTCCATCCAGCTCCCAGAATTTCGATTTTCCCTAACACTTGTCAAATTTAGCATGTTGATGGGCGCTCCTCTACTGAAGAACACGTCCCCACCCACGACCTCGGCTGCTTCTGCAGGAGTTGCCGGCCAGACCCCTGGAGGACAGGCCGCTGCCTCGGCCTACAATCCCAAGTCCAATCGATTCAACCCTTACTGAGCAGCGCTACTCAACCAGCCATTCAGGCATTCAGGACACGGCCTCTCTATTACGGATCAAATTAATAAGCACATTGTCGCTAGTCCCTTTCCAGCCTAATTTAAGTCAAACCTGTGGCTTTATGTTTTCTTAAAAGTCGAATTCATTATCATCGCCGTTATTTATAAGATATCATCAAAAACATTCTTCTTTAAAATATAGGTCAAAGATGCCCAATACGCCCGTAATTGATAAATATTGGAAAACAAATATTGTGTATCTTTAAATTCATATTTAGTAATTAGGTGGACCCCATATTATTTCCCCATTTTAGGAAAAGCGTAGATATCCTTCCTTCCTTCCTTTCTAATCTTCGATGTTGTAATCATTTTTCATTTGTGATAGCCATTTCCCGAGCTTGATTCGACTCGATTCGAATATTTATTCCCAAACTTCTTCCAACTTCATCAATCATCAATTTCTGTTTCAATTCCTCATCGATATTTTCGAAGAAAGTGACAGTCTGTGATTTCCCCCTTTTTGCGGAGCCAAAACGACCTTTGTCCTCTGTATCCTCGCGAATTTACTAGGCAATTTCCCCGAATCTATCTCCCGAACAATTCCAGTATCCTGTTTTTTAATGAAAAATCTCCATGTCTATTTTCTCACATTTTATATTTTATGATTTGAAATGGCAAACGATGCTCGCTTCAAAACAACTCGCACTATTAATTTCCTGGACGAAAGGTTGTCGCTCAAAATAGGGCAGGAAAATGCGCACTTTGGCAAAGATAATGTCGAGTTGTTGTGATGTGATGTGATGTTATCATCATTTCCTAAATGTAGATCGAGCTATTTTTGAAGATAAATGACGATATATTTATTTCTTCAAGAATAGCTTTATCCATTCTTTTTCCGGATACCAATATCCGGACCGTGTATTCAAACTTTCGAATGTGTGCCATTAAGTTGAAATAGTCATTTATTCTCCATTAACCGACCCTTTATCATGGATTAGTCCTTATCCTTCAGTTTCAGTTATCATTTTGTAAATTGTCAGTTTACCTGTCGATCTTAGGAAATCTCCCATTCATCCTGTTGTTGTGTGACTTCATTTCTTTGAGCTTTTTCCTTTCCTTTGGCTGTGCCATTATCGCGTTTACTCAAAAGTCAGTCAAAATTCAGCATTTATCATCGCATTTTCATTCATTTTCCTGTGCATGAAAACCTTTAATTGACTACTGATTTCGTTTCTCCAACTAAAAATTACAGCCTACAGCAAACTTCGTTTCTTTAGAACTTTTCAATTTGTCTTTGTCACCTTGTTACGTAATTTTTATGTCAATAAATTTTAAGAAAATGAACAATTGTTTGTTTGGGCAAAAACGAGGCATTTTAGGTAACGACGAAATTCCAAAGCACAAAGTCGAATGGAAATGCATCTCATTTGAAGACGGTAAATGCTATTTTAGTACAATGTTAATGCATAATGTTGCCAAAATTAGACGAAGCCTTCATTTTAAATCTGATACAAGTGTTCTGTACAATTGTAATTTAGACTATTTTAAATTCAAATGTATATTTGTTAATGATTTTTATATTTCATAAGACATTGCAAGTAAAGATTAATTTTCAATGTTTTATTTGAACGATATTTCACCGATGTAACAAATAGTTTGATCACAGTTCGAGTATATCGTTGCCAATATTATCAAATAAGGTCACTTGGAAAATAATCGAAAAGAAACAAGATACAGAATCTCGTATGTAAAGCATAATTAATAGTTTTGAAAACTAATTCGAGTTCAGTCTTTAAGCGCAATCAAAATCAAAATATCACAAATTGACATCAGTGTACAGATATTTCAAATTTCGGTGTAATTATAGAAATTACTTGGATTTTCTAACAACTTAGAGAAGTCGCGAGTCGGAAAGTGTAAGCAGAAATGAAAATCGATTATCTAACACTCAATCTCGGGGAGGCATTGAATTTTTGATGACTTTACACGTTTTGCATGGAATTAATCAAGAATATTAACATTCATCAAATAGCTTGACGTATTAAGCAAAGAGAAGAGAATTTGAACTAATCATAGAAACTAACGACTTTGGAATGAATTCCGATTATGGGATATTCGATGGAGCCAACCAAATTACCGTAAACAAGGAAATATTTGCCAGTTGACTCATTGCCCAAATGATTAAAATTGTATATTTCGTCAAAATGAAAATAAAATCTGA
Source organism: Diploscapter coronatus (assembly GCA_964036155.1). Taxonomy (NCBI): domain Eukaryota; kingdom Metazoa; phylum Nematoda; class Chromadorea; order Rhabditida; family Rhabditidae; genus Diploscapter; species Diploscapter coronatus. Next base: position 19,391,615 of record OZ038423.1, on the reverse strand, counting down.
TTTTACCATTTGAACAACTGACTAGATTCAGGAAATCACGAATATTTACAACCAAATGAAGTGAAAGACTTTTTCATGAAGAAGTAACAAATTCGTATTGAATGAATGAACCGGACGACCTGCTTACGCTTTGGGAGCAGCCTCGACGGCCTGATGCCTGTGTCTTTCCCTGCTCATCGCTCGTCGCAGGGCTGTCAGAACTGTGCTCTGATGCGCTGTTGGGCGGGGCTGATTCTGGGCTCGTAACAACTAAACATCATCGATAAATAAAGAGCCCCATTAAAGTTGATCAACCTTGCTTCTAATTCGTCTAGGCTTCAGTGTGGCTGGCGCAGGACATTGGCTGACAGATTTCGTCTTACTGCTCTGCACGACTTCCTTCAATTCTACAGAAGAAGGTGGCACCAATAGGGATGTTTTCGAAAATCGAGGACTTGGCTCAGGATTTGGTTCGACTGGACTCTAAAATTACGAAAATCGAAAATATTCGTCCTTTGATTTGCTTACCAATTTAGTAGCAATACTGCTAGCTGAACTTCCAACTCCAGACTCGCCTTCCGAAGTGTTCTGTCCCTCCATCTCCTTTCTGTCTTTCTCGGCTTCTTCGTGAATTTCCTCCAATTCTTCACTTTCATCTGGAAAATTCCTCGATTAGTGATAATTTATTGTTGTCAAGAATTAGTAGTCTTTTTTTCGGAGTAGAATCGAGATTCTAGATGAAAAGGGAAAGGGAATTAATCTCGTTGAAAGATTGGCTGATGTGAAAGTGAGGGTGCTGCCAGAAAGCCATCAGGAAGGCGAAATGAGGAAGTAAATAGTTCAAAGACAACAAACTGACACAGACAATGGATTGCTCATTGTTACACATTCGAATTGAAGAGTATCAATTGAGTGGGACAAGAGGACTTATAATTTAGGTGTAGAAGCACGCAGAGGACAAATGTTCGGTATAAAAATAGATGGAAGAGTAATGATAGTGATAAATCTCTCGAGAGGATTTTATTGGGAAATCCGTGTTTTCGTTGGGGAAAACAAATGTCCTACCATGTTCTTCGTCATTCTCCTTGTTCTGTTCCTTGTGATTTGATCCAGTTGCAGCACTCAGAACCAGCCAGTCGGGAGAGGATTTCTTGAGCCAGGGATGATTAAATATGGCTTCGATCGTGCAGCGGGAAAATGGGTCGAATGAAAGACATTGTTGGATTAGATCCTTTGCTTCTGGAATGATATCGCGTAATGGAAATAGATAGCACTATTTTGACTTTAACTCTTCATAACATCTGAGCACATATCCTGGATAAGTGCTATAGATGAGTTGAATAAAACAACAATCTAATGAGGTATTGACATCTCAATACCACATTCTCACAAGAATTCATTGTAACATTTGCATAATAATCATTGCGAAGAAACTATTACAAAATTTCATGATTCAAAATAATAGTACCTGCCGAAACAGGAGCGTAGAATGGAAGAGGTCCGAGAAGGTGTGCCGTACAAATGTCCTTTTCGTTGCGGAAGGGTAATCGACCATTCAGAGCGTTGTACAGGAGAACTCCTAATGACCAAACTGCTGCTTCCTTTCCCAAGTAGAGGGAATGAAGGAACCATTCTGGAGGACAATATAGACGAGTTCCTAAATACAAAACAATATAATAATAATACATTATTGAAGTTGAAATATTATTGCTCTAGGTTTTAGAATTGATCTCTGACGCCAAATCACGAGGCTATTAGATGATCGAATTGAAAATAATAGATCTTAGAATTTGCAGAATAAGTTGCTATAACTAGAGAGCGCAAGTGTTTTTTTTCTCCAAATTTGAGAACTTGCGTTCTCTAGCTATAACAACATGATTTCTTGCAGAAGATAAACAATGAGACAATGTGACCATATTTCATACCGAAACTAGAGAATACGAGAGAATTTGTGATTTGAGATGCGAAATGGAGAAGGATAACAATTAAAATTGGAAAAGGAGAAGAGTGCGCGGAGAACATCGAGATCATACGCAGTCAAAAAATGGACGGCCAACTTTCGACTTCCAAACAGGGGCAGGGAAAATATGTGTAAGTGTGAGAATTTTCATAATTCGCTTGTCATATTTTCAAAATACAAACAACCGGTTTTCTTCACCGCAAATTATTGACCTACTACTAAGTCATAGCTTATCTTTCAAATGTTCTGTCAGTTTTACATCACCGAAGAAATTTCTAGATTCTATCAGTCACTCATTAAAGGTGTCACCTTGCACTAACTAACTTTTCAATTACGCGAAAATCCTTGAAGATTTTCCACGTAAGTTTTTTTGTCAAATTGATTTATGATATAGGGACGAGGCAATAAATGAAAATGAAAAACCACAATCTGAACCATTTTGCATTGAAATGGAAATGCGGATCGTTATTTTCAAAGATCATATTGTCATTTTCAGTCTGTCAAAGGGTCAGATATCGGTTGTTTATTGTTTCTGCTTTGTTATGGTTCGTCTTCGCGGAATTTGGCAAAAGTCATGAGATTTGACACGAATTTGCACAACCGCTAACATGTCAGAAATATACCAAAATATGCAACGTTTTGCAGAGAAGCAAGAAAGCAAAAAAAATTGTTTACATCTCAGAAATTTTGAGTAAGGAAACTTTGTTTTGACACCTCTTTTCTCACATTCTAACAGTTATCACGCACATTTGGAAGACTACTCCAATCGTAAATAGGTACGCAATTCTACTATCTCCCCAATGTCACTGTCACGTAAAACAAGAGACACGTGAGTTCTTCCAGATATAACAACCTGACAGACTGACAGTTATGTCATCGAAACAACTCCTTGATTACGAGCAAAAAGCGCATCAGAGATTTCCTAGGTGAATGATCACTTTTTCAAGTTTCAAATAAAAAGTCGCTTACAAACTACAGTTGAAATGAGAGAATTCGAGTTCGCCCGATAATATAGTCGAGGAGTAAAAATGAGAAATCTTTGAGAAACGGTCGATCATAAAATTCTCGAGAAGAATTGATAAAAATTGGAAAAGTCACAGAAAATGAGAAGAAAGGGGAATTCTGGTCTGTGAAAGAGCGCGCGAACTGATACAGAACTGTTGATGAGAGTGAGTTCGGGAGAACGCAAATTAGACGCAACGAAAAATATGGCATAATTGACAAGATGTTCAGAACACTGCCACTCGACACACAACTACAAGCACTGTTCTCTTAGAAAGATTACACTATTTCGCAGGCAGATTTCGATTTATGCTAGTATTTTTTGCCGCTTTTATGTGATATTACAAATACGATGAAAGATGCAGAGAGTGGAGAAATGTCACGTCAAAGATCAATTCGAATAAACGTGCGATAAAAATGAAGATATGCAAGAATATGAAAATGACTGACCTTGGAAATCCGTGTAGGGGGATTTCTTGAGAATGGTCGATGCACCGAAGTCGATGAGCCTGATTTCGCCTGACACCAAGTCGATGACCACGTTCTCGTCCTGAAAACAGCTAATTGAAAATGACACTAATTTGAATGACTGCAGCTGATTACGAGGGAGGGGCAGATTAGAACACAATAAAACTGTTCGGGGAACAGCATCAACTTGTTACTGACTAATTCGGAATTTCGCAAGAATCGCCATGATGCAAATTAAAATTTACGTGGTTTTATGATGTAGGAATGAAAATAGGCAAATCGTGAGAAACTGATAACATTTGCAGAATTATATCACATATCAAAAGGCAACAAAGATTAGGCCGTCCTTTTTCTTGCTATTTCGGAAAAAGTTTAAGTCTAGACAATTTAGGAATTTCAGAAAAATGATAAATGAAGAGTAAAAATACCTTGAGGTCTCGATGAAGAACTCGTCTCTGAGCACACTCGTGAACGGTCTGTACAATTTGGCGGAACAGGAATCGAGCCATCTGAATATAAAACTAAGAGAGCAAATAAACATCAGCTCCAACCTCTTCATCGAGTTTCTGCTCTCCTTTGATGAAATCGAACATATCGATGCAGGGATAGGGCCGCTCCATGACAACTAAATATCCTTCGGGAATGGAATACCAATCGAGCAGTTTGATGACTCCCTTCACTTTGGCACATTTTGCCAACATACAAATCTCCATTGGCACTTGTTCATCATTCAGCTAAAGAATTTGAGCATTCGAAACACAAATCGCAGAGTGAAGATCAACCTTTCCCCATTCCCTGACTGTCCTTCGGTCGACAAATTTCACAGCTACAGGCAATTCGTCAGATATCCGAATGGCTCTGTACACAATTCCGAATCCGCCTCGGCCTAATTCGCCTTTCAGCTTGTAATTCTTCTTGAATTTAGAAAATCCACGACCTGAAAAGTAGTTTAAGAACATGTCTGATGGTTTCAAGACTCACTAGATTCTCCATTCAGAAGAAGTTTGAGGTTGAATAGTTGAAAACTGGCCAATTTCTTGACCTTCTTCGCGAGAATCGGAAGTGTCATTCCTGATTGCGGCTGCTGCGCAGAACGACGCAAGAGGTCCGTTATTTTGATCGCTGATTAGAGGAATTGTCCTGAAACAGAACAGATTCGATCGAGTGAATCGAAATGAAAAAGAGCAACTGCGAGAGAAATGCCTGTGGCAACGAATGAAGTAATCGAAAGAGGGAGAGGGGAGGACGAAAAGAGGAAAGAGGCGGAGCGAAAGGCCCGTGGGAAAGAGGAAAAGGAAGCAAAACAAGAGATTGACACGCCCATTTGACAAAAACACAAATGTGACAAAGTTTGACTAAGCCCGACAAAATTGACAGAAATTCAAAGAAGAAGAGAGTAGAAGAGATTCGACGAAATTATTACGAATTTGAAATTATTATTAGAAGAAGAAGAAGACGAAGAAGGAGTAAATAACCGTTCCGCGAATAAATTAGAAGAATTACGTCAGGCAGCAAGTTCGTGAAGTTCAAGAATTGAGAAATTCAAGAGGAATGCTGCGTGTGGGAGTTAGACGTTTTTACAGTAAATTTGTAGTTGCGAGACGTTAATTGTTATGATGAGTTTTCAGGTGAAACGGGTGGAAAAGCATCGACTTCTAACATGGAAACAGAAACGCAGAACGAGATGAAAGATGAAAACAAAAGGAAAGAGAGAAGAAGCAGAAGCAAAAGCAGAACAGACAAGAAGTCTTGCATTAGAATCTGTTGCAAGGAGAAAGATGATTAACTATCAAATTAGACGAGATAATATGCAGAAGAAGAGGGAAAAGACTGATTACTGTAATGAAATAGAACTGACTAATTGATTACTGATCACTGTGAAGCGTAAGAAATTCGGGAAAACTTGACAAGTTCTAGGAAGAAATGCAAATGATGCAGTCGAGACTGTCAAATTGCCAATGTGTCAATGAGTCAATAATCGAGTAAAGAGTAATGGCAATTCCAATGAAAAGATATTAGGCGCCTGCGGTACGTATCAATCGACGTTACTGAAACTGGACACGAATTTTGAAAATTCACGTTTACCAATTATCAAATCAAAAAAGGAAAAGACATAAATTATTAGGTATGATAAGAAAAGGAAAATACGAGAGATGGAGAGATAAGCAGAGGAGAAGAAGAACTAGTGCAGAAGGACGAAATGGAAGATGGACGATCAATTACAGATGATAGCAGAAGAAGGAAGAAGGAGAGGAGAAATGGATTCGACTAGAGGAGGGAAGGGGATGCCTTGAGATAACCTGTCCATGCAAGGGAAAGGCCTGTACCATTACAAATTAGGAGAATTGCTAATTATCGGTGCTGTCGATGGACCATGACATTACGTTTTCACTTGTTGATTAGACAAGTGCTTCTACTTTGTTGATGAATTGATGAATAGGAGAATAGGGGAATGAGGGGAAGGTCAGTTAAGTCAATTTAATTGAGAATTCAGAAGAGAGTACAAAGCGAGTGTGAAGGGAAAGGAAAAGGAAAGGACATCGCCATTGGCAGAGGCAAAGACAATTCGTCTTTTTCTCTGAATTTCTCTCCTCTCGTCAAATCGTATTGCCTAACACATACAACATGCATCTCTGAGACAATAAAGCAGAAGCTGAAGAAGAAGTCTATCGACACTGTCTAAATATTCCTAAAGAAGTCAGAGACGCAGAAGAAATTACAAGCTGAAAGCGAAACTCGGACATATGAATATATACGACGATTCAAGAACACTTGTTGGGAATTAGACAGCAGCAGGTGAAAATTATTACAAAATTGTCTGGCCGAGTGAAAGCAGGGTCTCGCATCGTTCGTGAAGTGCTTTTATATGAGAGGGACCCAAATATGGAAGGTGGAGATTATTTGGCACGATAAATGACAGGAAGGTAGTGTGCAATGTAACAGTGGCACAAACAGATAATTCAAAGAGTTTTATGGTAGCTGCTTGATTAGAAGCGATAAATTGGGAGAAGGAAGAGCAAAGGAGGAAAAGCACAAAAACCAAATGCTTCAAGCAAGGATGGAAAGGAGATGGCGAACGCTAATTGGGAAGGGAGGAATCGAGGACTGATTCGCTCGAGAGCTGATTGATTGCGACAATACACAATGTGACTGCATCGCTGCCAAATTGGGTGCAAACAATTCGAGAGAATTAGGAAAATGTCCAGGAATCGAATAAGAACAATACATAGTCGAGTCAGCAAGGAGATGACTGTGATAACTGAAACATTGCAGCTGAAGTATACGACTGAGATGTTGGCAGAGGTAGAGAGGCGTGGTAAGTAGGTACAAACTATCGAAGATGGAGATACTGAAGCGAGAGGGATTAGAAATGATAAGGCAGAGACTGGGAGGGGAAAAGATGCAGAAAGACTTGTCTTTGTGAAGTGAAGACTATCTAATGAAGGAGAGAAAAGATGGAATGCTGAGAGGAATCAGATGAAAAGAGGGAGGAGAAGCAGTCAGATGGAGGAATGCAGGAACGCCAATCATCAAAGATATTCGAGAGGATTGAAGACTCGCAGATTTGATACGTCAGGATAAGGAAAAAACAAGACAGATTATAATTTTCAGCATGTTTGGAGATAATCTGATTGTTGATAAATGATTAATGAAGACATTCTTTCAGGAAAAAATCATCATTAATTTGATTAAAAAATTCTGTCAATGGTAGGATTCAAATTGTTAAATTTGTCATCAGCATTTCTATAAGGAATCTAACTGAAACTCTCTCAATGCCTCCAACATGATGGCGCATAAAGGCTACAAAGTTTTCATCCGAATCTTCTTTGAGTGCAGTCAAGATTTGATTTAGAATAAAAGCATGGAATATCTGTGGAATTTCTTGATTAACCTAATACTTTAGTCAAAAGAAACAAGGTTGCATCTATTCTGGTGCGATTAATTTTTAAAAAATAATTCCAGGACAAAGTAAAGCTTTCAATCTGTTTACGCCTCCTCAAAAGCGTCAAATGCATACAAGAAATTATCCGCCGTTATCAATTTACAAGCAATCGGAAACGTAAAAATAGCAGATTCAGTGAGCTTCTCTGATTCTGTTGATTCTGATCTGTTGATAACGAGGGGCTTTTCTCAAACTACAGTCAAAGTACTAGCTGGCTTCCGGGAGAAAAGAGGAGAAGTTGGGCATTTTTGAACTGCCAAACTCGGTGATAAGAGTCGAAAATATGCTGGAAGAGCTACAGTAGGGATAGTAGGGTGTTGTTTCGAAGGTAGGCAACAATGGACTGCAGAAATTGCATCACAGGTCAAACTCTCGATAATCCTGACGCAGGTATTTGACCGGTGAAAGAATGGAAAAACGAAAAGTGGGAAATTAATAGAATGAACGGCGGGTGAACAGGCAGAAGCAGAAGCAGAAGCAGAACCAATGAGCCAAATAAAAGGCAACTACAATAAATCTGCAGGTACAAAGAAGATGGACAGATTGTGAGTGGAAGATGAAACGAAGGAGGAATGCAGAAATTGAACTAGGCTGACCTCTGAAGCAGAAGTGAGGAGAACAACTGTTCCCATGAAACTCGATAAAAGAGAGTGAGAGCGAGAAGGAAGACGCAAGACGCACACAAAAGCACGTCAATCTGGCACTTGCATAGGCGAAAAGAGGGCAGAGACGCAACAGACAGAGGGTTCCGTAATTCGGCACGCCACCAAAACAGACAAAAATAGCACAGAGAGGATTGGATAATTTGAGAGTTGCAAGAGTCATAATTCGCTTCAATTATCGCATTATGAATTATGATATATTAGACGACGATGATGATGATGCAATGACGCAATTACAATTAGAAGAGCTCATTATAGATTTTAACTTCTTCACAAATCACATGAATATCATCGCGAGTGTGCTCTGATTAATTCAGACAAGTTGATTGTAAAGTGCATTTGTTATTTGTTAGATGTAACAGGAATCATTGAGAGCAATTGTTGTTAGAATCAGCAATAAAAATAATATTAAAAGTGAGAACGTAAATTTTCTCCGAAATAATAAAACACGAATATAAAATACTTCCAATTACCAGGAATTGTTCAAATATTGCAATTTCACAATTTGCCAAATTTATAGCCCGAATGATATATGAGAAGATGCCATTTCAAAATAAAGCCTGCTTTATGATTCTATTCATCTTTTTGCCTTTTCAGCGGCCATTTTCATCCAATTTACTTCCAGCTTTCTCACTCGAAAATCCGCTTTTCGATTCTCTGATTTTTAATTTCTGCGATTTTGTCTCGTTTTTCAAAAAGACAGCTTCTGTACTAATTGGAGAAATTGAACTCGCAAAGCAAAGCGAGGCTGGCTGCTTCAGAAGCAGAAAATGTCAAGAGTCGAGACGAGTTGCAGAGTTTCGAAGAGAATCTACTCGCTCAGGCCAATTATGAAAAATTGCTCGAATATAAATAGACTGAATTTCTGCAAAATGAAATAAACACTTGTGTCGAGAATTGAAACAAATTATTCGAGAATCAGGCCTTTATAAAGATAAATAAATTACGGTATTATTACTGCAAAATACGAGATTCTGAATCAGCACCAGAAGAGAGGACAATTGTCTGCGGGCAAATAAGGAAAAATGAAGAAGTGATAGTGCATTTGGCTGATGATATCATGATAACGCTGACGCAGGCAGAAGAGAGAGAACGCTTCAGGGCAAATAGCCGAAGAATGAATCAGTGGAATCAAATATGTAGTCTATGAATGGAAAGGAGGCATGATGCAATCGGTTTTGGACTGAAACAAAATAAACGAATGATCATTCTTCCAAAAATGTGCATGGATTCGCAAACGAGAATCCCCTAAAAACACATATTTGGAAGCTGATTTTGGGTCGTTTTGCGAAGAAACGAAGCACAAGCTAACATTCCGAAAGCTGATGAGCAAAGAGATCGAAAAGCATTGGAGAAAATTAGAGAAGATGATCAGCACAGTCTGAAACAGAAGCAGACACAAAACCGGAGCAGTTCTTAGTCTGAAGGAAGATCACAGCATCATCATGACAAAGACAAGGAAGAGCTGAATCAGAAAGGGGAGGGGCTTAATCGAAAAATGTCATGATACTGCATACTTGTTTTCTCGCAAGTTCACAGTCGATGTTTGCAGAGATGATTACGATTGGTTGAGAACGTGAGTCCTAATGCCAGAGGCAAATTTCATCTGCAAACTGGCTGATGTCTGTCTTAGAATGGCATCACAGCACTGCTTATTTACTCACAAGGTTAGGAGCTGCTTCTGCTTGATTCTACAATTCTGCAGAGACTCTGCTCAAACGAGCTAATTCGCTAGAAAAATCAAAAGTTAGGTAAATTTAGGCTCGAGTTAAGATGGGAATCCTTCAAAAATCAAGATTTATCAAAACAAAAAGGTTAACTTGCCGCGTCTAAATTTGACGAAAAAATTCGCCAAAATATTTTTAGATCTGGCCATGGCGCGTAACTAGTTCTTCGCACTAAATCTGACTCTGAAGACCTCAAGACTGGAAGGTAATGAAGAAGAAGAAGAAGCTGAAAGAGAAATTGGTTGAACTTCGCTTGGAGGGGGGAGAAAAAGCAGCTGTAAATTGATAGAGAAGCGATAACAACAGAGATATCGTTGGACTAGAGTTGAGGCATACTTTCACTCTTCGACGACCTCAGGCCATTAACAATTGCCTGCGTGCAAAAGCCGTGTTTCAATTTGTTTCCGATCTCTCATTCCGCAAACCTCTCACTTATCATTCAGCTAACCTTCTAAACTTTGCTCTGGCCTTCCCTTCCTCTTCGTATCTGCTTGCCTCAGACATTGACCCCTATCAGTTATGTCCTCATCATTCGAGTACGAATCAGTCCATCTTTCCGCTTTCATTCACTCCGCCCACTCGCTAACACAAGCTTATCACCATCAAAAAGTATCGCCACTTCTGCGTAAGAATATGTGTTTTCTTTTTTATTTTTACCTAAACCAACAAGGCATCGTTCAAAACAGCTATAGTCAAAGAGCATCTCCATAGACTATACGAATCAGTAGAAATTAAAACCGCGTTATAAATGAGAAAATAACAACGTCAAAATATTAATAAGAAGAATCAAGCGAACAATTAACACGCAACTGTCCGTTCTAAGTCGAATTCTTACTTTCGCTTCGGAGATCGACACAGTCAAGAGTAGAAAATGGTCGAATTCAGAAGAAAAACTACTTGTGACGAGAAGTCAGAAAGGGAAGAAGAAGAAAACAGACAGAAACAGAAACAGGCAGAGGACAGAAAGCAGAAGAAGTCAATGCAGATGCAGAGAAGCTTCGACAGGCAGAAGCAGAGAAGTGATGACGTCACTGATCAGCGAAACCACAGGCAAATCAAATCAAATTAGGAATTCATTAAATCGAAAAAGTCGAGTTCGATCAACACCTTTTAGAAATCGAAAAAGTCACTCTGCATAACTTTCACCGTATTTTTCATTTTCAAACGCCCATTAACATTTCGAAAACATAATCAGTCACACCAATCTTCTTCACAAAAACAGGATACTAAACTTCCCTAGTACCTTCCCTATTTTGTCCATTACTCAGGCTCTAATTATCTCTTCGAAAGCCAGCGCATTTCCTCTCTCGATTATTTTTGTCCAATTATCAGCCATTTGTTAACTTGCCACCCGCATTTTTGCACTTTACAATTCGCTGGCAAAAGACAAAAAGTCTGCAGATTTGTGTTTCAATTCCTGCATTTCGACAACAGAAAAGCTGTCACAAGTTCTACGCTACTCGTACTCGAGAATTTCGAATTTCCACAATTCAAGTTTAGTTTTCAGGCTGTAAAATGGAAATGCTAAAGAAGCTTCACTGATATTGCAGAAAAAAATTGCCGAAGTCGTCTTTGAACTTCTTCGTTCAGATTTTTTCTAAAGATGAACTTTTTCTTATTCAAGAGTCCAAATGAACAACTGACGCAGCAGAATATATGAATAATGTTCATTGTTGCCACCACAAACTATTCCCTCTCCCCTACTCTTCAACAATTATCGTTGTTTGACCACAATTCCCCTGTTGCTGAACCAAACAGCCATAGTAAACGAGAACGACTTGATTAGCGATGTGGGAATTCAGTTAGAAGCTAACAAAGCCACAGAGCTTGAGAGCTTCGGAGTTCAGGAGATCCGAACAAATAATTAACCGAGCGAGTCCTAATCGTGAAATATTCATCCAACGCTTTAGAGACGGAACACTGATCCAAAACCCATCCAAATAGTCCCGAAAATTTCGAAATTTGATGGAAGAAGAAGAAAATAAACTCTAGTTGAAACGGTGAAACAATTGTTGATTGCTGCCGCTGCTTTTTTTCGAACAAACCAATTGCCTAACGAACAGAAGATTTTTGATGGATGACACAGGTTGCTCTTCACAAAATATTGCAGAAGTCTCAATCTAATTGCAATCCGAGGTCAAATTCGAGCCTGACTGACTGCCCCATTTATTATCCAATCTTCTCGAATTCAGGCGAAGATTGATAACTGAAGGTCGCAAAAAATGGGGATGAAAAGCACGCGGCCCTTCGCTGAATTCACTTGAGGAATGAATTCATAATTCACCAGGCTACGTGCAAAGTGCTCAGAGGCAAATAGTTGACGTGAAAATGAGGAGCGAAATAGGGAAGTGCCTTTGGACTTGGGGCCATTTGAACTGAACGAGGCAATAAATTAGTCATGTGAATGGCGTGCAAGTGATTTTTTGAGCTTATGACCCAATTGCACAAAAACACTCTATTCTGCTGTTTTGTTCGGACTTGTCTGGCCCATTTCGAGTCGACAACAAAACAAAACATCCCCAAGTCACCCATTTATTTTATCCCCCTTTCTCGATGAAATACTCGATCGTAAATTTTACGCGAATTGTAAAACGAGCAGACGGCGAATTCCACAGACACAGGTGTCCCAGAGATAAAGGATAAAAATAAAACAAAACATTAGGCTGTCCCATAAGCCTTTTTCCACTTTTGATGATTTTTTTTTTCAAATTCTTATTCTTTGTTTAATCTTAGAAACAAGTGGCGTGCTTATGATAATCGAGGATAAAAATCGAAAATTTCTTGGACGAAGATTGGAGTCTTCATTCGCCCAGAAGTAGGGAGATATGCACTCTTGAGGGAAAGTACCTATTTTGAATCATTTTTTCTTACAGTAGCATAATTATTTAAATTCGGGCAAAAGCTTATTGTAATTGAGCCTCCACCACAATATTATGGACCAAAAAATTTTCTCGAAACGTGCAAATTCACACGATTTTCAGTGATTTTGTCACTTTATGTCCCATGACGATGCATTTTGACACCTATCAGATTATGACACTCGCTGCAAAAATTAGTTTTCCTATAAAAAGTGAAATCCAAAAAGTAGTTATGACAATATTGAATGTACCGAAGCTGCTCCGTCATCTCCTATGGACGTGCTTCACAACTCCCTCACAGCACTGCGAGGGGGACGCCGCTTTCCAAGATAATCGATAATTGAGTATGTTTCTAATAAATTCCACTCAAGAGAAATAAACCAAAAACTAATTGTAGATTCAATAAGAGGAGCCTACCCAAATATGATAATGCAATTTTAATATTTTTGGCTATCAATGAGATACTATATGAAAAGCCAATCGCTCATCAATGATAATATCGTCGTCGTGATAAGATAAATATATTTTGTAACCTACTTAGACCAGGATTCAGAAAGGTGCCACATTTGTGGAATTATGATTGATGTGACGAATGATGAGACAAGATAGATAGGAAGGCTTGTAACCCATATTTTGGCGCACCCAGTATATCTTAATGTTATGAAAAAGATTTATATATTTTGGGGTTTAGCAAAGATCAAGGAATTCTAATTGAAATTTCAGGAAAAACGAGGAGCAAAATATTTGCATGGCTGTTAGAATTCTAGCTATCCTCTAAACATCTCAGCAATCCTTACTCATCTTCTTAACTCAACGCTCAATCCATAATTCACGTCGCCAAAAACATTTTTGCGAAATATTTGCGTATTCAGAGTTCAATTTGAATGAGTAAACCTAAACATGGCGAGCGTATTTCGACTTGAGTGAGTCCTATCTTCCTAGTTCTATTTATAGATGGAGGGTTTCTATTCTTATCATGAATGTGCAAATTGGGAAAAAAAAACCGATTTGATTCCAGCATAAAGGAGCAATTTGAACAGAACGGATTATGGCAGTAAGATAGAGAATATAGATTGTCAACTAGAAGGAAATAGCAGACAGGTTGTACAGAATTGTAGTGCTGGAGTGCGAGGGAGAGCTTTGCATTCGAATTTCCTTCCATCAAACAGCAACAATAGGCATTATTCCACTATCATATCAGCACTGGATTGAGAGGGAGAGCGAAAGAAAAGGAAACACAAATGATTCACGTGAATTGAAATTTGCAATTTTAAATCAAATAAAGCCTAAATTATGACAGGTATATAATAATTCATGAATTATGACGATAAAACAAACAAGTGCAAAACTATATGCAGATATAAAATTTCTCATTAGAAAGATAGCCGATGCGTGAATATGACATAATCTAAAATATAAATTCCCCAATCACTAAATAAACATTGCAATGACATTGAATTTGAGGGTTGCAAGTAATGAGTCAAACGTTCAATTCTAATGTTTGTAAATGCTGACAAGGAAAATTTCAGAAGTGTCCGTCTCCAATTTGGCTGATTTTTTCATCACAGAGGTATTTCAATACGTAGATGGCGAATCTGAGTCAAAAATTGCAATGATGGTCTCCCTGGTTTTGGAAATCTCAAAAAAAAAACATTTCATACTGTAAAGAAATTAGTCAAATCGGAGGCTGACACTTTCGAAACAAATACAACCTCCGCCTGTTGCCCTCCGAACGACGGGCTGGTTTCCCATGCATGTGAGTAGGGTGGTCACAAGGGATATTTAGCAGAGCAGAGCGTGAAAGATCCTAATCTTGTGAACCATCAAAATCACTTATTTTCACTGGCAAATTAGAAACAAAACAGCACGTTTTTGTTTTGATTTTAGCAAATGACGTGAAATTTCCACGAGACTTGTGCAGATCAAATCTGCAAAAATGCCGAACTTTGAAACCTTCTCATTGAACTGGAAGTTTAACAAGGAGAAATGGAGAACAGTTCCAGTCAATTCTAGATCCGTTACAGTATGATAATGACAGATAATTAGACTGATAAACTATTATATTAATTCAGGTTTTGCAGGTATAAAATCGTTATTTACAGCCGAGAAGATGAGTCTTCAAATGATGTGACATGGACGAAGAAAAGGAAAAACTGATTGATGATTGAGTATGGAGATGATGGGATATTTGGGTATGCAAATCAGCAGATCTAGGCAGACAAGGGGAAGAGATAAATAAGAGATTTGCAGGGAGAGATAAATGATAATAAACTGATAAGGGGCAGAAATAATATGAAGAAAAGAGGAAGAGATGAAAGATGATGTAGAGATGACGATGCAAGTCAGAAGCAGAAGCTAATGAAGGGAAAGCTACCTTCTCACTACTTTCTAATCTAGTGTAAGATAAAAATCTTCGAATGTCACTAAAGTGTACTTTTCTACAGTAATTCTTAATTCATCAACTGAGAAGCCCCTACACTTTTATCGCTAAATTAAATTTCATAGGCAAAATTTTGCACTTCGCAGCTTTTGCCCGGGCGAACCTTGAATTGCCGAAAAAGTTATTCTCTTCTGGAAATTGTTAGAGCCGCTTGAATGGATGACTGAGTGAATCAGAATCAGAAAAGGGCATTTTTATGAGAAATAAAGTTTTTGTTTCGCGGGAAAAAATAGAAAAATACTAGCGACGTTCAATGAATTCGATGCAAGAAACTTATGCCAATTTTATTTATTTACTGTTCAAATGATTCGTTTGAAGGCATTGTTCGGACTGCAATTCAGCAGAAATTCAAGCAAATTTAGACAGAAAATAATCCGACCACAGGCTGTCAAAAATAATGCATAAAATTGATGCTGAGGCAATGTTTGATGCGGGAAGCCGAATGATGATTATTGCGTGAATTTTCGCAAAATTTCGCAACTTGGTCTATATATTAGAATGATGATAATAAAAAATAGATAATCAGATTCATTGATATACCATTTGAATATTTTTAGGGTGTTGGTAAATAAAAAAATATACGTTCATATCGAAGAAGAAATTCGACTCATATGGTTCGTTACGTAGTAATAATGTTGAAAACCTAGACAAACAAAACAATCTGCAAAAGGCAAGGCACTGATCAAGAGTCGCGAATCGTACAGCTGATAGGTTGATAATTGGCCGAGACAATCCTCGGTTGAGTGGCAGAGACAAGGCGTACTATCTCGATGCTATCATAGATCTGAACCATGAGAAAAGGTGGAGAAGTAAGGGATTATTGTTTGGTTGTCGAAAGGTAACCGATAAATTTAGGGATTATCGGTAAGGAAATAGGAAGGGGAGAGACTCAGTGACACCCAACTGATGAAAAAGTGAGCTGAAAACAGAACACAGAGAAAGCAGCGCGGGCAAATAAGGAAATCGACAAAAACTGATTGAAACAAAAATGATTAGGAAATTCGATTGAAAGGAAGAGACTCTAGGGCATCGACTTTTGAAGGAGGAAAAACCTGAATTGGTATTGCAATTTTCGAAACAGGAGTCGGTATTCCTAAAATTATAATTGATTGGCAGGAGTGAAAATGATCATTTCTGCTCATAACAACTGTAAGGAGAAGTTAGACATACAAACAGGGGAATTAGTGAGGGATGGGGTGAAAAGCCATGCAGAAGTGAAGAAGATGTTGCCAGAGGGCAAATGCAGAGGGGCACGTGTAAATATCTGAGAAGATTAGAGATAATCAGGCACAGGGGAGAAGAGACAGTGTCAACAAGGTTAGAAGCCGAGAGATGCAGAGGCAGAGGAGGAAAACTGGATAGGTTGAGGTTGAAAGGACCGGATAGGGAATGCGAGGGGAGAAGAAGAAATAGACACAAGAAGAAACAAATAAAGTAGAATGGAATGAGAGAATGAGATTGGCATTGTGAGAATTGCAGAAATGCACACAAGTGAAAGAAATCGAGAAAATGTCTTACAGAATGTAGTTACAGCAGTTACAGAGACAGGGACAGAGACTGACTGACTGACCTACACACATGCATTCATTCTCGTTCATTCAGTCATTCATGATGATCGAGGCTGCAAGCGGGCCGCTTCTTGCATACGAAAGTCTCATCCAACGAACGCAAATAAAATCGAGAAATAAACTGGTTAAACCTGTACATACAACTGGCACATAGGGGGATGCTAGGAGCGAGATGCTTGGGAGAGGGACAATATTTTGCGAATATCATGAAGATCATCGAGAAATGCAATTATATGACTACTTATTGCATACATCGAAAACGCTAGCCGAACTGTTATATACATTACATGCAACGAGATGTTCACCTTGAACCTTCGAGAGAAGGATTCATTGACGGTCAAGTGAGCATTTCTATAGCTAAAAGAATGATATTAAAAATCACGTGGTGTTCACTAAAGTTTGGAATGGTAAACAAATTTGATTTGTCAATCTGCATGACATTTAGGAAATTATTTGTATTAAAACTTGTCTAAAATTAGGGTTCCCAGGCAGACATTCTGAATTGATGTTTAGAACAAAATTTTTGCGCGGAAATGTCATCAGAGGCGTGAATAAGACCTTCGTGAGGAACATAAAATTTCCTAGATGAAAAAAATCAATCGTTCAAAACGAACACATTTTGACAATAAAAGTCCTAGTTACTAAGTAGCAGCAATTGTCGAAAAATATCTAACGACAGAATAAGTATAACGCATCCTAAGAAAGTCATCGTCAGGTAATCTGCAGCATAAATACTGTTTTGGGCAGGCAGAGAGAGTGGAACGGTAATAGCCCTTCCCATTTGAGTGGGTAAGTAGATGGAAGGCTGAGAGGCTAATGATTCTGCAAGAAAGCAGAGAGGCTGGAAGGCATTGCTTGCCTGCTCTGTTGTTAGCTTTTCATTCATGCAGCTATGGATCAGAAAAGGATCAGAAAACTTTGTCCGTTCATTCCCATATTTAAAAGGCGTAAACTTCGCCTCCTTGCAGAAATTTTTTACAAAGGGCCAAAGGTGGTAGTCGGCCAGATATCGAGAACTGGGTGATTTCATTTCGAGTTTTCTTCCGATACACATGGAGATAGGCGATAGCAAATAATATTTGTAGTTGGGAATTTGTCCGCAACTTGCGGGCTTCGAGCTGGAAATGGGTTTGAAACTAAATAGTTCGTTTTATAGCGGCTCTGGCGCGAGCAGAGGCCGTATGTCATCAAAAACTCGAACTTTTTCAGCGAAATGCATGTCTATCTTGGTTCCTGATAGGAAAAAGTATCCTTGGCCAAAAACGGCTAAGGATAAAAACTAATTTGCGCATTATTTCATTGTTTTTTTTCGCTGTCTGTGCATATAGTGGAGATCGGAGGCTACGCACGTATTCTGAAATTCGTAGTGTAAGTGAAATCGACCAGATTTCGAAGTTTTGACGTCATCTTGAGGCGAATTTGATTGGAAACAACAGGTACGACGCCAGATTGACAAATTTTGGAAGAAATTGAGATAAAGACTTCATTTGGGCGATTGTCAATTTGGCAGTTTAGGTCAAACACTACAAAATTTTCCTCCCTATCTCCTGCTCACTTTGGAGCCTGGTTTTAGTCATTTTTCTAGGCTATACTAATTTTTTTCTACCTATCCAATGTCTAAATTACACCCTTACGGATATTTTGATACCGCGATTGGCTATGTTGGATGTAATTTGGGAAACCGTTTGCACTCACTATCCATGTTCTTCTTCTCCCTCTCTCTCTGTTCAAGTGCGGACCGGCCAACCCTTCTCCAGCCTAGCTCTTCTATCTCTGCCCTTCTTCTATCTTCTACTTTTGAGTGGGCGCGTCTAATTCCAATCATCAAACAGGTCCAGTCAACCAAAATTAAGGCCCTATCTCATAATCTGCCTGTTTACAAGCCCTTTAAAATATGTGCATGTCTATTGGTTACGATTAAGTTGAAGGTTGAAGAAAGTCTTCTTTTTCTAAAGGATAAATTGTTTACGTGAAGATGCCCCACACTCTTGCATTGAAAGGGAGAAGATCGAATTGCAGAGCGAAAAATGATGGAGTGCATTGATCTGTAGGCTGATCAGAACGGAGCCGAATCAGACAGAGCAGAGCAGGCAATGTTAGAATGTTCCAATAAATTGCAAACGTGAGTCCGAGACTTCCAATTGATGAATGAAAAAGAGCAGTGATTTCGTTAGATATTTTCACTATCAATTCGATGTGTCAGTCATCCAAATGACACGCTGCATTCCCGTTGAAACCCGAGAAGAAAAAATGAGAAAAAGATGAAGCAGAGGAATGACAATGACTGGACAACAGACTGAAATAGAAAGATAAAAAGTTAGGGATAGCAGATGACATGAAAATGGATATACGAAACAGGAAATGCACGGATAGATGGTTGAGATAGCTCAAAATACGAGGAGATAACACGAAACTCAGAGTCGAAAGCACAAGTAAGTTGAGCATGCGCGGCGTCAAAAATTTTCCAAGATAAATCATGAAAGAGTCGACCACGTGAATGAATGAAGATAAAAATGGCTCTCTTCCTCCACTCCTACAGTTTCCTCTCTATTGGCATTCATTGCCAGTTGCAGCCTAATGTCCATCGCTCCCTCACTCACATTTCATCGCTCTTTCCTTTCAAACAAATCAAGATGAGCCAAGCTAAGTTTTTCACTTCGCAGATCCGTCCATATCTCGATCGCCTTCTCTGTCCTCTCTTCCAATCCTCCACTTTCTACTCTCTTCTTTGCGCAATTCAAATATCCCTCTTCTCTGCCGAAGTGTCACATTTTGTCATCCCCTTCTTCTGTTTCTGCATCTCCAAGCGGCTCCCTTTCATCCACCCAACAGTCTCATTGTCTCCATCAATGTGCCTCTGCCTCTCTGCGTGTTTGTTTTCGTTTGTTTACGGCTTTTGCTCGATTGGATATAGACGGGTCTAACCGGATTTGGACCGGATGCACAGCTGATCGCTCACTCATTCGCTAATCGGTTATTGATACTGATTAGATGGGTCAGTTTGATAGAGGTATTCAGATATTATGGAGCAGTACGAATCATCCAAGTGGTCAGGGTGTCTTTGATGTTTATGACAAAATTTTGCGCAGAAATATCATTGAAGTTGTGAATAAGAATTTGTGATAAAAAGTGAACAAGTTAGAAATTCCCCAGGTCGAAAGAATCAGAAAATAATCAATCAACTATTGTAGAAAGTTCTAAAGTCAAAACAAATCAGAATTCCCACTAATAGTTGGTCATTCAGACGATTTTCTATGAAAACGAAGATGAATATGTGCGTTAACGGGCAGCGGACCAGGAAATGAGTGAAGTGACATTCGGTCAGTCGGTCGGTCGGTCAACCGGACATAAACTCATAAAGAAGCAGAGAAGGAGTGAGGGGAAGTGAGAAATGACGAGGATACAATGCAACAAAAGGAGGAAAACATACACGAGAAAGTGACTGCGACGCGCGAAGTGAGGAATAGGAAATGAGCATGAAATTATGACTGAGTGACTACATTGCAATCCATTCTACAACTGGAACTGCAACTGAACATACAGGCTATTTACAACAGAAAAAAACCCAGATTCGGATGAAGAAAATAGCCAGATTGTGCCTATTTGTCACTTACTTACGATGTCTAGTTTCATTAAAGCAAGTCAAAGGATTAATGCAGAGAACATTTAGCGAATTCTTAGAGGATGAAAAATCAAATAGCCGCCAATGGATTCAAGTAAATACATTAGCAGGCAAGTATGAAACGTATTAATTTTCGACCATTTTGGCTCGTATATATTTATATAGAATATTTGTCATCGATGTAGCACTAAATATTGTGATTTATGTACCGTTTGTAGTCAATATGGTTTACTTTGCCAAATTTCAGTAGAGGCCAGGTATTGGACTAGTTTACGCATGCGCATTCATGAATGTGGTGTGTAGTCAAATTTCAATTTATAAATTCATGAAACTCATATGAATAGGAGAGATTGACACGAATGAAGAGAAGTGAGAAAAATGAATCAGTGAATTGTGATGTTGTGATGTATTGCAACAGAATGATGATTAGACTAGGATGCTCAATTTTGAACTTATAATAGGACAATTTCCAACTTAGCATAATGATAAGTGATAAATGATTATGATGTATAGGCACTTTGTCATAAAAGAATAAAACAGCTGAAAATAATAGAATGAAGATTTGAATAGTCTTATTTGCTGGCTGAATAAGATAATTTGGAATGTATCGAATTGTCGATTTGAGTGCATTAGGGGCAAATCTTTGGATGGAACAAGAAATCGGAATAGAAATGGCTTTATCGACCGAAATGCATTGCAATTTGCATGTGGATGAATGATCCTTTAAGGAAGATTTCCAGAGATAAAATCGAAACTGTCATTTCATTTCAATTTTGAGAAAAAAACAATCATCAAATTAACTATCGAATAAATTCAATAGAATAATCAAATATTATTTGAATATTATTCTTTTATGCATTTTACCCAACTAATTTATTTTTATCTTTGAATTTTCAAAGTTTTCTAAAATTGTTTTTAACAAAATTTGATGATCCTATCATAATATAGTCAGAAGCTTCATGAATTAGCCAAATAGAATCATCTTTATGTGTGCTTTTTAACCATTTTTAGATCTTATCCTTTTTAATTTATTATTTTGTATTCAGGCTCCAAATTTTACCCCCTTCGTTAGTCTATATTATAGGGCAAATTAAGGCAAAGACAGGACAGCTACTGCATTGTATTCAGGTATTGAGGCATGCACAATTGAACTTTAGTAGATGGAGGTACGAAAAGCTTTGATTTGTGTATTTTGTAGTGTGCTGTCTCCTGCTAGAATCTGTAGTCAAAAAAGGAATCAGGGAGAAGAGAAGAGAGGAGAGAAGGAGTTGGTGAAGCCGAAATGATAAGAATATGAAGCTCGATGCTCGGAAAAAGCAGATGGACTGTGACGACGCAGCTTCGGAGTGGCACTGGAATTACAGAAGCTCGATTATTATCATCGTGAAAGAGGTATTGGAAGAATTGACTAATTTGAATAAATGATGAAAGAGGATAAAAGAGAATCAACACGATGGCATTATAAATTTTGTATTTGCGAAAGGTAAATTGAGTTCTAACTTTATTATTTATGTATAAAATAATTATCAAATGATTATTTACTCGAGAATTTATGGGGGGCTTTTAATCGTTTTCACATGATTAAATTATAATCCTTCTTCTCGGGTTTAAATTTCACTGAATTTCGTTCTTTAACTTAAAAAAAAAGCGTACTTTGTCTTTTGTGCGGCAAATTCAAAGCATTATCTCGTTATTCATTGGGTCATATTCGCTCATAAAACGTCTTTTTTGTTATCAGATTCCCAATGAAAGAGAGAGAGCCGCAATTTTTGTTGCCTCGGGGTTGAAATTTGCACGGTATTAAAATATTTCCTGTACTCTAAACTGCAATGCAATTTGGATAGAAAGTGAAAGGAAAGTGATCGAACTGATCGAAAAATTAACCTCGAGGCAATAAATTTTGACAATTAGGTGTAAAAGAACAGGAGAAACGAAATGATCAGAGATGAAAATGAGAAGAGGATCTTTGTGAATTACGATTCCCGTTTGGCATGGCTTCTAATCAACATTACTGTATAATTTTACGGTCTTTTTTTACAGTTCTTAATTTTACCGAGTTTTCGCAGCCCTCGATGAATTAACAACTATTTAATTTAGTTTATCAAAATCAAACCGAATTATTAATTTCATTATCTTGAGTGTAACGGTTGTAATAATTATTGGTAATCTTTTTAAAATAAAATCTAGGTCCCTTCATTGCATTTCGATCACTCAAAATAGATTTCTCACCATCATTTCAATTTTCAATTATCATTTTTCAATTTTTTAACTGAACATCTCAGTTTGGGAAAACGTTTTCGATTTCTCGAGATGTTTCCATTTCTCTTTGCGCAAATAATATTTTCACATCATTCGCGCGCAGTTCCGACTCAATTATCAATTATCAATTCTTGGAAAATTGGAACAATGCCATTTTTTCCATTCTTCGTCCTTCAACTTTCTTTTGTTCCTAACTGGTACTGATTATGAGCGACTGAACTGCACTGGTTCCATTTCGTCAAAATCTCGAACACTCGGTGAATTATTGGTTTGGTTTTTATGGAACTTTAAAAAAATTCAGGGGAAATTGAAATTTTGTGTGAAACAAGGAAACAATTGTCTATATAAAAATCTTTGATAAGGTCATCTGACCACCATAATGGATAGGGAATTTGCTAGGGTGAAGGAAGCAATTTTTAGATCATGATGTTCGGAATTTGAACTATGATTAGAGGGAGCAAGTGAAATCAAATTTCTGAAGCATCTTCCATCAAGAATTTTTCGTATTCAATAGTTTGCATGATATTTGCCTTGAGTGACTCAAAGTAAAAGTTTTCGAGGAATAATTCTGCTTATTTGATCAAGACTCAAATCTTTCTAAACCGGTCAAATCGGGTTCTGAAAAATTATGGTAATCTCATTTTTATCCATTTTGACGATTTTTAGGATTTTGTAGCTTTATAGCATTTCTCCATAAAATCTCCAAAGTGATTCTGAAATGTTGAACCTCGAAAAACGATAGAAGAAGGAATAAGGAAAGTCCTATAGGTGAAATGAATGCATTGCGTTTGGAAATTGCAAGTTCGATTTTTAAAATTCTTATTTTCGAAATATTACCTGCAATGACTTTATTTTTTAATTGAAATGAATTAGAAGACGATTGGCAATTTGAAATTTACTTAGATAGCTAGTTGGTAGATCGTAACAATGAAACCACAGAATTCATCTAATCTATCATTTCGTTTTGGCTTTAAACTTTCAGCATGGCTTATAAAAAATATATTGTAGGATTTTTCTTCACTCAATATTTCGATTAGCGTAAGAGTAGTATTTGTATGCATTTTTCATTCTTCAAAACAAGCTCTCTTTGAGCCAATGTTGAGAAGTGAATAAAAATTTGACCGGTCACCAAACAATGATTAAGTTCGTTCTTCTCCCTACGATGATCTCGCTAGATCGAATAAAAATCTCATTTTGTTCGGATTCACGGCGGAAAATGAGTAGATTATAAAATATTCTCAAATTCAGTCACTTTTTCTTGATCTGTTCTGACGGTTCGATGAATTTCTTCATCGTTCCTCTCCTCTTCAGCCCCCTTGGTCAAGTCGAATCGTTTCCTGTGATCGAATCGACAATGGTTGTCATGATCTGATGTGGAAGGAATGGTGATGAGTGATTAGGCTGAGTGTTCAGAAGAACTCTCATTCCATTTGAAAAGAAAGAAATGGGGTCAGACCTGTTCAACCCTTCCACTAATTGCAATGACATGGCAGTGACAGTGACAGTAACAAAGCGTAGGCGTAGCAGCCAAACTTGCAAACTGACAGAAAGAAAGGAATCAAGACTGCCAAATATGCGTTCTAACATCTTTTTTCCTCGACTTACTATGCAGGATATTAGTGTTCTTTTCTGTATCACCACTTATTTGTCAATGACACAAGCATTTGCGAGAAAAAACTCATCTCTTTTGCATCCTCTTTATTCCTAATCTACAAGAACCGATTTCGATTAGGGTCAAGGCCAATTATTCGCATTCGCTCACTCATTTTCCGTCCTAATTATGCGTATCATCTAATTATGAAATCTCCTTTTTCGCTGCATTTACTCGTATAAAAACCGAATTTTCACTTCCCTGATTGTAGTGTTCATTTTCAAATTCTTTTCCCCGTTCTTGTCGGATTTATTTCTATTTTCTCCCTGGAAATCCAATTTCCTTTGTTCATAAATCTACTCATTTTTATCGTGATTTTTTCAATTTGAAACTATAAACCACTGCAATTTTTAACCAGTACCTGAAGAAGTAATCTTTCATCGAAATGTCTGAATGCATAAAATTATCAATGATGTTGTGCAAATGGGATTAGTTCGAGCGATATAGTGATCTCGGCCTAATTGGTCAATATTTCACGATCTCTACAAATTACTTTCTGCAGTTTTGTCGTCTTCAATCCAGTTTTTATTCAAGCAGCTGACAAATTGAAATGGCAGTTTTGTATAGCCAAGTAATGTGAGTTGTTGCAAATTATGCAAAACGGGAAGTCCATTCATTCTTTTTCCCTGAACCATTTCATAACTGCAATGAATGGGCAAATTGAATATCTTTGTAATTTCCATGAGAACATGAGAACTAAAGTCGTTAATTCGCGCAAAGAACTCTCACATGATTGATAACAAATGAATGTCTTGGAATATTCCTTCGATAGAACAGAAAATGAATATTCTGACAAAGCCATGCGCATTCATTCGGAATATGCATCATGTTTTCGAATGTTTCGCGAATTTTAATTCGATGTTTGATCTGGCTTCCAAACTCTGCCAATGTTTATGTGGCTGTGCGTTCACATTCCGGTAGCAAAATAACCGAGCGAACAATTTATGCAAAGTTGGAATTCATTCAGCGTCAAATTCACGTGAATTCCAGTGCTGCTCGGAGAGGTGTTAGTCTCGGTGCAAATCAGATTGCACCCAACTGCATTTTGTCGTCAGCCATCCCAAAATCAAGCCGTCCCACTCACCGAATTCATTTCTTGCCTCTAACATTCTCATGCTATCTCAATTCGAGCGATCATGAAATAATTTGCATAATTCGCACCCGATGCACTCACAACTTTGGGTGCATCGCGATGAGAAAATCTCACGTTAAAATGTTTTGCAAGCGAACTTTTTGAGGGACTTTCATACGAAAATGGGCATTTTTAATTTGGTGAAATTTCGCTTTGACGAACTAAAATTTTTACAACAATACTGAAAATGAAACATAATTGTTCCTTCAAAGGATTTTTGTTCCCTAAAATTAGAGCAGTCCACTTTGAGCGTCATTTCGTTGAGATTTGTATGTGAAAAAGCTAGATATAAGTTAGTTAATCTCTAGTTTTTCGTTCGTGTCTTATGATTTACGACTAAAAAATAAAGTGGCTATTGAAAGGAGATGTCAGTCACGTAGAATGGGATTTTGACTCTGCAAGGGCTGCAGAATTTCTATGCAAATCGAGAAGACGGCCACATATCACATTAGTGTCACTTTTGAGGGTGAATAATCAAGATAAGGATTAATTGCGCTCACAATAGACCGCAATTTGGCCCAAATCCGAGTAAGTTTTTGAGCAAAGCATAATTTTCCTTATAACAATGGCTTCAATACTTCACGACGTTACGGTCACACAGCGCATTTTTCTATTCTTCGGCATTTTATTTATCTCAACTCTGGCATAGAACGATGGATAAGATAATGCACATTTAATCGCGGATTAACATTTAGCCCTAATCCTTATCTCATTCTATCATTATTATACCGAACATCACATGATAGATATGAATTTTTGTATTTTACCCCCTAAGGTTTTTTCTTTCCTTTAGAATTTTCCCTAGATTCGAACGGAGATATTTGCAGAGATTTTTTCGTGGTTGCTGACGAATCGAGCACAGAAAGGGGATAGCTAATTGGGCAAAGAAACTGGGAAAAAGGAATTGGCAGGTGAAATTACCAAAATGGAAACGCAAGACTAGCTCCAATTGGGTTGATAGAAATGCGACAATGGACTGTGCTTGGTAGATTGAAATTAGTAGCATTTCTGCAGGCATTTGACTATAATTGACTCGTCTGCAGTATATATGCATTCTAAACTTTAGTTATACGGTAGCCCTCAACAAGCTCCCATTATTTGATTTGAGAGCAAGCGTTCAGAATTGGTGAACTTTCCCAAGGAAAAGCCAATATCGAATATACCAACCACCCAGACTCCTTTTTGTTGTTGAAAAACAAAAACATTCCGTTTTTGTCTACGCAACAGGCGGCGGTATTTTATACACCGAATTTTACAGGAAATTGGAGTGGGCAACGTGGTGTGAACATAGCCGAAATTAGTTTCAGCTTGCTCACAAAAACTCGCAAAACACGCCAGATTTTGGATAGATGACCGACATTTTTAGACAATTACAAAACTAATTTGATACCAAAAATGGAATGGAATGCTTGAAATTTTTCGTAAGTCACGAGAATGTCTATTTTCATGTCAATGTGTGCATACACACTGCCAAGAAAATATAAAACGCCTTTTGGATTTTATGAGATATACGGGATATATGATATCCGCATCGTTCAAAGTTATTGAACAGTATATCGGGGATATTGGACATGATATAGGGGTGTTCGAAGGCCCTCTTTCGTCCTGGCTAGGTTACAGACCGTCCCGATATTCAATATGGCTCATATCGCCAAATTCGGGGGATGTCTTATGTTTTCTTAATCGAGTGTACATTTCTAATATGTACTTTCTTTGAACTTTGAAGAATATTTATGAGAAAAAGTGTAAAGATGAAAACAGACAGTACAAGCCAGCAAATAGTCCTAAGCATAGTGCATTTGTGTGCATTTTCTGCTGCTTTTCTGCAATGCTTTGTTGTGATCCGCAATGCACTTCTCACTATGCAATTCAATGATTCATTTCCCGTTTATTTGCACTTTACATCTTTCAGCTTCTGCATTGTTCTTTGCATCTGATCGGAACATTCTCTGCGATTTCATTTTTAACTTCATTTGTATTTATTCTGCCATTATTTTTTGTGCAACTACATTATCACCCCTCTCACATTCCTCAATATCTAGGAATTGCTCCAGTTTCTAATCTTGTTCTATTCTACTCTATTTTTATATTATCATGACGTTATGTTTTATCTCGAGATGGCTATCTTTCAACAAACCCAATTATCCGTGTTGACGAATCTCGACGAAGCAATGTGAGACATTCGAAGGAAAACCAACATTTACTTTCTGGAATGTCTAGGTTTGCTTCGGAACAAAGACAATTTGTCACTTCCATGTGTCGAATTTGAAGACATACGAGAATCGTCCTTATTGTGCACTTTCCACACGGCAAACAGCCAATCTGTCAACCAGGAAGGAAGCTAGAAACTATATCATTCGGAACGAATTGGAATTGTTTCAAGCCACTTTCTTGCTTCTGTAATACTTCGAAGAAATTTTTCTCCCTCGAGTTTTGATATTTTTGGATTTTATTTCAGTGTAACAGCCTCCATTTGTTGAAAGAATTTTGTAGATTAAAGGATTAGGATGGTTTTAGAGCTGTGACTTCTTGGTTAGGTATTTTGAATTCAAACTAAACAGCACTCAACACTCATTCCAAGCATTAGGGTAATATATTCTTGTCCGACCGTCCAATCACAATGCGCTTTCTATTTTTGCGTTCCTATCATTTTATCCCTTTATCTTTTTCACCTGTCTCGTCTTATTCCCCTTTGATTACTCACGTGCCCATCTTTTTCGCCTAATCAATCGTCAATCTGTAGGCTTTACGCCTGAAACAGAACACTTCAATGAGTGTAATAATATGAGAAGAAGAGCAAGCATTGCAACGTCATCAAACGAATCGCTTCGAATTAGTTCTTCCTGCTCATTGCGCTTTGTTGCATCTTTGAATAGTCTGCAACAATAGCTGAAGCAATTGGTTTTGTATTTTGAACATTTGGACTTGGCAGCGTGTTTAGAGGATTTTTTAAAAGTGACGCAAAACAGCATAATCACTCGGTCAAATGTAAATGTTAGTTTAAATTGTCACACGTCAACCTAAACAAGATAAATTTTAATCGAAGTATTAGATCTAATGAAAATTTAAAAATTACCGAAAGATCATCCAACATCCCCATGTTGAGATTGAAAGTCAGAATACAGCGATCTAATTGCATGAATTTACATTTTTTTGTGAAGCAATGACCTTAATTTCGGCAAATTTCGAACGTGATTGGACCAAAAGCGGAATTGAAACTGTAACCACTGAAACCTGCCGGAACCAAACTTTGTACGAGCCTGGCTTTTACAAGAAATTAATCGTCCCTAATATAATTTTTACGATACGTTTCGAAATTTTCTACAAGACAGGAAATGATGTAGCCACAAAATATTATCTGTCCTTATCTGTACATAAGACTGACACTTTCACTCCTAATACGAATTTCCTGTGTCGCGAAGTTCAGTTTCCGGCGAGACGAATTTTACTCCCAAAAATGACTTTTCGCTTGGTTGCTCACAATCAGGAGATTTCGGGATTTTAAATTCTTCTGTCTTTAGCAAGATGAGTAACTCATGAATAAATATGGAATATTACTCAAAAATTCCACCCGAGGTTTCCATGCCTCGAAATTCGTTCCCATCCAGCTGCATTTCTTAGTTCTCATTGGAATATTCAATCGAGGTGTCTACCAAATATCAAACGTAACTTATTCCGCAAAAAATGCCTGCAGACAGATTTGTAGCTTTCTTACAACTACAATTTCAAAATTATTGGGTAGAAATTTCTACATAAGTTCTTCGACAATCATAATTTTTGTACAAAAATTATGATCAAAAGAGATCACTTGTATCTTTGAGTTGAAAAATCAAATTTTGGAAAGAAGAAAAGTCAGCTGATAGGAAATAGTTGAAAACATCGTTCAGTGACGACTATGGGAGCTTGGAATTTGTTCGCTCCAATTTCCTCAAGTTGTACTATTGCACTTTTGCTAAATAGACAAGCAAGAGATCGGTTGGTCATACGGTATCGTTAGTGCCGAAAACTGGGAAACGTGCAAAGTGGTGCAGTTATTTTTAGTGGGTAGAAAAATCGAGAAATAGCACGCGAAAAGGGAAGGTTGGACTAAAATCGCTTCTTTATCCCCCCAGTTTCGATCTCCCAGATTTCGGCATCAGCAATAGCTGTCTTTAGTTTTGGGAAAAAAGAACGCCTGTTCATTTTTAAAGCCTTCCGCTGCAAATTTCCGTTTTATAGAGTAACGGATATCCCTAGATGTGCGATATGCGTCAGTGTCTGATACTAGTCGGCTGACTGAAATATGGACAAGTTTATACTTCCGAAGGAGAATATATTTTAAGCAATTTCGAAAGTTAGGAAAAATATTCGAGCTAATAATAACAAAAAAATACATTTTAAAATTGGATCGCAAAGACAATAAAAGGTTGCATTGCGGTGGTAATAGACTAACAAGGAAACCTTACTGGGATCTAGTAGAATTTCGGAACAAAGAAGGCGTATCTGCTATGCCACAAGTTTTGAGGGGATTTTGCAAATGTAAAAGGATCGAATTGTGAGCAACATAAGTAAGAATTTTATGAGTTAACATTTTTGTCATAAAATTTCCGTATTGCGAGTTACCAAAATGAGATCAAAACCAAGAGCAGAACACTATTGAAAAAGGAGAGCAGAGGTCAAACGGAGTATGAAGTGG
Source organism: Diploscapter coronatus (assembly GCA_964036155.1). Classification (NCBI taxonomy): domain Eukaryota; kingdom Metazoa; phylum Nematoda; class Chromadorea; order Rhabditida; family Rhabditidae; genus Diploscapter; species Diploscapter coronatus. The sequence goes on along the minus strand of OZ038423.1, from coordinate 19,361,669 downwards.
TAGTGAATGAATGAATGAATGAATGGGAATGGGCCATGCAGAGGCAGAGGTCGAGACGACATAATAGTAATCACGTCATAGACCAGGAAAGAACACTGAATGAACGCAGCTAGGACAAGGGAAAGGTCGCCTTCCTTTCTAGGCTCTGTACTTTTGCCCTTCACCTTTGCAATAATTGATCAAGTTTGGATCAATTTCATATAGAATCTCTACTTGTTGGATCTTAACATAAGTCATTAACTTGTCCTTTATGGTTAAAACCTAGGATTATTTGTCAAAAATATGCAGGTATCCCAAGCCATACTCTCCGATAATAAAATATAGATGATTGGTTTGTCATCTTATGATTTTCTAAGGATAGAAACTAGATGTTGGTTCAAGTTGTCAAGCATTTAATGACTTTGACAATCAGTTGTGCAAGAATCTAAGCTAAGACCAGAAATTTTCTACATATTCTCAAGAATCGTCTTTAAAGATTCTTTACATAAATTCATCAAGTCCTTTCCATTCTTCACAAGGGGCTACTTTTGCATTCCTGATAACTTCAATTCTCATCCATTTTGAATTATTTAGCATCTCGAGATTTTTGAGCTTGAAAAATTCTAAAGATGAATTATGTATTTTTAGAAACCCTTTTTGAAATTTTCAACCAAATCGTTAATACACCCCTAGGATGAATACTGCTATAGTTAAGTGGCCGGATTAATTTTCGAAAAATACAATGATACAATAATATAATATTCCCGGATAATGATCATTTTTGCCCTGCCGAATTCTCATCTTATCTAATTGCTTGTGGTTATGCGAGAAAGGAACTATCATGCTTCCAATTCGTATGCAGTTTCTCAGTTATCTATATCATTTTTTAATGAATAATGCGATTAGGCAAGTGACAGCGCAGGGCAAATTTGTTCCTCATTCTTACAGCCTTGACCATAAAAATGAGTTTGTTTGATTGGTGAATAGCTGAATGGCTGCATGCGTACCTACCTACACAGTTACAGTCATTCTGCATTCTCGATTCAATCATCTCAACACTCAATCAGTCAGTCTATCTCAGTCTTAAGTTCCCTTCCAGCAGCTTTTTACCTCCCTTCAAGTATTTCGCAATCCCTCTTGCCCGTTTTATCTCTATCTTCCCTCTTTCCGCTTGCTCGTATTTCTGTCGGTTCGCTGAATCATTGTCACACTTTTCTCCCTTCCTCCCTCTACGTTTGTCTGTCTTTCATCTTCTCTCACTCGATCTAATGTTTCTCTGACTTTTTGAATATTTCGTCGATTATCGTGTGTCTGTGCAATCCCCACGTATCCTAATTTCTGTCAGTTGATGTCATTTTCTGAATGAATTCTCAGCTTTCAACCTGTCCTTCTGCTTCGTGCCTCAATTAATGCATCCCCGGCAAATCACATCATTACAGATCATACAATTCAATGATCATCTTTTCATTTATCGAGAAAACGTGTCCAGAGCACAATGTCTGCATCTGCCTTACTATATTTGTCTTCATTAACCTTCTCGCTTTCTTTTCATTAAAGAAGACGAAGTAGGAGATGGAGGGCAATTTGACGAAGAATTGGAAATGAGATCCCCACGCCTTTGGGTGGGCTGGGCTGTCTGCTGTTCCTTCGAGATAGAAGCAGAGAGAGGAAGAGAACAGCGTCATCGCTGCTTCCCATTTCCACTTTCCACCTGCAGCCCCCAACCAACTGTCCCTCTGCATTGCTTCTCTCCGTGTCAATTACGCCAATTACGAAATCCCTCGTGTGTGGGTGATTGGTCACTCTGATAGCACGTTTCTCTCTATCTTCATTTTCATAGTTGAAGGTCCAAATTCAAGTCCTTCTTTGACTCTCTCCTTGACAAAATCGTCCTCTCTTATCATTTCCCTGTAAGGCCCGAATTTTGCGTTTCCCTTTCTATTTCAACTTTATCTTTGGCCTTTCTCCCCTCGAGGCTATGCTTATCACAATCTGACGAATTGTCAGTCTACCTGACTGCCTGACTGCCTATCAGCCTTCTAATTCTAAGCCTCCCGCTACAGTTTACTTTCCTTTCCAAACTCTGCCTGTGACTGTGCTGCATCATCACTTTTCCCATTCTTATGCAACAGCTAATTAATTTTCCGTGATTTAAAATCGTATCCAAGTCATTGTTCTTTTGCATTTGTATTCATGCCATTTCGATATTCCATCTTTTCATCTTCTAAGACTCCATTTGGTTTTTGTATAAGTCGACTTATTTTCGCAGCGGGTTTTTATCGCTTATCTTTTGATCGTTTAGTTTCGTCAGGGTTTTGTCCGAACTTTGAGCCCCCTCTTTCTGTTAGATTGTGAGCTCTCGCCCGAGGGATCAAGAGATGAAATGATACGGGACGAGCGAACAGGGGGACAGAAAGGAGCAGTTGCATCACGTCACTCTTCGCGTTTTTCTGTTGACACAAATGCTTCCGTATGCTCAAATAAGTCGAATGACAGTCATTCAGACACTCGGGTGGTCGGGTCGTTTCGAGAAGCGATTCGCGCGTATCGTATTTAGGCCTAAAATAATCGTACCTGATCTCTGTCGAGAGCGAGTAAAAATCACTTTTGCGAATGATGATGCAATATTTTTAGCCATACTATCATTTTTTCAATTTCGCTTGACCAGACTAAATATTCCAGCCTCCCCACTGGCTGTCTCGGTAGTATGATTCGTCGATTTTTTTCGAATTGGAAATGGATGGTGAAGTTATTTCGTTGACAATCAAAAGGGAGCCGCCCTTCAACGAGGAAGGAAACAGAGACGACTGTCTGTCAAATCTTTCAGACAAGACTGTGGTTGAGGGATTTGCGAATTTCAATTTCCTACCCGAACACTTCCAAGGACTTCCTTTGTTTGAATGGCTAGCTGATCATGGGGGAATGACCCTATCTCTGTGAGAACGAAGGACTGTCATGTTTTGTAGGCCATTGAACAATTTTCACTCTGCTCAAATTCTCTTACCCCGATAAGCAATGCTGATCTGTTAAAAATCAACGCATTCATCCTGTCTATCTGTATTTATGGAAAGGAAAAAGGCGAATTTACAGAGCAAACCATAAAGATAACAGGCAATACGAGCCGATTTAGCACTGTCACTAAATGGACACGATTTGTGTTTTGTGTTCACGATTAATAAAGCAGAGAATTAATGATTTCACTTAGAAAATCTCTGCCAAAAGCGTAATGAAATTTTCGCTCAGTTTCTAAAAAAATATAGTCAGAAATTACGATATTTTTTAATAAAAGGTACTTCGAACATTAAAAATCTACCTTTTTCTACTTTTTCAGCGAAAAATTGAATATTAGACGAATTGATCTACTTTTGTTGCAGAGTTTCATAATATCGGACTATTTTACAAAATTTGCTTCCAAAAAGTTTCCTTTCAGAAACTTTGCTTCTATTAACTTTTAGGAAAATTCACATGATCTTCATCTCTGCCCACGCATATCAATTTTAGTTTACCAATTTAAAACTAGCTGGCATTTTTTATATTAAAATCGAGTTTGCAAATGATTTATGCCTGCAAAATAATCTATCATTTTTAGAACATTCGATTCGGTTTTCAAGTACACCTCTTTCCCACACAAAATCTATTTCCCAGATCATTTCAATATTCAATCTAATGGATAAACGTTTCTGCACGCATTCGATTTAATTGCAGCACTTTTTTCGATTTATTACATTCTCTGATGCAACCGATAGCGATGTTTTATTTTCCAAACACTTTCAAACAGATCCACTTTCTCCTTTTTTTCGAGCTTTGCTCGACGATGCAGAGACACTGCCATTCACTTGAAGGCTAAACTCGCATTTTTGCAGCAGATCAGACGAGGGAATTTATGCTATGCATATTTATGTGTTGTTTGCATTCCACGTCTGAATTTTCGAGTTTTCCGCTTAAATCAGATTCTTGAGAATGGTCTAATTATAGTAAGAGATCGGACAAGTCATAATTAGTATCACATGCTCTGACTTCAAAGTTGTTTTGATTGAAAGAAAGGGTCCTTCCACCCGGTTTCTCGTTTTTCCATATCATTTTTTCATACGGGAAGATAGAATGAATCGCGGACCATCTCTGAACTTCAACGCAGTTTTCCCGTAAATGGCCTCGTTGAATTGTCTCCAAACAACTTGCGTGAGTTTGAGAGGACAAAAAACGATTGTCAATTTGCCCTTTTGACATAACAAATTAGATGTTCTGCAAAAACTCAGTTTGGATTAGTTTTTCATTGAAACGCACATTCGGCGATGTTTCAATGTGATGAAAAACCGGCAATGACGATGCCAGTAGCCCAGACAAAGACGCAGGAAATAGCTCTATGGAATTTGGAAGTGTTGGAAGTGAGAAAGTGGAAGCAGAATGGTCTCAAACCTATTTGATCTGCTGATCATTGAACAAATTTTTGCATAATGTTGCAAGAAAATTTCCAATCAAATTACGTATGATGGTCTGTCATGTAGAAGTGGCGAGTCGCTGTTTTGATCGAGTAAAATTGCCTACCATTTCGATTTTGAAAATAGTGGCCTTTTCAACATCAAAAACGCAATTCCAAATTAGACAAGGCTAGGTAGTGGTTGAGATTTTCAATTATGATGAAAGACGGGTGAGAAGATTTTTGATCGAGCGCAGGGTTGCATGACTGCATCATCGGGACAGTTATTCACGACTTTGACTACTGTTTGGTCAGTTAGCGTAGATGGTCTACGGTGAGAGTTACTCTAATGGCTGGCTGATAGCTACTGATGCGAATTGAGAAAGTGCACGTCTACAATTCTTTCTCGGGAAGTAGCAGATAAAACCGGTCGTGCATTTTCCTGGAAACTTGCAACATCAACAGTGATTTACGGTGCACGCGACATGACAAATTGAGATAGCCTCTTGTCTTTGCAGTAATCACCCAAAAATAGCAGTCAGCTGGCCTGGTAATAGTTGTTTTTGTTATTTCGGCGATTGTTTTCCCTTAACACAAGACTTTGTTGTTATTTATAAGAGTTGTCAGAGAATTTGTAGAGTTGGGCGTAAAATTGCAATAGCCTTGATGCAATTAGACAAGTGACTGAATAGATAGCATTTACTTTTGCCGTTCGAGATCGAATTAGCCATAAGATGGTTAAATTTCGTCAGACTCTTGCGTAAAATCGTCGTATGTCGAAAATCCGTAGGAAGATTTCGGTATCGAAAATTCGATAAGAAAATCCTCCCTGAGAAGATCAAGTCTATCGCCTGCAAAGTCTCAAGCTTATCTTCGAAGGTCCAGATACGATTATTCTCCTCCGCCTGCAAATCTTCACTATCTACCACTCGTATTCAAATGCGATACTATCATTGGTCAACTACGTCATCATTCCCATTCTGCATCTCTTCTCTGATCATTTCCCATCATTTTCACGTTATCAATCAGTTCTTTGGAAATCTATTCAATAGAATCTTCATCGTGGGTAACATATTTAGAGACGGCAAGAGTGTTACTGATTTTCCCTGTTATATTCTATTTTTCACTTTTTCCTTGACAAACGGCATCAATTCGTCAATTGGCTTCTTGCCTGCTTCTGCAATTTCCCTTCCCTACCCCTTTTGCAACGCCAATCGGAAGTCACTGTACACTTTAATTCGCTGCTTCTGCTGCCGATGGCCAAGACGAGTTTATGAATAATTCTCGCCATTTTGTGTGATTTTCAAAGATTTCATCACGTCATGCAATTGTCACCACAAATTAGTGATCCTTTCTAACCAGAAAAATCTAGTTGAGTTTCGATGTTTTTTTTATTTTTTGTTTCAACGGCTCTAAAATTTTGATCAGAGATCAGCGGTTCTTCTCGTGATTTTTCAGTGTCTAACCAAATGATTTTACGATCAACTTGAGTCTGTTTATTTATTCCCCTAAAATTGAACAGTTTTTCTTATCGCTTAAAATATTTTCTTTCGCAAATTGTAATAGGGAGGGGTTTAAGTGAATTTCTTTTTACTCTTCGAACATCTCGATTTCCATCAAACTGTCGAAGTAGTTTGCGATTTTTCTAATTTCGCATCGATGGCCGATTTCCTTCAGCTGATTTCATTTTGCCTTCGCCGCGAAGAGATTCAATTCCTATATGAGAATAGGAATTGTTGTGTCTTCTTCTCAATACCTTTCCTTTCTTTCTTCTAAATCTGGTTCGCCTTCACAGAGCCACTTTTTTTTTGCAATTTCTTATCTCCTAATCAGCTGCCGTTCGACCTAATTTTGTCGAAAATCGGCACTTTCGTCTTGCAATTCGTAAGAATTTTTATCTTTCGAAATCTAAATTTTTCGTCGAAATTTAATACGTTTCTTAATTAAGATCAGAATGAGATTTTCGATGTAATAACAGATTTTCTTGAAATAGGATTAGTAAAAGAGGCTAGCTGAGGTTTTTGAACCCGAGATATTTAGAATTTGCTGGGGAACTAATTTCAGGTTTCTAAAAAATCGACCAAATTTAATATTACGTAGCTAAACAATTTCTAGATCTTCTCGAAATTTCTCGCAGTCCGCCCCCTCTTCTTCTCCTTTCTGTCTTTCTTCTCTTCCCTATTCTCTCTCTCCTAGCTTTTGTGTCAAACTCCACCTCTAATCGTAAACCCAATATATAAATTGTTGCCACTTCCGTCGAAAATCTAATTTCTGATTATTACCTCGCGTCTAACGATGTATCATGTTTAACTTATTCAACTACACTCTAGTGCCTAACGCTACCCAGATGATATTTATGCATTACTATTTTAGAAAATTTCTTATAAATCTGCCCATTTTTGCAATTTCTCTTGCAAGTGATTCTATGATGCTAGTTTGATTTGACTGAAGTGAACAAATTTAGACTGAATTTTACGTTTGAATAGATTCTCAATTTAGCGCCCTAATCCTCCGTTTTTAGCCTTCGGCCTAGGCTATTTTCTGCTTTCATAGAATACCTATTATAAAAGGGAACTGCTGTTTTAGAGAGCTTATCAAATGAGCAATGAGTGGCTTCTGCGACTCCTTTCACCTCTCCTGAATCACTACTTAGCCGTGTGCCTAAAATGTGACACCCTTCTTTTATATTAGAGGATTTCCTAAATTCGTTCCAAATTAATCCATTTTATTTCGAGCCAACGTTATTAATCGTCTTATTGGGGTCTACTGTACAGAATTAATAATTAGAAAGCCAAATGGTCTACTAATCTCTTCCGGCAGAAGCACGAGTTTAGTTGAGAAATCATTGAATTGTCAAAAATACCCAAATGCTTCTATCTTACCAAAGTTGATCTCGAGTTTATTTCATCTGGCCTGATGACGGAGAGGTGAAGAACGTGTGTTAAAATAAAATGTGCTTGCGTAAATCAACTTGTGGCCAGGGTTTTGCCAGTCTTTACGCAATAAATTGCTCATTCAAGCGAATTTTCGAGCTCTGGCTGATTGCGTTCGCGATTTTCTCAGGCATTCTCGAATTATCTCCCTGTTCCTCTGCTCTCTATGTTCTATCATTCAGCCTATCGTCTCAGTCACTTATCAGTTAATCATGTGAGAAGGATTGATGTCTTATGGCAGAGCTTAGCCTCTACCCCTGTCCCTAATGATCTCTTGCCTGTAAGGGGATTGTAAAAATTGTAGAGCTTTGCGAAAGCAAGCGGATGACTTTTCCACGCGTTTTTAACCTAAGAAGAGAATTTGCATTTTTGTCAGTGAAAAACTCCGCCTGATAAGCTGGGATATTCATTTTATCCTTTTCTCTAGAAGAAAATAAAAGAACAAGTCGATCTCTGAAATTCTTTCAGTTTGAACGTTCAGGGAAACCCCTTCTTTATATTAACTCTCAAGAATTTCGCCATACTAATTATGCTAATTTTACTAGTATGATCTCCGCCTAGCACCTTTTATGCCTCTTGACCACGCCCAAATGCCCGCTGGCAAGGCAGACCTAAGCCAGGCAAGTGTAGGGATCGGAAGGGGCGTGGCCTCTATCAGCGGCCTTTTTCACTTTCTCCTTGCCTCCTCTCACTCTTGCCTCCCTCCCTCATTCATGCCTATTCTCTTTCTTCGATAACAGTCGGTTGTCCCTTTTCTGATCAAATCCCTTCACATTCCTTCACCCCCTTGGCAATCTCTTTGATTTTCCACTTCCGTTCAATTTAATCAACGTGTATCACTTTTAGACCTCATAATTCATTCGTTTCATTTCAGATATCTCAAATTCCGTGCGATTTCTATACGAAAAAGATGGCGTTGAGTTCTAAACGGAGACTCAGCGATGCTCTCATGAATGGCTTAAACACTGTTCGTGCTCTCATTAGGTAAATCTTGAAAAGTTTCGTAATATTAAAACTACAGTAGCTTCACTCAGAAGGTAGTCTGTGTTCTTGGGTTTGTACTTTCACTAAACTGCGAGAGTCTACCCATTGCCCTACAAATGTTAGCCTTGTGCTCACCCTCGCAAGAGCACAGACTTCCCTGTCTAGGATCGTTTAATAATTCGCTGAAAAGTCTGATACAAATTGTAACTATTCAGATCTCAAAAGGACTATACAAAAAGAAGCTTTTCGACTGGAGACTTAGCAGACACACAAGAGCAGTCAGATCATATGATGATCGACTTCGACATGAAGGGACCTAGTTCGGTAAGTCTAGAGCTAGCCGAACTAAGAAGTTTATTTTTCTGACTTTAGAGCCAATCTCTCCCTGCCCACTTCGACGATTGCGATCGAGTTCCCATGCGATTTGGCAAGAACGGTCCTCAGTTGTTGAATCAGCAAATGGTTTCGTCACGAAAACTCATGAAGTACGGTAGCAAGGAAGACCTGTCACACGTCTCCCCCTCTGAGCTGCACATGGCCCAAACTTGGTTCTATCCCGAACTTGAGACAAGAAAGGCCTACAGAATATTGCAGAGTGCCGGAATGGAAGAAGGGTAAGATTTCGAAGACAATAATATCAGAAGAGAAATTATGCATGACTTTTTAGCCAGTTCGTCGTCCGACATCAACAGAGCCGTTACATTTTAACGTACGTCCACAACTGCCAGATATACGATGTCATCATCAGCTGCATTGTAAAAGATGGACAGACCACCTACAGAATCGGTATTGATAAAGGATTCAAGTGAGTCGAGAGACAGATCATCCGCAAAACTAATTTCTGAAATTTTAGGAACTTGTGCGACCTCGTCAATTATTACTCTAAACATCAACTGCACAACTCTAAACTGACAAGCGGTGTTTCCCGCCCTCTTCGGATATGCGATGCTCAGCAACAGCAACCTATCCGTTCAAGAGCCTAATTCTTTGAATGTTCTCGGAAATTAGAGAAATTCCTCCCACACCTAATAATTACTCATTATTAGTTACTCATAATAATTGACCAGTTATTCATTATTCAGTTACCAGTTACTATTACTTCATAATTATTTCGTTATAGTTATTAGTTGCTGTTACAGACTTTATCTTTATCGCTGGTACCGCGCTAGCCGCATTTGTTCGTCATTTATCTCTGAGTATTCACAGCTTATCATTTCATTTTCATTCTAATTTTGAATTTCAATTTCAGCGAGCTTCTTACTTCTGACAATAATAATCGTTTGGCTACTTTGCTATTTGCAACTTGTTATCGAAATACTTGTTTGTTATGGTTCTTTCCGGAATTGTTTTCAAAGCGAGGTCCGACTATCCAGTTACAGATACAATTTGAATCTTTAAGATAACATTTGCCGTACATTTATCTATCTCTGATCCAAGCACAATATTCATATCGAAAACAAGGCACTGAAATCTCTAGATTCTGATAGTTTTGCCTTACTTTCGACGATGAATCATAAATTCCTAAGTTATACGTTATGTTATATTATGCTAATAGCATATTGATCATATTTATTTTGATGAATTGAGTTCAACTAACTTGACTGCTTCAGAATCTTTGAGACAACGAAAAATCTCAGATTGCCACGAAATTTTGTTGATTTTGTCTGCGGGTTGGCAAGATGTAAATGAATACGAAACTCTCCATATTCTGATTAAGAATCATTGGTGAATTATTCAAAGGGATTTTCGTGTTCGTTGCGTCTGAAATATCCTGATGAATTCTCGATGTACCAGTTCCATTTTTGGTCCTTATCGCATCACTTATCTCTACTTCTTTATTAGTATCTCTATATCCTGTTCGCGCTATTTATGAATACAGAAAATAAAGGATTATTCACATTCGAAAGAAACTGTTCAAGTTGGAATAATTTTCAAAGGCTCTAAATGAGGGCTTTAGCTAAAAAGATGAAAGTCTGAAGGATGCATACAAAGGAAAGGTCGAGAAGGAGATAAAAATGAATAACACGAGCGAATGAGAATTGAAAATGCAGAAAATGGCTGTGCATGCATGGAACGGGACGATCTGAATGCATTATAATTGAGAACAAGTTGAGGGAGGACAGCTAAAGTAGAAGGGTGAAGTGAGGGAAAATGAAAGGGTTAAGCCGAGAGCAAAGGGTAAGTACAGAACTAGCTGCTGCTCTGATATGGAAATATGGATTGAAGAGATTAATGAGGTCTCATGCACGATAGGCAGATATCCAACAGCTCGAAAAGCGCCGCATAACTTCAAAGATTAGAGAACTATCCGTGGAAAAAATAACAATGTTGTTAACACATTTTAAATTCAATGTGCTACAATAAGCACGAAGAAATTCTATTGCCGCTCAAAAATAGTCACACAGTTGGTGGGAATAAAGCAATTATCTCGAAGAGCAGATGAAATGAATTCTATAGAACGAGCAAATCTCATATTCAACCTGCTTCTTCACGTTTCATGAAAACTTCAGCAATCATACGCATATATGGGCTGCTTCGCTTAGCATTTCTATGTGAAGATACTGTTGCGAGTTTCAGGTGTCGCTGTTAAAATGCATTACGTTATATTGTATGCGGGTACACACAAACATACACATATAATTACGCAAATTGTCTGACATCTGTAATTTGAATTGTATGGTATTTTGTAAAAATTATTTAAAGAAAGGTTCTAATTACTGAGTTTCCGAAAAAGAGAAAGTTAAGATTAACAATTGATGATAAAAGTTTTTATCAATTTCTAGACGCTGTCAAAAATTGCACTGCTTGCAAATTGGAGCATCGAGTTAATCGCGAATGCATCACTGCATCACATGGTCGAGAACCCTTCTCTGAGTCTCTCAAAATCACGCAGTCTTTTCCAAAATTTCAAATAGTAATATCTAAATTCTGTCCTTTAGAGCCCATGAAATAACTTATAAATTCTCTACATTATTAAATTTATTTCGCCTCTTAGGCTGCTGATAAGGAGAGATGTCAAAGAAAACGAAAGTGCGAACAATTGCAGAAAAGTCAATTCGAACATGCCACTGGAGTTTTAGTTCTCCATGCTAGGCATTCTACATTATATAAATCAGGGATGTGCTGAGTATTCCGTTCGAGATCACTTTTGGTGATATTCCCTTTCCGTTCAGCGTACCGAAAATTTGGAAAGCGAATTTCGTTCCGTATTCCGAAGTCTCAAATGTCATTTCGCACAGCCCTGATCTAGATTAGTGGTCTGGTCACAAAATCAAATTCATCCAAGATTAAAAAATACTTGACTTCTAACTCGCATTTCTAATACATTTTCTTCCATTAGCTCTACGACTTTTAATCGTTTTCTGTAAATTTAATGAAGATTTCAAAATCGATTTTTTGATTATTTAAATACCGATCAGGAGGGATTTCCAGGTTTTAACTCGTAAATTGGCTGGTTTTCATTATCAGGATATCTCGTAATGTCTGATGACGGATCTGAAGTCAGGAAGTGCTCATTTACGATCGTTCGTGCAGAAAATTCTGAAAAGCGTTTCGCTCAATGCAAAAATAGCATTAGAAATTGAATTGAGAAGTTAGCATACTATTTCACTGCAAAATGAAACGGTTTTGAATTTTTCTACATGAAGGGTTTACGTAGGCACATTCTGACTTCAGGTCTGTGATCATCAGTATGAAATACCCTTGTGTTGAAAAATAGCCTTCTGTACTAGTTACCCTCAAAGTTACTCTCATCTTTTTGTAGAGGTTACCCTTTTTCTCTTTCCCATGCTATTTTCGAGAAGAGGGTAACTTTTACAAAAATGATAAGAGTATTTTGAGAGTAACTAGTGTAAGAAGCCGGAAAAATTATCCTACTTGAGAGTTAGCACCTAAAGATCTTTCCTAATGAGACCATTTTTTATAATCATACATACAAACGATGCATACGATTGCTCGATCAAAGTTTAGAATCGGGTAAAATTATTTAAATGTTAGGTTTATCCATAGCGTAATCTAATAAGCTAAATGTCTTTTTTTTTAAAAATATTTTCTGATGAAAATATTATAATGAAATTGCTAATTTTTAGCATTATTTTATGATAAATTCGTAAGTTCCAAGCATATCAGTATCATATTACTGCCACTGCCAGAACTTATTGAGAAACTATTCGCTTTGTAATGACAGACATGATTAAAATTATTCTATAGATAAATAATTCTTAGCGACGTGCTATTTTCTTTCATAAGGCAATTAAAATTCATTGCATGTTCATCATTAATAATGAATTAGTGAATATTTCATAAGCTTCCTAAAATTGCAGACGAGTTTTTATATTTGATCTTCGTGAATTGCTCAGTAAGAATACGAATTTTATTGCACTGGTATAAAATGTGTTAAAGTGATTAATTTCGAAGTTTCCCAGGTATAGAGTTCCTCCATTTCTGCTACCAATGTCTGAGTGTGAATATAATAGAAGACTAATTGTATTCTATCAGTCAAAACGAATAGACCAAACGTAGGTACAATTTTGCCTATCATTAAAAGTACTGGTTCAAAGATTGTTTAATTCTCGAATTTCTAATTGAATTTGCATTACTTTTTCAAGTAGTTAAATAATTTATTGGAAAAATGATTCTTTCATCAATGAGCAAAATGTCAAATCACCATGAGTACTTATTATGCAGCGAGTTCAAAGATAACTGATTTTATGGCCTTTCATCTTCGATATAAAATGAGAGGATTAAGAAAAATCTGATAAAACAATGTAAATTTAGCTGACTTGATCGATAAATTGCAATGTTTGATTTTTCAACTACCAGCATTTTGAGATGTAGAGTTTTTGTACAGAAAAAACAACAATAAATTAACTATTGGAAGGATGATCATTTGATTTGTGAACTTATGATCTGTGGAATCTGCGCGCCTTCATAGCGATCGAATGAGCAATGCACTCTGCCAATGTTCGGCCTTCATCACAAGCGAATCTAGTGAAATTAAGTCATCACGATTTTAAACTATCTCGTATCCTACTTGTGATAGAACGTGGTGTTGTCAACCTGATAGCATCTGTGGACCATTCCGTTAATCAGCAAGTCTCTACCCAAGTCAATGTACATGTCATCGTCAACACATCCTAAGAATGAAGTAAAATTTCATATCGCACTGTTGCTCATAAATATAGGAATCCCCATTTTCCTGTTCCGGGCAAATATGCAACCGATGAAACCCTTTTTATGGATAGGATTATTTAGCACCTTGAATAACCCCTATATACCAATTTTGGGGATGATTTGATTATCTACAGTATACACACGGTTACAATAGTCATGTTGAGCCTGTTCATAAATATAAGGATCCCTACGAATTTTTTTTCTGAAAAGTGTCCTTAACTATGAAAAATAGCCTATTTAAGGTACTCAATAATCCTATCCATCCACAAAAGAGATTTCATCGGTTGCATATTTGCCTGGAGCAGGAAAATATAGAAAGGTTCCCACATTTATGAACAGCAGTGTACCCAAAGAGAAGAGATGATTTTGGGGAATCTTATTCTTGATAACTCGACTATTAAAGGCGTCTAACCATATGGATTCTTATGGATTGACGGCCGTGAACTACCGATCCATACGAGAAAACATGTGGATTGGGGAATTTCGCATTTATCGATGCTTCTGAATCTGTATTCACCTATATCAATTCCCAATTAATTACTTTTTGCCAGTCCACATATTTCCATATGGATCGAGTTTTTTTTTTCCGTTGAGAAGTTCAATCGAATCAAGTATCAAAGACAACTGTTCATTATAACGATTCCAAAAAAACTAAGGCTTCAGAATTTCGATCCTGAATTTGAAATTCCTACCTAATACTTCAAGCGTGCCGTCGTTCTGGCATCTGTATCTCACGTGTTTGTCGGTCCAAAGCTAAATTCCTTAAAGGTTTAGCGTTCTAATCTAATCATTCTAACTTGACCAATTCCGAATTGTTGTCCATCTCTGACGCAGCCGAGCACTTCAATTATGCAAAGATCAACTTTGTAATAACAACTTGAAAAGTTCTACTTTTGACGGTATATCTGACTTTTCCAGGTCCCATATCTTGACATTCGTGCCTCTTTCCGTCGACAATTCGAGATTCTCCAGGCATCAAGATAGTATTGAGCGAGCTTTGGAGATAGCATCCTGAGATAGTTAACCAATAAATTCCTTCAATTGTCACGTCATATCTATTCACCTTCGATGACGATTCCCTCTTTTCTGCAGGTAAGTTTGAATGATCCGTTTCTGAACGAATCGCCGATTTCATAGTGGATTCCGTTCTCAAAGCACATTGCCTCTAAAAGCCATGATTCGTCAATTTCTATGCATGAGATCATCATCTCTACCTTGTTCATAAGTGACAGAATCTCCCTGCACGTTGCATTTGTGTCGGACTCCTTGATTCACGTAAGTCCTGCCTAATTGAACAACTGCGCCGTCATCTGATATGCAAGCTAAACGGAGAAAGATAGGTCTCAATTTCTGATAAATAGAAGACTGACCGATGACTTCTGCCGTGCCATTGTTACATTGATAGTGGAAGTTATTCTTAGTGAATGTAGATCCATGCTCATGTGTGCCTGCATTTGCCATCATGCAAGGCAGTGGAGGAATAAATCCATCATGAACTGAATAAATTAATTTCGTTGTTTCAAATACAATGATAAGAATTGCAATAATGCACGATGTTAATGAGTTAATGATTGTTCAATCTTCTTTGAGCCAATCTTGATCTTCTGAGAATTATTCTTATTCAGGGTTGCCTTCAGGACAAAAATGAAAGTACAGTGGCGGTCAAGTTTGGACACGATCACCGAATTATTTTAGCCCAATCTGAGTTGAACTTGGCATACGATTGTGAAATGATATCTTCTACAATTATGCAGTTTTGAATGAACCGGTTCAAGATTGTTCGATAACTCGTCAATTCTAAGAACTAGGACTGTGTCTAAACTTTTTGTCGCCACTGTATCATATATTGTTCTTTTTGCACTAATGTAGTCAAGTGGAAAATTGAACAAAAGACAGTTTCCCAGTATTTTAGAGGGAAAATATTTGATGAGGATCAACCGTAGTTATTTTGAAACTGATAAGTCGTTAAATTATGCGCTAAAAATATGAACTTTAAGACACCAATTTCCTCAGACATTATACAGATTAGAAAGAACCTGGAATGACAATTCGGTTTTCTTCGTCGTCCTGGCTCATCCCGTGGGGTGTCAAAATAATCTTTGAATCTCCATCTGTGACCCCTCCACCTGTAGAAAATGATCGTGAGTGAGAAGACATGAACTGCCCATTTGCTAGCACTACTAATAGCAGCAGATCGATTACCAATTGTCTTATCATAATTGGGGGCCTAAAATGTATACTTTCGGTATCTTTCAATCTGCTGAAATGAATGGCAAAAATGCAACATAATAGATTAAAAAGTAGATAAATGTTATGGAAACGCTAAAGGAATTGCTGTTGCCTTGAGAAAATTAAGGTAAAAGGCAGATAAAGAGAAAAAACTTGAGATAAGTGCTGTATGAAATGTATGAAATCAATTAGTGGTCAAAATTTCAAATTAGGTCAATCCTATTCGTTCGCAGTTAGGTATTAGAGAGTGGTGATGATATGAAGTAATCAATGAATGTTAGACAGAAGGAGAGGAAAAAAGATAATGCAGCAGTTCAAGTTTTGGATTTTAGATTCGACTCAATCACTTTTATAGTTGCCCGAAAATACCTAATGACACAAAAGATTATTTTTGCAGTGGAATTGAGAAGGGAAACTGATTCAACCTCTGAAGCAATGATCGTTGACATTCAACTTAGGGTAAACTACAAGAAAAATAGCGTCAAGAAAACTGAATGCTTAACTTCCTAAAATTTAATTGTGATTTTATAGTTTCGCTAAGTCCGTAAAAAGACTACCAATGATAACGATTCTCACCATTTTGATAACATTTAGATTTCATACTAAATAACTGAAGTCAATGAAAGTATATAGGAAACGAAATGAAACAAATCCTGCAGTCGAAATTATTGCGTATTGAATTGACATATTGACACGACTGCGAATGCAATAACAGAAGTCAGAATGTGGGTGGAAAACGAAACAGGGATGAAAACAGAAGGAAATTAGGCCTTGAGAAGGTGAAGGATGAGTCGAGAAGACGCTAGTTGTGAAGAGGAAGAATGAATTGAAGATGGAAGGAAAAATAGAAGGGAGGAGAGAAATAGCGGAAAGCTGGCGGAAGAAGGACACTACTGCGCATGGTTGGAAGGACTAAAATCCGAGGAAAAACAGTCGAGATCCAGAATCTCGAATCAGATGAAAGATGGATATGCGAGATGCAAATTCCGAGGTGTCTTTTATAGAGAAACAGGCACAAGTGAATGGAAAAGCGAATGCAGGCAGATAGCAGGTCGAGATTAGAGAAAAGCTGAAACTGAAACCAGCTGAAGCTGTCAAAGTCATCTAAATATGAACGAACATCCAACGAATTCGAGAAAAGTTTGAAAAAATAAAAATAAAGCAGAAGATTAAAGCAAGCAGAGCGATGGATGAAGATGAATTGTAGTTTGCAAAAGAAGGTGTGAAACAAAACATGAAACAACATAAGATATCAAAAACGACTCTTCGCAGCGCATGATAAAATACATTCGATTCCAAACAATTATCGAAATGCACAATAAATTCGTATAATTTAATTTCCTGACCTGAGGCCAAGATCATATCACAATATCAAAAGGCGATGTCATTTAAAGCCCGCTCAGACTTAGAGGGGAACCTTTTTAGGGTCCCGTGGAATTTTGGAATGATAGTAGGCCCTATTTTAAAGAGCATTAAATTCTGAGTCTATTTACATAACTTTTTCGACAAAAATGAATCCGCAGCAAGTGGTTAATTAAAAAAAAAGATTTCTTTATGTAGAAAAATGGACGTTTTCTAATTTCTACAATATTCTTCGTGCTACAGAGCTGTTAGAAAATTAGTGATTTTTGCCGAAAAAGTTATATGAATCAAGTCAGAGTTTATGCTCTTTCAAATGAGCCTATTCTCGTTTCAAAATTCCATGGGACCCTAAAAAGGTTCTCTTGTTAGTGAAATGAATTTAATTCGTTTCCTTGAAAATTGCAATTATTCCCTTTGTATTTCCCTAGTTGCCTGATTATCTTTGTAAATTGCTGATAAGACCTATTAATTTGCTAATTCCAAGCCCGCTTGTTCTTGGCATTTTCATTTTTTATCAAGTTTCGAACTCGACAAATTGCCTGCCATTGGTTTCTTTGTCGGTTTCCTTTAGCAGATAAAAAATTCAGCATTTTATAGCTATTTAATATTCGAACAAATTAAACTCTTTTTTCTAAATTATAAATAAAATTTTAGAATTTTTAAGCATAAAGTGTAAATTGGTTCAAAATGTTCTCAATTTGCTGTAAAAAGGTAGGCATAATGATATTCTTCACTAGAATATCTCTTGTTTCACATATGAAAGTTTCAGGAAATTTCAGTTGTAGTTAATCTGAATATCGTTAATTCGAACGTTAATCCTATGAAAATTTCATTAACACTCGATGAGGAATCTACTGTTGAAGAATTGATTTATGAAGCTAAAAATAGCGCAGGATGGACACATAAAAACTTGGACACTCAAAAAGTTCAATATTTCGACCCGAAGTTTCAAACACATATGGATGAACATAGACCATACGATTCAAGAAAAGTCGTTCATAAGCGCCAATATACAATTCATTTTACTGAAAAGGATGCCAGGGAAATTCTGAACGAACCACCGATAGGTCAAAAACCTGGACAAAATGAAACTCGCGATTCTCAAACTAGCAAACAAAATGGTGTCGAAAGAGGTTCACATCATCGAACTACTGGAATTTTTACTGATGAGTCTATACCAATTCCCCCTAATCCTCCTAATGGGCCTGAGAACACGGATGTAATTTCTAACATAATGCAATGCATATTAAATATTTTAGATTCCTCCATCACAAAGTATCGTGAATGGTCCTCAAAATCCGCTGACTATAGTTATTGAGCCACCTAACGGTAATAATCCTAATACTTTAGGGAATACCGAAGTAATTCATAAGTTAGATATACGTTTGATAATAAACTAAACTGTTCAGTATGATAACGAAGGACTGCTAGTTTCCACAATTAACCCAACGCATACCGTGGCTGATTCTCCTAGAAGTTCTGATTGTTCGGAGGTATTATTAAAAGTTTTTATACCGTTAATATATCAATATTTAGGGTCCTATTCCAAGGCCGAGAAATATCGAGTATAATCCATTAAATTCAATGACGTCTACCAATATTGGTTCACCCAATTCGTCTATTTTTAAGTAAGTCTAAATTCAATTAGAAATGCGTTACGCGTTATTAATTAAATTTGTCACAATATATTGTCACCATTCACCAGGGCTGTTCGGAGTATGAATTTTCAAAATTTCGGAATCGGAGTTGGAATTTTCTTTGACCTTGAATTAGAATTGGACTTGATTTTTCCTAGACATGGAATCGGAATTCCGAACACCCCTGTCATTCACCACTTTCAGTATTACGCCATCCGAGACGATAACTCGGCAAGCATTAGGACGCATAAGTCAGCTTGGCGATTTGTATGATGTGAGCACAGACTGCTTTTGCGGAAATGGACTATTCACTGATAATCTACCAAAATCAACAATTACATTTACTGAAATTGAACATCATCAGCCAGAATATGTCTATCAAGATTCGTTCAGGGAAAAATTTCAACAACTCGAGGTTGAAGACGAACTTCAGGTAAACATATAGGATCATAATTTGGCTTACTTATAGTATTGTTGCAACTATTTTTAATAGACAGAAAATTTTACATTATAATAGGATCCAAATTCTAATTAAAATACGCAGGTGTCATTCCTTGCTGGTGGAGTTAAAGTCGGTGGCCACGGACGATTTCTCAATGAAAGTTCAGATTCGCTACGCAAAGCGAGTGCATCTTTAGTGTACAGAATAATAACCGTGGTTAGATAATTTGAATTCTGAAGATCCTTTAATAACAATATGTTCAGCATGAATCAGTCAACGTCAACCACCAAACAGTCGCCTCTTTGATTTCGCCGGATGTGGTCACTAATGCGCCAAATGCTACGCATTTCGTGAAGGAGATTCAATGGGGCGCTATAGCAATAGCTACTCTAAAATATACCATGAAAGAAAATGATGACGAAAATAGAATGACTATTGTAAGGGATGTACTAAAGGTAAGTAGTATACCCCCTATTATTCATCGAAAAATTGCTCTAAATCCTAAGGGGATAAAAAATAATACGGAATCGTCATCCTGTAATCTCAGATATTTTTTCTCAGTTTGGCATTTAAAATTTTATGTGTTATTAAGCAATATTATTTTAATGAATAATTTATCATCACAGCTTTAATCAAAATTCACTAGCTTGAATTACAGTCACGAGTAGCTGCAATTAAAACTAATGGGGACGTCGAGGAAGAAATGATAGATTCCACTCATGTTGAGCCAATTAAACTTGAATTTGAGTTTCTTATCGACTCACTTCCAAACGGCGATGACAGACCACGAACCTACGAGCAGGGAATCGCTTTCATGAAGACTCTTCGATCACAGATTGCCAGCGCAAATGGTGGCAAAGGTGTGCCAATTCAGTATACATTGATGCCTTTATCTTCTATCAAGCAGTATCACGACTCCATTGAACCATCAATGGGTCGTGCTATAACATCGATAAACGTAGACGCGATACACAACATAGTCCGAATTTTTTATGAACTTCACGAAAGTGAATGCAAACTCAATGACATTTACGATGAATTTAAAAAGCATTCATACTGTGTCATGGATGATGCCTTATTGTCTGTTTTTAAACAGAGAAATGATGTGCGAAATGCTCGAATAAATATTAAGAAGCAATTATTTGACACGATTCCTGGAATTCGGAATGGAACTTTAGAAATGAATGAGACCCAGAACATTATACAAGACTTCGACAATTCTCAGGTCACTCGTTGGAAGATCGATAATTTCATTGCATCCTTAAAATCGCATCGCGAGAAGATCAAATATGCAATTCTGTTGAAAAATCTTGGAGTGATTTATGTAGGCAGAGGAATGCAGTTGGAAGATCTAAGAATGACCAAAAATATTGGCGAATTTTACGTATTTTTTTGTCACTGGAAAACAGATAAATTAAGGATGGCTAATAAGGAATTATTTTACGCTCAGGCTCAAGAGCACAAGATACCTTGTATTCTTGTTGATGTTGATATGCAACCAGGAATAGTCACGAAAGAAGGAGTGCCGGATGGAAATCGTATCTGTCACTATGTCAATAATGAATACGCTGTCACCGACGTATTAGACGAGTGTATGAAATTTCGACGGAAATGCCGCTTCCGGTGCACCGAAGAAAGAGCGCCTCTAACTTCGAAACCAAATAATCGTGTCGATGTGTCGCTGATTTGCCCGCAGTCACTACGTGGTCCATATTGCAAAAGAGACGAAGAGCATGAATGGTACTGCATCAATTGTGAAAAGATACTGCAATATGATTTCGATGGTCACTTTCTATGCAACTGTGGCCGCGCTTCTATTTACACATTTGAGTTTAAATGCTCTGACCCTAAACATGGGACCGATTTCACGAAGTTCGACGAGTCACGATTGAAGATCCTTGCAGATAAAATTCGACACGAGAAAGAAATCAACATACTCATATTAGGAGAGACGGGTGTCGGCAAGAGCACCTGGATAAATGGATTTGCAAATTACCTAGCTTATTCATCACTCAAAGAAGCTGAGCGTGGTGAGCAAATCTATCTCGTGCCATGCCAATTTACGATCACTAATGCACAATACGAACAAAAATTCATCAGAGTAGGACAATCCGAAAACGAATCTTTCGAGGTTGGCCAATCGTCAACCCAGGTTCCTCAGTGCTATGTGTTCAATGTCGGAAAGAAAGTCATTAGACTCATTGACACGCCAGGAATAGGTGATAGCCGTGGTACCAATTTTGACGATGAGAATTTCGCCGCTATCGTTCGATATATATCCTACTTTTCCGAGCTACATGGCATTTGTATATTGTTAAAACCGAACAACGCTAAACTGAGCATTTTGTTTCGATACTGCATTAATGAGCTCTTAACTCATCTCCATGTGAAGGCCAGTGCAAACATCGCATTTTGCTTTACAAATTCTCGTGGCACGTTTTACCGTCCTGGAGATACGCTTCCTGTATTGAGAGTTCATCTTGAAAAGCTACGCCGAAGAAATGACCAAATTCAAATTATAACAAGCAAACAAACACTATACTGTATGGATAACGAGGCGTTTCTATTCTTATGTCTGTTACATGCCGGCGAGCAATTCAGCGATACGGAACGAGCCAATTTCGAAGCGAGTTGGAAGAAATCCGTTGAAGAAACGTTTCGCTTATTGGCTCATTTCGAAAACGACGTCCAGGCTCATGACGTTAACAATACATTGTCATTGATCGAAGCACGCTCAATCATTTTGACACTCGCTAAGCCATTGGCTGATATCAGAAGAAATATTCAGGACAATATCGCTGTAATAAAGAACGATTCAGAGAAGCTAAAGAAAATGGTACTAGAAAACTCAAACCTGGAAAGCAAACTGAAAATACCTCAGGTTGGTATTAGAGTAATGCCACTTGAACATCCTCGAACTGTGTGCACCGCAGTGGAGTGCGTTGAAACACAACAAATGCAGGGAATGGCTGGCATAACTAAGACGATTTATAAGACTGTATGCCATGATAAATGTCTATTAGCTGATGTAACGCCGGAACAACTTCCAAATCCGAAATTGCAAAAATGCTCGATTTTTAATAAGCGTACATTGCTATGCAGAAAATGCGGTCATTTGTGGTCGGTGCATATACACATATTATACGCTCAAGAACCAGTCACTGAAATGATTGAGGATCCGAATATTAGACGAGCTCTGCAGGAACAACAAAGTGAAAAGCAAATGCTAGAAATTCTCATCAAAAGTCGTGAAGATCGTGTCGAAAAATATCTAAGCGAGCAGGAAATTATCGATAGAACCAGTGCAAAATTCAGCGCATTCCTCAAATCTAACAGTATTTTGGTTTATAACGATGCTATCGAAGAATATCTTAAGTTCAGCATCAAAGAAGTGGAGAATCAAGCTAACAATACTAATGATCCTGATACGATCAGACAGGTTATGAGATTGAAAGAACAATTGGACCAATATAAAGAAGCAAGAAGAGTATTGGATGAGCGATTGAAGAACAAGGAAGAAAAGCTAATCGAGTGTGGTGATATCGAAACGATGCAGGAACAGCTCATCAGACTTCCCCTAACTGGCGGAATCATCAAAAAACTGTTCGATGCAAATAAGAATGGCAAGGAGAACAATTTTCGATTCAACGAGACGATTTTCCACAGCTCACAAAATCTTCGCGGTTCTTTGCACCACCTTTACATTCCTCCTCTTGGATTTGATAGCGACAATGGATTATTGAGAACTTTGGACGCACCACAAGTTGACCACCCTAATCAACCAGGCCCTTCGAGAGTCCAAAATTCAAAACCAAGATCCAATCATCCTCGTTATAAAACTACACACATGTAATGCTGTATTTTGGCATAGAATATATTTTTATCGATCAATTGACATCATCTACTAAATATTGATTTTTTTTAGATAATAATGAAATAATATATTAGGGAAGCTTAACTAAATTATTATATGGCTTCAATCTCTTACTAATTTTTTATGTAACTTAATTTGCCTCATTTTAAGAATATCATATTTTGCTACAAAGTAACGATATTTGATGATACAAAATTTTTAGTTCATATTTATTCGTCAATTGCAATAAATCAATAAAGTTCTATAATCTTAATATATAATCATTTACAAAAGGCCTCCTGAATTTGTCACCGCCCTTTTTTCTTATTTTTTCCCTACTCCTTGTTCCCTCACCTTGAAAGGCGATGATAAATCTAAAGGGTCTTCACAAAATTGATTTCCATAAATCCACATCAAAAAGTTATTATTAGTCCAAACAATGACCCAGAACTTGACAAAGTTCTACATATATCTCATCCAAATTGTCGTTGATTAACACAAGTTGGCGTATCGATATTCATCATTTCAAATCTCACAAGAGAACCTTTTTAGGGTCCCATGGAATTTTGGAATGATAGTAGGCCCTATTTTAAAGAGCATTAAATTCTGAGTCTATTTACATAACTTTTTCAACAAAAATGAATATTCACAGAAGGTGGTTAATTTACAAAACTGATTTCTTTGTATAGAAAAATGCACGTTTGCTAATTTTTCCAAGATCTTTTGTACTAGAGAGCTTGTTAGAAAATAGGGATTTTTTTTTTTTTGCAATTTTTCATTTTTGTCGAAAGTTACATAAATCGAACTAGAATTGAATACTCTTTAAAATGAGCCTACTCTCGTTCCGAATTTCGACGGGACCCTAAAAAGGTTCTCCTGGAAGTCTGAGCGGGCTCTAACAATTGTTGGAAATGGACGAATGACTGAATGAAACATGCACAAGTGGTATTCACTCCTTTTCATTCGCAGCTTGTTTCTCTTTTCCCACTTGAATTCATGAATTTCTTGATTTTTCTGGCAATTTTATAAATCTTTTTTGCGTTGTTGAAACGAGTCCCTGTTTCCTATGCCCTCTGTTTGCGACACGCCCTCACATAGAAGATTTGCAGACACTCACTTGACTGCTAGCAATTTTGAAATGAAGCTGTTGAATTCGTGAAAATTTCATGTTCTATCGCATTTTTTCTGTTCGAAATAGTTGTCTACTTTCTGCAGCATGAAGGAGCAAAAGGAGCAGTACAAATGCATCAACTGCCTGGCCGAGTCCGACTCGCTCTATCAGAAATACTCCGAAGGAGTCATTCGACTCACTGAATGTGTAAGTGAATTATGAATTCCTTCAAGATTTTTAAAATTTCGTTCAGAAGAGTTGCAAGAAGATCGTGGATCGCTACATCGAGTACGAGACTGTAATGGTGGTAGTCGACATGCTGTTGCACTACATCGAGGCCTATCGACACATCCTCTACAACATGAAAATCAAGGTTATTCTTTAGTCTTTTGATAATTTTATGTTTTTAATTTTTAATTGAAAATGAACTAATTATTTGATTGCTTGAATGAATAATCAAGATATCATAAAGTTTAGTCTGAAAATGTTATAAAAGAATACGTGCATATCGAGCTGTACATTCCGAAATAGAACTTTCCTAGTCTTACTTATTTTGGTGCCTTTGTCTGGAAGTCATTTACTTATTTATTTCAGAATTATACTCGTCTAATCGTGATATTTCTGTTCTGCGATGCATATGACAAATGGATAACTCGCAAAGAGGCAGTTGGGGACGCTCCCATCTACGAACTGGAATGGATGTAAGCTGAAGCGATTTGTCCCGCTAAAGTATTCTTCTTTTCCGTGTCAGTTTCTACATCGCACTGCTCCGTTCTGCCACAGAAATGGGCGTGTTCATTTTGATGGTTCTCGGATTGGAATGGCTGATGCGATTCAAGCAGGCAGACAGCAACAAGATACCTTCGAGATGGATATTTCTCATGCTCTCAACTATTCTAGGATTTTACGGTAAGTTAACTTCTTTTATATCTTTTTTCTAAAACCCTTTATGTGCAAACACAGAAAAGTGAAAGGTTTTAATTTGAAAATGAGTTCGATTTCGGAAAACATCTCGGAAAGTTCGTAGCTATTTTTCTCTTCTGCCAATTTTCTTCCGATTTCAAATTGAAGCAATTTTTCAAATAAACGGCATCCGAATTGTAGGAATTTTCAAGACCTTCTAGATTTCTTGAATTGAAAAATGTTCTTAAATTTCTTTCATGGAGATTTCAGATTAAATTTCGATGATTTTTCCTTAATCAAACTGACCGGATTCGATAATAGTCCTTGTTTAATTTCAGGAAATGTGGCAGTTGTTCTGAGCATCGTGTTCCGTCTGAGCGACCAATTGTCATATCGGCTTGTGCTGCATCTCTTCCTCTTCATTTCCCACCTGCAAATTCAGAGAAGTAAGAACATTTTATCTGAAATAATAAAAGAACACATTTCAGGTTTGTTTCCCTCGTTGAGTTTCGCCTTCAATGCGCTGTACGTGTTCCTGGCCTCGGGTATTTCGATGATCTCCTCAAATCTCCTCTTCACTAATTCGATTAACAAATCTATCTATTAGAGGAAAAAGAATAATAAAGTTTATATTTTTTCTCCCAAATGTTTCAATTACTCTTACTGAAATTCATCCAGATTCAAACATCCAGCAATTCGATGGGGAACGGTCGTTGCGCAAAAAAGTATCTTGAAAAACTATTCTTATTCGTTGCATTTTTAACCAAGTCCATAGATTTTGGACTACTTTCATAGCCTAAACTTATAGAATTATATTTCATCTTTCTATCATTCAATTTGGTATTCTCTTTAATTGCCTAAATATTGAATATTTGAGACTGACCAGGCTATAGATTTGTAGAATTCGATGAAAATAATCAAACTTGTAAGAGATAATAAGTGACAGAATTTAGTCTTGAGAGAGGTAGGACTAGATAAGGGTAAGGTGAATAAGATATGGATTTATCTTACAGAAATTAATTAGAATTTCTTTCGAACACTCAAAACTCACGCTTCCAGGAAGAATAAAATATTGGATTTAATTCGGACAATGTTCAGCTATCATTTTTGTGCGCAACGACACACCCAATTCGATTATTGCATGTTTCTGAAGAACTCAAAGAAAAAATCTTGAACGACTCAAGGAATTTACTCCCAAAAATTCTACTTTTTAAAAATTTTCTGCAAGTTTTTTGTCAAATTCAATTATAGTACAATTCAGATCTAAATCGTATCAGTCTATTTCAGAAAACATTATCTGAAATAAGCTTGGATTTTGTATAAAAAAAAACTTATCGAATTTCAGTTTATTTAGCAGAAATACATTAAAAATAGAAGTTGGTTAAACATGAATAAATAATAACAAACAAACAAACGGAATTGAAGATCATCAATCGAATGAGAAAACGAAAATGGAATTAAGACGAGTAGAAAGGCGACCTGCTATTTACGAGTAGGACTCATCTCCGTCTGTGCCCCCAATGTAGAGCACGTTGTTGCATCTGAAAAAATCGGGTTTGGAAAAGGTGAACATCAAGCATAAATGTGAAAATCTAGGATGTAGAGATAATCAAATATACCCCTGGAAGATTAGAACAGTAATCTACTTTATTTTGCACATACAGGTCAGGGAACAAGAAAGCTTCCCAATTTTGAAATGCGATTTCGATTTCAATCACGATTTTGCTTCCCAAAAATCTCTGATCTCTATTTTCTCCAAAAAAATTCCGATTTTAACCCATCCATTCTGGATGAAAGAACTCCTGTCTCTCAAAAAAACTTTTTTGAAGGGAGAAGGAAGGGATACCCCCGCGAGATTGACCAGTCTCTGCGCCTCTGCACTATGCATTCCCCTTGTGCCCTTCGCGGATGTGCACACCGTTCACCTCCACGAAAGTATTTCTCAAAGACGATGAAGAGTAAACCTGATCAATTTCGACTGTAATTTTCTGCTTTCTAGTATTTTTAGGTGGAAGTAAAGATGTCAGACCTGATGAGGATTTCGCCGAGATTTCCTCTGTGCTGTCCGTCGACGTACTCGTCTGCGTGGGCCAGCTGCAGGTTCATGTAGCCGTCGATCGCCACCAAAACGCCTGAAATGAATCGAAATCGGTCAAGAGGTAACATTATTTAAAGAAAAATATTTCTTTCAACATTTCTGCAGCCGTCAAAATTTCAATTGTGAAAATCCATTAGAAATTTTACGATAGCTCGATTTGTTGACAAATGTTCAAAGTCCAATAAAGTTCTAAAAAAATGCTTTGCTTCAAACGAGAAAATTTCAAATGAAATGAAAAATAACTACCTTTATACTCCATTCCCCACTTGAGTTTAACGTTGACCTGCTTGCCGATGAGCCCGTTGAGGAACGGCTTCGGGTTGATTGGCTGCATCGCGGCCGTCGACATTTTCACAGCTGAACAGATGAAATCTTCAAATCAGAATATTCGAAAGGGATATTGAACGAATGAATGGATGATTTGAAAAGGAAAGTGACTGAAAGACAAAACGAAAATGGAGCGGAGCGGGGATTTGCAACAGAGCGCGTTTGCCACTTTGCTTGAAGAGAAGAAAACGAACAGAAGGAAGAGACAAAAAGTACCTTGAATAGGTTCAAAACCATCTCTGAATAAAAAGTGAAAAATACTGAACATTTTCATTCCTTAATTTACCAAACAATAAAATAAATTATGTGATACGAAAATGACCTTATCTCGGCATGTTTAGTAGAGAATGGGAATCGATTTGACCATTTGACATGAATCAATAAAAGAAACCCGCAAAGAGCACCACAATAAGCACTGCAGAAATAGTGTAAGTGGGAATTTAACTGGGATAGTACACGAACGAAAGACAAACTTAGGGTTAAAATTAGAATTCCCCGGTAATCTTATAATGCAATGGTGAAGTGATTCCATAAAACGTTCATCTATTTTAAGGCAGGAGGGTTAGAAAAATGCAAGATTTACGGATAGTCCTAACTGTATTTAGTGTGTTAAGGGAGCTAGATGGAAGCAGCGTCGAAAGTGATGGCCGTGTTGAAGTTGGGAGGGGCGAGGAAATTGGTCTGAGACTGGGCCTGGGACTGGGTGGACGAATTGTCGGAAGGACTGTCGAGCAGACAGCAGACCGGACAGAGATCGACGAGCAGACGACGGGCAGACTGCGTCAAAGGGATGGGCGAGTCATACACGCAATGGTAGTGGAACACATGAGAGCACTTTGAGCTCAGGATCTGCAACAAATAAATCACTTTCATTAGTTCCTCAAGTCATTCTCAGGAAACTCGTGGAACAAAAATCATTATGATTTTTTAAGACTTTGTGAGCTTCTTATAAAAATAACCGCATTTGAAAGCCTAGTTCATGATAAAACGCAACTCAGCTTCAATTTTGCCTTTTCATCCATTTCAGTTCCTACTTCATCAAACTGTAAGGTGTCATATCGTGAATTTAGAAATTGACAGATGTGCAGGGACAGACATGTTTACGGCCAAGAATGGACTATGGGAATTTGCTTATCGATCGATAAACCAAAATATTCGACAGGAAGAAATATATTTGAAAAGTTACACGAAGCTCTAAATAGCTTGAACTATGCAATGATAATCAAGCCAAAAAGATGCATTCTTCTCAAAGATATTTTGATTTTTCAATCTATTCTTCATGTTTTTCTTGCTTTTTTGTTTGACGAATGCAGTTGGGGGGTTTTCACTATCTCTTCACCCTACGCATTTGAAACTTGTTACTTTCAAATCTA
The DNA here is from genome assembly GCA_964036155.1 of Diploscapter coronatus. Classification (NCBI taxonomy): domain Eukaryota; kingdom Metazoa; phylum Nematoda; class Chromadorea; order Rhabditida; family Rhabditidae; genus Diploscapter; species Diploscapter coronatus. The sequence continues at coordinate 19,332,849 of OZ038423.1, read as the reverse complement.
ACTACTTCTTTGACGAATTCAAATTTCAAATTTCTGCAAATAGGTACTGTAGATTTTTTTAAAAAATTTCCGCTCTATCATACATTTATTTTTCTATTTTTCTCTTACACAACCATATGACATTCTTCCATTGTAATTGCGCGCGCTTCTAATGAGTACAATAAGAACTTCTGGTAATCACCTTTGGCACATTTACATTCAAAATGTTCAAAGTAAAGAGCGAGTATTATTCTCGTTTTCATTCGAACTTTAGAATTTCACGTACACGAGCAAAAACTCAGTAGCGTCTAACTTTACTCCACGAATTTCCTGATGCTGCTGCTTATGGGATTTCAATAGTAATTTCTCACGATTTTTAATAGCATTTCATATCTTGGATAAAAAGATGAAATCTCAATTGGACCAGCCTGACTTACTACAGGGCATCCTTCTTCCTTGGCAGTGAGAGAGCGGTAGCCAGATTCGGTGGAGACCGAGTCGTTTCCCTTGCAGCCAGGACAGTCGAATGCCCAGTTGCTATCGCAGACAGGGCAGCAGAGCGGCACGTTGCGGTCCGACTGCGACTCTGGTTCTGGCACTTGGTTCATTGCGTGGAAGCACTGCAAACTGAATGACTTTCATTCCACAATATAATTGAGGATTTCATGATCATACCAGCAAATCATCACCGCCCATACCACATACTCATCGCTTTTACAAAAAAAAATTCAATCAATAATCCGTGGGCCATTTTGTGCTCTACATCAGACGAGCTTGTTATCCCGTTCTTATGCGTAGAGCGAGATAGATGCTAGAGAAAAACAGTGCAAGTCTTTCTAGAGATTTTTTCAAAGGCAATGTGCACGTGCATACTGTAAAAGAAAGAGAATCGAAATTGCTGAAATAGATTAGTTATGACGATTGTGGTTCTCGAAATGCCCACTCAATTTATTCATCATTCATCTGGAAAGCAGTTTTCGTTCGTCATCCGACTCTTTATGATACCCAAATAGAGTGAACTTCGGTGTGGTTTTGAGTTTAGAGTTCGATAGAATCAGAGTCGAAATTCGGCAGAAATCTTGCGAACTTTCCAAATGAATAACGAATCACCACTCCAGAAACGGTTTATCGTTAATTAATCATACCCATCAATAACGTCAGTTTTTAAGCAATTTGACATCTTATTACATTTCTCTTCTCCGCGCCGATCATCGCAGTGCCATTGCTGCGCGTCAGCTCGTCGGGACGAACGCTCACTTTCTCGATGCGAGAAGTCACCTCGGCAACGATGCCTGTGCCCTGAATTTGCACATAATGTTAGGGGGCGTTGTTTGTGATGGGCAATTCAACCTTAATGCCTTCTGGAGACGAGTAGTTGCCGGGCAATTCGAGGGAAGTGTCGACTTTTAGCAGCGGGGTCGAGGTGTCTGCACGGAGGGTGGTCTGAATAGAAGCGGTTTGGGATGGATGAGAGACACAATATATTTTTGCAAGATCATTCTGGACAAACATTTCGATGTTCACTCTTTTCCACGTTTTCAACTTACACTGACGGGAGACTCGATGCCACTGTGCAAAAGATTGCAATTGATACAGCCCAAGGAGAAGTTGTCTCGAGTGCGCATGGGCGAGGGGGAGAGCATGGACTGGTAGTCTCCATAGGGATGCATGTCGGAGGACTTGTCGCTCAGAGGCGGACTCATGAACGGAGTCGAACAAGCGTTGATCTGCAAGTTATCAGGCCTCAAAACGACCCTCATTATCAGCCGAATTTTCTAGGTAATACACACTAAAGCATTCTAGGTTTATTTGTGATTTAATCGGAAAGATTCTTTCCTCGCTTTTATAAATCACTCGAAAAAAAAATCTGGAGTAAGACATTATGTTTTGATGGTTGAGAATTTACACGCTAGCCGTTCTCATTCTAACCCCGACAGTGTGGCACAATATGCCTTGGCAAGGCAAATTTTTAGTCATCGATCAAATTTGCAATTGTTAACACGTTCTTCTCAGAACTTGAAAACGAGTAACGAGTGTAGAAAAAGGAGAAAATACGCGCAATCGAACAATCTAAATGCATCCGTCATAATCGCTATCCAACCTGTAGCTTTTCCTTTGCCTCATCCATATTCTGCTTTGCACAGCTCTTTTCCTCCTTCATCAGTTCGACAGTCTTCATCGAGGGCACTCCATCCATGTCCTTCAGCGATTCCATGGTGTCCATATTCCTGATCTCCTTGCCCGCCTTGACTGCTTCCCCATTCTCCAATTCAGTCGACTCAGCCGTCTGTTTTCCCTTCTCCTCGTCACTTTCCACAGTCGTGTTCGACTGAAAATCGTCTACTCATTTAAATAGATAATGACCGGGACTGTTGCAGGTTAGAAAATTTGAGATGCTACTGATTATCAACAGTGATGAATCTCAAGAAACGAGTCTTTTGACTTTCTCTTACAAAACAAAATCTTGCAAGTCTGATTCTGGAATCACAATACCATTCTATTCCCTCCAACAGACCTGTTGTTCCTCCACCTCCTTTATTGCCTCTGCAGCATACATCTCCCCGATCTTCCCGTCCTCGTCTTCGCACTCCATGTTCGGTTCTTCCTCGACTTCCTTGATCGCTTCCAGCCAATCCCTGCCTTTGTCATTGTCGCTCTTCTTGCTGCCGTCTACTTCCTGGCTCTCCGATTTAGTCGGTTCAGTCGCGGTCTGCTGCTCCTCCCTCTCACTGACGCTGTCCTCGGCCACGGCCGTCCACTGAAATTCATTGATTCAAGTCGCCTTTGCAATCAAAACTTTCGAAAAATTCAATTCGAATCAACTTCCCTCGATTTGAAGTTGAAGTTTGAGGTTTATTAGAAGTGAAGGTTTCGAGAGATGACAAATATTTATGTTACAAACCGACCTTGTTGTTGAGCAGCTTGACGTAGCTCTTGAACAGAGTGTTGTTCCTCAGGCTGCAGCTGTTCTGCTCTCTTCCACGAGGCTGACGGTCCATTGTGCTCCTTCTGAAACATACTGCAATCAAAACCGAGAAAAGGAAGAAAAAATGCAAAAATTCGGCAGAAACGGAGAAATGAGATGGCCTAAAATCGCGTGTTAATTTTGACAAGTGGCAATTGGCTGGAAATTGTTTGGTCATTTTCACCAAGCTTGCATTTTCATTTCTTCGGGGAGCGTTCATACTTTTTCGACGCCGATGTCAAGCGTGCCAATATCTTACAGGTAAAATCGCTTGAAATTGACACGATGTCGAAAAGTATGAACGCGCCCTTCTTTGTCTATTTCTCGATTTTCTGAGGAAGGTTGAATTTAATTTATTCAACAATTTCTAACTTACCTACCACCTCTGAAAATTTCACTTCGAACAAACCTAGACTTCTGAATTTCTTTGCACAAAGTTCTCAAGAACAATGACGCATTTTATTTTCTCTCTCGATATCGTGATTTTCCTTCATTTATCGGATCATACTCGTTTCAGTAAAATGGTCTTGAAAGAGAACAAGGCGACTATCGAAATAGTTCTGAGCGATTCGGACGATGGTGACCCGAGAGGAGTGGAGAAGAGTGAGACTGCAGAGCCGGCTGAAGGGGAAGAACTGAAGGTGGATGTGGAGTCGAGCAGAAGCGACGAGGAACGGGCAGCTGGAAATGGACGAATGAAGGCGGGGGAAGAAGTGAAGCAGGAACCTGAACAGGAACAGGATCTGGAGATGAAGCTGGACGCAGCCGAGGTGGACAGCGTTGGAGAAGTGGTGAGTTGCAATTTGGGATAAGACGTGGACGACAATCTATATTCGACGTAATGACGAAACGCTTTCTTGTATTCGACGAAACGCGATAAAAATTGATGGGCACTTGGAAATCCTCTTTAAAAAGTCACAAGTTATTTCACAACGTTTCCTTAATTACGTTTACTATGGCTTATCTTCCCAAAATCTTATCACTGAATGTCACAAGATTTTACATCCGCCAGTCGAATTTGATTTCTTGCAGAAAAAGGAAGAGCCGAGGGACCAAGAATGGCCAACCAATCCGTGGGCGAATGTGGACCTGACCATCAAGGACACTTACTTCATCACGGACGACGAGAGAATGCTCATCTGTGGCCAGAAGACTCCGCAGAACGCTCCGGTTGTTCCCTTTTCCCCGTCAACTCAATTTAGATACCGTAGAATCTAAATAGAAGTCCTGGGCTTTTCTATCCTAATTTTCGACAAATTCAGACTTTCGAACCGCCATATCTTCCCAGCTAATGACCGTAATCACGCTAAATCAAGACTAAATTCACTCTATGCACTCTAAAGAACATTCTAAAACTCGTCCTGTAATGATTTGAGTTAGGTAATGGGTAGTTTAGGCGTTTTGAGGGCTGAACTTCTATTATAGGGGACTGTTACTTTAGATTTTACAGTAATCATCTCCGTTTTAGTCGCATCTCTACAAGACAGTTCTCTGCCGTCGATACATGAATGAAAGCCATTGTGCTCTGGGCGATTCGTGCAATTTCGCCCACGGGGTTGCTGACATGCGCATGCCGATGCCGGTTGGTCATTAATGAAATACTAATTTCAGGCGTAAATGTGCACTCATATGAATGAGAATTTATCTAATTTTCCCCTAAACGGAGGATATAATTTTGAAAAAGTCAGTTTTAAAATATGCAGTAGTTTACATTTTACCGGAGAGTAATTTATAACTACCACATATCGATGCCAACTCTCTATTCTTAGCTTTATTATAAAAAAAACAAACCTTCAATTTTCATAAATATATGCGCTAAAGCTTCACCACTTTCTATCTAGCTTTAAAGATCGATATAAAGTTTATTGTTCGCAGAATTTGCATTTCAGGATAATTTTTGTAATGATTACAGGGTAAATTTGCCAGGAGATCGGGCCTCCCTTTCAAATCGGTCATTTGTACGGATTTCTCTCGCACCGGCTACTGCCAGTTTGGCTTCACGTATGAATTTATTCACATCAGAATCTAAGTGATGACTATATTTTCTTATTAATTCTTCATTTTACGCCAGATTTCATAAATGATATTTTCCTAATTTAGGTGCGGATACATTCATCGCATAACCAATCCGGCAGCGAAGAAGGCGCACGAAATGTACATCGAAGATCGCGAGAAGGTACTAACACTCACTATCAGCATATTCACGGCAGTCCAAGCTAAATACTTCATTTCTGCGTCTCATTTACCAGTCGTGCTAGAGGCAACTAGAAAAATAATAATAAAAGTGCACTTTCCAAGTGTCTCCTTATTTGTATTTTGATTGTGCTCAATTGCGGATTTTCGGTAAGAGCCGCCCTTCAAGCAACTTGTGAAATGAAAGTACTAGGCTTTGGACTAAGGTGTGTTAGGTAATCATCCAACATTTCCATAAGCCTAAGCTAAATTTGAATAATGTAACTTCGAAAAACTGGAAAAATGCAAGATACCGTATAAATCTACATAGGAATCTGCCGGTTTCTCCGTTTCCACTTCTGCTTCCAAAACCAAGGAGAGGCTCGATTTCGCGTCTAACCATGAAAGGGAGAAATACAGGGACAACGAGAGAGACAGAGAAAGGGCCAGAGAGCGTGATAGGAGCAGCAGGGACAGGGACAGGGACAGAAGACACTATTCGCCCAGGAGATACGAGAGGACTGCTCATCGCTATGATAAGGGGGATCAGGTTGGTCGGAATTTACGAGGAACGTACCAAAATTAGGAAGTATTGAAACCGATAATTCTTAGGAACGATAAACTATTTTCCTAAAATCTAGAACCATAAGATTTAATTGCGAATTCACTGGAAAACTCCCTACATAATGTATGTTTGTAATTCATGAAAGCTCTACCTCAAACTTTAGAGGGGAAGGGACGAACGCAGAAGAAGTCGCTCGAGAATCCGCGAGCATAGATATCGTGAAGACATAAGGGACAGAAACAGGAGCTGGGAGAAGGACAGAGATAGGGAGAGACGCACTGACAGAGACAGATACAATGCCTCATACTCGACCTCCAACAGAAGCTACTCCTCGATCTCCAACTCCCGCAGCAATCTGTCCACTCACTCGTAAGTTCATTCCTCAATCAGCCAACTAACAGTCGTCTCTGTTCCAGTCACGAGGAAATGCCAGCTTCTGTGCTCAGCGGCCAGATCTGCAAGCAGATTCACAACGTCGTCTTCGCATTGGCTGCTTCAATCAAGTAAATCAGCTTTCCAAACTATCTTTACAGTAAACCTACAACTCGATCTTTACCGAAACTGATATCTAAGAGAACAGTTCTTCAGCACGAAATTTGAACGTTAAAATTTAAAGATTTTTAAACCGGGATTTTAACTGAATTTGCGTATGGTCGTAGATTTGTCGACGAAGATCCCTAAGACCTTATAGGAATATTGAGTTTCAACATTTCTAAATGTTCCGTTAGAAATATTTTATCATGAAAATTGATTATTAGGCAATGTTCCAGATGCGATCAGGTGGCCGAAAGCAGCACCAACTTCGTCGACCGCGCAATTGCTTCGATGACCGGCTCTGCCCACTACAACTACGTCCCGACTTCGGATGCCTACATCGTTCCTCATTCCAGTTCCTCTGTCGTCGATCCCAATGAAAGCGGAGTTGTCCCTAGCAGCTCTACTTTCCGCCTCTTCAAATAGCTTCCTTCATTTTCTGTGCTTGTTAAATTCGATCTTTTTTAGTTTAAAAGATCTCATTCTTCATCAAGTTTTATTGAACCTTACTTATCTTTTTCTTATTTGACTTGTCTTGTTGCTATTTGAATACAGTTCGTCATGTTACTGAAATTTCGAAGTTTTTTCTCAATCAAACCCGTCGATTTATTCGTCGGTCAGAAATATCTGAACATTTTGGATTTTTTCGCTAATCTTCAATATTCAATTTACAGGAATTCATTCTGATGAAATGTCGGAAGACATTGAGGTCGTCGTCATTGACGATTCCGATGGCGAGGTGAATAAGAATGTCCAGGACAAGAGCAGGTAGAGAGAATGGAAAATTCCCTAATGATGATTGATATTCTTAGGAGCAATTCGCCTGTCGCTGCGAAAGATCAGGAACTGATTGAGGAGAGAAGGATGGAGGCCAGAAACATGCTGCAGGTCAGTATAAATTAGAGCACGTCCAAACTTTGACTGTATATGATCATTATAGATTGAACTACTGGGAAAGGAATGTCAGAAAACTAAAATGTATCTTTCACGGCCTTACGTTCTTTATGGTTAGGCCTTGATCCCACCATCTGTAACCTTGCTGCGGTGTTATGCATCATTCTGAGTCGCGCAAATATTGCCCGTTGTTTTGGGAATTGAACACGATCATTACTCAATTTCACTCATTTATTTTCTTCGGTTTTTATTCCGACTTTCTTCGAGAATAAATGTAGGACGTTTCGAAAGCATAAGGCTCATAAGGCTGAACCAAGGCAAAAAATCACTAAAGTTTTCTTATGATGAAATCAGAACGAAAAATCTCTAGCAATCAGAAGACGGCTCGTGAAAGACCTATCAATACGCAGACGTTTTTGTCAAAGGAAGTTTTTGAGCATAGAACCAGGGGTGCACGGAGTTCGAAAAAAAAATCGAACTCGAATTTGGCTTTAACTCGCGACGAGTTCTTATATCCCTAGGTAGAACATCATAATTCCTCTTTCACACCTAATCTTGAATGGACAAAAATCGTATCCGTTATTAATTTTGGTAACTAATTAGGGTTTCAGAAGCTTCGTGAAACGTCGATGGCAAGAGACAAGCAGGAGAGGGAGCAGAGACAAGAAAGACTGGACAGGCAGCACAGTCTGCAGAGAAGATCAAGAAGTAGAAGTCCGCCAAGACAGCAGAGAAGGGAACGCACTTCCAAGAAGGAGCCGAGAGAGCCCACTCCGCGCAAGGAACAGGGTTCGAACAAGCTGAAATTGGACATGAGAGATGTGAAAGAGAGGGTTCTCATGAGGATGATGCAGGCACAGAACACTAAGAAGAGCTTCTGGAACTGGCAGGATCAGTCCGCAAATCAGGTAGATCCAATCGATTGATAACCTTTGAAATGTCCTTAAATATCGGTAACTCCTCAATCAATCGGTCTTTGACATTTTTTCAGGTTCCAACTCAAAATCAGAGTCTCAATCTGGGTGCCGAGCAGAGTGGGAAAATGAGCTGGGAGATGAGTGAGCAGGTGATTCGTGACTTGGGGAGACAGCTCAAGTACAAGAAGAACTTCATTCTGTACAAGGAGGACACCTTCTACATGACTGACGAGGAGGTCGAAGTCTTTTTCGGCAAACTCGAGCCTGGCCCAGTTGTGAGTTACTCGATTTAAGCATTTAGGTTGATATATCCGATCCAAACTACTGAAGTTTGAATATTGTCATTGATATTTAGTACACCCTGTATTTAACGACACTTCTAATGGAAAGATAAGAAATTATAGGACAATGCATGAGTGTGCACCCGCAAAGTGACGAAACAGCCATTCATTCAAGCTTTCAAAATTCGATATTTCTCATTTTCATCAAATAGTTGGACGCCCACAATGTCGTGTTCACCGCTAGTATTCGGCACTGAAATGGGCGCTTTCCAACCCTGCTCCAATCGAAAACGAGTGTGTGGTCCATTTTCTTGTTATTTGAAGGGATAAATAAGAAAAGGATACAGAACTCATTTTTAATTGGAGCAAAAGTTTTAGAGTTGAAGCGCGTCCTTTCAGAGCAGAATACTAGCGACGAACACGATACTGGACTTTTATGTATCAGAGTTCTTTACGAATCTAGAAATTCAGCTTTTTTCTTTCAATTCTTTCAAAATTACACAGTCACAAATTAAAATGCAAATATAATTGATTTCATGAAGTCACATTATTTGCATTAGATATGTAAAAAAGACTTGAAATAATCTCATCAGAATATGATCTGTTGTTTCAGCACCATGTCTATAAGACCGAGTTATGCAGAGATTATCAGCAGCGAGGCAGATGCCCGAGAGGATTGATTTGCAGATTTGCCCATTCTCCCGAAGAACTCAGAACTCGTACTGAGGTTGGCTTATTTATATTCTATGGCAGTAATTCTGAAATAGAAGAATTTGCAATTCCACCAGGGGTGAACAAAATGAACACTGATTCCAAAACATTTGAACTGTCAGATAAAATTCTGACTCAGTTTTCTGAAATTTTTTAAATGCAGATTTCAGTTACGATTTTTTAAATTTCAATTCCGTCACGATCCTGACCACAACCATGCAAAAGTTATTTTACACAGTTTCAAATATTCAATTCACAAGATATCTTATAAACTATTATAGGTTCATGACTAGTATCCTCAATGGCGTGCTATATCGCTTAGAATTTGAATGAATGAATTCAGATTGCGCATAATAAGAAATGGAAGACCGTTAACTGCAACAACTTCTCGCAAACTGGCTTCTGTCGTCTTGGAAACGAGTGAGTCTCCTCCCACCAAATACGAATTAGAGAAATGAATCTCAGGTCTTTTGACGATCAAATCTATGGTGATGAGTTTATCGAATTTAGCTTGATTTAATTTCCAAATGGTCAATCGTCTTTTCGAAAATGTTTCTTTTGAAACTAATTGCGCAGTAAAATCATTTATCGATATAGGAAAAATCATATTAGATAGTGAGATGATAAGAATGCAACTAATTTTAAAAATTAAAGTCAGAAATCATTATTACAACTAGAAACGTGGAATTTCTATTTCTCTTGCCAGGTTTCAATGAGTAGGCAATTTGCAGATGCGGCTTCATCCATTGCCTCATGACTCAAGCGGCAGTCGACTACCACATCCGCTATCTGCAGACTCGTCTCCACTCCATTCCTGTCCAGCCAGTCCAGTCCATTCAGTCTGCTGTCTCCTTCTTTGCTCACTCTTTCCATCCTAACTCCAAATCCCGATTCAGTCCCTATCATCATCCCGCTGCCGCCAGATCGAGTGGAGGAGGCTCAAATCTGATGTCGTCCACTCCCTCGCCTTTCACTGTGCCTCCAGCCTCCCTCCCCACCCAGCTCCATTCCACTCACAGCCCGCAAGCCATGCATCAGTCCTTCATCGACAACGACCAGTTCGTCATCCAGCAGTCCTCGCACTCCATCAGTCACTCTGGACAAGCCACTTCCGATCAGATGTAAGTTAGAGAATAGGTTCCCTATTTCCAATTCCAATGAAACCAGGTCTGCCAGCAGCATCGACAGACTTGCTCGTGAAGATAACAACAGCAATGACCGTCTTTCCGCTTCGTGAATTGCCTATCTTCTTAGGCTTTGATGCTCGATTGAGAATGTTCAAATTGAAATGAAAGTTATCAATAATTTTTAAAGCTAAAAAAATTCCCGATCATTTCTTATTTGTTAATTTTTCTGTCTGTTTCAACTTTATTATGGTTTTATCCTCGCTTAACAGGACGCGATATGCTTGAACATCCTGTACTCTGATTTTTTTCATCCAAATCTGGCCTTGGCTCATTTTTCTCGTTTCTTTTCATTCTCTCACTTTCATACATATTTTTCGAATCAAATTATCTCAAAAATTCTCCTAATGAGGCGTCGAAACCGCCGTCGTTTGATTTGCTTATTCCTAAATGCACTATCACTGCGCTATACATAGTCACTTTATTTCGATCGTCATCTAATTCTAGACATCTCAGGGAAAGGAGGAGTGAGAGAGCGAATGAGAAACTAGAAAAATGAGAGCCAGGGCCATATTTAGGTGAAAAACAGTATACTGTAATTTTATCATTTTTCCAGTTTACATAATATTCAAGGTAATTTAATTTTATGATATATTCCTTCTCGATTCAGGACAATTTGTTATTTTACCTCCTACCCCTTACGACTGTTCTTCTCCAACGCCTCCTTTAATTTCCCTCATTTCATGGCCCAGTGTATAAAATAAATGATGATTGTTTTATTTGTGGAAGGATTTTTTATTTTATTTGACTAGCAAAACAAAGCGAGATTGTGAAATATTTTGTAAGATTGGAGATATTCAATGAGAAACAAGCAGGACTGTTCGGAATTTTGATTCCATCTCCAGGTCGTTGAAAATTTCAAATTCGACTCCCGGACCTTGTCAGATTTATTTGCATCTAATGTCAAAGTAACTAGAATATCGAAATGCATCATAGGGCGCGTTCATACTTAGTTGCATGCAACTTGCAATTCGCGTGCAACTCGGCGAAATAGTATGAGAAATGCGGAGAGTGGCCAAGTTGCAGCAAGTTGCATGCAATTTTGTCCATTCATTCTCTCTTCATTTTCCGCGCTATTTTGAGCGAGTTGCAAGTTGCATGCAACTGCAACTAAGTATGAATGGGCCCTTTGATTGATCGACTTTTTCACAAAACTCTTTATTTGCTATATTTATCAACAACAAGGCTAACTAAGGTATACTGACATTTGAGCATCGACAACACACCGAAAAGGGTCATTGGAATTGCTACGAGGAAAAATTTGAAACGCATATTTTCCAATTTTTTATTGACTGATAGGGAAAGAAGGGTAGTTAGTGAGAAGGAAGTAAACACCCCCACTTTTCTTTGCGACAAGTACAGTGGCTAATTTCTTCGGTGTCAGAAATGAGTTACTAATTTTGACGAGAGATGTGCAGTTCAACGTTACTCTGACGGAAACTGGCTGACGTTTGCCTGCGATGAGAAATTGCCGATAGTTTATAGAAGCCTAATAAATGCAACTTCATAAATTTATTTCAACTTATTTAATCTTTGAATAAAATAAATTTTATAATTTGATTTGGTATACACAGAATTCAATACACTCCATGATAATGCAAAAAAGTTCTAATTATGACTAAACTGAAATGTTTTTACAATTTCATTAAAAGCGATGTGATTTTGAAATGCCCAACTATAATTAATGAAAGATTTGCTTGTGTAGATTATAATTTGGTTAAGACAGACATAAATGTAGAAGATAGGTATTTCAAGGGAAGCTATTCGTTAATTATAACGTTGCGCTGTATAACACGTATTTTTGCTTCAAGACAGTGAAGATATGAAATCTTATGAAGAAAGATACCCACGTTTAGTATAGAATATGTTGAGATAAATGGAAGCTCATTTTTCTCTTTAACTATACTTCAGCCTCATCGTTTTTAAACTATTTATTGATTGCTGATCAAATATTCCTATTCCGCATTATGGATCAAATATTTGAAAGGATAAAAAAAGAGATAAACAACACAGTCGCCTGTGATTATTCACCCATAAACGACACTTCAGATAGTATGGCATAGTAATTACTCTTATACTAGCCTTCACCCGGCCGCTTCGCGACCGGGCTTGTCTAGGACTTTTGCTTCGCAAAAGTGCAAAATAGATGTTTGCGGTACGATGAGTGAAATTTTTTTGACCTTGTGGTGCGGTGCGCCATTTCTGCACCGTCAACATCTCTGATGCAAACCAAAGATAATATCAAAACAAAACAACACCAACTCCAGCACCAAAACAAAATTTTTTAAATTAGCATTTCATCTGTTGCATTTCATTTTCATGTTCATACTCTCTCACACTCAAAATTTTTAATTCTATAGCTCTCCCCTCCTGAAAATCTATCAAATCGTAAAACTAAAACTATCTAATTAAAAAAATTCAATCAATCATTTCAAATATTTCTTTGTCATCATTTAATTATCCCATTGGTGTCATTTTCTAAAATTCTTCAAAAATTTCAAGTTCCTTTTCATCCATAAAGATGGAAATAAGAAACGGCTCACTAAAAGAGAAATCACTTCTAATAAGGATAATTGCCCAATTATCTGATCAAACCCAAACAAAACCTATACGTTGCACACCGCCGGAAAATTCTGCATCCAGCCATACCACATTCAACCATTCTTATTCACTCCCCTTGAAGTTATAGCGTTGGACACACAGACAAACACACTCAGGGGTTTTACTAAAGAGTAGATATATAAATTATATTTGACCTATTTAATAATCATAAGATTACTTCTTTTACAGAAGAAATGTCAGTGGATGCAATTTTTGTTGGCAAAGCTATCATTCTATGTTCACCAATTATTATTATGCTAACAGTATTGAATTTGTTGTTTGAAATTTCTATGAATGCTCTGAAACAAGAAACAATCGTATGTTAAATCTATTTTATGACTTGAAAGAACATTATTATTGTTATAGGAATATTATTCTAGAATATTATGGCACTTGCAAAGATTAACAGTAATTTACTTGTTAAATTTGGTTCAATTCATAATAATACTGACTCTTATATTTATTTATGATTATTTACTTCGGAATCGTGAGTTAACTTACAAAATTTTATGTAAACGAAAAATTTCTTTAAATTAGTATAAATTTAAAAATAAATTAAAAATTGATTTAATTATTTATTCTTCGTTGTATATCTTTATTTTGAAGCTTTCGATCAATCAAAAACAAAGACTATTCTCCATGAAAAGTCATAATTACTGTCGGTTACATTTAGTAGGGTGAAAGTTTCCATTCAAATTTTATTCATATGTATCCAGAATCATATTTAAACCTTATATAGCTTCCGAAACAAGTTTTACTGATATTTAATATGCTATTTTACATTAATAATCTTTTATTTTATGGTACATTTTTCTTAAAGAAAGGAGCTAGTAATAAAAATCCGATGATTTTTGAGCTCACCGTATTTGATAGAATTATTTTTTAGCAAATTATGGAATATGTATAAGTGAAATACCCGATGAAATAAACGATATATGGATGCTACTACGACTAATTATAACATCCTATCTATTTATTCAACTTGCCATAATTATTGCATCATTGTCACTTGGATCTACTTTAATCCTAAGCCCAATTTCCAGTACTGCAACTACATTGTTTAATTCTTTCTTAGTACTTCAACGAATGGCAATTATATTCGATAAAAAATCACTTTCTAAATTTCTAACCAACAAGTAATTAGGTTTTTTTTTATCGAATTTGTAATTATTTAAAAGATACTTTAAGAAAATCCATGACCGTTTTTATACGATTTATCTATATTTTTTCGACTTTATTTAATATTACGATATCTGCTGCTCATCTTTTAGCTATTCTGACAGGGAATTGTGAATATGGGATTTATTTCTTGGTATCTTTAAAATTTGTCATTATTATGATACTAATAGAAACAAATTAATTATACTGTTTTAGATTGGACCACCAGTCATTGATATAATTGGATTAATTATAACTTGTCTTTATATTGTTATGTTTCGAAAAATGCAAAAAATAAGTTCCATTTCAAGTCACAGCTATGGAGCTCAAAATCGAAGGTTATTATATCAAATGGTGCCGATACTTTCACATCATGTAAGGTTATTTATAATAACATATTTCTTTAATATATAAGGGAATGCTCTTATTTTTCTAGGGTTGATTTTCGAAAAAGACATTGTCATAATCTTCATGTTCACTACGTATGATAATAATAACATAAGGTTAAAACAAAATCGATTGTGAAAGCAACCATTCATTTTACGACTCTAAATAACATTATAAAATATTTCTCTCGATGATCTCAGTTGTGAAATCGGTAGTGTGCATATTTTGAAGGTTCTCTACTTTTGTGGAATGATAATTTATTAGAAACCTTCTTTCATTCTTTCGTTAGATAAATGCGATATTGCATACACTCTAAAATATCATGTGTTAATATAATTTCCTATTTAGCTATTTACTCTAATAGTATATTATCTTCTTGTTGCTAGTATGAATTTGAATACAAATGGATGCCCAATTGAAGTAACTGATCTTACTGCACATGATGAATGGAACACGATATTTGTATCGATATACTTTCGACTATTCGAATCAATGTCTTGGGGATTTCACATGCCGTTATCACTCCTGTTGAGCTCATCAGCTCGTCGCAAGGCTATTTATCAGTTTTTCTCCAGAAAGTAAGATTAATTATATATATATATTTTTTCTTTTTAATAATTTTGCTAACTTTAGAAAAATATTGCCATCTAGAGTAAATAATGATCAAGGCATTAACAATGAAAATCAACGAAACGCACCGATGGAGCTCGTTGCGGTACAATGAATCTTATAGAGAGCAACAGCCCTTTATCTTGCATCTCATCGGTATTTTTAAATCTGCATGCAAATATTATTGAATGACAAATTGTTCTGAAGCTGAATAAATGTAATGAATTGCCTGTTTTATGTAGATAGATGACCGGATAATGGAACTTTATTAATAAGCTTTTGCAGAGTTTTGAAAGATATTTTTGTACTATTAAATGCGTTATTTCTTTTTTATTCAATAATGCTTATTCCTGATTGTGGACTGAAAATGAATATGCAAGTTTCACCCTAAAATTACAAGTGATATCATGTCTGGATGGGATAAATCATTACTTCCTTAGAACTTTCTAGACGCTAATTCAAATTATAATCATAGATTTTGTGCTAAAACACTACTGCAGTGCAAATACATAGAAAATACGTTTGCCTCTAAGATGTAACCAGCAATTTGCAATATTCGCTGTTTCAGTAATATTATTCACCAAGTTTTCCTACTAAAATTATATATCTGATTTTTAAAGAACAACATCACCTGTGCATTTCTCGCTCAAATTACAAATGACTTATTCATAGGGACCGACCATCAAGCATTTTGCCAAACTGGTCACAGCGTCGTGTTCTACCCATGAATATGTTGGAAGTTGGGCCCTACATCCGTCCCCAAAATGAAAAAATGGTTAAAAAATCGATTTTATACTAATTTCGACTATTTTCTGAAACAATTGTTTTGAAATTTCCATAGTCGATTTGTATAATTAGTATGAAAATTGAAATTAAAAAAGGTAACTAAATTCCTATATAAGTAGTAGAGGTAATTCGTTGAAATCAATTTAAATATCTCGAATATTTTTAGAATCATGTCCGTTTTCATTCACTAACAAAGAATTGACCGGACGAACGCCGTGCGAACGCCGGACGAATGGCAGTGTGCTAGCCGCCCGGCTTCCGAGCGGCTGCCGGGCGGCTATTGCACGGCGTTCGTCCGGTCAATTTTTCTGAGAGCAGTTCCCGAGCAGATGTTGTCTGTTTCCCTCTTCATCCTGCGTTTAGTGTGCAGACATGCGCATTCGACTTCTATTTTCACATTAATATTTTCGCGTTCAAAATTTTATTTTCTCGATTTTCGCTTCTCCAGTCTCCATTTTCAGATCGGTTTGGGTGTCGAAGAGGAAAATGCGACTTCTGCCGATTTTCTACAAATCGACTGCCACTTGCAGCAGTGAGTCAAAGTTGTTTCTGATGAATCCCCAATTTTCCTGATTCCAATGATGCAACTAGTGAATTGTGGTGATTTCAGAGGCCTCGCTCAACCTGCTGGGCACATCCCTCGTGCAGCTGCAGTGCCGCACTCTGGCCGTCCCTGGAGGAAAGGCCGTCTTCAAGGTACAACTGGGATTTTTGAGAAATCCGACCGAATGTGTGATTTCAGCGCGACAAGCCGCATCTGAACGTGGGCACGATCGGGCATGTCGATCACGGAAAGACCACTCTCACCTCTGCTATCACTAAAGGTAGTTTTCACAAGAAATAAAATATCTTTATTCTGCTGCGCTTCCAAAAAGATGACCTCTTGAAAAATTGGCCCATTTCACCGAACGCTCATTTGGAAAGCTCACTAGCTTTTCACCTTTGTCAGCATTATTTACCTCAATAGTGGCTGATCTTTCCAAGTAAGTGGTCAGTGAATTGGATAAAGTTTCAACCCAGAAAGCTCAGAAATATTATCGAGGAGAACCGGCTGCTTCTCATTCAAATTAGTTTTTTTTTCACTTTACAAGTGCTCATTTGTTATATTTCAGTGTTGGCAACGTCAAAAGGGGCGAAGTATCGCAAGTATGAAGAGATCGACAACGCTCCCGAGGAGAAGGCCAGAGGTATCACGATCAACGCCTTCCACTTGGAGTACGAGACCGCCAAGCGACACTACGCTCACATAGACTGTCCTGGACATGCCGATTATATCAAGGTGGAGAAGATGATTACGATTTCCCCTGAATTATTATTAAGTCGGCAACTAAATTTCTCGTTTTATTGGAACATCTTCAAATATATTTGCGACCATCAAAGTAGGTGCAAGGATATAACATAATTAGGAGCGCACCACGTTACGTTTTTATTCTATTTTCCCTACTTATGCTCACATAATGGTTGAGACGGAATTGGATTTTGAATAGTTGAAATCAAAATATTTCTCCAATTCTTGGTTTTTATATTCGTTAACAGAATTTCAATTGCCTGTGTTACACATTAAGTTTCACTGTTATTTCCTCTCAATACTTGGATAGAATATTTTTCCTCAGTTTTATTTCGTATCAACTCAGCGAATATTGTGTGTTATTGTTATTGTTAGAAGAAGAAGCACATATTCAAAACGATAATTTACAGAACATGATCACTGGAGCGGCTCAGATGGAAGGGGCCATTCTCGTGGTCGCAGCGACGGACGGAGCGATGCCCCAGACCAGGGAGCACTTGCTGCTCACCAAGCAGGTCGGCATTCCTAAGGAGAATATCTGCGTCTTCATCAACAAGGTTGGCAAAATGATCGGGAAATGAAGGACATAATGACGAGGGGAATTGCAGGCAGATGAAGTGACTGACAAGGAGACCAGGGAGTTGGTCGAGATGGAAATCAGAGAAGTCCTCAGCCAGTACCAGTTCGATGGTGACAATATTCCGGTAAGTAATCACCACATTTTTAATCGTCTTTTGTAAATGCTTGAGCGAAATAATTCTGAACAATTTTATGTGCCCCTATATAATTCACCAAGACTGCCACTGCTAAATTGCAGAACTCATCCAGCTGTTTCCCTTTCCTTATTACTTCTACTAGTAGACATAAAGTTTATCAAATAAAAACTGCAGGTGATCTTCGGCTCAGCCCTGTGTGCTCTGGAAGGGAAGATGCCTGAGATAGGCGAGCAGGCAGTGAAGCAGCTGCTGGACACGATGGACGAGAAGTTCATCATTCCCAACAGAAACACCACCACTGAGCCACTCTTCCCTGCTGAACACGTCTACCAAATCAAAGGTTTGGCACTTTTATTTGAAACATTTTTGCAACTTTAATAGGCGTTCTTGAAAGAACGCAGTACAGTTGAATAAGCCGTATGCTTTTGATAATTTATGGCTGACTATAGGGAGAGTTGGGTGAAGTGATTTTGGTCTTAAAATGATGAATAATTTTGAAGTAAAAATAAGCAGAAAACTACTCCTATTCCTAGTGTGCAGCCTTTTCAAGTATACGACTGTACAACCCTAATGCACATTCAAGAAGCCTTTGAATCTTATGAATTCGGCATGGCATTAAATTTTCAAAAAAAAACCATCGTGATCTGCTTTTATGAAATAGAAATGTTTTTATTTGAGCTGCAGATGGAAAAAAATAATTCTTTATCGAAAATGATTCCACATTATGTCGCTTTTTTACTTAATGTGACTTCAATGATTTTCTAAGCTATGCAAATATCTTGTTTGCAGGACGAGGCACTGTGATCACTGGCAAATTGGAGCGTGGAGTTCTGAAGAAGGGAGACAAAGTGGAGATTCTCGGCTATGACAAGGAAGGCATCAAGTCCGTCATTACTGGTAGGAATTCGAAATTCTATTTGAATGACTGGCTGATTGAATGAACTCAGGCCTGGAATCCTTCCACAAGACAGTTGACCAGGCAGAACCAGGCGATCAGTTAGGAGTGCTGCTTAGAGGCCTCGGCCCCAAGGATGTTCGCAGAGGAACTGTCCTCGTGCCTCAGGGACACAACCACAAAGCCACTGATAAAGCCAAGGCTCAGGTAAAAAATAGATATTATATTCGCATGTATTAGGAAGCCCCATTTATATCAGGTAAACATGATACTTTTAGCTTTTTTTCTAGCTAAATCTTATCAAATTTTAATTGAATCCGTCTTTTTAAAGGACACATCGACGTCAATAGTATGGAATCAAACATAACGTTGTTTGAATATCTAGGCTTCTTATTTTGTAATCGAATCAGACTGAAATTCTTCGAATTTCTTAGCTTTACCAATTCTGATATCTGTGCCAAAGCTCAGCCTGATTTGTTCGCTACAAGTTAGTAATAGAATGAGAATCAACATTTCCGGCTTGGTTCCATACTTTGACCGCCACTGTGCACCGTGTTTCAAGTGAATTAGCCAACGTTGTCACCAAGAAAACTTTCAAAAAATTTTCTATCCGGATTTTTGTGCCATATAGAAAAACGTAGCGAACTTTGTTCCCTGTAAAGATTATTCGAATTTTAATTACTACTTAATTACTCTAATTAATTTTTGCAATTTATCTCAAAAAGAATCACAGCACTTCAGCGGGCAAAAAGAGAAGAATAGAGAGATCACCGCTATTTTGTTAGTCATCATAAAAATAATTAATTATGGAAATTAAATCAATTAGAGTCGAAATAATTTTACAGGGAACAAAATTCGCTACATTTTTCTATATAATGCAAAAATCACGATAAAATTGGATAAAGATAAAACATTTTCTTGTGACAATTTTAACCAATTTACTTGGAACACCCTGTGTATCGAACATCTTCAGCGTCTTGAAATAGTTGCTGATGCTTTTTGGTCACAATATTATTGGAATTTCATTAATACCTAGTTCTTTGAATTTCAGCTGTACGTGCTGAAGCATGAAGAGGGAGGCGGTAAAACTCCCCTGGCGAACTACTTCAGCGAGCACGTCTTTTCGCTCACTTGGGACATTGGAGCCGTCATCAAAATCACCGGCAAGGACTTCATCATGCCTGGGGAGGCTGCTGAGTGAGTATTTCATTTTTCGCTTGGCATAACGAAAGTTAGAATTTTTAAACATTTGAGCCTAAAATAAGCATTGGTTTTCTCCCGAGAAAAGTTTATAACCAAGGCTTATGAGGAATTCTCATGTTCATTGGAAAGAGTTTTCCTCCAAGTAGTGTTATCGTGCTCGCCCTTAGTATTCGGCACCGAAATGGACACTCTAACTCTAAATCTTCCACTCCAATCGAAAATGAGAATCTTGTCCTTTCTCGCTCATAAAAAGAAGATAGAGGAGAAAGAGGCAAGCACGCTCATTTCAGCGGCGAGCACGATAGATACTTTGAAATATAAGTTCATTATTTATCAGTTAGGTAATAATTGTTACAGCATCATTCCAGGTCTCAAAAATGTTTTCATATCATATACTTTGCATATTTTCGCAGAAAATTTGACAGAAATATGTGTAATTTGCGAGATGTTTTCTTTGAGTCAAGAAGGAACTTTCTTGAAAACGAATGTTCGATGCATTTTCAATCAATTTTAATAGATAGACTGGTTTATAATTATGGCACATCCAAATTTCGCATTTTTTTTTTTTTTATAATTGAGTGATTTAGGAAAAAGAATAATGATACCTAGGATAAGTAAATTACTAAATTTCTGATTTGCAGAGTGGAACTTCGCCTGGTGAACAAGATGTTCATCGAGCCGCAACAGCGATTCACAATCAGGAAAGACCAGAAGACAATCGGCACGGGAGTCTTCACAGAGGTGCTGCCATCCATGACCGAGGACGAGAAGGTTAGTTTTGACTCGTTACATCTTCTAATGAGAAATGCATAGCTCTATCGCTATTCCAAACTAGGTTAGAAACCTGCATGAAAGTATGCAATTTATTTAATGCGCCGTCTTGATTAAAAGTTCACTTAATTTAAATCTACAAACATCTGCAAAAATTTCAAGAATGGTGCATTATTCCTCGCTTACTTCAGGTAGTTAAATCTCAACCCCGATCTCGCCATTCGCTTTTAAATTTAACCTAACATCTCTTAATCACGGACTTTCTTTCCAATAATTGCACGAATCATTTAGCTTATTTTACTATATCTAAGTTCTATATGATGGTGGTCGAATTTTTAGACGCGAACTACTATTTTAGCATCGTTCGTTCGTAGATCAAATTATTTTTATCTAGTTCATCTCAAATTTAACAATTTTTTTATCTCATATCATCGGCAAGTATGTTAATTTTAGTTGACTCTCATAAAGAATAACTACTATTGACGATTCTCGAAATCATGCCGTGTCCAAACTTTTGACCATCACTATATTTGTCTAAAATGTATATTTCTCAAATGCTAGTGGTTTCTTTGCTGAACTAAGAAATTTTATTTCAGGATAAGCGGGTGTTGAAGAAGGCGATGAAGGCAGAGATGGAGAGACTCGGCTTCAACCCCTATGGCGAGATGGTCGAGAAGAGACTCAAACCTGACTATTCCAACGCCCCGAAGGACAATCCAATGGCCAAGGAGTTCCAAGGCGAGCAGGCCTAGATTCTTCCATCCAATAATCGATTTCTTCGGATTCAATTACTGTAAGATTTCTTAGAAATAATTCGTTTCGTTGTTCATTTATTTATTTCGAAATTTTACAACTATTGTCTGCCGATTTTATCAATCATTTCGATCTTCTCTGGACTGCTTTCAATTCTTTCGAATCAGCCCAGTTTCATAGTTAGGCTTTTCGTTTAATTTTAATTATATTATTTTCCCTAGAGAATTGTTTGTTTCTGTTTTGTTATCTCTCACTTGTTGTCTATTGTCAGTTACAGTAGCAGATTTACGTAGTTTTAGATCCATTCATCATGTTTCACCATTTAAACTTTTTATTCAAATAAAGTCGTTCTTGTATCAAATATATTTCGAACAGTTCATAAGTTAATTAGCGGCAAAGTATCTACAAATATTTTACCCGGTTGAACAGTGAATTTGAAATGCAGATAGATTCTTGCAGGCGTCAAATTATTCGCAAAAGATTAAAATATTAGCTTGCAAAAATCTATCGAGAACCCAAAATGAAGTTGACTGATTTGTTTGAAGTTCGAGTAAATAACCTGTGATGTGATGAATAAGCCTGAAACGAATTGGAATGGAAGCCCTATTTGAGAAGAAGGAGATCAAAAGCACAAGCATAGGAATTTCAGGAAGCAGGATAACGTAAATTCTCTAGTATACAAATAAAGATTCTTCTGAATCAAAGAATTTACGTGATGTAACATTTTCAATTATGCACAAATATCTTTCCTTCTAAGCACTAGAATAACAATAATAAATAACAAGGTTGCATAAGTTAGGAATTGTAACAAGAAATGAATTTCACTAACGAAGCAGTTCGGGATCGATCTCCAATGGCTGTTCATAGACCAGAGTCTTGAATTGAGAGACATCGACAGACAACAAGTCGGCTGGCATGGCTATCTGAAATAGTTCAGTCTAGTAAATGAAGTAGTTTTAGGGAGTATTCAAATATTAAAGGGACCAGAAGGAGGATGAGAAAATCAGCATGATTTCTTTTTAGTTAGTCATGGAAAGATAATTTCCGATCTTACGAATCAAGTGCAAAGTAAAAACCGAATACCTGGCAATCGGCGTCCTGCTTGGTTGCATCATCGCTGTCATTTGTCTGAAAATGCAGTGCAGATTTGAATCCATTCGTCTGTTCCGTCAGTTCCTCCAACTGCTGTTCCAACTCCATCACTTCAGACACCGTATCAACCAGAATCTGAAACTCAAACATCATATATTTCCTTCTTCTTCTTCTAGCATATTCCTCGTGGTCTTCATGTTTATCTTGGAATCAGCAATAAATTAGGCTATGCGAGGCAGGTCTTCAAGATCGAGAAGATTATTTGAAAGAAGAAAAATGAACCGAGAATCAGAATCTGAGATGAGAAATGAGAATTGCAGTGCCTTTGTATGTATTGTGTAGTGCGACGGGAGTTGAGTAAGTCTGTGCCAGGTACAGAAAAAGGGAAGGGGAAGGAGACCGGTTGAGAATGTCTGTCTGCGTGCTGCGGGGTGCAGACCATTTTGCAGAACAGTAACTGGTTAGCGAAGGGGAAAAACCCGTACTAGGCAGTGACACGACCGAGAGACCGAAATACTCTACTAGAGGTTGGGTGGGAAAAATGACTCCTGAAACAACAAGCAAATAAAACAACAACACTCGGCAGAAATGGAGAATATTCCCGATTGCTTCTATAGAGAAAACTGAGCATAATTTATCTAGCTTCTTATCAGCTTCGTAAATCGCATATGGTTGTCAAGTTTGAAGTAGGAGTTCATTGAGACGATGATGAAGAGTGCTTTCATAAAAATTCCAGAATTCTTCAAAAATCATTACCTGGAAAGCGGTCTTATCGGCCGGAAGCTCAGGAACAATTTGACGAAGTCGCTCGAAAACGTGCATTTCACGAAGACTCTGCTCATCTGGAGATGCAATTGGGGATGAAAAGTAACCGCTGAAAAATAAGCGATAAGGTAATCGTTCTGAATGAATTTGGCATTTTACCTGCTAGAACAGGGGCTGAGTTGTTGGGACAGAGAATAGTCCGAGCTTGAAGATGAACAGGATGAAGTCGAAAGACGACGTTGTCGACTCGAGAAGGCGTAAGGGTGGTTGCGAAGTTCACATTCCTAACACAAATTATCTTGAAGGATGAAGATCTAGCTTGGGTATACCTTATCCAATTCCAGAAGAGCTCTAGTCTTTGCTCGAATGGAGGCAGGACTGTTGTAGTGGAAGAGAGGCATGGGACTGTTGCTGACAGAAGTCATCTCAAAAAGAGAAGTTACCAATTTGTTAGCAGGTCGGAGCTAGTGACTGTTTGCCTGACTGTGAGGATGCAGCAGCTGGGTGCTGGGGGTGGTTCCTTGCCCTCCCTTCTTTCCCTTCCTTTTTCCTATCTATGTGTATGTGTGTGTCTCCGTCTCCCAGGCACAGCCCTAGTCCGTGCCAGGAGCGACATTTTCCCTTCTTTTCGCCACATTCACCGTCCACATGTCTGATTCTTTCGTTCCTCTGCTTTCCCTCATCTTTCGTCAGTTTTCTAATTTTCTCGCCTCTCCATCTCCAACACAGTCCTCCTCACTGTCTCGTCGCGTCGTCTTCAAGGCTATTTCACAATTTCGAAGAGAAGAGTGAAGAAGTGAGAAAAGTAATGATTAGAGACGATCATTGCATAGTTGATTGAATTGTTCAGTTCGTTTCTCATCTGCACTCTTCTTCTGAAGGAGTTCAACAATCAGTTGGCAGTAATTGAATGACTGATTCGGGTGAAAGAACATCGTCACAATTTGGGTAAACTGCACTTTTACTCCTAATTTGAAAGGCCCTGCACTATTAAAAACACGCTCTTTGCAGATAGACGAGTGCAATTACTCCATCATTGAACGTGATGATAGTTCATGATCTTATGATTTAAGTCCAATTTATGTGAGAAGCTAAAATCTGACATGTGAAAATATTTATTTTAACCTATTATGAATTTTAACAAACATGTTCAAATACTGACTAAAACTCCGAATCATCAGGTAAAAATCACAAAATGCTAGTATCTCCTAAAATGATAAGACTATCAAAATAAGTGCGTAAAACGTTCCGTCATAGATTCAGTAAAATGAAAGGTTATTTCGAACTTTCCCATAGTACCTGTCTCTTATCCTAATGGCAAAATTGATTATGAATGGAAAGAAATGAACTCAAGAAGTCTACTCATAATTCTAGAATAAACTAAAAGTAAGAAAGTACAAGTTAAGAATGAATAACTCCTTGATGTGCATTTCCTGACTCGTCATTGGTAGTTGCATTGTGGACTTCATCAATTTCGATATCCTTTCCGTCCTCTCCAAAGACGTACTGACTGTAGATCTGACTGAACATCCCTCCACAGGAGACTGTCGCTTTGAGCTTCGCGGCCAGCAAATAGCAGCCCGACAGCTTGCGATGCAAAGAGTAGATCTCTTCGGGTGGGGCTTTTAATCTGAAATCGAAATAAATTTACAAAATAAACTTGTATCGAGACGTAGATTAGATTTAGTCAGGTCTATTAGTAAGTGCGAATTTTAAAATGAAAAGCAGGACGGAAAAGGAGCAAAAACTAAAAATAAATATAGGAATTCTTGTTGATCTGCTACAAATTTCTAAGTATAAGCTAAATGTTAAACAAATACCTATGTTCCAACATGACGGGCACAAGCTGCTGTATTCTTGTGGTCATGTCCGTCTTCGCAAAGTCGTATGGCTTGTCGCTGGCCAGTGTCTCTCCCATAATCATCACAGATTCGAGATGCGCCTTTTCCATGATTTCTGACTCGTAACCAGTCAGGAAGCCGATTTCTCGAGAATAGCTGAAAGGGAAAAATTAATTTGGAAATATTTCCAATTCTCCAACTGAATGATCTTTTCCTTGTCTCCGTCGTATGCAGCCTTGATGATCTTCATGTACTGATCGACGAACTTCTTGCTGTAGGAACGGGTTGCGCCAAAATCGAGCAGAACAATGCATGGGTCACCTGAAGTTGTTGACAAACATTAAAATCAATATTTGGATTCTTACATAATGGGTCAAAAATTTGAAGGCCCTATGATGTTACATTTTTCAGTAAAAATTAGAATTGAAATCGAAACTTTTTGTTGAACAATGTACTCTGCGCTACCCTAATTATCTATCTTGTTCAAAACCAAAGAAAATCGAAACTCGAATTTTTAGTTTTCTAGAGGAAAATCCTGTGAACACTAGAAAGCTTTTACCAAAATGGTAAGGCTAGGGACAGGGTTGAATAAGCTAATTTTATGCTCATAATTCCTACCAAAACTAAAGATCATCTTGATATCAAACATAGTATGGCTAGGACGATATGAATAATAATGAAAATTGATGGTATCATGCCAAATTTAGTACCAAAATGATTCTCTAGTTATTATAGGAATTATGAGAATAAAATTAGCCTAACCAATCCTACCGTTCTGGTCAAATCTTTAGTGTATTTTGAGTGAGTATTAACAGTGTCTTCTTTAGTTTTGTTTTTAGAAAACAGAATTTTACCTAAAATCGGGCTTGTATAAGATTGATGCCAAATCGTATAAACTACAAAACACTACAAAAACGATTGTTATCTGAAAATGTACTACCTGTTCGTGGATTTTTGCCGAAGAAGAAGTTAGACCAGTTGGGATCGGTCTGCATGAATCTCCAGACGAATATCTCGTTGAGGCAGAGCTGGATGAACTTGGTGGAGATGTAATCCCTCACTGCCTGCAACTCCTCAACACACTTGTCCAAAGGCTTCCCCACACAGAATTCGCAGGTCAACACGTTGTGAGATGAAAGTGAATCGATCACCTGCAACCAGGCAAAAAAATTAATGGAAAACGGGAAATTCTTTCCTATTTTTTCAACTTCGATTGATATACCAACCTCAGGGACATAGAAATCCTTAGAATCCTTCAGCAGCTCTCTGAATTTCCTCATCGCTCTGGCTTCCCTCTCGTAATCGCATTCCATTTTCAGTTCTCTTCTTGCTACCTAAAATGAAAATGTAAATATTTTGCACCTCATGAATTAGATTTTACCTTGATAAAAGGTTCCAGAAACATTCCCTTGGGAAAGATGCCTCCGAGTGACATGATCGAGATGAGATTGTCTATGTCCGAATCGATTCCTAGGAATTTTGCTTTTGAAAACTTTTTTTTATGTATTGCGATTTCGTGACATTAGGAACAATTTATAGTAGTTAAACACAGGTACATAAATCTCTACCTTCAAGATTTTTAAAATGAAGCTTCGCCTTCGAAAAGTTTCAAATCAAAACCTCGTACATCATTGATCGAAAAGCCTCAGAGAAAAGACTATTCTAGAAAAGACCGTGAAATGCTCACCTTGCAGAAATAAAATTTGCTAGTCAAAAATTCGTTTTATAAAAATATCAAGATAGAAAGTACCTTTTGCAACTCCAGGATATTGTACTTTTATGGCGACTTTTCTTCCATCCTTCAGAACGCCTTTGTGAACCTAGAATATCAGCGTTATTTTTCACAGCGATGTAAACAAAAAGTACCTGTCCAATGGATGCAGCAGCAAATGGTCGAGCATCGAATTCTGCGAAATGTCGCTCTCGCCAGTCTGAACCGAATGACTCCTCCATTTGATTGTAAACCTAAAAGAAATTATCTTGAATCGCAAATAAAAGATTTAAATATACCTGGTCAGTTGGCATGAAATCGGCACTTTGACGAACCCGTTCGAAGATTTCGAGCACAGGCTGAGGGACCATAGAAGAATCTTGAATCGAGAGCATCTGACCGATCTTCAGCGCTGCTCCACGAACCTAAAGTGGAATGTAACTTTGGAGGCAGTTTAAATTTGTTGCGACGTCGTGATTTGGCGAATGTAGAAAATGAAAATGCGCTTCTCTACTCTCTCCTAGCCCTACAACCTATTTCGCTTGGTCGGGACATCGCGACAAGTGTGTCAGAATGGCAACACTATTTCTCTTCTTTTCCAACAGTATTTTCTTCAGTGCGACTTACTTTTTCTCTCCTCCTTGCTATTTTTCAGAAAAGTTGGTAAAAAGTATAAGAGACCGCGATAAATCCAAATAGCCAACTTTCAAGATAATTTTTCGAAGAAAAAACAAATTTATAACAATAATATATTCTCCTTCTAAACAGAAATGGGATTTATTTACCCGACAAAGTGTCCTAACAATTCTGTCAGCATTGGCTTTGGACAGAAATGGATTGGTTCCCTCGTCACTCATTTTCAGCGATCGACGCGTCACTTCTGCAGCTGCCCCGCCTGCCATTTTTATCGCCAAATTACCGAAATTGTACAATCTGAAAATACTCTTTGGTAAATCGAACCTTCGCAAATCCTACCTAGCTATTCTGGATGCAGGAACGCTGCTT
Organism: Diploscapter coronatus; assembly: GCA_964036155.1. NCBI lineage: Eukaryota > Metazoa > Nematoda > Chromadorea > Rhabditida > Rhabditidae > Diploscapter > Diploscapter coronatus. Next base: position 19,305,066 of record OZ038423.1, on the reverse strand, counting down.
TCCCTTCCACCTTCAATCGGTTTCACGATGTCTTCTTCGTTGATGTTCAGATCGTAGTCTTTTGGAATTGTGGGTCGATACAGGACTGTCGGACTAAAAAAGAAGTATCTATCTTTCATTGGATTATATGAAACTGAATTCTTCCAATTGAAATACGAAATTTGAGATTCAAACACATCGAAATTTCAGCTTTCAGAATTCCTATTCTAATTCTCATTAAATTTTTAAAAAATCACCTCTGCCCGTAAATTAGCTGTCTGGCTCCCTTGTCTCCAATTTCTTCTGATGTTCTGGCGAGATAGTCGGCCTCTTCCTTGGTCAATCCAGTGTTTGGCAGAGGCATCTGTTGCACACCAGATTCGTCTTCAGCAGAAGTCGAAGCAACTGAAAGAAAATTCGTTGGAAAAAAAGCTTATTGAAACTTCATCCCTCACCTTTCTGCCTGACTTTATTCTTTTCTGTCATGCTTCTATCCCCAAACTGCATCGGATTCCAGATATTCTGACTGGTCGATTGAGCTGTGTTCATAAGGAATTCTGCCAACTTGAAAAATGCATATTTTTTTTTATAACAACGAATAAGAACATACGATTGTGATATTCTTGGCCACAGCTTCTGGCGACATGAACTGTTCCCGCTGAGAAGTTGCCGTGCAGATCTTTTCGCCTTTCTCGTTGATTGTGTAACCTGCATTTCCTGAATATTTTCCTGAAATTCGTGATTGAAAAGATCATTGAGAAACGGTATTCAAATTTTACCATGAAATGAAGGCTTCTTACATAATTCAGGACCTCCTGTCTTTACATACGGATGATATGCACATACCGCTGTATTCGTCGGCAGTTTTTTCCTTATTTCTTTGTTTTTTGTTACACTTCCTAGCTTCTCTATTCGATGGCAAATACGGGAGTATGTGCATAGTCGTATGTGAATACAGGAAGCCATAATTCATCAGTTTAATATGGTCATCATTTCTAAAAAATCAACTAGTTTTTTTTCTTTTCACTAGACTCCCTAAGATCCAAATCTTGGTGAATTTTACAAGTGGTGTTCATGGTGAACAGATGAATTATACAGGAACCCGGAAAAATAAAATACAAATTATACCTTGAGCAGCTAGGCTGGCGAATGTTTGAATTCCTGCAGCGACCGTCTTCGACCTACCAAGTGCTTCTCTGACGACATTGGGCACTTCTGGAGACGGCATCTGAGAAGCGAATGACGAGGCTGCTGCCATCGGACCTTGTTCCTGCAAATAATTTGTGTGAAAATTGATCTCTAAACCTAAATTATACTAATTAGCAAGATGAACAAGTTGAGATTTCTAAATTTTTAGCGTATACAGGGTGAGCGAAAGGTCTTGGCCGCTTTTAGATTTGAATTTGTAGCTGTAGAGAAAGACATGCTCATAACAAAAGGAAATTGAAACTGCCGATGAGCATCTTGTTCTGGAGAATATTTATATCAAAAATTTGTAGAAACTTATAAAATTTATTGTTATGGTGGAAACCTTTGAAACTGTTTTTCGACTGAACATTTCCCATATTTTGTAACTCAGATTGGACTTTTTAAAGTTAGAATTTTGTAGAAAAAATCACAACCCTCTTAGTTAGAGCTCGTACAGAGAATTCCAATTTGAAATTCGATTCATGACCTTTAAAAATGCATGACAATTCGCATCTACTTTCTACTTGAACAAACGGAAAACCCCACCTTGATGTCATTGAATTTCTCCGTTGCATTTCTGGCGAAGTTCTTGGTGAACTTCCTGCCTTCGAAGCCCTGTTGACTTTTGACGAGCAGAGTGAAACCCTGAAAAATACAATGTAGCATCAAAAGAGCGAAATGGTCAAAACAAACAGCTGTGAGTATTTTCGACATACCTCCAGAATGGGCCCGATCTCCTTCTGACACCACTGCAGGGCCGAAGTTGGGGGTTTCTTCGCCATTTCGACCCTTGAAAGTATACAAAATAAAAAATGAACTGATAACGAAGAAAAAGGCGAGAAAAATGATCGGCCATGGCCATGAAATGCGTACTGAGCAATGATGCAAATGCCTGATTTGAATTGCTGTACTTTCTGCGGAGATTTTGTTGTGTGTATGTGCAGTGGTTATTAGATTTTCGAACTGAGTTACCGTAATCCGATTGAATTCGTTTGTTTCTTTTCTCTTTGATTTGTCTCCTTCTCTTTACAATTTCTCTTTCTTTACTCTCTCTTCATGGCACGAATATTGATTCATTTTCATAGCAAAGAGAGGCAGTGCGCGAAATAGAGGGTTGAATTGAGAGAATGAGAGAAAGGAGGAGGGGAGAGGGAATTGGGAAATTCAGCTGACAGCTTGTGTTAGCTGAACTGAGAACTGGGAAGAATCTGACACATCCCTAAGGGTCACTCCCTTTGTTGTCGAACAACAACAAGTTTGTGCATTGTCACCCTCTCCATCCGCACATTCATATGACTGTGTTTCATTCAATTTATCGATTTCCCGTTCAGTCTCGTGTTGGCTGTGTGGCTGTTTGACTTCCTCTGCCCTTCCTCTTTCTCTTCCCTTGACTTCCTCCGGCCTTCTTCCTGTCTTCTTCAGCAATTTCCCTAGATTCACTTCATCGATCACTTTCACATTTATAATCCGTCGTCGCAGCTTTTTGTTCATCTTTTTATGCAGCTAATTCTTCCGATTTTCAGATGAAAATTCGATCGGACCGATATTGAGGACGAAACAAAAAGAATCGAATAAAAAATGTCAACCCTCACACCGATCAACGAGATGCAGAATTCAGAGACGAGCAGCAACACTCCCAGCGAGGTAGGCCAGGGGGAGATTAATGGTTGAGATAGTGGTAGGGCAGTCTGATAGAGAGATGGAAAGATGAGAGATATGATAATGAAGAGGGAGGGAGTGACAAGTTGCTGTTACTGCTGCTGCTGCTGACAGAGGTTGAGTTATTGCGGTCAGCAGTACTCTTCTTTCCTCTTCCTTTGCAATAGACAATTGTAGTTGTGATTGCACTCATCACTGGTTGAGTACTTCTGACACAAAGCTGCTGGGTGAATACCTCGATCAGTCCACAGAATTAGGTTATCACTTTTCGACTGAAACTGCAGATGAAAAATGGTTGCATTTATCTATTTTTTTCACTTTCTGAATAATTTCTTCATTTTGTGTTTTTTTGCATTGCGTCATTTCATGAATCACCCATCATCGATTTCTTTCTTCCGATGATTTTTCCAAACTGGGAAATCTTTTTCATTTTTTCGCCACAGATCCTCCCGAGATCACTCTACTTTCCCCTGTTTACGACCATTCGATCATTATCGATAGTGACCATAAAGATTGTTGATACACAAATGCAGTCAGTTGATTTGATTGTGCCACTGGGTGGATGAGCTGCCTGTAATCATTGTGGGACTAACTGCCAGCGATAACAGCCTCATCAGTCAGTCAGGCAGGCAGGCAGCGGCAGTCCTCTGCCTACAGTCCTTTCCTCCATCGATTTGTGTTCTCCTCTCTTTCTCCCCCTAACTTTCTACCTTTCCTCCGTGTTTTTTCTTGTCTCTTCCACTGCAATTTGCCTCTGCCTTTGTTCCGCTTTCCCCCGTCTATTCTCAAGGCAACTATTCTATTTTCATGTTCGTCTTCCAAACCTAATTTCCTCGAATTCTAATGCGCTAATTCACGTGGCTCATTATCGACTCATCATTACTTTCCCTTTCAAATCAGACTTTTGCTAGGAATGCGATCGGAATGTCCGCGTTGAAAGACTTGAAGAAAGTAAGTCGGCCATCCAAAATGCGAGTTAGAAATGTAGGGGGTTTATTACCTATTTGGCGAAAAATAAATTAACTTTGTGGTGCTTCAGATCGTCTACGGCAGCACAGGCAGTCCGACAGGGGAGGAGCACAGAACGATGTCTGACAAGGTGCAGAGCATGGCCAGCTCGATCTACAAGGAATTCGAGCAGATGATTCAAAAGCATGGAGAGGAAGGCGTCAAGGTAGTCGAGCTTTAGTTTTAAAGTTATTCCATTTTCAATTGCTTCGGAAGACGTAACTAATACTGAACGTACGAAAGGTTATGTTTACTTTCCGCTAAAATTCAGCGAAAATAAGTCTCGGTGATGTCTATTTCCCGGTAAAAATCACTCACCATGAAATAGAAATTTCTGTTATTTTGTGGATGAAACGCGACGAAGACTTGTGTTATTCAAGGAGTAGTTTCAACAAAATACGGAGAAAAATATCGCAGACAGCTTTTCTTCATTTCAACAATTAGCGATAAATATTACAGTGAATCTAATTTTTAGACGAAGTAAATTTTCCAGACTCTGATGCCGCTAGTCGTGAACGTCTTGGAATCTCTGGATCTGGCCTATTTGGAGCGAGACGAGCAGGCAGCCGAGCTGGAGATGCTCAAAGAGGACAACGAGCAGCTCGCCACGCAGTACGAGAGGGAGAAACAGCTCAGGAAACAGGCCGATCAGGTTCCAAATTGGAATGAAAAGTAAATGACTTACTAACTAATTCAGAAATACCTCGAAGTCGAGGACAATTTGATGGGCGAGAAGCGAGAATTGGAGAACAAAATCGAGTCGCTCGAGTCGATAATGCGGATGTTGGAACTCAAGGCTAAAAACGCTACTGATCATGGTGAGATTTTGAAAAGAATCATCTGTAAGAGACATACTTAGGGACCTCAAATGGTTTTGCAAGATTCATGATTTTCAGTAATTTTCTACTTCAAATGATCAAACTCGATATAACTAACACATTTATGAAAAAAAAAGAATAAAAATCATTTTTGTCTGGAAGAAAACCACCGAAAGCAGTCACCAAAACAAACAGATTTTGATCCCTTGTCACCCTATATGAGCAGGAGTGAGCACGCGAGTTTCGTGCTGGTTTTTGGCACACAACTGTTTTAGTGGACGGTTCATCGAATACAACCATGCCTTTTGATGCCTAGTCACTTTGAAGGGTACTTGCTTCCCATTTTTGAGGTTTTCAATGACCACTCTCTGAACAAGAGCGAAAATACAAGGAGAGGAGTTTGCGGTCCCTAGACGTCCTATTGACATGCGAAATAGGATAAATGAAACTGGAAAGCTTTTTCCTTCCTTCCACATATCAGTCTGCTACGCACGTTCCTAATTGTCATTGGAACGAAGGTTAACTGATGGAATTTCAGCTCAGCGGATGGAAGAACGAGAACTCGACCAGAAGGCTGAATTCGATCGACTGCATGAAAGGTATTCACGTTTTTTTTTTAAAGAATTGTAAGAAGTGTGACTGAAGCCTAATTTTTCGGAAGATTAAAAATGTCGAAACTTGTGCATATTTTCATCCGTGTGAATAAAACAATCAAATTTGACTCTTCTCAAAATTATTTTCTTACAAGAATTCTTCAGGTACAATACCCTGCTGCGAACGCACGTGGACCACATGGAAAGAACGAAGTATCTGATGGGCACGGAGAAGTTCGAAATGATGCAGAACATGCCTTTGCCCACCACGCAGATTCGCACCAAGTGAGTTCACTTTGTTGGGCTTTTGAAATGCCGATTTCTCCTTCAAATCTTCAAACTATCAAAAGGCATTTGTCGAGTGTTGGGTTGGCTGATGCAGATCAACATATCACCAGCCTTTCTTTGCAAAGCACGCAGGCAATTGATAAGTGGTCGTGTCTGCGCACTCTTTGCTTCTTTATCCCTTTGCCTTTATGCCTGCTGACTTGTGTCAACAAAACGAAAACCCAAATGACATTGCGCATTTCAACACTTACACTAAACCGAACATAATTTTGAAGCTGAACAAAAAATGATTTACAAAAATGAAAATAAATTTGTAGCCTTTATCTGCCAAGCAGTTTAGCATATCCGTAAGTGACGATTTAGTTCGAAACATACAAGGGAACTTTATTGACTATCGATCAGGATAATTTTCAAGCTTCCATAGAACATATTCAGTTGACATTTTAGTTATTATTTTTCGAAGTAATCTTTCTGTTAATCCCTTTCAATTTAAAACTATTTTCGCCTAAGATGAAATCCTTCAACTACTAAAATAAGACACGTTAAATGAAACGATCGAGGTAAAGTCTATAAATGATGAATGATGGCATTTTAATTTTGGGTAACCTTGGGAATTTTTCGTAGCAAATCAGTTGAGAATGATGTTGTTTCCAGAATGGGCATGACGACTTCGGTGGACGCTTCTGCCATTCGAGGTGTATCTGATCTGATCTCAGCCCACATGTCCCAGAGTACAACCATGGACGTCAATCTCGCCAATCACATCAGCAATGAAGGTCGGATACTATTGAATTGTCGTATAATAATTTCGTGCAGATTTTACTATGAGGAATTTCAATATTTTCTCTAATCTAAACGAAAATAAATTATGCATAAGATTATGTAGGATATAAATCATAATTTCTCTTTGTTGAAGCCTGTATACTCAATTTTTGAATATTGAGGTTATAGGAATTTTGAAAATGATTAAGCTCTGCACAAAATTGTACGACAGCCCAATATTTGAAGTTACAAAATCTGATTAGAACTATTCAGACCAAAATTACTAAAACTTGGAAGATAAAGCCTTGAATGAAACCACTTTGATCGATTCCTATATTTTCCATTTAAAAATCTGACCATTTCAATTTTAGCGGATTGGCAGGACGAATTCCCATCAGACGTCGAGCCTTCTCCTCGGGATCTTCCTCCGAAGAAAGAAGTATGGTTATTTTTGTATTTTTAAAAAATTGCGAAAATTCAGGATACTCCAATTATGTCAGAGCCCGCGGCAGTTTCCCCCAAAGCTTCTGATCGAGAAGACGAGTAGGATATTTTCATTTACAAAAATATTAAAGTCTTCTTTTCAGAGATCAGCAGCAAGAGCAGGGCGAGAGCAGCGAGCCATTGGGAGCTGATCTCACAGGTACGAAAATTCCTGATTGCATTTCTGAAAATTATCACCAAGTCATTGAGAGCACATTAGGGACAGCAACATTTCTACTGCAATTCAAATTCATAGCAGGTGTTAGAGATTAGTCTCCTGCACTGTTTGCGCGTTCACTTTATTTTTCTTCAAAATCCTCTTTGCTGCAGGAAATCTCGTGGACCCTTCTGAATTCGCCTCTGCCGGTAATAAGAATTGTCGTTTTGCGAGTCGAATTCCCCTTCGAATGACTCTGCGTTGCGTGACTCGATTCAATGTAGTTGAAAGCTGATGTGTCAGTGAATTTGAGCAATGACATGTAGTGAGAATCTGCAGTATTTGAAGTGAGAACTTGTGAAGTCCATTCCTGCAGCTATCCTTAGAAATGCCTTTGAAATTATGGAACTGCATGGTTTTGTGAATATTTCTACTCTTCATTCATTCGAAAATGATCATTTTGAATGTAATGAGAGTAGAAATCTTGCAATCCACACACACACACTGCACCTTTTATTTTTGAAATGAAAATTCTTTTGAAATATTTTATCTACCACGCTTTTATTATAATCAAGCGAGCTGGCTAATTTTTGTTATAACTTCGATGTAAATAATGAAGTTCAAACAGCTTCCTAGCCATGCTCTGTTGTAGTCTCAGAAATAATTGAAGCTTTTAGTGAATATAAGTGAATCTGTTATTAGTTTGTAAATAGTGTGTTGTTTGATGAGTTACTGCAGGAACTGACACTTCCCGAGGCAGCAGGAGGACGAGAACGGCGACAGACTCATCTGAGGAATTGGACGCACTCATTGATACAGACCTGGGTGAGATGTTGTGCCTTTAGTTGTCGAATGAGAATGAGTGATAGAAGCAGGACTGGAATATTCCGAACAAGTATTCTTTTTCTCTCCACACGTGTTTCTGTTTCTTCTTCCCATTTTTGCCTTGATTGCATTACGTCCCGAAAATTTTCTGAACGGAATGCAGAAACGGCAGAAAGAAGAGAAAGAGAAGGAGTTTGTGGAGCTGAGAAAGCGAATATTTCTTCGGGATATTCCGCACAGTTCTGGAGTTAAATTATGCCATCTGGTTCCTATGATACAATTACGGAATACTGAAACGGCTGAGAGTTCATTGTTGCCACAGCGAATATTACCTTTCCAGAAAGGACGAAAAAATAGTGTAGAAGAATGAGTTTAATTTTTGCAAGAGAAAATATTCACTGGCAATGTTGTTCTTTTCGCAGCCTACTGGAATTAGCATGATTCTATCTCCGTTTAGTTTCCCTCCAAAGCTCTCACAGCCTCACCCCTAATGTGCTTTAGCATGAAGCTTATCCAGTTTTACTATGATTAAAAAATTATTATCAATAACCCATCTAAACTTAACAATTTGCAGTAAATGATACCTTTATTGGTAAGTTCCTTTCCAAAGTGGCTGCGTTCAAGAAGTTTACAGTTTACAGTCGTTGTGTCGTACGATATTTGTTGTGTCGTGTATACTTATGTATTGTGCAGAGATCAATGTTGTTTTCTATCTTTTCCTCTAACTCATAACGCCGCCCTTCTATTCTTCTATTGACTGATTATGGAATTGACAGGGATAATCTATCTTCTTGTTTTCCTCAATGTAAATATTGACTGCATGATAATGAGAGAGGGGCTTAATTTGCCTGAAGACTGACCAAACGAAGAATCGAGGAGAAGAGAAGGAAGCCCTCGAAAGGGTTTGCATGAATAATAATGAGGACTGCATTTGTGTGACTCATTAACGTGAGAAGATTCCCTTTTTTGTCTTGCAGTTCGTTAAAATGAATGAAAATGTGAAGACAACCGATTAATTGGAGAGTGTTGTGGAAAGTCGTGATATACAGTCAAATGAATGCTGTTAGAATGGAAAATGATGCGAATAATTGAAAAATGAATTAATTGCAGGAATGGGTCGGGAAGTGGAGAATCTGATCAAGGAAAACACGGAGCTACTCGACATGAAGAACGCCCTCAACATCGTCAAGAACGACCTCATCGCCAGAGTCGACGAACTCAGCAGGTATGAATTTTTTGAGCTTGTCATAGATTCTTTTTGCTGCTTCATAGCATTTTTGTGATGATTCTCCGGTAAAACAACTTTCTATTTCATATTCTTACAGAACCTTTAATTTTCGATGTTTATGAGAGTTGCTGAAGAAGTTTCGGTATATCGAAAAATTATTTCATTTTCAGTGAAAATGATATTCTTCGAGAAGAAGTGCGCAGCCTGGAAATGGTGAGACAGAAAATGGCTGAGCAGATCGTGAAGGCAGAGGAGGAATTGAGGACGATCAAGATGAAGCTGGCTGAAAAAGAGACTGAGAATGAAGAGGAGGATGTGCCCATGGCACAGAGGAAGAGGTTCACTCGGTCAGAGATGCAGAGAGTGCTTATTGATAGGAATATGTACAAGGTTGGGAGTTGAAAAGAAAGAGGATAGAAGGAGAATACATTTGCAGGAACGATTGATGGAGCTCGAAGAATCGATCAAATGGACAGAAATGCAGAGAGCCAGGAAACTTCAACAACAACAGCCACCACCGAAACGAGGAGGAATCTGGGACTTGTGAGTCATTGAATCATTAACTTCGACAAGAAATGCTTTGAGTCGTATCTGTAGTAAATTTCAGGACTTTTACTTTTTTTTAAAGGCACCCAAGTCCGTCAATAATACAGTAGAGTAGCAGACAAAAGTATCCGACCACCCATGAAAATCTGAATATCTGGCTTTGACGCTTATGATGATCCAATCCAGCTGTAACTAGATAATCTCTTAGTGTTTGATGGCCACTTTATGTAAAATCTCATTCCGTTTGGATCATCCCAAATGTCAGAACCAAGCACTCGGAGTTTCGTAGATGACCTGATACACTATTTTCCACTACTGTATATGGAAGCGAACATATGTTTTAAAATGCTGCCTAAAAATCAAATTAGGAATATTTATACCCATTAATTTAAGAAATAATCGGAAATTGGATTTCAAATTTCAGCTTCTCTGGTCTGTTCGGTGATTCTTCCCCTCCCTCGCAGCCCCGTCGAGCGAAGGAAGGCCGTCGTGCCGGAGGCGGTTCGAACATGACTCGCAGTGTGGAATATCTCGATCCCGAAATGTGAGAACATTCATTCTTTACTAAAGCATCACTTTAGGAATATTTTAAATAAACTAAAATCTTAGCATGAATTAATCCGTATCATCATTGTTGTAATGCGATCAGGGGTATACGAACTTCGGCTTCGACTTTGAAAATTGTCAAATCAAAGCTTGGTACACCCCTGAATGCGATGTGAATGACTTGTATCGTTATCGTTTTGCTCATTTTGGGTCAAAAGTGGTTCTTTCAGAGTTGAGTCATTTTGCATTTGCATTGGTGTTGAAGATCACAATTGGTTTAGGATATTTTATCAGACGATATTCAAATTGAATGAATTAGGCTAAGCAAATTAGTATGAAGGTTGATAGGAGCTTTCTCTTGAAAATATAACTTCCATCAGCCATTCGTTGTGTCGTATCGTAAGCCGCTTCTCTCGGTTGCAAATTTGCATTGCATTTTATTTGGGTGACGGATTTAGTATTTTGAAAAATTTGTGACCTGGTGAAGTTGAGCTTAAAAATTAACCACACATTTTCTCGGGTTATTTTGTTGTCTTGCAATTTATCATCTCCCGATGCCTTCTCCATTTGCTCTTCAGCATGCCGTTCCCAGTCTCCACTCACCAACTCTTCTCTCTTCCGGTTCTCCAATTCAGTCAAATTCAGCCTGGAACTTGCTAATTTTCATAGGTTTACGTTGTTGAAATTGTCATTGTTTCACGTAGTCGAAACTGCTGTGCAAAAACAAAGATAAGAAAATAAATTTGTTAAAACAACACACAATTGACAGTTCATTCATTAAATTTGCCTATTTTCAGGATCTCCGAAAGACGGGCAGCAGAGCGCAGAGAGCAGTACAAACTGGTGAGGGAGCACGTCAAGCGGGACGACAGCGGACGAGTTGAAGTAAATTTAGCATAAATTTATTGTCAATATTGTAAATTTACAATTACGAGAAAAGTTATTCTTGTTTTTTTTCTTTTCAATTTCCTATAGACATCACGACGTGTCGGGGTTTTCTATCTGGGAGCGATGAACGCTAAACGACTAATTTTGGACAGTTCAATGATAATGACTGAGCTTCTTTAATCCACGGAAATCTAAGAAGTTTCGAAATATCTATGGAAGATTTTCATTCCTCTAAAATTTCGTTTCCTGATAACTCAGTACAAACATTGCATTACTCGTAAAAACCCTTCAATTCGTATTCTTCTTCCAGGTCTATGGCTGGTCGTTGCCCGCAGATTCGCAGTCCTCTGCAATGGTGCCTGTGCCAGTCTGCTGCCGGCCTCTCATGGACAATCAGCCATCCCTCAAAGTGTGGTGCGCAACTGGGGTGACGCTGCGAGGGGGCAAGGACAAAGAAGGGAAGTACATCATTGGGCAGCCCGTTTATTTCTCCTCTTCTGCCAAGAAAGTCTCAAAATCCACGAAGAATGGAGGCAAACACGAACTGGAGGACGAAATTTCGGTGAGAACGTTTTTTTTTGTTTTTTTTTAATGAATAACAAGTTGGATGATCGATTTTTAAAGGGTGACTCTCAGGAAGTTCAAATTATGTTGATAAGAAATTCGTGAATTTGGCAAGCAACCAGGAAAAGATCGTCGATTTTAACCATAGCATGAATAGCTTTAAAATGCTTACTTTTGCAAGAAAATGAACTAACTATCAAAATATGTCTTAGCGCTTTCATTCCAGCGAGCCCGTGCACTGGACGCCCGAGAGAGCGAGCTGACAGAATGGGAAGGCTCCTCCCTGATTTGGGTGGGCAGCTCGAACCAGGGCAAGTCGATCGTGGCCATCATGGATGCTAACAATCCGAATAACGTCATCGAGACTTTCGATGCTTCTGACTCCCACTTGCTCTGCATCCAGGGGGTGCCAGGTATGAACTGGTCTAGTCGTGCAATCATCACTTCTTTCCTTTCAGGAGTAATGGAAAATGATCCATTCATGGACGAAGCAGAAGCTAAGAAGTATCTGAGCGGCGGAGGAAAGATGAAGGATGTGCCTGAAGGTAACTGAAGAAAAAAAATGAAAAATGGAAACTTTATTCAGGGTTTTCGGAGCAGCCGGACCTGGGCGCTTGTGAATGGGTTGAACTGCGCAAGCTGGACGAGTCCGACGATGGAATCCCGACCTACTGCTCGAACGACGTGAAGCCATCGCCCAAGAGAGTCCGAGATTGTAAGCTAATTTGATATTTCTTTTAGTACAAGTTTCAAAGTTGAAAATAGGACTTTCGAAATTCATTCACCGAGATTTTTGGATTCGAAATACCGATTTGTTTGAAAATTTGATTCCAATCTCGATTTCGATATAAGATTGTTAAAACTCACACTCTAATTTCTATCCTGACTTCGGATTGTGCAAGTTTTTAACTTCGATCAGTCCTAATTGAAAATGACTTATTATAAGGCTCGCTAGAGTAACTTTTTCAAAAATAGTATCTTGTTTTGGGACTTTTTGAAATTTGATCAACTGCACTTAGGATTACCTTTATTGATGAAATTTCAGTCTCCGTCAGCGAAGCAGCCCTCGAGCAAGGAACTGCCGACAGGAAAGGTTAGGAATTAATTTTTTTCCAAAGCATTCCTAGAATGTGAAAATAAATTTCTAAACATTCTCAAGTTTTAGCCGGAAAAGCGGCTAAAACTGAAGAGACAAAAGCAGCTCCGAAATCATCGAGCGCTCGGGTGGTCCCTCTTGAGAAAATGAAAGCTAAAGAAGGCACAGGAAAAGGTGAAAACGAGCTGCCAGAAGCCATTCCATTCAATGTCGTACTGTAGCTGTGTTTCCTTGTAAATGCACCGCTCTTCTAATTCAGCAATTTATGTGCTCTTAGTTACGCATAGAAACTCGATGTGTTATACGCTAAATAATTGAAAAAAATGCATTTTACCGAATATAATTTGGTCATCCAATAAGTTCACAAGATTGCAAATGTTAGCACAGACGCTTCCCATAGTTATTATGGTCAGAAAATGTAATGCAAGTCGCTTTGAAGTTGAAGATGCTAATTTGGAAAACTCCAACGACTTATTGGATGACCTGTATTTAGTAGCAAACTATTGCATTTATTAATGAAGATGCTTCAAGTGATGGTGAAGGGAAAATGCTTATCACGAATAAATGCTAAAATACTTTGTCTCGAGCACTGCTTAGTGTTCTGAAGTTAGAAGATCATATTTTAGCTTCAGAGCACTTGACTTTCTTTTCGAACATCCCTATTTCAGACGCTTCAACGACTTCGCCCCCGAAAGTGGGTCGAGCCGCCCTTCCTCCACACATTCGAGATGCCATGTCCAAATACGATGAGGTCGAGAACAAGACCAGTACTGCTTTGCCCACTGTTTGGATGGGCAGTCAGAACCAATAGTAAGGAAAATTAGGGTTTCTCATTACGAAATCACTTTATTTTCAGTATCTACATTCATTCCGGAATAACCGACTGGAAGCAGTGCATTCTGCGAATCAAAATGCCCGACGCAGTTCTCAGCATTGTGTATGCGAGGTGTTATGCGTTAGAGGGAAATAGTTGATCTTTTCAGGCATTACAAAAGTCGTGTCTTTGCAGCTCTAGCAAATGGCGCAATCGCTATCTTCCACCGAGACAATAGTAAGTTCAATTATTATTCCTTCCAATTTTGAAAAAATACGTCCAATTACAAATTTATTTGTAAGGGTTTCTAACTAGCCAAGTCAGCGATGAAAATATAGAGTTGGACATAATTTATGACAAGAAAATTTCAACTTCTATCATGCTATTTTTAGAGTGGGTTGTAGTTATACCAGCACCAATTCAATACATTAAAAATTATTTTGAAGCGAGTTCTTTGATATTTTCCTTACAAAAATGTCTAATATTTAAACTATGATATTTCTTTGAATCGAGAAATTCAGATAGAATATCGGTTTTCCGGTTAAATTAAATCAATACAGAACGAATAGGTGCCACTATAATTAGAATCTGCTCTATAGGTTGACATACACAATTTCATTTCTATTTCTTGAGACAAAACTTGTGCATCATTTAATTTTGCGCTATTTTCAGAAGGCAACTGGTCAGATGCGGGCTACCACACGATTCGAGTCGGGAAGGCCACTTCCTCTGTCCGTTCGCTGTGCGTCGTGGGCAGCAACATCTGGGCTGCTTACCGTAACTGTGTCATCGTCCTCGATGCTGAGAGCCTGCAGATTGTGGTATCGTTCATTTATTTGATTTATGAAGAAATTCCTGTGAGATTGAGTAAACTATAAAGTATTGAATTTTATTTATTAGGTATATTACCAAAGGACGTGCAATTTATTCAATATGTAAAACTTATTAAGTGGCAATAGTCAGCATATCATTTGATTTAAACCATATTATTGCTAGTACTTAAAACAATCTGCCACTTTAATAATTTCTCGTTTTTTAATCAGACACACTAAAAATTAATATTTGCAGAAAGTGTTTTCTGCCCACCCTCGAAAGGACAGCCAAGTGCGTAACATGCAGTGGATCGGAGCGGGTGTCTGGCTGAGCATCCGTCTGGACTCGACTCTGCGTCTCTACCACGCGCACACTTTCGAGCATCTGCAGGATGTCGACATCGAACCATTCGTTGCTAAAATGCTCGGTAGGGATGAATCTGCATTTTCCAGATTTGTAAATTTCCAAACCCGCGGGTATCCGCATTAACGATATAGTATGTCGTTTCGAGAGATGTAAAGAAGAAATGCTCTTTTTCTCTCTTAATGAGATACGTTATCTCGCTTATGTAGGCATCACAAGTTTGAAAAGTTGCAAGTCTGGTATTGTCTTAGGTTTATATTTTTCAGGTTCCTCTCGTCTCGACTTTTCGTTCATCCGAACCACAGCTCTGCTCGTTTCGAATCGTAGACTCTGGATTGGCACGGGAACGGGCGTAATTATTTCCGTCCCGCTCAGCGATGGTAAGGAGAACTTTGATAAATAATCAAACGAACAGAGTGAATAGGGAATATTTCAGTTCTCGAACAGAAAGTCGACACTTCAAACCCGAAGAAGCCCTCAGTGCCTGGTGGATTGGTTCGAGTCTACAGCAAAGCCGAGAAGAAGGAAGAAAAAACAGCCGAAGAAGCAGGACAAGTTGTGAGTGATCATCGAGAATTTGCTATTTTGGTTCCACACTTAGATCAAATGTTGATGACGTAATATGACTAGAAACCGAGAAATCAAATATCTTCGCTATTTTCACTTCATACATTCATTCTTAAAAAATTTAAAGTTCGAATTATACTTTTTCTTATCCAAAAATTCATTTATCAAAATGAATTTTCCAGAAGGAACGAACAGCGAGCCTTGGATCGTCGAATGGAGCCTTCATTCCGTACTGCAATCTGACTCAGGCACAGCTCTCCTTCCACGGCCACAAGGACAGCGTCAAATTCTTCCTCGCTGTGCCAGGTTGGACTATTTATTGGAATTTCGTAATTTACTGTTCCTAATTTCAGGAGCTCCGAAAGAAGGCGACAGCGAGGCTCAACTGCAGCGAATGCTCATCATCTCCGGCGGAGATGGATACATCGATTTCAGAATTGGTGAGAGGAGGATTTCTTTGAATATGTCTTCCTGGGGAACATCTATTTTTCTTTCATTTTCAACTGCGAGTATTTTTGTCCAGATGAAATAAAATGAGCATTTATGGACCGAGAAAGAGAAAGAGAGGGTACACATGTCCCAATCGCTATTCTTTCTCCATCTCTATCCTTCACCATTTCCTATCTCGCATTTGGAACATAAATACGCAATTTGTTTTTGGGAGAGAAGTACTCGCTGCTTCAATTTTCTAAATTAATGAATTCAAACTCCCCAAATGGTGATTTAAATATTTCTATCTCTGAAGAAAATGTCTTTTTATCTATGTATTTTTAGGCGAAGAAAACGAACTCGAAGGCCTAGAAAGTCTGAGCAAGGAGCGAATTCGGCCCCGAGACATGAGCCACATAATCATCTGGGAAATCGACGCCGCGCTGCCTGTCGTTTCGTAAATTCTTAATTCCTTTTTTCACACAAAAACACGGTACGACTAAAATCTATTACGATGCGATTTTTTCACAAAACTATTCCCGATCTCGATATGTGTTAGTTAATTCATTTTGCAAGTTTCTAAATCAACCGATGCCAGATCAAATGTGTCCAAAGATGTCTTGTTTTCTAATTGCATCAATGTGTTAATCTTCTGAATGGTAGTCCTTATCCGAGATTGGCTCTTTTCTTGCCATTTTTGCCATACAAACAGCAGCTATCTAATCCTTTTGAAGTTCCCTTGCAAAAATACCCTTTATCCCTGTTGAAACAGTCACTGTTCAGCTATCATCTATTGGCTTGTTTAAAGCGCACCAGTTCATCAATATAGATCAGGTTGTAACGAAAATCAACATTTACAAATTGGTACCTTTGCATAACTTAGTCTGTTGATGAACTCTACTAGTGTGCTTTCCAATAATCAAGTTTTCTCCGAATCTTTCCTCTATGCATTTTACGATATTCATTTGGGTTTTCAGTGAGAATCCCTCAGTTTCGACGGCTTTAATTGTCCAATTGCAAATTCATTTTCATTTTTTTCATTTCGAACTCTAATTATCCAATTATATCGCTTCATCATTCATGGTCCATCTCGTCTATCTCATTCTTATTTTCTTTCCAATTTCCTAGTTTTTTGCCAATTGTGATGTTTTCAATCTAATTTAATCTCTCCATCTCCAAAATGTTGGCTAGTCCTTTCATTTGAATTCGTAAATTAGCCCATCTATGGCTATGTGTGATAAGTACGATAATTCTTCGCGGAATATGTATTATGCAGTGCTTTTAATTTTTAATAAATGTGGTTAAATAAATAATTGAAAAACTATCTGGTTCTTTCTATGGCTATAAATTACGATAAAATTTTCGTTAGTAATACTGTAATCGAATAATGAAATGCAAAAATTGCAATTATCGAAATTTTAAGACCCTCTAAAATGGGCTCTCTCCGTGTTGAGCATTGCAAGAAGGCGATGGAATTCTTCATCAAGTTTGGTAAGCGAAATATTTATTCTAAGGTTGGAATTATGTTCTATTTATATTTTAGCGAACAACTCAAAAGCCTATCTCCAATACCAAGAGCTTCCCAACCGAGTTCTCGACTTTCAGCACACGGTAACTCCGCCAGAGCAGCAGGGAAAAGGAATTGCGAAAATACTTGTTGAGGTAAGTTTTTTTCTGAAAATAAATATCATTTGGTAGTTATAAAATTCAAAAAATAACTTTTCCATTAATGATATTTTCAGGAAGGATTCAAATACGCGGCTGAAAACAATTACCGCATCAAGCCGACGTGCAGCTACTGTGTTAAATTTGTCGAGAAGATGGCCACTGAGGAGCAGAAGAAACTCTCCACCACATATCGGAGCTCGATCTAGGCAAAATCTCAGGGAAAATTAGATGAATAGTGATAGATCAGTTTTTAAATGGTCATTGAATTCGTATACTTTCATCAAAATTTGGTAGAATCAAATATTAAACTCTTATAAACTATTGTTTGCACAATTTCGCTTTTCTCTTCAAGATGATTTTTATTCGATTCTACAAATTCTAGATATCCAAGTCACTTGTAAGTTTAATTTCGTTACGTGTACAGGATGACCAGTATTTCTGCATAAATTTTCGAATAATATTTTTGGTGGGAAAAAATTATCCGAAGCTACCCTATATACCCGTACTGTGTTTACATGTGTAATCTGAGTTAACGTCGGAGTTTTCCATGAAATCTTGTAGAGCTCTTCAAATTGATCAACTTTTGTTCCAGAACTTATTCTAGAATGTGCACACACAGGAAGATATGAATTTTTAAAAATTTGTGCTAAAAAAGCATTATGCTGAATTTGGTCGTCGAGCTTCCAAAAATTTTGGAGCCCTAACGGTAATGATTCGAAAGTTGGTCCAACGACAAAAGTTGTTCGTTGTGTCATTCTGCACAACATACTGGAAGGACATATTTTTCCAACGTCACTTACCTGTAAACCCAGTACGGGTGTATAGGGTATCTTCGGGTAACTTTTTTCTGCCAAAATTAATTTTCTAAAAATTTCTTTTTATTTTTCCCATATTCTCCTCGACAAGATCTAAGAAACAAAAAAATAATTATTCAATTTGGTTTAGAAATAAGAAAATTATGAATTTTTGAAAATTTATGCTAAAAAAGCAGTATGCTGGATTTGGTCGTCATACTTCAAAAAATTCTGGAGCTCATACCAATGTGAATCCGAGATCGGATCAGTCAAAACTTTAATCTACCGTAATCCGCTACAGTAATCGATTTTCGAAAAACGGATAGCACCATGAGAATCGGTGTGAAAAACTGTACAACATATGTAAAAAATCAGCCAAATCGACGGATCCCTGTTCCGCACCCCTTCCTTATGACTTTAATTTTTCCTGCCATCCACTCTTAAATTACCTCTACTATATAATGAAGGTTGTCACTAGAACGACGAGGCGAGCGGGCGCGAAGCGAGGAAATTCTAGTTCAATAAATATGTTTATAATGCACTAACGTATCTATCCGTTTTGAAATCTTAGTTAGTCATATTCTATTCCCATATAAAGATTGTTATCTGATTTGGAAATCGATACACTTTAAAACTAACACAACCATTAGTAATATGACGCTTATTCATATTAGTAGCATATATTTCAGGTAACTAAGGTACAAATTAAAAAAAAAATATTTTGTTTATATTCCTAATAAATATTGTGATTTTTCTATTTCAGTTAACATTTCTAAATTGTGATAAACCTTTTACATACTACGACCATAATTGCACTACATAATGTGAGTGAATAGATCCTACACACATAAAATAAAATTTATAATATGATATTTTTAAATTGTTTTATTTTCTCAAAGCGAAATATTGCTAAAGTTTAAGACGCATTCTTTGAATAACCCGAACAAAGGCCGGACAACTGCAAAAGTGTCTCGGATCCGAACCAAACTTATATGGTGGATACACCCATGGGCCCTAATCACAAGAATGGGGCAACTTCGACTGACCATAAAAGTCGATAGATTAATCCATTTTTCAAGCGGTTTTCAACATATTACTCAGGTCGATAAGGGCTTTCGTTTGGTATATAACATGATGGGTATTGGTTACTAAATGGTAGCTTAACCATATGGGTCGATATCATTTGGTACAATACCATGTTTGGTATCGTTCGACTTCAAATTTTATGAAAATAAATAATAGATGTCTCTAGCTTCAATTTGAGCCCAAATGTTGGTAGACTACCTATGGAAATATTCTCGTATCATTTTTTTGAAAATTGGCACTAAATGTTGGTTTTTGAGGTACCACTCCCATACCATAATAGATAACTATGAGATGTCTTCACAAAAGTTGCTCAATTTTTCGAGGGCTATCGATTGGTGTATCGTTTGAATTTTCTGATCGATTTTTTTTTAAACTCGACCCTCAGGCCACGCCCATTTGACTGCATTTTTCTCAAACATGTCACGCCTAATTAATGTCTTTTATAACTGATTTTAGGGTAAGTTGATGCGTAGAATTCGAATATGGCATTAGATTTTTGGAAATTGTGAACTTTTTCAGTAGAAGCGATTTTATGCAAAAATGCATGTTTTGAAACTGTCATTTTTGACACTTTTGACTTTGGAATTCCCTCTCACTCAGCAAGTGGCTGACCTCCCTAAACCACTATATTTCTAGAAAGTACATTCCATGGTTACGTTCATCATTTTTTAATTTTTTATAGCAAAAAAGTTTTATTTGTACCTTCTGTTTGCAGTCAAATCGTCAAAACTCCCAACTTTGATTCCCACCTAGTCCCGCCCACTTTTGAGGGCGGGACCTGATCTCCCCATTTTTGTGATTAGGGCCCATGGGTGTATCCACCATATAAGTTTGGTTCGGATCCGAGACACTTTTGCAGTTGTCCGGACCCCCCTTTGACAGTTGTTCCGTTTATTCAAAGAATGCGTCTTAAGAGAATGCTACTATTTCCTAAAATTATCGTCTTTCTTTGGATATCGATTGAATATATTTATCAAGTGAAAGCTGACAATATTGATAATAAATTAACAATTTCTGACATTGCTCGAGGTATTTATTTATATTATATAAAAACTAAAATAATTACTATTCTTTTTTTTATAGATTTGACCCGTGAACATGTAATGAGTTCACAATTACCGCGACATCGAATGGAGTTATTCAAACAAGTAAGGAAAGCATATTTTATTAAGCAAAAATAGTTTAAAAATATGATCATAAGTGGGTTTTACAGTGCAATGGGGACATTTTGATATTTAATTATAGTGAAAGGACTTTTTATACTGAAAATACTCCTGACGATCAGTAACAATCGTACTCATTAAGGTATGGGATATCATTGATAGAAATGAACCCGTTGCAAAAATGAGAGAAAAAATTAAACCTATTGCTGAGAAATTGATAACTAGTCAAATTGGTACATCAATTGATCAAGAAATAATGAATCGTCATTTGGTTTGTGGTGTAAATAGATAAACTATTCTAAAGATATTTAATTAAGGAAGAACAAATGATTATGTTTGATTTTATGATTGAAGAAAATAATAGATTCCATAGCATGATTAATTTAAATGAAGATAAGCTTACAGCTGCAAAGGTAAGTGACTTAGTCATTAAATTTCTAATTCCTAATATGTTAGTAAAATTATTAGAATACAATATTTGTATCGTTATAGTAAAAAAACTATAAACGAGATAATTATTGTCGTAAAGTTTATTAAAAAAATATTTTTAGATAAAAAAATTGGATAAAGAAATTCAAGCGATGCCATTCAATGCCAGTCTTATGAGCAAACATGTAGAATTGAAGCATAATGACATTTATGACGAGTACTTAAAATTGTTAAATTCCTATGAAATAATGAATAATAATACTGTTTTCAAATGGTTTCGATACAAAAACAATCCAAATCCAGAGGTAATTTAATAATTACGTGATTATCGGCATTACTTGCAATAATTCTGAGAAAAATACCATCTTTTTAAAAAATATTATTGCTCAGTTTAATTTGCGCATATCCGCACGTATCCGTGTGGATCGGCAGTTTGAATGCGGAATATAATAATTAACACAAAATCGATGCGACAGGGTTTCCTCATGCATGATTCTTGCCTAAAAATTATTTCAAGGCTTCAATCCATCATAAACTGTTGGGGGATCTGATGAGAGTGATCCAAAATGTCGTTTCTTTTGCATTTTGAAAATAGATAGTTCATTACTTAAATGGAAGTGATAATTTCAGAAACAAAACATAATGGTAGTGATTAAAAATAAAATATGCTTGTTCAATTCATCTACCTACTCAGTCGAAGAGATTGCAAAATTCCGCAATTGGTATTGGTCATATCAAATAGCAACTACAAAGGATAAGGTAAATTCTTACGTTCGTTACTTTGAATAGTTTCTTAGATTTCAGATTTTTGGAGTTGATTCATTCAAGAGGATTTTTGAAATTTTTGACCTGTATACTCGAAAAGTTTCAAGAGGTCTTATCAACAAATCCATGAATGACCGATTCAAAGAATTTTACAGGCCCAGATCCTCCTGAATGGCGTGATTTTGCATCTGTGGCTTATTTCAAAGACAAATTGTATTATTTGGGTGGAGAGGGTCCTATAACAAGAAAAGATACAAATCGCGTTGATGTAAGAAGATCGAATGAAAGTTCATGAAATAATTTATTCAGGTTTTAACAGATGGAACATGGCAAGCAGGACCTGCATTTCCTCGTCCAATTAACCGTGCTCTAACAATAACACGCAATAAAGTTTTATACGGTCACATTATAGCATATTCATTATTGTAATTGTGGATATTCAGTTATTGGTGGCCATGAAAGCGGAAAGATATATCGATTATCAGACGATGAACGGGAATGGATTGAAATTGGAGAGATTCAAGAAATAGAAGATTATTTTGGAGTTGCATCGTTAAATGGAAAAATTTACATAACTGGAGGAGGATAGTCGTTAATTTTGTATGATAAATAATCTATCATTATATATTTAGTGGTGGATTATTAAAATCCTGTCTGTGTTTCGACCCGTCAGCTCCAGTTAACAGTCGAATTTCTCGAATTGCTGATATGCATTATACAAGATATTATAATTCGCCCATTGTCGCTAACGGGAAATTGTATGCAATTGGAGGGTGAGCTGAGATTTTGCATATCTTCATACGAAATATTTGTTAACTTAGGTTTCAAAAACGTTCTATGGAACATTTTTGTAATTCAATCGAGGAATACGATCCACAAACGAATAAATGGCGAGAAGTCGGAAAAATTAAAATAAAATAAAGCTTGATTATAATAATCTCAGATTTCATATTGAAAATTTTATCCAATAAAGTAAAATAATTTAATTTCAATGCACATGATACAGACAACTCTCGAAGACATTCAACAAAGACGCTGAAAAATTGCAACTGAAACATAAACTAGTGAACATTAGTATGTTAAATATTTT
The DNA here is from genome assembly GCA_964036155.1 of Diploscapter coronatus. NCBI lineage: Eukaryota > Metazoa > Nematoda > Chromadorea > Rhabditida > Rhabditidae > Diploscapter > Diploscapter coronatus. The sequence goes on along the minus strand of OZ038423.1, from coordinate 19,282,457 downwards.
GAATCAAATCCTATTCTTGATTCTATCATTGACAAATTTTATATTTATCAAACCCTACTAGTATTTTTTTTGTAAAATGTGTTTGTTTGTGCACGTTTATGTCTGGAGATGTGATCATCCAGTTGAGATGGGGTTTGCACCAAACGATGCGCAATTTTTCCGCTGTGTACAACGTATAGGTTTTGTTTGGGTTTGGTTAGACGATTGAGCAATTATCCTTATTAGAAGTGATTTCTCCTTTAATGAGTCGATTCTCCTTTGCATTTTTATGGATGAAAAGGAACTTGAAATTTTTGAAAATGACATCAATGGGATAATTGAATGATGACAGAAATATTCTAAATGATTGATTGATTTTTTTAATTAGATAGTTTTAGTTTTATGATTTGATGGATTTTCAGAAGGGGAGCTATGAAATTAAACATTTTGATGATGTGAGAGAGTATGAACATGAAAGTAAGAAATGCAATGTATGGTAATTTTTAAAGATAAGAAAATATAAATATAAAATTTGTCAATGATAGAATCAAGAATAGGATTTAATTCAAAATATTTAACAGACAACTATTCAATAATTTACATTTTAGTTGCAATTTCACAGCGCCTTTATTGGATATTTTCGGGAGTTGTCTGTATCATGTGATCGAATTTTTATTGATTGGCGAGAACGTCAATATTCAAAAATTACACTATTTATCTCGTTTCTCTTCTACGCGACTCACTATTTCGCTTATCCAAATTCGATTTCTAATTGCTTCATATGAATATCAACTTTCTCTCCAATCAACGATATCAAAATTTCGCATCATTTATCATTTTAAATATACACTGCACAAGGTCCAGAATTTACACACAAGATTCAGCAATTTTGCTGGCTCGTGTTTCGGTAATATTGGATCCGCTGAATTCATAGCATCCCCGGTCGTAAATCGCGAATGACTTTAATCCGGCTAATCCATCATAGTGTAAATCAGCCGGCCACCCTGCATATTGATAAAAATAAAACATTTATGTGCAAAATTATTTTCTTATTAGATTAGACTGTGTTATATCCTAGAAATTTATCTTAACTCTCTATGCGTTGATGATATATAAAGAGTTATCATAAATAGATCATATTATGGAATGCAAGAAAGTAGGTACTGCACATACTTTGCAACTCGCTTTTACACTTGCTCCGCCTTTCTTTGCTTCCTCCTTTTCTTTTGTTATCTCTTCCGTCTCTTCACGGCGCTAGCTATTTCTCGGGGGTTAAGTCTAGGAGAGGAAGTTTGCAAAATGTATGCAATATCTACTTCCTCACAGTCCATAATACTAACTTCAAAATCCACCACCTTTGATAAAAAAATATTTCAAATTCCTACCATAATTGGGGCAGCATTTCGTGAGCCCCTTGCAATCTTCGTCCTTACTGAAACAGACGGACCAGCATTTCGGAGCGTAAACGTATGCACTGGAAGGGCTAACGATGTTGCACGTCTTAATATTGTAGCAGACGTCTCCTTTGAAGAAACTAAAGATGGTTCCATTGCCAGTGTGCCCTATAAATAAATAGTGGCAAAATTTTTAACACAGAAATAATAAATTTTAAAAAAGATTTATGGCAAGACTAACACTTTCTATCAAACAGCTGCAGAATCATGTGGTTATGATTCGGTTGAATATACGGCGAAGGAAGGTTTGGCGATTGAACCATTGAATAGTCATCAAAGCCGTCGCCGATCACGTTATTTTGTCGGGTTGGATGACATCTAAATTAATTTTTTTTTAATTTTATGGAGCAATATTTGCCTACTCTAAGCCCTCAATATTAAGAGTTGGTGCTTTTGATAGCTTCTTCGCACGCGTTTGACAAACAGGACCGCTTATAATGGATATTGATCGGATATGTTTAAACCCATCAGAACTTAGATCGACAGTATATCCTGAAATTGGATATTTTTGTATTTACATTTTTTAAATTATAGTATATTTCTAAAATAATGTATTCATTTCCTAATACATTTTCATTAGAATTCTCAAATTAACCAAAATTCGGCCAACATGCGTTGTATCCCGAACAATCAGATTCATCGCTGAAACAGATGCACCAGTCTGGTGGAAGATAGGTCATTGCACTCAACGGAGTGTAGTCGATGCAAGCCTTACAGGAATGCGCGAATACTAAAATGAAAAGTATGCTAATTTTTGCAAGAAATTTGACCATTCTGGTGACAAGCCTCATCTCCAGAAAGAATGTAGCAAATATCCTTCTGATAGAAATGGATAACCTTTGCAGTTCCTCTGTGGTCTGAAATTCCGAATGAATGTTCAAGTAGATCATTTTATCGTACATTTCTGTGGGAATAGATAGAGAATGGCTTGAGAGTTAAAAGAAATCGGTATTGGCCGAAGGCCATTTTTGGAAGTCTTTACTGGAGTATCTACGGGATTGACATCTGAAAATCGATAATTTTATGAGAAAAAATTAATTTTTACCTCTTATTGGTGTATCATTATCGTTTGAATCAGATATAGGCGAATGTTTCGGTTTTGCCATTTCCTGGAATGTTTATCGAATTGCCAAATGTATCGAGATAAAATCAATTATTATATTCTGCATTCAAACTGCCGATCCACACGGATACGTGCGGATATGCGCAAATTAAACTGAGCAATAATATTTTTTAAAAAGATGGTATTTTTCTCAGAATTATTGCAAGTAATGCCGATAATTACGTAATTATTAAATTACCTCTGGGTTTACATTGTTTTTGTATCGAAACCATTTGAGAACAACACTATTATCATAGGAATTTAACAAATTAGAGTACTCGTCATAAATGTCATTATGCTTCAATTCTACATGTTTGCCCCCAAGGCTGACATTGAATGACATCGTTTGAATTTCTTTATCCAATTCTTTGATCTAAAATCAATTTTTTGTTGGAAATTTTACAACAATAATTATCTCGTTTATAGTTTTTTTTATTATAACAATACAAATATTGTATTCTAATAATTTTACTAACATATTAGGAATTAGAAATTTAATGACTAAGTCACTTACCTTTGCAGCTGTAAGCTTATCTTCATTTAAATTAATCATGCTATGGAATCTATTATTTTCTTCAATCATAGAATCAAACATCTTCATTTGTTTTTTCTTAATTAAATATCTTTAGAATAATTTATCTATTTATACCACAAACCAAATGACGATCCATTACTTCTGGATTAATTGATGTACCAACTTGACTAGTTATCAATTTCTCAGCAATAGGTTTAATTTCTTCTCTCATGTTTGCAACAGGTTCATTTCTATCAGTGATATCCCATACCTTAATGAGTACGATTGTTCTGATTGTCAAGAGTATTTTCAGTGTAAAAGTCCTTTCACTATAATGAAATATCAAAATTTCCCCATTGCACTGTAAAATCTGCTCATGTTCATATTTTTTAACTATTTTTGCTTAATAAAATATGCTTTCCTTACTTGTTTGAATAACTTCATTTGATGTCGCGGTAATTGTGAACTCATTACATGTTCACGGGTCAAATCTATAAAAAAAAGAATAGTAATTATTTTAGTTTTTATATAATATAATATATAAATAAATACCTTGAGCAATATCAGGAATTGTTAATTTATTTTCAATATTCTCAGCTTTCACTTGATAAATATATTCAATCGATATCCAAAGAAAGACGATAATTTTAGGAAATAGTAGCATTCTCTTAAACTTCAAGAATATTTCGCTTTGAGAAAATAAAACAATTCGAAAATACCATATTAGAAATTATTTTATAAGTAGTCTATTTACTCACATGATGTAGTGCAATTATGATCGTAGTATGTAAAAGGTTTATCACAATTTAGAAATGTTAACTGAAATAGAAAAATCACAATATTTATTAGGAATATAAACAAAATAATTTTTTTTTAATTTGTACCTTAGTTACCTGAAATATATGCTACTAATATGAATAAGCGTCATATTACTAATGGTTGTGTTAGTTTTAAAGTGTATCGATTTCCAAATCAGATAACAATCTTTATATGGGAACAAAATATGTGACTAAGATTTCAAAACAGATAGATACGTTAGTGCATTATAAACATATTGAATATATTCAATAGTTTATAATAGCAGTTTTTGCTATAAGCTTAATTAGCCCATCAGATTTTTTTTATAAAAATACCTTCATGACTTTGTCTTCATATCGGGGATATCACTTGTGTCCTCTAATTATATGGAATGAATTTAAATTTTTACACTCTTGATTATGTCTGTTCGGGAACGTTTTTGAGGAAAATATTCAACTACATTTTTACTATACTCGAGAAAAGATAAGTGACAATGAATGATCTGCTCATTTACAATATAAAAATTAGCGGGGCATAGATACTTGACAGTGCTAATTTCGACTTTTTAAAGTTAAAATTTTCTGAAACAACTTTTTTGAAATCTCCATAGTCGATTTGTATAATTGGTATGAAAATTTTTACTGAAAACTGAAATTTAAAAAGGGTGACTACATTCTTATATAGTAGAGGTAATTAATATCTCATCGAATCTGAAGAAAACAATTTCCCAGAAGATAAATTTGCATATTATCAAATGATATGCTGTTTTAAATAGCTCTATCATATAGTTTCTAGCTAACTCACATTGAGGAAAAGAGTTTTCCAATTGGTTGCGTTGTTATTTTAGATTTTCGAATAGGATGAAAAATATTCAAAATTCCTAAAATCTCGTATATAAAATTAAAAGGCTAAAACTTAGCACATACTTGTGGTTAAAATATATCCATGTGTTAGCAAACTTTCAGCATTCAAAATATGGGCTCATTGGATTTGTCATAACGCCCCAACATGAAAAGTCACAGCATTATGCGAAATTTTGTAAAAAAAATCCAAGAGAAGGAAAACTTTTCGCTATATGTTGTAACGTTGTGATAAATGCAGGATCCATAAAATATTTTTTATTTGAATGAAGCCAAATAAATGACAATTCTATATCAACTTGAACGTAATGCAATTACAAATAAGTTAGAATAATGATGCCATAATTGAATATACAGAATGATAAGTGGAGATATGTGATTAATTCAAAAAGAAACTCGATTTATTTTGAAGTCGATGAATTTTCCATCGCTTCTTTTGGCATGCAACAGCATTGGTACTTTCCGTATGCGTCCAACTTTTCGCAATAAGTCATCTACCCGTACCTAAAAATGAATTGTATGACATGGATATTCTGAAAAATATAATGTAATTCTGACTTCCATTTATGATTAGGTAATTGATTCGAAATGTTATTGATTTTTTTCCTTTCTTGTTCAGATAAAAAAGTGTTGAATATCAAAACAATTACAATTTCAAAAGTCGATGGTGATCAAATTAAAATATTTGTTTAACTACCCAAAGTTCAAATATGTACGTATTGTGCCCACAATATTTGATTATATGCTTACTTCTCTATGTTCTTTTCAAATCACTATCTCTTTTTCTACAATTCAAAAAAGGAAAATTTACTCTACATTTTTCAGTCTAGTTTGGCTGTTGATGATAATGTGGCAATCATTATCATGCGATGATAACTAACCTTATCCCATGGTTGGATGAGAATTACAAGATATTTCGATTCCGATATACCCATGTAGATATCGCCTTCATTGATTGGCATAATATATCGACTTTCCAGAGCTCTGCTTCCAGTGGCAGTGATTAGTTCGGGACGGTCCCAGTATTTTTCCATCACGCAATTGTAGGGGCTTCCAACAAATGTTTCCCCGGTGATGTTGAATGGGGATTGGAGTTCCCCGTAGTCATTATTTTCTGTTAAAATATTCACAAAAATATTTGCCAGGGGGTTGTCATCGATCTCGATTTGCAGTTGGAATTGTGCTGACGAACCACCGATTTCCTCGCAAAACAGAGTTGCTGACCTTCAAAAGTAAATTACTAGAATGACTAGATATGGTATTTCATTAGTAGAATATAAAAAAAAAAAAAAAAGTTCTAATTAATTTTCTTCCTTTTTCTAACTGAAAATTAAATTTCCCATTTCTAAACTGGGCTGACAAAATTCAGAAAAAAAAATCGTAGAAACAGCATAGTAAATTGAATCGGACTGAAATCTTGCAGATATATGAGGAATATATTAGAGAATCTGTGTACAAAATTTGAGTCGGAATAATTCAGGCATTGTAGGTGTGGTGCTCTTGAGCACAAAGCGCGTTCATAATTTTGAGACACCTTATATAGTACCTTAAAAGAATAATGAACAAAAATCCATTTTATACCTTATAATAGCACTTGATGATGAACTACTTCCAGGTTTGTTAAATGGTATTTTCTCCTAGAATTATTGCAAGTAATGCCGATAATCACGTAATTATTAAATTACCCCTGCATTTGAACTGTTTTTGTGTCGAAACCATTGGAAAACAGTATTATCATCATAGGAATTTAACAAA